>CM064862.1:43931540-45174136 GCA_032719365.1 Prinsepia uniflora
TCTGAAGATGTGTGATCGTGTTGGGATGAACTGGAGTAAGGTTGTGTGGGTGTAAGGTGAGCAGAGCCCGAAAAACAGAGAGGAAGCCGTGAGCCGTGGTGCAACCGCAATCGATCAGATACTGATTTTGGGACTTAACTCTATAACTGGTTTTCAATGATTATAAATGAGTTTTGAAACACAATTTGATAATTAAAGTGTTCGGTTTTAGAATCGGATTTCAGAAATCGAGATTTGGTTTTAAAGCTTGAAAAGTGGATTTCTGGATTTGGGTTCGGAATGACGGTTCTGAACGCCGGCATGGCTTCGGACTAGTGATTTCAAATTTGGGTTTGGACTTGGAATTAAAAATGGTTTTTAAACAGTTTGGATTGGATTTGCTGGATCTAGTTATTAGGTTTAAAGACCTGGATTATGATAGAACGGGGGCGGGCCCGGATTGGGTTCAGATACTGAGTTATGCATACATGTTTTTAAAACGGAGGGCAAAATCTTGGTTTGTTTAGGAAAACGGTTTGTAAAACTCTTATTTTTAGTCCACTTACACTTTTCTGGTTTTTAAATACCCTTCAGGTCGTGGTGCTAGCGCTGGGGCTAACGTTTAGGCAGAGGAAGAGGCATAGCATTTTCCGTTGCGAGTTTTCTCGTTGCGTGTGTAGCCAGTTTTTAGTAGGATTTATGTCTTACCCTGTACTGTACTATTCTCTGTATGACTGTTGACTTGTTGGTTTTAAATTTCTCCCTGGTCTGACAATGTGTTACTTGTGGGTTTTTGTGAGGTTGTTTTGGCCTTTTGATGTGATTGTCAGACGGGAGCAGGGTTCGTCCCGGTTATCGAGGTGATGATCGGGATGGGTCCTGTCAGTCTAGGTTTAACATGTTTAGAGGATGACGGTTGGACCTTTTTACCCTTGTTGTCATGAGAGGAGTGAACCAGATTAACCACACCTGCCTTTTCCTTCTCCTGCCTGTGTTATTCCTGAACACATTGCGTGATCAGGTCATTCATGGTCCACTTAACCTTTTGGCAGTTGTAGGACACTTTGAGGTGTGCAAACTTTGTTGGCAAGGAGTTGAGAGCCAAGTGCATGAGGAACTTTTCCTCAATCTTGATGCTGAGGGCTTCCAAGTGGTTGGAAATGTTGATCATTCTGAGGATATGCTCTCTGATTGTGCAGGTGCCTTCGAACTTCATGGAAAGCAATTGTGAGAGGTAGTTGTTAGTCTCAGCTTTCTCAGATTCTTTATACTTTTCTCCAATTGCTGCCATGAACTCCTTGGCAGTCATTTTCCCCGGCTTCATTACACCCCTAATGTTTTCTTTCATGGATTTCTCCATGATCAAAATGCTAAGCATATTGGCCTTTTCCCATTTCTCATATACAGCTTTCTGTCTTTCATCACTGCTGGATGTGGGTGCTGGTGGTGCATCTTTGAGCAGTGGATCTTCCCATCCACGGTAAGCCAGATGGAGAAGGATGTCCTCTTTCTATTTCTTGAAATTGCTTCCACTCAAGGTTTTTATCGTGGTGAAGTCAGTCGTATGTTTTCCTATAACTCAGTTCCATTTAGTGAGTTTTCATGCACAAGTGCATCAATGAATCAAAACATAACATAAGGTATTGATTCATCATAATCATAAGTTCACCTTTGGGCAGAACTACACCTTGTGTTACCAAACATGGGAACATCAACAGTCACAGAACCATCACATTTGTGCAGATGGTTTCATGTCGTCCATGCTCTCATCTCATTCATAGACTGCATTAGACCAGGATCATGATTCTCTTTGGAGAATTCCAATCCTGCCATAGCATGTAATCCTCCCATAGAGACTTCCATAGGATCATGAAGGGACGTGGCATGGTTAACAACTTGGGTTGAGAATCAGCCATGTCCTACATGATTCGAGTCTTACAAATCAATTCCAGAACAATATGGATCAATTAGCATCATCTAGAACATGGTTTAACCATACAAGAATCAGAAAATAGGTGCTAAGTTCTTCTTTTGATGTATCATTGTTTTCAGGAGCATATATCAAACAATTTCAGCATGTAACAGCAGTACATATATGATAGAATCATTACAAAACGGCTGAAACTTTATAGGCATAATCTGATAGTTAGAACTTCATACCTCCAGATCTTAATCTCGTAATATTCAACAAACGTCAGCGAAAACATGGATTTAAGGATCGAGAAACATAACTAGATAACAATCGATTGAATACATGCAGAAGATTGAGGCTAAGTTCAATGAGAATTAAAAACCCCAAATCGAATTTGGAGTGAGGAAGACGACCTAATGCGTCTGTGTTCTTTTCTTCTTTGAAGTAGCCATTGGCTCCCAACGGCTCAAAATAAAAAAAGGTACATGTCGTTCTTTAAACGGAATTAAAGGTAGAACGTGTCGTTTTAATCAAAACAAAACTCAGTTTTGAGAAAAATGATTATACAAAACTTCAGGTCAAAAAAGTTTTTTTTTACAACCATATTAATCCAACAATACCTTAATTATTTGAGGATCTTAGAGCATGTTGATGCTCTGATACCACATGTAAGATGTTATAAGCAATATGAACAACTTACATACAACGCAACTAAGCTCTTAAGATCACATTTAAGGATTTACATCATGAACTCTAGAAATATCAACGTTAATAATATACATGTTGATGCCATTGTCTTCTTGATTATAAGAGGTCTTCTCCTCTCTACCAATGAGTAATTGCCCTTCACTAAACAATAGGTCTATAGTACGTGAGGAAGGATCACTAATTGGTAAGAGTAGGGACCTTCTTATAGTAGTCCAACCCTAATGTGATTTCCTATCATAATCACATTAGGATTCTTAGGAACTAAATAGGTAATCAAGGCAAACTGTATTAACTTAACTTATGTCAATTACCATATGGAGTCCTAGTTTAATGATTCAATGACAATTACTATATTATCCCAATAATGATTTGGACTTTGCACTTTAGGTGATTAAATCCATACTCAAATTCTAACATTCTCCCACTTGAGTATGAAATGATCACATCCATACTCAGATTAATATAAATAGGTGATCAAAGACTAATAGACATTAATTGGAAATGGGCTGATTTATGTTAATTTCTGGGATATTAACTTATGTGTTGATGTAAAAATTGTCTAGATTTATAAAATTTCTTCTTGATTGTTACATATAATAATAAAAAATAGACGGGGTTAAGATCGAAACCCGAGGGATGATTCAACCAAAAACACTATGATGTCAAAATTAGTTTAATTGAGAAAAATAATTTGACAAAGTTTCGGTATGAATTTTGAAATTTCCTTTAGAGGTGAGTGAGGCCATGTATTTATAGTGAAACCTTGAGAGTCACCGAAGTATCTGATTGGTTGAAGCAGATAATGTTTAATAGACGATTCTACCGAGAGAAATTATTATTATTAACTATATATAATAATAAATAACTCATTAAGGGATTATTTATTATTGGTATTAATCTGATTAATTAATATATTTAATTGATAAATATATTAAATTCATGCGGAGATCGTATGATGCCGTCGTCATCTATACCGAGGCAATATCGACACTAAGAGAGTTATGGGCCACGTGGCAGCCCCATAATTTTTTGGTGATTTATGATTCCACAAATGCCTCCAAATCACTTAGGAATTCAGAGAATCCAAAGGGATGTAATTTTTATTGTCGTCCCGATAAGCCTTTTTTTATGAGAGTAGGACTCCCCCTCGGATATTCCTCGCAGTGTGTTGGAATTCAATTGGGCTTAAGTTGCGGAACCAACTTGAAGTTGCAAACCTTAGGTATAGGGTTTGCTTCAAATTGATTTTTGGACCCTAATAAGTAATTACAGTTTAGCCCCAAGTCCATATAGGGAGCCCATTAGGGTTTTGCTCCTTATTTATGTTAGAGCCCGTGTAGCCTTCATCTCAAAAATTTGACTTGTGCAACCTTAGTGTGATGAAGATGGCTTGTAAACGTTGCTGGTGCACGAGAGTGTATTCTAGGGAACAAGAAGAAATTATTTCTTCTTTTTCTTTTCTTCATTTTTGGCTGGGGTGAAAGAGGGAAAATTTGTATTTTTTTTCCTCTTTCTCATCTTGTAGGTGAAGAAGAGTAATGTTTTTTCTTCCGTTTTTTTTATTACTTGGATTCCCTTTCTGATTGGAGATGAAAAGAAGGTGGGGCCAACTGCATGTTTTGATCCAACAAAGTTGCGTCACGCATGAAGCAGGCTTGCGTCCGTACGCGAGTGTAGAAGATAGGCCGGCTTGGTGCGCAGTTAGGGACTACAAATGGCAGGCTTGGAAGCCAGATTCGGTTGGGGCAAGGCATCATGCACGAATTGAGCAGTTGGGCAAGGAAGGCTAGACACATACAGGGCATGTACTAGCATGTCACTTGTGCTCGCGTGGACTTCTAACTACAGCTTGTGTGAAAAGCTTTGCACACTTAGCAGCTTGACTGCTACTCTTGGATGCAAGCAGACATTTTTTTTAGTTGCTAAGAAACAATTTTTTTTTTGTTTCTTTTGTTTTCGGCGAACTCTTCATTTGCTTTTGTATCAATTGTTGCCGCAGTTTTGTTTTCTTTGTTTTTGTATGTATAATATATATTATTTTAATATATCTTTATTATTTTACTCTTTCGAAGATTTTGGGAGTTATGACTGTCTGATCACAATGATTCAAGGAGCGATACACTCTACTCTTCGAGACGATCATTTCAAGATGCATGAAGACATACTTTTAGCAAAGTCCTGAAGAAGTCACTTTGTGGAGCAACTAGTAGTAACACCTGTCACGACCCGGCCCATCTAACATAATATTATCCGGTTTGGGCCCAGCCTTCAAGGTTTTGTTTTCGGGAGCTCACGTGCAACTTCTTAATAGGTCACCCATTCTGGGATTGCACTAGTCTCAACTAGCTTAACTTTGGAGTTCCCAAGGTGTAACAACCCGAACATTTTTTTTATTGTAAATTCTGTTAATTAATGAAAAATGACCATTTTGCCCCTAGTGGGGAAAAAGTTGACTTTTGAACCGAGATTTATTTTGGACTTTGACTTATGACCGTGACATATATCGGGACGTTACAAGTCTATAGATAGGCGGCACGTCAAAATCGGCCGTCAGACGGAGTAGAAGTTATGGTCACAAGATCGAAATTGGGAATTTAACGCCTAGGGAATTAAATTAATTAATGGTTAAATCTGATTGGTTGGAAAATTAAATGTGGGCCCTTGGATGAGTGACAAGTTTCACTCATCCCATTGGTGACTCTTCCCCAATTTATGGATCTTGGTCTGATTGGCACAAATATTTAATTAATCCTCACACCTCTCTCTTCCTACTGTTCAATCATTTTCATCATCTGCTATTTTCTTCTAACCCGTGAAACCACCATTTCATACAAACCCTATAACCCTCACGCCATTACCTTCATCTGTCATTATGACCAACTGAGGGAGACTGTGAGTGTGAGAGCAGAGACAAGAAGGCTACGACGGAGAGGTAAGAAAAACCTGAAACCCAAACGACCTGTTTTAACTCGTTTTTGGAACTTTGGTGTTTAATGTTTAAAAGTCATTTCCATTGTTTGGGTGTGATTCTAGGGACTAGGACGAGTTCCTTGGACTGATTTGGAGGAGTTTTAGTGGCCTGGTTCGACGGGGAGTAGGGTTGGAAAATTGGTTGCTGTGCATCGATCAAAGGTAATGATTTCGATAGTGTTTCCTGATTTTAATTAAATAAATCCTCTAGTTAGGTTGAGATGAAGGGATAGGAAGAAACCAGACCTAAAATGGTGCTGAAATGACCAAACGGTGGATGGGTTAGAACGCGAGTCTGCGCGACCCGATTGCAGGTCCACGGGTCAACCTGGTTTGAGGCAGGAGATGATGATGTCATCATGCTGAAGTCATGCTGACATCATCATGTCAGACATGTCAAACCAGTGACCAATCCTAGAGTGACACGTGGCACTATCAGAGTCTAACACATGTCAAACCTGACAGCTGTCTGATGATGTCAGCATGATGTCACTACTGACGTCAGCATGCGTTGACTAACGTTGACTTTCTCTTTGAGCAGTGCGTGGGGCCGCATGAGGGGGAATCTCGAGGTGGGACTGGCACCATTTTCAAGGTTTCGATGATACGAATTCAATGGTGGTGGTTTTGCGTCTATTAGAGATATTTAGGTTGGTCAAAATTGGGTTTAATGCCTTGGGAAGCGTGTTCAGGTGGCTTTCCCGGGCCAGTTCTATTCTAGGGTCTTATGTGTGAACTTGTAGAGTCCCTTAGTGATCTTTGGATGTGTTTGGATAGGTTTAGGCAGTTCGTTGAGCAGCGAGGTCCGTGTATGAGTGGGCTTTTGATTTCGAAATGATTGCATGCATAACTGTTTTCACTATATTACTTTACGATCGAGATTGGATGATTCTTAGTGCAATATGATGATGCTTTATACGTATTATGATGTTTTGGGCATGAGACCCATCTGGATATATATGAACTTTTTTTCGGAGTCAATTAGGGATTTATGTGGAATTTAATAGTATTGCACTGTGTATACCTACCTTATGATTACTGTCTCTTCCAAACGTCTCGTAATATTCTGGAGTAGCTACGGGCACTGCCTGAAAGGGGTTGACCCAAGGGGTAGCCCACGATTAGGAGTGTGGTTATGGATGATACCCCCAGGGAGAGTCATTGATCTGCAGGTCATTGACCTAGGTGGACCCTGGGGAGACTCGAGATTTGAGACCCCGAGTGGCACGCGTAGCCTTAGGACCATGACATTATTGGGCATCGGGGATGCCAGACATCAGGGATTTCGGGGTTGGGTTACAGCGCACTATTATTATGATTGTTTTCCCTATTCGATTATATATGATTATATGATTCTATGATACAATTATGATTATCTATGTTTTGACTCAATGGATGCAAGTTTGAAAATGGAGGGGTAAAGTCTTATGATTATTATATTATTAAACTTATTTTGGAAACATTGTTTATTTTTTGGCTCACTCACTCTTTATTGTTTTATTGACCACTCCAGGCCGTGCATACGAGGTAGAGGAGGAGGACCCATAGTCCAAGGCATAGATTCCGTTGTTGCGCACCTGTACACCCTATTGGGTAGGTTGAGCACTGTTTTGTAACCTTACATTGTGCTCGTATTTTGTATTTGTACTATCCCTGGTCTGACGGTGTTGAACTCTAAACTCGAATATTTGACTTTATTTATTTTAATTCAAAAAACTTTAAGCCCATTAAGGGTAATTTCGGTATTTTAGAGTTATTGTCAGACGAGAGCAGAGCACATCCCCAGGTGGTCCCAATGGGATCAGGATGGGTCTTGTCACAAGGAATCCAAAGCCAATAAGCTCCCAAAAGGCCTTGTGTTAGATAGATGTGTGCCCACACATATAAGGCACTTCACCTTTCCCTCCCCGAGCGATGTGGGATTGTTCATTAATCTTATATTTCCAAGCTTACGGGTCTTGCTCACCGTTCTTACTTCCAAGACCGGGTCTTACAAGCTTACGGGTCTTGCTCACCGTTCTTACTTCCAAGACCGGGTCTTACAATCCACACACACCCCTCCCCCCCTTAGGGCCTAGCGTCCTCGCTGGGACACTTCCGGTTGGGGTCTGGGTCTAATACCATTCTATAACGACCCGACCTATTTAACACAATATTGTCCGCTTTGGACTCAGCCCTCACGATTTTGTCCCCAGGAGCTCACGGCTTTCCAAACCTCATGTTCATCAAATCAGTTCATGACATAAAGTATCTGGACACAAATATCGATAAATCAAACTACTGGATTTCAGAGTGATCACATATATCAGAATCTGAGCCTTTAAATTGAACATTTTATCAAGTCTCCCGGGTTAACGAGTATTTAAACTCTGAGTCTTTAAAATCAATATCATATTAGGCCTCCCGGGTTAACGAGTCTTTAAACTCAATATCACAGTCACTGAATCTAGTAAATGCATTTTAAAACCATTTATGTCTCAAATCAAGTCAAAAACATTTCAATAGGGCCCATGCCCAAGACATAGCTTTCACAAAGTAATTTCCACAAATCCGTCATAAACTAGTGTCCATAATTCATTTCATAAATCCAAAAACCATCAATTCAATCATGTATTCACACTTTTTGGACTGAAATTTCGGGGACGAAATTCCTTAAGGCGGGTAGGTTGTGACGCCCCGGAAATTCGAGAAATGTACATTTGAAAGTTGGAATGTAAAATGACGTTTTTGCCCTTGTAATTGTTGTGGTTAAAAGTTTACTTTTTCTTCATGACATTTTTTGGACTTTCCGTAAAGACCGTTGTGTAGGTCTCAAGACGTTGAGTCCGTAAACAGGCGACACGTTGAAAACGGAGTTCGGATGCAATCGTTATAGGTCTAAAATGGCGAGGGGCATTTTGGTAATTTTCCAAACGGGAGTAAAATGGTAATTTGGGGCAGGAATTTGATGAGTCAATGGAATGGTGACTCATCTGTTCTGTACGTGACACATGTCATTGATATTTAAGGGCTTAGTGGCCTTGTGTAACCTTGTGTGTGTAATTGAAGGTAGGAAAACGGGAAATTGAGCTCAAAATTAATTTTATAATGATCCAATGATACTTTCTAATTGATTAGAATGAAGAAACAGAAAGCAATTGGACGGAATTGAGCCACGACCCTTTCAACATTTGAATTGGATATCGATCGACTGAGGTATGAATTCATGAAATGGAGTATATGGAACTTTAATTGAGAGTGATTGTAAGACCCGTGTCCTAGAGGGAACAGTGAACAATCCCACATTCCTGCGAGGGGGGAATGGTCTGGGAGAGGATGGTGGTGTGCCTTAAAGGTGTAGGTACACACCTATCTAGCATGAGGCCTTTTGGGAGCTCAGTGGCTTTGAGGGGGATTGGAATCCCAAAGTTAAGCGAGTTGAGGCTGGTGCAATTCCATGATGGGTGACCCCCTGGGAAGTTGCACCGTGAGCTCCCGAAAACAAAACCGTGAGGGCAAGGGCAAGGAGGCCCAAAGCGAACAATATCGTGCTAGATGAATTGGGACCTGACAGAGGAGGGTCGGGTCCTGACAGAATGGTATCAGAGCCGGACCCCGACCGGGAAGTGTGCCAGCGAGGACGCTGGGCCCTAAGGGAGGTGGATTGTAAGACCCGTGTCCTGGAGGGAACGGTGAACAATCCCACATTCCTGCGAGGGGGGAATGGTCTGGGAGAGGATGGTGGTTTGCCTTAAAGGTGTAGGTACACACCTATCTAGCATGAGGCCTTTTGGGAGCTCAGTGACTTTGGGGGGGATTGGAACCCCAAAGTTAAGCGAGTTGAGGCTGGTGCAATTCCATGATGGGTGACCCCATGTGAAGTTGCACCGTGAGCTCCCGAAAACAAAACCAATTCCATGATGGGTGACCCCATGGGAAGTTGCACCGTGAGCTCCCGAAAACAAAACCGTGAGGGCAAGGGCAAGGAGGCCCAAAACGGACAATATCGTGCTAGATGAATCGGGACCTGACAGAGGAGGGTCGGGTCCTGACAGTGATTGAATGAATTTAAGTGAAATAATGAAAGAAAAAAAGGTCGAATTGATGGATAAATAGTCGGGTTGAATCGCGGGTTCACAGATTTGTTTTACAGGCAATCGGGTTGGGACGATGAATAGTAGGGTTACTGTTCATCGGCGCGTGGGTTCACACACAACCCATTCAAGCCGTCTGTGGGGGCGCGTTGTTAATTTCTGGGGAAGTGTTCAACACACTTTTTGATGTTTTTGACTACACGGACTCATTGGCCCAGATTTCGAGTCGATCGGACATAGTTTCGAGGTACTTTTTGGTGTCCGAAGTGCATAGTTCGTGTTTACGTTTTATTATGAAATCCCGGGATTTAGGGGATTGTTATACGAGGTTATGTAACAACTTAGTGACCTTAAATTGTTGTGTTTGACAGTCCGGGAAATTCGTGAAACGTCTGAGGAAAGTACAGCTTGAGATTGGGCAGCTTGGACGGTGTGTGAATGGAATTTTGTTTTATAACTATGATGCATGCATAAATATTTTAAACGATTTATCGTAAGATTTGATTTGAAATTATTTGAATGATGAATTGATATCATTGCCTAACGATTTTGTAGATTTAATTATCCATTTACGGATGATTTTACAAATTTGCGTGAAAATGGTATTTTGGGCTTGAGATCCAATTGGATAATGATTTTGACTTGGATTGTGTGACACGACCTACCGCCAATCCCCCAGGATTAAGGGATAAGCCATGCTCCCGTATAACCTACATGCGACATGAAGGTTAAACCGACGTCCAACCTCCATGTCACACGTAAGCCGGACAAGGGATTCCCAAGCGAACAACTTTCAGACTTCCCAGAGTTCACATCATCTACTGTGGAACACATGTGTGATGTCTCCATCTCACTCTAACAACAGCCCGCACCGCATCAAAACTGGAGGGTATCGAAAACACAAAAGACTATGAGTGGACAAAAATAAATAATACGTTTTGAAAACAAGTTATAGAAAAGTACATTTATACCTTTCATTTAAAACCAATGCATGCATATAAAACTCATTCCATATCCGAGATAAGAAAACCATCATTGAAAACCATAATCATTTCCTTTTCTCAAATCCGTAATTCAAATCCAGGGCCTCAGCCCAAAATCATAAATCCTCATCAAAGTACGGGAACTCAGCCCACAATTCATCAAATCCAAATCATCCAGGCCATTGCCCAAATCCAGAATTTCTCTTTCAAGTTTCAAAACCGAATCCAAATCATTTTTCCTAACTTTGATGCCAAAATCGAAAGCACGTTTACCGAAAACATGAAAAGGGCTTCAAGCTCGAAATCACTTTTCCAAAATCAAATCATAAACCAAATCCCAAAAGCAAATCATCAAAACCATGGTCAAATCACAACATAAATCCTAAGCTCGTAAATATCTCAAAATACGTAAATATCTCAAAATACGTGTAAAATTGTAAAGCATCACGATCATAATCATAAACATAGAAATCACGTATAGAAAATATATAAAACATTTATGCATACATTATAAGTTAGAAAGCAAAGTCCACTCACAGACCATTAGCGTCGCTGCCTCGATACGCGTGCAAGTACGCTCTCCCGGCTAATCCACTATCATCAAAAACTGTCACCACATCTCCGCCCAGCGAACCATCTACCAAGTTTCAGTTCATCTAGCGACTCATCCCATTCTCATTGGGGTCAACACATTTTCCAATTCGTACCCATGGTACCTCTAACGTCACACCAGCCGACACTCACTGCTCAACCAACACTAGGTAAGCCACAACACCACTTCTACCAGTCACATCAATCTCAGAATCTTTCTTGAGTCCAGCGCACCTTGTACCAACACCTCAGTACATCGTGCGAGTCTGCCGTCAATAGGCACAAATCTTTCCCCGCAAACCAATTCGTAAGACGGCATCTACCGACCTCGGTACTTCTATGCATCAATACCCACTTAACGAACCATATTACTTCCGTGAGCAATCCGCGCCGACCTCACTGGGGTCACAACGTCCCGCTCACAATAGCTACGTAACAAATCATCTCACCGGTGGTTCCTCTAACCACCAACACAGTCAACTTGTGGGAACAACATCCACGTCCCACACCGCCTGTCTACAACTGGACCCTACCGCATACTTGTTAACCGTAAGCACACATCAGCATCAGGGTCCCACCAGCCACTCATGGCTCTAAGCATCCAGCGCACATCAGTACTGACTCCTGCCAACCAGTTAGATCACTCAAGATCACTCGGATCCAGTCCACAATGCCACTAGTCAATCACATCAGATTAGCAAGTCAACCAACAACAAACCTCGGCACCAAACCGATCACCAACACCCCTACCAGAACATCATGATGCACCTCCAATCGTATCGGAACACATCTCAAGTACATGTACCAAGCACAACCAACCAGAATCACGATGCATACCACCAAACACACGCAACAACAAAATAGAGATCTTTTATAATACCTCAATCATAGAGATCGTATAGTATATCCTCAAGTACTTCCAACGACATCCTACATCAAGTTCACCAAACAACCACATCGGCATCAGCCACGCTCTACTACACCCAAAATCCATCCAACAACATCGTAGTGTACCCGTCATACCCGTCACCCTCACTGTGTATCTCCAGTGCACACAACATCCTCGGAACCATACGGATTACCACCTAATTACGAGTCAAACACGCTTCACTCTTGAGGTTCAACTATCCATGACAGGACCCATCCCAATCCCCCCGGGATTAGTGCGGGATGACCCTGCTCCCGTCTGACACGAAGTGTCAGACAAGGGATATTTTCGTCCTTTGCCCTCCCGGGCTATCAGAGTACGCCAGGATCCGGAGGAGGCATGTGATATCTCGGTCTCTGCTACAGTCCACATCCGATGTCAACCTGAAGGGCAGTCAAAACATTAAAAACTGTGAGTGGACAAAACAAAAGTTTATAAAAACATTTTAACGAGAAGACCTTTGTACCCTCCACTAAAAAGCATGCATGCATTCGAAAACCATTTATCCAAAACAAACCATATGTGGGACTAAGCCCAAAGCAGATATAAACCAAGGTCGAAAGGACCACAATGAAAAAGACCATACGGGCCACTGCCCAAATCCTGTGCACACCTGTACACACCACATATCATATATCATATATCCATCACATACATATATATAAGTCACACAACCAATCCTGTCACGGTATCCAAAGCTACGCGCGCGCTACCCAGGTCTCAATCTGAGTCTTCTCAAAGTCAAGATCAATGTCCGTAGACCACTGACCCTACCCGAGGTAATAGTAATCATAGCCTTCCTGAGAGTAAGGAACCCAACTGGGGGGTGACTCCACTCAGTCGGTGCTCCGTGACTACTCCGGGGTCCACCCAGGCCAACGACCCTCCCCGGAGGAGATAATAGAAGTAAAGGAAGGTAGACGAACATATATATATATATACATAACATAAACATTCATGACCGGTTCCCCTGAACCGTCATGATCCATAATATCCATAATTAGGCAACATGCCGGTTCCCGTAAACCGTCATGTACTGTAATAACATAACCAGGTAACATGCTGGTTCCCATAAACCGTCATGTACCGTAATAACCAACAAGGGTTCATGCCGGTTCCCATAAACCGTCATGAACCATGATACCATAACAAGGGTTCATACCGGTTCCCATAAACCGTCATGAACCTGGGAATCCATCTAAGGTTCCCCGACCTGAAATCAAAACCGTAAAGTGACTGGGTCTCGTACCCGAACATAGGACACCAACTGGGCACCGTGCCCGGAATCTGAGGTCATATGCCCGAGACAAAACCAAATGGGTCTCATACCCGAGTTTATCATTTTGAAATCCAAATTCAGTTCATTTAAATCAATAAAGAAATACAGACCCGTATAAGCACCGTATAAGGCCGAAACCTCGAAATACGTGCTTATACGTAACCACATACAAATGCACCCATGGCATCATCAAACAAGTAATAAAACATATAATAAACATTTATGCATGCACCAATTTAGAAAACAAGGTCCACTCACAGACCGTCCGAGCTGCCGCCTCGATTTGCGTGCCATACGGCTCCCCGAGCCGATCACCATCACCGGGACTCCCAAACCTGTCCAAATTTTAATAGAAGGTTACTAACTACTTAATTAACCTCCTACCAAAGCCCCGTAATTTTCCCGAACTTTTAACTATTTTTAAACCGACCCTAAACCTTCCGACACCCCGAAAACTATCGAAACGATGTCCGATTGACACGAGACCAGTCCCAAAATCTTCGTTACATCGGATAGAAGATTTCCCGTGTTGAACACTTTCCCAAATTATGGACCACGTGCCCTCACAAACCCCTAGAAAGTCAAAAACACTGTTCATCTCGGTTTTTCTTCAGTTTTCGGACCGATTCGGAGTCCGTTTGGTCCCATTTTAATCCCTAAATTCCTATTTCTTCATTTCCTATCTAACCCAATCCCTAAAACTAAGAAAAACCACCCGAAACCGAGCTTCCATCCGCCATCAATGGTGGCCGGATTTTCTCCGGCCGTTCACGGCCGTTTCCGGCCACCCCAAGCCCCAAAACTAATCCCATTCTACTCCTAGGGTCCCCAGAAACCTAACCTAATTAAAAAAATCGATTAAAAACCATTAAAACTCAAATTTGGATTTTCAAAGTTTTCTTACCTCACGGGTTTCCTTGGCCATGCGCCGCCGTGAGCCACCGTGGCTCTGTCCCGGTCATTCATCATCTCATCCCTTCCTCACTTCCTCACACTCACTCACGGGCTCACAAGAGGAAGGGTGGTGGTGTGTGTGTTTTGAAGAAAATGGAGAATATGGGTTAATGGGGGTTTTCGGGTTTTGAAGGAAAATAGAAGAGGAAATGAAAATGTGATGAAGAAGATGTTAGATCAGATGAGAGGAATGGGATGGAGGGTTAGGATTTGAGAGATTAAAATAGAATGGATGGTTAGGATTTAAGGTTGTTAGAATTAATTATAAAATAATTAAAATAATAATATTTTATTAATTAGATCCACAAATTAAGGGTATTGACCAATAGGATGAGTGACACTTGTCACTCATCCATGGGACCCACTAAAATATCTACCCAATCAGATTTCGCCAAAACGTTCCCGTCTCGAAGTTCGTGCATAGTGAAATCGAACTTCCGTGACCCATAACTCTCCCGTTCGAAGTCCGATTTCAGTGTGCCGCCTGCCTATGGATTCGTATCGTCCTTATCTACGTAACGGTCTTCGGCCCTCGGCCATCGAACCTCCCGGTCAAAAAGTCAACATTTGACCCCATTTAACCAAAATTACCAAAATGCCCCTAAACTTCCGAACGTCATAACTTCCTCCTCGAACGTCGGAATTGAACGTGCCACCTGTCTATGAACTCGGGACGTCACGAACTACGTCACGGTCATCGGTCAAAGTCCATTTGACCGCCCGATTAAAAAGTCAATGTTTTGCCACCACTAGGGGCAAAACGGTCACTTCGCATCGTTCGTCCGATTTCGCTCTACTAATCACGGATTAGCCTCACTAATCGTGATTAGTCACTAATCTAATCTAGGAATTTGGGACGGGTCGTTACAACCTTCCCTCCTTAATTAATTTCGTCCCCGAAATTCCAACCGACCTAAACCCAACCGTTCTTCCCTCCTTATTTTAGTTCCGTTCTCGAAACGCCAACTATTCTGATTCCACATCCACCTCGTGGAAGGTAGAATCGACCTCGAAATACGTGTACCCTCGTACACCAACCAACTAGAACAATACTTACTCGTCTGCAACCAGACGTACCACTAACGCTCATGTCGCCTCGTCTACATTCGACCACGTCGAATAGCAGAAGTCGTACGCTCCGAACTGACACCACCTGTCAGTATCAGAGTAGCCCAAGTATCCTATGATCGACCCACTTGTCAAATCTACCCTTTCGCTGACATAAACAACTCTACGGTTCCTTACTCACTCACTAAGATATCCTGACGTCTGCTCCCACTGGGAGTCATCAGACCTCACTCAACGATCCACACTGACACCTCCGACAGACCGTCACCACTTAACAGTCGTCAGTCGAAAACTAACACTATACTCCCTTGTGGTTATACTAACCACCAACTCACTCAACCGGAGTATATGCATACTAACAAAACACTCGACCTGCGTGTAACTAGACCCATCAGAAATATCATGACCCACTGCACAGTATCCAATGTCCAGTCCACGACCTCAACTAATCTGATGGTATCAGAACCAATCCGACTACCAATACGCTCTCCAACGCACCACCGGTATAACCTATATACCGTCACCAGACATCCCAAGTCTGCCTGGTGTCGTACCTCGAACAACGAACCAGGTACGTACATCTACCCATCAATCAGCCTACAACCACCTAGGTTGTAGGCAATCACGTTTCAATTATGGAGTCCATCTGTCCGATCTAGACAAATCGAAACTCCAACCCATTATCTATTTCCAAATCCGAATCCGAATCCGCAATTTCGTAAGAAATCCCGAATCCAAACCCAGAAATCATATCCATAATCATGTCCAAATTCAAATCCGAAATCATCATTCCGTAAACTAGTATTAGGAATAACCATTCCGAACCCAAATCCATAAAAGAAAATCTATAGTCAAGCTCTAGAATCAAATCCTGAATCGTCACCCAGAATCCGATTCCAAAACCCAAATACAGAAATCCTCTTTCAAGTTCCAAAATCAAATCCTGAATCGTCATCCAGAAATCTGATTCCAAAACCTGAAATATCGTTCACGTCTACCGAGACGTACCAAAACCAAACCTATCGGTTACCCGCTAAACCGATTACCCTATTACCAACGATTGACTTCATAGGGAAGTCAATTCCAACATCAACACAACACTAGGTCAGACAAAATCCGGCCTCGTCAGACACCTACTCATCGGACAACTACTCAGGCGAGTAATAAGCCATATGGGATTTACCTCGAAAAGAAGTTCAGTCCCATCATGCTTCACTCAACATCCAAGTAAGAGTAATAAACGCTCCACCTATCTGGACATCCAAATCACAATCCAGATCCAACACTACGTCAACCGACCATAGACGTCACGATCCCCGATCGTCACGACGTCCAAAGTCCTCAACCATTCCCCACATCTAAACAGATTAGTCAACGACGAGACACGCCGAGACTGTGGGTTACCACTGATTACCTCGTATCGATCCTTGTCATTCCACCGAGGAAAAATCAAGAATGATCGAATAATCCATCCTACGTGAATGCAACCAAAACCCCGTTGCACTCACCACGCCACGTAATCCAACATCGTCTGCCACCAAGCAGAAAATGAGAAATCTGAGTCACCTAATACACGATCAGTGTACTAGTGACAACCAACAACATCTACATCATCAATATCATCTACCACCATCAATTATGGTAGAACCTGAGAAGTCACCCAAACGACTTCGACATACCCGTTACCAATGAGGAAAACCCGCATTCCACTCGTCACCTCAATCGCAACCTCTCGCGATTCCAAAGTTCCAACAAGATTGGAAACAACATACCCGGACATCAACCACGTGTCCCCTAACCAGTTTAACTCTATCTGAGTTCCACTCCTGAACCACAGGTACCGAACATATGCCCATTATGACGGAGTCACACCCCGATCCGTAACTCATCGTCATCACGATCACCGGCACCAGCACCCGCACTAGTACACCAATGCATTATCACCTGCACTAGTATCAACACACAGGCATCCACACTAGTAGCAGCACACTAACACCAGTATCAGTATCAGCACACCGTGTGCAAACTGACAATCCTGGATCTCCGCTCATACCAAGCAACGATCGCGTACCTCTGCTCCATAGGAGAAACTCTGTCTCCCTCGTACCCAACACCTCTGGGTACAATCACCCTGACAACTCACACGAGAAAAGGAAACGTCCCCTGAACGTCCCCGATTCCCAACAACCACAGCTACTACCACTCTCGGTAGTAGTGCCTGCTACACACTTGTGCAGACCTAACTACCAGGCACCGCTATCGAGACCTCACATCCAACGGAATCACTCGCCCGTACCAAATACTTCGTATCCCACTTAGGGATTCCATCGACAAGTACCAACCCTGGTAACCTGTCCAACCAAACTCTAACTAGTCGCAACTCGACTAACCCAATGTCCTCTACCAGGTCACCAATGTCCTTAGTTGTACCAACAGTCCATCACAACTGAAGTAGCACGACAACCAACTCGGTCTAACCGATACGTACAACCCTGACTGCGAAGTGCAGTCCCAACACAAGCTGACATGACTAGACCGACTACCGAATCCAAATCCGAATAGTCGTCCAAGTAAAACCACCAGTCAACTCGCCTTCCCGAACCATACCTACCATGGTAGGGTTCCACAATCACACCTAGAGTTCCTCGGAACCCAACTGCGAAAAGCAGTAACATCAACAACCTGACCGACCCCGCGGTCTTGACATCGTAAAAACGTCAATCCAATCCTACCGACAATCCAACTAGGATTCCCCGAAACCGACAACTAACTGCCGACCGCAGTAAATCCATTTAACTCAACATAATGTGACCATCTAATGGTCACAACTCCTAACCAGTCGTCGGAATCGATCCTACGACATCGTGAGAGACGATCCCAACTAACCGTCTCACGGTCAAAACTCGAAAATACTGTTTATCTCTTTGTAGGGTCCCACACTGTCATCCACGACAGAACTACGGCAACCCCGGCATCGAATGCCGAACCAAGGCATGCCAATCCTACTAACTATCGTACCGGCACCCCAACAATCAGGTTGACCACGAACTGCAGCCCCTTGAGATATCACATCCTCGACCAGCATACATACTCCAAGAGCTCCGCGGTTGCTCGAATAGAGACAACCCCGCTCTGATACCACGTTGACAGGACCCATCCCAATCCCCCCGGGATTAGTGCGGGATGACCCTGCTCCCGTCTGACACGAAGTGTCAGACAAGGGATATTTTCGTCCTTTGCCCTCCCGGGCTATCAGAGTACGCCAGGATCCGGAGGAGGCATGTGATATCTTGGTCTCTACTACAGTCCACATCCGATGTCAACCTGAAGGGCAGTCAAAACATTAAAAACTGTGAGTGGACAAAACAAAAATTTATAAAAACATTTTAACGAGAAGACCTTTGTACCCTCCACTAAAAAGCATGCATGCATTCGAAAACCATTTATCCAAAACAAACCATATGTGGGACTAAGCCCAAAGCAGATATAAACCAAGGTCGAAAGGACCACAATGAAAACGACCATACAGGCCACTGCCCAAATCCTGTGCACACCTGTACACACCACATATCATATATCATATATCCATCACATACATATATATAAGTCACACAACCAATCCTATCACGGTATCCAAAGCTACGCGCGCGCTACCCAGGTCTCAATCCGAGTCTTCTCAAAGTCAAGATCAATGTCCGTAGACCACTGACCCTACCTGAGGTAATAGTAATCATAGCCTTCCTGAGAGTAAGGAACCCAACTGGGGGGTGACTCCACTCAGTCGGTGCTCCGTGACTACTCCGGGGTCCACCTAGGCCAACGACCCTCCCCGGAGGAGATAATAGAAGTAAAGGAAGGTAGACGAACATATATATATACATAACATAAACATTCATGACCGGTTCCCCTGAACCGTCATGATCCATAATATCCATAATTAGGTAACATGCCGGTTCCCGTAAACCGTCATGTACTGTAATAACATAACCAGGTAACATGCCGGTTCCCATAAACCGTCATGTACCGTAATAACCAACAAGGGTTCATGCCGGTTCCCATAAACCGTCATGAACCATGATACCATAACAAGGGTTCATGCCGGTTCCCATAAACCGTCATGAACCTGGGAATCCATTTAAGGTTCCCCGACCTGAAATCAAAACCGTAAAGTGACTGGGTCTCGTACCCGAACATAGGACACCAACTGGGCACCGTGCCCGGAATCTGAGGTCATATGCCCGAGACAAAACCAAATGGGTCTCATACCCGAGTTTATCATTTTGAAATCCAAATTCAGTTCATTTAAATCAATAAAGAAATACAGACCCGTATAAGCACCGTATAAGGCTGAAACCTCGAAATACGTGCTTATACGTAACCACATACAAATGCACCCATGGCATCATCAAACAAGTAATAAAACATATAATAAACATTTATGCATGCACCAATTTAGAAAACAAGGTCCACTCACAGACCGTCCGAGCTGCCGCCTCGATTTGCGTGCCATACGGCTCCCCGAGCCGATCATCATCACCGGGACTCCCAAACCTGTCCAAATTTTAATAGAAGGTTACTAACTACTTAATTAACCTCCTACCAATGCCCCGTAATTTTCCCGAACTTTTAACTATTTTTAAACCGATCCTAAACATTCCGACACCCCGAAAACTATCGAAACGATGTCCGATTGACACGAGACCAGTTCCAAAATCTTCGTTACATCGGATAGAAGATTTCCCGTGTTGAACACTTTCCCAAATTATGGACCACGTGCCCTCACGAACCCCTAGAAAGTCAAAAATACTGTTCATCGGCATCAACCTCAAAACTGAACCAGTTACTATTCACGGTTACTAGAAAATAGAAGAGGAAATGAAAATGTGATGAAGAAGATGTTAGATCAGATGAGAGGAATGGGATGGAGGGTTAGGATTTGAGAGATTAAAATAGAATGGATGGTTAGGATTTAAGGTTGTTAGAATTAATTATAAAATAATTAAAATAATAATATTTTATTAATTAGATCCACAAATTAAGGGTATTGACCAATAGGATGAGTGACACTTGTCACTCATCCATGGGACCCACTAAAATATCTACCCAATCAGATTTCGCCAAAACGTCCCCGTCTCGAAGTTCGTGCATAGTGAAATCGAACTTCCGTGACCCATAACTCTCCCGTTCGAAGTCCGATTTCAGTGTGCCGCCTGCCTATGGATTCGTATCGTCCTTATCTACGTAACGGTCTTCGGCCCTCGGCCATCGGACCTCCCGGTCAAAAAGTCAACATTTGACCCCATTTAACCAAAATTACCAAAATGCCCCTAAACTTCCGAACGTCATAACTTCCTCCTCGAACGTCGGAATTGAATGTGCCACCTGTCTATGAACTCGGGACGTCACGAACTACGTCACGGTCATCGGTCAAAGTCCATTTGACCGCCCGATTAAAAAGTCAACATTTTGCCACCACTAGGGGCAAAACGGTCACTTCGCATCGTTCGTCCGATTTCGCTCTACTAATCACGGATTAGCCTCACTAATCGTGATTAGTCACTAATCTAATCTAGGAATTTGGGACGGGTCGTTACAATCCAACCAGGCCCACACGTCTTCTGGGGAATACCAACTTAAGTCCATTTCGAGTCTCCCTATCGCCTGGGTCTCCTGACCAATATGAAATCCAATCACATCTCAACAACATATACAGGGCAGATCCAATACCAGATCCAAGTCCAGTATCCATACGTATACAAGAACAGACTACACATGATAGGACCCATCCCAATCCCCTCGGGATTAGTGCGGGATGACCCTGCTCCCGTCTGACACGAAGTGTCAGACAAGGGATATTTCCAACCTTTGCCCTCCCGGACTATCAGAGTACGCCAGGATCTGGAGGAGGTATGTGATATCTCGGTCTCTGCTACAGTCCACATCCGATGTCAACCTGAAGGGCAGTCAAAACATTAAAAGCTGTGAGTGGACAAAACAAGAGTTTATAAAAACATTTCCATAAAGACATTTGTACCCTTCACTAAAAAGCATGCATGCATTCGAAAACCATTTAACCAAATGGACCACATGTGGGAACTAAGCCCAAATCAGAAATAAACCAAGGTCGAAAGGACCACCATGAAATCGACCATACAGACCACTGCCCAAATCCGAAAAGAAACCATACGGGACTCAGCCCAAAACCTGTGTAACCACACATCAAATCTCATATATCATATCATATATCATATATACATATAATTCACACAACCAATCCTGTCACGGTTTCCAAATCTACGCGCGTGCTACCCGGGGTCTCACACCCAAGTCTTCCAGGAACCAAGTCAATGTCCGAAGACCACTGACCCGCCCCGAGGTTATAGTACAAGCCTTCCTGAGAGTAAGCAACCCAACTGGGGCAACTCCCACTCAGTCAGTGCTCCGTGACTACTCCGGGGTCCACCCAAGCCAACGACCCTCCCCGGAGGAGATAATAGAACAAGTAAAGGAAGGTAATGAACATATATATACATAACATAAACATTCATGCCCGGTTCCCCTAAATCGTCTTGATCCATAACATCCATTATATTCATATACATATAGACAATATCTTCCATGACCGGTTCCCACAAACCGTGATGTACCACAATGACCTGACAAAGGTTCATGCCGGTTCCCATAACCACAATGACCTTTCCAGAGTTCCTGCCGGTTCCCATAAACCGTCATGAACTTGGAAATCCATCTAGGGTCCCTGACCCGAAATCATAACCATAAAGTAACTGGGTCTCGTGCCCGAACATATGACATCAGCTGGGCACCGTGCCCAATATCTAAGGGTCAGTCACGACTCTGATCATAGTGATGTGTGCAACCATCCATCCAGGACCGCCCTCAATCCTGGTATGTCGCCGTGAACGTATCAACCGACGCGACCACCACAAGATCATGGTGCACTCATCACCGATCGCTATCCTGAACCTTCAGCACTCCGAAGTCGAGCCTCCCCAAGCTGCCCGACCATAAATCGTGCATCGTGACCTCTCCGGAAGGAACACATCCCAATCCGGAGGCGAGCGACGTATTGTCGATCGTCGTGCACATAGTACCCGTCGCGACCACGATTTAGACCTGAAGGCCATCAATAGCGTCATATGCCCGAGACCAAACCAAATGGGTCTCATACCCGAGTTTATCCTTTTGGAAATCCAAAACCAATTCATTTAGACCAAATAAGACATACAAACCTGTATCGGCACCGTATAGGGCCGAAACCTTGAGATACGTGTCCATACGTAACAACGCATCCAAATGCACTCATGGAATCACAAACAAGTATTTAAAACATATAATAAACATTTATGCATGCACCAATTTAGAAAACAAAGTCCACTCACAGACCGTCCGAGCTGCCGCCTCGATTTGCGTGCCATAGGCTCTCCCGAGCCGATCACTATCACCGGGACTCCCAAACCTGTCCAAATTGTAATAGAAGCTTACTAACTACTTAATTAACCTCCCACCAAAGCCCCGTAATTTTTCCGAACTTTTAACTATTTTTAAACCGACCCTAAACCTTCGGATGCCCCGAAACATATCGAGATGGTGTCCGATTGACGCGAGACCAGTCACAAAATGTTCGTTACATCAAATAGAAGATTTCATATGTTGAACACTTCCCGAAATTACTATTCACGGGCCCTCACGTGCCCCTAGAAAGCTCGGTTTACTATTCATCGTCCCTAACCTTGGACGAACCGGTTCACCTGCAACTGAACCGGCCTGGACCGGTTCAACACCTAAAACCCGTCCATTTTTTGTCCTTTTCCTCCCTTTTTAATCCCTAAAGCTTCCTACGTTCATTTCCTATCTTTTAGACCATTAAAACGAAGCAAAAACTATAAAACCCGCACCTTAACTAGTCGTTCATGGTGGCCGGACCTTCCCCCGCCGTTCACGGCTGTTCCAGGCCATCCTAAGCCACGAAAACAATCCTATTCAACTCCTAGGGTCCCCAGAAACCTTACCCAATTAAAGAAATCGAGTGAAAACCATTACAACTCAAATTCGAAATTTCAAATATTTTCTTACCTCACGGGTTCTCTCCGCCGTCCACCACCGTGAGCCACCACCTCAGTCATTGTTCTCAGTCCCTCACTCTCTCCCATGGTCACACATGAGTACCCTAATGGTTATGGTGGTGTGGTGTTTGTGTGTTTGAAGAAAAATGAAGAAATGTGAATATAGGGGGGGTTCAGGTTTTGTGAGGATGAAAAAAGATGAAGATGAATGAAGTGATGATGTTTGATCAGATGAGAGAAGAGAAATGGAGGATGAGGATTTGAGAGATTAAGTGAAATGGATGGATAGGATTGTGTGATAAAAAGGTTAATTATAAAATAATAATTATATTAATATTTAATTACGTAGATCAACAATTTAGGGGTTTGGACCAATGGGATGAGTGACACTTGTCACTCATCCATGGGACCCACCTAAAATATCTAGCCCAATCAGATTTTGCCAAATCATGACTGTCTCAACATATGCCTCCTTTTAACCATAATTACCAAAATGCCCTTAAATTTCCGAACTTCATAACTTCCTCCTCGAATGTCGGAATTGAACATGCCTCCTGTCTATGAACTCGTGACGTCACGAACTACGTCACGGTCATCGGTCAATGTCCATTTGACCGCCAGAATGAAAAGTCAACATTTTGCTACGATTAGGGGCAAAACAGTCATTTTGCATCGTTCGTCCGATTTCGCCTAACTAATCACCGATTAGCCTCACTAATCGTGATTAGTCACTAATCTAATCTAGGAATTTCGGATGGGTTGTTACAACCCTCCCTCAATTAATTTCGTCCTCGAAATTCCAACCGGCCTAATCTAACCGTTCTTCCCTCCTTAATTTCGTTTCGTTCTTGAAACTCCAACTATCTCGATCCCACAACCACCTCGTGGAAAGTAGAATCGACCTCGAAACACGTGTATACTAGTACACCAAATAGCCAAAACAATACTTGTATGCAACCAGACGTACCACTAACACCTATGTTGTATCGACTACATTCGACCACGTCGAATGACAGTAGCCATAAGTTCGGAATTGACACCACTTGTCAAATCTACCCTTTCGCTGACATAAACAACTAGACGGTTCCCTTCTCAATCACTAATCTATCCTGACGTCTGCTCCCACAGGGAGTCATCAGACCTCACTAACCGATTCACGTTGACACCTCCGACAAACTATCACCACTTGACAGTCGTCAATCGAAAGCTGTCACTATACTTACTCGTGGTTACACCAACCACCAACTCACTCAACCTGAGTATACGTATGCCAACAAAGCACTCGACCTGTGTCTAACCGGACCCATCAGAACTACTATGACCCAATGCACAGTATCCAATGTCCAGTCCACGACCTCAACTAATCCAATGGTATCGGAATTAAGCCGACTACCAATACGCTCACCAACGTACCACTGGTATAACCTATATATCGTCACCAGACACCACAAGTCTACCTGGTATCGTACCTCGAACTACGTACAAGGTACGTACATCTACCCATCAATCAGCCTACAACCATCTAGGTTATACCAATGACGTTTCAATTATGGAGTTCACTTGTCCAATCCAGCATTAGACAAATCGAAACTCCAACCCATCATCCATTTCCAAATCCGAATCTGAATCCGCAATTTCGTAAGAAATCCCGAATTCAAACCCAGAATTCATATCCATAACCATGTCCAAATCCGAATCCGAAAATGTTATTCCGTAAGCTAGCATGTGGAATAACCATTACGAACCCAAATCCATAAATGAAAATCCAGTGTCAAGCTCTAGAATCAAATCCTGAATCATCACCCAGAATCTGATTCCAAAACCCAAATCCAGAAGTCCTCTTTCAAGTTCCAAAATCAAATCCTGAATCGTCATCTAGAAATCTGATTCCAAAACCCGAAATCTCGTTCTCGTCTACCGAGACGCACCAAAACTGAACCTATCGGTTACCTGCCCAACCGATTACTACCTTACCATCGATTGACTTCATATGGAAGCCAATCCCAATATACACACATATCTAAGGCTGACCAAATCCGACCTCTTCGGACACTTACTCCCCTAAGTAATATACCATACGAGATTCACTTAGAAAAGAAGTTCAGTCCCAATATACTCAATTCAAACATCTAAGTAAGAGCGATAAACTCTCCATCCATCTGGATCATCAAGATCACGATCCAGATCCATCACTACGTCACCCGACCATAGACGTAACAATCGAGATTCATCGCTGTGTCACCCGATCATAAATGTCACGATCCTCGATCGTCACAACGCCCAAAGTTCACAACATCAAAATCCCACATCTAAACAGATCGGTCAACGACGAGACACGCCGAGACTGTGGGTTCTCTCCAATCACTTCGTATCGATCCTTGTCATTCCACCGAGGAAAAACCAAGGATGATCGAATACAATGACATCAAAATCCATCCTACGTGAATGCAAACAACACTCACTGCACTCACCACGTCATGTAATCCAACATCGTCTGCCACCAAGCAGAAAATGAGAAATCTCAGTCACCTAACTTCGATATACTCACTCCACCTGATGACCCAAAAGAAATCCTGGGTCCACCAACCAATACACGACCAATGTACTGGTGATACACTCATCAACATCATCTACCATGGCAGAACCTGAGAAGTCACCCAAAATGACTTCGAAATACCCATTACTAATGCGGAAAACCCGCATTCCACTAGTCACCTCAATCGCAACCTCTCTCGATTCGGAAGTTCCAACCAGATTGGAAACCACATACTTGGACATCAACCACGTGTCCCCGTTAGACTGGTTATGAACACATGCCCATTTACGACCATTTATGTACACCCAAAAGGATGTCAAGTCATCATATCCTGATGTATCACTCGACTGGAGAGTCACAACAGACTCCTGCTGTGATCTACAGTCAAATCTCTGTATACCACCATATCTGACCAACTCTGGCCAACATCGACCAACTGGTCACTAATCCCCCATGATAATACTCGATCCTCACTCCTCAACTACCACTGGATCCTATACAGTCCATCACTATCCGTGATCCACTCCCGAACCACAGATACCGAACATATGCTCATCTCCACGGATGTCACATCCCGATTCGTAACTCACCGTCATCACGATCACCTGCACCAGCACCAGCGCTAGTACCAGCATCAACGCAATATCATCAACACTAGTATCAACACACATGCATCAGTATCAGTATCAGTATCGGCACACCATGTGCAAATCTGACAACTCTGGATCTCCGCTCATACCGAGCGACGACCCTGTACCTCTATTTGTATTGGAGAAACTCTGCCTCCGTCGTACCCGACAACTCTGGGTACAGTCACCCTGACATCTCATACGAGAAAAGAAAACGTCCCCTGAACGTCCCCGATTCCCAACAACGGTAACTATAGCCAGTCTCGGTAGTAGCATCTGCCACAACCTCGTGCAGACCTAACTACCAGGCCTCTCGATACCCAGATTTCGCATCCAACGGAATCAATCGCATGTACCAACTACTCTGTATCCCCGCTCTGGGATTCCATCGACAAGTACCAACCCTGGTAACCTGTCCAACAATCTCTAACCTGTCGTACCTCGACTAAACCAAATGTCGTCTACCAGGTCACCACGACCTTAGCTGCACCAACAATCCATCACAGCTAAAGTAGCACGACAACTAACTAGGTCTAACCGATAAGTACAACCTCGACTGCGAAGTGCAGTCCCAACGCAAGCTGACATGACTAGACCGACTAACGAATCCAAATCCGAATAGTCGTCCAAGTCAAACAACTCGTCAACTCACGTTTCCGATCCACACAACCTAATGCAGCGTTCCACAATCACGCCCTAGGGTCACTCTGAACCCAACCGCTAGCTGCAAACTGCAGTACAATCCACAATCTGACCGTCTCCGCGGTCTTGACATCGAAAAGACATCAATCCAACTAGGATTCCCCAAATCCGGCTGCTCACAGCAGTAAATCCATCAAACTCAACCAAATCCGATCATCGGATGGTCACGATTCTGAACTATCGCCAAACCGATCCTACGACATCGTGAAAGACGATCCGAACTAACCATCTCACGATCAAAATGCTAACGTACGAATACGTTCATCCTTCCATAGGGTCCCACACTGTCATCCTCGACAGAACTATGGCAACCCCGGCATCTAGTGCCGAACCAAGACATTCCACGATACAGTCCTACTAACTATCGTATATGCACCCTAACTATCAGGTTGATAACGAACTGCAGCCCATTGAGATATCACATCCACGACCTACGTACCGTTCCAAGAGTTACACGGTTGCTAGAATAGAGACAACCCCGCTCTGATACCAAGCTGACAGTATCAGAGCGTCCTGGGAATCCCATAAGCCAACATGCTCTGATAAGCAATCCAACGAGCAATCCTATGCTCTGATACCATGCTGACAGGACCCATCCCAATCCCCCCGGGATTAGTGCGGGATGACCCTGCTCCCGTCTGACACAAAGTGTCAGACAAGGGATATTTCCAACCTTTGCCCTCCCGGGCTATCAGAGTACGCCAGGATCCGGAGGAGGTATGTGATATCTCGGTCTCTGCTACAGTCTACATCCGATGTCAACCTGAAGGGCAGTCAAAACATTAAAAGCTGTGAGTGGACAAAACAAGAGTTTATAAAAACATTTCCATAAAGACATTTGTACCCTTCACTAAAAAGCATGCATGCATTCAAAAACCATTTAACCAAATGGACCACATGTGGGAACTAAGCCCAAATCAGAAATAAACCAAGGTCGAAAGGACCACCATAAAATCCACCATACGGACCACTGCCCAAATCCATAAGGAAACCATACGGGACTCAGCCCAAAACCTGTGTAACCACACATCACATCTCATATATCATATCATATATCATTTATACATATAATTCACATAACCAATCCTGTCACGGTTTCCAAAGCTACGCGCGTGCTACCCGGGGTCTCACACCCAAGTCTTCCAGGAACCAAGTCAATGTCCGAAGACCACTGACCCGCCCTGAGGTTATAGTACAAGCCTTCCTGAGAGTAAGGAACCCAACTGGGGGAACTCCCACTCAGTCAGTGCTCCGTGACTACTCCGGGGTCCACCCAGGCCAACGACCTTCCCCGGAGGAGATAATAGAAAAAGTAAAGGAAGGTATATGAACATATATATACATAACATAAACATTCATGCCCGGTTCCCCTGAACCGTCATGATCCATAACATCCATTATATTCATATACATATAGAAAACATCCTCCATGACCAGTTCCCATAAACCGTCATGTACCACAATGACCTGACAAAGGTTCATGTCGGTTCCTATAAACCGTTATGAACCACAATGACCTTTCCAGAGTTCATGCCGGTTCCCATAAACCGTCATGAACTTGGAAATCCATCAAGGGTCCCTGACCCGAAATCATTACCATAAAGTAACTGGGTCTCATGCCCGAACATATGACATCAGCTGGGCACCGTGCCCGATATCTAAGGGTCAGTCACGACTCCAATTGTAGCGATGTGTGCAACCATCCATCCAGGACCGCCCTCAATCCTGGTATGTCGCCGTGAACGTATCAACCGACGCGACCACGACAAGATCATGGTGCACTCATCACCGATCGCTATCCTGAACCGTCAGCACTCCGAAGTCGAGCCTCCCCAGGCTGCCCGACCATAAATGGTGCATCGTGACCTCTCCGGAAGGAAAACATCCCAATCCGGAGGCCAGCGTCGTATCGTCGATCGTCGTGCACATAGCACCCATCGCGACCACGATCTAGACCCGAAGGCACTCAATAGCGTCATATGCCCGAGACCAAACCAAATGGGTCTCATACCCGAGTTTTTCCTTTTGGAAATCCAAAACCAATTCATTTAGACCAAATAAGACGTACAACCCCGTATCGGCACCGTATAGGGCCGAAACCTCGAGATACGTGTCGATACGTAACAACGCATCCAAATTCACTCATGGCATCACAAACAAGTATTTAAAACATATAATAAACATTTATGCATGCACCAATTTAGAAAACAAAGTCCACTCACAGACCGTCCGAGCTGCCGCCTCGATTTGTGTGCCATAGGCTCTCCCGAGCCGATCACTATCACTGGGACTCCCAAAGCTGTCCAAATTGTAATAGAAGGTTACTAACTACTTAATTAACCTCCCACCAAAGCCCCGTAATTTTCCCGTACTTTTAACTATTTTTAAACCGACCCTAAACCTTCGGATGCCCCGAAACATATCGAGAAGGTGTCCGATTACCGCAAGACCAGTCCCAAAATGTTCATTACATCAAATAGAACATTTCATATGTTGAACACTTCCCCAAATTACTGGTTTTACACCGTCACGCACCCCTAGAAAGCTCGGTTTACTGTTCATCGTCCCTAACCTTGGACGAACCGGTTCACCTGCAACTGAACCGGCCTGGACCGGTTCAGCACCTAAAACCCATCCATTTTTTGTCCTTTTCCTCCCTTTTTAATCCCTAAAGCTTCCTACGTTCATTTCCTATCTTTTAGACCATTAAAATGAAGCAAAAACCGTAAAACCCGCACCTTAACCCGTCGTTCATGGTTACCGGACCTTCCCCCGCCGTTCACGGCTGTTCCAGACCATCCCAAGCCACGAAAACAATCCTATTCAACTCCTAGGGTCCCCAGAAACCTTACCCAATTAAAGAAATCGAGTGAAAACCATTAAAACTCAAATTCGAAATTTCAAATATTTTCTTACCTCACGGGTTCTCTCCGCCGTCCACCACCGTGAGCCACCACCTCAGTCATTGTTCTCAATCCCTCACTCTCTCACATGGTCACACATGAGTACCCTAATGGTTATGGTGGTGTGGTGTTTGTGTGTTTGAAGAAAAATGAAGAAATGTGAATATAGGGGGGGTTCAGGTTTTGTGAGGATGAAAAAAGATGAAGATGAATGAAGTGATGATGTTTGATCAGATGAGAGAAGAGAAATGGAGGATGAGGATTTGAGAGATTAAGTGAAATGGATGGATAGGATTGTGTGATAAAAAGGTTAATTATAAAATAATAATTATATTAATATTTAATTACGTAGATCAACAATGTAGGGGTTTGGACCAATGGGGTGAGTGACACTTGTCACTCATCCATGGGACCCACCTAAAATATCTAGCCCAATCAGATTTTGCCAAATCATGACTGTCTCGAAGTACGTGCATAGTGAAATCGAACTTCCGTGACCTATAACTCTCCCGTTCGAAGTCCGATTTCAGCGTGCCGCCTGTCTATGGATTCGTATCATCCCGATCTACGTAACGGTCTTCGGCCCTCGACCATCGGACATCCCGGTCAAAAAGTCAACATTTTCCTCCTTTTAACCATAATTACCAAAATGCCCTTAAACTTCCGAACGTCATAACTTCCTCCTCGAACGTCGGAATTGAACATGCCACCTGTCTATGAACTCGTGACGTCACGAACTACGTCACGGTCATCGGTCAAAGTCCATTTGACCGCCAGAATGAAAAGTCAACATTTTGCTACGATCAGGGGCAAAAAGGTCATTTTGCATCGTTCGTCCAATTTTACCTAACTAATCACCGATTAGCCACACTAATCGTGATTAGTCACTAATCTAATCTAGGAATTTAGGACGGGTCGTTACAACACATGTCCTGCATAACTCCAAGATGGTCAAGATATCCAATCTATGTCTAACATACGATCCTTCTAAACCACAACAACTCAAACTTGTGCCAGAAACGATCCAATCCTGATCCACTCACTCCTAAGTGGATCCCACTTACTATGTATCAGACCACCTCAGACCACCTCATCGAATCCAAGCGATCACGAATACCACACGTCTAGATTGTGGGTTCTCTTCAATAACCTCATATCAATCAGTTATAGTTACTCCTTCTCAGCTTCCTCCAACGGAACACACAATGGTCCTCAACCATGTCATCAAAACTCATTCTACCTTAATCCAACGTAACACAATCCTATGACACTTGCCACACATGCCGAACAGGGCATCACCAAATCCTCTCTCTACTCCTGAACACCTCCACTCGTGTCCATGACTAGGGGGTCACAATTCCTGTAGTGCCATCACTGAGTCACCCGAATCGACTCCAGTGCATCCAACACTCAGCAGCTAACACCAACTCGGAATCAACAGTGGTCTCATCGTCGAAATCACAACATCCCCTTATTCTAGGATTCCAACCGTGTTTGGAAGTATGTCCATCTTTTCCAACCATGAGACTTTATCCTCAAGTATACCACCTCCGAACTAACTGTCCAAACGTCACCTTCTCTATTACACTTAGGCAATCCACAACTCATACGGATCACAACCACGTGTCCGTAGCCAAACCAACTCACCGACCAACTCGTCTGTCGGTTATCCCAGTTTATGCACAGCCAAAAGGATGCCAATCATCACTCATTCTGATGATCACATCTCAACCTTCCCGAGGCTCAACTCCGAGCATCACAAAGGTCCGAATTAACAACTCTCGGGCTCACAATCTACGATCACGAACCTTGGCTCCCTTAGTCACCATCTGCGAAGGCGTCAAGCACCATTCTCAGGGAATCACCAAGTACGGGCCTCAGCATCTCCCAAATGCCAACCTCGGCATATGCCGACATAGCTCAACGTACTCGACATCTCTAACACATCAGAATGAGTCCACGAAAACCATCCTCACAGATGGTTAACCCTGACCATACCAACCTAGCTCGATCCAATCAAGAAGCATAGGTCCATCACGCTTCCGTTGCGCTACTCTGATCAAACAAACGGCATCCTGACCATTCAGATCAAAACATGCCCTACGAATGGTCATCACATATCCCAACTCGGCTAGCGATTCCTCCTGCCAGACACCAGCACTTCACGAATGGCCACAATTCCAACTCACGATGTGCCTATCCTACCATTCACAAGCATCCCAGCTCGTGGCACATCGTCCCTTATCTCGTGCTCACAGCACACCAGTCTCAAACCTCCGCTCATACCGAGCCACAATCCTTACTCTACGCTCGGGTCGTGGAAACTGACCTCTGAGAAAATCAATGCTCAACTACCTCGGATGCATCTCGCAGTACCATTTCTAATCTAGTCGTAGGTCCGCTCACGCCCTAACAACTAACTACGCACAAACCCCCACTCATGTTATCTAGACTAGACACGTCTACTGGGGTTTCGCACTAAGATACTCATAGGCACCATTCCAGTCACCCCCAACGGGTTCCTTTCATCAGTAGCATCCACTAGCAACACCCTTACCACTCGGGTCGTCACACCCAAAGAAGAAAATCTCTTAACATACCTTCTACACCACTTCAACCAGTAACCATCGCTAGGCAGAACTTCCTCAACTCCGAAATAGCATATTTCTTTACCCTCGCGACTCGAGGCATCCGGCTACTCGTAGCCATACACATCTAATATCCGACCACCAACGAAGTGGTCACCATTCCATACTATTGTCATCCAATCACCCAACATGCCAACCACTCCAGTCCAACATACCACCGTCAACCGGCCCACGAGTACCATCCGGCTCAATAGGCTACTACCGGCCCTACAAGCCAACCAGCCTATTAGTAACTGTATCTCATCATCCGGGTGAACCACCCTAGCACCCAGCCGACCATCTATCGAAGCTACTCCATTTGACCCTAAAGGCCAACCGACTATGGAGCATATCCAACGTCAAACACGCTATCCTTTTCGGCCCAAAGCTGGCAAGTAACACACCCAATCGCGTATCGGGCAACGCATCACCCAGTCGCTCGTACTCTCACCACTAACTAAGCCACTAGCTATCACTCGCGTATCCAGGTTGATGACGGGCTGTTCCGCGTTGAGACATCGCATCCACAGTAGCATCACATCACGCAAGTCGACAAACCACCTGTTATGGAGCCAAACCCCACGTAGAGTGCATAAACCCTTCTCTGATACCAATTTGACACGACCTACCCCCAATCCCCAGGAATTAAGGGATAAGCCATGCTTCCGTCTAACCTACATGCGACATGAAGGCTAAACCGACGTCCAACCTCCATGTCACACGTAAGCCGGACAAGGGATTCCCAAGCGAACAACTTTCAGACTTCCCAGAGTGCACATCATCTACTGTGGAACACATATGTGATGTCTCCATCTCACCCTAACAACAGCCCGCACCGCATCAAAACTGGAGGGTATCGAAAACACAAAAGACTATGAGTGGACAAAAATAAATAATATGTTTTGAAAACAGGTTATAGAAAAGTAAATTTATACCCTCCATTTAAAAACCAATACATGCATATAAAACTCATTCCACATCCGAGATATGAAAACCATAATTGAAAACCATAATCATTTCCTTTTCTCAAATCCGTAATTCAAATCCAGGGTCTCAGCCCAAAATAATAAATCCTCATCAAAGTACGGGAACTCATCCCAAAACTCATCAAATCCAAATCATCCGGGCCATTGCCTAAAACATCTGAAAACCAGTGAAAACCCAGTGAAAAACATCAATCAATCAAGTTGCTGGATCTCAAGTGAGCCCGAGTCTTTAAACTCAAAACACATGCACATAATCAGGCCTTCCCGGGATATCAACTAGTCTTTAAACTCAAAACACAATCAACAGGCCTCGGGGGATATCACAATAACCGAGTCTTTAAAATCAAAATATATCAATCTAGGGCCCTCCCCCGTCAATCAACCGAGTCTTTAAATTCTAAACCAGATCCAGCCATTTTCTGGGTCTTTAAACCCAAAACCAGTTTTCAACGGGTCTTTAAACCCAAAATCAAGTGAAAACCATAGAAAATACATATCCAAATTCGCAATAATAATTCCATAAACTAGCATTCCGAACCATCATTCTGAATCCAAATCCATAATTTCTCTTTCAAGTTTCAAAACCGAACCTAAATCATTTTTCCGAACTTCGATGCCAAAACCAAAAGCACGTTTACCGAAAACATGAACAAGGCTTCAAACCCGAAATCACTTTTCCAAAATCCATTATAAATCATTGAAATCAAATCATAAACCAAATCCCAAAAGAAAATCATCAAAACCATGGTCAAATCACAACATAAATTGTAAGCTCGTAAAACGTTCAAATACGTAAATATCTCGAAATACGTGTAAAATCGTAAAGCATCAAGATCATAATCATAAACATAGAAATCACGTATAGAAAATATATAAAACATTTATGCATGCAACATAAGTTAGAAAGCAAAGTCCACTCACAGACCATTAACGTCGCTGCCTCGATACGCGCGCAAGTACGCTCTCCCAGCTAATCCACTATCACCGGCTTTCATGAACCTGTCCAAATCCCATAATAAGGTCACTAACTACTTCATAAAGCTTATACTAAAGCCCCGTAATTTTCTCGAATTTTTAACTATTTTTAACCGAGCTCTAAAATCTTCGGACATACCGAAACATATCGAGACGATGTCCGATCGACTCGAAACCAATCCCAAAATGTTCGGTACATCGAATACTTTAAAATTAGTGTTGGAATCTTTCCCAAAAAGGCCCCACGAACCCTCACGAGCCGCCCAAAGGCGCTGCGCGTGGGAGCCACGCGCCAAGCTCCTGTTCATCTTCAACCTTAGTCCAGCCGGTCTGAACCGGCCTGGTTCGAATGAACCAGCGCAAGCAGTTTAAATGTCCAAATCATTCATTTTCAGGCCAATTTCAATTCTACTTACTTCTATAGCTTTCTTACACAATTTCCTATCAATTTACAACTTTAAAAAATACAATTAAGGCCTCAATCTTACCTCCCAAATCGAAGGAGAAACTAGCCACGGTCCTTCATCGAGTTGCCACGATTCCAGCCACCATCCTTCTTGGTTTTGGTCCCAAAAGTCTTCTGGAATCCCTAGAAGCACATCTCAATCATCAAGACTTCGCAACAACCCTCAATTCTCAACTTACCATTTTTGACTGAAACTTACCATTTTCTCAGTTTCACGGCCGCCGTCCATGGCGGGCCTCAACATGGGTCCCTAACGACTTGTCCGACCTTCAAGATCATCAACCAAACAGTTAGAACGGTTGACAGGTGCTTAGACTAAAATCCATTCTCAACATCCAAAAACAGGGCACACGCCCTACTTGAACTTCTCTGACCGTCTCCGACGGTCCACGGTGATCATCCCGCGGTGCTCGTCCCAATTCTCCTTTCCATCTTGCTCAAGAAGCACAAACATGGGTGAAGATCGAAGGGAGTTGTGGGGTGGTTTCCTCGCGGCTCATACATGTACTCTGTTTTCTCCCACAATCCACGGCCACCGTCCACGACGGTGGCACTACCACTCATGTCTCATCTCAACAATCCCTTTGTCCTCACACATCACTCCAAGTTAATGAAGATCACCAGGGTCATCTGGATTACTTTTCACGGTTCAATCTCTCCTCTGTTCCTCTCTGTTTTTAAACCACACACATCGTGCACAATTTTAAAACCATTCTGAGGCTTCTACAACCATCCAGGACAAGCCAGGTGTCCAAAATCCTATGGGCACAACTTCCAGGCAAGCCAAGTGTCCAATTCTAACTGGGCACATATCCCGATGCAATAAATGACCAAAATGCCCCTAATTGACAAATTACCATTTTGCCCTTCACACGTTTAGACCAATAATTGAACCGTCTGAAGTCCAATGACAACGTGCCGCCTATCGTTGTACTCAAAGAATCGAGGCCTACCTAACAATCCTCGAGCTTCGTGCAAATAACTTGTCGTATAAAAAGTCAACCATCTGCCCCTTTTTAACCAAATTACCAAAGTACCCTCAAACTTTTGAACATCATAACATTTTCCTCAAATGTCAGAATCGGATGTGCCACCTGTCTATGAACTCGTGACGTTCCGAAATACGACACAGTCATCGGTCAAAGTCCATTTGACCACCTGAACCAAAAGTCAACTGTTTGCCCGATTCTAGGGGAAAAATTTTCATTTCGCACCGTCCGTTTGAAATCACCCATCTAATCACCGATTAACTTCACTAATCCGTCATTAACCACTAATATAATCCCGATTTCCGGGACAGGTGGTTACATTGTGAGTCAAGGATGACTTTATGGAACATTTAATGATTTCCAGATGTGTAATTCCCGAAGAAACCGGATGTGTCATGCTTGTTGAGTCTAGATGCGTAATTACCAGAAATCCTGGATGTGTAATTCCCAGGAAAGACCTTAGATGTGTAATTCCTGAACTTGAAAGTGTTGAATTGTGTTTGATAGTGATTTTTCATTGACATGTTTTATGATGATTCTTGGAAATGGATTTCTAGAAATGTGGGCCATGGACTTATTGTGGGTCCCACGGTTTGTGATATGATGTGATTGAAATCTGGTTGTTCATATGTTTTATTCTATGCATGCATGTTTTATAACTGGAGGGGAAAATGATTTGTTTTGAAATGTATTTTCAAACGATGTTATTTTTTTTCACTCACACCTTTTGTGTTTTTGATGACCCTCCAGGCCGTGGCACGTAGATTAGGGCTAATCGACAAGCGGAGGCATGAGCGGAAATCAGTACAGTCATCCCTTGTAACGACCCGAACCAAGAATAATAATATTTTAATGTAAAAAGACTATTTTTCCCCTGAGGGGGGAAAACATTGACTTTTGACACGGAAATAGAGGAGGACCCGGAGGAGGAGGAGGAAGAGGCTTAGTTTGATTAGCTGTGCACCTGTACACCCACTTGTGGGTAGGTTGAGCACCGAATAATGTACTCTGACTATTGTGCTCACGTGTTGTTGATTTACTTTCCCTTGTCTGACAGTATCGCTTTAAACACTGTTGTTGCATGTTATATATCTATTTGAATATTCGGTTTTTATTTAAGGGTAATATTGGTATGTTTAGAGTCATTGTCAGACGGGAGCGGGGCTCATCCCCGGGTGGTCCCAGTGGGATTTGGACGGGTCCTGTCAGCTTGGTATCAGAGCATTAGGATTAGTAGTCAGAGTACTAGGTTAGCGGTTTGTACTTTGTACATGGTCGCTTTCGATGTCTTTTAACCTGTTTGCCTCTTAACAGTTGGATATGCCTCCCCGACGTGATCCCCGTGCACGTGTTGACGAGGGCAATGGAGGGAATGGAGACACTGCGAGCATTGAACGGGCCCAGCGCCTGGGTGCTACGCTCTTTAGTGGGGGGACCGACGCCGAGGAAGCACACTAGTGGATTGACCGCTGGGAGATGATCTTCGAGGTCATGCATTGTCCTCCGGAGGAACGTGTCGTACTGGCGACATTCCTACCGGATGGGAGCGCCTATCGATGGTGGCACAACCTTGTCCTGGCCGGCTGGACCGTTCACACTATTCCGTGGGAGACGTTCAGGGAGCGGTTTCTCAACTAGTTTTATCCACGGTCGTTTCGCAACGCCCGTGAGGCGGAGTTCCTGCAACTACGGCAGGGAGACCAGACAGTAGCAGAGTATGAGGAGACCTTCCTGATATTGTCTCGCTTTGCTGAGAACTTCATGATCACCGAGGATGACCGATGTCGCAGATTCGAGTGGGGCCTACGACCTGAGATTCAGGCGATGGTGACTGCGACTCCCTTTGCTACCATGAGCGATCTGACTGATGCAGCGACCAGAGTTGAGAACAGTATCCTGGCATGCCAGCGAGCTGAGGAGGAGACACGGCGACGTGATCGCCCACACTTGGGATTCTCGGGCCGTCGAGGCTCGAAGGGAGGACATTTTGGCGGATCTTCATCTTCGGGCAGCCGAGGATGTTCTGTTCAGTTCAGGAGTCTTCAGCGGTCTGGACAGCGTTCTGGGGCTTGGCAGCAGCTGTACTCACCGATGAGCACCTCACCAGGAGGATACTCGGGTCGACCGAGGGAGGTCACATGCTTCGGTTGTGGTGAGCCGGGACACTATGTGACAGGACCCGTCCCAACTGGACGTCAAAAACCGTGCCCGGTCCTGCTCCCGTCTGACAGATCAACTAAAGGTCCGACACTCCCCTTCAGTGCTTGCCAGACAAGGGATGTTTGCGCGGATTTCTGCTGCTGTCACTGCCTCACGATCAGTCCCGAACGTCGTACCACGGCCGTCCAAAATGGTCCGTTTCCGAGCTGCACGTTTTTCCGTAAAATCTGGAAATCACAACTCCTTGAGACTAGGCCAGATGCGCCCTCACGTGCCGCCGTGAGTGGCTGCGCGTGAAACCCACGCGCCAGCTACAGTGCTGTCGTCTCAACCCGTTTGTCTGGTAAACGGGTCCTTTAACCCGCGACACGATCCGGTTCCAATCCTATCAATTCGACACTGATTACATCAATTAATCATCGAGTTAGTTTCGTTTTGAGTTCAATTAATCACCAAATCATTCTTAATTCTTATGCTTTTTTAAGTCGGATAAGGAATGTCATTGGTGATGATTTTTAATTATTAGAGTGTGACTCATTTTGGATACAGAATTCCATTTCATTACCACAATGGGAGCTTCTACGAGTTCCACTCGACCCCTTCATAGTCAGGTATTCAATTTTCCAATTTATCAACGTACATTTGATTTTCTTATTATCATTATTATTAATATACATAATATACATTACAAGCATTTACAAGTTCCACTCAATCTCATCAAAATAATGTATTCACTTTCACGCTTTATCAACTTACGCTTATAATTATTATTAATGTAAAATAAAAGACATTTAATATTGGCTAATTATGATGCATTCTTCTTAAAAATAAGGTTGGCAATAATACACAATCAAATGACCACGGCGGTGAAAATAGGGCACAAGAAAGAAGACAAATAAGGTCCACTTTTCAAAGAGAAAGACGACAAGCAATGAGTTCTTCCCAAAGAGCAGAATATTTAGCACGAAGACGAGCTACCTATCAAGTGCAACGAGGACTAGGAAATATAAATGCGGAAAATCAATCACTTACAGCTGAGAGAGCCGGTAATTATTTAACTTTTCGTACATGGTGGTTGCATTTTCAATTCCACACAAAGTATGATTTCCAATTTGATTTCGTAAATGTAGTATTATTATCGTATTAGATTCACATAAATTTATTCATTTTTGTAAGATAAATACTGTTCCAGTTAGTATATTACTCATCCACCAACAAAAGTATATACAGACAAACTAATTATATATTAACGTTAAAAAATACTACATGTTTAAAAGCGCTAAAAAATGACAGACAAATCTTACAGACTTTGATATTTATAATACAACATCAGATGATGATGTCGAAACATAAGAATATAACAAGCTACATATATGTCAAACTTAAAAAAACAACACACCTATTATCCATAATGAGATGAAAGGAAAACATTTCGCCATACCTAATTTACCTAAATACAATGTATGTTTCCCATATCAATTACATTAGATAAAAGTTGTATTGTACATTAAAACCAACATTGAAATGAACTTATTCTTAATTTGTAATATTTTACTTGCATTAAATCATTTTGTTACCATAAATAATAACAGACCAACGAACCGAAGATATTATGGAGATAGATAGACAAATAGAGACTCATCAAAGGCAACATTTGAGCAGTCAAATGCAATGTGATGAATTCTTAGCACGTCGGCGTGTTGTCTCTCGGCCTCAGGAAGCTCAACATCAAAACACACAGTCTATTCAAGCCATTAGTGTTGAAGTTCCAAGAGGAATTCGCTTGAGTCGTATACGGCAATTGGCACGCTCTACTGGGTTACACTTGCATGCTTCACCTCCTCACCACACTGCTGAGGATATAATGACAAATGCTAATCAAGGTAACCAATTTTAGACCCAAAAATAGAAACATGACACTAGAAACACTTTTATTTTAGTGGACCATGCACCTTGCACCCACTAATGGTTTATTCTAACACAGAAGAGGATTTTGATTCCACGGATCAAAATGACGTGCTAGAAAGCAGCGGTGTTGCTCAAGGTCACCATTTTACTAGAAGGAGAAGGAATCATAATTGCGCAAGGAATTATATTGAAAACATTAGACATGCCAGGAATCATTTGCCACCATCGACCACATGTCGAAGTTGTCAAGCCCGTTTGTTTCATCATGAATCAAATGACATTTGTTGTCTACATGGAAAGACAAACATTCCAGTAGTTCAATCTCCTCCAGAAATGCGTGAACTTTTCTCTGCTCAGTCTTCAGAAGGGAGGCATTTCAGGCAACATATTAGAGCTTATAACAACGTATTTTCGTTCACTTCAATGGGCGTTCATGTTGATGAAAGTTTAATAGCAGGTCGTGGTATTTACACATTTCGTGCCCAAGGCTCTATCTATCATAAAATTGGAAGTCTCTTACCAGTTGGCGATAGCAGACCGAGATTCTTACAAATGTACATATATGACACAACTCATGAAATTGACAATAGGATGCGGGAAAATGATTCACTAAATCGAAGTGTGGTTGAAAAGATATAACGTATCTTAAATGAACATAACCCATTTGTGCAAACGTTTCGTCATATTGCGCAAGTACAAGAATTTCAGGATTGTAGGTTGATTATAAGAGAACAACCAGAAAACCGACGACAATATAGTTTGCCATCAGCCTCAGAAGTTGCTGCGGTGATAGTAGGTGGTGAGGAAATTAATGAACTTAGAGGCCGAGACATCGTTGTGCAAACAAGGCAAGGGCACCTTCTAAATGTTCAAGAGTCGGCTGGCTACTATGATCCTTTACAATATCCATTGTTATTGCCTTATGGAACATATGGATGGGATGTGAATAGTACAAACGATGGTGGTAGGAGAGTGACATGCCGTGATTACTATGCTTATATCTTACAGGTAATTCAAAAACTAATTATTTCAAATGAAAAAAAAAAATTAATCATCGTGTCAAATGACAAACTTTATCATTATCAGATTCGTGTACATGAAGATTCACTTCTCCTTCGTGGAGGGCGATTGTTGCAGCAATACATCATTGACAATTTCGTCAAGATTGAAGCACAAAAACTTAAATGGGTTCGGTTCAATCAAGACACAATTCGATCTGAACTATATCAAGGCTTACAAGACGCGGTTATTGCCGGAGAAAATAATGCAGGTACAAACTTTATCACCCATCGACCAATCCTTTTAATATACTAAAATTTCAATTGTTAACAACATAATAATGTGAAAACAGAAAATGTTGGCCGGAAGTTCATATTGCCTTCTTCATTCATTGGAAGCCCGCGTGATATGTACCAAAGGTATCAAGATGCGATGGCCTTGGTCCAAAAATATGGAAGACCAGATCTTTTCCTCACAATGACATGCAATCCAGCTTGGGAAGAAATAAAACAAGAGCTATTGGCCGGACAAGCACCACAAGATCGACCTGATTTGCTTACAAGGATATTTCGTGCAAAATTTGAAGAGCTGAAGAATGATGTTATCAAAAAAGGTGTTTTGGGTAAGGTTTCTGCATATGTGTATGTCATTGAGTTTCAAAAACGCGGTCTCCCACATGTGCACATGCTTATCATCCTAGATGAAAATGACAAACTTAATAGCCCTGATGATTATGACCACGTTGTTAGGGCTGAGATACCGAGTCAACATGAAGAGTCGAGATTGTACGATGCAGTATTAAGGCATATGATACATGGTCCATGTGGAGTACAACACTCACGTTCTCCCTGTATGAAACATGGGGTTTGCAAACGAAATTATCCAAAGTCATTTGCGCCAACTACAATTCAAGGAAGTGATTCGTATCCCATCTACCGTAGGCGCGATACTCATGCTCCAGTGCCATCACACCATAGTTCAAATATAATGGTGGATAATCGTTGGGTCGTTCCATATAACCCATGGCTTCTCATCAAATATGATTGTCATCTTAATGTGGAAATTTGTTGCAGCATTAAAAGTGTCAAGTATTTGTACAAGTACGTGTACAAAGGACCTGATAGGGTATCATTTGAAGTACGCCCAGAACCTATACAAGATGAAATTAAACATTTTGTGGATGCAAGGTGGGTTTCTGCACCAGAAGCTTTGTGGAGGATATTTAAATTTGTAATGAACCGAATCTATCCATCTGTGGAAAGGCTTCAAATTCATCTTCCTAACATGCAATTTGTACGTTTTGACACGAACCAGAATATTGCTGATATTTTGTTAGATGATACCCACTTAATGACGATGCTCACTGAGTTTTTCACCAAAAATGCATATTATCCACCAGCACGGCAATACTTATATCGGGAATTCCCAGAACATTTTAGATGGATTCAGGCAAACAAAGAGTGGGCTATAAGGCGGTCGAACCAAAAAGTTATTGGACGGATATATTCAGTATCACCTTCGGAAGGTGGAAAATTCTACCTACGCGTCCTTCTTAATCATGTTAGAGGACCTACTTCATTTGAGGATTTAAAGACTGTTAATGGCATCTTACATCCCACATTTAAAAAATCAGTCGAACATAGAGGTTTATTAGAAGATGATGATAGTATTAGACAATGCTTACGCGAGGCCTCTGACATTAGGATGTCGTTAGCTCTACGAAGATTGTTTGTCACGATCTTGGTATATTGTGAACCCCATGGAGTACGGAGATTGTGGGATGAATTTTATTCATTCATGGTAGAAGATTATCCTTCTTCAAGTAACATGAACACATCTTCTTTGCTCAACAAGCTTTTAAAAGATTTAAACGGATTACTGGTACAACACAGTAAATCTGTGTCTGATTATGATCTCCCACAAATGACACGAGATTGTGTTATAGACTCAGAACTTCCAAGGATAATACAAGATGAAGTCTCAGTTATGATTCCTGAACAAGACAGTGATGCTGTTCAACATTTAAATGCAGATCAATTGTCTGCATATACCTCGATTGTATCTGCGATTGAATGTCATGAAAATGCAATCTTCTTTGTTGATGGTCCAGGAGGAACTGGAAAAACTTATTTATATCGAGCATTGTTGGCGAGTTTGAGAAAAAGGGGTCATATTATATTAGCAACAGCAACGTCTGGAATAGCAGCAACGATATTGCCAGGTGGAAGGACAGCCCATTCTAGATTCAAAATTCCAATAAATACGAACGCTTCCTCCACTTGCTCTATTAGCAAACAGTCTGATTTAGCAGAGTTGATAAGAAGATCATCAGCCTTTATTTGGGATGAAGCAACAATGGCACATCGATTTGCATTTGAAGCTCTTGATCGAACATTTAGAGACATAATTGGTGTTGAATTGCCATTTGGTGGAAAGGTAATGATTTTCGGTGGAGATTTTCGACAAGTTCTTCCTGTTGTTCCAAAAGGTACACGATCTGAATTGATTCAAGCAAGTTTGATGAATGCTTCATTTTGGCCACATGTGAAAATCCTCCGTCTTAAACAGAATATGAGATCCATCAACGATCAAGAGTTTTCAGAGTTTTTACTTAGTGTTGGTAATGGAGAAAAACCAACTTTGATTGAGGATATGATGGAATTGCCATCTTCCATAGTCATACCATGGGAAGGTGAAGCATCAACTAATCAACTGGTTAATTATATTTTTCCTGATTTGGAAGGTCATGTACATGATGCAAGATATATGGTTGAAAGGGCATTGTTAACTCCTAAAAATGAAGATGCAGACAAACTAAATGAAATGATTATCAATAAGTTTCTGGGGCCAGAACAAATCTTATACTCTTTTGATTCTGTTGAGGATGATAGAAGAAATTTGTATCAACAAGAATTCTTAAATTCTATTTCCCCTGGTGGTATGCCTCCTCATCAATTGACTCTTAAAAAAGGTGCTCCGATAATGCTTTTGAGAAATATCGATCCGAAGATGGGGTTGTGCAATGGTACAAGGTTAGCATGCCATGGAGCTTATAATATAATAATCTTATTGATGCTGAAATTTTATCTGGCCAATTTGCTGGAACTAGGGTGTTCTTACCCAGAATCTCTCTAAAGACTGCTGAGAGTGCCGGACTTCCTTTTGAAATGATGAGAAAGCAGTTTCCTGTGAAATTGAGTTTTGCACTTACCATAAATAAATCACAGGGCCAAACATTACCAAATGTGGGTATTTACCTACCAGATCATGTATTTAGTCATGGCCAGTTATATGTGGCTTTATCAAGGGGAGTTTCTGCATCTTCAACGAAAGTCTTGGTTAAGAAAGGGAACTTAACTGGTCAAGAAGGGGTTTTCACAAAAAATGTTGTTTATAAAGAAATTCTACTTCCGCCCAACTAACGTTTTGTTATGTTTTTCCTGTTTTCAAATATGGAAATCTTCTCCATTATTAAGATGTACATGAGTAACAAAAATTTATTAACATTTTTTTATTACAATTTCAAGTTGGAAGTAATGCACGCATGTGGATACTCGAATATTAGTTATGGTTGTGTTTTGTTGTTTAATATTTTGTGCAAGCCATCAGCGTACTCTTTTTCCTTCCTCTGGAAAAAAAAAAAAAAGTAAATACTAGCCTCACTGTGGGCGGCTTCGCGCCCGCGAGTGGCTCTTCGGCGCGCTCCGCGCGCTATTTTTCGTTACCCGAAATTACGTTCTTTCCTATTTACAATTCTCAAGTATAAAAATGACTAAATTATATAATAAAATTGGATCATGTACAAACTAAATTTACATCACAAATAGGCTAGCTAGGGAGATTTTGAATGTACCTAAAAAAATGCATACATCAAAAATAAAAATTCAAAATCTCTCTAATTAGGCATATTTGTGATGTAAATTTAGTTTGTACATGATCCAATTTTATTATATAATTTAGTCATTTTTATACTTGAGAATTGTAAATAGGAAAGAACGTAATTTCGGGTAACGAAAAATAGCGCGCGGAGCGCGCCGAAGAGCCTCTCGCGGGCGCGAAGCCGCCCGCAGTGAGGCTAGTATTAAATTATTGTGAAGATCGTGTGAAGTCATCGTCGTCTATAATGAGGGCAATATCGACTCTATGAGAGTTATGGGACGCGTAACAACCACATTATTTTCTGGTGATTTATAGTTTCACATTATGTAAGTACATAAAGAACAAAAACAAATTCACTTGTTGCCCTTGCTTGCGATCATCACTGCCGATATGTATCTTCATAAATAATTGGAACGTCCCACAGCAACGTGGGAGCATCACATGCTAGTCATATACTATTTATACGGGGTGGTATCTGTGTTAATTTGACATGAGCTGACATTTAACAAAACAAAATTATCATCAAGTCGAGGCAAAGCCAAGCATTTCCCTACAAACATCATCACCCTTGCGCTCACAAATGAGTCACATATTTCTGGAAGCACGAAGCTGTTATGTCGAAGATTCTCTATGCCTGAATTTATGTTAGTGAATTACGTGCCACGTGTTCCTGTGTGGGAACTTGCAATCTAAAAGAATGACGTCCTTTAAGTAGCCAAATGATTGAGAATGTTTTGAATTAGAGGTATTTTGATTGACCTCCTCCAATGTCCAATCCACCGAAATTTAGATTCCCACAACACAAACATAACAAGGCTTCAAAGATAAGTAAAGAATTACATATGATAAACAAGGCAAACATGCATCTATTGCATTCACAGTACGTAGTTATAATTCTCTAGCAAACAGTTGAGACGTACACCATCTTTGGTCCCATCATTTGTTATTATTTTCCCAACTTCTTTGAGGATTAATCACACTTGGAAACTTGCAAGATCCATGACCTGCGTATATTTATACATCCACATCTCAAAGTCAGCAAATAAATCAAGCAAGAAAATTAGTTCATTTTCAGATTCATAATTCAACAACTTAAGTTTCATCATAACCAAATCCTTTGATCCAAAACATCATGCGAACTAACGTTCTTTTCAATCTTTATTTCTTTTATTTATCTTGATAGGTTGATCTTATATTAAATTGCATGCGAACGATATGATGTATATTGTCTCAAAAGGCCAATCGAGTATCAATAAACTCGTGTTTTAGTTACATGAATAAACCGATAATTTTTTTGTCAAAATATAATTATTTAAACTTAGAGATCCTTCTAATAGTAAATTCCTTTTTCAGTTTTTTCATTTTTACTTTTTATATTTGATTTATAAGAAAATTAGACATGGAGAAAAATGGGGTAAGGATCATATAATGATGCAACAAACAAAACCCAAAATCTTTTTTTTGTGCGTTTCATATTTTAGTTTTCTTTTTAATTATTCCTTCTTCATTTCTTGCTGTCCGTATAATCACATTTCATAATGCCTTCTACCTCTTCAATATTTTCTACAAATATCATCCATCAAAAATGAAAATTAAAAAGAAAATAAATAAATAAAAGAACTTTCAAACAACCCCGTGGGCCGTGGCCCGTACTAATATAAAAATGTAAACTTTTTGTCCTTGAGAACTAAAATACGAAAACTTACTTGGGTCAATGGTGGTTTGCTCTGCTAGTCCATTGAAATGGCAAGTAGCTCCTTGGTCCCTAAACTTGGCCCAGTACGAACTGAAGGCATAGTTGGCATGAGAAATCGCGGAAACCGGCAAATAACACTTGTTCCCTGGTGAAAGCGCATCACAAGTACCATTCCCCACACTCCTGCACAAATGGTTCAAAGCCAAACCCAGATCTTCATCGTTTGCATTCACACCTTTAGCCACCACACACCACACCGTGCTGTTGTACACCGTGTTATTAGGTGCCTCCAGCAAGGCTCCATAGTCTTTCAATACCCGATTATTACCTATAATTAAAGATGTTTACATGCACACATCGATCTAAAGATAGATTCTACAACGGATACCTAAAAGTTATCTTTGGAGAAGCATGAATGCGTACTTTTTGAGGAAGAGGAACCACTTACAAGTGTTTTTATGTATTAAAATTTCTATCAGAAAATGTTTACTTTCAAGTGTTTTTACTAATATTTCTATCGGCAAATGTTTATAATAAAAGCGCATATAAGTAGAAATGTTACGTATACAGAGAAGCATGCCTGTCAAGTCAATTTCATAAATGGGAGTTCCATCAGCATGCAACAAGCCCCAATGTCTCTCAGTCCCTGGCCCTGTCTTTTGATTCTCATCAAACAAAGAAAATATGAATGTGGGTATGACCACACCAGGCCTAGCCGGTGTCCCAAGAGCTGGTTTCGCCACCATTTTTCGTATCAAATTCCGGTTGTATATAGCCGCATTCTGTACATTGGCACCGGGTTGGTCAATGTCCCCTGAATTAGGCCACCCGGTCTCGGCAATCAAGAGCCGGATGTTGGGGTATCCAAGCTTGGCCATGGCATAGACCAAGGAATCAAGCATTTGGTCTAGGAGATTTGTGTAGACCAAGCCGCTTCCTGGGTCAGTATAGTACTTGTTCCCACTAAATAATGCAAAGTCTAGGCTAATGTCGGTAGGGTTTGAAGACCATGAGAAAAAAGGGTACACATCAATGACAAAAAATGACTTGGTCCGGTTCAAAAATCTGAGCATTGGAACCATGATCGAATCCGAGATTTCAGACCTAAACCTACCATTTGATGGTGGGAAAGTTGATTGCAACACATCCATGGCTAATGGCGTACCTACTTTGATGTTTGTGATGTTTTGGAATTTTAAAGAGGACTTAATTTTAGTCATGGCAGGGACAAGATCATGCCACATTTGGCGGTCTTGGTAGCTGAGGACCTCATTGCCTACTAACAGGTACCGGATCATGGTTTTGGGGTAGTGGGGAAGGACGTTGTTTCGGACCCATTGGTCCGCCTTGGTCTGGTCTGAAGCAATACTTGAGATTTCATTGTTTGGAACCATGATTGAAACTTGAAGATTGGTTCCAGATAGGAGGTTTAAGATTTCCGGGTTGGTGTCGTAGAGCTTCACTCGGCCTGCATTCATTGATTTGATGTGTTCAATCGACCGGTTTGGGGATGGCAAGTTGTTGCCTAGCTGCCCATAGTTTATGCCAATTATGCTCGAAATTTCTGCCACTGTTTCAAGAAGAAATTCAAAGATGTTAGTACGTGAAAGGCGCTAGTATCTAGCAAAGTTACGACGATTTGTCAAACCTAGTAGCATAAGCTTATAACTAAACAGATGGAGGATGCATCCTATATTTCTATCCATGGCGGATACGTAGTAAATAAGAAATACCATTGGACAAAACTAAAAGTTACGATGATTTATGTAAGGAACGTACATGAAAGGCCGAGGAGAGGGAATAGAAAGAAAAAGAAAGGTGCCATACGATTCTTTGGGTACGTGTTTTGATGATGCAGGGATGTGTGTTCATTTGCCGCATTGAGCTCCCTTATATATTTACATTTTAGTGAATGCGGAAGGTGTGTTTATGTTATAATGTTGGATAATTTATATTCCCATGCAAGATGTTATAGTCTGCTATATTTGCTGAGTGATCTTTGTGAGGGCATGAAGGAAAAAAGGAATAAATCATAAAAATAATTGAAGGCAAAGATTATGATTTTTTTGTTTTATGAGAAGGATTGTACTCATTGATGAAATTTGAACCGTAACAAAGAGGAGACAGGATAAAGGAAAAGCTTATGATGTAAAAGTACGTATTACATATATGATATATATGAGCCTTGTTGGCTGTCTTTGTTTATCTTTCTTTCATTAAAGGTTTTTTTAGCTCACACTTTATCTCCTGTACTCGTTATTGCTTCACTTAACATCTTCAAATAGTCGAGTTACGCCACTCAACTCTATTTCTATTACAATCGTTTCATTTAGCGTGAAACTATCCATGTGGCACCCACATGAATTAAAATACAATTAATTAATAAAAAGTAATTGTGGAATCTCACAATGATAGAACTTTTACTGTTTTCTTCTTCCTCCAACCCACCTATCTTGGATGGACTGAGGAACAATGTTCATGTCTTCACCAAGAACGTACCAAGGACATCTGTCAAGGATGTCATGGACATGGTGCTGGTGACTCAGTACTTTGACACCAGGAAGGAGATCAAACCATCCACAAAGTCATCATCAGTGTTCATCCCCCACGAGCCGTCAAGGACATTACTTCAAAGATCCAAGAGCAGATCTGGGAAGGTGACCTCCAGGTAGATTATGCCAAGGTGGCATAGAGAGGAAGATGATGATTAAATATGAATAAAGATTCAGTTTAAATTTCATCATTGATTTCTATTTAAATCTTTCTTAATTAATTTCTTCTTCAACAGAGAGTAAACTAGAACGGTTCCAAAATAACCATGAAAATGAGAAGAAATCATGGTTTCAAGTCTATCTTCATCATCCTCTGTTAAGAGGCATAAAAAGAGAAGAAACTATGTCTATTGCCATCAATTTCTATTTTTACGAGCCAAAATCACAGAAAATGAACAATTCCCCAAACTTCATGGATTCTCATTTCCAGAGGATCTCAGTTTCTGAGTGCTTGCTTATTTGAACACAAAGGAAATAAAGATTGAAGCTTTGAATTGAACTATTCCATTTCAAAGAAAGCACATAAAAAGAAAGGAAAAAATGCCAGAAATGGATGATGGCTCTTCGAAACCTCAACAAATCTCAGAAATGTTTTAGAAGTTCGCTCTGACTTTCAAGACCAAGACTTTTGAATTCTTCGCTAAAAAAGAAGCTGAGGACTCTGAAATTCACACTGACTTTCAAGAAAAAGCCATCAATTTACGACTCCAAGTACATTGTCATAGAGAAGTTCCTCCATGGCCAGCCCAAGTAGCTCTCCACAACATTGGAATTCGAATACAAGTCATCGGCCGCCACAATTGAGCAGTTATGTATGGAGATGTCAGTGTCTTCGCATGTCATGCCTCTTGATTGTGTTGTGACCACCGTGAATTGTCCTGGCATCGTGTAACGACCCGTCCCGGAACTCGAAATTAGATTAGTGGTTAATGACGGATTAGTGAGGTTAATCGGTGATTAGTTGGGTGATTTCGGATGGACGGTGCGAAATGACGATTTTGCCCCTAGAATGGGCAAAAAGGTTGACTTTTGATTCGGGCGGTCAAATGGACTTGGGTCGATGACTGTGACGTAATTCGGGACGTCACAAGTTCATAGAGAGGTGGCACGTCCGATTCCGAAATCACCCAACTAATCACCGATTAACCTCACTAATCCATCATTAATCACTAATCTAATCCCGAGTTCCAGGACGAGTCGTTACACATCGGTATCTTCGACATGATGTTGCATGCTTGGAAAACAACCGCCGACAAGACTCAACCCTGAAAATATGTAAGGAGTACCCGGACCCTGCTCCCGTCTGACAAGTAACCTAAAGTGTCCACATTACCCTTGAACTTGTTAGACAACAGATAAACGCAAATCCCTCTAGTTCATGCCTCCGCCTCTCGAGTCTTGGTTTCCGTACAGCGACCCTGAAGGGTCACAAAACCAAAAAAACATGTGAGTGAACAAAAAAATAGTTTTAAAACATTCTTTTTAAAAAACCAACTTTTACCCTCTGTTTTCCAAAACCATGCATGCATACACAGACCATTTCAGTTTGATTAAAACATAACATAGTTTATAATCTTGAAATATGTGAAAGGATTTCTCAAATCAAAAGTAACATCAAATCTTTTAGGACCTCAGTAAATCAACATAACCATCACACAAGATCACAACCATCAACACAATATCAAACATCAAACCAATACATTACTGGTAGGTACACCACTCGAGAAAGAAGCCCAGCTCGACGTCCAAGTGGGGACCCAACTTAGGAAAGGATCCCAACTTGACGTCCGAGTGGTGTTAGTCTCAGGAAAGGAGCCCTGATCGACATCAGAGACTAACCAAACAATTGGCATAACAACAACATACATCACACATCACAAATCATCACACCAATCCACACAATCAGCATCACCACAGAATTCACATATAATCAACTCAACGTCATCATAGTACTCATACACAATTAACCATACCCAAACCATCCAAGAAGCACAAGTATAATATTAATCATCACATTATAAAAGCATTATAAGAGCACTACCGGTAGGTCATCACACACTAACTCGGGATTTGGATCCCTTGGCTCGACATCCGAGTGAAATCTGACTCAGGATTCGGAGCCCCGGACTCGACGTCTAAGTCGCCACCACAATACTAGTCTCAAGATTTGGAGCCCCCGACATGATGTCTAAGACTCACATCCAATCAACACAATCACCACAACATTTCATACATCATTAGTTCCAGAAACACATGCTCATATCACAACTCCATACCACACATCGTCACAACGTATTACATCATGAATTCCAAGAAACCACAATTTACATCATCAATACCAATAACACATACATCTCATCTAGTATCACAAACCGAAACCACAATTAGAATCTCGGGCCTAAGCCCTAAACACACCTGAACACCAATTCTCGGAAAATGTGCCATCAAAGTTATTTTCGTAAAAGCCGACTACAAATCCTGTGAAAATCATAATTATTCCAAAAGAAAATTATTCCATGCCAAAAACCATATTCAATTCGAAATCATAATTAAAGCTATATCTGAAACTAATTTACCAAAAACCTTGTACAACGTGCAATAAATATTAATTAAATATACATAAAATCACCGAAAATCGCATAAATCAATCACTTTATATCCTAAAAATCACATAGAAACATATTTAAATTGTAAGACCCGTGTCCTGGAGGGAACGGTGAATAATCCCACTTTCCTGCGAGGGAGAATAGTCTGGGAGAGGATGGTGGTGTGCCTTAAAGGTGTAGGCACACACCTACCTACACTAGGCCTCCCTTGGTCGCGTTGGCTGACGTTTGCCTGGCGTGTATTGCTTACCACGAGGTCCCGGGGTCAAAACCTTGAGGGCGCAGGCTTGCCATTAAGTATTGCTGTGGCCCAAAGAGGACAATATCGTGCTAGATAGAGGATGTTGCTGCGCAACTCTGATCTACACTAGGCTTTTTGGGAGCTCAAGTGGCTTTGGGGGGGGGGGGGGGGGGGGGGGAGATTGGAACCCCAAAGGTAAGCGAGTTGAGGTTGGTGCAATTCCATGATGGGTGACCCCCTGGGAAGTTGCACCATGAGCTCCCGAAAACAAAACCGTGAGGGCGAGGCCCAAAGCGGACAATATGGTGCTAGATGAGTCGGGTCTTGACCAAGGAGGGCCGGGTCCTGACATAAATCATGTATGTATTCATGCATAATAGTTTAAGGAAAGAAAGTCCATTCACACACCCATCTGCATAGTTAAATCTCGCTTTGCACACATTTTTCGTAATTTTTGGGAATCTCAAAACCTATAAAATATCACAAATATAGTTCATTAACTATCCCTTAAATCTTCTATTTTAATCCCATATTTTTTTGGGATTTTTAAACGAATTTAAAATGAACCCTAAACCTTCGGACAACCAAAACTGACAGGACCCATCCCAATCCCCCCGGGATTAGTGCGGGATGACCCTGCTCCCGTCTGACACGAAGTGTCAGACAAGGGATATTTCCGACCATTGCCCTCCTGGGCTATCAAAGTACGTCAGGATCCGAAGGAGGTATGTGATATCTCGGTCTCTGCTACAGTCCACATCATATCCAACCTGAAGGGTATTAAAAACAGAAAGACTGTGAGTGGACAAAACAAAGAGAGTTTATAAAAACATTTCCATAAGAAAGACCTTTATACCCTTCACTAAAAAGCATGCATGCATAGTAAAACTATTTATCCAAACACATATGTTTAAACAACCATCATTAGGGTCTTAGCCCCAAATTCCGTAAATACAAGTCACACGGGCTCCTGCCCAAAACCATTTACAGAAAACCAGAACATAGTAAACATATGTGGGATCTCAGTCCAAATCCATTTATCATCATAAAACATAATTTCCCAAACCAATTGAAATCAAGTTTATCCATTATATTTCATATCCAAGAACCTGTCACGGTAAAATAGAGCTACGCGAGTGCTATCCGGGGTCTCAAACCCAAGTCTCTCCAGGGTCCACTCAAGTCAAAGTCCGTAGATCAATGACCCTCCCTAGAGGTAACAAACCATGCCCATCCTGAGAGTAAGGAACCCAACTGGGGGGCGACTCTACTCAGTCAGTGCTCCGTGACTACTCCGGTGTCCACCCAGGCCAACGACCCTCCCCGGAGGAGACAATCATATATAAAGGATGGAATATGAAAAACCTTTTGAAATCATTCTTGAAACCTTTCAAGGATTCATGCCCGGCCCCCATAAGCCGCCATGATCCATAAAATCAATTTCAAGGGTTCATGCCGGTTCCCATAAACCGTCATGACCCGTAAAAACCATTTCTAGGGTCCCTGACGCGAAATCACCATCATAACACATAACTGGGCCCTAGGCCCAAATCCATATACAAACTGGACCTCCAGTCTGAATCGTAAACCAACTGGGCCTCCGGCCCGATGCCTCGTTAAATCAACTAGACCTCAAGTCTGAGAGTTCGTAATTCAAATGGGTCTCATACCCGAGTTTACCTTTTCAAATCCAAAATCATTTCATTAAACCATTTCCAAAACCATAAGAATGGAAAATCAGAGTAAAACCGGAAAACCTCGATTTACGTTGCAAGCACGTAAATTACCTCGAAATGCGTGAAAGCATATAATTCACCAATATCCAAATCCATATCATATATTCACAATCATAATCCATATAAAACATTTATGCATGCATCACAGTTTAGAAATCAAGGTCCACTCACAGACCGTCCGAACTGCCACCTCGATTTGCGTGCCGTAAGCGTCACCGGGCAAATCATCGTCACCGGGACTCCTAAACCTGTCCAAATCGTAATATAAGGTTACTAACTACTTAATTAACCTCCCACTAAAGCCCCATAATTTTTCGGTATTTTTAACTATTTTTAAGCCGACCCTAAACCTTCTGATGCCCCGAAACATATCGAGACGGTGTCCGATTGACACAAAACCAGTCCCAAAATGTTCGTTACATCGAATAGAAGTTCCCCAAATTACTGTTCACGCACCCTCACGCGCCCCTAGAAGTCTCATAATACTGTTCATCATCTTCAAGCTCAAGTGAACCGGTTTTACTGTTCACAAGCACTGTGCCGAACCGACGTGACCGGTTCAGTAGTTTCCTCTCTCTGTTTTGGTCCGATTTCAACCCTAATAAATCCTATAATTCCTATTTTCATGTTTCCTATCTATTCCAATCATTAAACCTAGCTAAAACCGCATAAAACCCATGGTTTAATCTTTGAACCATACGGTTCAAGCTTCCCAAAACTCCCCCATGGATTCACATCCGTCCCTATCTTCCTAAAATCGTCCTAACACAATCCGAATGACCCATTTAGTTCATTAAAACCATTAAAATCCAACAATAATGCACAAATCGATTTAAAGGGGGAAAATGGCCTAACCGTGAACCTCTCGGGTTTTGAGCTCAGCCGTGCACGGTGGCGCCGTCCTGGGCCGGCCACCACTTCCTCCTATCCTCCCTTCCATCTCTGGTCTCAGTCATGGTCGTATGGGAAGGGTTGGATGGGTTTTGGGTTGCACAGAGATGGAGAGAAATGGTGAGATCGGGTATTTGAGTTTGAATGGGGAAAATGGTCGATGCATGAAGATATAAGCGTGGCCTGTGGATGGGTGACACTTGTCACTCATCCATTGGGCCTCCATTAAATATCTGGGCCCCACTAGAGTCCAAAAGTTAACTCGTTTCGTGATTCGTGCAATAGTGCACTTGAACTTCCGTGAACCGTAACTTCGCCGTCGAACGTCCGAATTCGACGTGCCGCCTGTGTACAGATTCGTATCGTCCCGATCTACGTAATGGTCCTCGGCTCCCAGCCATCGGACATCCTGGTCAAAAAGTCAACATTTGACCCTTTTTAACCATAATTACCAAAATGCCCCTAAACTTCCAAACGTCAAAACTTTCTCCTCGAATGTCGGAATTGAACGTGCCACCTGTCTATGAACTCGTGACGTCACGAACTACGTCACGGTCATCGGTCAAAGTCTATTTGACCGCCTGAACGAAAAGTCAACATTTTACCCACGCCTAGGGGCAAAATGGTCATTTTGCATCGTTCATCCGATTTCGCCTAACTAATCATGGATTAGCCTCACTAATCGTGATTAGTCACTAATCTAATCTAGGAATTCGGGACGGGTCGTTACAAAAACTACCCCGAAACGATATCCAATTGACTCGAACTTGCACCAAAATATTCGTAATATCGGAAGGATGAAAAAACGTATTAGACGCATACCCAAATAACATGGCCTGCCCCCCAACGTGCCGCCTGAAGCGGCTGCGCGTGAGCCCACGTGCCAGGTACTGTAGCCCTTCCATGTCACCCATTTTCTCTGCAAAAAGGGTCGTTCAATCTGGTCTCACGACCCGGTTTGAATTCCTTCAATTCCAATCCATTTTTCACAATTCTAGTCATCAATCTACTCGTAATTAACTCAAGAACATGTTCCTAAGATCAATTTGAGGATCCAACTTACCTTGACTAAGAATTTTGAAGCACCCTCATGGGCCCAAGTTTCGAACCTTGTTCTGAGCTTATTTTTGCACAATTTCCTTCAAAATTTTGACTAACCACCTCTTAACCAAGCCAAAAAGATTTTTATGACTTTAATACAAGCAATTAAGGTCCAATTCGAGACACTCGATTTCCATCCTCACAAGGAGAAATTCCAAGGTTTCTCGAACGGGCCTCTTTGTCCCATCTATTTTCTTTTCTCTCTATTTCCCTACTTTTTTATTTCATTATCTCCCTTTCTCTCTATTTTCCCATCATATCTTTCACGGCTAAGCACATACACATGGGCACCACAAACACAGTCCAATAAAAATGGAACAAAAATGGCAGTGTAATGACCCGTTCCAAAATTACGTAATTAACGAGTTTTAATTAAGGATTAATCAATTATTAAATCGAGGATTATCAGATAGTCGAGCTTAAATGACAATTTTACCCCTAAACGGGTGAAAATGTTGACTATTTACTTGGAGGTCAAATGTACATGGACCGAGGTCCATTACGTAGATCGAGGAATTATAATCACGTAGACAGGAGGCACGTCACGATTAGACATCGTACGGAAAAGTTACAAGTCTAGAATGATTGTACGAGATTTTACAGTTGCACAAATTACGAGAAAGTTAACTTTCGGTTTGTTTTTAGTGGACCCAAAATATCAGTTCTGGACCAATAAATAAGTGTCACTAATCCATTAATCCTCATCCCACATTCATGCATATCCCCTTTTTGTTAACAAACCTAAAACCCCTCCCTCATTCTCTACCATCATCTTCATCTATTGCCGGCTAAGAGAGTGAGAGAGAGACCAAGAGTGAGGCTGAGAGGCTGAGGTGACGGTGGAGGACGGCGGAGGAACGGAGGGGCTTCCTGGAACCTAGAAAAAGGTAAAACCCATAAACCTATTTAGGTTAAATTTCTGGGTTCGGTTTTTTAGGGTTAAAATCGATTATTCTAAGCACATTCATCCTCTCTGGATTCATACGAGCTCAAGGGGCCAAAAATGGAAGGAAATGGACATGTGACCAACCCTTGAAGGAAGCTTGAAGGTTGGTAATGAGGAATCGATTTGGATGACCAACGGCTTTGAGGTATGTTTTTTCAATTTTGAGGTCGTAGATCCTCTTCTCGGTTTAAGACGAATCGAGTGGAAGAAAAATGGTGATATTTCGTGGTTAGACGAGGAAGGACGAGTCAGGTCGAGTCGCGGGTCGAATGACCCGTTATAGTAAAACAGGTCGACCCATCTGAGGGTTGACGTCATGTCAGGACACGTGGCGTTGGCTAGTTGGTACCAAATGGCGAGTTGTCAGGAAGTGTCAGATGATGTGGCAACTGACATGACCCATCCCAATCCCCCCGGGATTAAAGCGGGATGTGCCATGCTCCCGTCTGACACGAACGTGTCAGACAAGGGATAATTTTACCTTAGCCCATACGGGGCTCCCAAAGAGCGCTAGGATCGGTAGAGGAGTGCGATGTCTCGGCCTCTGCTACAACCCGTATCCCTGATCAACCTGAAGGGTATTAAAACCATTTAAAAACTATGAGTGGACGAAAATCAATAAGTTCATAAAACACATTTCATAAAAAGACATTTATGCCCTTCACTAAAAAGTATGCATGCAATCGAAAATTAGTAATCAAATCGTTTTATTAAATAAACCATTAGCGCCTTAGCCCAAAAACCGTAAATCCAAACGTATGTGGGAACTTAGCCCAAAATCGTAGAACACCAAAATCCGTAAATCCAGAACCAAGTGGGTCACTGCCCAAATCCATAACACAAATCCATAAACACCGAAATACCATTTCATGAATCCAATAATCCATATTTACCATATAACCATCCTCGGCATCCCAGATGCCTAGCGCCTCAGACGCTTGACGTCCCAAACGTCATATCTCATGGTAAAAGCGAGGTGTGCTACTCGGGGTCTCTTCAGATCCATATATCTGACATCCCAGATGTAACGGCCCGTCCTTGATTTTAGGGGTTAATTAAAAAGTAATTACGAATTAGCGAGACTAATCGGGGATTAACTGAGGATTAATTGACGTTCAGGGTGAAATTACGATTTTGCCCCTGAACGAGGGTAAAAAATTGACTTTTGACCCGGGAGGTCCGATGGCCAAAGGCCAATAACCGTTACGTAGATCGGGTCGATACGAATCCATAGACAGGCGGCACGTCAAAATTGGCCATTCGACGGGAAAGTTACGATTCAAGAAGTTTTGAGGTACTATTCATAGTGATACGTTTTACGAGGAAAAAGTGGACTTTTATCCTCAAGTGGGCCTAGATCTTTTGAAGTGGCCTAATGGATGAGTGACAAGTGTCACCCATCCATTGCCCCTTCCCTTCATTCATGTATATCTGCCTCACCTTCTTTATTCATCCAAACCAAACCCGAAACCCCTATTTTGTACAACCCACACTCCACTCCACCTAAATTTAATCCGATGATGGTGGCACGTGAATGAAACAAAGTGGATAAGGCGAGACGGTGATGATGGGGCTGACGACGTCGACCATTGTGGACGGTTTCCAGAGACCCGACAAGGTACAGTTTTGGATTCAAAATCTCATTTTCGTGTTTAGACGTTAGGGGTGTTTTCTGGTGATTGGATGATGTCTATTGGGTTTGTAGGAAGGTCTAGGGGTGTTTTGCTTGGTGGGAAGTGGCTGAGCCACCCTGGGAATGGACGGGAAATTTGAGCCGTGAGAAGGGATTCGAACTAAGAAGTTTTAGAGGGGTTTTCATCATTCTAATCATAGGGTTAGGTTCCTAGGGATGAGATAAAGAGGATAGAATTGAAAAGAAATCGAAACGGACTAAAAAATGGGGGGAAATCGAGTGGACCGGTTCGGCTGGTTGGACCGGACCGAAAACCAGTAGACCGGTTTGGACCCGGTCTGCCGAAGGAAGAAGACGAGTATGACATCGCAGGCGCTGTCACGCGCCGCCCAAAGTGGCTGCGCGTGAAGGCCACGCGCCAAGCTACAGTGTCATCGTTCTTACCCGGATAGACTGATAAACGGGTCTGTTACCCGCGACTCAACCCGACCAGTTCAAGCTCAATTCTCAATCAATTCCTCTCGTTTTTGATCCTATTATCTTCTCTAACTCATTAATTTCAGGTCTGTGTTGATAACTAACCTCGACTGACACCAAATCGACCCAACTCAAGCTCGAACAGTCGAACAAGTCGACTTCTGGAACTCACCCTACACGGTTCCATTTCCAAATTAATTTCACAGTAGCATAAAGGGGACCCATACGAACACAATAGCACAAACAATTTAACTCTCCGTTACCTGGAAGTCGTCGTCCTCAGCACTGGTTTTCCTCTGAAACTGAGACTCAGGTTCCCGGCCAACCTGTCCTCCTCCTCCTTCAATTCTTGCACGGTTGTGCTCGTAGTGGCCCCAGAAGACTAATTCCACCCTCAGTTTGGTTCAACTCACCTCAAAACCCAACCTTTGAATTTCCTTCCATTTCTGCGTTTTTCTCTTCCCCGTCTCAGAACACTCGCTCAACTCTCTCTCAGACTGCCCAAATGATCGAAATGAGTTCCCCGACTCAATGACACTCAGTTAAACCCCTCAGAATGGAAGACAGCCGTGGGAATCAACTGAACCTCTCTGGAGACTGTTTCCCGCACACAGAGCCCACGGCCATTTTTAAAACTCCCCGTGCACTGAAGCTCTGCACAGCCACGATGGGGTGCTTCCAATGCCTCAAACAACATAAACAATGTGTCTGATCCCTCCACCAAACCTTAAACCAATTGCACGCTCAACCCACGGCCGCACACCCTGTTTTTCCACGGTGGTGAACAGTACCCCGTGTGAAAAGACCAAAATGCCCTCAGGGCAAAAATTACCAAAATGCCCTCCAACATCCGTGACCCGTAACTCGGTCATCCGACGTCCGTTTCGCGCGTGCCGCCTGTCGTTGTACTCGGGACCTTGAGACGAACCTAACGGTCTTTGATTCATTTGGATATCAATTGTCTAACAAAAAGTCAACTTTTTCCCATATAACGTCCAAATTACGATAATGCCCCTGGACTTCCGAACATCATAACTTTCACCCTGTTCGTCCGAAACGAACGTGCCACCTGTCTATGAACTCGTGACGTCCCGAACTACGTCACGATCATCGCTCAACGTCCGTTCGACCTCCCAATCAAAAAGTCAACAAATTGACCACACAAATCACAGTTGTAAAAACGTCATTTTATTCAATATTTTAAAATATTACATTTCCAGAACGTCCGGGGCATTACAATCTCCCCCCCCCCCCTTAAGAAATTTCGTCCCGAAATTTCAAGGAAACAAGTAGGGGAACTATTCTCGCATCTGCGCCTCGGGTTCCCATGTGGCTTCCTCCACATTCTGGTTCCTCCAGAGAACCTTTACCAGAGGAACGGTCTTCCGACGTAGTATTTTATCCTTTCGATCCAAAATCTGCACCGGCTGTTCCTCAAAGCTCAAGTCATCTCGAAGTTCAATGGGCTGTTCCTCCAGTACATGAGATGCGTCGAACACGTATTTCCGCAACATCGACACATGAAAAACATCGTGGACCCTCGAAAGCTCTGGCGGTAGTGCCAGCCGGTAGGCCACCGGGCCAATCCTCTCGGTAATCTCATATGGTCCAATATAACGAGGGCTCAACTTTCCTCGCCTGCCGAATCTCACTACACCCTTCCAAGGGGACAATTTCAGAAATACCCGATCTCCGACCGCAAACTCAATATCTCGAATCTGATGGTCCACATAGCTCTTTTGTCTGTCTTGGGCTGCCTTGAGCCGATCCCTGATGAGTTTGACCTTCTCGGTCGTCAGTTCCACCAATTTGGATTTAGTTAGCTTCCTTTCACCTACGTCCGACCAACACAACGGAGTTCTACACTGCCGTCCGTACAAGGCTTCGTACGGAGCCATCCCAATGCTCGCCTGATAGCTGTTGTTGTAGGCAAATTCCATCAAGGCTAGATGTGACTCCCAAGTGTCCTGAAATTGTAGAACGCAAGCTCGCATCATATCCTCCAAAGTCTGGATGATCCACTCAGACTGGCCGTCAGTCTGAGGATGAAATGCAGTACTGAAACGAAGTTTCGTCCCAAATGCTTCCTGCAGACTCTGCCAAAATCGAGAAGTAAACCTCGAGTCTCGGTCAGAAACTATTGATTCCGGAGTACCGTGCAAACGGATGATCTCATCAATAAACAACTGGGCCAACTGTGTCATCCTGAAGTTCTCTCGCACTGGCAAGAAATGAGCTGATTTCGTAAGCCTGTCCACAATCACCCAAACTCCATCGTGGCCTCTGGGTGTCCTAGGAAGTCCAAACACGAAATCCATCGTTAAGTGATCCCATTTCCATTCCGGGATAGGTAGTGGTTGCAAGGCTCCATAAGGTCGTTGTCTCTCAGCCTTGACTTGCTGGCAAATCAAACACCTACTGACAAACTCGGCAATCTCCCGTTTCATTCCCGGCCACCAGTAGTGCTCTCGCAAGGTACGATACATCTTGGTCCCACCAAGATGCATCGCGTAGGTCGAACTATGAGCCTCGTCCAAGATCTCCTTCTTCAGTGCCTCAAAGTCGGGCACACACAACCGTCCTTCTTTTAGCAAAGCTCCATCCTCCCTGACTGAAAAATCTAGCCGTTCACTGGCTTCCACTTCAATCCGAAGTACACATGAGACAGGATCTTGAGATTGAACCTCAACGATCATTAAAATTAGCCAGCAAGTGGTCTCACATGAAAAGTAGCCAGCAAGACACCTTGGCCATCCAGACCCAAATCAATGCTATTCTTACGGAGTTCAACCAAAAGTGGTAAATGAACCGTCCGCATATGTGCTACAGAATGCGTTGACTTCCGGCTTAGGGCATCAGCCACCACATTGGCTTTTCCCGGGTGGTACTCAATTGTGCAATCATAATCCTTAATTAGCTCTAGCCACCATCGCTGCCTCACATTTAACTCCTTCTGAGTGAACAAGTACTTCAGGCTTTTGTGGTCCGTGAATATTCTGCAAGTCGCACCGTACAGGTGTTGTCTCCAAATGTTTAACGCATGCACAACAGCAGCTAACTCCAAGTCGTGCGTCGGATAATTGCGCTCATGCGGCTTCAACTGGCGCGAAGCATAGGCGATCACTTTCCCATGCTGCATTAGTACACATCCCAAACCCTGTAAGGATGCATCACTGTACACCTCAAATTCCCCACTGTCGTCTGGGAGGGTCAGTATAGGAGCAGATGTCAACCTTTCCTTTAGCTCCCGAAAACTATGCTCACAATCGTCATCCCACTCAAACATGACTCCCTTCCGCATCAGTCGTGTCAACGGGGCAGCAATGGTAGAGAAACCCTCTACGAACCTCCTGTAGTAACCAGCCAAACCCAAGAAACTTCTGACTTCAGTGATGGTCCTCGGTTGTTCCCACTTCGCCACTGCCTCAATTTTCTGAGAATCCACACTGATCCCGTCAGTAGAGATCACATGCCCCAAGAAACTCACGCTCGTCAACCAAAACTGACATTTTCTGAGCTTCACATACAACTGGTTTTCCCTCAAGGTACCCAGCACCATCCTTAAGTGCTCCTCGTTCGCTTCCGCACTCCTCGAGTAGACCAGGATATCGTCAATGAACACGATGACAAAATGATCCAAGTAAGGCTGCAACACTCGGTTCATCAAATCCATAAACGCTGCGGGTGCGTTGGTCAAACCAAATGGCATCACAAGGAACTCATAATGACCATAACGGGTCCTAAAGGCTGTCTTGGGTACATCCTCATCCTTAACCCGCAACTGATGATACCCAGAACGTAGATCAATTTTGGAGAAGTACTGCGCTCCTCGCAGCTGATCGAACAAATCATCGATCCGAGGCAACGAGTATTTGTTCCTGACTGTTACTTTATTCAGTTGCCTGTAATCGATGCAGAGTCTCAAACTCCCATCCTTTTTCTTCACAAACAAAACCGGGGCTCCCCAGGGGGACGCACTCGGTCGAATAAACCCCATCTCAAGTAATTCTTGTAACTGCGCCTTCAGTTCTTTCAACTCGGCTGGCGCCATACGATACGGAGTCTGAGAGATAGGTTGCGTACCTGAAACCAGATCAACAGTGAACTCGACATCTCGATGCGGTGGCAATCCCGGTAGATCCTCCGGAAAGACATCCGGGAACTCCCGTACAATCGGTATATCCTCCACCCTCAATGGTGCAGCTCGTGAGTCCAACACTTGGGCTAAGTATCCCTGGCACCCCTTCCTCAACAACTTACTTGCCTTCAGGGCGGAAATCACTCCGACAGGAGTGGCTCGCTGAATTCCCTGAAAAGTGGTTTCCGGTAACCCCGGGCTCCGAAAAGTAACCTTCTTATCGACACATTCGATAGAAGCATGATGGAGCGTCAACCAGTCGATTCCCAAAATGACATCAAAGTCGTGCAAGTCCAAGAGTATCAAGTCTGCCATCAGACCAACATCACCTACCATTACGGGACACTCCCGCAACACTTGATTTACCACAAAAAAATCTCCCGTGGGTGTACTCACACCCAAGTCACAGTCCAAGGCGGACACCTATCTACCCGCCAACAACTCACAGTCCCGTGATATAAACGAATGAGTAGCTCCGGGATCAATTAAAGCACAAACATCATGCCTAAAGATCGTGAGTGTACCTGTCACAACACCAGGTGCTGCCCTGGCCTCCTGCTGCGTAACAGCAAAAACTCGGGCCTGTGGTCCAGCTGCTCGCCCACGGCCCCGGCCCCTCTGTCCATTAGCCGCTCCAGTACCACCTCCTCGAGTACTCCCAGTCCTAGAAACTGCAGCTGTGCTCCAACCCTGCTCTGCTCCACCCCGACCTGCGCCACCACCCTGTGGCAAAGATGGACACTCCCACCGATAGTGGCCCCGCTCGCCACACAAGAAACAGATAACACTGGAAGCATCTCGAACAAAACCACCACCCTGCCGTCCCGTGGAAGCAACAGAAGTCGCGCTGGCCTGCGGAGCAGTCTGCGCCCTAGGCGCTCGGAATCCGGAACCCTGATAGTTACCAGGCCTGCCATAACGATCATTGCATGCAGATGAGGCTCCACCATAACGTCCCTTCTTCGGGGCTCTCTGACCATATGATCCAGGATATGAACGCTCGCGACGTTGTCCACCACCAGAATACTGTGGACGTGTAGGGAGACTAGCCTCAACCCGCACCGCGGCATCAGACAACTCCATGAGAGTAGCAAAAGCTCCGGCCGTCACAATGGCCCGTATCTCACCCCGTAGGCCAAGCTCAAACCTACGACATTTCTCAGCCTCAGTTGATACAAAGGTAGGAGCAAAACGAGCTAGCATCTGAAATTTCTGTTCATACTCAGCTACGGACATGCTCCCTTGCTGGAGCTGCAGAAACTCGGTCTCCCTAGCATCACGGAAGGAACGGGGATAATACTGATCCAGAAACCGTTCACGAAAGGTCTCCCAAGTCACTGTACGGGCATCCCAACCCGACAACTCCAGAGTATACCACAACTCATAAGCAGATCCATCAAGTAAAAATGTGGCCAACACCACACGCTCCTCAGGAGGACAGTGCATGTAACGACCCGTCCCGAATATCGGGATTTAATAATATTTAATTGTGATTTACTAATCTGGGATTAGTTGAGCGATTTCGGACGAATTGTGCAAAATGACCGTTTTGCCCCTAGGCGTGGGCAAAACGTTGACTTTTAATTCGGATGGTCAAATAGACTTTGACCGATGACCGTGACATAGTTCGGGACGTCACGAGTTCATAGACAGGTGGCACGTTCGATTCCGACGTTCGTGGTGAAAGTTATGATGTACGGAAGTGTAAGGGCATTTTCGTAATTTGAACGTAATAAGGAGAAATGTTGACTTTCTGAACGGGAGGTCCGATGGCCGAGGACCGAGTACCGTTAGGAAGGTCTCGATGCCCTGAGTTCGTAGATAGGCGGCACGCATCAATCGGAGTCTGTATGACCGAGTTACGGGTCTGGATGCGTGAGGGGCATTTTGGTAATTTACTGTGCAGGGGCAGAATTGTAATTTCCACAGGGGTACTGTTTGATCGAAACAGCCGTGAAGATTGGAGGTTTTGTACGATCTGTTCCAAGGGATTGTTTAATATTAATGAATGATTTTGGACAGCTTTGAGGTAGTGGAGGCATGTGTTCTGGGTTGGCAACTGAGTTGAAGAACATGGACACCATTTATTAATGGTTTCGGGTCAGTGCAGGAACCTTTACACAGTGGACCTGCGTGGTGCTTTGAGGCACTTTTAACGACTCAATTGGATTAAAAACATTGTGAGTGAGTTGTGAGAATCATTCTGAGCTTGTGTGGTTGTCGAATTGGGGAGGAAACCGTGTGAAACCATTTCGGGTTCTTGGAGGGAAATTTCAGAATTTGATTTCTGAGCCTTGTTGGACCAAACCATGGACGGGTTTAGCTTTCTGGGAGTGTCTGGAGCTCAGCCGTATCAATTTCGAAGGGAACCAGTCACAGCTAGGTTGGGACGGTGGTCACTGTTTTCAGAGGAAATACAGTGCTGTGGACGACGACTTCCAGGTGAGCTCTTCTTCAATTGGTTGTGGTTTTGGGTTCGTTTGAGTCCTAGTATACTTCCGGTGAAGTTAATTTGGAAATGGACTTGAGTTGGGTGAATTACTAAGGACGACCCGTTTTGCTGTTCAAGCTTGGATTGGTTGATTTAATCCATGTCGATGTTGATTATTGACACAGAACTGAAATTGATTGGATATTGATTGTTTTAGGATCAAGAACGGATGGAATCAAGGTCGAATTGATGGTTATCTGGCCGGGTCAGATCGCGGGTAATCAGACCCGTTTACCAGACAAACGGGTGAAGATGGTGACTGTAGCAGTCACTGTAGCAGGCGCGTGGCTTTCACGCGCAGCCACTCACGGGGGCGCGTGACGGCGCGTGGGCACGAATCTCGAGGTGAGGTCAACATGACTTTTATCCTATGCAATGTAACGAACATTTTAGGATTGGTTTCGTGTCGATCGGATCCCATTTCGTTATTGTTCGGGATGTCCGAAGGTTTTAAATCCAGTTTAAAAATACGTAAAAATTCAGGAAAATTACGGGACTTGAATAGGATGTTAATGATGAGGTTAGTGATCCTCTAATGTGATTTGAACAGGATTGGGAGTCCCGGTGACAGTGGTGTGGCCCGGGAAGGCCTATGGCACGCGTATCGAGGCGCTCGGTTAAACGGTCTGTGAGTGGACATTGGTTTTATAAATTCGATGGATGCATAACTGTTTCATGATTGTTATAATTTTGATTATATGATTAATTTTGGATATCAGTGAATTTATATGTTTTCACGCATTTCGAGGCGATTTACGTGTTTGCACGTGAATCGAGGTTTTCTGGATTTGAACTGATTTCCATAAATGTGGTTGGATATGATTTCATGAAATGGTTACGGATTTGTTAAAATGAATCGGGCCAGGGGCCCAGTTAATTTATGAATCGGGCTAGGGGCCCAGTTAATTTACGAATCGGGCCAGGTGCCCAATTAACTTGTTAATCGGGCCAGGGGCCCAATTGAATTATGAAATCGAGCCAGGAGCCCAGTTGACTTATATATGTGATTTCGGGTCGGGGACCCTAAAATGGAATTGAATAAACTATTTCGGATTTGATTCAACTATTTGGACTTATGACGGTTTTATGGAAATTCGGGCAGGGCCCTTGTGATATTTTGGAAATGATTAATAAAATGTGTTCCATAAAACCATCTCGATATGAGGATATTTATATCCTGGTCTCCTCCAAGTGTCGGGGACACTGGAGAAGTCACGGTGCATTGCCTGCGAGGGCTCATTGTACGGAGCTACCGGACCGTATAGTGATCCAGGAGCAGGATTGCTGGACGTCATGGACGTCAGACATCGGGGATGTCAGAGATATGGACCCGGTGAGACCCCGGGCAGCACGCGTTGCTTAATACCGTGAGATATGACGTCTGGAACGTCAAGCGTCTAGGACGCTAGGCATCGGGGATGCTGGAGATGGAAAAATAATAAATGAATATTACTGGATTGATGAAATAACTCTTGGATTGACTTTTGGAATTTGAAAATATGCTTTGGTTTCCGGGCTAAGGCCCTAATGGTTATTTCTAAATAAATATGGGATTATTGGTTTTGGCGCATGCATATGATTTTACTGAGGGGCATAAATGTCTTATAAATGCTTTTGTTTTTAGCAGACTTGTTTATTTTCGTCCACTCACAGCTTTTGTTTTTAATGCCATTCAGGTTGATTCCGGATACGACTGCAGCAGAGACTAGGACATCATACACCTCCTCCATCGATCCTTACGCACTCTGGAAGCCCGGTTGGGCAATGGCAACAGGTTATCCCTTGTCTGACACCTCTTGTCAGACGGGAGCACGTCACATTCCATGGTAATCCTGGGGGGGATTGGGATGGGTCGTGTCAAGTGGTATCAGAGCCAAGTTTTGCTCTTTTGTGCGCGAAGGACGAGGGTGTGATGTCTCTTTGGGCTGCAGTTCCGTTGTCAACCTGATAGATAGTTTTGGTGGATTGGGTGTGTTTGGCCCGATACGCCGTGCCTTGATGCGATTCAACCCAAGTGGGGTTGTATACGATTAACTGGTAATGTGGGACCGTCGGTTCGGTCATGTGATGATGGATTGTTGTGCCACTGGGTACAGCTAGGGTCAGGGAACCCCATTTGAATAATGTTATGGAAATGCGAAACTCAGTTGAGTATTGGTCTATGTTGTGGACCCTAGTAGTGTTGGCTAGTGTACGGGGTATCGGAGTTGGCCGATGACCTTTGTGGTGGAACCCACGTTGAATTGATGATTGGATTGGATTGGACGCCTATACGATGTCAGGACCGCGGGGTCGGTCAGGTTGTGGATTTTACTACAGAGGGTAGTTGGGTTCGGTGCAACCCTAGGGTGTGACTTTGGAACCCTAAATTATAATTGATGGACCGAAAGGTGAACCTTAAGTGAGAACTTGTGCTGCGACGAGCGGCTGAGGTCATGGATGACCATGTGGATGACTCTAGTGAGTCTTATGGGTTTCGATCTACGGATGCGGTTATGAGATAAAATATGGAATCCCGTGTCGGATCGAATATTAGTGTGATGTGTGGATACGGATCTTGACAACGATGACTGTTGGTCGACAGTTGTGTCGAGATGACCGGCTATCGAGGGTATTTAGTGTGGCTTTCACACTTGGGGATCAGGGGATGTTCAGGGAACGTCCATTATCCTGATGTGCCAGTGGTCAAATTGGAGGTACCCATAGTCGTGGGGTACGAGTGCTGTTACGGGATCGTCGTTGGTAATGAACGGAGATCCAGGGTAACAACTTAGCACACAGTGTGCTAGCATAGGTGTTCGTATGCTATGTATGGATGTTGGTATGGTGATACCTTTATGCCAATACTAGTATGGATGCCTGTGTGCTGATACTAGTGTTGATGATGGTGCATTGGTGCTGGTACTAGCGCTGGTGCAGATGACAATAATTGTGATGACGATGAGCCACCAGTTGGGGTGTGACTCTGTCATGATGGACATGTGATTGGTATCTGCGACTCAGAGGTGGTTGAGTCTTGGACTGGATGGGTTCCAGTGGAGGTTGTGTCGTGTTGGGATAAGTCCTAACAGATATATGATGACAAGTGATGAATGGATCAAATGGTATGATTGAAACTTGGGGAATCTAGGGACGATGTTCCCTACGTCATGAGAATCAGTGGACTTGGGGAGTTGTTGTCAACTCCGAGATTGGTAAGATTGTGTACTGCTTATATTCCCTGGAAGTACAAGGAAATTATGGAAAAATTGGAAAAGTCAGGGAAACCATTCGTGGTATTGTTGCTGGATTTTGTGATTGTGAATCACTTGGAACCTGAGGATTGAACCTGTATGGGTTGAGATGTGAGACATGGCTGTATGGTATGCACATTCAGGCAAAATTGTGGATATCCCGTTCGGAATCGGGGTGTGTGCGTACATGATTATTGGCGGACGTGAGGTCCGAGTAATGAATTGATTTTGGACACGTGGTGGTCCAAGTGAGGTATGGACGTGGGCAGTCCAGTGGTTGGGCTTGACATCTCATTGGGAGCATGTCTGTTTCCAACATGGTTGGAACTCCCGATCCGGGGAGAGTTGTGATTGGGGGAACGAGAGGAGTGCTCATTTCCGCATCGGTGATTGGTATCCTGAAGTCTTTGGGGTTGACTTCTTATTTTCTGCCGTGGCAGATGATGATTGTTGCTGCCAGTACGTTGAGCGTGTATTGGTAGGTGGACCCATGTTTGGCCTTGGGTCATTGGACACAAGGGGTTGTGCATGATTTTGGATTTGGTGGTGAAATGCGAGGTCATCCTTCCACCAAGGGAAATTTGGCGAATGATTCAATGGAGGGTGTAAGGTCCTACGATCAGCTTTCAGTTGGATTGTTAGCTATGTGAGCATGTGTGGATCCTAGGTAGATCTGATTTGTGATGTTGTCGACTTTGGTCGATGTGACGATCTAGGGTCGTGGTATTACTTGTCGGATGACGTAGTGTTGGATCTGGGTCGTGATCTTGATGATCCAGATTGGGTGTGAGTTATCACTCTTACCTTGGTATGCGAGTCGTAGATGACGGGATTGAACTTCTTCTCGGAGTGAAGTCCATATGGTTTGTTACTCGGGTGAGTAGGTTTCCGATGTGGTCGGACTTTGTCAACCTTTGACGTGTGGATATTGGGATTGGCTTCCCTATGAAGTCAATCTAGTGCTTTGAGCAGGTAACCGATAGGATCGGTTACGTTACGTCCTGATGGATGTAAACGAGATTTTGGGTTTTGGAACCGAATTTCTGGGTGACGATTCAGGATTCGATTGCGAAGCTCGAAAGTGGTTTACTGGATTTGGGTGCGGAATGATTATTCCAATGCTAGCTTACGGAATAATGATTTCGGATTCGGATTTAGAAATAGAATAAAATATGATGTTTGGGTTCGGATTCGGGATTTCTTACGAAATTGCGGATTCGGATTCGGAATTGGAACTAGATGACGGGTGGAGTTCGTTTTGTCTCATGTTGGTGGGCAAATGTACTCCGTTACTAGAACGTGTTTGGCTATGACCTGGGTGGCTATAGGCAGATTGATGAATTGACGTACGTTCAGGGTACGTTGTACGAGGATTGATACTGGTTAGGCTGAGTGGTGCCTAATGGCGGTACATGGGATGTACCCGTGGTGTGTGATTAAACGTGTTGGTAATCGGCTTGGTTCCGATACCATTTGTTTGGCTGTGTTGTGGACTGGACATTGGATACTGTGCGCTGTGCAGATTGAGCTTGTCGGGTTCAGTGATTTTATGAGTAGGTGCTCTTAGCCATGGTTGGCTTGTTGAACCCTAGCTTCGAGATGTGTGATCACTGCTGGGCTGGTATTCAATGTGTTCCAGTTACACCACTTGATGGAGTAAGTTGACGGTATACGTACACTCAGGATGAGTGAATTGGTGGTCTGAGTAACCACGAGTAGCCTTGTGTGACTTGATCACACCGTGATTTCCCAGCGTCTTGGTTCGCTGAGGGAGTCGGCGGATATGGACATTGAGATTTAGTTATGTCGCAGAAATGGCCTTGCCCTGCGAATTGAGATCATGTGGTTGATCTTACGCTACATCGAGAGTGATGTAGTACGTGGTGTTGTCACTGACTGGCTGATGGTTGGGGCTTTATCAGGTTGGTAAAGCTTAGTGGTGACAGTTTGACTGGTGGAGTCAGCATGGACTGACAAATGAGATTTGGTGACTCCCAATAGGAGCAAATGTAAGGATATATTGGCAATGGAAGGGAACCGTTTAGCTGAATGAGTCAGCTAAATGGTTAGGCGATTTTATCGCGGATCAGGTGATCATTTCCACTCGCGGTGGTCGAGTGTTGTTGCTATTTTGACGTATGACTATGATGGGATGTCTGGGTACAGACGAGGCTGGTGTTGACCCAGCAAGTGGGTGTACAGGTGTACACATGTTATGAGGTCGAATTGTTTTCCACGAGGTTGTTGTGGAATAAGGATGTTGGTAATTTCGAGGACGAAATTATTTAAGGAGGGAAGGTTGTAACGACCTGTCCCGAATATCGGGATTTAATAATATTTAATTGTGATTTACTAATCTGGGATTAGTTGAGCGATTTCGGACGAATTGTGCAAAACGACCGTTTTGCCCCTGGGCGTGGGCAAAACGTTGACTTTTAATTCGGATGGTCAAATGGACTTTGACCGATGATCGTGACGTAGTTCGGGACGTCACGAGTTCATAGACAGGTGGCACGTTCGATTTCGACGTTCGTGGTGAAAGTTATGATGTACGGAAGTGTAAGGGCATTTTCGTAATTTGAACGTAATAAGGAGAAATGTTGACTTTCTGACCGGGAGGTCCGATGGCCGAGGACCAAGGACCGTTAGGAAGGTCTCGATGCCCTGAGTTCGTAGACAGGCGGCACGCATCAATCGGAGTCCGTATGACCGAGTTACGGGTCTGGATGCGTGAGGGGCATTTTGGTAATTTACTATGCAGGGGCAGAATTGTAATTTCCACAGGGGTACTGTTTGATCGAAACAGCCGTGAAAATTGGTGGTTTTGTGCGATCTGTTCCAAGGGATTGTTTAACATTAATGAATGATTTTGGACAGCTTTGAGGTAGTGGAGGCATGTGTTATGGGTTGGCAACTGACTTGAAGAACATGGACACCAGTTATTAATGGTTTCGGGTCAGTGCAGGAACCTTTACACAGTGGGCATGCGTGGTGCTTTGAGGCACTTTTAACGACTCAATTGGATTAAAAACATTGTGAGTGAGTTGTGAGGATCATTCTGAGCTTGTGTGGTTGTCGAATTGGGGAGGAAACCGTGTGAAACCATTTCGGGTTCTTGGAGGGAAATTTCAGAATTTGATTTCTGAGCCTTGTTGGACCAAACCATGGACGGGTTTAGCTTTCTGGGAGTGTCTGGAGCTCAGCCGTATCAATTTCGAAGGGAACCAGCCACGGCAAAGCTGGGACGGTGGTCACTGTTTTCAGAGGAAATACAGTGCTGTGGACGACGACTTCCAGGTGAGCTCTTCTTCAATTGGTTGTGGTTTTGGGTTCGTTTGAGTCCTATTATACTTCCTGTGAAGTTAATTTGGAAATGGACTTGAGTTGGGTGAATTACTAAGGACGACCCGTTTTGCTGTTCGAGCTTGGATTGGTTTATTTAATCCATGTCGATGTTGATTATTGACACAGAACTGAAATTGATTGGATATTGATTGTTTTAGGATCAAGAACGGATGGAATCAAGGTCGAATTGATGGTTATCTGGCCGGGTTAGATCGCGGGTAATCAGACCCGTTTACCAGACAAACGGGTGAAGATGGTGACTGTAGCAGTCACTGTAGCAGGCGCGTGGCTTTCACGCGCAGCCACTCACGGCGGCGCGTTACGGCGCGTGGGCACGAATCTCGAGGTGAGGTCAACATGACTTTTATCCTATGCAATGTAACAAACATTTTAGGATTGGTTTCGTGTCGATCGGATCCCGTTTCGTTATTGTTCGGGATGTCCGAAGGTTTTAAATCCAGTTTAAAAATACGTAAAAATTCGGGAAAATTACGGGACTTGAATAGGATGTTAATGATGAGGTTAGTGATCCTCTAATGTGATTTGAACAGGATTGGGAGTCCCGGTGACAGTGGTGTGGCGCGGGAAGGCCTATGGCACGCGTATCGAGGCGCTCGGTTAAACGGTATGTGAGTGGACATTGGTTTTATAAATTCGATGGATGCATAACTGTTTCATGATTGTTATAATTGTGATTAGATGATTTATTTTGGATATCAGTGAATTTATATGTTTTCACGCATTTCGAGGTGATTTACGTGTTTACACGTGAATCGAGGTTTTTTGGATTTGCCCTGATTTCCATAAATGTGGTTGGATATGATTTCATGAAACGGTTACCGATTTGTTAAAACGAATCGGGCCAGGGGCCCAGTTAATTTATGAATCGGGCCAGGGGCCCAGTTAATTTACGAATCGGGTCAGGTGCCCAATTAACTTGTTAATCGGGCCAGGGGCCCAATTGAATTATGAAATCGGGCCAGGAGCCCAGTTGACTTATATATGTGATTTCGGGTCGGGGACCCTAAAATGGAATTGAATAAACTATTTCGGATTTGATTCAACTATTTGGGCTTATGACGGTTTTATGGAAATTCGGGCAGGGCCCTTGTGATATTTTGGAAATGAATAATAAAATATGTTCCATAAAACCATCTCGATATGAGGATATTTATATCCTGGTCTCCTCCAAGTGTCGGGGACACTGGAGAAGTCACGGTGCATTGCCTGCGAGGGCTCATTGTACGGAGCTACCGGACCGTATAGTGATCCAGGAGCAGGATTGCTGGACGTCATGGACGTCAGACATCGGGGATGTCAGAGATATGGACCCGGTGAGACCCCGGGCAGCACACGTTGCTTAATACCGTGAGATATGACGTCTGGAACGTCAAGCGTTTAGGACGCTAGACATCGGGGATGCTGGAGATGGAAAAATAATAAATGAATATTACTGGATTGATGAAATAACTCTTGGATTGACTTTTGGAATTTGAAAATATGCTTTGGTTTCCGGGCTAAGGCCCTAATGGTTATTTCTAAATAAATATGGGATTATTGGTTTTGGCGCATGCATATGATTTTACTGAGGGGCATAAATGTCTTATAAATGCTTTAAGCAGACTTGTTTATTTTCGTCCACTCACAGCTTTTGTTTTTAATGCCATTCAGGTTGATTCCGGATACGACTGCAGCAGAGACTGGGACATCATACACCTCCTCCATCGATCCTTACGCACTCTGGAAGCCCGGTTGGGCAATGGCAACAGGTTATCCCTTGTCCGACACCTCTTGTTAGACGGGAGAACGTCACATTCTATGGTAATCCCGGGGGGGATTGGGATGGGTCGTGTCAATGCATCACAGTAAAAATCCGCTCAATCCGAGAAATCCAACGGTGAGCATCCTCGGGATCCGCTCCACCACTAAACACCGTAGCCCCAAGACGCTGGGCTCGCTCGATCGAAGCACTCTTGGCATCGCCATCAGGTCATGGAGGGGGTTCGCGTCGCGGAGGCATGGCCAGTCGTCCTTCTCTGAAAGAGATATAAGTTAGTAGAAAAAAATAAAGGCACACCCGAGTGCCGGACACGAATCGTAAACCTAGGCTCTGATACCAATTGACAGGACCCACCCCGATTATCGCCTCGATAATCGAGAAGCATCCTGCTCCCGTCTGACAATCGAATCCAAAAGACCGGAAAACTAATTAATATTACAACACGCCCATTGTCAGACCAGGGAGATTAAACGAAATACATCCGACTGGACGTCAAGTCCACAGTTTCACAGAGCAATATTACAAAACAAGTTAAAGAAACAAGTCCTACTCTGTGAACTAACTACTCCGCAACGGAAAACTTTATGCCTCCGCCTCTGCCTCGGCGCTTGCCCCCGCACTTGTACCACGACCTGGAGGGAATTTAAAACAACAAAGTGTGAGTGGACCGAAACATAAGTTTTACAGGAAAAAACAGTTTTTCCGAAATCGGGTTCGCCCTCCAGTTTGTAACACGCATGCATAACCAAATATTCAAAATTTGCATATTAACTTTTGAAAACTCTTTTTCCGAAACACATGAAAAACGTTACAAAGGATCGCCATAATTCATGTAAAAAAACCATTTAATAATGCCAGGTTTCAGAAACCGTCATTTTGAACGTTAATTGCACAAATCAAGTAAAACGTGAATCAATAACCACAATTATGCCGTTGGATCCATCCGAGTCTTTAAACTCAATATTAGGCCTTCCCGGGATATCAACGAGTCTTTAAACTCAAAACATGATTAATAGGCCTCGGGGGTATCACAATAATCGAGTCTTTAAACTCACGAGTCTTTAAACTCAATTCGGGTCTTTAAACACAATTTTCGGGCCCGCCTCGGTCATCAACATACCGGGTCTTTAAACCCAAAACCAGATCCAACCATTAACCAGGTCTTTAAACCCAAAACCGTTTTTAACCACAATAAACCAGGATTCATCAAAAACCATTTTCCAACATCATCCCGAAAACATATCACATCATAATAGGACTTATGTCCGAATTCACATGCAAATTCCAACACATGCAATTTCCGAAAATTACTTCACAATATGATCAAACATCATAAATCCGAAACATGCATATTCATATCCAGGTACTTCATCAAAATCACCACGCATGCATAAGCGAAAAACCATAACCTCGAAATGCGTGAAATACGATAAAGATCTCGAAAAACGTGAAAACACGTAAAACCGATGTACCATATCACCATCATAAAATCATATGTAAAACCATGAGATAAATAAGCAAAATAGTCATGCATGCCCAATTTAGAAATTAAAAAGTCCACTCACGGTTTTAGGACGCGTCAATCGCGTCCCGCGCGCTCCTCCGTAGCTTCAGAAGTGTCCGGGCCTGTAAAAATGTACAAGAAGGGTTACAAACATCCTCAAATAGCTCGTATGATTTTTCCCTAATTTCCCGGGTTTTTCGGCGAAATAAACCTTAAGGACCTAAACTTCCGGGCTCCCGAGATTATCCCGAACGACTCCCGAACAACTCGAATCCTAAAGGGAAGATGTTAATTAGACTGAAAGGAACAATTCCCATGTTGACCGTGATCGGAGATGACATCGCAGGCGCTGTCACGCGCCGCCCAAAGTGGCTGCGCGTGAAGGCCACGCGCCAAGCTACAGTGTCATCGTTCTTACCCGGATAGACTGATAAACGGGTCTGTTACCCGCGACTCAACCTGACCAGTTCAAGCTCAATTCTCAATCAATTCCTCTCGTTTTTGATCCTATTATCTTCTCTAACTCATTAATTTCAGGTCTGTGTTGATAACTAACCTCGACTGACACCTCTGTGTTGATAACTAACCTCGACTGACACCAAATCGACACAACTCAAGCTCGAACAGTCGAACAAGTCGACTTCTGGAACTCACCCTACACGGTTCCATTTCCAAATTAATTTCACCAGTAGCATAAAGGGACCCATACGAACACAATAGCACAAACAATTTAACTCGCCGTTACCTGGAAGTCGTCGTCCTCAGCACTGGTTTTCCTCTGAAACTGAGACTCAGGTTCCCGGCCAACCTGTCCTCCTCCTCCTTCAATTCTTGCACGGTTGTGCTCGTAGTGGCCCCAGAAGACTAATTCCACCCTCAGTTTGGTTCAACTCACCTCAAAACCCAACCTTTGAATTTCCCTCCATTTCTACGTTTTTCTCTTCCCCGTCTCTGAACACTCGTTCAACTCTCTCTCAGACTGCCCAAATGATCGAAATGAGTTCCCCGACTCAATGACACTCAGCTAAACCGCTCAGAATGGAAGACAGCCCGTGGGAATCAACTGAACCTCTCTGGAGACTGTTTCCCGCACACAGGGCCCACGGCCATTTTTAAAACTCCCCGTGCACTGAAGCTCTGCACAGCCACGATGGGGTGCTTCCAATGCCTCAAACAACATAAACAATGTGTCTGATCCCTCCACCAAACCTTAAACAATTGCACGCTCAACCCACGGCCGCACACCCTGTTTTTCCACGGTGGTGAACAGTACCCCCGTGTGAAAAGACCAAAATGCCCTCAGGGCAAAAATTACCAAAATGCCCTCCAACATCCGTGACCCGTAACTCGGTCATCCGACGTCCGTTTCGCGCGTGCCGCCTGTCGTTCTACTCGGGACCTCGAGACGAACCTAACGGTCTTTGATTCATTTGGATATCAATTGTCTAACAAAAAGTCAACTTTTTCCCATATAACATCCAAATTACGATAATGCCCCTGGACTTCCGAACATCATAACTTTCACCCTGTTCGTCCGAATCGAACGTGCCACCTGTCTATGGACTCGTGGCGTCTCGAACTACGTCACGGTCATCGCTCAACGTCCGTTCGACCTCCCAGTCAAAAAGTCAACAAATTGACCACACAAATCACAGGGGTAAAAAAGTCATTTTATTCAATATTTTAAAATATTACATTTCCAGAACGTCCGGGGCGTTACATCGATAATAGTTGTTTAAGGGCAGGCACATCACTCTTAAACATGCAATCTAAGAGAAGATAATCTGTGTGGGGTGAACCTTAGCCGGGCCCCTGCACGGGCACTTAATTCAGATACATGCATAGTAATCTAATCAAGGAAATCTAACGGAACTATAATTGGTAAAGGTGGATAGAAATCCTAGCTCGCCTTAGTTAGTTATTATTAGTTAATTTATTTCATTCATAAAACATAACAAACCCCCCATTGCATTTCAATTATTCCACTTAAGTCAATTGAGTTAAACAGAATTGGATATCATTGAGCAAGTCTTCGTAGGATCGACCTTTGCTTGCATCTATACTATCTACACGTCTTCTGCACTTCCAAAGTTTATTACACGTAGAGGTTTTTCCTAGTACATCTTTTGTGCTTGGTAAAATTTCTACCAGCGTCCCGCATTAATCACGGGGGGATTTGGGACGGGTCCTGACACTAGATGTCTGACGTCCCAGACGTCTAATCATAGCAATCCTGCTCTTGAGTCACTATACGGTCTGGTCGCTCCGTTTAATGACCCCTCGCAGGCAATGCACCGTGACTTCCCCAGTGTCCCCAGACACCTGGGGGAGACCATCCACAGATCCTCGTATCAAGATGGTATATGGAAAATAGTTTTATAAAATCATTTCAAAACATCACAAAGGGCCCTGTCCTGAATTTCCATAAAACATCACAAATCCATTTAGGGTCCCCGACCCGTAATCACGTTTATGAAACATGGGGTCCCAGACCCGAAATCACATTTATAAATCACAAATGGGACTCATGCCCGATTTCATAAGCCAACTGGGCCCCCGGCCAGATCACATCACTCAAATGGGTCTCAGCCCGATTTCGTAAACCAACTTGGCCCCTAGCTCGATCACATAATTCAAATGGGTCTCATGCCCGAGTTCATCGTTTCTAAATGCAAAACTAGTTCATCAAACTATCAATGAAACTACAAGCACGTAAAAATACAGAAAAACCATGAACTTCGAAATACGTGTAAATACAGGATTACCTCGAAATACGTGCAACGATATAAATCACCAATGCCACAATCATAACTATAAAAATCACATATATAAAACATATTAAACAGTTTTGCATGACACGACTCATCCCAATCCCCCCGGGATTAACGTGGGATGCGTCATGCTCCAATCTGACACGAAGTGTTAGACAAGGGATAATAAATACCTCATCCCATACGGGGCTCTCAGAGTGCTCCAAGATCGGTGGAGGAGTGCGACGTCTCAGTCTCTGCTACAACCCACATACTTGATCAACCTAGAGGGCAATAAAATCATTTAAAAGCTGTGAGTGGACGAAAACCAACAAGTTCATAAAAACACATTTCATAAAGATATTTATGCCCTTCACTAAAACTATGCATGCATCGTAAAATCAGTAATCAAAATATTTGCTCAATAGACCATTAGGGCCTTAGCCCAAAAGCCGTAACTCAAAACCAAGTGTGGGAACTCAGCCCAAAACAGTAGAATACCAAATCCATAAATAAAAAACCAAGTGGGCCACTGCCCAAATCCATAAACACAAATCCAATCAAAAAACCATTTCATAGATCCAATAGTACATATTTACCACATAACCATCTCCGGCATCCCAGATACCTAGCGTCCCAGACGCTTGATGTCCCAGACATCATATCTCACGGTAATAAGCAACGCGTGCTACCTGAGATCTCTTCAGGTCAATATCTCTGACATCCCAGATGTCTAATCATATCATTCCTGCTCCTGAGTCACCATACGGTCTGGTAGCTCCGTATAATGACCCTTCGCAGGCAATGCACAGTGACTTCCTCAGTGTCCCAGACACCTGGGGAGACCATCACATGTCCTCGTATAAAGATGGTATATGGAAAACAGTTTTACAAAGTCATTTCAAAACATCTCAATGGGCCCTGCCCAAAAATATCTCATAAAACATCACAATCCATTTAGGGTCCCCGACCCGAAATCACATTTATGAAACATAGGGTCCTAGACCCGAAATCATATTTATAAAACTCAATTGGGCCTCATGCCCGATTTTGTAAACCACTGGGCCCCTGGGCCGATCACATGACTCAAAAGGGTCTCAGCCTGATTTCGTAAACCAACTGGGCCCCTGGCCCGATCACATAATTCAAATGGGTCTCATGCCCGAGTTCTTCTTTCCAAAACCAAAACCATGCCATAGAACCATAATTAGACTCACAATCACATAGCCATAACATAAGATCATAAATCTCAAAAAACATATAAATACGGCATTACCTCAAAATTTGTGCAATCACATAAACCACCAGTGCCACAATCATCATGATAGAAATCACGTATGTAAAACATATAAAATAGTTAGGCACTCATCACAGTTTAGAAAACAAAGTTCACTAACAGACCGTCCTACGCGGCCACCTCAATATGCGTGCCAAAAGCCCTCATGGGCCCCATCACTATCACCGGGACTTCCAAACCTTTCCAAACCACACTAGAGGGTTACTAACCTCTTCATTAACCTCCTAGTAAGGTCCAGTAATTTTTCCAAATTTTTAACTATTTTTAAACTCGATTCAAAACCTTCGAACACCCTGAAACATATCGAAACGGTGTCTGATCGACACAAACCAGTCCCAAAATACTTGTTACATCGAATAGATTATTTCACATGTTGAAAGTTTCCCCAAAAGGCCCCTCACGCGCCCCCACGCGCACCCCAAAGCCCCTGTGCGTGAAACCCACGCGCGGGGCACTGTTCATCATCTTCTCTACTGAGCAGACCAGTCCAGCCGGCCCGACTATGCCCTTCAGTTTGATCACAGATGCGGGCTGGAGCAAAAACCGAGAAATCGCGCTCCTCCACCGATCGTGGCGCACTCTGGGAGCCCGTATGGGCTGAGGTATGTATTATCCCTTGTCTGACACTTCGTGTAAGACGGGAGCACGATGCATCCCACGTTAATCCTGGGGGGATTGGGATGAGTCGTGGCAATGCATGCATCACAGTTTAGAAAATCTTGTCCAATTATAGACAGTCCTACGCTACCGCCTCGATACGTGTGCCATAAGCCTTCCTGAGTCATATCACTATCACCGGGACTTCCAAACCTATCCAAATCATACTAGAGGGTCACTAACTACCTTATTAACCTCTCATTGAAGCCCTGTAATTTTTCCTAATTTTTAACTATTTTTACACTCGATCCTAAAGCTTCAGACACCAAGAACTATATCGAAACGATGTCTGATCGACATGAAACCAATCCCAAAATGTTCGTTACATCGAATAGATGATTTCAAATGTTGAAAACCTACCCCAAAAGGCCCCTCATACGCCCCTACGCGCTGCCCAAAGGTGTTGCGCGTGAAAGCCACGCGCCTACTATTCATCGTCCCCTACCTCGGGCAAACCGGTCCGATCCGGTTTAGTTGGTCTGGTTAGTCCAACTAGACCAGCGTGACCGGTTCGGGTCAATTTCAACCCCTTCCTCAACCCGTTTTCACCCCAATTTTCTCCTAAACCATCCTCTAAACATTCCTAACCTAATTATGAGTTCAAAACGTGAAAACCAAAACAAAAAACATACCTTCCAAACGATTGCTTGAACCGGCCAAACACCCCCTGTCGGTTTCCAAGATTCCGGCCACCAATGTCCTCCGTTCCAAGTTCATTAATGTCCTAGAAACCCCAAAACACTTCTCCATCAACAAAACCCATCAACAAACTCCAAAAACACAACTTCCAAATTTGAAACACAAACTCACCTTCCATGGCATCGCTGGCCACCGTCCATGACGGCGCAAGCAGTAACCAGCATCTTCATCGTCTCGCCACACTCTCTCACTTTCATTCGCACATCAAAGCCAAAAAAGGAAGATTGAAGGGTCATGGGAATGGGTTTTGCACGGTTACGGGTTTGTGGGAAAAATGGAAAATGATCGATCGAGGTGAGGAAAAATATTCCACCGTGTGGGGGAATGGGCCAATCAGATGGGTGAAACTTGTCACTCATTTGGTGGTTCCTTCTAGAACCTTCCCCAATCAAAACCTGCCACTTGTCCCCATTCCTCGATTTTCGTGAAAAAGTGCTGTTTTCCGTTCTAGACCCATAACTTCACCGTCGAACCTCCGATTTTGACGTGCTACCTATCTACGAACTCGTGACGTCCCGATCTATGTCACGGTCCCCGGTCCTTGTATGTTGGACTCCCCAAGTCAAAATTCAACCTTTTATCCAAAACCAAGGGTAAAACGGTCATTTTGCACCGTCTGTCCGATTTCGCTCAACTAATCACCGATTAATCTCACTAATCCTTCATTAGTCACTAATCTAATTCTGAAATTCGGGACGGGTCGTTACAACCTTTCCCCCTTAAATAATTTCATCCTCGAAATTCCAACTATCTCGAATCCACATCCAAATCGTGGAAAGCAAATTCGGCCTCACACCATGTGTACACTTGTACACCCACTAACCAAAACAATACTTGTCTGCACCCAGACGTTCCACTGATACTAACGTCGCATCGACTACACCCGACCACATCGAGTGACATTGATCACACATTACGGGTTGATACCATCCCACAATTCTACCATTACGCTGACACACCTAGCCAAACTGTCACCACTAGCTAGTCGTAAATCAATCCAGCATCTCTCCCACACTGAGAGTTATCAAATCTCACAATTTCTCCGCATTTCTAGAATTTTACCATGTCAACATCACATGTCCCATAACGTCACACTCAGCTGGCACTCACGGCTCCATGGCCACAATTCGAATCACCAACACACCCTGACTCACTCTAGAGTCGCACCAAGGTACCTCGTACCAAAATTTCATCACAACTCCATACTACCATAAGTGAGAGTCACAGAGCAGTAACTTCACGCAAAGAAACCTTTGTAACTGGGTATACGCATACCAACATCTCACTCGACCTGTGGGTAACTGGACCCCATTGAATACCTGCCCAGCAGTAATACACATTACAACTACAAGGTTCCACTAGCCATCCATGACTCTGAGTACCTGCTCATATAATCACTGAACCCATCAAAATCACTCTGCCCAGTGCATAGTATTCAATGTCCAGTTCACCTCCTCAACCAATCCAATGATATCGGAACTAAGCCAACTACCAACACGCTCAACCACACACCACTAGTACATCCTATGTACCGTCACTAGGCACTACTCAGCCTGTCCAGTATCGACCATCGTACAACATACCCTATGCATACATCCATCCACCAACCCGCCTACTACATAGCTCGTAACTAATAAGACTTCAATTCTAGAGTCCATCTGTCCAGTCCAAGACTAGATAGATCAAATACTCCAACTCATCATCCATTCCGAGTCCCATGGTCACCCGACTAGCATCACCACGTCTAGCCCCAATCATGTCATCCAATACTTCCTAATTCGAATCACGCCCACCAAGGCGTATTCGATCATGCCAAAAGAGCATCCAATCTCACCCACGTCTACCGAGACACACTAACACCGAACCTATCAGTTACCTGCTCAAACGATTACAGTACTACATTCGATTGACTTCGGAAGGAAGCCAATCCCATCGTTCACATAGTCAAATACCCAAGACAATTCATATGCACCTCCACTCACTCCAGTACCGTCTCATATGGGATTAACTTCGAAAAGAAGTCGATCCAACATTCCCATATCCAACCTCTATCTTGTCATCTCACAACAATTCCAAAAGATTCTTCAACTGTCTCACAAAATGATTCTCCTCAGCTCCTAGCTTAGCATAATCAGCCAAGCGAAGTCTACCAGCACGGGCACGACATCACGGTCCACGCCATCTTGATCCACCACAACATCACCCGATCAATAACATCACGATCCAGATCCACCAAGGATCCACATATGTTCTCACTCAGCCAACTACCAGATTTCAGGTCATAGGGTCTTACACCCTCTTTGAATCCACATCCTACCGAGTCGCTTCTCAACCATTTTTACATCTAAACCGATCAGTCAACAACGAAACACGTCGAGATTGTGGGTAATCTCCAATTATCTCATGTCGATCCTCATCATCCCACCAAGGGAAAATCAAAGTTGATCCAACACGATGACATTAAAATTCATCCTACGTGAGAGTGCAAACACAAACTCACTATTACACGACCCACCCCCAATCCCCCTAGATTAAGGGATAAGTCATGCTCCCGTCTAACCCACGAGCGACACGAGGGCTAAACACATGTGTAACCTCCATAGAACACGTAAGCTAGACAAGGGATACCCAGACGAACCATCCAAAACTAACTTTTGAATTCCCAGAGTGCGCAGAAACCACTATGGAGCGCATGTGTGATGTTTCTGTCTCACTAACAACAACCCCCACCACATCAGCATGAAAGGTATCGAAAAATATAAAAGACTGTGACTGGACAAAAATAAATAATAAGTTTATAAAACATTTTATAAGAAAAGACAGTTATACCCTCCACATAAAACCAATGCATGCATTCGAAAACCAGTTCATTTTCAGCATAAGAAAATAATTTCATTTCCAAGATAATAAAACTCATTAATGAAAACCGAAATCATTTCCTTTTCTCAACTCCCGGTCCTCAGCCTAAAACTATTAAATCCAATCAATATACGGGAACTCAGCCCAAAAATCCGTAAATTCATACCATCCGGGCCGCAGCCCAAAACATCTGAAAACCATTTGAAAACCATCGATATTGAAATCCATCACTAGATCACAGAAATCGAAAATCCATTTAAAATACATTTCCATCAATCAAACTTGCTGGATCTATCCGAGTATTTAAACTCAATATATATATCTGATTCTTTAAACTCACCAGGCCTCAATATCAATCTGAGTCTTTAAACTCCGGAGTCTTTAAACTCAATAGGCCTACGGAAGAAATCACAATATCCGAGTCTTTAAAATCCCGAGTCTTTAAACACTCAATCCGGGTCTTTAAACCCAAAATCATATATTCGGGCCCGCCCCCATCACATATCATATCGGTGTCTTTAAACCCAATACCAGATCCAGCAAATCCAATCCAAAACCATTTTAAAACCATTTCGAAATCCATGTCCAAATCTGAATCCGAAATCACCATTTCGAATCCCAAGCTGAATTCAAAATCATCATTCTGAATCCAAATCCAGAAATCGTTTTTATCGAAATCACTTTCCAAATCCATGTATAAACCATTGAAATCAAATCATAATTCAAATCCCAAAATCATAGTATTGAAACCATTATCAAATCACCGCATAAATCCATATCTCGTAAAATGTGCAATTACGTAAATATCTCGAAATACGTACAAAACTGTAAATCACAGATATCATAATCATAATTATACAAATCACATGTAGAAAACATAGAAAAAATTTATGAATGCATCATAATTTAGAAAGCAAAGTCCACTCCCAGACCATTCCTGCTTCTATCTCGATAAGCGTGCAATTACACTTTCCCAGCTAATCCACTATCACTGGACTTCCCGAACCTGCCCAAATCACATTCTAAGGTCACAAACTACTTCAATATGCTTCTAATAAATCCCCGTAATTTTCTCGAATTTTTAACTATTTTTAAACTAGCCCTTAAACCTTTGGACATCCCGAATCATATCAAAACGATGTCTGATCGACTCGAAACCAGTCCCAAAATGTTCGTTACATCGAATACTTAAAAATTCATGTTGAACCATTCCTTTAGGAACAGTGCCACGCGCCACCCAAAGGGGCTGCATGTGGGCCTCATGCGCATGTACAGTCATCTTCAACCTTTCGTCGAACTATGTCTAAACCGGTTCGGTTCAGCCCGGTCCAGCCGAACCGTCGTTCATGTTTCACCCTCTTATCTTCCTATTTTCCTACCCATTTTTTATCCTTCTTCTTCCTAAAGCTTTGTCTAAGTGTTTCCCATCTATCTACATAATCAAAACACGAAATGAAGGTTTGGACGTTACCTTCCAAACGAACGATCGAACCCGTTTCCTGTAACCACGTTCTACCATCGACTCTAACCATCTCTAGCCGTGCTTTCACATTATTTAAGCTCCTTTTATCCTCCAAAACACGTTTCCTTCATTAATATCGATCAATAAACAGTAAAACCCTTATTTCCAGTTTTGAACCAAAACTTACCCGCACATGGAGCCCACGGCCACCGTCCACAACGACTCTCCAAGGTGGCACTACTAGCCTCAGCTCAGCCTCCTTTTCACCTTTCATTCATACTTAATGGCCTATAGGAGATCGTATGAGGATGGTCATGGGGATAGGATTACTTGGTCTCTGTTTTTCACTCTCGTCCTAACACCACCGAACACACACACAGCACGATTTCATCTTCTTTAAAAAAAATTGGAGGCGGTTTCCCAAGGTTCCACAGCCTTCTAGACATAGGACAAGTGTCCTTGTCTGATTAGGCACCATTCCCAATACAAGCACATGACCAAAAAATCTGTGCACAAAATTACCAAAATGCCCTTATTTTTTTGAACATCATTACTTCTTCCTCGAATGTCGGAATCGGACGTACCGCCTATCTACGGACTTGTGACGTCCCAAACTACGCACAGTCATCGGCCAAAGTCCATTTGACCACCCGAACTAAAAGTCAACGATTTGCCCATTCCAAGGGCAAAACTGTCATTTCGCACCATCCGTCCGAAATCACTCAACTCATCACCGATTAAGCTCACTAAGCCATCATTAACCACTAATCCAATCCCAGTTTTCGGGATGGGTCGTTACAATCTTCCCCCCTTAAAGAATCTCATCACTAAAATTTTGAATACTTTACCTTCGCAACTTATTGGGGGAATCCAACTTATCTCACACCTGGGTCTCTACCCGGTGTACATCACCTTCCAAATCCTGCTCTTATCCTGGCCGTGCCCAAACTGTCACCTCCATTAGCACTACAACTGTCATCACATCCCTGTCTAGTGGGCTAACCCATACTCGAGGCACCTCTACCATCATACTACGGCTCAGTCATCACTAATCGAATCACTATAGCTACCAGTCACATTTACCTCGACTCATTCTCTAGTGATGCGTACCTCGTACCAACTTCCCTTAGTATAACGTAAGATCTGTCGTCGTCCGGCACAAATCTCACCTAGCAACCACTTCTCAAGGCGGCATCTACCGACCTCGGTACTCCTATTCATCAATATCTGCTTAACGGTCCGTACTGCTTCCGTTAGCGATCCACGCCGACCTCACCGGAGTCGCAACGTCTCGCTCACACCAACAACTCAACCAATCATCTTACCGGTGGTTCCATTAACCACCCACACAATCAAACCGTGGGAACACCATCCACGTCCCACACTACCTGTCTGCAACTAGACCCTATCACCTACCTATTACACCGTGATCACACATCTCTGCTCACATCAATACTGAATCCTGCCATAACCAATCAGATTACTCGGGATCACCCTGATCCAGTCCACGTGCTCAGTCAATCAAGCACAACGCAACTACTCCGAGCATCAATACAACCAAAAACATACCTCGGCACCAAACTGATGACCAACACCTCTACCAGAACATCACGATGCACGTCCAATCGGATCTAAATGGTTCCGACTACTAATACAACCACTACACACACATTTAAGCACATACACCAATCACACGTAACAACTACCCTACGAAAATATTAATCAAACAGAGATATTTAGAATACCTCAATCACGTCCATCGTATAGTATATCCTCAAGTACTTCCAACGACATACCACGGTATGTCCACCGGTCACATTGGCCTTAGCCGATCACTAATATACCCATGAACACCACGATGTATCCCAATTCGAGCCAACAACATCATAGTGCATTCTCCAACCATCACAGTGTATCCCCGGGGCACATACAACATCCTTATATCCACCCTAACTACCACCTGGCTCGAGCCAATCATACTTCAATTTTGGAGTCCAACATCAGGCCGATTAATACTCCAGGCCCAACACATCCTCCCCAAGGAATACCAACTCAAATCCATTCAAATCTCCTGGGTCTCTCGACCAACATCCAAAACATCTACTCCAATCACATCTCACTTACATGTACACGGCAGACCCAGCACTAGGTCCAAGTCCAATACCCATACATATGAAAAAACAGACCACACTCCTCATCCGCATATCCAACTTTTGTCCTGTTATCCTACTAACATGTCCAAGATCTGTCTTGCATACAATTCTCCTAATCCACAATAACTCATTCTTGAGCCAAAAACGATCCAATCCCGATCCACTCACTCCTAAGTGGATCCCACCTACTGTCTCACCACTTTTCCTGCAATTCCCACAAATGATCAGACTACCGCATCGGATCAAATCGATCAAGAATACCACACGTCTCGAGACATGTCTAGATTGTGGGTTCTCTTCCATTACCTCATATGGATCAGTTATAGTCACTCCTTATCATTCTTCCTTATTATCTTTCTTTCGTCATCATACCAAAAAACTCACAATGGTCCACAACCATGACATCACAATTCATCCTACCTTACTCCAACTTATGACAACCCCAATACACCTACCACACACGCCAAACATGACGTCACCAAGTACTCTCTCTACTCCTGAACACATCCACACATGTCCATGGTCAAGGGGGGTCACAACTTCTGAAGTTCCTTCAATGAGTCTCCCAAATCGACTCCAGAGTATTCATCTCTCAATACTCAGCATCTAACACCAACTCGGAATCAAACACAACTTCTCATCATCTCGACCACAACATCTCCTGATTCCGAGATTCCAATCATGTTGGAAGTGTATCCATCTTTTCCAATTGTGGGACTCAATCCTCAACAATTACACCACCATTGGACGAACCAACCGAATGTCAACTCCTCTACTACACTTCGGAAATCCACAACTCACCTGGACAACCGTCTCGTCCGTAAACAATCCAACTCACCGACCAACTCGACTGTGGGTTATCATCATTTATGTACATCCAAAAGGATGTCAATCATCACTTATTCGGATTATCGAGTCTCAACCTTTCCGAGGGTCAACTCTCGAGCATCACTAAAGTACGAGTTACCAACTCCCGGGATCCTCAATCAGCAATCAATAACCTCGGACTCCTCTGTTACTATCCTCGACATCATTAGTTGTAGTACCAAATGCCAACCTCGGCATATGCCGGCCCATTCCAACACATTCGACAATCCAACACATCAGGATGAGTCCACGAAAACCAACCTTACGGATGGTCAAACCTGACCATACCAACCTAGCCCGATCCAACACGAAGCATAGGTCCATAGTGCTTCCGCTGTGCTACTTTGATCACATCAACACCATCCTGACCATTCGTACCAAAACATGACCTGCCAATGGTCATCGTATATCCCAGCTCGTGGCATATCATCTTCTATCTAGTGCTCACGGCACACTAAGTCCGATTCTCTGCTCTTACCGAGCTAAAACCCTAAATCTACGTTCGATATAACTCTGAGCAACCCATGCTCAACCAAGCATCATAGTCATACTGATCTGATCAGGGGCATCCACCAGGTTATCCATAACCTCAGCTGAACCCAGCAGCACAAACTCCAGTCTGGCCAAATCGTCGATCCAAGTCACGACAACTACTAACCCCAACTCACGGTTTCCAGACTAAGCACGTATACTAGGGTTTCATACTAAGGTACTCACATTTACCAAACCAGCCATCCCAACGGGGTTCCTCATCATTACTAGGGTTATCAAAAGCGACTAACTCAAGGTACTCCTAGTCGTCACGATCGCCATTGCTAGGGGGGAATTTCTCAACTACTAAATAGCAGGTTACTTTACCCCCGAAACTCGAGGTATCCGGCTACTGATAGCCTCACAATTTCATACTATCATCATCCGATCTAACTCACTAGTTACCATCCAGGTTAACCACCCAGCACCCATCCGACCATCAGGTCCAAGCAACTATCGAGCATATCCAGCGCCTAACAAGACCCGTCCCAAATCCCTAGGGATTAACGTGGGACGTGCCTGCTCCCATCTGACACGAAGTGTCAGACCAGAGATAATTCCTTCCTTTACCCAATCGGGACTATCAGAGAGGGCTAGGATCAGGAGGAGGAATGTGATGTCTCGTCTCTTCCACAGCACGCATCCGCGATCAACCTGAAGCGCATTCAAAACACGAAAGTTGTGAGTGGACAAAACAAAGATTTTATAAAAACATTTTCATCAAAAAGACCTTTATGCCCTTCACTAAAAACATGCATGCATTCAAAAACAATTTATCAACATAGAACACGGTGCCTTAGCCCAAAATCCAAAATAAGGAACCCAGAATGAGTCTCCTTCTCAAAAACATGAACCATAAGGTCTCAGCCCAAATCCAATATATGTGGGTCTAAGCCCAAAACCATCTCCGTGAAATCTCATACACATATACATATATATATATATATAACCCATCCTAAGCATCCTCTGATGTCAACTCGGGGCACACGGCCCCTAGGGAACTCATCCGCTATATATGTCACGATTTCTCTATATTTATAAGTATGCATACTACTCTGGATCTCACTCCGAGTCTTCCCCCAGGAATTCTTCATTTGGGAGGCTCTTTCCTCGGATCCAGTACGAGCATCTCTCCAGATCAGGTCCGAAACCACATCATAACTCTCATTCCGGGTAGTAGATCGTGACTCTCCAGATCGACGTCTGGAGGAGACCGAACTCAACTGGGCCTCTAGCCCGATTTCACAATAACTGGGCATCAAGGCCGAACTCAAATCAACTGGGCATCGAGCCAAACCTCTCAGGGTCAGTCATGATTCCGATCATAGTGATGCGTGCAAGCATCAGTCGTGGACCCCTCTCGATCCTGGTATGTCGCCATGAACATATCACTGCAGTGACCACCACTAGATCATGGTGCACACCTCACCGATCTCTCTCCTATACCGTCAGCACTCCAAAGTCGAGCCTCCAGTGGCTTCTCGACAACGAAACGTGCATCTTGACCTCTTCGAAGGGAACACATCCCAGTCGAGAGGCGAGCGTCACGTTGTCCGTCGCCGTCCACACAGCACCATCGCGACCACGACTCAAACCCGTAGGTCATCAATAGGGCCATATGCCCAAGTCAAAACCAAAATCAAATGGGTCTTATGCCCAAATCAAATCAACACCAAATGGGTCATTTTAATTTTCAAAACCATTTCATTGAAAACTGAAATCATGAACGCGCATAAGCACGTATAAAACCGAAAACCTCGAAATACGTACCAATACGTAAACACACACACCAATGCACTCAATGCATCACAAAACATGTATTAAACTACTTATAAAACATTTATGAATGAATCGATTTATAATAGAACGTCCACTCACAGATCGTCCACAATGAAGCCTCGATACGCGCGTCGTACGTCTTCCCGGGCCAATCGTCATCTCCGGGGTTCCCACACCTGTCCAAATCACTTTAGATGGTTACTAACTACTTAATTAACCCCTCACTAAAGCCTCCTAATTTTCTGGGATTTTTAACTATTTTTAAACGTGCTCCGAAACCTTCGGACAGCCCGAACTATATCGAGACGATGTCCGATCGACTCGAAACCAGTCCCAAAATGTTCATTACATCTAATAGATGATTTCACATGTTGGAAGTTTCCCCAAACTCCCCACCACGCGTCCTCATGTGCCACCATATGGCCCTACGCATGGGCCTCACGCGCCACTGCACAGTGGTCATCTTCAAGCTCCAGTTGGCTGGTCCGACTAGCTGGTTCAGTTTTCTCTGCAAATCAAGCCCAACTGGACCAGCGTGATCGGTCCAGGCCCCTAAACCGTTCAATCTTCATCCTTTTTCTTCCTAATAAATCATAAACTTCCTATTTTGATCTTAGAAACCTATTTATGCAATCAAAACAACCAAAAACTCCTTAAAACCCAACGATCCAATTTTCTTCCTCACGGTCCAACATTCCAGTTCTTCCCCAGGGCTTCCTCAGCCACTAACCACCACCACAATCACCCTAATACCTTCCTAACACCTATTAAACTCATTTTAATTGATTAAAACCGTCCCCAACGTCACAAATCGAAAATAAAAGGAAAAGGGTACAACCGGGCTTACCGTGTTCTGTTTACCTTCGCCGTTCACGGCGGCGCCGTCCTGGCTAGCCACCACCATCATAGAATCCTCACCTCACTCTCTGGACCTCACAAACATGATCATATGGGGAAAGGTTTTGGATTGGGTGTCAAAGGGTGATCGGGTTTTTGTTGGGAAAATGGTCGATCAAGAAAAAGGGGAAAGAATATGCATGAGTTATTTGGGCTGGGCAATGGATGGGTGACACTTGTCACTCATCCATTGGGCCTGTCCAAAAATCTTGGCCCAACTTTTTGCCAAATGGCCTCCGCCTAGGAAAAAGGTTCAATAGTGCGTCCGAACTTCCGTGAACCGTAACTTCTCTGTTGATTGCTACCAAATGGCTTCCGTCGCAATCGTATCCTACCACGTCACACAACAACTACTCCGGCCATCCTCTGCCAGTCGACATCCCTCCAGGATTCGACACCTCTAAACATGGCATCTCATGCCAAATAGGATCGACAATCCTATTCTAACCAGTCCCACTAGACTCAACTAGAGTCATCCACTAGGTCCTCCATGACCTCAACTGCTCCTTGCAGCATAATTTCTGAACCTTGTGGTTCTATCGTGGACGATCCTAACGTCTGACCCCCACTGGTTCCACTTGCAACATTCCACGTTCGTCATGGCTACACAACGGGGCACCCTATGCCAATCGAATCCTAATCTATCGCCCCTCGTGTCAAATATGCACGAACTAGGGTCGATTCTACCGAATTCTCGTACTAGTAACCTAACTATTAGGTTGATGACGGGCTGTTATGACTGCAGAGAGATCACATCATCGATCTGTGTGCACTCTGAGAGCAAAACCTGCTCTGATACCAACTTGACATAACCTGTCCCAAATCCCCAGGGATTAACGTGGGACGTGCCTGCTCCGGTCTGACATGAAGTGTCAGACCAGGGATAATTTCATCCTTTGCCCAACTAGGACTATCAGAGAGCGTTAGGATCAGGAGGAGGAATGTGATGTCTAGTCTCTGCTACAGCCCGCATCCGCGATCAACCTGAAGGGCATTGAAAACACGAAAGCTGTGAGTGGATAAAACAAAGATTTTATAAAAACATTTTCATCAAAAAGACCATTATGTCGTTCACTAAAAACATGCATGCATTCAAAAACCATTTATCAACATAAAACACGGGGCCTTGGCCCAAAATCCAAAATAAGGAACCTAGAATGAGTGTCCTTCTCAAAACATGAACCATAGGGTCTCAGCCCAAATCCAATATCTGTGGGCCTCAACCCAAAACCATCTTCGTGAAATCTCAAACACATACACATATATACATATATAACCCATCCTAAACATCCACTGATGTCAACTCGGGGCGTACAGCCCCTAGGGAACTCATCCCCGATATATGTCACGATTTCTATATATATATATATAAGTATGCATACTACTCGCGATCTCACTCCGAGTTTAACCCCAGGAATTCTCCATCTGGGAGGCTCTGTCTTCGGATCCAGTCCGAGCATCTCTCCCGATCTGGTCGGGAACCACATCATAACTCCCACTCCTGGAATGGGCTCCCTATGGGGAACACGCATTCTGGGTAATGGATCGTGACTCTCCAGGTCGACGTCTGGAGGAGACCAATCAATACGCTCGTAAGGAGGGTATATACATACTAGTATAGAAAATCATAAATGGGACTGACACCCGATAACACAAGTCAACTGGGCCTTTAGCCCGAACTTATGACTCAACGGGGCCTCTAGCCTGATTTCACAATAACTGGGTATCAAGCCCGAACTCAAATCAACTGGGCATCGAGCCCGATGTCTCAAGGTCAATTACGATTCCGATCATAGTGATGCGTGCAACCATCAATCCAAGACCGCTCTCAATCTTGGTATGTCGTCGTGAACATAACACTGCCGCAACCACCTTTAGATCATGGTGCACACCTCACCGATCGCTCTCCTATACCGTCAGCACTCCGAAATCGAGCCTCCAGTGGCTGCTCGACAACGAAATGTGCATCGTGACCTCTTCGGTGGGAACACATCCTAGTTCGGAGGCGAGCGTCACGTCGTCCGTCCCTGTGCACACAGCACCAGTCGCGACCACGACTCAGACCCGTAGGTCATCAATAGGGCCACATGCCCGAGTCAAAACCTAAACCAAATGGGTCTCATGCCCGAAAACCTTGAAATACGTGCCAATAAGTAAACACACACACCAATGCACTCAAGGCATCACAAAACATGTATTAAAGTACTTATAAAACACTTATGCATGCATCGATTTATAAAAGAAAGTCCACTCACAGACCGTCTGCGCTGTCGTATCGATACGCGCGTCGTTCGCCTTCCCGGGTCAATCGTCGTGTTTGGAGTTCCTAAACCTTTCCAAATCACTTTAGTGGGTTACTAACTATTTAATTAACCTCTCACTAAAGCCCCCTAATTTTTCAGGACTTTTAACTATTTCTAAATGCGCTCCAAAACCTTCGGACAGCCGGAACTATATTGAGACGATGTCCGATCGACTCGAAACCAATCCCAAAATGTTCGTTACATCGAATAGATGATTTCACATTTTGAAAGTTTCCCCAATATCTTCCTCATCAATCCAAAAGTTCATATTTTGATCCTAGAAACCTATTTGTGCAATCACAACAACCAAAAACTCCTTAAAAACCAACGGTCCAATTTTCTTCCTCACGGTTCAACCTCCCAGTTCTTCCCCAGGGCTTCCTCAGCCACTAACCACCACAAAAATCAACCTAATACCTTCCTATATTAAACACATTCTAATTTATTAAAATCATTCCCAACGTCACAAATAAAAAAGAAAAAGAAAAGGGTACAACCGGGCTTACCGTGCTCTATTTACCTCCGCCGTCCACGGCGGCGCCGTCCTGGCCAGCCACCACCATCACAGCATCCTCACCTCACTCTCTGGGCCTCACAAACATGATCATAAGGGAAAGGGTTTTGGATTGGGTGTCAAAGGGTGATCAGGTTTTGATATCCATGAGTTGTTTGGGATGGGCAATGGATGGGTGACACTTGTCACTCATCCATTGGGCCTGTCCAAAAATTTGGGCCCCACTTTCTGTCAAATGGCTTCCGTGTCGAAAAACGTGCAATAGTGCGTCTGAACTTCCGTGAACCGTAACTTCTCCGTCGAATGTCCAAATTTGACGTGCCGCTTGTCTATGGATTCGTATCATCTCGATCTACGTAACGATCCCCGTCTCTCAGCCAACGGATGTAAGACTCGTGTCTTGGAGGGAATGATGAACGATCCCACATTCCTGCGAGGAGGGAATGGTTTGGGAGGGGAATGGTGGTGTGCCTTAAAGGTGTAGGCACACACCTATCTAGCATGAGGCTTTTTGGGAGCTCAGTGCATTTGGGGGGGATTGGAACCCCAAAGTTAAGTGAGTTGAGGCTAGTGCAATTCCATGATGGGTGACCCCCTGGGAAGTTGCACCTTGAGCTTCCGAAAACAAAACCGTGAGGGCAACGGCAAGGAGGCCCAAAGCGGACAATATCGTGCTAGATGAATCGGGACCTGACAGAGGAGGGTCGGGTCCTGACAGAATGGTAACAGAGCCAAACCCCGACCGGGAAGTGTGCTAGCGAGGATACTGGGCCCTAAGGGGGGTGGATTGTAAGACCCGTGTCTTGGAGGGAACGGTGAACGATCCCACATACCTGCCAGGAGGGAATGGTTTGGGAGGGGAATGGTGATGTGCCTTAAAGGTGTATGCACACACCTATCTAGCATGAGGCCTTTTGGGAGCTCAGTGGCTTTTTGGAGGGGGGGGGGGGGGGGGGGGATTGGAACCCCAAAGTTAAGCAAGTTGAGGTTGGTGCAATTCCATGATGGGTGACCCCCTGGGAAGTTGCACCGTGAGCTCCCGAAAACAAAACCGTGAGGGCAAGGGCAAGGAGGCCCAAAGTGGACAATATCGTGTTAGATTAATCGGGACCTGACAGAGGATGGTCGGGACCTGACAGAGGATCTCCCGGGTCAAAAGTTAACTTTTGCCCTCGTCTAGGGGCAAAATTGTAATTTCGCCCTGAACGTCCATTAATCCTCGGCTAATTTCTGATTAGCCTCGCTAATCCGTCATTAATCCCTAATTAATCCTTAAAATTAGGGATGAGTTGTTACAAACTTTCCCCCTTTAGAAATTTCGTCCTCGAAATTCAAATTGACCCAATTCCACAACCCACTGTGAAATTCGTTCGTGTCCCACGACTCGGGTACTCTCGTGTAAACGTACACATTTGTCACTATGTCGTACTCGTTGGTACACATTGTCACCGGAGCCCCCAAAGCTCCCACTCAACTTTCGCGAAGCCGCACTTCAGCTCGTAAGTCTCACTCGAAAGCCGATCTCGCCTGTCGCTCACTCTGACAGGTCAGTTATACCAGATCTTCGTACAATAGGCTTTTCAGCCTGATGGTTCATCTCTTCTTACATCCAAAGTCAGCTTTTCAGTCTGACGACCTTTCTCATCCAAACAATCGGAGCCGATATCCTATTCAGCATTCGATCAGACACCTACCTTCACTGCTCCCACGGAGCGATACTCAACCTCTGTTACTAAACAGTTTGCCCCCTTAATTCACTATTCAGTGGAACACCATTTCTTACTAACACTTCCTAAGTCCACGATCGTGATCGTGACTAGCAGTAACGCTCGTCTGCACTGCGCTACTCTGATCTCAACTCACTCTCGAGTCCTCGTATCATATCACGCCTCACTCAGCGATCTCTGCTGACACTTGGACTCACCTCGAGTCTCGACTGTCATACTACTCATCCTATCGACACACAATCGACGTCTCACGTTCAACATCTATAATTCCTCACTCCGACTATGACTCGACACCTAATGTGTAACAACCCGTCCCGAAAGCCATGATTAGTGAAGTAATTAATAACGGATTAGTGAGTCTAATTGGTGTTTAGTTGGTTACTTTTGATCTGTTAGAGTAGAATGACGATTTTGCCCCTAGGTTGGGCAAAAATGTTGACTTTGCGTTCAGGCAGTCAATTGGGCATTGACCGATGACCGTGACGTATTTTGGGGCGTCACAAGTCCGTAGACAGGTGGCACGCCCGATTCCCACATCCGAGGAGGAAGTTATGATCTTCGGAAGGTTGAGGGCACTTTCGTAATTTGGTTAAACGAAGGAGGAAAAGTTGACTTTCCGCATGACAGGGTTTCTATACGTAGACCGAGGACCGTTAGGTAGATCTCGTCGTCCTGAGTTCAACGACAGGCGACATACCTTCATCGGACATTGGACGGACGAGATACGGGTCTAGAACGGTGAAGGGTAAAACGGTAATTTTAACTCATAGGGGCATTTTGGTCTTTTTGGGTGCATTGGGATTTGTGCAATCTGATGAGGACAAGCGTACAGTGGAGATTGGATATTTTGAGCCTGGCCCTTGGGATGGTGACACATGCCCTATGTCTAGTGGGTTCTAGGCGTGTGCACGGTTCCAATTATTTGGGCTATGTAGTCGTGCATTCGAGAGAAAACAGAGTGAGGTTTGAGAGGGAAATCGATCAAGTGAAGGGAGTGTGTGAGATGTTGTGATCTGGTGAGAGTGAACAGAGATGAAGGGAGAACTGATGAGTGAGTTGGAGTGAGAGTTTTGTGAGGAAAACTGGTGTGAGGTGAGGGGTGAGTTCTCAGGGAAACAGAGAGGGTGTTCGGTGGTGGTGCAACTGTGCTTGGTCAATCGAGGCTGGTGGTGGTGTCCAGAGGACGGAGGAGGACTAGAGGAGTCGTGTTGGCACGGTGGAACTCACGGCGGTGGCCTGAGCACAAGTAATTCCATAATTTCCTTAAAATGCTCTATTTCCCAGTTTAGGTTCAGACGTTGAGTCGTGAAGTTTGGGGTTGAGTCGAGGGGTTTGGTGAGTGCTAGTCGACTTAGTGAGTCCTTAGGAAGCTTCTGGTTGTGAAGCCGTGACGGGAGGTTTCACGGGTGGCCAGATTGAGAAACAGAGTTTTGGGAGGTTACGGGTTCGAGTTTGGGACGACGGTTTAGAGGTTGTGTTGTCGTGCTTTGATAAGGGGAATGGATAACTGGGAAGAGGACGAAGAGAGTGGTGGAAAGTGGGACTAGAATGGTGGACGGGCGGCGGAGAACCGGTCACGCCGGTTCGGTTTGGCTGAACCGGTCTGGACCGCTTGGACGCAGGTTGAAGACGATGAACAGTGCAGGCGCGTGATGCCCACGCGCAGCCACTTTGGACAGCGCGTGGGGGCGCGTGGGGCATCTTCTGGGGGAACTTCCAACTAGGTTTTTGGTCTAGATGTTGTAACGAGTCTTTTGGGATAGGTTTCGGGTTAATCGGACGTCGAATTGAGTTAGTTCCGCGGGATCGAAGTTCTAGGGTTTCATTTCACGCACCTTTGAAGGCCGGGCAATTTTGGGGGGAATTAGAAAAACCTTAGTGGACGTGTTAGTGACGTGTTTTGGTGACTGTTGACAGGATCAGGAATCCCCGAGGAGGTCGAGGAACGTACAGGACGTTCGGGACGCGAGTGACGTGCCCGGTATCTGTGAGTGGACCCCTTCTCTATAACTTAGCATGCTTAACTGGTTTTAATTACTTGTTTAATGGTTTTATATGTGATTTGATGTTTATTGAATACCCTATAACGGTTTTACTTAATTGCACATTTTTTGAGAAATTACGTATTTGACACGTTTTACGAGAAAGGCTTGATTTCGGCTTTTGATGCCATGGTTTTTGGATTGGATTTGCTGGATCTGGTTATTGGGTTTAAGGACCCGGATATTGTGATTGACGGGGGACAGGCCTGGATTGGGTTGAAAGACCCGGATTGAGTTTAAAGACTCGGATATATTGATATTTCCCCCGTAGGCCTGTTGAGTTTAAAGACTCGGAGTTTAAAGTTTCGGATTATTGAGGCCTGGATTGCGTTTAAAGATTCGGGAGTTTAAAGACTCTGATAGGTCCAGCAGGTTTGATCGGATAATGATGACTTGGATTTATGTTTTATCGTACTGTTTTCATGATGCCTATTTTGTGAATTATAAATGTTTTTATGATGATTTCTTATGCGAATATAACTGTTTCCAAAAATGGGTTATGCATGTATGTTTTCAAAATGGAGGGCCAGGGTTTGTTTCTGAAATGGTTTTTGAACTTTTATTTCTTTATGGTCCACTCACACTTTCTGGTTTTAATTGCCCTCCAGGTCGTGGAGCTAGCACGGGGGTTGACGTTGAGGCAGTTTTGGAGGCATAGAGTACTCGAGAGTTTTCCCGGAGTGTTTCCGATTTTCCGTTGTGCGTGTACTCTGTGTATCGGGTTTAATTTCCTTAGTGTGGTACTATGCTCTATGTAATTGCTAACTCTGGGATGTTTTAAATTCTCATGCACTTGAGAATGTAATTTTTGGTTTTTGTGAGGTTGTTTCGGTCTTTCATTTTTTGGGTTGTCAGACGGGAGCAGGGTTTAGTCCCTAATCCTGGGGGATTAGTGGTGGGCCCGGACAATTTGTATCAGAGCATAGGTTTGTGGTTTGTGTCTGTGCGAGGTTGTGTTTAGGTTGTTTGACTGATTCTATGCCTTTTTCAGTGTGCGGTTGACCATGCCTCCGAGACGTGAACCCCCTCCATGACCTGAAGACGAAGCGGCGAGAGGGACAGAGAGTGCTACGATCGAGCGAGCCCAGCGGCTCGGAGCTACGACTTTTAGTTGTGGGGCAGATCCTGGGGAAGCCCAGAGGTGGATCACGAGACTTGAGCGGATTTTCGCAGTGATGTATTGCCCACCGGAGGATCGAGTGTTACTGGCTACCTTTTTACTAGATGGTGCGGCGTACGAATGGTGGTATACCCTCGAGTTGTCTGGCTGGGATGCCCACACTGTGATCTGGGAGACGTTTAGGGAGCGGTTTTTGGATAAGTATTTCCCTCATTCTTTCCGGGATGCCAAGGAGGCGGAGTTTCTGCAACTCCAACAGGGGAGTATGAGTGTGGCTGAGTATGAACAGAAGTTTCAGGTGTTGTCTCGTTTTGCTCCTACGTTTGTGGCTACCGAGGCCGAGAAGTATCGTAGGTTTGAGTTGGGCCTGCGAGGTGAGATTCGAGCCATAGTGACGGCTGGATTGTTTGCTACCCTCCGAGAGTTGTCGGACGATGCGGTGAGGGTTGAGGCTAGCTTGCCAGTACGACGCCGGGAGCCACCTTTTTCTGGAACTTTGAGCCAGAAGGTACCGAAGAGGGGTAACTACAGTGGAGCATCGTCGGCGGGCGATGATCGTTTTGGTAGACTTGGTAGTTTCCAGAGTTCAGGGTTCCATTGGTATCGAGCACAGCCGACCCCGCAAACTAGTACGACGTCTGTTGCGTCTACAGGGAGACCGGGTCCTTCTGGTCGGGATGTGTGTTACTACTGTGGGGAGCGAGGTCATTTCTGACGTGACTGTTCGTTGTTACCACAGGAGGGTGGTGTAGCCCGAGGAGCGGCGGAGCCTCGAAGGAACACGGCGTCAGTGTCAGGGACAGCAGGCGCCAGAGGAGGTGGAGGTGCCACTAGTAGTTCGAGGGGACGTGGTAGATCTTCAGGACCCCAGGCCCGAGTGTTTGCGATGACTCAGCAGGAGGCTCAGTCAGCGCCCGGTGCGGTGACAGGTACTTTTACTATCCTTGGTTGTGTTGCACACAGTTTTGTTGGATCCCGGGGTAGAGTCTAAGAGTTCCTTAGGTGACATGGAGTGACGAGGTTGAGGACTACGGTGAGTTCCGTTGAAGGATGACGGAAGGAATTTGAAAGGAGTGACTATAACTGATTGATATTAGGTTATTGAAGAGAACCCACAATCTAGGATTGCCTTTAGGACTTTGTTGGTTTATTCCGACAAGGTGGTCGACGTCGTTAAGTAGTAAGCCGATAGGTGGGATTCCTTTTTGGACTAGATTGTTCTGGGTTAGGATTTGAGTTGGGTTTCTGCAAGGTGGGGTCGTAGTATGTGAGGATGTACTCTATGAATTCTATTGGGTACTCTATATGAGGTATTTTAAAATACCTTTGTTTTTCGTTCATAGTTTCCCTTGCGTACACCATGAAGTTCTGGTTGGTAGTACGAGGTGCAGGTACGTTTGACTTGAGAGTGTCAGGAGTGTTGAACGGGTAGTAGGAGTGTTGTGAAATACCCAATGTGGAGATGATAGGTTAGGACCTGTCTAGAGCAGTTGGTTTTCACGAGAGTTGACCATCGGGTAGAAGACCATAGGTGTCGGGAACGAGTTGCGGAATTTTGGGGACGAAATTATTTTAAGGAGGGTAGATTGTAACGACCCGTCCCGAAATCCGGGATTAGTGAAGTAATTAGTAACGGATTAGTGAGTCTAATTGGTGTTTAGTTGGTTACTTTTGGTATGTCAGAGTAGAATGACGATTTTGCCCCTCGGTTGGGCAAAAATGTTGACTTTGCATTCGGGGGGTCAATTGGGCATTGACCGATGACTGTGACGTAGTTTGGGGCATCACGAGTCCATAGACAGGTGGCACGCCTGATTTCGACATCCGAGGAGGAAGTTATGATGTTCGGAAGGTTGAGGGCACTTTCGTAATTTGGTTAAACGAAGGAGGAAAAGTTGACTTTTCGCATGACAGGGTTTCTGTACGTAGACCGAGGACCATTAGGTAGATCTCGTCGTCCTGAGTTCAACGACAGGCGGCCTGCCTTCATCGGACATTGGACGGGCGAGATACGGGTCTAGAACGGTGAAGGGCAAAATGGTAATTTTAACTCATAGGGGCATTTTGGTCTTTTTTGGGTGCATTGGGATTTGTGCAATCTGATGAGGACAAGTGTACAGTGGAGATTGGATATTTTGAGCTTGGCCCTTGGGATGGTGACACGTGCCCTACGTCTAGTGGGTTCTAGGCGTGTGCACGGTTCCAATTATTTGGGTTGTGTAGTCGTTCATTCGAGAGAAAATAGAGTGAGGTTTGAGAGGGAAATCGATCAGGTGAAGGGAGTGTGTGAGATGTTGTGATCCGGTGAGAGTGAACAGAGATGAAGGGAGAACTGATGAGTGAGTTGGAGTGAGAGTTTTGTGAGGAAAACTGGTGTGAGGTGAGGGGTGAGTTCTCAGGGAAACAGAGAGGGTGTTCGGTGGTGGTGCAACTGTGCTTGGTCAATCGAGGCTGGTGGTGGTGTCCAGAGGACGGAGGAGGACTAGAGGAGTCGTGTTGGCACGGTGGAACTCACGGGGCGGCCCGTGCACAGGTAATTCCATAATTTCCTTAAAATGCTCTGTTTCCCAGTTTAGGTTCAGACGTTGTGTCGTGAAGTTTAGGGTTGAGTCGAGGGGTTTGGTGAGTGTTAGTCGACTCAGTGAGTCCTTAGGGAGCTTCTGGTTGTGAAGCCGTGACAGGAGGTTTCACAGGTGGCCGGATTGAGAAACAGAGTTTTGGGAGGTTACAGGTTCGAGTTTGGGACGACGGTTTAGAGGTTGTGTTGTCGTGCTTTGATAAGGGGAATGGATTATTGGGAAGAGTACGAAGAGAATGGTGGAAAGCGGGACTGGAATGGTGGACGGACGGCGGAGAACCGGTCACGCCGGTTCGGTTTGGCTGAACCGGTCTGGACCGCTTGGACGCAGGTTGAAGACGATGAACAGTGCAGGCGCGTGAGGCCCACGCGCAACCACTTTGGGCGGCGCGTGGGGCATCTTCTGGGGAAACTTCCAACTTGGTTTTTGGTCTAGATGTTGTAATGAGTCTTTTGGGATAGGTTTCGGGTTAATCGAACGTCGAATTTAGTTAGTTCCACGGGATCGAAGTTCTAGGGTTTTGTTTCACGTACTTTTGAAGTCCGGGGAATTTTGTGGGGAATTAGAAAAACCTTAGTGTACGTGTTAGTGACGTGTTTTGGTGACTGTTGACAGGATCGGGAATCCCCGAGGTGGTGGAGGAACGTGCAGGACGTTCAGGACGCGAGTGACGTGCCCAGTATCTGTGAGTGGACCCCTTCTCTATAACTGAGCATGCATAACTGCTTTTAATTACTTGTTTTATGGTTTTATATGTGATTTGATGTTTGTTGAATACGCTATAACTGTTTTACTTAATTGCACGTTTTTCGAGAAATTACGTATTTGACACTTTTTACGAGAAAGGCTTGATTTCTGCTTTTGATGCCATGGTTTTTGGATTGTATTTGCTGGATCTGGTTATTGGGTTTAAAGACCCGGATATTGTGATTGACGGGGGACGGGCCCGGATTGGGTTGAAAGACCCGGATTGAGTTTAAAGACTCGGATATATTGATATTTCCCCCGTAGGCCTGTTGAGTTTAAAGACTCGGAGTTTAAAGTCTCGGATTATTGAGGCCTTGATTGAGTTTAAAGACTCGGGAGTTTAAAGACTCGGATAGGTCCAGCAGGTTTGATCGGATAATGATGACTTGGATTTATGTTTTATCGTACTGTTTTCATGATGCCTATTTTGTGAATTATAAATGTTTTTATGATGATTTCTTATGCGAATATAACTTTTTCCAAAAATGGGTTATGCATGTATGTTTTCAAAACGGAGGGCCAAACCCGAGTTTGTTTCTGAAATGGTTTTTGAACTTTTATTTCTTTATGGTACACTCACACTTTCTGGTTTTAATTGCCCTCCAGGTCGTGGAGCTAGCGCGGGGGTTGACGTTGAGGCAGCGTCTGAGGCATAGAGTACTCGAGAGTTTTCCCGGAGTGTTTCCGATTTTCCGTTGTGCATGTACTCTGTGTATCAGATTTAATTTCCTTAGTGTGGTACTATGCTCTATGTAATTGTTGACTCTGGGATGTTTTAAATTCTTCTGCGTTTGACAATGTAATTTGTGGTTTTTGTGAGGTTGTTTCGGTCTTTCGTTTATTGGGTTGTCATACGGGAGCAGGGTTTAGTCCCTAATCCTGAGGGATTAGGAGTAGGCCCTGACATAATGTCTGTCATGAGCCAGCCTCAATCCATCACAATCTCTATTCTCAAATCCAACTCGAGGCATCGGCTATTCATCTCTTCCTGATCGATATCTACGTATCGTCCTCATCTTTCCTTTAATCCCATATACAATCACTATCCTGCGATCTCACTAATTATGCTAAGAGATTCCTCAACTGTCCTGTCAAAAAGTTCTCCTCTGCTCCTAGCTTAGCATAATTAGCAAGGCAGTTCACTCCAATGACGACCAGACCTCGGTCTAAATGCCTCACAGTCGTCACAATCACTTCCATCATCCCGATCATCCTCATGCTACCCTGATCTGACTCACCTTGGGTACTCACTTGTCATCTCCAATGACACCAAGAATCCTCTAATCTCCAAGTCACTCAAATTTGACCCACAGCCTAGGTGTTCAGTTCTTACACCTTCTTTGAACCCTTAGCTGTCGTCTCCTTCCTAATCGATTCACATGAGGAAAGTCAAAGATGATGACATCAAAGTTCATCCTCCGGCACCCAGCATGATCTGCTAAAGGTAGAAAACGAGAAGTCTCCTTCACCGGCCTTTAAGTTGAGAGTAGTTGTAACCATGTTGGAAGCATACTTAACTGTTTCAATTCCTGAGCTAGAAGTCCTTCTTCCCGACTAAGAGTATTTTATGATAATTACTGTAACGCTTAATCCTTTCCTTCAGGACTAAACACTTCCATTAATTCTTTTTGGCTTCTTCCCTTGCCGTTCAATTCGGTAACCTAATTCGCACGTCCTAATCTTGTTAGGAACAACATTTCAGCGCCTAACACTCGTGTCGTCCGACCACACGACCTAGGGTGCTTGTCACCCAAATCTAGGTATCGAGTATACCTCGCACTGTACTACTCGGGATCCTCTCTGTTCCGCTCAGTGCCCACCCGACTCGCGCGGCTACAAAGCAATGGCATGTTTACCAACTCGTCTACCAACGAGGTCTCAAACTAGGCCTTCAACTCACTCGGACATCATCCACATGTCCGCAAACAATCCAATTCACCTATCCGTTTATGATCGTTTATGCACATCCAAAATGATGTCAATTCATCCTAAGCCGATGTACCGCCCGATCGAAGAGTCACAACAGGCTCCTGTTGTGATCTGCAGATAACTTTCCGTGTACTACCAAATGCGACCCTCTGGTGACTAATCCTCACGACAGTACTCGCGTCGTCCATTCTTTCCAACCAACGACAACTGTCGATAACTATTGTAGTGACCCATTCTATTTCTCACTATCAGATTTCTCCTCAAACAAGCGTACCCGAACTCAGGAGGTACGGTCAACCAAGCCATCTCCCACGCGATTCCCAAGATGAATCTACACTAGCCGACGAATCCTTCTTGTCGTGTAGTGGTAGAACCTTACCATGAGCACATCACGACTGAACTATCCTCAGCTTGTGGCTCGTCGTCTCCTCTCATTAACGTCATCGCATCACCGCCACGCAGAGTGCAAATCAAACCAATCCTATGACCCTGCTCAAACCGAGCAATCGCCACTAATCTCAGCTCGGTTCGGAAGGTCTCTGCCGCCCTTGTACCCACGACTCTAGGTATGACCATTCCGGCAATCCATATCGGGGAAAGAACGTTCCCCAAACGTTCCCCGATTCTTAACAATCACCAAAAAATCCAATCTCCATGGTGGTTCCTGCCGCGATTTCGTGCAGACACAACCACACACAACATCACTGCGACACTGAACCTAAGCGGTCAACTCACCGCTAGCACCAACCGCTCAACACACCACATTTTTCGATCGGTCCACCTCGAAATCCGATCCACAAGTATGTCGATCTCGACTAGGGTTACCACAACCCTACTGCTTCCTGCTGCACATCCATCCCGACAGATCCAACGCGCTTGACTCCGAAGAGTCGTCGTACTCCGATACTGGTGTCTAAACGACCAGTAACCACAATCTGAGGTCTCGTCCCTTCGTAACTCCAAGGTTCTCACCCTCTCGTAAATCTATGGCTAGGAACCGTTGATCCTCACAAGAACTCGGCCATACTCTGTGCCTAACACTACACAAGCACTACGTGTCGCAATCGTATCCTACCACGTCACAAAACAACTACTCCGGCCATCCTCTACCAGTCGACATCCCTCTAGGATTCAACACCTCTAAACATGGCATCTCATGCCAAATAGGATCGACAATCCTATTCCAACCAGTCTCAACTAGACTCAACCAGAGTTGTCCACTAGGTCCTCCATGACCTCAACTCCTCCCTGCAGCATAATTTCCGAACCTTGTGGTTCTATCGTGGATGATCCTAACGTCTGACCCCCACTAGCTCCACTTGCATCATTCCACGTTCGTCATGGCTACTCAACGGTCCTGACTCTCGGGTCATCACACTGTGTCTACTGGTCTACTAGACCCTATCTCAATAACTCTGCAGCTCTAAGCCATTGGATTCACACACTCGTTAATCCCGCTCGGGATCTAATCACTCGAAAAATGCGACACCCTATGCCAATCGAATCCTAATCCATCGCACCTCGTGTCAAACGTGCACGAACTAGGGTCAATTCTACAGAATTCTCGTACTAGTAACCTAACTATTAGGTTGATGACGGGCTGTTACGACTGCAGAGACATCACATCATCGATCTGCATGCACTCAGAGAACAAAACCTGCTCTGATACCAACTGGTATCAGAGTATCATGAGTATCTTATGAGAAAAACCTGCTCTGATACCAACTTGACATGACCTGTCCCAAATCCCCAGGCATTCACGTGGGACGTGCTTGCTTCCGTCTGACACGAAGTGTCAGACCAGGGATAATTCCGTCCTTTGCCCAACCGGGACTATCAGAGAGCGTTAGGATCAAGAGGAGGAATGTGATGTCTCGTCTCTGCTACAGCCCGCATCGGCTATCAACCTGAAGGGCATTCAAAATACGAAAGCTGTGAGTGGACAAAACAAAGATTTTATAAAAACATTTTCATCAAAAAGACCTTTATGCCCTTCACTAAAAATATGAATACATTCAAAAACCATTTATCAACATAAAACACGGGGCCTTGGCCCAAAATCCAAAATAAGGAACCCAGAACGAGTGTCCTTCTCAAAACATGAACCATAGGGTCTCAGCCCAAATCCAATATCTGTGGGCCTCAACCCAAAACCATCTCCATGAAATCTCAAACACATACACATATATACATATATAACCCATCCTAAACATCCTCTGATGTCAACTCGGGGCGCACAGCCCCTAGGGAACTCATCCCCGAAATATGTCACGATTTCTCCATATATATATATAAGTATGCATACTACTCGGGATCTCACTCCGAGTCTACCCCTAGGGATTCTCCATCTGGGAGGCTCTGTCTTTGGATCCAGTCCAAGCATCTCTCCTGATCTGGTCCGGAACCACATCATAATTCCCACTTCTGGAATGGGCTCCTTATGGGGAACACACATTTCGGGTAGTGGATCGTGATTCTCCAAGTCGACGTCTGGAGGAGACCAATCAATACGCTCGTAAGGAGGGTATATACATACTAGTATAGAAAACCATAAACGGGAGTCACGCCCTATAACACAAGTTAACTGGGCCTTCAGCCCGAACTTATGACTCAACGGGGCCTCTAGCCTGATTTCACAATTACTGGGCATCAAGCTCGAACTCAAATCAACTGGGCATCAGGCCCGATGTCTCAAGGTCAATTACGATTCCGATCATAGTGATGCGTGCAACCATCAATCTAGGACCACTCTCAATCCTGGTATGTCGTCGTGAACATATCACTACCGCGATAACGAAATGTGCAACGTGAGCTCTCCGAAGGGAACACATCCTAGTTCGGAAGCGAGCATCACGTCGTCCGTCTCTGTACAAACAGCACCGGTCGCGACCACGACTCAAACCCGTAGGTCATCAACAGGGCCACATGCCCAAGTCAAAACCAAAACCAAATGGGTCCACTACCCGAAAACCTCAAAATACGTGCCAATACATAAACACACACACCAATACACTCAAGGCATCATAAATCGTCCATCTGCCATCTCGATACGAGCGTTGTACGCCTTCCCGGGTTAATCATAGTCTCGAGGGTTCCCAAACCTGTCCAAATCACATTAGTGGGTTACTAACTACTTAATTAACCCCTCACTAAAGGCCCCTAATTTTTCGGAATTTTTAATTATTTCTAAACGCGCTCTGAAACATTCGGATAACCCGAACTATATCGAGACGATGTCTGATCGACTCGAAATCAGTCCCAAAATGTTCGTTACATCAAATAGATGATTTCACATGTTGGAAGTTTCCCCAAACTCCCCACCACGTGCCGTCACGCGCCGCCTGATGGCCCTGCATGTGGGCCTCACGCGACACTGTATAGTTGTCATCTTCAAGCTCCAGCCAACTAGTCCGACCGGTTGGTTCAGTTTTCTCTGCAAATCTGGTCCAGGCCCCTACACCGTTCAAACTTCATCCTTTTTCTTCCTAATCAATCCTAAACTTCCTATTTTGATCCTAGAAACCTATATGCGCAATCAAAACAACCAAAAACTCCTTAAAACCTAATGGTCCAATTTTCTTCTTTACAGTCCAACATCCCAGTCCTTGCCCAGGGCTTCCTCAGCCACTATCCACCACCAAAATCACCCTAATACCTTCCTAACAACCTATTAAAGTCATTCTAATCGATTAAAACCGTCCCCAACGTCACAAATCAAAAATAAAAGGAAAAGGGTACAACTGGGCTTGCCTTGCTCTGTTTACCTCCGCCGTCCACGGTGGCGCCGTCCTGGCCAACCACCACCATCACAGCATCCTCACCTCACTCTCTGGGCCTCACAAACATGATCATAGGGGGAAGGGTTTTGGATTGGGTGTCAAAGGGTGATCGGGTTTTGGTTGGGGAAATGGTCGAACAAGAAAAAGGGGAAGGGATATGCATGAGTTGTTTGGGCTAGGCAATGGATGGGTGACACTTGTCACTCATCCATTGGGCATGTCCAAAAATCCGGGCCCCACTTGTTGCCAAATGGCTTCCGTCTCGAAAAATGTGCAATAGTGCATCCGAACTTTCATGAACTGTAACTTCTCCATTGAATGTCCGAATTCAATGTGCCGCCTGTCTACGAATTCTTATCATCTTGATCTACGTTACGGTCCTCGACCCTCAGCCATCAGACCTTCCGAGTCAAAAGTCAACTTCTTACCCTCGTATAGGGGTAAAATCATAATTTCGCCCTGAACGTCCGTTAATCCTCGACTAAATCTCGATTAGCCTCGCTAATCCGTCATTAATCCCTAATTAATCCTTAAAATTAGGGACGGGTCGTTACAGCGCCAAACACACTATCCTTTCTAGCCCAAAGATGGCATTCAACATACCACACCCCGAGTATCGGGCAACCAGGTTGATGACGGGCTCTTCCAAGTCGAGATATCACATGCACAACAACATCACAACACACTAGTTGACGAACCAACTACTCTGGAAGCCATTACCTCGTGTAGAGCGCATAAACCGCGCTCTGATACCAATTGACACGACCCACCCCCAATCCCCCGGGATTAAGGGATAAGTCATGCTCTTGTCAAAACCACAAGCGACACGAAGACTAAACACCTGTCTAACCTCCATAGAACACGTAAGCCAGACAAGGGATACCCAGGCGAACCGTCCAAAACTAACTTCCGACTTCCCAGAGTACACAGAAACCACTGTGGACTGCTTGTGTGATGTTTACGTCTCACTAACAACAGCCCGCACTGCATCAGCCTGGAGGGTATCGAAAAACATAAAAGACTATGAGTGGACAAAAATAAATAATAAGTTTATAAAAACATTTCATAAGAAAAGACTGTTATACTCTCCACGTAAAACCAATGCATGCATTCGAGAACCAGTTCATTTTCAGCATAAGAAAACCATTTCATTTCCAAGATAATAAAACCTATTTATGAAAACCAAAATCATTTGCTTTTCTCAACTCCCGTGTCTCAGCCCAAAACCATTAAATCCAATCAATGTACTGGAACTCAGCCTAAAAATCTGTAAATTCATACCATCCGGGCCACAGCCCAAAACATCTGAAAACCATTTGAAAACCATCGATATTGAAATCAATCACTATATCACAGAAATCCAAAATACATTCAAAACACATTTCCATCAATCAAACCAGCTGGACCTATCCGAGTCTTTAAACTCAATATATATCCGAGTCTTTAAACTCAACAGGCCTCAATATCAATCCGAGTCTTTAAACTCAATAGGCCTACGGGGGAAATCACAATATCTGAGTCTTTAAACTCCCGAGTCTTTAAACTCAATCTGGGTCTTTAAACCCAAAATCACATATCCGGGCCCGCCCCCGTCACATATCATATCGGGGTCTTTAAACCCAATACCAGATCCAGCAAATCGAATCCAAAACCATTTTAAAACCATTTCCAAATCCATGTCCAAATCCGAATCCGGAATCACCATTTCGAATCCCAAGCCAAATCCGAAATCATCATTCCGAATCCAAATCCAGAAATCACGTTTATCGAAATCACTTTTCCAAATCATGTATAAACCATTTAAATCAAATCATAATTCAAATCCCAAAATAATATAATTGAAACCATTATCAAATCACAGCATAAATCCATACCTCGTAAAATGTGCAATTACGTAAATATCTCGAAATACGTGCAAACCCGTAAATCACAGATATCATAATCATAATTATATAAATCACATGTAGAAAACATAGAAAACATTTATGCATGCATCATAATTTAGAAAGAAAAGTCCACTTACAGACCTTTCCCGCTGCGATCTCGATATGCATGCAATTATGCTTTCCCGGCTAATCCACTATCACCGGACTTCCTGAACCTGTCCAAATCACATTCTAAGGTCACTAACCCCATAATTTTCTCAAATTTTTAACTATTTTTAAACTAGCCCTTAAACCATCGGACATCCCGAATCATATCGAAACGATGTCTGGTCAACTCGAAACTAGTCCCAAAATGTTCGTTACATCGAATACTTAAAAAGTCATGTTGACCACTTCCCCAAGAACAGTGCCACGTGCCCCTACGCGCCACCTAAAGGGGCTGCACGTGGGCCTCACGTGCCTGCACAATTGTCTTCATCCTTTTGCCGAATAGGGTGCAGACCGGTTTGGTTGAGCCCGATCTAGCCGAACCGGCGTTCATGGTTCACCCCCTTATCTTCCTATTTTCCTACCATTTTTTGATCCTTCTTCTTCCGAAATCTTTTTCTAAGTGTTTCCCATCTATCTACATAATCAAAACATGAAATGAAGGTTTGTACGTTACCTTCCAAACGAACGATCGAACCCGTTTCCTGCTTACACGTTCTACCATCGACCCTGACCATCTCCAGCTGTGCTTTCACGTTATTTAAGCTCCTTTTATCCTCCCAAACACGTTTCCTTCATTAATATCGATCAATAATCACTAAAACCCTTATTTCCAGTTTTGAACCAAAACTTACCCGTGTATGGAGCCCACGGCCACCGTCCACGACAGCTCTCCATGGTGGCACTACTAGCCTCAGCTCAGCCTCCTCTTCACCTTGCATTCATACTTAATGGCCTAAAGGAGATCGTATGAGCGTGGTCATGGGGATAGGATTACTTGGTCTCTGTTTTTCACTCTCGGCCTAACACCACCGAACACACACAACACGATTTCATCTTCTTTTAAAAAAATTGGAGGCGGTTTCCCAAGGATCCACAGCCTTGTAGACATAGGACAAGTGTCCTTGTCTAATTAGGCACCATTCCCAATACAAGCACATGACCAAAAACCTGTGCACAAAATTACCAAAATGCCCTTATATTTCTGAACATCATATCTTCTTCCTCGAATGTCGGAATCAGACTTACCGCCTGTCTACGGACTCGTGACGTCCCAAACTACATAACAATCATCGGCCAAAGTCCATTTGACCACCCAAACTAAAAGTCAAAAGTTTGCCCATTTCAAGGGTAAAACCATCATTTCGCACTTTCCGTCCGAAATCACTCAACTCATCACCAATTAAGCTCACTAATTCGTCATTAACCACTAATCCAATCCCAGTTTCCGGGACGGGTCGTTACACACTGCACTCACCACACCATGAAACCAAACATTGTCTGCAACCAAGCAGAAAATGAGAAATCACGTTCACCTAACTTCGAAATACCCAGCTCCTCCTGATGACCCAAAACAAATCCCAGGTCAACCAACCAATACACGCTCAACGCACTGGTGACAACAACCATTATCTGCCATGAGTAGAAAATAAGAACTCACCACAATGACTTCAGAATACCCATCACCAATCTTGAACCAAGCACTCCTCTTGTCGCCTCAATCACAACTTCTCTTGCTTCTGAAGTTCCAACCATGTTGGAAAAAGATATGCTTCAAACGAGATGTCAAGTCCAACCATTGGACTTCCCAAATCCTCAACTCACTCGGACAACCACGTGTCCGCAACCAATAAATTACCCAGACCTCATGTCAGTTAATAACCGTTTACGCACGTCCAAAAGGATGTAATTCATTACTATTTCATTCTCACTTCTCAACCTTTACAAGCTCAACTCTCGGGTCTCCACGTTATTCACAATCACAAAATCTCACATTAACACTACCATTAATTCTCTTCGGCTTCTTCCAATTTCAATAAATTCTTTGTACTTCCTCGTGAAACTAGAAACTCACAACCACTCAAGTTTCAGAGTTGACAACAACTCCCCGAATCCACTAATTTCCATGACGTCCCCTGCATCATACAAAACTCCTCATGTCTTAGTCGTACCTTTAGTCCATTCATCATTTAGTCCTCTCATACTTGTTGGAACTTAACCCAACACATCTCAACCCCTGCTGGATCCCGTCTAGTCCAACTCCAATACTACCAAAACTCATATACCAAATGTATGCTCATCACGACGGAGTCACATCCCAACTGTGGCTCATCGTCATCATAATCACCGGCACACAATTTGCGAATCAAACAACCCTGAGTCGTTACTCTTGCCGAGCAACAACCCCGTACCTCTGCTCAAGTTGGAGAAACTCTGCCTTCATCGTATCCCACAACTATGGGTACCACCACTCTAACAAACCACCGCAAGATAATGAACGTTCCCCTGAACGTCCGCCAATCTTTCAACAACTGCAACTATATCGATCACCCTCGATAGCCAGCCATCTCCAGACGGCTATCGACCAACAGTCATCCTTATCAAGATCCGCATCCACACATCACACCATTATTCGGTCCCACTCAGGATTCCATATATCTTCCCATAACCGTACGCGTGGATCAAATCCCATCATTTCACTTCGTGTCGAGCCAACCAATCTCCATAGTTCTGACTAGACTCACTAGAGTCGTCCACCTGGTCAATCACGACCTCAGTTGTCCCCTGTGACACAAATTTCAATCCACTAGTCACAATCTGGGGTTCGACTCGAAAGACCACCCCGACTTCGGAAAGTCGTCCAATCCACAACAAATACGGACTCACAATTCCAATTCATCAATTACAACTAAGGTTCACCTTTCCAGTCCATCCATCATAATTTAGGGTTCCACAATCACACCCTAGGGTTCCTCTGAACCCAACCGCTCTCTACAATATAATCCACAATCTGACTGACCCCGTGGTCCTGACATTGTATAGATGTCAATCCAATCCTACCATCAACTCAACTGGAGTTCCCCGAACCCAGCTGCTCCCAGCAGAAAAAAAATCTAACATCACATGACCGAACTAACGGTCCCACATTATCGCAGGCAATGTACCGTGACTTCCCCAGTGTACCAGACACCTGGAGGAGACCATCCATAGATCCTCGTATCAAGATGGTATATGGAAAACAGTTTTCTAAAGTCATTTCAAAACATCTCAAAGGGCCCTGCCCGGAATTTCCATAAAACATCACAAATCCATCTCAAAGGGCCTCTTGCCCAATTTCATAGGCCAACTGGGGCCCCGGGCCTATCACATCACTCAAATGGGTCTCAGCCCGATTTCGTAAACCAACTGGGCCCCTAGCTCGATCACATAATTCAAATGGGTCTCATACCCGATTTCATCTTTCCAAAACCAAATCTAGTTCATCAAACTATCAATGAAACCACAAGCACGTAAAACTACAGTAAAACCATGAACCTCAAAATATGTGCAAATACGGGATTACCTCGAAATACGTGAAACCATGTAAATCACCAATGCCACAATCATCACTATAGAAATCACATATATAAAACATATAAAATAGTTATGCATGCATCACAATTTAGAAAACATACTATATAAAACATATAAAAAAGTTATGCAAGCAGACCGTCCTACACTACTGCCTCGATACGCGTGTCATAAGCCTTCCCGAGTGACATCACTATCACCAGGACTTCCAAATCTGTCAAAATCATACTAGAGGGTTACTAACTACCTTATTAACCTCTCATTGAAGCCCCGAAACTTTTCCGATTTTTAACTATTTTTAAACTCGATCCTAAACCTTCGGACACCCCAAACTATATCGAAACGACATCCAATCGACACGAAACCAATCCCAAAATGTTCGTTACATCGAATAGATGATTTCACATGTTAAAAACTTCCCCAAAAGGTCACTCATGCGCCCCCACGCGCCGCCCAAAGGCGCTGCTCGTGGAAGCCACGCGCCTACTGTTCATCGTCCCCTGCCTCGGGCAAACCGGTCCGGTCCGGTTCAGTTGGTCTAGCTGGTCCAACTAGACCGGCGTGACCAGTTCGGGTCAATTTCAACCCCTTCCTCAGCCCGTTTTCACCCCAATTTTCTCCTAAACCATTCCCTAAACATTCCTAACCTAATTATGAGTTCAAAACGTGAAAACCTAAACAAAAAACATACCTTCCAAACGATTGCTTGAACCGGCTAAACACCCCCCATCGGTTTCCAAGATTCCGGCCACCAATGTCCTCCGTTCCAAGTTCATTAATGTCCTAGAAACCTCCAAAACACTTCTCCATTAACAAAACCCATCAACAAACTCCAAAAACGCAACTTCCAAATTTGAAACACAAACTCACCTTTCATGTCATCGCTAGCCACCGTCCACGACGGCGCAAATCGTGGCCACCATCTTCATCGTCTCACCACACTCTCTTACTTTCATTCACAGACCAAAGTAAAAAAATGAAGATTGAAGGGTCATGGGAATAGGTTTTGCACGGTCACGGGATTGTGGGAAAAGTGGAAAATGATCAATCGAGGTGTCGAAAAAATATCCCACCGTGTGGGGGAATAGGCCAATCAGATGGGTGACACTTGTCACTCATCTGGTGGTTCCTTCCAGAACCTTCCCCAATCAAAACCTGCCAGTTGTCCTCATTTCTCGATTTTTGTTCAAAAGTGTCGTTTTCCGTTCTAAACCCATAACATCACCGTCGCACCTCCAATTTCGACGTGCCGCCTATCTACGAACTCGTGATGTCCCGATCTACGTCACGGTCATCGGTCCTCGTACATTTGACTCCTCGAGTCAAAAGTCAACCTTTTTCCAAAAACTAGTGGTAAAACGGTCATTTTGCACCGTCCGTCCAATTTCGGTCAACTAATCACCGATTAATCTCACTAATCCTTCATTAGTCACTAATATAATTATGAAATTTGGGACGGGTCATTACAAAAACTGTCACGACCCGGCCTTCTCTAATAGAATATTGTTCGTTTTGGGCCTAATCCTCACGGTTTTGTTCTCGGAAGCTCACGGTCAACCTTCCAGTGGGTCACCCATCTTGGGATTACACCAGCCACTACTCGCTTAACTTTGGAGTTCCTTATGAATCTAAGGTCACTGAGCTCCCAAAAGGCCTCATGTTGGATAGATGCACGCTCACACAAATAAGGCGCATCCCCTAGATCTTCCCGAGCGATGTGGGATTGCTAACCATGCCTCTAGGGCATGGGTCCTCACAATCCACTCCCTCTTGGGGCCTAGCGTCCTCGCTGGCACACTTAATTCAAGCCAGGGTTGGGCTCTGATACCAAATTGTTATGATCCGACCTCCTCCAATAGAATATTGTTCGCTTTGGACCCAGCCCTCATGGTTCGCGCCCACATATATAGGCGCATCCCCAAGATCCCCCCGGGCGATGTAAGATTGCTAACCATGCCACCAGGGCACGGGTCCTCACATCAATTGATGTGGCAAATGACAGGACCCATCCCACTCCCTCCGGGATTAGTGCGGGATGACCCTGCTCCCGTCTGACACGAAGTGTCAGACAAGGGATATTTCCGACCTTTGCCCTCCCGGGCTATCAGAGTACGCCAGGATCCGGAGGAGGTATGTGATATCTCCATCTCTGCTACAGTCCACATCCAATGTCAACCTGAAGGGCAGTCAAAATATTAAAAACTGTGAGTGGACAAAACCAAGAGTTTATAAAAACATTTTAACGAGAAAAGACATTTGTACCCTTCACTAAAAAGCATGCATTCATTCGAAATCCATTTATCTAGAAAAACCATAATGAAATCAAGTACATGGGTCACTGCCCAAATCCATAAGGGACTCAGCCCAAATCATAAGAAACCAACCATACGGGCCACTGCCCAAAACCTGTGTAAACACACATAATATATCATATCATATAACATACATCACATATACATATAATTCACACAACCAATCCTGTCGCGGTTTCCAAACCTACGCGCGTGCTACCCAGGTCTCAATCTGAGTCTTCTCAAAGTCAAGATCAATGTCCGCAGACCACTGACCCTACCCGAGGTAATAGTAATCATAGCCTTCCTGAGAGTAAGGAACCCAACTGGGGGGTGACTCTACTCAGTCGGTGCTCCGTGACTACTCTGGGGTCCACCTAGGCCAACGACCCTCCCCAGAGGAGATAATAGAAGTAAAGGAAGGTATATGAATACATATATATACATAACATAAACATTCATGCCCGGTTCCCTTGAACCGTCATGATCCATAACATCCATAACAAGGGTTCATGCCGGTTCCCATAAACCGTCATGAACCAGAATGACCTGACAAAGGTTCATGCCGGTTCCCATAAACCGTCATGAACCACAATGACCTTTCCAGAGTTCATGCCGGTTCCCATAAACCGTCATGAACCAGAATGACCTGACAAAGGTTCATGCCGGTTCCCATAAACCGTCATGAACCACAATGACCTTTCTAGAGTTCATGCCGGTTCCCATAAGCCGTCATGAACCACAATGACCTTTCCAGAGTTCATGCCGGTTCCCATAAACCGTCATGAACTTGGAAATCCACCTAGGGTCCCCGACCCGAAATCATCAGTGTAAAACAACTGGGTCTCGTGCCCGAACATATGACTCAACTGGGCACCGTGCCCGATATCTAAGGGTCAGTCACGACTCCGATCATAGTGATGCGTGCAACCATCCATCCAGGACCGCCCTCAATCCTGGTATGTCGCCGTGAACGTATCAACCGACGCGACCACCACAAGATCATGGTGCACTCACCACCGATCGATATCCTGAACTGTCAACACTCCGAAGTCGAGCCTCCCTAGGTTGCCCGACAACGAATCGTGCATCGTTACCTCTCCGGAAGGAACACATCCCAATCCGGAGGCGAGCGTCGTATCGTCGATCGCCGTGCACATAGCACCCATCGCGACCACGATTTCGACCCGAAGGTCGTAAATAGAGTCATATGCCCGAGAAAAAACCAAATAGGTCTCATACCCGAGTTTATCCTTTTATAAATCCAAAACCTTTTCATTTAGAACAATAAAGACATACAGACCCATATAGGCACCGTATAGGGCCGAAACCTCGAAATACATGCATATACGTAACCACATAGAAATGCACCCATGGCATCATCAAACATGTATGAAAACATATAATAAACATTTATGCATACACCAATTTAGAAAACAAGGTCCACTCACAGACCGTCCGAGCTGCCGCCTCGATTTGCGTGCCATACGGCTCCCCGAGCCGATCACCGTCACCGGGACTCCCAAACCTGTCCAAATTTTAATAGAAGGTTAATAACTACTTAATTAACCTCCTACCAAAGCCCCGTAATTTTCCCAAACTTTTAACTATTTTTAAACCGACCCTAAACCTTCCAATGCCCCAAAACATATCGAGCCGGTGTCCGATCGACACGAAACCAGTCCCAAAATGTTCGTTACATCGAATAGAAGATTTCACGTGTTGAACACTTTCCCAAATTATGGCCCACGGGCCCTCACGAGCCCCTAGAAAGTCGAAAACACTGTTCATCGTCATCAACCTCAGAACTGAACCAGTTTTACTATAGCAAAACACTGTTCATCTCGGTTTTTCTCCGGTTTCTGGACTGATTCGGGGTCCGTTTGCTCCCATTTTAATTCCTAAATCCCTATTTTCAAGTTTCCTATCTATTCCAATTAACAAAACGAATTAAAACCTCCTAAATCAATCCATAAAAACCACCCCCTCACGGCCCCTGTTTTCCGATTCCGTCCCCAGACTTCACAGCCGTCAATCGCCGTTCAAAACCACCTTAAAACTATCCTAGCAACCTAACTAACTCATCCTAATCGTCCAAAAGCAACCATAACATCAAAATCAATTAAAAAGGGAATTTGGGCCTTACCGTGCACCCACACGGGTTCGTGGCTCCACCACCCACGACGGCGCCTTCCTGGGCCGGCCACCGCGTCCTACATCCTCCCTCACTCTCTGGTCTCAGTCCTGGTCAAGATGGGGTTGGGTTGGTTGGGTTTGGGTTGCACAAAGAGGGAGAGAAATGGTGAGATCGGGTGGGTTTGGGTGTGTGTGTTTGAAATGGGAAAAGGAAATGGTTTGCACGGTGCATGAAGGAATATGGTGTCCATTGGATGGGTGACACTTGTCACTCATCCATTGGGCATCAAGACAAATATCTGGGCCCACTAGAGACAAAAGCGAACTCGTCTCGTAATTCGTGCAATAGTGCACTCGAACTTCTGTGAACCGTAATTTTGTCGTCGAACGTCCGAATTCGACGTGCCGCCTGTCTACGGATTTGTATCGTCGTTATCTACGTAACGGTCTTCGGCCCTCGGCCATTGGACCTCCCGGTCAAAAAGTCAACATTTTGACCATTTTAACCAAAATTACCAAAATGCCCCTAAACTTCCGAACGTCAGAACTTCCTCCTCGAACGTCGGAATTGAACGTGCCACCTTTCTATAAACTCGTGACGTCCTAAACTATGTCACGTTCATCGGTCAAAGTCCATTTGACCGTCCGAATGAAAAGTCAACGTTTTGCCACGACCAAGGGCAAAACGGTCATTTTGCATCGTTCGTCCGATTTAGCCTAACTAATCACCGATTAACCTCACTAATCGTCATTAGTCACTAATCTAATCTAGGAATTTGGGACGGGTCATTACCACCTTCCCTCCTTAATTAATTTCGTCCTCGAAATTCCAACCGACCTAAATCCAACCGTTCTTCCCTCCTTAATTTAGTTCCATTCTCGAAACTTCAACTATACTGATTCCACATCCACCTCGTGGAAACTCGCAACAGTGTACACTAGTACACCCACTAACCAGAACAAAACTCGTCTACAACCAGACGTACCACTAACACTCACGTCGTATCGAGTACATTCGACCACGTCGAAGAACAGGAGTCATACGCTCCGAACTGACACCACTTGTCAGATCTACCATTTCGTTGACACAACAACTCGACGGTTCCATTCTCAATCTCAATCTACCCTGATATCTACTCCCACTGGGAGTCATCAGATCTCACTAATCGATCCACGCTGACACCTTCGACAAACTGTCACCACTTGACAGTCGCCAGTCGAAAACAGACACTATACCCACTTGTGGTTACACTAACAACCAACTCACTCAACCCGAGTATACGCATACCAACAAAATACTCGACTTGTGTGTAACTAGACCCATCAGAATCACTACAACCCAATGCACATTATCCAATGTCCAGTTCACGTACGCGATTAATCCATTGGTATCGGAACTAAGCCGACTACCAACATGTTTCCCCAACATACCACCGGTATAACCTATATAATGTCACCAGGCAAGACAAGTCTACCTGGTATCGTACCTTGAACAACGTACAAGGTACATACATCTACCCGTTAATCAGACTACAACCACAACAACAACGACGTCAACATGACGACCTAGGTTGTAGGCAATCACGTTTCTACTATGGAGTCCATTTGTCCAATCCAGTACTAGACAAATTGAAACTCCAAACCATTATTTATTTCCAAATCCAAATTCGAATCCGCAATTTCGTAAGAAATCCCGAATCCAAACCCAGAATTCATATCCATAACCATGTCCAAATCCGAATCCGAAATCATTATTCCGTAAGCTAGCATTTGGAATAACCATTCCGAACCCAAATCCATAAAAGGAAATTCCACAGTCAAGCTCTAGAACCAAATCCTGAATCGTCACCCAGAATCCGATTCCAAAACCCAAATCCAGAAATCCACTTTCAAGTTCCAAAATCAAATCCTAAATCGTCATCTAGAAATCTGATTCCAAAACCTGAAATATCGCTCACGTCTACCGAGACGTACCAAAACCAAACTTATCGGTTACCCGCTCAACCGATTACCACAATACGATCGATTGACTTCATAGGGAAGCCAATCCCAACATCAACACAACACTAGGTCAGACAAAATCCGACCTCGTCAGACACCTACTCACCTGAGTAATATACCATACGGAATTCACTTCGAAAAGAAGTTCAGTCCCAACATCCTCAACTCAAACATCCAAGTAAGATTGACAAGGTCGAGGAAGTACGGTATTTGGTACGTTTTACGAGAAATGTCGATTTCTGAGTATGATACCATGGTTTGGGGTTTTCAAATGATAACTGATTTTGAATGTATAAAGGGATTTTCGGTTTTGAAATCGGATTTCGGAAAGCGGAATTTAGTTTTAAAGTTGAAAAGTGGATTTCCGAATTTGGGTTCGGAATGACGATTTTGGATGCCGGAAGGGCATCAGACCGGTGATTTCGGATTCGGGTTTGGATATGGATTTCGAAATGGTTTTCAAATGGTTTTGGGATTGGATTTGCTGGATCTGGATATTGGATTTAAAGACCCGGATTATATTTGACGGGGGACGGGCCCGGATTGGGTTTAAAGACCCGGATTGAGTTTAAAGACTCGGAAGTTTAAAGACTCGGATATATTGATATTTCCCCCGTAGACCTGTTGAGTTTAAAGACTCGGATATATTGATATTTCCCCCGTAGGCCTGTTGAGTTTAAAGACTCGGGAGTTTAAAGACTCTGATTACATCTGAGGCCCGGATTGAGTTTAAAGACTCGGGAGTTTAAAGACTCGGATAGGTCCAGCAGGTTTGATCGGATAATGATTGGTTGAGACTTATGTTTTGTGATACGATTTTATGATGCTTATGACTTGATGTCTATAACTGTTTTTATAATGATTCTGCAAATGTTTTATGATGATCTTTATGTGAATTAGAATTGTTTTCAATAACTGGGTTATGCATGTGATTTCAAAACGGAGGGCCAAACCCGGTTTTATTACAAAATGCTTTTTGGAAATTCTTTTCTTATTTATGGTCCACTCACACTTTTCTGGTTTTAACTTGCCCTCCAGGTCGTGGAGCTAGAGCGGGGTTCCAGTGTCGAGGTAGCGTCTGAGGCATAGAAATCACGAGAGCGACCCCGGAGTGTTTTAAATTTTCCGTTGTGCGTGTATCTAGTTTATCGGTTTTCTTTCTTTTGTATTTGGTACTATGCTCTTGTAAACCTTTAACTTTGGGATGTGTAAAGTTTCTCCTGCGTCTGACTGGGTTACTTTGGTAGATTACGTTGGTGTTGTGTCACGGTGTCAGACGGGAGCAGGATTTACCTCGGTTTTCGGGGTGAAACCGGGGTGGGTCCTGACAGTAGAAATCCTGTGAAAATCATAATTATTCCAAAATCACATTATTCCATTCCACAAACCAAGTTCAATTTGAAATCACAATCAAAGCAGTATGTGAAACCAGTTTACCAAAAACCTCATAAAACATGCAATAAAATATTAATTAAATATTCATAAAATCACCCAAAATCCGTTAAAATTCCCAATCACTAAATATCCTCAAAATCACATAGAAACACATTTAAATCATGTAATTATGCATGCATAATAGTTTAGGGAAAGAAAGTCCACTCACACACCCATCTGCATTGTTGAATCTCTCTTTGCATGCATTTATGTGATTTCTGGGAATCTTAAAACCTGTCAAATATCACAACTACAGGTCATTAACCATCCCTTAAATCTTCTATTCTAGTCCTATAATTTTTTCGGGATTTTTAAGCGAATTTAAAACGAACCCTAAACCTTTGGATAGCCAAAATTACTCTAAAACGATGTCAAATCGACTCGAACCTTGCGCCAAAATTCTTGTAATATTGAAAGTACGAAAAAACATATTGGACGCATCCCCAAATGCCTTGGCACACACCCTCATGTGCCATTTGAAGCGGCTACGCGTAAGCATGCACCAGGTACTATAGACCTTCCATGTTGCCTGTTTTCTCAGCAAAACAGGTCGTTCGACCTAGTCTCACCACTCAGTTTGAATTCCATCAATTCTAATCCATTTTTCACAATTCTAGTCATCAATCTACTAGTAATTAACTCAAGAATATGTTCCTAAGATCAATTTAAGGATCCAACTTACCTTGACTCAGAATTTCGAACCACACTGTAACAACCCGTCCCGAGAGCCGGGATTAGTAGGGTGATTAAGTTGGGATTTAGTGAGGTTAATCGGGGGTTAGTCGGTATCGATAAGGTCATTAGCGTAGAATGACGATTTTGCCCCTAATTTGGGCAAAATGTTGACTTGTAGGTCGGGAGGTCAATTGAGTATTGACCAGTGATCAGGACGTAGTTTAGGACGTCACGAATCCATAGGCAGGTGGCACGCCCGATTCCGACATCCGAGGTGGAAGTTGTGATGTTCGGAAGGTTGAGGGCATAACGGTAATTTGGGTAAATTAGGGGAAATAGTTGACTTTTTGTAGAATCAGGTTTTGGTCTGTTGACCTAGGATGGTTAGATAGATCTCGTTGTCCTGAGTTCGATGACAGGCGGCACGTATTCGTCGGACTTACGATGTGTGAGATACGGGTCTAGGAAGTTAGTGGCAAAACCGTAAATAATGAGTTAAAAAGAAGGGTAATTTGGTCTTTCTGCACATTGGGATTCGTGCAGAGAGAGAAGGGAATGGACGGTTGAGATTGAACCAGGTGGGAAAGGAGTGAGAGGATTGGTGACATGTGGTAGGTGTGTAGAGGATTCTGGGAGAATCCTGTACATACACGGCCCAAATAATTGGGGTGCACCCGTGCAGTGTTCGTGGTTGTTCCTGGAACCAAACAGAAAACAGAGGGAGATTTTGAGGGAAAATTGAAGGTTGATCGAGGGTGTTGGTGAGATCTGGCGAGTGAGTGAGGGACGGGGGATTGAAAGGAAGCTGGTGAGGTGGTTGAGAGGTGTAGCGGGTGTGTGTGTGTGTGAGTTGTGAACCACGGGAAGATCGGGGGGAAAACAGGAAGGCCGGCAGAGAGTTTGTGAGCTTGCGGTGGTGCGGTGGCCGTGTACGGTGCAATTGAGACCGCGGTGGTGTCGTGAGGGCAGCGTAGAGTCGACCAGCCCCGGAGGAGCACACGGCGGCGACTGGAGGCAGGTAATCTCTCATCCCTGTACAATTACTCTGTTTTTCCCGTAAGTTTTAATTCGAAAGTTGTGGGGTTGGGTGTAGAGTCGAGAGATTTGGAGGCCAGGGTGAGACTCAGAGAGGTCCCAAGAGTCGACTGTGTGTGCTGCCGTGATGGGTGGTGCACGGTGGTGGATGGCACGACGGAGGGACCTTAGGTGCTCTGTTTTGGCCGTGGGTTCGAACGGCGAGTCGTGACGGTTGGGGCTGAGTCGAAGGTCTAGAAGGGTTGGTTTAGGTTCAGTGAGGTCCTAGGAACCGTCTGGTGTTGCCACCATGACGGGGGGTGACCGGAATGGCCGGATCGTGAAACAGGGGGAGCTTGGCCGTCTGGTTTCGAGCTTCAGTCGACGGGATTGGGGCTGTGTCGAGGTGAACGGAGTTGGGGAATCGATAGGTTAGGTCTGGACGATGAGGATGGTGAAGGAAGGGAGCAAATTGGTGGTCGGACGGTGGAGATTGGTTCTCGCCGGTCTGAGTTGCAGACCACTGTGCTGAACCGGGTTCGATCGAGGTAGACGGTGCACTGTAGCAGCGCGTGAGGGCCACGCGCAGCCACTTTGGGCGGCGCGTGGGGGCGCTTGCGGTGGATCTGGGGAAAACAGTCAACATGGTTTTTGGTCTAGGAGTTTTGTTGAGTTCATTGGAAGTGGTTTCGGGTTAATCAGACGTCGTTTGAGTTTAGTTCCGCGAGGGTGACGGTTTAGGGTCCCGGGTTTTTTCGATTTCGTTTCGGGGATTTTTGAGGGAAATTAGGTGAACTTTCGTAGAGGTGTTAGTAACGTACTTTGACGGTGATTGACAGGATCGGGACTTCCCGAGGAAGCCGGGGAACGTGCAGGACGTTCAGGACGCGAGTAAGGCTCAGTACTGTGAGTGGACCCCTTCTCTAAACTCGAGCATGCATAATTGTTTTCTATACTTGTTTTTTGGTTTTAATTAGCATTATATGTTTATCGAATATGCTTTGGTTGGTTTTACATGATTACACCTTTTCCGAGGAAATCAGTTTTTAGCACGTTTTACGGGAAATGGTTGGTTTCTGAAATTGATGCTATGGTTTTGGGATTTCAAATGATAAGTGGTTTTCAATGGTTATAAAGGGATTTTGGAACATGATTTCGATAATAAAGGTTTTCGGTTTTAGAAACGGATTTCGGAAATGGAAGTTGGTTTTCAAGTGGAATAGTGGATTCCGGATTTGGGTTCGGAATGACGGTTCGGGATGCTGGAAGGGCATCAGACCAGTGATTTTGGATTCGGGTTTGGATGTGGATTGATAAATGGTTTTCAAATGGTTTTGGATTGGATTTGCTGGATCTGGTTATTGGGTTTAAAGACCCGGATAGTGATTGACGGGGGACGGGCCCGGATTGAGTTTAAAGACTCGGGAGTTTAAAGACTCGGATATATTGATTTTCCCCCGTAGGCCTCGAGTTTAAAGACTCGGATATTATTAAGGCCTGGATTGAGTTTAAAGACTCGGGAGTTTAAAGACTCGGATAGGTCTAGCAGGTTCGATCGGAAAATGATGGTTTGATATCCAGGGTTATGATACGGTTTTATGGTTCATATGCTGTGGTTTTTCTAACTGTTTTATAGTGTTTCTGTTTCTTATGATGTGGTTTATGGTAATTTGGTTCATAACCGTTTTGATAACTGGGTTATGCATGTGGTTTTCAAAACGGAGGGTTAAACTAGATTTTCTGATAAACGGTTTTCGAACTTTACTTTTCTTATGGTCCACTCACACTTTCTGTTTTAACTTGCCCTCTAGGTTTTGGAGATAGCACGGGGTCTGGACGTCGAGGCAGCGTCTGAGGCATAGAAGTCACGTGAGGGATCCCGGAGTGGTTTAAAGTTTTCCGCGTGCGTGTAATTAATATCGGTGTTTTTATTTCTTTGTAGTTCGTACTATGCTCTGTAAACGATAACTTCGGGATATTTTGTTTAATTACTCCTGCGTCTGACTGAGTTTGAGTGAGTTTTACTTTGGTGTTGTGTCGGGGAGTCAGACGGGAGCATGATTTACCTCGGGTTTCGGGGTGAAATCGGGGTGGGTCCTGACAATTCGTATCAGAGCATAGGTTTGTCGAGTGTGTGGGGTTTGTTGGTTTGTGAGGTTGTGTTTTAGTTGTTTGACTGCTTCTATGCCTCTTTCAGCGTGCGGTTGACGATGCCTCCGAGACGTAGACCTTCTCCACAACCTGAAGACGAAGTAGCAAGAGAGACCGAGACTGCTACGATTGAGCGAGCCCAGCGGCTCGGGGCTACTACTTTTAGTGGCGGGGCTGATCCTGAGGAAGCCCAGAGGTGGATTACGAGACTTGAGCGGATCTTTGCGGTGATGCATTGCCCGCCGGAGGAGCGAGTGTTGTTGGCTACATTTCTGTTGGACGGTGCGGCGTACGAGTGGCGGTATACCCTCGAGTTGTCCGGTTGGGATGCCCATAGTGTGACTTGGGAGACGTTTAGGGAACGGTTCCTGGAGCAGTACTACCCTCGTTCTTTCCGGGATGCCAAGGAGACGGAGTTTCTGCAGCTCCAACAAGGGAATTTGAGTGTGGCTGAGTACGAACGGAAGTTGCAGATGTTGTCTCGGTTTGCTCCTGCGTTTGTAGCCACTGAAGCCGAGAAGTGTCGTAGGTTTGAGTTGGGCCTGCGAGGCGAGATTCGAGCCATAGTGACGGCTGGATCGTTTGCTACCCTCCGAGACTTGTCGGATGCTGCGGTGAGGGTTGTAGCGAGTTTGCCGGTGCGACACCGGGAGTCATCTTTCCCGGGAGCTGCGAGTCAGAGGATACCGAAGAGGGGTAACTTCGGTGGAGCGTCGTCGTCGGGCGCTGATCGATTCGGTAGACCTGGGAGTTTCTAGAGTTCAGGATTCCGTGGTTACCGAGCACAGCCGACTCCGCAAGCGAGTGCGACGTCGGTAGCGTCTACAGGGAGACCGAGCAGTGGACCAGGTTGGAATGTGTGTTTTTACTGTGGAGAGCGAGGTCATTTCCGACGTGAGTGTTCACTGTTGCTACAGGAAGGTGGTGTAGGCAGAGGAGTAGCGGAGCCTGGACACAGTACAGCGTCAGGGAAAGCGGGGTACTAGAGAAGGTGGCACTACCACTAGTAGTTCGAGGGGACGTGGTAGAGCGTCGGGATCTCAGGCCCGAGTGTTTTCGATGACTCAGCAGGAGGTTCAGTCGGCACCAGATGCGGGGACAGGTACTTGTCTTACTTTTGGTTGTGTTGTACGTAGTTTGGTTGATGGATCCCAGGGTAGAGTCTAGGAGTCACAGTGAGTTCCGTGGTAGGATGACAGAAGGAATAGGAAGGAGTGACTATAACTGATCGATATGAGGTTATTGAAGGAGAGAACCCACAAGCTAGAGTTTGCCTTTAGGACTTTGTAGATTTATTCCGACAGTGGCCGAAGTACCAACCGAGGGAGGAGCTAGCCAGTAGGGAAGTATCTGTGGTTGTACATGAGGATGTGCTCTGTGAATTCTATCGGGTACTCTACATGAGGTATTGTAAAATACCTTTGTTTTCTGTTCATAGAGTTTCCCTTGCGTACACCATGAAGGTAACAGGTAGTTGGGCTTGGAGTGAAATACCCCAAGGTGGAGATGATAGACAGGAAACATAGGAGAAGTTGTTGTTGAGTAGTGTTGACTCTGGGTAGGAGACCCTAGGTGTCAGGAACTAGCGGTGGAATTTCGGGGACGAAATTCTATTTAGGTGGGTAGATTGTAACAACCCGTCCCGAGAGTCGGGATTAGTAGGGTGATTAAGTTGGGATTTAGTGAGGTTAATCGGGGGTTAGTCGGTATCGATAAGGTCATTAGCGTAGAATGACGATTTAGCCCCTGGTTTGGGCAAAATGTTGACTTGTAGGTCGGGAGGTCAATTGAGTATTGACCGGTGATCAGGACGTAGTTTAGGACGTCACGAATCTATAGGCAGGTGGCACGCCCGATTCCGACATCCGAGGAGGAAGTTGTGATGTTCGGAAGGTTGAGGGCATAACCGTAATTTGGGTAAATTAGGGGAAATAGTTGACTTTTTGTAGAATCAGGTTTTAGTCTGTTGACCTAGGATGGTTAGATAGATCTCGTTGTCCTGAGTTCGATGACAAGCGGCACGTATTCGTCGGACTTACGATGTGTGAGATACGGGTCTAGGAAGTTAGTGGCAAAATCGTAAATAATGAGTTAAAAAGAAGGGTAATTTGGTCTTTCGGCATATTGGGATTCGTGCAGAGAGAGAAGGGAATGGACGGTTGAGATTGAACCAGGTGGGAAAGGAGTGAGAGGATTGGTGACATGTGGCAGGTGTGTAGAGGATTCTGGGAGAATCCTGTACATGCACGGCCCAAATAATTGGGGTGCACCCGTGCAGTGTTCGTGGTCGTTCCTGGAACCAAACAGAAAACAGAGGGAGATTTTGAGGGAAAATTGAAGGTTGATCGAGGGTCTTGGTGAGATCTGGTGAGTGAGTGAGGGACGGGGGATTGAAAGGAAGCTGGTGAGGTGGTTGAGAGGTGCAGCGGGTGTGTGTGTGTGAGTTGTGAACCACGGAAAGATCGGGGGGAAAACAGGAAGGCCGGCAGAGAGTTTGTGAGCTTGTGGTGGTGCGGTGACCGTGTACGGTGCAATTGAGACCGCGGTGGTGTCGTGAGGGCAGCGTGGAGTCAACCAGCCCCGGAGGAGCTCACGGCGGCGACTGGAGGCAGGTAATCTCTCATCCCTGTACAATTACTCTGTTTTTCCCATAAGTTTTAATTCGAAATTTGTGGGGTTGGGTGTAGAGTCGAGAGATTTGGAGGCCAGGGTGAGACTCAGGGAGGTCCCAAAAGTCGACTGTGTGTGCTGCCGTGATGGGTGGTGCACGGTGGTGGATGGCACGACGGAGGGACCTTAGGTGCTCTGTTTTGGCCGTGGGTTCGAACGGCGAGTCGTGACGGTTGGGGCTGAGTCGAAGGTCTAGAAGGGTTGGTTTAGGTTCAGTGAGGTCCTAGGAACCGTCTGGTGTTGCCACCATGACAGGGGGTGACCGGAATGGCCGGATCGTGAAACAGGGGGAGCTTGGCCGTCTGGTTTCGAGCTTCAGTCGACGGGATTGGGGCTGTGTCGAGGTGAACGGAGTTGGGGAATCGATAGGTTAGGTCTGGACGATGAGGATGGTGAAGGAAGAGAGGAAATTGGTGGCCGGACGGCGGAGATTGGTTCTCGCCGGTCTGAGTTGCAGACCACTGTGCTGAACCGGGTTCGATCGAGGTAGACGATGCACTGTAGCAGCGCGTGAGGGCCACGCGCAGCCACTTTGGGCGGCGCGTGGGGGCGCGTACGGTGGATCTGGGGAAAACAGTCAACATGGTTTTTGGTCTAGGAGTTGTGTTGAGTTCATTGGAAGTGGTTTCGGGTTAATCGGACGTCGTTTGAGTTTAGTTCCGCGAGGGTGACGGTTTAGGGTCCCGGGTTTTTTCGATTTCGTTTCGGGGATTTTTGAGGGAAATTAGGTGAACTTTCGTAGAGGTGTTAGTAACGTACTTTGACGGTGATTGACAGGATCGGGACTTCCCGAGGAAGCCGGGGAACGTGCAGGACGTTCAGGACGCGAGTAGGGCTCAGTACTGTGAGTGGACCCCTTCTCTAAACTCGAGCATGCATAATTGTTTTCTATACTTGTTTTATGGTTTTAATTAGCATTATATGTTTATCGAATATGCTTTGGTTGGTTTTACATGATTACACCTTTTCCGAGGAAATCAGTTTTTAGCACGTTTTACGGGAAATGGTTGGTTTCTGAAATTGATGCTATGGTTTTGGGATTTCAAATGATAAGTGGTTTTCAATGGTTATAAAGGGATTTTGGAACATGATTTCGATAATAAAGGTTTTCGGTTTTAGAAACGGATTTCGGAAATGGAAGTTGGTTTTCAAGTGGAACAGTGGATTCCGGATTTGGGTTCGGAATGACGGTTCGGGATGCTGGAAGGGCATCGGACCAGTGATTTCGGATTCGGGTTTGGATGTGGATTGGTAAATGGTTTTGAAATGGTTTTGGATTGGATTTGCTGGATCTGGTTATTGGGTTTAAAGACCCGGATAGTGATTGACGGGGGACGGGCCCGGATTGAGTTTAAAGACTCGGGAGTTTAAAGACTCGGATATATTGATTTTCCCCCGTAGGCCTTGAGTTTAAAGACTCGGATATTATTAAGGCCTGGATTGAGTTTAAAGACTCGGGAGTTTAAAGACTCGGATAGGTCCAGCAGGTTGGATCGGAAAATGATGGTTTGATATCCAGGGTTATGATACGGTTTTATGGTTCATATGCTGTGGTTTTTCTAACTGTTTTATAGTGTTTCTGTTTCTTATGATGTGGTTTATGGTAATTTGGTTCATAATCGTTTTGATAACTGGGTTATGCATGTGGATTTCAAAACGGAGGGTTAAACTAGATTTTCTGATAAACGGTTTTCGAACTTTACTTTTCTTATGGTCCACTCACACTTTCTGTTTTAACTTGCCCTTCAGGTTGTGGAGATAGCGCGGGGTCTGGACGTCGAGGCAGCGTCTGAAGCATAGAAGTCACTTGAGGGATCCCGGAGTGGTTTAAAGTTTTCCGCGTGCGTGTAATTAATATCGGTGTTTTTATTTCTTTGTAGTTCGTACTATGCTCTGTAAACGATAACTTCGGGATATTTTGTTTAATTACTCCTGCGTCTGACTGAGTTTGAGTGAGTTTTACTTTGGTGTTGTGTCGGGGAGTCAGACGGGAGCAGGATTTACCTCGGGTTTCGGGGTGAAACCGGGGTGGGTCCTGACACACACTCATAGCCCCAAGTTTCGAACCTTGTTCTGGGCTTATTTATGCACAATTTCCTTCAAAATTTTGACTAACCAGCTCCTAACCAACCCAAAAAGAGGTTTGTGCCTTCAATTCAAGCAATTAAGGTCTAGTTCGCAAAACTTGATTTCCATCATCACATGAAAAAAGTTTCTGGGTTTCTCGAGAAACTCGATAAATCTAGGACACATATTCCTCTACTAAAATATCTCATGCGAAAAGACCAAAATACCCCTTGGCTTAAAAATTACCAAATTGTCTCTTACCTTTTTAGACCCGTAATCAATTCATTCGATTTCCGATTTTGGAGTGCTGCATATCGACATACTCGGTAGGCCGATACGGTCATAACGATCTTTTTAAATGACCTAAATGATGTCCTGGTCAAAAAGTCAACCCTTTGACTTTTTGGTCAACAAGGGCAAAATTGTCAATTTCATTCTACTTTTTCGATTTTACTTCATTGAAGGTCCGAGTCATTACAACTGCTGCACTACCAAAAATTTAGTTTATGGTCCCATAAATGTCACATTCTCTATAAAATTGCCTAAATTAATGTATATACAAGGTGTCTTGTTAGTCATTAAAGACACACTCGTACATTGCGTAAGAGGGTATTTGTCTCTTAGGAATATCATTGAACACCTTGTGGGCATAGTATAAGAACACCTTATTCTTGGAGTAAATCATAGCAAGCTTATTTCCGACCCATTTACTCTCATCAAAAGCCTTGAATTTTAAAGTTTGAGCAAGAATTTGTCTACAGTCAAACAGTGTTACTCTTTAGTAAAAGAAAGGAAATGACCAAACTAGGAATTGGTTTCAGATCATGGGTCATTGGTCTTTTTGGTGGTAAAAGATAAGTGGGATGGTCGGCTTGCTTGGTTTAAGTAGAAGCTGGTGAATTTGTTTGCTGCCACACCTTCAGTGTTGGTATCTCCATTCTCACCCACGAGACATGTAAAATGTAACGACCCGTCCCGAATTTCGGGATTAGTTTAGTGACTAATCTTGATTAGTGAGGTTGAACGGTGGTTAGTAGGGCGGAATCGGACAAACTGTGCAAAATGACCGTTTTGCCCCTGGTCGTGGGCAAAATGTTGACTTTTTGATCGGGCGGTCAAATGGACTTTGACCGATGACCGTGACGTAGTTCGGGATGTCAAGAGTTCATAGACAGGTGGCACGTTCGATTCCGACATTCGTAGAGAAAGTTACGATGTTCGGAAGTTGAGGGGTATTTTGGTAATTTGGTATGTTTGGGGCCAAATGTTGACTTTTTGACCGGGAGGTCCGATGGACGAGGGCCAATGACCGTTACGTAGGTATCGTCGATACGAATCCAACGACAGGCGGCATGCCGAAATCGGAGATTCGACGACGAAGTTATGGTCAAGGACGTAAAACGCGATTAACCGAGACTCGGAATAAAATAATAATATAATAATAAAATCTGATTACTTTAATCCAAACCAATCTGGACCCTTGATGAGTGACACATGTCATCATCTCCTTCCTTCCCTAATTCAGTGATCTTTGCTGGCCATTTGGGTTAAATAATCATTTTCTCTCCTTAAATCACCACCCTCCATCCTATACTCAGATTAGATCCTAGCCGTTGATTTCATTTTCTTATTTTGTTCTTAAACCATCAGACTCACATTCATCCTCACATTTTCATTTCTTTCAACCCGTGCACTCTCACTCCTTGCACGATCACTCCACCACCTCACAGCCCGGCCTCACACTCCAGTCAGCCCCAGACGAACCCCAGCCACCTGCAGACGCCGGCCACCACCACCACGGCCGCATTGCACGGCTGGAAACTCCCCAGACCCGAGAGGAACCCGAACAGCCCAAATCGATCCAACCATGCAAACCTTCATACCTGGACTCGAACCAACGTAGGGATAGGAACACTGGAACCTTAGGATGACTCAGACCACGACTGGGCAGCCCACGGCGGCGACACGGCGGCGGTAAGTCCAGAAACCCGTGAAGACCCGATTTACTTCCCTGCCTTGAAACGTCCGTTTTTGACGTTATGAATGTTTGTTTGTTTTTGAGACATGTCCTAGGAACCTAGACGACCATTTTGGACCATGAACCACGGCCGGAATCTCGACGAGTCGCCGGAGAGGATGACCTGAGTTCTCAGCCGATTTTCCCGTCAGTTTTCAGGTAGTTTAATCCACCTAAAAATGAGTTTGGATGTCACAGAACCGTAGAGGAGGTTATGACGAGTCCATAGGATCAAACCGCATCAAAAATGGTGGTCTGGAACTCGATCTGTGATCGGGTCAAGCCGCGGGTCGACGGCGACCCGGTTACAGACCCGGTTTCAGAACCCGGTTACTGTAGCATGACGTCATCATTGTTGACCTGAATGTTGACCTGGCGCGTGGGGGCGCGTGAAGGTTATTTTGGGGAAACTTCCAACATGACTTTTAATCTATTCGATGTAACGGACATTTTGGAATTGGTTTCGTGTCGATCGGACACCGTCTCGATAGTGTTCGGGATGTCCGAAGGTTTTAAATTAAGTTTAAAAATAAGTAAAAATTCGGGAAAATTACGGGACTTTGATAGGATGTTAATAATGAGGTTAGTAACCCTCTAATGTGATTTGGACAGGATTGGGAGTCCCGGTGATAGTGGTGTGACCCGGGAGGGCCGGTGGCACGCATATCGAGGCACACGGTTAAAACGGTCTGTGAGTGGAATTTGGTTTTATAAATCCTATGCATGCTTAAATGTGTTATATGGTTTTTATACATGATTTCTATGATGGTAGTTGTGAGTATTGATTTTGGGTGTGTTGCACGTATTTCGAGGGGTTTTCCGTATTTCACGTGTATCGGGATTAACGGTTTATTTGTGGTTTTACGTGCTTGTGGTTAAATAAATAATATGATAAAACGGTTTTTATATTGGAAAGATGAATTCGGGCTTGAGGCCCACTTGTTTTGGAAATGTCGGACTTGGAGTCCATTTGAGTACGTAATCGGGCTGCGGGCCCAGTTGGTTTATAAGTCGGGCTGCGGGCCCAGTTGGTTTATAAATCGGGTCATGGGCCTAGGGGTTCATAAAGTCGGGCATGGGGCCCAGTTGGATTTAAATGTGGTTTCGGGTCAGGGACCCTAAATGGAAATGTGTTGTTTTATGGAAAATTCGGGCAGGGCCCATTGTGATGTTGTGAAATGAGTTAATAAAACTGTTTTTCCATATACCATCTGTACACATGGATATATGATGGTCTCCTCCAGATGTCTGGGACACTAGGGAAGTCACGGTGCATTGCCTGTGAAGGGTCACCATACGGAGCAGCCGGACCGTATGATGACTCAGGAGCAGGATCGCGCACAATTAGAGCAACCATGCTCTGATACCAAGTTGACAAGACCCATCCCAATCCCCCCGGGATTACCGTGGAATGTGCCCTGCTCTCGTCCAACAAGGGGTGTCAGACAAGGGATAACCAAGAGCTACTGCCCAACGGGGCATCCAGAGTGCGCAAGGATCGATGGAGGAGGTGAGCAATGTCCCAGTCTCTGCTGCAATCGCATCCGTAATCAACCTGAAGGGCATTAAAACCAAAAGCTGTGAGTGGACAAAAACCAATAAATTTTCCAAATACATTTATAAGACATTTATACCCTCCAATAAAAACGTATGCATGCCACCAAAACCAGTAACCAAAACGTTTACTCAACCGAGCCCTTAGGGTCTTAGCCCAAAAACCGTTAACCAAAAACCAAGTGTGGGAACTCAGCCCAAAACCGTGGAATACCACCACCATACATATTAAAACCATGTGGGTCACCACCCACGACCATAAATGAACATCAATTCAAAATCCAAAACCATTTAGGGTCCCCGACCCTACATACCATTTCATAACCAATAATCCATTTTTACCACATAACACATATCCAACCAATAAGCCATTTTATTCATTAATCCATATTTTACCATTACCATCACCAGCATCCCAGATGCTTAGCGTCCCAGATGCTTAGCGTCCCAGACGCTAGACGTCCCTGACGTCATATCTCACGGTTTCATAAGCTACGCGTGCTGCCCGGGGTCTCTCCGGGTCCATATATCTGACATCCCTGATGTCTGACGTCCCTGACGTCAATCATAGCAATCCTGCTCCTGAGTCATCATACGGTCCGGCTGCTCCGTATAATGACCCCTCGCAGGCAATGCACCGTGACTTCCCCAGTGTCCCAGACATCTGGAGGAGACCATCATATATCCTTGTATCCAGATGGTATATGGAAAAACAGTTTTATTAAATCCTTTTATCACATCATTACCATTGGGCCCTGCCCGAAATTTCCATAAAACCACACATTTCCATTTAGGGTCCCTGACCCAAAATCACATTTATTATCCAACTGGGCCTCCTGCCCGATTTTATGAACCACTGGGCCCACGGCCCGATTTGTAAACCAACTGGGCCCGCAGCCCGACTTATAAACCAACTGGGCCCACGGCCCGAATTCGTAAATCAACTGGGCCCCTGGCCCGAGAACATAACTCAAATGGGTCTCAGCCCGATTTCATACCAACTGGGCCCCTGGCCCGATTTCATTAACCAACTGGGCTCCCAGCCCGACTCTCAAATGGACTCCAAGTCCGAAATTTCCAAAACAAGTGGGCCTCAAGCCCGAGTTTATATTTCCAATTTCAAAACCATTTCATCATATTATATCCAAGTCATAAATATGGAAAATCCATGTAAAACCGGAAACCTCGATTTACGTGCAAGCACGTAAATCGCCTCGAAATACGTGAAACCGTACAATTTACCAACAACCAAATCAACATCACACAATCACAACCATAATCCATATAAAACATTTAAGCATGCATAGAATTTATAAAACCAAAGTCCACTCACAGACCGTTTTAACCGTGTGCCTCGATACGCGTGCCACCGGCCCTCCCGGGCCACACCACTATCACCGGGACTCCCAATCCTGTCCAAATCACATTAGAGGGTTACTAACCTCATTATTAACATCCTATCAAAGTCCCGTAATTTTCCCGACTTTTTACTTATTTTTTTGAACTTAATTTAAAACCTTCGGACATCCCGAACACATCGAGACGGTGTCCGATCGACACGAAACCAATTCCAAAGTGTCCGTTACATTAAATAGGACAGAAGTCATGTTGACCTCACCTCAAGATTCCCAATCACGCACCCCCACGCGCCGCCGCAAGCGGCTGCGCGTGGAAGCCACGCGCCAGCTACAGTACCAGCACAGTCATCCCCTTCGCCCGTTTGTCTGGTAAACGGGTTGAAAAACCCGCGAACAGACCCGATTCAATCTCATTCAATTTAACCTCAATTCGATCCGTTCTTTCAACTGATTCCTTCCAATCCAACTCTAATTAAGTTCTGCAAGTTCAATTTCTCGAATCGTGGTCTAAATCCTCACGACTCTCGATCGATCCTCGACGGGTATCGACGGGTCTCCGATTCGGGTTCATAGATTTCGACCCTGTTTTTCAAATTAATTAACACAGTGAGTATCGTGAGAGTGTAAGGATCATTTCTACAAGATTAATTTCATACAATCTCACCTCTAACCCAATGAACTCAAACTCGAACACAGTCACTGTTCAAGCATGGAGTTTCGTCAACCACGACCGTTTCCTTTCAATTGACGAACCCAGAAGCATCGTGGGATCATGATAGGCAGTTTCCCCACCTCAATTCCGTCGTCTAAACACTCCACGATCACGACTCAACCTCGAAATTCCTCCTCTGTCACCAAGCTCGTTCAGAGTCAAAACGGCACCAATTCCCTTCGTTCTTTCGACGTTTCTGATCGTGGCATTCCCAGAAGGCTGAATGTAACCTCCAATTCGATCCTCACGGCCTTAGGATTTGATTTCGAATTTTCCCTCCCATAATCTAATTTTCGAATTTTCTGTCTCACCACCCACACTCAGTCCCAGTGTTTCCCGAAATGAATCCAGTCTCCCTAGCCTCTCAATTCCCTCAATTCTGCCGTGAGAAGGCAGCCAAATCCTCCAGCCCTCACACTCTCTGTTTTGAAATCGTCCACGGGTAAGAAAAACAAAGAAGAAGGAAATAGGGGAAAAAGATGGAGAAGGAATGATGGTGTAGGAATGATTGTGTTTGGAGGGAAACAAGGATCAGAATTCAGGGGATGGGTGACACTTGTCACTCATCCGGATGTGCACAGTCAACGGTCACTATTCACTATTATATTATTATTTTAATCCGAGCCTCGGTTCGTTAGTTCGTTTCCTTGACCATAACGTTGTCGTCGAATCTCCGATTTCGGCATGCCGCCTGTCGTTGGATTCGTATCGACGATACCTACGTAACGGTCCTTGGCCCTCGCCCATCGGACCTCCCGGTCAAAAAGTCAACATTTGGCCCCAAACATGCCAAATTACCAAAATACCCCTCAGCTTCCGAACACCATAACTTTCTCTACGAATGTCGGAATCGAACGTGCCACCTGTCTATGAACTCGTGACGTCCCGAACTACGTCACTGTCATCGGTCAAAGTCCATTTGACCGTCCGAACAAAAAGTCAACATTTTGCCCACGACCAGGGGTAAAACGGTCATTTTGCACATTTTGTCCGATTCCGCCCTACTAACCACCGTTCAACCTCGTTAATCAAGATTAGTGACTAATCTAATCCCGGAATTCAGGACGGGTCGTTACAATCTTCCCTCCTTAATAAATTTCGTCCTCGAAATTCCAACCGCTCTAATCTCAACGTACTTCCCTCCTTAACAAGTTTCGCTCTCGAAACTCGACTACCCTGATTCCACAAACACCCCGTGGAAAGTGGAATCGACCGCGCAACACGTGTACACCCGCTCCTCCATTAATCCCATTTATGTTTTCTTAACCGTGTACAACCAAATCCAGTTTTCTCCCACCCTTAATTCCTCTTCCATTGCTGAACCTGAGAGTGCGAAATTGTGAGTGAGTTGTGTGTGAATTCAACTGGGTAAACACGAGAGATTGACAGTGAGGAGGAACTGGGAATTCGAAAAATTAAGTTTTGGGAGGGAAAATCAAATTGGAAGAATTGGGCTGTGATGATCGAATTGGAGGTTACAAACATCTTCCTGGGGTTGTGACGAGTCGATCCACATCAAAAACGAGAAGGATTGGTGCCGTTTTGGCTCTGTTCGAGCTTGGTGACAGAGGAAGAAATCGAGGCTGAGTCGTGGAGTTTGGGGCTGTGATTGACTCAATTGTTGTGGGGAAATGATTTCTCATGATCCCACGATGCTTCTGGGATCATCAATTGAAGGAAACCGGCTGAGATCGATGAAACTCCATGGTTGCACAGTGGACGGTGTTCGTACTTGAGTCGTGATCATTTACTGATCAAACGACGAAATTGATGTGGGGGAATTGTTCCTCGTGGTCCACTGATGCTTCTGGTTGAACCAATTTAGGGAAATCAATCGAGATTGAAGAAATCCCATGATTGAACAGTGACCGGAGTGTTCTTCGTGTTCATCGTTGAATCGTGTAATTGTAGGTAATGTTTTGTGTAATTGAGATTACAGAACCTTAATTTAACTTAAAACGAAACTAATGGAATGATCAATTGAAGGAATTAGGATCGAATTGACAGGATTGGAACCGGGTTGTGTCGCGGGTGAGTTGGACCCGTTTACCAGACAGACGGGTTGGGCTGGTGACACTGTAGCAGGCGCGTGAGTTTCACGCGCAGCCACTCACGGCGGCGCGTGACGGCGCGTGGGCACGGATCTCGAGGTGAGGTCAACATGACTTCTGTCCTATTTAATGTAACGAACATTTTGGGATTGGTTTCGGATCGATCAGACACCGTCTCGATAGTGTTCGGGATGTCCGAAGGTTTTAAATTAAGTTTAAAAATAAGTAAAAATTCGGGAAAATTACGGGACTTTGATAGGATGTTAATGATGAGGTTAGTGACCCTCTAATGTGATTTGGACAGGATTGGGAGTCCCGGTGATAGTGGTGTGGCCCCTCACACCCTCGACCTGCGCGCACAGTTAGAGCAACCATGCTCTGATACCAAGTTGACAAGACCCATCCCAATCCCCCCGGGATTACCGTGGAATGTGCCCTGCTCCCGTCCAACAAGGGGTGTCAGACAAGGGATAACCAAGAGCTACTGCCCAACGGGGCATCCAGAGTGCGCAAGGATCGATGGAGGAGGTGAGCAATGTCCCAGTCTCTGCTGCAATCGCATCCGTAATCAACCTGAAGGGCATTAAAACCAAAAGCTGTGAGTGGACAAAAACCAATAAATTTACCAAATACATTTATAAGACATTTATGCCCTCCAATAAAAACATATGCATGCCACCAAAACCAGTAACCAAAACGTTTACTCAACCGAGCCCTTAGGGCCTTAGCCCAAAAACCGTTAACCAAAAACCAAGTGTGGGAACTCAGCCGAAAACCGTGGAATACCACCACCATACATATACGACCATGTGGGTCACCACCCACGACCATAAATGAACATTAATTCATTAAAATCACACAATCATAAACCCATCCGGAAAGCCATTTCATTAATTCGTATTTTACCATTACCATCACCAGCCACAAGGGACCAATGGAACTGGGTAAATGACGAGTGAGGATTGGCCCACGGCATGGTACCACGGCATGGTGGTGATGGATCAGGCCACGGCACTATCAACCTGATCGATATCCATTACCACCATACCAATTCACGAAGGATATCCCGGGATATAAATTGTGGGGGACCTGGTGGATTGTATGAAACTCCATGGGGGACAAGTGGACACATTTTGGTGGTACCAAGCCACTCATCGGACACATGGTTTCGGACACATGGTGCAGTGGGGAGGGCAAACGTGAACTCAATATCACAATTATTAACACATATCCAATCGTGGATATCCAGTTGAAACCATGGGTCAATGCCCAAAACCACGACCAACGATTGGTTTGGAAATTTCGGACTTGGAGTCCATTTGAGAATCGGGCCGGGGGCCCAGTTGGTTAATGAAATCGGGCCAGGGGCCTAGTTGGTATGAAATCGGGCTGAGACCCATTTGAGTTATGTTATCGGGCCAGGGGCCCAGTTGGTTTACAAATCGGGCCGTGGGCCCAGTGGTTCATAAAATCGGGCATGAGGCCCAGTTGGATAATAAATGTGATTTCGGGTCAGGGACCCTATATTTTATAATGGTGATTTTGGGTCAAGGACCCTAAATGGAATTATGTGGTTTTATGGAAATTTCGGGCAGGGCCCAATGGTAATAATGTGATAAAAGGATTAAATAAAACTGTTTTCCATATACCATCTGGATACAAGGATATATGATGATCTCCTCCAGATGTCTAGGACACTGGGGACGTCACGGTGCATTGCCTGCGAGGGGTCATTATACGGAGCAGCCGGACCGTATGATGACTCAGGAGCAGGATTGCTATGATTGACGTCAGGGACGTCAGACATCAGGGATGTCAGATATACGGATCCGGAGAGACCCCAGGCAGCACGCGTAGCTTATGAAACCGTGAGATATGACGTCTGGGACGTCTAGCGTCTGGGACGCTAAGCATCTGGGATGCTGGTGATGGTAATGGTAAAATATGGATTAATGAATAAAATGGCTTATTGGTTGGATATGTGTTATGTGGTAAAAATGGATGATTGGTTATGAAATGGTATGTCGAGTCAGGGACCCTAAATGGTTTTGGATTTATGGATTGATGTTCATTTATGGTCGTGGGTGGTGATCCACATGGTTTTAATATGTATGGTGGTGGTATTCCACGGTTTTGGGCTGAGTTCCCACACTTGGTTTTTGGTTAACGGTTTTTGGGCTAAGGCCCTAAGGGCTCGGTTGAGCAAACGTTTTGGTTACTGGTTTTGGTGGCATGCATACGTTTTTATTGGAGGGCATAAATTTCTTATAAATGTATTTGGTAAATTTATTGGTTTTTGTCCACTCACAGCTTTTGGTTTTAATGCCCTTCAGGTTGATTACGGATGCGATTGCAGCAGGGACTGGGACATTGCACACCTCCTCCATCGATCCTTGCGCACTCTGGATGCCCCGTTGGGCAGTGGCTCTTGGTTATCCCTTGTCTGACACCCCTTGTTGGACGGGAGCAGGGCACATTCCACGGTAATCCCGGGGGGATTGGGATGGGTCCTGTCATAAAATCTAGTTTCGATGAAGGTGGTGAATCATCCCAAACTCTATACTTCTTTGTTATCTTCTTTTTGTCTCTGCCTTAGGGGGCCTTGCTATCAACAGTAGTTGATCTCTCTGTCTTCTTACCATCCTTAGATCTAAGTTTCTGTAGCTTATATACATTAAAAGCCCCAATATTGGAGCTAGTATTTTCCTTTCCATTATTAGAATGAAACCCATTACTTTTTGTGCTATCCGCATTATTATCATTGGTGATCCCATTCTCCAGTCTACGACCTTCCATATTATCATCATCCCTTCCATCATTTGATAAACCATTGGCATTCTATTTCTTGTATCCTTCAATTGCAGCCTTCTGAGCCTGCCCTTGCTTCTTACTATTGTTCACGGGCTTACCCATCATGCTTTGATTTCTTTAATTCATCAGCTCGAGCTTCAGCCTCCTTCTTAAGTTGTCAAAAAGTTTCATCAAAATCTGAGTAAACTGTCATTTTTGGATCATAAATCTCCGAGAATGCATGATTTACCATTGAAAGCAGTTCATCCACATACAACAAAGAAAGGTCCAATTAATGGTCTATCGAGCCATTTTGGGGTAATGTTGATTGTGGAAATAGCGATAGGGTCGAAGTCTCATTGATTTTGGAAATAGCGATAGGGTTTCTTGGAGCAGCAACGTTGTCTTGATGAAGAATTTATGGGTTTGCAAGGAAGGTTAAAAGAGGAGTATGAAGACGATGAGAAGGGAAGGAGGAGATGTTTGAGGTCATTGTCCCTTTAATCAAACAGAGGAAGAAGGAAGAATGCATGGTGATAGTATGTCAAAAATCCGAATTTTACCCTTACTTTTCACAGTTACATAACATTTATAACGAAAAAAGGAGCTGAGTGGTACAACTCGACGGTTTCATGCAGTGAAGTGAATGAATAACAAGTTCATAATGTAAAATATGGTAAATGTGCGAATTTATTGTGTATTTAAACTAAAAAGCCATCTTTTTTGCATGAATTGACACATACAAAGCTGCTTGGAGTGATGAGATATTTCAGGATGCAAAGTTGCTTTAATTGATACATGATTTGTTCAATTTGAAGTTGGCTTCAAATAAATTTTGTAAATGCAGTTTGTGGATTGTGCCAAAATTGCCGACATGCAGCTTGCAGGGTTCAGCAAAGTGGGGTCCACCAATTTAATCCGTCTCGAAGAGTCGGACTAGCTCTTTAGTCTAAGGGGTTGTTTCATGTTTTTGGCCCTTTAGTGTATATTTAGGATATTTGTTGAAGATAATTTTTTATTCAAAAATTTCTAAATTTTGATTTTAGTTCAATTTTATAACGTTGCTAAAAATAGGCTTGGACAACCTACAAATTTGGGACCTAACCAAGAAAGAGAAAAGTGAGAACAGAGAAAACATACCTCTCAATACCCCAAGCAAGCAAAAAGCTGAACAATATGGAGACCTAACAAAAGATTTCTCTGCAGTGACATAGTTGAACAATATGGAGACCGCAAAAAGCTGCATAAATAGTTCAAGCATAGTGAGATATACGAATGAAAAATATGATTGTTCTGAATAAAAATGGGAATTCGTAATAAATTCCTTCTTTATTAAATATTAAATTAAATTCTTTTTATTAAATTTATAAGATAAAAACAAGTTTTTAGAATGTTGTTGTCATGATGTTGATCTGGCTTCTGCGACTAGGCATCCGCGTAGCTCCGAATACGCGCATTGGAGCTCCTTGCTCTATGTTCTGGGGTGATCTGTATTGTAAACCACTGTCGAACAGTAGCTTATTTCTAACACTCCCTCCCTCTTTGAAGTAAACAAGTAAATTATCTTGTACGTACACTGCCCATGCGAAGAATTTCTCCAAAAAGTCAAGTTAAGAAGAATAGCGTAAAACTCTAATATATCCTAGGGAGACCACAAATGCAACTTATATCAAACCAAAATATGTGCAATTACAGGTATTAAATAATTAGACTTTACTAAAAACTTGAATTTAAACCCAGAATGATTAAGTTTGAGGCAAATTAGTTAATAGTGTTAGGAAATTAATCCTCCACCACGCAAGTGCTAACAATAAAGATGAAAAAAAGGAAATAAAGAAACCAAGAACTCAAAAGATTTAACGAGGTTCGGCCAATTAACTTGCCTACATCCTCAGAGAGTTTTCTCCTTCACTATGAGAGAATACAAAATACAAGATTACACTACTCAAGTTTATACCCAACTCGAGCCCTTGTATCCAATAGGATACCCCTTGTACACCCTCTCTCAACCCGAGAAAATCACTCTACCCCAAAGAGCTATACACACTCTTTCACCTTCTCTTAACCGAGAAGATCACTCTACTCCAAGAGCTATACACACTCTTGAAGTGCTCAAGAAGATCACTCTAGCCCAAGAGCTATACACACTCTTGAAGCACTCACTCACTTGTGAGGTGTTCTCCTTGATGTTGAAATGTGACCAACCTCTCCACCTTATATAGTGCTTAAGGCACAAGTTGTATTTGTGCTTTTCCAATGTGGGACAATTTCCTCACATTTCAACATCCTTCATTGAAGTCCATTCATGCACCTTCTTCAATTAATGCTCTTCTTCATGAAGCTTCCACATCAATCTTTTCCTACAAGGTTGAATGAACAACACCATGTATTTATTCCCAATACATAATCAAATTCAATGCATTAATAATCCACTAAGGAGGCATTAACTCAACAATCTCCCCCTGCCGACTTAGGTGGATAATGTTGCATCACCACTTCAATCCCTGAAGTTCATCTCAAATTGAGATACCGCTTGATATACCCACAAGCATTCCATTGGCCTTATTCTTGTACCAACTACACATACCCCGAATCAGTTGCATACGATCCTAGCTCCCCCTGATTCAAAATGGCCAATGCTATGTGTAGCTGCTCCGAGTCAACAATTACCAGTTGGCTCCGAAGAGGGACCTTGACTTTGCCTCTTCCTTAGCAGGATTATCCTTCTCACCATCGTCTGAAACTTGGAAACATGTAGATAGCGTCTCTGCTGTGCCCGCAAACGAGACCCGCTTCAGGTACCTGTTCTCCTGTGCACCCTGTTTCCCAACAACCTTCGAGGTCTGAGTTTTTCCTATCAGACGGAACATACTTTTACATTTTTCTCCCTTCATTAGGACCATGCAGCCACGTGACACTTTCATAACTCCCCCTGCTGACGAAACCTTGCAGCCCTTGGAGTCTAGTTGTCTCAAGGATATTAGATTTCTCCGGAACTTTGGGACATACACCACATCACCCAATGTTCGAACTGCTCCATCGAACATTTTGATCTTCACCGTTCCCGTACCCATGACACGACGTCTTGTGCCATCACCCCAAGTCACAAATCCTTGGACTTCCTGGAACGTATCAAAATATTCTCTCCTAGAGCAAAGGTGATGAGAACAACCACTATCTAATATCCAATAATCTTGAGAAAAAATGTAATTACCTTTGGAGACTGTGAGAAGTTCTCCAAAATCTCTAGACATCTCCGCTACACCAGCCAAGGAGCAATCTGAGCCCTTATCGTCCTTCTCTTTCATCAATGGACAATCCGGCTTTATGTGTCCCCACTCCTTGCACTTGTAGCATTGCTTGCCCTTTCCTCTGCCTCTGGATTTAGACCTGCTATGCTCACTAAATCCCCTCGCAGTTGACCTTCCCTTACGATTCTGTTCATGAGCAATGAAGACGGAACCTTGAGAATCATCGGCTTTCCTTCTCTTCTCATGTGATAAGAGAGTCGATTCTACATCCTCCATCTTCAGTGTATCCTTACCATACACAATTGTAGTAACAATATTCTCATATGAATCGGGAAGCGAGGTAAGAAGTAAAAGGGCTTGATCTTCTTCCTCAATTTTAACCTCAACTCTTGATAGTTGATTTATCAATCCCTTGAACACATTCATGTGCTCCATGAGATTCGCACCTTCTCCCATCTTGAGCTTGTAGAGATCCCGCTTTAAATTCAGCTTCGTTTGCAAGCCTTTCCCAAGATAAAGCTTCTCCATTTTCTCCCAAAGCTCAGGTGCAGAATCTACATCATTAACATTATTTATAATATTGTCAGCAATATAAAGCCTAATAGTGCTGACACACCTGGACTCCAACTCGTCCCAATCTTCATCTGACATCTTCTCTGGCTTCGCATCCTTCCCTTTCAACGGTCTTGCAAGGCCGTGTTGAACTAGGATGTCCTTCACCCTCCTTTGCCATAGAGTGAAATTTCCTTTTCCATCAAACTGCTCCACCTTGAAATGTGAACCGCTAGAACTTGCCATGGCAAACCGCTCACGATCGATAAACCGAAGCTCTGATACCACTTGTTAGGAAATTAATCCTCCACCACGCAAGTGCTAACAATAAAGATGAAAAAAAGGAAATAAAGAAACCAAGAACTCAAAAGATTTAACGAGGTTCGGCCAATTAACTTGCCTACATCCTCAGAGAGTTTTCTCCTTCACTATGAGAGAATACAAAATACAAGATTACACTACTCAAGTTTATACCCAACTCGAGCCCTTGTATCCAATAGGATACCCCTTGTACACCCTCTCTCAACCCGAGAAAATCACTCTACCCCAAAGAGCTATACACACTCTTTCACCTTCTCTTAACCGAGAAGATCACTCTACTCCAAGAGCTATACACACTCTTGAAGTGCTCAAGAAGATCACTCTAGCCCAAGAGCTATACACACTCTTGAAGCACTCACTCTCTTGTGAGGTGTTCTCCTTGATGTTGAAATGTGACCAACCTCTCCACCTTATATAGTGCTTAAGGCACAAGTTGTATTTGTGCTTTTCCAATGTGGGACAATTTCCTCACATTTCAACATCCTTCATTGAAGTCCATTCATGCACCTTCTTCAATTAATGCTCTTCTTCATGAAGCTTCCACATCAATCTTTTCCTACAAGGTTGAATGAACAACACCATGTATTTATTCCCAATACATAATCAAATTCAATGCATTAATAATCCACTAAGGAGGCATTAACTCAACAAATAGTTGAAGCATAATGCACGCAACAGAGATCAATATCAAAAACTTGGGTTTAACTCTAATGAGTTTTCAGATTAAAAAAAAAAACTCTAATGAGTTTTCAAATTAAGTGTTTTTTAATCATATTCTGTTTGACAAACAATACATTTCTGCCGAGTTTATATTTGTATCCCGAATTTGTAATCAAGTTGCTCATTCATCATGGCATATGTGACTCGAAATAAGGGGCTTTCTTTTGGGACTCTCTCGAGATGCCAGACTGGCTCTTCAATATCCTTGCTTGTGATGTACAGCTCCCAATTCGCCTCTGCTACAATTTTTCCTGGAAAAAAAAAATACAAAGTAAAGGAAAGATAAGGTTTGATGAGGTTTTTGGAATGTGAACAAATGCTCGGCCGTGACCTGAGTGGGCGTGGGCCGGCTCATATGGAAGAGAATCTGGGCCGAATGAATTCGCAGATGGCGTTCTTTAACGGAAACCTCCGACAGAATAATCCAACGGTCGGAGCATTTTTAATTATTAATTTTCGATGAAACAGTGGGGGGAGCATATGTGTGGTGTTAGGTCCACGCGGTATGAGTTAAGCACCAGTTGTCATCTGCAGTGGCAATCCAGGTCTAGAGCATATCATATTGTGTATGAGGGCCTTATCTTACATGTATGAGTGTATGGCCTACACATCATCCGATTGCTAACAAGGGAATGTTACTGATTGAATGTTTGTTTTTTGGTCAATATACAATATTGGTAAACTGATCATTTGCTAGAGAATGTTGCTAAATGATTATTTTTGGTCATCCAATATTTGCTAACTGCTTAATTTGGAGGTTACTTGTTTTCCCGTCCATTTAAACAATTACTTATGCTAATAATACATGGTTCTCTCAAGTAGCTTTGTGCATATATAACCAAAATGTAACAACCCGACCCATAATTACGGATTTATCAAAATTAGTTGAGGCAAATGAAGATTTTACCAATGAGTGGAGAAAATGTGAACTTTTGATCCGGAGGATTATTTGCATGTTTATCGAGGTCGGTTACATAGATCGTGGGATTACGATTACGTAATCAAGCGACACGTCAATTTTGGACGTCGTACGATGATTTTACGGGTCAGTGACCATTTTTGTAACGACCCGTCCCGAATTTCGGGATTAGATTAGTGACTAATCAAGGATTAGTGAGGTTAATCGGTGATTAGTTAGGCGAAATCGGACGAACGATGCAAAATTACCATTTTGCCCTTAGTCGTGGGCAAAATGTTGACTTTTGACCTGGAATATCCCATGGCCGAGGACTGAGGACCGTTACGTAGATCGGGTCGATACGAATCCATAGACAGACGGCACGCCGAAATCGCAGTTTGAACGGGAAAGTTATGGGTCACGGAAGTTCGATTTCACTATGCACGCATTACGAGACGGGGATGACGTGGCCATATCTGATTGGGCAGATATTTTAGTGGGACCCATGGATGAGTGACAAGTGTCACTCATCCCATTGGCCACTTCCCCAAAAAGTGGATCTAAACCATTAAAAAATTATTATTTTATTATTTTATATTTCTCACTCATCTCATCTTTTAATCCTGACCCTTCATGTATATTTATTCCTTCAATCCTCACCATCCATTTTCCCCTTCTCTCTCTTACCTGATCATCATCTTCTCTGTTTCTTCAAACAACCCAAACCCGAAAGCCCTTCATCCTCCATTTACATGTTAGCAAACAAACACCCACACCTCACCACCATAATCATTTTTGTGTGCTGGTGGAGGACTGAGAGAGACTAGGAAGGCTTGGGAATGGACGGCGAGCCACGGCGGGGAAAACCCGAAACCATGGGTAAGTAAGTTTTGAAATTTAGAGTTTGAGCTTGAGGGGTTTTTAGTCGACTCTACTAATGTGGTTGGCTTTCTGGTGACCTAAGGGAAAGGCTTGTGTAACGACCCGTCCTGGAAATCGGGATTAGATTAGTGGTTAATGACGGATTAGTAAAGTTAATCGGTGATTAGTTGGGTACTTTCGGATGGACGGTGCAAAATGACGATTTTGCCCTTAGAATTGGGCGAACGGTTGACTTTTGGTTCGAGCGGTCAACCGGATTTTAACCTATGACTGTGACGTAGTTCGGGATGTCACGAGTTCATAGACAAGTGGCACGTCCGATTCCGACATCCGAGGAGGAAGTTATGATGTTCGGTATTTCAAGGGTAATTTGGTAATTTAGTTAAAAGGGGCAATTTGTTGACTTTTTAAACGACATGGACTTTTAACGTAATTCGAGGACCGTTAGGTAGGTCTCGATTCCCTGAGTACAACGACAAGCGACATGTTTTCATTGGAGTTCGGACGACATAGTTAATTATCTGAACGTGCGAGGGGCATTTTGATAATTTCGCCTTAAGAGCATTTTGGTCAATTGGCTAGCATTGGGATTAGTGCTCAGTGATCAAAGGACACTTGGATGTGCTTAAAAATCTTGCCCACAAAAAAATTGACACTTGGCCCAATCTAGAGGTTTGTGGAACCTCCCTGCCGCCTCACACTTGTTTTAAAACAGAAATCGGTTTGTGCACGATAATTGGAATGAAAAAAAAACGCAGAAAACAGAGACAGAGATGATCATGGAACCCCAACCCTCTCAAACCTGATCAGAGGAAGGTGGGGTGTGAAGGAAAGCTGGAAGGGAGGCTGTGCTGAGACGACTAGTGGCCACGACGAGGCACGACGACGGCGGACGGTGGTGCTAGCTGAGAAAACCCGAGAAGTCCCCTGTTTGTGTTTAAACTTGGGAAGTTGGATTTAAGGCCTAATGATCGATTTGGTTCACAAAGTGATGGGTCTAATGTTGCAAGGAACTGGTGGAGCCTATTTGTGAGTCCTGAAACGAATGGTAAGTGAGCTTTCCCTGAAGCTTTTGTTTATAAGTCGAAAATGGCAATGTATGAATTATTGGTGGTCGATCGATTTGATTAGTTGGGTGATGATCTGGAAGTTCAGGTTAGTTCGTAGGACTTGAAACTATGGCCAACGGTGGCCAGAGGCAAGGGAACCGTTAAGGTGGTGGTCGGCCGATTCGAAAAATCGATTGAAGGTATGATGGTTTAGCTTGGTTTTCTCATTTTGAGCTTATGGATCTTTTGGGAAAGCATAGAGAGAAGTATAGGACTAAAATGGAATGAAAACGGGGAGGAAAAAGGATGGAAAGAACCGTGAATCGGCCGCGCCGGTTTGGGATGAACCGTGAACCGGTCGGACCGAGTTTACCCGAGGAAGAAGATGACTGGGTGCAGGCGCGCGGCTCCCACGCGCAGCCCCTTTGGGCGGTGCGTGAGGGCGCGTGGAGCCTAGTCTGGGGAAGTTGTAAAGACGACTTTTTATCATATCGATGTAACGAAAATTTTAAGATTGGTTTCGAGTCGATCGGACATCGTCTCGATATGTTTCGGGATGTCGGAAGGTTTTAGGGCTCGTTTAAAAATAGTTAAAAATTTGAGAGAATTACGGGGCTTTCGTATAAGCTTTATGATGTAGTTAGTAACCTTATTATTGGATTTGGACAGGTTCGGTGACAAGACCCATCCTAACTGGACTTTGATAACCGTGCCCGGTCCTGCTCCCGTTTGACAAGTCAACTGAAGTCCCAAAACTACTCTTCAGCAACTGTCAGACAAGGGATAACTGCACTGATTTCCGCTCATGCCTCCGCCTCTCGATTAGCCCCGAACGTCGTGCCACGGTCTGGAGGGTCATCAAAATAGGAAAGGTGTGAGTGGACAAAAATTTATTTCATTTAAAACACATTTATCAAAATACATCATTTACCCTCCAGTTTATCAAACCATGCATGCATAAAATCAATATATGAAAAACATCACCGGCTTTCTAGCCAAATCTCATGAAAACATCAAATCCCGGCTCTCAAGCCCAAATGCCATTTAAATCATTTTATAAAACCATTTTATCATACAATAAAGCATATAACTCGTGAATTACACATCCGAGGATCCTCTGGGAATTAAACATCCAGAGTCGTCATCCTGCTGGGAATTACACATCCAGCCTCACCGGGAATTACACATCTAGTCCCTCCTGGAATTACACATCCGGAGTCCCTCCAGAAATTACACATCGGGAGTCACTACGGGAATTACACATCCGAAGTCTACCCAGGAATTACACATCTGGGGGCATCAAACATCAATACACAATCAAAATCTTCATTTCAAAATCATCATTAAAACCATGTCAAAACCATTTATCCCAGGGTCTCATGCCCAAATCTCATTTCTCATTTCTCGTAAATCCATAATTTCTGACATTTTCCAGGAATCTCGAATCCTGTCCAAAATCATTACTCAGGGTCACTAAGGACTTAATTAACATCATGCTAATTTCCCATAATTTTATGGGAAGTAAATATTAATTAAACACGTAACATAAACCTTCGGACCCTCGAAACAATATCGAAACGGTATCCGATTAACGCGAAACTAACTCTAAAATGTTTGTCACATTGCGTAGAACAAAAGTCATGTTGACCTCACCTCGAAAATCGGGCCCACGCGCCCTCACGCGCAGCCATGAGTGGCTGCACGTGAGACTCACGCTCTTGCTACAGTGCATCGTCCCTATCCGTTTCTCTGGTAAACGGATCCTGCGACCCGCGAACTAACCCGATTCAATCCCCATCGATTCGACATCAATTCCTACAATTTAATTGTCCATTAGTATCGTCATCGATCTAATTTAGGTTTTGTAAATCCAATTACATAAAACCTTACCTTAATCCAATCGAATTGAACTAAACCTTCGAAGAACATCGAACATTGTTCATCGTCCAATCTCCACAATTTCTCATTGTATTCCTTCAATTGATGCATCAGGAAGCATCGTGGGATTCTAATAAACACATTTCCAAGTCCAATTTCATCGTTCCATGTCTCCAATCCATTCGACTCAAGCTCAAAAATCCCAAGTTCTCCCCCTTTTTGTTCTAAGGCCAAACGACCCCATTTCCCTTCAAGTTTCATTGGGTTCGACTCGTCTCAATCCCAGGAAGCTAAATTCAAGGTCAATTTCACTCATAAACGTCTAATAATTTGAATTCGATCCTAAGGTCCATTAAAGGTTTTCGGGTTTTCTGGGTTTCAGCTAGGTTCGAAGCTCATAACTCACCGTTTAATTTCCTTTCTTTTCCTCTCTAAATTTCCCATTCAATCTCTCTGTTCCTGGTTTTAATTCAAGTGGTACATATATAGTGATCAAACAACAAAACGATTTGGTTGTTATCGTCTTTGAAAATTCAAACATTACTTTACACTAATTGTTGTTTGCATAGTGACAGATGTCACTTAATTATCAAGGTGACTCACCCACCACGGCTGAATCAGCCACTTTGATTGTCTGATTCACCATACTCCCTAAAATTACCATTTTACCCTTCCTTGGTTAATTACCAAAATACCCCTCACTATTCGAGACCCATAACTTTCACATCTGAACTCTGATTGACGCATGCCGCCTGTCTAGAGATTCAGCGTCTCGAGACCTATCCAACGGTTCTTCCGGAAAGTCCAAACAAGGTTCCGATAAAAAAGTCAACTTTTAGCCCTTATAACCAGGGGCAAAATCATCATTTCCTTCAAATTTTCCAATTTTTCCTTTTTCGAATTTCTGGGTCGTCACATTCGGGGAAACCGATGATAGTGGATTGGCCAGGAAAGGATAAGTACACGCGTATCAAGGCGGCGACGTTAACGGTCTGCGAGTGGACTTTGCTTTCTAACTTATGATGCATGCATATATGTTTTTATATGTAACGCCCCGGATACTCAAAGAATGTAAATTGCAAAATGATAAATGAAATCACGTTTGTACCCTTGTGAATAGTATGGTCAAATTGTTGAATTTTTGCTTGGCAGGTCGAACGGACGTTGGCCGATGACTGTGACGTAGTTCGGGACGTCACGAGTCCATAGACAGGTGGCACGCCTGATTTCGACGATCAGGGAAGAAGTTATGACGTTCGGAAGTTCAAGGGCATTTTCGTAATTAGGTCGAAAAGGAGGAAATTGTTGACTCTTTGTTCGACTACTATTTTTCACGTAATTCGAGGACCGTTAGGTTGATCTCGATGCCTGAGTACGTAGACAGGCAACACGCTGAAAACGGACCTCGGACAGATGAGTTACGGTTCTAGAACGAGGAAGGGCATTTTGGTAATTTTGTGAAGGAAGGGCAAAATTGTAATTTCAAGGGTGCAGATTGAATTCAGCCGTGGTGGTCTGTTGTGTGAATTTTTTTAGTTATTCAGTGAATTGTTCAACAATGTTAGTGACATTGGGGGAATTGTTTAACACTGAGAAAGGCTGAGTGAAGCACATGCGTGCTGGTTCCAATATGAAGATAGAGCACGGGCACCATTGTTTTGGTTTTGGGTCAGTTGCGGGGAACACTTACACAGAGGGACTGAGAGATTCTTTTAGTTAGCTGTGAAGGACGAATTGATTATAGAGAGTTAGAGTGAGTCGAGGGGTCCATTTTGGAGAGGAAAGACTAAGGAACTAGAGAGAAAACAGAGTCGGGAAAAAAATGGGAAAATGGAGGGATATTTCGAAAATTAATTTGTGAGTCGAGAGGAGTTAAACAGAGGTTAGAAACAGTCTTCTGGAGTCATTTCAACTTCAACCATACAAAAATCGAAGGAAGTTGTTCACGGTCTGGCCTAGAACTAAAGTTTCAGTTTCTGAAAAATTTCGAGGTTGAGGACGACTAGCTACAAGTAAGGATTTGTGAAATTGGTTAAGGTTTAATGTTTGTTTAGGTCTTATGAAGCTTCTGTATCAATTAATTAGAAAACCAAGTTGATTTGAGTGAGTTTCGAAAGTTGACCCGTTTGTTTGACCATGAGTGAAATGATCGATTTAGGGCTTGATGTAGGTAATTAATAAGGGAGAACATAAATTAACACTTAATGGAAGGATTTTGGTGGAAAAACTAAAGGAACTAAGCTAGAATTGTTAGAGGTTCAACCAGGTTGTGTCGCGGGTTTATGACCCGTTTAACAGGGAAACGGGTAAGGAAGACACACTGTAGCTTACTGTACAGGGCGCGTGGCTTTCACGCGCACCCACTTTGGGCGGCGCGTGAGGCCATATCTCTGGTCACGGTCAAAAAGTGATTTTATCCTTTCAGTGTAACAGACATTTTTAGTTAAATTTCGAGTCGATCAGACGTCGTTCGGGATAGTTTGGAGAGTTCGAAGGTATAGAATTTTAATTTAATTACGTTGAAAAATCACAAAAATTTAGGGAGATTAATGTAAGATTAATGGGAGTGTTTGTGACCCAAATTGTGATCTTTGACAAGCCAGAACATTCCCGAGGCGACCGAGGAGCGTACCACACGCGATTGACTCGTTCAAACTTCGTGAGTGGACTTTTGATATCTAACCGAGCATGCATAACTGTTTTTACTCACTTGTTTTATGGTTCTATATATGATTTTATGATTATATTTATGATATATCTGCTTTACGTGATTGCACGCTTTTCGATGTGATATACCGTATTTTTACGTATTTCGAGACTATGGTTTCTCCGATACTTTGACGATGGTTTGATGAATGATTTTATACGATTTGTGCATATTCCATTTTAATGATGATTTGTTTATGATTTGTGAGTAAGATTCGGGATTTGAACGTGAAATTCGGACATAAGTCCTGTTTGATAAAATGTGATTTCGAATTGGTTTTGGAAATTGGATCACGATGGACCCTGAATTTGTTATGACTTACACATGATTTTGGGTTTAAAGACCCGATACGATTGCTGGATTTGGTTTTGGGTTTAAATACCCGGTTAATTGATGACGGGGGAGGGCCCGGATTGGGTTTAATGACCCGGATTGAGTTTAAAGACTCGGGAGTTTAAAGACTCGGTTACTGTGATGTCCCCCGAGGCCTTGCTTGTGTTTTGAGTTTAAAGACTCGTTGATATCCCGGGAAGGCCTGTATATGAGTTTAAAGACTCGGATGGATCCAGCAGTTTGATATGTTGATGTTACATTAGGTTTTACATGGTTTTATAGTTATCTACTGTAACGGTTTTCATACGGTTTATATAAGTGATTTTCGGATACTTAGTTATGCATGCGTGTTTTGAAACTGGAGGGCGAACCCTGATTTCATTAAACTGTTTTCCATAACCGTTTATTTTAGTCCACTCACACTTGTCTATTTTAATACCCTCCAGGTCGTGGGACAAGTTTTGGGGGCTAACGCCGAGGCAGAGGCAGAGGCATAAAGTTTTCCCGTTGCGGTGTAGTTAGTTCATAGAGTAGGGTTTTATCCTTATCTTGTTTTGTAACCATGCTCTGTGATACTGTTGACTGGTTGTATGTAACGACCCGTCCCGAATTCCGGGATTAGATTAGTCACTAATCTCGTTTAGTGAGGTTGAACGGTGGTTAGTAGGGCGGAATCGGACAAATTGTGCAAAATGACCGTTTTGCCCCTGGTCGTGGGCAAAATGTTGACTTTTTGTTCGGGGCGGTCAAATGAACTTTGACCGATGACCGTGACGTAGTTCGGGACGTCACGAGTTCATAGACAGGTGGCACGTTCGATTCCGACATTCGTAGAGAAAGTTATGGTGTTCGGAAGTTGAGGGGTATTTTGGTAATTTGGCATGTTTAGGGCGAAATGTTGACTTTTTGACCGGGAGGTCCGATGGGCTAGGGCCAAGGACCGTTACGTAGGTATCATCGATACGAATCCAACGACAGGCGGCATGCCGAAATCGGAGATTCGACGACGAAGTTATGGTCAAGGAAACGAACTAACGAACCGAGGCTCGAATTAAAATAATAATATAATAATGAATAGTGACCGTTGACCCTACACACCTGGATGAGTGACAAGTGTCACTCATCCCTTGAAACCAGAATCCATGTTTTGGGGGAGACCTAATTATGATGTTTTAATATTTATTAATTAATTAATTAATCATTTTAATTTCCATTAATCCCATTTATGTTTTCTTAACCGTGTACAACCAAATCCAGTTTTCTCCCACCCTTAATTCCTCTGCCATTGCTGAGCTCGTGAGTGAGAAACTGAGGGATTTGTGAGGTTGAACTGAGTTGGGTAAACACGAGAGATCGACAGAGAAGGGAGACTCAAATTTCGGATTTTTGAGTTTAGGAGGGAAATTCGAATACTGAGTGTTAGGCCGTGAGGATCGAAATTGAGCTCACATTCAGCTTTCTGGGATCAACACGAATCGATCTGCAACAAGAACGAAGGTAATTGGGGTCGAATTGAGGAAGAACAGAAGGATGGAGGTCTCTGAAATTTCGAAGCTGAGTCGTGGAATTGGAGGCTTCGTTGGATGCAATTGAGGTGGGGAAACTACTTCTCATGATCCCACGATGCTTCTGGGTTCATCAATTGAAGGAAAACGGGTGTGATCGACAGACTTCCATGGTTGCACAGTGACGGCCATCGAGCTTGAGTCGTGACGATTGAACACTGGATTGAAGCAATTGGGTTGGGGGAAATGATTTACGGAGTCCATGGAAGCTTCTGGTTGAATCAATTTCAGGATATCGATCGAAATGGATGGGGTTCGAAGGATGAACAATGGACGGGTGTTCTTGGTGTTCATCATCGAATCGTGGAATTGTAGGTAATGATTTGTGTAATCAATGTTACAGAACTTAAATTAAACTTAAAACGAAGCTAATGGAATGATCAATTGATGTAATTAAGGCTGAATTGATAGGATTGGAACCGGGTCGTATCGCGGGCAAATTGGACCCGTTTACCAGACAAACGGGTTGGGCTGGTGACACTGTAGCAGGCGCGTGGGTTTCACGCGCAGCCACTCACGGCGGCGCGTGCCGGCGCGTGGGCACGAATCTCGAGGTGAGGTCAACATGACTTCTGTCCTATTTAATGTAACAGACATTTTGGAATTGGTTTCGTGTCGATCGGACACCGTCTCGATATTGTTCGGGATGTCCGAAGGTTTTAAATTAAGTTTAAAAATAAGTAAAAATTCGGGAAAATTACGGGACTTTGATAGGATGTTAATGTTGAGGTTAGTGACCCTCTAATGTGATTTGGACAGGATTGGGAGTCCCGGTGATAATGGTGTGGCCCGGGAGGGCCAGTGGCACGTGTATCGAGGCACACGGTTAAAACGGTCTGTGAGTGGACTTTGGTTTTATAAATCCTATGCATGCTTAAATGTGTTATATGGTTTATATACATGATTTCCGTATTTCACGTGTATCGGGATTAACGGTTTATTTGTGGTTTTGCATGCTTGTGGTTAAATAAATATTATGATAAAATGGTTTTCATATTGGAAAGATGAACTCGGGCTTGAGCCCCACTTGTTTTGGAAATTTCGGACTTGGAATCCATTTGAGAATCGGGCCGGGGGCCCAGTTGGTTAATGAAATCGGGCTAGGGGCCCAGTTGGTATAAAATCGGGCTGAGACCCATTTGAGTTATGTATCGGGCATGGGGCCCAGTTGGATTAAAATGATGATTTCGGGTCAGGGGCCCTATATTTAATAAATGTGGTTTCGGGTCAGGGACCCTAAATGGACATGTGTTGTTTTATGGAAAATTCGGGCAGGGCCCATTGTGATGTTGTGAAATGAGTTAATAAAACTATTTTTCCATATACCATCTGTACACATGGATATATGATGGTCTCCTCCAGATGTCTGGGACACTGGGGAAGTCACGGTGCATTGCCTGTGAAGGGTCACCATACGGAGCAGCCGGACCGTATGATGACTCAGGAGCAGGATTGCTATGATTGACGTCAGGGACGTCAGACATCAGGGATGTCAGATATATGGACCCGGAGAGACCCCGGGCAGCACGCGTAGCTTGTGAAACCGTGAGATATGACGTCAGGGACGTCTAGCATCAGGGATGCTGGTGATGGTAATGGTAAAATACGAATTAATGAAATGGCTTTCCGGGTGGATTTATGATTGTGTGATTTTAATGAATTGATGTTCATTTATGGTCGTGGGTGGTGACCCACATGGTCGTATATGTATGGTGGTGGTATTCCACGGTTTTGGGCTGAGTTCCCACACTTGGTTTTTGGTTAACGGTTTTTGGGCTAAGGCCCTAAGGGCTCGGTTGAGCGAACGTTTTGGTTACTGGTTTTTGTGGCATGCATACGTTTTTATTGGAGGGCATAAATGTCTTATAAATGTATTTGGTAAACTTATTGGTTTTTGTCCACTCACAGCTTTTCGTTTTAATGCCCTTCAGGTTGATTACGGATGCGATTGCAGCAGAGACTGGGACATTGCACACCTCCTCCATCGATCCTTGCGCACTCTGGATGCCCTGTTTGGGCAGTGGCTCTTGGTCATCCTTTGTCTGACACCCCTTGTTGGACGGGAGCAGGGCACATTCCATGGTAATCCTAGGGGGATTGGGATGGGTCTTGTCATTGTACCGTTGGTTGTATCGTACTTTCTCCGTGGTCTGACAGTACTTGTAATGTATTATTGTGTGGTTATTTTGGTTGTTTGTGTGCAATTGTCAGACGAGAGCAAGATTCTCCCCGGTTATCGAGGTGATAATCAGGGTGGGTCCTATCAATTGGTATCAGAGCCAGGTTTACGGTTTATGTCTGGCACTTGGATCTGCCTAGGTTGTTGTACTAACGTATGCCTCTTTCAAAGAATGATCGGCCATGCCTCTGCGACGTGAACCCCCTCCACGACCTGCAGAAGGCGTTGTTAGTGATGCCGAGAGTGCCCATCGCCTTGGGGCTACGGTCTTTAGCGGTGGGGTAGATCCCGAGGAGGCCCACCGATGGATTTCTCGGTTTGAGCGGATTTTTGCTGTGATGCACTGTCCTCCTGAGGAGAGAGTTGTGTTGGCCACCTTTTTACTGGATGAGGCTGCTTATGAGTGGTGGTATACTCTGGAGTTATCAGGTTGGGATGCTCACACAGTGACTTGGGAGACCTTTCGTGAGCGGTTCCTTGATCAATATTATCCCCGTTCATTCCGTGATGCTAAGGAGACAGAATTTCTGCAGCTTCGACAGAGGAGCATGTTTGTAACATAGTACGAGCAGAAGTTTCAGATGCTAGCCCGTTTTGCTCCTACCTTTCTATCTATTGAAGCTGAGAAATGTCGTAGGTTTGAGCTTGGCCTGCGAGGTGAAATACGTGCCATTGTGACAGCTGGAGCTTTTACTACCCTCGGAGAGTTATCTGATGCTGTAGTACGGGTGGAGGCTAGTCTACGGACACGTCCACAGTTCTTAGGTGGTGGACAACGTCGAGAGCGTTCATTTCCTAGAGCGTCGAGTCAGAGAGCTCTGAAAAGGGGCTGTTACATCGGAGCTTCGTCCGTGGGCATTGACCATTTTGGCAGGCCTGACAGTTTTCAGAGTTCCGGATTCAGAGGACCCAGGGCACAGCTGGCTCCACAGGCGAGTGCGACATCGGTTGCTTCCACAGGAAGACAGAGTGGCGGATTTACTCGAGATGTTTCTAGTGTTATATGTTTCTTCTGTGGAGAGCGGGGCCACTACCGGAGAGAGTGTCCATCGTTGTTACAGGGTGGTGGCGCAGGTCGGGGTGCAGTGGAGCAGGGGCGGAGTACCGCGTTAGTTTCTGGGACAACGAGTACTAGAGGAGGTGCTGGAGCTACCAGTAGACAGAGGGGTCGTGTGCGAGCAGCAGGACCACAGGCCTGAGTTTTTTCAGTTACACAGTAGGAGGCCCGGACAGCACCTGGTGTTGTGACAGGTACACTTACAATCCTTGGACATGATGTATGTGCTTTAATAGATCCCGAAGCTACCCATTCTTTTGTATCACGAAGTTGTGGTCTGATAGCGGATAGAGAGGTGTCCGGACTGGGTTGTGATATGGGTGTGAGTATGCCCACGGGGGAGGTGTTTGTGGTAAACCAGGTGTTGAGAGAGTGTCCCATATTGGTAGGTGACGTTGAGTTGGTAGCTGACCTGATACTCCTGGACTTGCATGACTTTAATGTTATTCTGGGGATGGATTGGTTGACATTACATCATTCTTCTATCGAGTGAGTCGATAAGAAGGTACCTTCCGGAGTCCAGGGTTACCAGAAATTACCTTTCAGGGAATACAGCGAGCAATTCCTGTTGGGGTGATTTCAGCTCTAAAAGCCAGTAAGTTGTTAAGGAAGGGGTGCAAGGGATACTTGGCTCACGTGGTGGACACACGTTCTTTACCATTGAAGGTGGAGGATATACCGATAGTGCGGGAGTTCCCAGACGTCTTTCCGGAGGATTTTACAAGATTTCCACCCCACCGAGACATTGAGTTCACCGTTGATCTTGTTCCAGGTACACAACCTATTTCTCAGACTCCGTACCATAGGGCGCCAGCTGAGTTGAAGGAATCGAATGGCAGTTGCAAGAGTTGGTTAATATGGGGTTTATTCGACCGAGTGTATCTCCTTGGTGAGCTCCAGTTTTGTTTGTGCGGAAAAAGGATGGAAGCTTGAGGCTCTGCATCGATTATAGGCAACTGAACAGGGTAACAATCCGGAATAAATACCCCTGCCTCGGATCAATGACCTGTTTGATCAACTGAGGGGAGCTCAACACTTCTCTAAGATCGATCTTCATTTTGGGTATCATCAATTGCGGGTTAAAGAAGAGGATGTACCCAAAACAGCCTTTAGAACCCGATATGCTCATTATGAGTTCCTAGTGATGCCGTTCGGGTTAATTAACGCACCAGCGACATTTATGGATTTGATGAACCGAGTGTTGCAGCCATACTTGGATCACTTTGTTATTGTATTCATTGATGACATTTTAGTCTACTCAAAGAGTGCGAAGGCGCACGAAAAGCACTTAAGGATGGTGCTTGGTACCCTAAGGAAGAATCAGTTGTACGCAAAGCTTAGTAAGTGTCAATTTTGGTTGACTAGCGTGAGTTTCTTGGGACATGTGATTTCGGCTGAAGAAATCAGTGTAGATCCCCAAAAGATTGAGGCAGTAGCAAAGTAGGAACGACCAAAGACAGTCACTGAGGTCAGAAGTTTCTTAGGGCTAGCTGGATATTACAAGGTGGTTTGTGGAAGGATTTTCTACCATTGATGCCCCATTGACACGGCTAACAAGGAAGGGAGTCAGATTTGTTTGGAATGAGGATTGTGAACAAATTTTTCTGGAGTTGAAAAAAAGATTGACAACTGCTCCTGTATTGACCCTTCCGGACGATAGTGGGGAATTTGAGGTGTACAGCGACGCATCCTTACAAGGATTGGGATGCGTGTTAATGCAACATGGGAAAGTGATTGCCTATGCCTCCCGCCAGTTGAAGTCTCATGAACGTAACTATCCTACCCATGATTTAGAGCTAGCTGCTGTGGTACATGCTCTAAAGATTTAGAGACATCATTTGTATGGTGCGACCTGTAGACTGTTTACTGATCATAAGAGCCTGAAGTACTTATTCACACAGAGGGAGTTAAATGTGAGGCAAAGATGATGGTTGGAACTGATTAAGGACTATGATTGTACGATTGAGTACCATCCTAGAAAAGCTAATGTGGTAGCTGATGCTTTGAATCGGAAATCAACACATTCTGTGGCACACCTACGGATGACCCATTTGCCCCTATTGGTTGAACTCCGTAAGACTAGCGTTAATTTAGGACTTGCTAGCCAAGGTGTCTTGCTAGCTAGTTTCCAAGTACGGCCAATCCTAATTGACCAGATCATCGATGCTCAATTCCAAGATCCTGTCTCGTACGTTCTTCGGATTGAAGTGGAAGCAGGAGAACGGCAGGATTATATAGTCAAAGATGACGAACCCTTACTAAAGGAAGGACGGTTGTATGTGCCTGGAGACGTCACATTAAAGAAAGAGATTTTGGACGAAGCACATAGTTAAGCGTACGCTATGCGTCTAGATGGAACGAAAATGTACCGCACGCTTCAAGAACACTATTGGTGGCCGGGTATGAAACGGGAGATCACTGAGTATGTCAGTAAGTGTTTTATTTGCCAGCAGGTAAAGACTGAGAGGCAAAGACCCTATGGAGCGTTGCAACCACTTCCTATCCCAGAATGGAAATGGGACCACATAACGATTGATTTTGTGTTTGGACTTCCTAGGACGCCCAGAGGCCACGATGGATTTTGGGTGGTTGTGGACAGACATACCAAGTCAGCGCATTTCTTACATGTAAGAGAAGACTTCCAGATGACACAGTATGCCAGATTGTTTATAAATGAGATTATACGATTACATGGCACTCCTGCCTCTATCGTATCGGATCGAGATCCGCGATTTACATTCAGATTCTGGCAGAGTTTACAGGAAGCTTTTGGAACAAGATTAGAGTTTAGTACAACGTTCCACCCTCAGACAGACGGACAGTCGGAGTGAACCATTCAGACCTTGGAAGATATGATGAGAGCCTGTGTCTTGCAATTCCAAGGAACTTGGGAGTCACACTTACCATTGATGGAATTCACTTATAACAATAGTTACCAACGAGTATTGGGATGGCACCTTATGAAGCCTTGTATGGACGGCAATGCAGAACCCCTTTGTGTTGGACTGACGTGGGCGAAAGGAAATTTACTAAATCCGAATTGGTGGAATTGACAACAGAGAAAGTCAAACTCATCGGAGATAGGCTCAAGGCAGCCCAAGATAGACAAAAGTGCTATGTGGACCGTCGGATTAGAGATCTTGAGTTTAAAGTCAAAGATTGGGTATTTCTGAAGCTATCTCCTTGGAAAGGTATAGTGCGGTTTGGCAGGCGAGGGAAATTGAGCCCCCGTTTCATCGGGCCATACGAGATTGTTAAAAGGATCGGCCAGGTTGCATACAGATTAGCACTACCTCCTGAACTTTCTAAGGTCCATGATGTATTTCACGTATTGATGCTACGGAAGTATGTGTGTGATGCCTCTCATGTACTAGAAGAACAACCCATTTAACTCAGAGAAGACTTAAGCTTCGAAGAACAGCCCGTACAGATTTTGGATCGAAAGGATAAGGTACTTCGTCGGAAGACTATCCCCCTAGTAAAGGTTCTCTGGAGGAATCAGAATGTGGAGGAAGCCACATGGGAACCCGAGGCACAGATGCGAGAGCAGTATCCATACTTGTTTCCTTAAAATTTTGGGACGAAATTTCTTAAAGGGGGGAGGTTGTAACGCCCCGGAAACTCAAAGAATGTAAATTGCAAAATGATAAATGAAATGACGTTTTTACCCTTTTACCTTTGTGAATAGTATGGTCAAATTGTTGACTTTTTACTTGGTAGGTCCAACGGACATTGGCCGATGACTGTGGCGTAGTTCGGGACGTCGCGAGTCCATAGACAGGGGGCACGTCCGATTCCGACGATCAGGGAAGAAGTTATGACGTTCGGAAGTTCAATGGCATTTTCGTAATTAGGTCGAAAAGGAGGAAATTGTTGACTTTTTGTTCGACCACTATTTTTCATGTAATTCGAGGACCGTTAGGTAGGTCTCGATGCCCTGAGTCCATAAACAGGCGGCACGCTGAAAACGGACCTCGGACAGATGAATTACGGTTCTAGAACGAGGAAGGGCATTTTGGTAATTTTGTGAAGGAAGCGCAAAATTGTAATTTCAAGGGTGCAGATTGAATTCAGCCGTGGTGGTCTGTTGTGTGAATTGTTTTAGTTGTTCAGTGAATTGTTTGACAATGTAAGTGACATTGGGGGAATTGTTTAACACTGAGAAAGGCTGAGTGGAAGCACAGGTGTACTGGTTCCACTGTGAAGACAGAGCACGGGCACCATTGTTTTGGTTTTGGGTCAGTTGCGGGGAACACTTACACAGAGGGACTGAGAGATTCTTTTAGTTAGTTGTGAAGGACGAATTGATTATAAAGAGTTAGAGTGAGTCGAGGGGGCCATTTTGGAGAGGAAAGACTAAGGAACTTGAGAGAAAACAGAGTCGGGAAAAAAACTGGAAAATGGAGGGATATTTCGAAAATTAATTTGTGAGTCGAGAGGAGCTAAACAGAGGTTAGAAACAGTCTTCTGGACTCATTTCAACTTCAACCATACAAAAATCGAAGGAAGTTGTTCACGGTCTGGCCTAGAACTGAAGTTCCAACTTCTGGAAAATTTCGAGGTTGAGGACGACTACCTACAGGTAAGGATTTGTGAAATTGGTTATGGTTTAATGTTTTTTTAGGTCTTACGAAGCTTCTGTATCAATTAATTAGAAAACCAAGTTGATTTGAGTGAGTGTCGAAAGTTGACCCGTTTGTTTGACCATGAGTGAAATGATCGATTTAGGGCTTGATGTAGGTAATTAATAAGGGAGAACCTAAATTAACACTTAATGGAAGGATTTCGGTGGAAAAACTAAAGTAATTAAGTTGGAATTGTTAGAGATTCAACCGAGTTGTGTCGCGGGTTTATGACCCGTTTAACAGGGAAACAGGTAAGGAAGACACACTGTAGCTTACTGTGCAGTGCGCGTGGCTTTCACAGGCAGCCACTTTGGGCGGCGCGTGAGGCCATATCTCAGGTCACGGTCAACAGGTGATTTTATCCTTTTAGTGTAACGGACATTTTGAGTTAAATTTCGAGTCAATCGGACGTCGTTCGGGATAGTTTGGAGAGTTCGAAGGTTTAGGATTTTAATTTAATTACGTTGAAAAATCCTGAAAATTTAGGGAGATTAATATAAGCTTAATGGGAGTGTTTGCGACCCAAATTGTGATCTTCGGGTCCACTCACACATTTTTTTTTAATACCATTTATTTTAGTGCACTCACACTTTTCTGTTTTAATACCCTCTAGGTCGTGGTACAAGTTTTGGGGGCTAACGCCGAGGTAGAGGCAGAGGCATAAAGTTTTCCCGTTGCGATGTAGTTAGTTCATAGAGTAGGGTTTTATCCTTATCTTGTTTTGTAACCATGCTCTATGATACTGTTGACTGGTTGTACCGTTGGTTGTATCGTACTTTCTCCCTGGTCTGACAGTACTTGTAATGTATTATTGTGTGGTTATTTTTGGTTGTTTGTCTGCAATTATTAGATGGGAGCAGGATTCTCCCCGGTTATCGAGGTGATAATCAGGGCGGGTCCTGTCATTATATGTTTTCTATACGTGATTTCTATGTTTATGATTATGATCTCGATGATTTACGGTTTTGCACGTAATTCGAGATTATGACGAATTTGCACAGTTTACGAGTTTTCGACTTCTATTGTGATTTGATCATGATTTTGATGATTTGATTTCGGGATTTGAAATATGATTTATAATGGATTTTGGAAAAGTGATTTCAGGCTTAAAGCCCTGTTCTTGTGATTTCGATAAACGAGATTTCGGTTTTGAAATCGAATTTTGAAAAGATGATTCTTGATTCGGTTTAAAACTTGAAACTGAAATTCTGGATTTAGGTTCGGGACGATGGTTCCGGATGCCGGCTTACGGAGTCATTATTGCGAATTCGGATATGAATTTTCTATGGTTTTCACTTGGTTTTGGGTTTAAAGACCCGTTGAAAAATGGTTATGGGTTTAAAGGCCCGAAAAAAGAAAACGGCTGGATCTGGTTTTGAGTTTAAAGACTCGGTTGATTGACGGGGGAGGGCCCTGGATTGATATATTTTGAGTTTAAAGACTCGGTATATGTTTTGAGTTTAAAGAGTCGGTTATTGTGTTATCCCCCGAGGCATGTTGATTGTGTTTTGAGTTTAAAGACTCGTTGATATCCCGGGAACGCCTGATTATGCGCATGTGTTTTGAGTTTAAAGACTCGGGCGCACTTGAGATCCAGCAACTTGATTGATTGATGTTTGTCACTGGTTTTTCACTGGTTTTCAGATCTTTTGGGCAATGGCTCGGATGATTTGGATTTGATGAATTGTGGGCTGAGTTCCCATACTTTGATAAGGATTTATGATTTTGGACTGAAGCCCTGGATTTGAATTACAGATTTAAGAAAAGGAAATGATTCTGGTTTTCATTGATGGTTTTCTTATCTCGGATATGGAATGAGTTTTATATGCATGCATTGGTTTTTAAATGGAGGGTATAAATGTAATTTCTTATACACTGTTTTCAGAACGTATTGATTATTTTTTTCCACTCATAGACTTTTATGTTTTTCGATACCCTACAGGTTGTTGCGGTGCGGGCTGTTGGTAGATAGAGACGGAGACATCACATACGCGATCCACAGTAGGTTCTGTGTACTCTGGGAAGTCCGGAAATTTTGGACGGTTCGTTTGGTAATCCCTTGTCCGGCTTACGTGTTACATGGAGGTTGGACGTCGATTTAGCCTTTGTGTCACGCGTAAGTTAGACGGGAGCATGACTTATCCCTTAATCCCGGGGGATTGGGGGTGGGTCGTGTCAGTTTGAATGGGAAGTGGAGGTCGAGGATGGTGCAGAAGCCTTGGACGGCATCTTGTTTTGGGCCGTGAAGTTCAAATTGTGGAGGTAACCGTCTCGACTCGATTTTCATGTTTTTAGTGGCTGTATAGGTTGGGTTCATGGTTAGGAACACTTAGGAATCAAAATGGGATGAAATGGAGTGAAAATGAGTGAGATTGGACAGTGAACCGTGACCGCCGGTTCGGTTCAAACTAATCTGAACCCGACCAACTAGAGGTTAGGGATGATGAATAGTGCCCGGCGCGTCGGCTTCACACTCAGGGACTTCAGGCCGCCCGTGGGGGCACGTGGGCCACATTTTCGGGATGCTTCCAACACACAAAATCATCCTTTCGATGTAACGAACATTTTGGGACTACTTTCGTGTCAATCGGACACCGTCTCGATATTGTTCGGGACGTCCGAAGGTTTAGGTTTGGCATTAAAAATAGTTAAAAATTTGGGAAAATTACAGGGCTTTAGTAAGAGGTTGATTAAGTAGTTAGTAACCCTCTAAAGGGATTTGGACAGGTTTAGGAGTCCCGGTGACGGTGTTTGGCCCTGGAGAGCCGTATGGCTCGCGTATCGAGCTAGCAGCTCGGACGGTCTGTGAGTGGACCTTTTTTTCTAAATTGATGCTTCCATAAATGTTTATTATATTTTTAATACTTTTTTTGTGATGCCATGCGTGCATTTATGTGTGGTTACGTATTGGCACGTATTTCGAGGTTTCGGCCTTATACGGTGCATATACGTGTTTGTACTTTCTACGGTGGTTTAAATGAAATGGTTTTGTATTTAAGAAGGATAAACTTGGGCATGAGACCCATTTGCTTTTGTCTCGGGCATGTAGCCCTATTGGTGACCTACAGGTCTGAGTCGTGGTCGCGACGAGTGCTATGTGCACGGAGACGGACGATACGACGCTCGCCTCCGGACTAGGATGCGTTCCTTCCGGAAAGGTCATGATGCACGTACCGTCGTCGAGCAGCCACTGCAGGCTCGACTTCCGAGTACTGACGGTACATGATATTGATCGGTGATGAGTGCACCATGATCTAGTGGTGGTAGCATCGGTTGATTCGTTCACGGCGACATACCAGGATTGAGGGCGGTCCTAGACGGATGGTTGCACGCATCACTACAATTGGAATCGTGATTGACCCTGAGATATCGAGCACGATGCCCAGTTGAGTCATGAGTTCGAGCACGAGGCCCAGTTACTTTACATTTGTGATTTCGGGTCGGGGACCCTAAATGGATTTCCGGGTTCATGACGGTTTAGGGGAACGTAGCATGAATCCCTTGAAAGATTTTAAGAATGTTTTTGATATATATATATATATATGTTCATATACCTTCCTTATTTGGAATGTCTCCTTTGGGGAGGGTCGTTGGCCTGGGTGGACCCCGGAGTAGTCACGGAGCACTAACTGAGTGGAGTCGCCCCCATTGGGTACCTTACTCTCAGGAGGGCTTGGATTGTAACCCTCAAGGAGGGTCATTGATCTGCGGACATTGACCTGGGTGGACCCTGAGGAGACTTGGGCTTTGAGACCCCGGGTAGCACGCGCGTGGCTTTAGATACCGTGACAGGATTGGTTATGTGATTTATATGTATATGCTATATTAGATGTGATGTGTATAGGTTTTGGGCTGAGTCCCACATGGATTTGCGCAGTGGGCCGTGTATTTGGTTTCATTTACGATTTTGGGATAAGGCCCTAATGGTTTGGTAACTGCTTTTTGAATGCACGCATGCTTTTTAGTGAAGGGTACAATTGTCTTTTATTGAAAATGTTTTATTAAATTATTTTTTTTGTCCACTCACAGCTTTTAAATGTTTTGACTGCCCTTTAGGTTGATCACGGATGTGGGCTGTAGCAGAGACCGAGACATCACATACCTCCTCTGGATCCTAACGTACTCTAAAGCCTGAGCGGATTAAAGTCGGAATTTCCCTTGTCTGACACTCTGTGTCAGACAGGATCAGGAGCGTCCCGCGTTAATCCTGGGGGATTGGGACGGGTCCTGACAGTTTTAGTCAGATTTTACGATGCACGTTTTTTGAAAAGGGTTGACTTTGTTGTTTGGTTGTGGGATCCTAAATATCGAAGTCTGGACCATACGATGAATGACCAGTGTAACTCACCCCATTGGTCCATATCTTTACATTTATGCATCTATACCCTTTCTCTCTCTCTCTCTCACTCTCTCTCTCTCTCTTTGTTTTGAATAACCTGAAACCCACCCCATTCCCATATTATAATCTTCATCTTGTTCTACCTTTGAGGGAAAGCTGAGAAAGAGGGAGGCTGAGAGATTAAGAGAGACGGTGGTGAGAGGTGGAGCCACGGTGGCTAGCTAGAAACCCAGAGAAAAAGGTAAACTCGTGGACCTTAAAATGGTGTTTTTAGTTTGAGGCGCTGGGATTGAGAACTGAGGCCAGAGTTATGTTCGTCGAGCTTGTGCGAGTCCACATGGACAAAAATGAGACAGAGAGGATGCATGGATGAGCTCAAGTGGAAGCTCGAAGGACGTCCGTGAGGGTTCGAGCTTGGCTCAAGGATTTCAGATATTGTTTCTTAGTTTTAACATTATAGATCGTTTTCTAGGTAGGCTAGGAGTAGTGTCGTGAAAGAACACTGGCAAAAAAGGACCTGAAATAGCGAAGATCGGTTTTTGGTATTTAGGTCGACCCGACTGGAGGTTAACGATGATGGCGTGGCAAGTGATGTCATCATGTCAAGCCAAGTGGCCAAGGCTAGTTGGTGCCATGTGGTGTTGTGCAAGTCGGTCTGTCAGAGGTGATGTGGTAGGGTGACGTTAGCATAATGTCATGATGATGTCAGCAAGTGACACAAGGCACGTGTCATGTGGTGACATGTGGCACATATCACATGATGTCATGTGTTCGGGTGACGTCAGCTAAGGATGACGTCATCAGCTCACATTAGTGTTGACCGCATATTAGGGAACTTTGACTAGTTAATGTGGGCATGTGGGATTGAATTTTGATCGGAGGTCATTTGATTGGTAGTTTTGCGGGTTTTCTCCTCGAAAAGTGTGTTTGGGCTGTATTTTCAGTTCCGAGGTATTTGGAGGTTTCTTGTATGGACTTATGTGGATTGCTAGTGACCCCCAGGTGTGCTTTGACAGGCTAGGATGTCCTAGACGCTTCGATTAGCTTACAACTCATGTATCGAGCCAATGGTGGTACTGTGAGTGGACATTTGATTTGATAAACGTGATGCATGCATAATTATATGTTTTCTCTAGCTTTATAACATGATTTGGAATGGTTAATATTATGTATATTATTTATGGATTTATGATTGGTTTTTGGAAATCGGGATTTGGGCTGGTGCCTGGGAGGTAAATGTTTTGGGTTGGTGCCCGGGGATGGAAACTATTTTAGGCTAGGGCTCAGATTAAAATGTATTTTTTTGAATACTATTTTCTGGATTGGTCAACCTCAGGCGACTAGATCGCTATCCGGAGTTGGACTCCAAGGATTCCTAGAGACGGGTTCAGATGTACTCGGGGTTAGATTCCACACGTGCCGATGGGGTTGGACCTTGGAGGACCCGTAGTTGTCTACTGGTAGTACAGATAGAATTCTAGTTGGACTAGCGGATGGATGGACCATTATGACGAGGTTTGACATATGGCTAGTTGGACTAGTAGGCAGGTTGGACCAATGGGATCAGGTTTGGCCATTACTATTTGTGATGTGTTTAAAGTTTTCAAATGGCTTGGAGCCGAGCATTTTCAGGGAAATGTGGACCAAGGGCTTTTATTTGTTTTATGTGATTTGGTTTGGATCCCAGGGCAGAGACTGTTTGGATTTTGGTGACTGATGGTCGGGGTGACATGCTTGGAGTAGTGGGGACTGTGTCTGGAACGTTGATGGGTTCCGGGGATGCTATGTCTTGGTAGACTTAGGTTGGTTGACGTTTGGGGTTAACTATAACGTTAGTCTAGATAATGTACCAATTAGTTCATCTCCGTAGTTCTTAGGGAGTACGTGTTGGACGCGTCTCACGGGTTGGTCGAGTGATTGGGAGGACTCAGAGAGGTTTTCAGAGTTTAGTGTGTGGTCTATCCAGATCTAGGATCGGACAGATAGGGCTCTGTATTGAGCCATGTTAGCATGGCAACTGTATGATAGTTGGATTGGATTTGAGGTTGACTCTTCATTAGGATACTTGTACTGGGTGTCAAATGATGTGCTATAGAGAAGAGGGACTTGAGAGGAGTCGGGATCATAGGTTGGGTCTCCAGGAGAGTTGATAACAGGACCTGTCTCAAATTTTCCAGAAAATCGGATCGATTCTACTTATGTCTGACAACTCTTGTCAGATAAGGGATTTCCTAACTTTTGACCTTACTACTATCGTTTATTTTATTCTTCATATAGTACTTAACTAACAAAATTTTTCTCTTGCGGTGCACTAGCTACTTTCGTCCCACTTGTCCCGTTAGAGATGTTCATCATCTACCAATAAGGTTTGAGAGCCTTATTGTGTATTACCCTCAATTACCAATAATCCCATCATTACTAATTAGCATACAAACATAACTCCATACAACAACCCTTATTCGCAACCTCCACACCTATTTCCGACTCACCCAAACTCAAAGAAAGCTTATATACATGTCCCTTTGTTCTACTATTAAATCTTTAGTCATTTCTATCTCCATAGTACTTACCATCAACAACATTATTATTCCCTAACTAAATATACAATTTTTCAAATACCCTTAAGTTTGTATCACTATATTTGGGCATAACATATTGACACCTAGTAATAAAATATAATACGCATATTATTCCGAATAGTATAACATTATCAATCATATTCATAGGAACAATATCCTTAGAAATAAAGGGGAAAATTCATTCACCAACCTTATCATTTTACTTTACTAGTAACCCAAGTAATGTTCGGTTTTGTTTCCGTAGTAGTAACCTTTTTTATGGAATTTGAATTATTGTACCTCACCACTCAATTATAACTTTAGGCAAGCTGCTTTAATTATACACACGTAAAATCCCACAATCATGTTTCAATAATTAGGGAAACTCAATACCATGTTATTTCTTCTACCTATGTGGTAGGATATGTTAATATTAGTTTCATGTTTTCCAAACAAACATAACATGTAATTCTTCTTCGTACTTTTAGTTCACCTTCATTCATCAAAATTTTGGCACTAACATAGTCATTCATATAACCATAATCAAATTAGCATATCTTCTATTTAATCCCTCTATCCAATTACCACAGATTACCCTTACAACTCCAATTGAAATCAATCAAAAGCCAATTGAGTTAATAATATAACATAATACTTTATATAACCAAAACTATATTCAAACGTCGTCTATTTAATACAATCGTGGTACCATTGAACTCAGAATACAAAGAGGAGTATTTAAAGTGTTGGACGTACCTCCAGGAACCACCGCACGTGCTCTCACGCAGCGATATTTCTGTGTGTGAAGTCCACACACATGCACAGTTACCAGCTACCTACACTTGGGTCGCCCGACCCGGCGACCAGACCCGGCCATATATTCCTCATTTTCCATTGTTTTCCCCATTTATGTCCAGATTGATCATAACCAACCCAAGAGGAGATCTATGGCCAGAGAACTAAAGTAAACGAATTGGAAGTCACAAACTCTTACATGGATGTTTCAGCTAGGTTTCCCGCTCTGAACTAAGTTGTCTCTTGTGTATTCACCCCTCGTTTTCGATTTGGGATTGCTCAAAAGACATCCAGGAGGCTAATAGGAAGCTTATGACTAAGTTTCTTTGTCTGAAATGAGGATTTCAAAGGAGAGAACCCAAAATTGTAGTTTCGGGTTTGTCTCCCTCCTACCTTCCATTTATTTCTCTCTATTTATTGATAAGCACACATTTCATCACCTTTTTATCTCAATTTCCTTTTCATCTTACATTGTTATAACCTTAATCCTACAATTTCTAACTTGTTTTAATATTTTAGGTAGCAACCCAAGAATGTGGAGTAAAGAGATTAAATTGGAGCAAACCCGCATAAGCTATCAAGAATGGGCCAAGATTTATAAAGATTGGATCAAGATTCATCAAGATGGGTTAACACTATGACCATGTGTGCAAGAAGGTTTAAGATTATGCCAAGATTCGTTCTTTGAGAAGCCCGAAAGAAGAAGTGGATTAAAAGTTACAAAGCAGAAATCTGCCTGTGCAGATTATCCCACTTCCACGGACCATTGTGAACGCCTGAGATAGAATACGAATGTGAGTAAGGTATGGCTGGAAAGCTCTAGAAATCTAGTTTCCAATGTTAAAGAATTACTCAAATCGGAGTCCTACAACCACGAGAATTCCTGTTTTGGTGAGGCATAGTCAATCTGCGCGGGAATGATTACTTATTCTACTATGAATTGAAGCCTTGCACGTTTTCCAACTGTCCCATATTCTAAAATTCCAGCAAGCAACCCAAATTCCAAGCAAATTAAGGAGAAGAATTTCCCCTTTTTAATTAGGATTTGTTTTCCCTTTTTAAATTAGGAGTTTCTATCACCTTCTTAATTAAGTTTTGTATTTATTCTTTCATTAGGATTTAGAATATCTTTTTCTTTTGGACATTAATTTAATTAGTTTAATCCTTTTCCTTTTAGAATTAAATTGTGAACTCCTATTTATTTAGGGATTAATTTTCTCTTATAAATAGAGAGGCTTAGGTTATTTGTAGAGGTCGCTCATTATTTGTATCAAAACTCTACTTAAACCAATTTTTCCTTTTCAATAAATTCTAGATTTCTCGTGCAATGTTAATTATACCATACTTCATTCTCTACACCTTCATCCGTGACATAGTCAGGCTGTCCCTGTGTGTCCCACCAAAGAGTGCCCAATCACTTCGTATCTATAGGGTGTCCCGAAGAGAAAAAGTGTAACACGGCCTCTTTACCTTATAATTATCTTTTGTGCTTGAATATCATGGTTTATGAACTTATTTCTAATATTATTCTTGGATTTATGATTTGTATTGCTTCAATATTCTATGACAGGACCCGTCCCAATCCCACTGGGACCACCTGGGGATGTGCCCCGTTCCCGTCTGACAACGACTATAAACATACCAAAATTACCCTTAAATAAAAACTAAATAGTCAAATAGATAAATAACGTGCAACAAAATTGTTCAGAGTGATAGCTGTCAGACAAGGGATAGTAAAATAACAAAATGTGAGCACAATAGTCAGAGTACATTATTTGGTGCTCAACCTACCCACAAGGGGGTGTACAGGTGCATAGCGAATAAACTAAGCCTCTTCCTCCTCCTCCGAATCCTTCTCTAGTTCCGTGTCACGTCCTGGAGGGGTCAGTAAAACATTTAAAGAGTGAGTGGGCAAAAAATAAACAGTTTATGAATCGATTTCATAATAAAGTAAATCATAAGGTTTTACCCCTCCGTTTTCCAAACCTTGCATGCATTGAAAACACAATATCATAATGAAATCATTATCACACAATTATAATCATAATCGAAAGGAGAAACTGACATATCAATGCACTATAAAACCCAACCCAAATGATGTCACGGTTCTAAGGCTACGCGTTGCCACTCAGGGTCTCACACCCAAGACTCTCTAGGTACATCAGTGCCCGGTATCCCGGTCACTGCCCGAGGTATACGAACGTGCGTTCCTGAGAGTAAGCAACCCAACAGGGGTCAACTCCACTCAGTCAGGGCCCCGTGACTACTCCAGGGTCCACCCGGGCCAACGACCCTCCCTAGAGGAGACAAGATAGATAGGTAGGAAAGTACAGTACAAGAACAGTATAGTTTACCCTATGTGCCCCGGACATCCCAGAACACAATCCACATATAATCCAGACGGGTCTCATGCCCAAAACATTATAATAAGAGATATAAACATTTCATATAGTACTCATCTAAATCATAAGTGGAAATAGTAAAACAGTTTATGCATGCAAGCCTTTTATAAATTAAACAACCCACTCACACTCGGTCCTAGCTGCTGAACGACCGCTAAAACCTGTATTAACATATCTAAGAGTAACTAAAGGACCCTACAACTCCAATACTAAGACCCTAGAACAGATCCGTCTCGAATACGCAACTCGGACACTATTCCCGAGGCTTCAAACCCCATTTTGACTATCTTAACGATCTCCAATCGACACGAAACCACCACCAATGGATCCGTATCATCGAAACCTTGAAAATGGTACTGATCCCACCAAAAATACTATTCACACGCGCACTCACGCACCTGGTCAACGCGTGGGTCGACGTTGCTACAATGCTGCTGACGTCACTGCTGACGTCAACATGCGTCACTGTTGACGTCAGCATGATGTCATCACTGACACTTGTCAGGTGACACGTGGCATGCTTTGGTTGGCCCCTGATCTGACAATCTCTGACATGATGATGTCATCATGATGTCAGAAGTGACGTCAGCATGACGACGTCATCACTGCTACAGTATCGGGTTAACCCGTTTACTGGAACCGGGTCACCGTTGACCCGTTTCCACAGTCGATTTCCGGCCACCATTTTCGACGGGGTTGGATCCTAATGAGTCGTCTAGGTCTGTTCTACGGTTCCATAACCTCAAAACTGGAAGAAAAATGATAGAATCTTACTTGGGCTTCGATGAAGTTAACGACCAAACTTCGGTCCTCTTCTCCGGCTATCCTCTCCGTCTCAGTTGTCCAAACCGGTCCCTATGAACTCGTGACTGACCCTAGAGTATATCCCAAACCAAGTATTCAAAACCTAAACGTTAAAATGGGTTTTTTCGAAACAGGGAAGGTAAACGGGTTTCTCGGGTTTTGGGCGTTACCTCTGCCGTGGCCTTCGTCGTCCATTCAGTTGTGTTCCTGGGGTCCTCAAGACGTCATCTGGAGCTCCGTTCAAGTCTAGAGGGTGAGGAGGTGTGGTTTTGCTTCCTGGATCCGATTCCTCTGCGTTTCGAGTCTGGAGCTTTTTGGGTTTGTTCAGGCCGGGAGGAAGGGAGATGAGGGTCGGTGGTACACGGGGAAGCTGAAGGTGATGATGGTGATGCTGAGGACGGCCACCTGGTGGTGTGAGAATGGCTGGTTTGATCGTTTGGGTTGAGGGAAAATGGAAGGGTTCGATTTGCACGGTGTAGGAAAATGTATGTGTGTTTGTGTTTTTCCAGAGAGAGAGATGATCATGCAGGGATAGAGAAAAAGCAGAATAAATGAAGGGTTTGGATCAGTTTGGGCAGAAAGATCAAAGGCTAGGGTTAATTGAAGGGAAATAAAATATATAAAATTGGACCTATGGGTGTAGACCCAACTTTATTGGAATAGTTGTCACTTGGATGAGTGACACTTGTCACTCATCCGCTGGCTTGATTTAAATCTAGGGTTTGTACGGATTCCCATAATTAATTAATATTTTAATCGTTTGCTCCCGGTTCGTAAATTCCGCTAAAACACTTCCGTGACCATAACTTCCTCATACGAACTCCGATTTCGGCGTGCCGCCTGTCTACGGATTCGTGACGTCCCGATCTACGTCATAGTCATGGTCAAAGTCTAAATTATTTCCCTGGTCAAAAGTTAATGTTTCCCCCCTCAGGGGCAAAATAGTCATTTTACATTAAAATATTAATAATCTCGGTTCGGGTCGTTACAACCTACCCAGCTTACAAAATTTCTATCCTCGAAATTTACTCAAATAAATGTGGGTACTGCCCACTCATCAAATCCTCGGGTTCCCATGTCTCTTCCTCCACATCGTGGTTCCGCCATAGCACCTTAACCAATGGAATCGTCTTGTTCCTTAAGACTTTTTCCTTCCAATCCAGAATCTGTACGGGTTGCTCTTCGAAGCTCAAATCTATCATCAGTTCCAGTGGTTGTTCTGGTAGTGCATGAGAGTCATCCTGAAGATACTTCCATAGCATAGACACATGGAATACATCATGTACTCGATAGGTCACTCCCATCGGTGTACCCACACCCATCTCATACTCAAGTGCGGACACCTCATGGCCCCACAGACTCGCACAGCGCGGTGAAATAAAGGAATGAGTTGCTGCCGAATCCATCAATGCACGAACGGCAATATCAGAAATGTATATAGTACTTGTCACAACTCCAGGAATAGATCTGGCCTGCTGATGTGTGACAGCATAAACACGGGCCAAAGACTCGGCGGGTCGTCCTCGTCCTCTAGCTCCTCGATCACGGCCACGCACAACACCGTGTGCCCAGCTGCTGGCAGTCTGGGATGCTGAGCTTTGTGCTGGAATAGCGCTGCCCCGAACCATCGGACACTCAGATGTGTAGTGCCCCGACTCACCACAAGCAAAACATGTGACCTCTCTAGGTAGACTCGAGTATCCTCCTAGTGAGGTGCTCATCGGTGAGTACTGCTGCTGCCAAGCACCAGATCGCTGTCCAGACCGCTGAGGACTCCTGAAACGACCGGTACGTCCTCGATTGCCCGAAGTTGAAGATCCGCCAGAATGTCCTCCCTTCGAGCCCCGACTGCCCGAGAATCCCAAGTATGGGCGATCACGTCGCCGTGGCTCTCCCTCAGCTCGCTGTTGTGCCAGAAGACTGTTCTCAACTCTGGTTGCAGCGTCAGTCAGATCCCTCATAGTAGCAAAGGGAGTCGCAGTCACCATCGCCTGTATCTCAGGTCGTAGGCCCCACTCGAATCTGCGACAACGGTCATCCTCGGTGATCACGAAGTTCTCAGCAAAGCGAGACAACATCAGGAAGGTCTCCTCATACTCTGCCACAGTCTGGTCTCCCTGTCGGAGCTGCAAGAACTCTGCCTCCCGGGCGTTGCGAAACGATCTCAGATAGAACTGATTGAGAAATCGCTCCCGGAAGGTCTCCCAAGGAATGGTGTGAACGGTCCAGCCGGCCAAGACAAGGTTGTGCCACCATTGGTAGGAGCTCCCATCTAGTAGGAATGTCACCAGTACTACACGATCCTCCGGTGGGCAGTGCATGACCTCAAAGATCCTCTCCCAGCGGTCGATCCACTGGTGTGCTTCCTCGGGGTCGGTCCCCCCGCTAAAGATCGTGGCACCTAGGCGCTGGGCCCGGTCAATGCTCGCAGTGTCCCCATTCCCTCCTGTTTCCTCGTCAGCACGTGCACAATGATCACGTCGAGGAGGCATATCAAAACTGTTAAGAGGCAAACGGGTTAAAAGACGTCGAAAGTGACCATGTACAAAGTACAAACCCCTAACCTAGTACAATGACTGCTAATCCTAGTGCTCTGATACCAAGCTGATAGGACCCGTCCCAATCCCACTAGGACCACCCGGGGACGTGCCCCGCTCCCGTCTGACAACGACTCCAAACATACCAAAATTACCCTTAAATAAAAACTAAATACTCAAATAGATAAATAACGTGCAACAATATTGTTCAGAGAGATAGCTGTCAGACAAGGGATAGTAAAATAACAAAATGTGAGCACAATAGTCAGAGTACATTATTTGGTGCTCAACCTACCCACAAGGGGGTGTACAGGTGCACATCGAATAAACTAAGCCTCTTCCTCCTCCTCCGGATCCTCCTCTAGTTCCGTGTCACTGCCTGGAGGGGTCAGTAAAACATTTAAAGAGTGAGTGGGCCAAAAATAAACAGTTTATAAATCGATTTCATAATAAAGTAAATCATAAGGTTTTACCCCTCGGTTTTCCAAACCTTGCATGCATTGAAAACAAAATATCATAATGAAATCATAATCACACAATCATAATCATAATCGAAAGGAGAAACTAACATATCAGTGCACTGTAAAACCCAACCCAAATGATGTCACGGTTCTAAGGCTACGCGTTGCCACTCAGGGTCTCACACCCAAGACTCTCTAGGTACATCAGTGCCCGGTATCCCAGCCACTGCCCGAGGTATACGAACATGCCTTCCTGAGATTAAGCAACCCAACGGGGGTCAACTCCACTCAGTCAGGGCCCCGTGACTACTCCAGGGTCCACCGGGGCCAACGACCTTCCTTGGAGGAGACAAGATAGACAGGTAGGAAAGTCCAGTACAATAACAGTATAGTTTACCCTAAGTCACCACTTGAATAAGCTTTAAATAATGACCTTATGATCCTTAAGTTGAGTAAATTCTTATTAGTTGAGTCTATCACTTGAATAAGCTTATGGTTTTGGTTCATTTGTGCAAGTATGTTCATATTCTTATGGTTTATGTTTGAATTTTTTATGAAGTAACTTATTTTCTATTATGTGAGCATCCTTCTCACATACATTGAGTGCAAACACAAACCTTATACACATTGAGTGAAATTATGAGTGCATATCCATTGGAGTTGATTCATACTTGTTTTATTCATGTTGAGATACGTTTCATCAAGTTTACTCATTGTCTTGCTTGTCAAGACATTTTGTTATGATGTATTAAATTTTGAATTCCATATGCTATATAGCTCTTTAGTGTAAATATTTGATGCCAGACTTATGTTGATACAATTTGAGACAAATGGTTAAGGGTTTAAAAGTTTCGGATTCTAAGAAGAAAAAAAAAAAAGATGAGTTTCAAAGCTATAGTTTGGTTTGGTATTTGCTAGGGACTAGCAAAAATTAAGTTTGGGGGAATTTGATAAGCACATATTTTATCACCTTTTTATCTCAATTTCCTTTTCATCTTACTTTGTTATATCCTTAATCCTACAATTTCTAACTTATTTTAATATTTTTAGGTAGCAACCCAAGAATGTGGAGTAAAGAGTTTAAATTGGAGTAAACCCGCATAAGCTGTCAAGAATGGGCCAAGATTTATAAAGATTAGATCAAGATTCATCAAGATGGGTTAACACTATGACCATTTGTGCAAGAAGGTTCAAGATTATGCCAAGATTTGTTCTTGGAGAAGTCCGAAAGAAGAAGTGGATTAAATGTTACAATGCAGAAATCTGCCTGTGCAGATTATCCCACTTCCACGGACTATTGTGAACACCTCCGATAGAATCAGAATGTGAGTAAGGTATGGTTGGAAATCTCTAGAAGTCTAGTTTCGAATGGTTCAAGAATTACTCAAATCGGAGTCCTACAGCCACGGGAATTCCTGTTTTGGAGAGGCATAGTCAGTCTGTGCGGGAATGATTACTTGTTCTACTAGGAATTGAAGCCTTGCACGTTTTCCAGCTGTTCCATCTTCTAAAGTTTCAGCAAGCAACCCAAATTCCAAGCAAATTAAGGAGAAGAATTTCCCCTTTTTAATTAGGATTTGTTTTCCCTTTTTAAATTAGGAGTTTCTATCACCTTTTTAATTATGTTTTGTATTTATCCTTTCATTAGGATTTAGAATACCTTTTTCTTTAGGACTTTAATTTAATTAGTTCAATCCTTTTCCTTTTATAATTAAATTGTGAACTTCTATTTATTTGTAGAGCTTGCTCATTATTTGTATCAAAACTCTGCTTAAACCAATTTTTCCTTTTCAATAAATTCTACATTTTTTGTGCAAGGTTAATTATACCATACTTCATCCTCTACACCTTTATCCGTGACATATTCAGGCTGCCCTTGAGTCTCTCAACAAAGAGTGCCCAATCACTTCGTATCCATAGGGTGTCCCGAAGTGAAAAAGTGTAACACGACCTCTTTACCTTATAATTATCTTTTGTGCTTGAATATCTTGGTTTATGAACTGATTTCTAATATTATTCTTGGTTTTTTGATTTGTATTGCTTCAATATTCTATGTGTTTTACAATTCTAGTTTTAGTTATGATTTTATGTTTGTGTTTAATGCTTGATTAGATATGTCGGGCTGTCCCCGAGTCAAATTCATTGAAAGTGTATGTCGGGGTGTCCCCAAGCACATACTTAAGAGAATATGCAAATAACTCGTAAGACTAGAATTATAGGATTTCATCGGTTGAAGTTAGCAAAATTCACGAATGAGCTAGGTTAAAGATGAGTTGACCATGTAAATAATAGATTAGGTTAGTTTAGATTTAGTTTAATTACTTAGGACTTTAAAATCAATCTCTTTACCCCCAATTAATCAATCAAACGATAATCATACTTAGGTACCCTCAATCCCCGGTTAAGAACGATCCCTATTTACCAATTCTACAATCTACAAAAAAAGGGTTTTTAATTGCGTACGTTTCCTTAAGTGTTGAGTGTGACTTTGTGTTTACTTTAATGCTTAGTTTTTGCGTATCATTTATCTCCTTCTTCTTTTCATCTTTCCCCCTGTTTCCTTTTCCTTCCTTTCTTCCTTCCATCATGTTTCTTGAGGTATTCCCTCATACTTCGGATTCTTCTCATGGCCACCATGTTTGTGGGTTTCGTCCAATGCTCATTGAACACCTTGCATTAGTCCAAATAACATATATATAGGGGTGGGATGTTAGTGGGAGAGAATTCAGAGGGAAAGTTGGGGAACTTTCTAGAAATTATCACATTTATCACATGCCTAAATTGGTAAAATTACCAAATTGCCCTTTAAGTCACAATTACCAAAATGTCTTTGACTATTTTTTTCCCATAACAATTTCACCCAATATCCGATTTTGGCATGCCACCTATCTATATGCTCAACACCTCAAGATCTTCTTAATAGTCTTCTCATAATTTCCAAAATATGTCATGATAAAAAGTCGACAATTTTACTTTTCAGGGCAAAATCGTCATTTTCTTTTTCTCAAATTTCGGAGGCGTTACAGTCGAGGTACTAAAAAGGGATTCTAGTGTGAGTCAAGTTTTCGGTAAGGGAGTCGGACGGAGACAGTTGAGCTGAAAACCTACCGGTTGGTCCCGACAGTTCATCGTCAATGTGGTCAATGGTTGAGACATTTCGGTTGCCAGGAGACTTGGCAGTTGCTCAGTAGGAGCAAGGGTTTCAGATTTGAGATTGGATTACACCTATGTGGGTGGCAAGTGAGGTCGACAAGTGTCAACACCTTGAGAGGGGTTTAAGTTCGGAGTTGAGTTTCGGTGGCAAGTGGGATGCATGCCTTTTGGTTTTGCGTCGTGATTGACGTCAGGTGACGGTTGTCCCATGTGTGTTTGGTGGTGGGATTGTGACGTGGACAGGCCGTGTGGGAGCCCGAGGGATGGTTATAGGTATAGTTACCACAGTAGGTGGAGAGACATGTGTGAATTTCTCGGACGAAATTCTTTAAGGATGGTAGATTGTAACGATCTGACACATAATTACGGGATTATCAAGACTAGTTGGGGCGAAATGAAGATTTTTCTCCTGGATAGTGAAAATGTTAACTTTTGACCCGAGAGATTATTTACACGTTTATCGAGATTCCAACCTGATCGATCGGGACTCTAACCCGTAAATCATCAATAGGGCCACAAGCCCGAAATTTCACCAAATGGGTCACAGCCTGAAAATCCAGTGTCCAACGAAACTTCATAACCTAGGATTCCTTGAATCCTATCAAATCCACAACTAGGTCTCATGACCGAAATATCTTTCAAATCTCGTAACTGGGTCGCAGTGTAACTTATCTCGCGTTTGACTAAACTCTAAGTCAAACATCGAATCACTGGGTCATATGCCTGAAAGATATGTCCAAATCTGAAAACCATTTCTCATTTCCAAAACACTTTCCAAATCACCCTTGACTTCACGCCAAGTCAAGATTTTTCAATTGGGACTCGGGCCCGAATCTCGATTTCACGCATCTCCGTGGAATTCTTTAAAATCATTTCTCAAATCCCCGATTTCACGCTTCTCTGTGAAACCCTCAAAATCATAAAAAATCATGTAAAACATATGCACATAGACTACTTGGCTGAAGCCCAACATCAAATAAAATAGGAATCTCGAACTATGTGCAATAACGCATTTTCCTCCAAAAATGATAAACAATTCATATTTAAGTCACATGAATTCATAGCATCTGAAATCATGCTCATAAACACATATAAAACATTTATGCATGCATCTTATTCATAAAACAAAGTCCACTCAGAGGCCGTCTAAGCTACGCCTCGATACGCGTGTCATAAGCCTCTCCGGGCTAATCCAACTTCTCTGGGTCATCCAGACCTATCCAAAAAAACACTCAAAGGTTACTACCAACCTATACAAGTCCTAATCAAGAACCCCCAACATTCCTGGAAAAGTCAACGTTTCCCAAATACGCTTCCTTAGGCTTTAAAGCTCAATTTGACCAACTTAACGATCTCCGATCGACTTGAAACTACCACCATTGGATTTGTATAGTCGAAAATTTTAAAATGGTCCTATTCCCACCTCAAAATATGTTCCCATATGCCCCTACATACTGGTCAAAGGTATGGTCAATGTTGACCAAAAAGTCAACACTAACATTAGCAAGGTCAATGTTGACCAAATAATCAATGCTAACGTCAGCGGTCAATGGCTAACGTTATTGCTGACGTCAACATGATGTCATATAACATCTAACATCTGACACATGTCAGTCTGACATGATGACATCATCAATGACAACATCTCATCCTTGTTCTTTGTTCGGGTCAACCCAGTTCACTGTACGGGGTCGGGCGGACCCGCGACCCGACCTGAATCGATCGAAAAGCACTCCTCTGACCACCGTTTTTGAAGCCATTGCTTACTACACGATCGTCTAATCATCCCTAATCGATCTATGGACTCAAAACACACAAAAAAACCTAGAAATTACCTGTTCGATTTGATCCTCACGGCCCAATTTTCCAGCTCCCTGCTTGAGCTACTCCGCCGTCCACTCTTTTTCCTTTTGATCCCTAGACCCTTGCAAGGACTCAATAAACGCCATCGAATCATCAAAAAACACCCTTAATGTCCAAATCGGATTTTCAAATTTCATAATTGGAAATGGGTCTTTGGGTTTACCTGGTTTCTGTTTTCCTCCGTCGTCCACGACAGCTCAGTCATCTTCCCAGTCTCTGTCTCAGCCTCCTATTCACTCTCCCTTTCTCAGACCACACAGGGGATGAAGTTAGGGTGGGTGGTGTTTGTGTTTAAGGGTATCGAGCATGGGAGAACAAAAAAGATGAAATGGGATGATATGCATGTATGTAACATGGGAAGCAATGGATGTCACTCATCCATTAGGCATGTTCAAAATATCTGTGTCCACACTAAAAGGCAAATAGAACTTGTCTCGTAAAACGTGCAATAGTACCCAAAACGTCCGTGACCCGTAACCTTTCCGTCGAATGTTTGAATTCGACGTGCTACTTGTCAATGGACTCATATCGACTAGATCTACGTAACCGTCCTCGTTCCACGTGCATTAGACCTCCTAGGTTAAAAGTCAACTATTTACCCTTGTTTAGGGGCAAAATCGTAATTTTACCCCGAACGTCCGATAATCCTCAACTAAGTCCCGATTAGTCTCACTAATCCTCAATTCAATCTTAATTAATCCCAAAAAATTGGGATGGGTCGTTACAAAAAATGAGATAGAAATTACGCATGGATGAGCTCAGGTGGAAGCTCGAAGGACAACCATGAGGGTTGGAGCTTGGCTCAAGGATTTCAGGTATGGTTTCTTAGTTTTAATACACAGATCATTTTCTAGGTAGGCTAGGAGTAGTTTGGTGAAGGAATGGTAGAAAAATGACTTGAAATAGCAAACATAAGACCGGGTCTGGTATTTGGGTTGAATGACCTGTTATAGGGTCACGGGTGGACTCCACTGGAGGTTGACAATTATGACGTGGTAGGCGATGTCATCGTATCATGCGACAAGGACAAGGTTGGTTGGTGCTATATGGCGTTGTGTTAGTTGGTCTATTATAGGTGATGTGGCAGGGTGATGTCATCATGATGTAATTATGACATCAACAGGTCACATGACACGTTTCAGGTGGTGACACGTGACACCTATCAGATGCTATCAGATGTCAAGCTGATGTCATGTAATGTCCCGTCCCAGATTACGGGATCAGATTAGTGACTAAAGAGGATTAGTGGGATTAATCGGTGATTAGTCGCGTGGTTTCGGACGGACGGTACGAAATGACCGTTTTACCCTTAGAATTGCGCAAAACGTTGGCTTTTGGCTCGGACGGTCAACGAACTTTGGACGATGACTGTGACGTAGGTTGGGACGTCATGAGTCCGTACACAAGTGGCACGTCTGATTCCGACATTCGACAGAGAAATTATGAATCATGGAAGTATAGGGGTATTTTGGTAATTTTAGTGAAAGGGCATTTTGGTCATTTTCTTAGCCTTGGGACCGTGAGGCTTAACCCAGACAATACCTTTAAACCTCATCCTGTGCCTCTGAATTGTGAAGGAAAGTGGAGATGAGGTTGTGACGACCGTGGTGGTGGCCACGGCGGAGCTCGCGACAGTGAGATGAGGTAAGAAATCGTGAAGGTTTTGTTCGAATTCAAAAATGGCAATTCATGGTTTGGTGGTTATTGATGGATTTTAATGATTGGAAAACGTTTCTGGAGGTCATACAAGTCGATTGGGATTGAAAGTAAGGCTGGAGGTGGCCTAAATCGTAAGGAACAGAGGAGGAAAGTTTGAAGATTTGATCGACGATCGGGAAGGTACTTTCTAGACCTGGTTTCTATGTTTTGAAGTCGTGAATCGATTAGGAATGAAAGGACGAAGGTGTAGGAATTAAAAAAGGGTTGAAAACAGGTTAGGAATGGTGAGAACCAATCTTGCCGGTTCGGTTGGACTGGATTTGCAAAGAACTGGTCTGAACCGGTCGACGTGAGGTTGAAAATGAACAGTTCCCAGCACGTGGGCTTCACGCGCAGTGCCTTTGGGCGGCTCTTGGGGGCCCATGGGTAGTTCTGAATGTCCGAAGGTTTAGGTTTATGTTTAAATAGGTTTAAAAATCCCAAAAAATTACATGGATTTATTGAGAGCTTATTGGATGTGATAGTGACCTTCGGGTGTGAATTGGATAGGTCCGAGAGTTCCAGTGTTGGTCGATTAGCCAGAAGGGCGTATGGTGCACATATCAAGGTGGCAGCTAGGACGGTCTGTGAGTGGACTTTGCTTTCTACATTATAATGCATGCATAACTGTTTATATGTTTTTTATAAGTGATTTCTATGCTTATGATTACGATATTTATGATTTACATATTTGCACGTATTTCGATGTGATTTACGTATTTGCAAATATTTCGAGAATATGGTTTTATGTTATGCTTTGATAATGGTTTTCATGGATGATTTTATACTGTTTATACGTACTATGTTTCAATAATGATTTGATGAAATGATATTGGATTTTGAAAAGGGAATTCGGGCATGAGTCCCATTTCAATAAAATATGATTTTGGATTCGGATTTGGAATTGATAAATGGATTTATGGATTTTATTTTGATAAAGGTTTTGAATTGGATTTGCTGGATCCAGATTTGGGTTTAAAGACCCGGTGATTGATTGACGGGGGCCGGCGCAGATATGTTATTTGAGTTTAAAGACTCGTGAGTTTAAAGACTCGGAAAGGCCTGTTGAGTTTAAGGACACATATATATATTGAGTTTAAAGACTCGGATGTGATCTAGCAGGTTTGATTGATTGATATTTTTTTTTGGATTTACGTGATATCATGATGGTTTTCAAATGGATTTTCAGATGTTTTGGGCAATGGCCCAGATGATTTGGATGTACGAAAAATGTTTTGAGATGATTTGGATTTACGAATTTTTGGGCTGAACACCCAGATTTGATTTTGATTTCTGGTTGGGCTGAGACCTAGTGATTTGAGAAAAGAAATGCTTCTGAGTTTTATAAATGTTTGTATTTCATTGGAAATGAAATGGTTTTCGAATGCATGCATTGTTTTTATGTGATGGGTGAAAATTTCTTTTTCTGTAAAATGTTTTATGAACTTATTTATTTTCGACCACTCACAGTCTTTTCTGGTTTTTAATGCCCTTCAGGTTGATACGGTGAGGGCTGTTGATGAGACCGAGACATCACACGTTCCACTACTGTTTATGCGCACTCTAGAAGCCAGTTGGACGGTTAGCCTGGGTATCCCTAGTCTAGCTTACATGTTACATGGAGGTTAGATGGGTGTCTGGCCTTCGTGTCATACGTGGGTTAGATAGGAGCATGTCTCATCCTTGTAATCCTGGGGCGATTGGGATGAGGCGTGTCACGTCAACTAGGGTTGACGCTAGCATGTGACGTCAATAGCTGATGTCAGCGCTAACCGCGCGTGGGGGAACTTTGATCGGCTCGTGGGGTGCGTAATTGAATTTCGAGGTGAAACTAGTCTTCTTCAAAAGGTTTCGACGTTCTGAATCCAATGTTGGCGGTTTCAGGTCGATCAGATGTTGTTTGATTGGTGTTTTGGAGGTTTTTCTCCTTAGGAAGCATGTCTAGGATGTATTTTCAGTTTCAGGGTTTTTGGGTGCTTCTTGTATGGACTTATATGGATTGTTAGTGACCCCCGAGTGTGACTTTGATAGGCTCGGACTTCCCAAAGGCTTTGATTGGCTTACAACTCGTGTTTCAAGCGAGCGATGGTACTGTGAGTAGGCATTTGATTTCATAAATGTGATGCATGCATAATTATATGTTTTTACTATCTTTATAACATGATTGGGCGTGGTTAATATTGTGGATACTGTTTTCTGGATTAAAATGTGTTGGATACTACTCCTGGGAGGTAAAATTTTTAGGTTGGTGTCTGGGTTAAAATGTGTTGTTTTGGATACTGTTTTCTGGATTGGTCAACCTCAGGCGATTGGATCACTATATCTGGAGTTAGACTCCGGCGATTCCTAAAGACGAGCTCGGATGAAGGTAGGGTTAGATTTCACACATGCTAGTGGGGTTGGAGCGTGTAGGACCCGTACTTATCTACTAGTAGTACAGATGGGATGCTATTTAGACTAGCGGCTAGTTGGACCATCAGGATCACGTTTGTCCCTTACTAGTTGTGATGTGTTCAGTGCTTTCAAATGGCTTGATGTCGGGGAATTTCAGGCAAATGTGGGCCAAGGGCTTTTATATGTTTTATGTGATTTGGGTTGGACCTAGGGTTTTAATGATTTGGTGTTTTCTTTAAAGCAAGGTTTATTCGGTTATGCATGCATGGTTTTATAAAACAGAGGGTTAAAGGTATTTTTTGAAAAATGGTTTTCCAAGACTTTATTTTTTATCCACTCACAGTTTTCAAGTTTTTGGAACCCTCAAGGTTGGTTCTGGACGCGGGCTGTAAAGAGGTTGAGGCATCAGATTAGCATGCTCTGTTTATCCTTACGTATGTTGAGGTAGGTTTGCCTTGTCTAGCACAGGGTATGTGTTTATCATGTGTTAAGTGTATTTTGGACATTTTTCCATGTCATGTTAGACAGGAGTAAGTCCTCTCATGGTAATCGAGGGGGATTACGAGGAGAGCCCTGTCACAAAATGTGAAAATCATATAATTTCAGATTATAGCAAGTTGAAAAATTTCTGAATAGTAAATGAATAGATGCTTGGTACGATATCAAAACTGAGCCGATTTAATTTGTTACATACCAAGTTCCCTCAAGTAGCTTTGGCCATATGGAACCAAAATGTGAAAATCATATCATTCCAAATTATATCAAACTGAAAAAATACCAAATAGTAAATGAATAGATGTTTGGTACGATACCAAAATGGAACCGATTTAATTTGTTACATTTTCAATTCCGATGTTTCAAAAAATCGTCCCATACTGAGAACAAACTGAACCGAACCGATTTATTTATTTATATAATTAAAAACCTAATATGCTCTGCCTAACGCGGGTTAACAAATGAACTCATGTTACCAAATGAACTAATGTGAAAAACCCTATTATTACAATTGTATTGATGTTCTTTCTGTTAGGGACTTAGGGGAATAGTACAAATTTATCTATTTTGCCATGAAGCTCCTATTCCTTTTAACTATGGAAATAAAATGCATGGTCACAGATGAATGCATATTGCAGATCTTGCCTGTAATATTAGATGACTAAAATAAGGCAAATAAGATGATTAAACCCAGAAGCTAGGAAGAAATCATCCAAGCTGCTCTTTGGACTTTGTCCCATTATAATGGACTTATTTACCACCCCCCCCCCCCCCCCCCCCCAAAAAAAAAATAAGAACATTTCGTTCATTCACTACTTCATTCACAATTTATTAAAATTTTAGCTCAAAATCAAATCAAACTGAAATTATACCGAACACAATCGGTATCGTATAATCCGATTTCAAATTAAAAAGTGTGGATATTGAACCATACCGAATTAGTTAATATATTTCGGTACGCTTCATGTATCGCCCTGATATCGAACCATATCGAACTGTGTCCAGAGCTAGGCTCAATGACTAGGATGTTCTCAAGTTCAATATGCAACCAGCTCATTATGGGTTTGATTACTACTCGTGGTGAAATCTCCTGATCATGGTCATGGGTGCATTGAAATGTGTGTGAGTTTTCTTGACTCTCAAAAGAGGGGACTGTTGTGGTTCATCATTAATTGCTCCCCTTTTCAAGAAGAGAAAAATCTTTTAAGTTAAATCTTTTCTTGAAAGTATTTAAATTAAATCACCTAATATTGTAAGCTGATTATGTTATAGGTTACTCTTCTCTTAATTACAAAAGTATCCGAGTCTTTTTTTTGTAAAATCATGCATATTAAGAGTAGAAGACTAAGAGAAGTCCTATTTCCGCCTGGAAACACTTAAAACCTCAAAACATCTCTAATTATTGTTTGTTGTTTGTCTATGAACTCGTAAGTTCGAGATCTACATGTTGGTCCAAGAAAAACTTTCCAAGCTAAAAGTGGTTTCTGAAACCCTCCTAAACTTGAGAGTAAAATTGTCATTTTTAACATTAATTTTAAAATTAATTTCTTTTAAGTTATCTGTTGAGGGCATATGCACTACGCATCAAATTTGCCATTTACAGCTGTCCCCCAAACCTAGAACCTTGCACTACATAAGCATTTGATTTAAAAATGCATCCATATTTTGTTGAAGTTATTGATGAATAAGTGAATTCTAGATGGATATCACTACAAGAAAACATGGATTCAGCAACAACGCTTAGTTGTTTCTAAAAGTCTAAAGTCGTAACCTAAAATTATAGGCAACAAAAAAATTTTGTTACTAGTGTCATTGCCTTACCAACATGTTTGTGACTACCCATCCCGAATTAACGGGATTAATTAAGAGTTAATGATGGATTAGCAAGGCTAATCGGAGATTAGAAGAGGATTAGCGGACGTTCGGGAGAAATGACGATTTTGCCCCTAAAATGGGAAAATCATTGACTTTTCCTTCAGGCGGTCAAATGGACTTTGACCGATGACCGTGACGTAGTTTGGGACGTCACGAGTTCATAGACAGGTGGCACGCTCGATTCCGACGTTCAAGGAGGAAGTTATGACGTTCGGAAGTCCAAGGGCATTTTGGTAATTTGGGGTGAATAGGAGCTAAAAGTTGACTTTTGACCTAGGAGGTCTGATAGACGAGGGCCAAAGATCATTACGTAGATCGGGACGATACGACTCCGTAGACAGGTGGCACATCGAATTCGGACGTTCAACGACGAAGTTACGGTTCACGGAAGTACGGAAGTACTATTGCACGAATTACGAAACAGATTACTTTTGGACTTTAGTGGGGCCCAGATTTCATCCCAAGGCCCAATGGATGAGTGACAAGTGTCACCCATCCACTGGCATTTCCCTTACATACATGCATCAATCATCTTCTTGTTTTCCTTTCATCCAAACAAACCCACCCGATCTCATTCCACCCAAAATCCCAAACCTTCACCCCTTATGATCTTGAGTGAGGCCAGAGAGTGAGAGAGAGGCTGAGGAATCAAGAGGACGGTGGCTGGAAGCTGCTGGGCCGGCGTGCACGGCGGTGGAGGCCAAAGAGAACTGATTTCACGGTTAGACCATTTTCTCCCTTTATTTCGATTTTGGCATTATGGTTGGTTTTGAATGTTTAGGATGAGTTTGTTGGGTTTCTAGGATGTTGTTAAGGTAGTTTGGAGGGTGGTTCACGGCTGAGAAGGCCTTGAGAGTGGCTAGGAAAAACAGGGCCTTGAGGCCATGGTTGAACCGTGGGGTTTTGGGCCGTTTTGATTAGGTTTAGGGATTGGAATGGATAGGAAATGAGGAAATAGGAAGAAAGGAATCAAAAAGGAAGACATTGGAGGAAAAATGGGGGGTCTAGAGCTGTGAACCGGTCACGCCGGTCCAACTGGACCTGCCAAACCAGGTGAACCGGCCGGCGGGAGCTTGATGGTGCAGTAATAGTGCCAGCGCGTGGCCTCACGCGCAGCGGCTTCCCAGGGCGCGTGGGGCGGGTGTCCAGTCTTTTGGGGATGTGTTCAACACACAAAATCATCTATTCGATGTAACGAACATTTTGGGACTGGTTTCGTGTCAATCGGACATCGTTTCGATATAGTTTGGGCTGTCCGAAGGTTTAGGATCGGCTTTAAAAATAGTTAAAAAATCCGGAAAATTACGGGGCTTTAGTGAGGGGTTATTTAAGTAGTTAGTAACCCTCTAAATGAATTTGGACAGGTTCGGGAATCCCAGAGGCGACGATTGGCCCTGGGAGACGTTATAGCACGCGTATCAAGAGACGGCTTCGGACGGTCTGTGAGTGGACCTTTCTTTCGAATTCGATGCACGCATAAATGTTTTATAATTGATTTAATATATGTTTTGTGATGCCATGAGTGCATTTGGTTGTGGTAGCCTAGGATTTACGTATTTGCACGTATTTCGAGATTTCCGGTTTTATACGATGCTTATACGTTCTAGGTTTTCAACGAACGTTTAATAAATGGATTTCGAATTTAGAAATATAAAATCGGACGTGAGACCCAATTGATTTACAAACTCTCGGACTTGGAGTCCATTTGATCTGACCAAAAATCGGACCTAGGGTTCATTTACGTTATACGATCGGACCGAGGGTCCAGTTGGTTTACGATTCGGGTTTGAGGCCCAGTTACTGGTACTATCGGGCTTGATGCCCCGTTGATTTATGATATTGGGCCTGAGATCCATTTGGTTGAGATATTGGGCTTAAGGCCCCGTTAGTGGTGAAATCGGACGTGAGGTCCCGTTGCTTTATGGTTCCGGGCTTAGGGCGCAATTGGTTGTGATAATCGGGCTTAAGTCCCAGTTCAATTTATGAAATGAGAATTCGAGCATGAGACCCTGTTGAACTGTGGATTTAGGCCGAGGCCTGTGAAAGTGATTTGTGTAACGACCCGTCCCGAATATCGGGATTTAATAATATTTAATTATGATTTACTAATCTGGGATTCGTTGGTGATTTCGGACGAATTGTGCAAAATGACTGTTTTGCCCTTGGGCATGGGCAAAACGTTGACTTTTATTTCGGATGGTCAAATGGACTTTGACCGATGACCGTGACGTAGTTCGGGACGTCACGAGTTCATAGACAGGCGGCACGTTCGATTCCGACGTTCGTGGTGAAAGTTATGATGTACGGAAATGCAAGGGCATTTTCGTAATTTGGCATATTAGGTGCCAAATGTTGACTTTTTGACCGGGATGTCCGATGGCCGAGGGCCAAGGACCGTTAAGTAGGTTTCGTCGATACGAATCCAACGACAGGCGGCATGCCGAAATCGGAGATTCGACGACGAAGTTATGGTCAAGGAAACGAATTTACGAACCGAGGCTCCGATTAAAATAATAATATAATAATGAACAGTACCCGGTGACTGAACACACTTGGATGAGTGACAAGTGTCACTCATCCCTTAATTTTGGGCTTAAGGCCAGGATCCATGTTTTGGGGGAAGATTATGATTATGTTTTATTAATTAATTAACTAAATTATTGTTTAATTTCCATTAAACCTCTTCTGCTTTCTTAGCCGTGTACAACCAAATGCCATTTTCTTCCTACCTTCATTTCTCTTCCAATTCTGAAACTGAGAGTGAGAATTGGAGAGAATTCAGAGACTAACTCAACTGGGATTACACGGGGGATTGATCGGGTGAGGGAGACAGAGAAATCGAAAATTTGGTTTTTGGGAGGGAAATTCGAAATGGATGATTTGAGCCGTGAGGATCGAAATTGATGATTCAATTCGACTTCTGGGAACAATATGAACATCTCTGCAACGAAAACGACGAGAAATGGTGTCGAATTGTGGAAGAACAGAAGCTTCCATGGCAGCTCAAAGTCGAGCTTGTGTTCAGTGGGTTTGAGGTAAGTAATTCTCAAATTGACCTTGTAGAAATGTCCCTTACACTCTCGCGATGCTTACTGAATGAATTAATTTGGAAACCAGGGACGATATCGTGAAACCCGAATTGAAAACCCGTCGAGGATCGATCGAGAGTCGTGAGGATTTAGACCATGATTTGTGTAAATCGATTTACAGAACTTAAATGGTGATTGATTACAAGGGATCAGTTGAAAGAACGGATTGATTTGATGTTGAATTGGGTGAGATTGAACCGGGTCCTATCGCGGGTTTTTCAACCGGTTTACCAGAGAAACGGGCGAGGATGGTGACTGTAGCAGTCACTGTAGCAGGCGCGTCGCTTTCACGCGCATCCACTCACCGCGGCACGTGACGGCGCTTGGGCACGAATCTCGAGGTGAGGTCAACATGACTTCTGTCCTATTTAATGTAACGAACATTTTGGAATTGGTTTCGTGTCGATCGGACACCGTTTCGTTATTGTTCGGGATGTCCGAAGGTTTTAAATCCAGTTTAAAAATAGTTAAAAATTCGGGAAAATTATGGGACTTGAATAGGATGGTAATGATGAGGTTAGTAATCCTCTAATGTGATTTGAACAGGATTGGGAGTCCCAGTGATAGTGGTGTGGCCCGGGAAGGCCTATGGCACGCGTATCGAGGCGCTCGGTTAAACGGTCTGTGAGTGGACATTGGTTTCATAAATTCGATGCATGCATAACTGTTTTATGATTGTTATAATTATGATTAAATGATTTACTTTGGATATCGGTGAATTTAAAATGATTTCACGTATTTCGAGGTGAATTACGTATTTGCACGTAAACCGATGTCTTCTGGATTTGCACCGATTTCCATAAATGTGGTTGGATATGATTTCATGAAACGGTTACGAACTTGAATAATGTAAAATCGGGCCAGGGGCCCAGTTGAACTATGAAATCGGGCCAGGGGCCCAGTTAACATGTGGATCGGGCCAGGGGCCCAGTTAACTTGTGAAATCGGGCCAGGGGCCCAGTTGATTTCTACATACGATTGCGGGTCGGGGACCCTAAAATGGAATTGAATAAATGTTTTCTGGTTTACATTTTATATATGTTCACATGCTGGAATAAATAAATGGTTGTGATGATATTTCGGTTATGGCACGTTTCACGGTATTTGGGCATGAGACCCGTTTGATGAAACGTAACGATCGGTTCGGATTTTATCTATGTATACCTATATGTTTTGCATGTGGATATCAATAAAATGTATTTAGTACTGCACTGTATAAATCCTTCCATATTATATTGTCTCCTCCGGATGAGGTACCCCGGAGAGGTCACGGACGTCTAGTACGTCCAGCGTCTATGACGCTAAGCATCGGGGATACTGTACCCGAACGGGGTTCGGCGATTGAACTCGGAAATTGAGACCCGAGTGGCACGCGTAGCCTTGTGATTGTGACCTTATTGACGTCAGGGACGTCAGACATCAGGGATGTCGGATTGGAGTGTATAGTGCAGTGACTCAAATTATGGTTATGGTTTATATTTTATGCCTTATGGTTCATATTACTGGATTTATGAAATAACTTTTGGATTGACTTCTGGAAATTGAAACTATGCTTTGGTTTCCGGGCTAAGGCCATAATGGTTATTTCTAAATAAATGTGTGATCATTGGTTTTTGGCGCATGCATATGATTTTACTGAGGGGCATAAATGTCTTATAAATGTTTTTAACAGACTTGTTTATTTTTGTCCACTCACAGCTTTTGTTTTTAATGCCCTTCAGGTTGATTCCGGATACGACTGCAGCAGAGACTTGAGCATCGAACACCTCCTCCATCGATCCTTACGCACTCTGGAAGCCCGTTTGGGCAATGACAATCGGTTATCCCTTGTCTGACGCCTCTTGTCAAACGGGAGCACGTCACATTCCATGGTAATCCCGGGAGGATTGGGATGGGTCGTGTCAAGTGGTATCAGAGCAGGTTTTGCTCTTTTGTGCGCGAAGGACGAGGGTGTGATGTCTCTTTGGGCTGCAGTTCCGTTGTCAACCTAATAGATAGTTTTGGGTTTGTATGGTGGATTGGGTGTGTTTGGCCCGATACGCCGTGCATTGATGCGATTCAACCCAAGTGGGATTGTATACGATTAACTGGTAATATGGGACCGTCGGTTCGGTCATGTGATGATGGATTGTTGTGCCACTGGGCACAGCCGGGTTCAGGGAACCCCATTTGAATACTGTTATGGAAGTACGAAACTGAGTTGAGTATTGGTCTATGTTTTGGACCCTAGTAGTGTTGGCTAGTGTACGGGGTGTTGGTGCATCGGAGTTAGCCGATGACCTTCGTGGTGGAACCCACGATGGAACCCACGTTGAGTTGACAATTCGATTGGATTGGACGTCGATACGATGTCAGGACCGCGGGGTCGGCCAGGTTGTGGATTTTACTGCAGAAGGCAGTTGGGTTCGGTGGAAGCCTAGGGTGTGATATTGGAACCCTAATTCATAATGGATAGACTGGAAAAGTGAACCTTAAATAAGAACTTGTGCTGCGGCGAGCGGCTGAGGTCGTGGATGACCATGTAGATGACTCTATTGAGTCTTATGGGTTTCGATCTACGGATACGGTCATGAGAAAATATGGAATTCCGTGTTGGATCGAATATTAGTGTGATGCGTGGATATGGATCTTGACAACGATGACTGTTGGTCGACAGTTGTGTCGAGATGACTGGCTATCGAGGGTATTTAGTGTGGCTTTCACACTTGGGGATCAGGGGATGTTCAGGGAACGTCCATTATCCTGATGTGCCATTGGTCAAATTGGAGGTACCCATAGTCGTGGGGTACGAGTGGTGTTACGGGATCGTCGTTCGGAATGAACGGAGATCCAGGGTAACAACTTTGCACACTGTGTGCTAGCATGGATGTTCGTGTGCTAGCATGGGTGTTCGTGTGCTATGTATGGATGTTGGTATGTTGATACCTTTATGCCAATACTAGTATGTATGCCTGTGTGCTGATACTAGTGTTGATGATGGTGCGTTGGTGCGGGTACTAGCGCTGGTGCTGGTGTCAGTAATTGTGTCGACGATGAGCCACCATTTGGGGTGTGACTCTGTCATGATGGACATATGATCGGTATCTGCGACTCAGTGGTGGTTGAGTCTTGGACTGGATGGGATCCAGTGGAGGTTGTGTCGTGTTGGGATAAGTCCTAACAGATTTATGATGACAAGTGATGAATGGATAAAAAGGTATGATTGAAACTTGAGGAATCTAGGGACGATGTTCCCTACGTCATGAGAATCAGTGGATTTGAGGAGTTGTTGTCAACTCCGAGATTGGTAAGATTATTTACCTCTAATATCCTCAGAGGGTGCAAGGAAATTGTTGAGATAGGAAAAGTCGGGGAAAACCATTCGTGGTATTGATGTGTGATGTTGTGATTGTGAATCACTTGGAACCTGAGGATTGAACCTGTAAAGGTTGAGATGAGAGACGAAGGCAGTATGGTATGCACATCCAGGCAGAGTTGAGGAAATTTCCGTTCGGAATCGGGATGTGTGCATACATGAGTATTGGCGGACGTGAGGTCCGAGTAATGAATTGATTTTGGACAAGTGGTGGTCCAAGTGTGGTAAGGACGTGGGCAGTCCAGTGGTTGGACTTGACATCTCATTGGGAGCATGTCTGTTTCCAACATGGTTGGAACTCCCGTTTCGGGGAGAGTTGTGATTGGGAGACGAGAGGAGTGCTCGTTTCCACACCGGTGATTGGTATTCCGAAGTCTTTGGGGTTGACTTCTTATTTCCTGCCGTGGCAGATGATGATTGTTGCTACCAGTACGTTGAGTGTGTATTGGTTGGTGGACCCATGTTTGGCTTGGGGTCATTGGACACAAGCAGTTGTGTATGATTTTGGATTTGGTGGTGAAATGCGAGATCATCTTTCCACCAAGGGAAATTTGGCGAATGATTCAATGAGGGTGTAAGACCCTACGATCAGCTTTCAGATGGATTGTTAGCTATGCGAGCATGTGTGGATCCTAGGTGGATCTGATTTGTGATGTTGTCGACTTTGGACGATGTGACGATCTAGGATCGTGATGTTACTTGTCGGATGACGTAGTGATGGATCTGGATCGTGATCTTGATGATCCAGATGGGTGGAGAGTTTATCACTCTTACCTTGGTATATGAGTCGTAAATGACGGGACTGAACTTCTTTTCGGAGTGGAGTCCATATGGTTTGTGACTCGGTTGAGTAGGTTTCCGATGCGGTCGGATTTTGTCAACCTTTGACGTGTGGATATTGGGATTGGCTTCCCTATGAAGTCAATCGAGTGTTTTGGACAGGCAACCGATAGATTCGGTTATGTTACGTCTTGATGGACGTAAACGAGATTTTGGGTTTTGGAATTGAATTTCTGGGTGACGATTCAGGATTCGATTGCGAAGCTCAAAAATGGATTACTGGATTTGGGTGCGGAATGATTATTCCAATGCTAGCTTACGGAATAATGATTTCGGATTCGGATTTGGACATGGAATAAAAATATGATGTCTGGGTTCGGGTTCGGGATTTCTTACGAAATTACGGATTCGGATTCGGAATTGGAACTAGATGATGGGTGGAGTTCGAGTTGTCTCGTGATGGTTTGGGCAAATGTACTCCATTATTGGAACGTGTTTGGCTACGACCTAGGTGGTTGTAGGCGGATTGATGGATTGATGTACGTACAGGGTACGTTATACGAGGATTGATACTGGTTAGGCTGATTGGTGCCTAAATGGCGGTACATGGGATGTACCAGTGGTGTGTAATTAAACGTGTTGGTAATCGGCTTGGTTCCGTTATCATTTGTTTGGTTGTGATTGTGGACTGGACATTGGATACTGTGCGCTGTGCAGAGTGATTTTGTCGGGTTCAGTGATTGTATGAGCAGGTGCTCTTAGCCATGGTTGGCTTGTGGGACCGTAGTATCGAGATGTGTGATCACTGCTGGGTTGGTATTCAATGTGTTCCAGTTACACCACTTGATTGGGTTAATTGACGGTGTACGTACACTCAGGATGAGTGAATTGGTGGTCTGAGTAACCACGAGTAGCCTTGTGTGATTTTATCACACCGTGATTTCCCAGCATCTTGGTTCGCTGTGGGAGTCGGTGATTATGGACATTGAGATTATTTTATGTCGCAGGATTGGGCTTGCCCTGCGAATTGTGATCATATGTTGATCTTACGCTACATTGAGGGTGATGTCGTACGTGGCGTTGTCACTGACTGGCTGATGGTTGGGGCTTTATCAGGGTGGTAAAGTTTTGTGATGACAGTTTGACTGGTGGTGTCAGCGTGGACTGACAAATGAGATTTGGTGATTCCCAATGGGAGCAAATGAAAGGATATATTGACAATGGAAAGGAACCATCTAGCTGAAGGAGTCAGCTTAATGGTTAAGCGATTTTATCGCGGATCAGGTGATCAATTCCACTCGAGGTGGTCGAGTGTTGTTGTTATGACGTATGACTGTGATGGGATGTCTGGGTACAGACGAGACTGGTGTTGTCCCAGTAAGTGGGTGTACGGGTGTACACAGATGTGAGGTCGAAATGTCTTCCACAAGGTGGTTGTGGAATAAGGTTATTGGTAATTTCGAGGACGAAATTCTTTAAGGAGGGAAGGTTGTAACTACCCGTCCCGAATATCGGGATTTAATAATATTTAATTATGATTTACTAATCTGGGATTCGTTGGGTGATTTCGGACGAATTGTGCAAAATGACCGTTTTGCCCCTGGGCGTGGGCAAAACGTTGACTTTTATTTCGGATGGTCAAATGGACTTTGACCGATGACCGTGACGTAGTTTGGGACGTCACGAGTTCATAGACAGGCGGCACGTTCGATTCCGACATTCGAGGTGAAAGTTATGATGTACGGAAGTGCAAGGGCATTTTCGTAATTTGGCATATTAGGGGCCAAATGTTGACTTTTTGACCGGGATGTCCGATGGCCGAGGGCCAAGGACCGTTACGTAGGTTTCGTCGATACGAATCCAACGACAGGCGGCATGCCGAAATCGGAGATTCGACGACGAAGTTATGGTCAAGGAAACGAATTTACGAACCGAGGCTCCGATTAAAATAATAATATAATAATGAACAGTACCCGGTGACTGAACACACTTGGATGAGTGACAAGTGTCACTCATCTCTTAATTTGGGGCTTAAGACCAGGATCCATGTTTTGGGGGAACATTATGATTATGTTTTATTAATTAATTAACTAAATTATTGTTTAATTTCCATTAAACCTCTTCTCCTTTCTTAGCCGTGTACAACCAAATGCCATTTTCTTCCTACCTTCATTTCTCTTCCAATTCTGAAACTGAGAGTGAGAATTGGAGAGAATTCAGAGACTAACTCAACTGGGATTACACGGGGGATTGATCGGGTGAGGGAGACAGAGAAATTGAAAATTTGGTTTTTGGGAGGGAAATTCGAAATGGATGATTTGCACCGTGAGGATCGAAATTGATGATTCAATTCAACTTCTGGGATCAATACGAACATCTCTGCAACGAAAACGACGAGAAATGGTGTCGAATTGTGGAAGAACAGAAGCTTCCATGGCAGCTCAAAGTCGAGCTTGTGTTCAGTGGGTTTAAGGTAAGTAATTCTCAAATTGACCTTGTAGAAATGTCCCTTACACTCTCACGATGCTTACTGAATGAATTAATTTGGAAACCAGGGACGATATCGTGAAACCCGAATTGAAAACCCGTCGAGGATCGATCGAGAGTCGTGAGGATTTAAACCATGATTTGTGTAATTCGATTTACAGAACTTAAATGGTGATTGATTACAAGGGATCAGTTGAAAGAACGGATTGATTTGATGTTGAATTGGGTGAGATTGAACCGGGTCCTATCGCGAGTTTTTCAACCCGTTTACCAGAGAAACGGGCGAGGATGGTGACTGTAGCAGTCACTGTAGCAGGCGCGTGGCTTTCACGCGCAGCCACTCACGGCGGCGCATGACGGCGCGTGGGCACGAATCTCGAGGTGAGGTCAACATGACTTCTGTCCTATTTAATGTAACGAACATTTTGGAATTGGTTTCGCGTCGATCGGACACCGTTTCGTTATTGTTCGGGATGTCCGAAGGTTTTTAATCCAGTTTAAAAATAGTTAAAAATTCGGGAAAATTATGGGACTTGAATAGGATGGTAATGATGAGGTTAGTAATCCTCTAATGTGATTTGAACAGGATTCGGAGTCCCAGAGATAGTGGTGTGGCCCGGGAAGGCCTATGGCACGCGTATCGAGGCGCTCGGTTAAACGGTCTGTGAGTCGACATTGGTTTCATAAATTCGATGCATGCATAACTGTTTTATGATTGTTATAATTATGATTAAATGATTTACTTTGGATATCGGTGAATTTAAAATGATTTCACGTATTTTGAGGTGAATTACGTATTTGCACGTAAACCGAGGTCTTCTGGATTTGCACTGATTTCCATAAATGTGGTTGGATATGATTTCATGAAACGGTTACAAACTTGAATAATGTAAAATCGGGCCAGGGGCCCAGTTGAACTATGAAATCGGGCCAGGGGCCCAGTTAACATGTGGATCGGGCCAGGGGCCCAGTTAACTTGTGAAATCGGGCCAGGGGCCCAGTTGATTTCAACATACGATTGTGGGTCGGGGACCCTAAAATGGAATTGAATAAATGTTTTCTGGTTTACATTTTATGTATGTTCACATGCTGGAATCAATAAATAGTTTTGATGATATTTCGGTTATGGCACGTTTCACGGTATTTGGGCATGAGACCCGTTTGATGAAACGTAACGATCGGTTCGGATTTTATCTATGTATACCTATATGTTTTGCATGTGGATATCAATAAAATGTATTTAGTACTGTACTGTATAAATCCTTCCATATTATATTGTCTCCTCCGGATGAGGTACCCCGGAGAGGTCACGGACGTCTAGTACGTCCAGCGTCTATGACGCTAAGCATCGGGGATGCTGTACCCGAACGGGGTTCGGGGATTGAACTCAGAAATTTAGACCCGAGTGGCACGCGTAGCCTTGTGATTGTGACCTTATTGACGTCAGGGACGTCAGACATCAGGGATGTCGGATTAGAGTGTATAGTGCAGTGACTAAAATTATGGTTATGGTTTATATTTTATGCCTTATGGTTCATATTACTGGATTTATGAAATAACTTTTGGATTGACTTCTGGAAATTGAAACTATGCTTTGGTTTCCGGGCTAAGGCCCTAATGGTTATTTCTAAATAAATGTGTGATCATTGGTTTTTGGCGCATGCATATGATTTTACTGAGGGACATAAATGTCTTATAAATGTTTTTAACAGACTTGTTTATTTTCGTCCACTCACAGCTTTTGTTTTTAATGCCCTTCAGGTTGATTCCGGATACGACTGCAGCAGAGACTTGAGCATCGCACACCTCCTCCATCGATCCTTACGCACTCTGGAAGCCCGTTTGGGCAATGGCAATCGGTTATCCCTTGTCTGACGCCTCTTGTCAGACGGGAGCACGTCACATTCCATGGTAATACCGGGGGGATTGGGATGGGTCGTGTCAATTTGAATCGGATTCGAGGAATCCTATTGAGATGAATCGGGTATGAGACCCAGTTGAAATACGTTTTGAGAAAGAAAGAAAGAAAGAAAGAGTATTGAAAATGAATAAACCCTCCATATTGATTATATGGTCTCCTCCAGCGTCGACCTGGAGAGTCACGATCCACAGACCAGAGTGGGTATCCCCATAGGGATCCCGTTCCAGGAGTGGAGGTTACGAGATATGATGTGGTCCCGGACCAGATTCCGGTGAGATATGTGGACTAGATCCAGAGAGAGAGCTCGAACTAGATCCAGTGATTGAGCCTCCCAGATGGAGATTCGTAGGAGAAGACTCGGAGTGAGACCCCGAGTAGTATGCACACTAGTATAGATTTGACATCATGACTATTTCGGGGATGTGTTCCCTAGGGGCTGTGTGCCCCGAGATGGCATCTTCTCGGAAGTGCCGCGGATGGGTTAGACGTATGTTGATACGTATGTGCTTTTGATGGAAAGTGGTTTTAGGGCGAAGGCCCTGTGTTCCAAGTTTTAGAAATGATTTGGGGCAGAGACCCCGTATTCTGTGTTTTGGTGTTTCTCTGAGAATGGATTTGGGCTTTGTTCCCACATGTATGGATAGTTGGTTTTTGAAATGTGATTTCGGGTCAGGGACCCAAATGGATTTATGGGTCTTGACGGTTTATGGGGCCGGGCATGAACCCTTGAAAGATTTTGATATGTTTGGCAAATGATTTTATGAATGTTTGATAAATGGTTTTGAATGTATGCGTATTTTTTTATGAAGGGCATAAATGTCTTTATGCGAAATGTGTTTTTACTAAAATATTATTTTTGTCCACATGTATCAGAGTGCGTACTAGTATCAGAGTGCGTCAGGATCGTAGGAGGAGGGGAGTGATGTCTCGTCTCTGCTACAACCCGAATCCATTATCAACCTGAAGGGCATTAAAACACGAAAACTATGAGTGGAAAATTTAAACATTTCATTTAAAACACTTTCGCTTAAAGACATTTATGCCCTTCATAAATACATATGCATGCATTCAAAAACCGTTTATCAAATATTCATAAAACTAATTATCAAACCTATCAAAACCTTTCAACACACAACATCTGTAACACCCCGGAAATTCGTAGATTTGTAATATTGTAAATTATGGAATGAAATGACATTTTTACCCTTGTGAATGGATAGGTCAAATTGTTGACTTTTTGATTGGTGGGTCAACCAGACCTTGACCGATGGCCGTGACGTAGTTCGGGACGTCACGAGTCCATTGACAGGCGGCACGTCCAATTCGGACGAACAGGGGAGAAGTTGCGACGTTCGGAAGTTCAGGGGCGTTACCGTAATTTGGACGAATTAGGGGAAAAAGTTTACTTTTTGAAATACCATGAATTTTTGCACGACCCGAAGACCATTAGATTCGTCTCGATGCCCTGAGTACAACGACAGGCGGCACGCGTGGAACGGACATCGGATGACCGAGTTACGGGTCACGGAAGTTGGAGGGCATTTTGGTAATTTCTGCCCTGAGGGCATTTTGGTCTTTTTGCACGGTTACTGTAGCAGCAACCGTGAAAAGCAGGGGACACGGCCATGCCGTGGTGTTTGTGGGCGTGCAATTGTTTAAGCCTTCGTGGACTGTTTGTGGACATTGTTTATGAAATTTGAGGTAATGGGAGTGTAGTTTGAGGCCGAATTAGTGCACGGGTAGGAATTAAATCGTGGGTTGAGCTCTGTGTACGGGAGGCAGAGTTCAGTGAGGTCTGTGAGTGTCTCCCACGGGTGTTGGACTCCTTGATCGATTAACCACGCAAGGGGAGTGAGAGACGGGTTCATTTGGCGCCTGTTCGAGGCTGAGGACTATGAGAGACTGAGGGGAGAACCGTGAAAAACAGTTTTGGGTCTTTGGGGGGAAATTTCCGAATTCAATTCCTACGGGTTTTGGGAACAATCTATGCACTTTGGAAGCCTTCTGGGAGTGACAGAAACTCGTGCGAGCAGTCATTAAAGGGGGGTTGATCGTGGTGTGCCCAGGAACCCAAGTTCCAGTTCTGAGAAAAACCGGTTTGGAGGGAAATTCCAAGTTCAATTTCCATGGCCTGTTGGACGAAACCAATCATTTAGTGAGCTTTCTGGGAGCATTTGGAACTTGTCCATATCGGAATCGACGACAACCACCCACGGAGGAGCTGGGACGGTGACCGCCGTGTGGAGAGTAAATCGCAGCGTTTGGACGGCTACTTCTAGGTGATGTTTCGATAAATTGATGGTCCTATTTTGTTAGTCTAGGTCCTATTATGCTTCTGTATGATTTAATTGGACAATGGTGATGGTTTGGAGGAGTTCTGAGGTTTGACCCGTGTAGCTATTCGGGTTTGGATAGGACGTTTTAGTGATTGTCGAGATGATTAGAGGGCTAGGAACTGAAATTAAACAATGTTAGAACATGTTAGAATCAAGAATGAATGAAATTAAGTAGAAATGGAAGGTTAATTAATCGGGTCTCGCCGCGGGTTGAAGACCCAAATATCAGTAAATTGGGCAGAGACGACGACACTGTATTAGTGTCACTGTAGTAGCGCGTGACTTTCTCGCGCAGACACTTTGGGCGGCGCGTGAGGGCGCATTGAGCACTATCTCGGTTCACGGTCAACGTGACTTTTAATCCCCTAATCATTTTGAACATTTTCTGTGAAATAACCATGTTGATCTGAGATAGTGAGGAAGGTCAGTTTTGGGCCGGGTGTCTCGGGAAGCGTGTTGGCCGGTTTTCCTGAACCGGTTTCTGTTTTGGACTTTTTGAGGGTGATTTAAGGACCTATTTTGACACTTGGGTGTGATTGGAAATGACAGGAAACTTACGTTAATTCCGGAGACAAGTTCGTACGCGCGTGATTCGCAGCGGGAGCGTACTGTGAGTGGGCCCGTTTTTATTAACACTTGCATGCCTAACTATTTTCATTTCCGTATATCTATATGTGTGCGTTAATCATCAATGGAGTTTGATTATCTCGATCTACGGCTGTGACACGTTTTACGGTGTTGGGCTGAGACACATTTTACGGAAATTGAATACTGTTTTATATTATATATATATATATATCTACATATGCTTGTGGATACGATGACTATCTTGGGTACTGCACTGTATAATCCACCGTATAATACTGTCTCCTCCGGATGTGGTACCCCGGAGCGGTCACGGTGCATTGCCTGCGAAGAGTCATGCTACGGAGGTGCCGGACCGTAGGATGACTCAGGAGCAGGATTGCTATGATTGGACGTCTGGGACGTCGAGCGTCTGGGACGCTAGGCATCTGGGATGCCATAACCGAACTGGGTTCGGAGTTTGGACTCTGGATTTGAGACCCTGGGTGGCACGCGTAGCCTTGGGACTGTGACCATTATTGGACGTCAGGGACGTCGGACATCTGGGATGTCAATATCGGATGTGTATGGTGCAGTAGCTGGGTTTATATTACATTTCTGGCTTAATATGATGCTTGTGGCGTTTATGGTTTTTGAACACTGATGCATGCATGTTTGGAAAAACGGAGGGGTAAATTATATTTTACTTATTACACTGTTTTTTTTGTTAAACTGAGTTTCGGCCCACTCACTTTTCATGTTTTGGTAACCCCTCCAGGTCATGCTGCTGAGGTTGGTGAGGACCCCGAGGCTGAGGCATAGATTTTGCACTGCGCACCTGAACCCCTGTCAGGTCGGATCACCCGCAAGATTTTCCTTCTAGTGTTGTGCTCGGATTTTGTATTTTAAATTGTATCCCTTGTCTGACATCTGTAAAATTTGGACTATGTATGACTTTATTATTCGGACATTTATTGTAACGACCCGTCCCGAATTCCGGGATTAGTTTAGTGTTTAATCTTGATTAGTGAGGTTGAACGGTGGTTAGTAGGGCGGAATCGGACAAATTGTGCAAAATGACCGTTTTGCCCCTCGTCGTGGGTAAAATGTTGACTTTTTGTTCGGGCGGTCAAATGGACTTTGACCGATGACCGTGACGTAGTTCGGGACGTCACGAGTTCATAGACAGGTGGCACATTCGATTCCGACATTCGTAGAGAAAGTTATGGTGTTCGGAAGTTGAGGGGTATTTTGGTAATTTGGCTTATTAGGGGCCAAATGTTGACTTTCTGACCGGGAGGTCCGATGGGCGAGGGCCAAGGACCGTTACGTAGGTATCGTCGATACGAATCCAACGATAGCCAACGATAGGCGGCATGCCGAAATCGGAGTTACGACGACGAAGTTATGGTCAAGGACGTGAAACACGATTAACCGAGACTCGCAATAAAATAATAATATTTAAATAGGTGAACAGTAACTGACGAATCTGGACCCTTGGATGTAGGCCACGTGTCACTCATCCCCACCTTCCCTAAAATCTGGATCCTTGTTGGCCATTGGATTATTTAATCCATTTTCTCCCCTTAAATCCTCACCATCCATTCAAACCTCAGATTAAATCTGGGCCTTTGATCTCATCTCTCCCTTTCCTTTATTTCTGATCACACTCATCTCTCTCTCACTCTGTTTTCTCCCACCCGAAACACATGCACACACAACCCCTTCTGTTTTTGGAACCGTGAGAGAACACAGGGAGACTGAGAGGAATTTTGTGTCGCACGTGGTGGCGTGACCGCCGTGGGTGGCGGTGGTGACCGGAAAACAGAACCGTGCACATGCACACCCGCACACGGCTCCCCCTTACGCATCCCCACCACATCTGTAACCATGAGGCTGTGCGGAGGAATGTGAATTGACTACGGTGAGGCTTGAGAGACGACGGGAGGCGACGGAGACGGCAGGGACGACGGCGGCAAAACAAAAACAGAGAGGTCCGAAAACTCAGAAATTGGAAAATCAGTGTGGACTGGTTTTGATCGTGTTTGAGGGGTGAAAGGAGTTCCTGGAGTCGAACTGGGCATGCTGGTGGCCACGGCGGTAGCCACGGCGGCGAGGTAAGCCTCGAACCCGTGAGTTTGTTTTCGGGTACAAAAATGGTAGGATGGGTTTTAACATGTTTCGATCGATCTGGTGATTAGGATGATGATCTAGAAGGTGAGACGAGCTTCTGGGGATCGTTTTCGAAAGGAATGGTGGCCGGGATCGTGCAGGCACGACGGTTGCAGGTGGCCAGTCTGTACTCCTCCACGAACAGGTAGTCAAACGTATTGGTTTCTCAGTTTTTAAAGCATGGATCAACTGGAATTGATGAGACGATCTTGTAGGAACAAACGGAATTGAAAATGATCGAGTAATGGCTGAGAACCAGTCGGGTTGGGCCGCGGGTCACGGTGACCCGTTTATCAGACAACCGGGTCAGAACGGTGACACTGTTCACGGCGCGTGAGTTTCACGCGCAGCCACTCACGGCGGCGCGTGAGCACGGATCTCGAGGTGAGGTCAACATGACTTCTGTCCTATTTAATGTAACGGACATTTTGGAATTGGTTTCGTGTCGATCGGACACCGTCTCGATAGTGTTCGGGATGTCCTAAGGTTTTAAATTAAGTTTAAAAATAAGTAAAAATTTGGGAAAATTACGGGACTTTGATAGGATGTTAATGATGAGGTTAGTGACCCTCTAATGTGATTTGGACAGGAATGGGAGTCCCGGTGATAGTGGTGTGGCCCGGGAGGGCCGGTGGCACGCGTATCGAGGCACACGGTTAAAACGGTCTGTGAGTGGACTTTGGTTTTATAAATTCTATGCATGCTTAAATGTTTTATATGGATTATGGTTGTGATTGTGTGATGTTGATTTGGTTGTTGGTAAATTGTACGGTTTCACGTATTTCGAGGCGATTTACGTGCTTGCACGTAAATCGAGGTTTTCCGGTTTTACATGGATTTTCCATATTTATGACTTGGATATAATGTGATGAAATGGTTTTGAAATTGGAAATATGAACTCGGGCTTGAGGCCCACTTGTTTTGGAAATTTCGGACTTGGAGTCCATTTGAGAATCGGGCCGGGGGCCCAGTTGGTTAATGAAATCGGGCCAGGGGCCCAGTTGGTATGAAATCGGGCTGAGACCCATTTGAGTTATGTCATCGGGCCAGGGGCCCAGTTGATTTATGAATTCGGGCCGTGGGCCCAGTTGGTTTACAAATCGGGCCGTGGGCCCAATGGTTTATAAAATCGGGCATGAGGCCCAATTGGATTATAATGGTGATTTCGGGTCAGGGACCCTATATTTAATAATTGTGATTTTGGGTCAGGGACCCTAAATGGAACTGTGTGTTTTTATGGAAATTTCGGGCAGGGCCCAATGGTAATAATGTGATAAAAGGATTTAATAAAACTGTTTTTCCATATACCATCTGGACACAAGGATATATGATGGTCTCCTCCAGATGTCTGGGACACTGGGGAAGTCACGGTGCATTGCCTGCGAGGGGTCATTATACGGAGCAGCCGGACCGTATGATGACTCAGGAGCAGGATTTCTATGATTGACGTCAGGGACGTCAGACATCAGGGATGTCAGATATATGGACCCGGAGAGACCCCGGGCAGCACGCGTAGCTTATGAAACCGTGAGATATGACGTCAGGGACGTCTAGCGTCTGGGACGCTAAGCATCTGGGATGCTGGTGATGGTAATGGTAAAATATGGATTAATGAATAAAATGGCTTATTGGTTGGATATGTGTTATATGGTAAAAATGGATTATTGGTTATGAAATGGTATGTAGGGTCGGGGACCCTAAATGGTTTTGGATTTTGAATTGATGTTCATTTATGGTCGTGGGTGGTGACCCACATGGTTTTAATATGTATGGTGGTGGTATTCCACGGTTTTGGGCTGAGTTCCCATACTTGGTTTTTGGTTAACGGTTTTTGGGCTAAGGCCCTAAGGGCTCGGTTGAGCAAACGTTTTGGTTACTGGTTTTGGTGGCTTGCATATGTTTTTATTGGAGGGCATAAATGTCTTATAAATGTATTTGGCAAATTTATTGGTTTTTGTCCACTCACAGCTTTTGGTTTTAATGCCCTTCAGGTTGCTCACGGATGCGATTGCAGCAGGGACTGGGACATTGGACACCTCCTCCATCGATCCTTGCGCACTCTGGATGCCCCGTTTGGGCAGTGGCTCTTGGTCATCCCTTGTCTGACACCCCTGGTTGGACTGGAGCAGGGCACATTCCATGGTAATCCCGGGGGGATTGGGATGGGTCCTGTCAACTTGGTATCAGAGCACGGTTGCTCTATTTGTGCGCGCAGGTCGAGGGTGTGATGTCTCATTGGGCTGCAATTCGTTATCAACCTGATAGATAGTGTTTGGGTTTGGATAGTGGATGGAGTGTGATTGGCCCGATACGCCGTGCATTAATGTGATTCGACCCAAGTGGGGTTGATTGGGGTGAACTGGTATTATGGGACCGTCGGTTCGGTCATGTGATATTGGATTGTTGTGCTGCTAGGTGCAGCCAGGTTCGGGGAACCTCATGTGAGTAATGGTTTGAAAATGTGAACCCATGTGGTGGTTTCTAGTGTGAGGGATGTTGGTTCATCGGAGTTGGCCGATGACCTAGTGGTGGAACCCACGTTGATGGGATGGTAGGATTGGATTTGACGTCTATTCGATGTCTAGACCGCGGGGTCGGTCAGGTTGTGGATTTTATATTACGGAGAGCTGTTTGGTTCGGTTGAACCATAGGGTGTGATTGTGGAACCCTAGTGTTAAACAGGTAAACCTTAATTGTGGCTAGTGGATGAGAACTTGTGCTGCGACGAGCGGCTGAGGTCATGGATGACCATGTGGATGGCTCTGGTGAGTCTTGTCAGAATTATGAGATCCGATCTACGGATACGGTTCTGAGATAAATTATGGAATCCCGTGTTGGATCGGGTATTGGTGTGATGTGTGGATGCGGATCTCGATAGCAATGACAGTTAGTCGGAAGTCATATGGAGATGACTGGCTATCGAGGGTAATTAGTGTGGTTATAATACTTGGGGGCGTTCAGGGAACGTTCACTTTCCTGATGTGGATTGTCAGAATAGTGGTACCCATAGTCGTGAGGTACGGGATCGTCGTTCGGTATGAACGGAGATCCAGGGTTGTCGTATTTGCACACGGTGTGCAGTATGGATGTTTGCGGGGTTGGTACTTTTGTGCTGATGCTAGTATGGATGCCTGTGTGCTGATACTAGTGTTGTTGATGGAGTGTTGGTGCTGGTACTAGCGCTGGTGCTAGTGTCGGTAATGGTGTTGACGATGAGCCACAAATTGGGTGTGACTCCGTCATGATGAACATATGTTCGGTCTCTGAGATTCGGTAGTGGTTGAGTGATGGACTGGATGGGATCCATTTAAGATTGTGCTGTGTTGGGATAAGTCCCAATAGTGGTGAGATAACCAGTAAGGAGTGGATTAAAAGGGTATAATTGAGACTTGAGTAATCTTGGGATGACGTCCCCTACGTCATGATAATTGGTGGATTTGGGGGAGTTGTTGGCAACTCCAAAATTTGTGCGATTTTATGTTTTTAAATATCCCTAAAATGTACATGGAAATGATTAAAACTGGAAAAGACGAGGAAAACCATTAGTGGTATAAAGGTAGGAATTTGTAATTGAGAACTTGGGAAACCGAGTGTTGAACCTGTAAAGGTCGGGATGTGCGAACGGAACAATAACGGATTGATTGTGGACACGGGGTTGTCTAAGTGAATTGCGGAGGTAGGAAGTCTAGTGGTTAGACTTGACGTCTTGTTGGGAGCATGTCTGTTTCCAACACGGTTGGAACCTTAGTGTCGAGGAGAGTTGTGATTGGGGAACGAGAGTGGTGCTCGTTTTTGGTGATTGGTATTCCGAAGTCATTGGGGTTGACTTCTTGCTTTCTGCCCTGGCAGACATTGACTGTAGTTACCAGTACGTTGAGTGTGTATTGATTGGTGAGCCCGTGTGTGTTGTGAGGTCCTTAGGAGAAGCTACGTGTTCGAAATTAGGTAAACGAGATTCTTTCATTTTCTGCTTGGTGGCAGACGATGTTGGGGTACATGGCGTGGTGAGTGCAGTGAGTTTTGTTGCCTCCCCGTAGGATGAGTTTAGGCGTCATTGTGTTGGATCATCCTTGGTTTTTCCTAGGTGGAATGACAAGGATCGATACGAACTTGGGCATGTGAGTCGAAATGACGGGATTGAACTTCTTTTCGAAGTGGGGCCCGTAGGGTATTCTACTGGTTTTCAAGGTAGTTGAATTTTGTCAACCTTAGACGTGTGGAGGTTGGATTGGCTTCCCTATGAAGTCAATCAAGTGTATTGAACGGGTAACCGATAGGTTCGGTTTTGGTGTGTCTTGGTAAATGTGAATGAGATTTCGGGATTTGGAATCGAATTTCTGGGTGACGATTCAGGATTCGATTTTGGAACTTGAAAGTATATTTCCGGGTTTGGGTACGGAATGGTTATTCCAAATGCTAGCTTACGGAATAATGATTTCGGATTCGGATTTGGATATGAATTAAAATTTGATGTCTGGGCTTGGATAGGGGATTTCTTACGAAATTGCGGATTCAGATTCGGAATTGGAACTAGATGTTGGGTGGAGTTTCGATTTGTCTCATGCTGGATTGGGCAAACGTACTCCATTATTGGAACGGGTTCGGCTATGACCTAGGTGGTTGTAGTCTGGTTATTAGGTAGATGTGTGTACTTCGTACATGGTTCGAGGTACAATACCTTGTGGACTTGTGATGTCTAGTTACGGTATACGGGATATACCCGAGGTGTGTTGGTGAACGTGTTGGTAGTCGGATTGGTTCCGATACCATGGGATTGGTTGTGGACCGGACATTACTATGCAACGGGTCATGGTAAATCCGATGTGTTTAATTACACACAGGTCGTGTGAAATTTCGGTAAGGGTATTGGTGAGTCGAGTACGTTGGTGGCATGTGTAGCCACGAGTGAGTCTAGTGTCAGTTTTCGACTGACAACAACTGTGTGGTGACAGATTGTCAGGATGTGTCAATATAGATCGTTGAGTGGGGTCAGCTGACTCCTAGTGGGAGTGGGAAAGGAACCGTCGAGTTGTTGCGTCAACGAGAGGGTTGATTTGACAAGTGGTGTCAAATTCGAAACAAGTAGTTTCAGTCATTCGACGGGGTCGAATGTAATCGTTGCGTTTTGAGTACTAGTGGTACGTTTGAGTGTAGACAAGTTTTGTCTAAGCAGTTGGTGTACGGGTGTACACGTGTTGCGTGGTCGATTCCACTTTCCGCGGGTGTTTGTGGAATCAGGATAGTCGAGTTTCGAGAGCGAAACATATTAAGGAGGGAAGTACGTTGAGATTAGATCGGTTGGAATTTCGAGGACGAAATTTATTAAGGAGGGAAGGTTGTAACGACCCGTCCCGAATTCCGGGATTATTTTAGTGTTTAATCTTGATTAGTGAGGTTGAACGGTGGTTAGTAGGGCGGAATCGGACAAATTGTGCAAAATGACCGTTTTGCCCCTGGTCGTGGGTAAAATGTTGACTTTTTGTTCGGGCGGTCAAATGGACTTTGACCGATGACCGTGACGTAGTTCGGGACGTCACGAGTTCATAGACAGGTGGCACGTTCGATTCCGACATTCGTAGAGAAAGTTATGGTGTTCGGAAGTTGAGGGGTATTTTGGTAATTTGGCTTATTAGGGGCCAAATGTTGACTTTCTGACCGGGAGGTCCGATGGGCGAGGGCCAAGGACCGTTACGTAGGTATCGTCGATACGAATCCAACGACAGGCGGCATGCCGAAATCGGAGTTACGACGACGAAGTTATGGTCAAGGACGTGAAACACGATTAACCGAGACTCGCAATAAAATAATAATATTTAAATAGGTGAACAGTAACTGACGAATCTGGACCCTTGGATGTAGGCCACGTGTCACTCATCCCCACCTTCCCTAAAATCTGGATCCTTGTTGGCCATTGGATTATTTAATCCATTTTCTCCCCTTAAATCCTCACCATCCATTCAAACCTCAGATTAAATCTGGGCCTTTGATCTCATCTCTCCCTTTCCTTTATTTCTGATCACACTCATCTCTCTCTCACTCTGTTTTCTCCCACCCGAAACACATGCACACACAACCCCTTCTGTTTTTGGAACCGTGAGAGAACACAGGGAGACTGAGAGGAATTTTGTGTCGCACGTGGTGGCGTGACCGCCGTGGGTGGCGGTGGTGACCGGAAAACAGAACCGTGCACATGCACACCCGCACACGGCTCCCCCTTACGCATCCCCACCACATCTGTAACCATGAGGCTGTGCGGAGGAATGTGAATTGACTACGGTGAGGCTTGAGAGACGACGGGAGGCGACGGAGACGGCAGGGACGACGGCGGTAAAACAAAAACAGAGAGGTCCGAAAACTCAGAAATTGGAAAATCAGTGTGGACTGGTTTTGATCGTGTTTGAGGGGTGAAAGGAGTTCCTGGAGTCGAACTGGGCATGCTGGTGGCCACGGCGGTAGCCACGGCGGCGAGGTAAGCCTCGAACCCGTGAGTTTGTTTTCGGGTACAAAAATGGTAGGATGGGTTTTAACGTGTTTCGATCGATCTGGTGATTAGGATGATGATCTAGAAGGTGAGACGAGCTTCTGGGGATCGTTTTCGAAAGGAATGGTGGCTGGGATCGTGCAGGCACGACGGTTGCAGGTGGCCGGTCTGCACACCTCCACGAACAGGTAGTCAAACGTATTGGTTTCTCAGTTTTTAAAGCATGGATCAACTGGAATTGATGAGACGATCTTGTAGGAACAAACGGAATTGAAAATGATCGAGTAATGGCTGAGAACCAGTCGGGTTGGGCCGCGGGTCACGGTGACCCGTTTATCAGACAACCGGGTCAGAACGGTGACACTGTTCACGGCGCGTGAGTTTCACGCGCAGCCACTCACGGCGGCGCGTGACGGCGCGTGAGCACGGATCTCGAGGTGAGGTCAACAGGACTTCTGTCCTATTTAATGTAACGGACATTTTGGAATTGGTTTCGTGTCGATCGGACACTGTCTCGATAGTGTTCGGGATGTCCGAAGGTTTTAAATTAAGTTTAAAAATAAGTAAAAATTCGAGAAAATTACGGGAGTTTGATAGGATGTTAATGATGAGGTTAGTGACCCTCTAATGTGATTTGGACAGGATTGGGAGTCCCGGTGATAGTGGTGTGGCCCGGGAGGGCCGGTGGCACGCGTATCGAGGCACACGGTTAAAACGGTCTGTGAGTGGACTTTGGTTTTATAAATTCTATGCATGCTTAAATGTTTTATATGGATTATGGTTGTGATTGTGTGATGTTGTTTTGGTTGTTGGTAAATTGTACGGTTTCACGTATTTCGAGGCGATTTACGTGCTTGCACGTAAATCGAGGTTTTCCGGTTTTACATGGATTTTCCATATTTATGACTTGGATATAATGTGATGAAATGGTTTTGAAATTGGAAATATGAACTCGGGCTTGAGGCCCACTTGTTTTGGAAATTTCGGACTTGGAGTCCATTTGAGAATCGGGCCGGGGGCCCAGTTGGTTAATGAAATCGGGCCAGGGGCCCAGTTGGTATGAAATCGGGCTGAGACCCATTTGAGTTATGTCATCGGGCCAGGGGCCCAGTTGATTTATGAATTCGGGCCGTGGGCCCAGTTGGTTTACAAATCGGGCCGTGGGCCCAATGGTTTATAAAATCGGGCATGAGGCCCAATTGGATTATAATGGTGATTTCGGGTCAGGGACCCTATATTTAATAATTGTGATTTTGGGTCAGGGACCCTAAATGGAACTGTGTGTTTTTATGGAAATTTCGGGCAGGGCCCAATGGTAATAATGTGATAAAAGGATTTAATAAAACTGTTTTTCCATATACCATCTGGACACAAGGATATATGATGGTCTCCTCCAGATGTCTGGGACACTGGGGAAGTCACGGTGCATTGCCTGCGAGGGGTCATTATACGGAGCAGCCGGACCGTATGATGACTCAGGAGCAGGATTGCTATGATTGACGTCAGGGACGTCAGACATCAGGGATGTCAGATATATGGACCCGGAGAGACCCCGGGCAGCACGCGTAGCTTATGAAACCGTGAGATATGACGTCAGGGACGTCTAGCGTCTGGGACGCTAAGCATCTGGGATGCTGGTGATGGTAATGGTAAAATATGGATTAATGAATAAAATGGCTTATTGGTTGGATATGTGTTATGTGGTAAAAATGGATTATTGGTTATGAAATGGTATGTAGGGTCGGGGACCCTAAATGGTTTTGGATTTTGAATTGATGTTCATTTATGGTCGTGGGTGGTGACCCACATGGTTTTAATATGTATGGTGGTGGTATTCCACGGTTTTGGGCTGAGTTCCCACACTTGGTTTTTGGTTAACGGTTTTTGGGCTAAGGCCCTAAGGGCTCGGTTGAGCAAACGTTTTGGTTACTGGTTTTGGTGGCATGCATATGTTTTTATTGGAGGGCATAAATGTCTTATAAATGTATTTGGCAAATTTATTGGTTTTTGTCCACTCACAGCTTTTGGTTTTAATGCCCTTCAGGTTGCTCACGGATGCGATTGCAGCAGGGACTGGGACATTGCACACCTCCTCCATCGATCCTTGCGCACTCTGGATGCCCCGTTTGGGCAGTGGCTCTTGGTCATCCCTTGTCTGACACCCCTGGTTGGACGGGAGCAGGGCACATTCCATGGTAATCCCGGGGGGATTGGGATGGGTCCTGTCATTTATGCATGTAGGTTGTTAAGACTAAAATTGGAATTTTCGGTTCGGGTGTCAGATGGGAGCAGGGCACGTCCCCTTGTGGTCCCCGGGGGATCGGGGCGGGTCCCTGTCAGCTTGGTATTAGAGCACTAGGTTGTGTCAACATGTTAGACTAGCGGTTAGTACTAGGTACTTTTCGAGTCTAAGAATTGTGTTAACTAATCTATGCCTCTTAACAGTTGGTTATGCCTCCGAGGAGAATCCCTCAAGCACGGACCGCCGAGGAAATTGAGAGAGAAATGGAATGTGCCAGTATTGAGCGGGCTCAACGGTTGGGAGCCACACCTTTCAACGGGGGATCTGACCCCGAGGATTCCTATGAGTGGATTGATAAATGGGAAAGAATCTTTACAGTGATGCATTGCCCACCCGGCGAGCGGGTGACTTTGGCGGCCTTCTTACTGGAAGGCGGAGCTTACCGATGGTGGCAGGGTCTGGAGATGTCAGGGTGGTCAGTCCGCACCACCACATGGGAGGTCTTTCGTGCTTGGTTCCTAGATCAGTACTACCCGCGATCTTTTCGCACGGCACGAGAGGCAGAGTTCTTGCGACTGGAGCAGGGGGATATGTCTGTGGCAGACTATGAGCAGGCCTTCGGGAAGCTTTCCCTTTTTGCAGCAGCTTTTGTAAGTACTGAGGAGGACAGATGTCAGAGGTTTGAGTTGGGGCTCCAAGGAGAGATACGGGCAGGTGTGACGGCTGCCACTTATGCGACTCTGAGGGACATGGTCGACGCTGCAGTTCGTGTCGAGGCCAGTCTGGCGGCACACCAGGCGTGACAATCATCAGGCGAGGGGCCGCGCCGGGATCGTCCCCATCCGGGACCAACCGGCCGGAAGATCTCTAAAGGGGGAAGTTATCGAGGTGCGCCCTCATCTTTGCGGGGTCGTGGCTGGTCGGGTCGACCAGGGGGCTCTCAGAGGGGGGGATCGAGATCCAGTGCTGGGCAGCATCAGTCTTGGAGTGGAGCATCAGGAGGGTCTTGGGATGGACCGAGGACAGTTAATTGTTTTCCTTGTGGAGGAGCGGGCCACTATGCCCGCGATTGCCCGTCGTTGTCGAGGAACAATGATACTGGAGGTGCTAGTGTTGCACAGAGTTCGGCTTCCAACACTGCCGGAGGCCGAGGACAGGGTGCTGGGCGTGGCGCGCTTGGGCGCGGACAGACTACGGGGCCCAGTGCTCGTGTTTTTGCAGTGACTCAGCAGCAGGCGAGGTTAGCCCCGGATGTGATTACAGGTACACTTCATATCTCGAACCTTATTGTACGAGTATTGTTGGATGCGGGGGCTACACATTCTTTTATTTCGAGGCTTTGTGCTGGTATGTTAGATTGTGAGGTGTCAGCCTTAGATAGCGAGATGGGTGTTGGCACGCCTATGGGCATCGTGTACTTGGTGAATCAGGTGATTCGGAGGTGCCCGGTGAGAATTGGGGATATGGATCTGCCAGCGGACTTGATTATTATGGACATCCATGACTTCGATGTGATTCTTAGGATGGATTGGTTAGCGGAGCATGGGTCGCTTATTGATTGCTGTAGTCGGCAAGTGTTTCTGCGGAGTCCGGGTTTACCGGAAGTTACCTTTCAGGGGGAGCATGAGGGTTCACTGCCTGAAGTGATTTCTTCACTTGCTGCTACTAAACTTCTACGGAAGGGATGCCAGTGCTATTTGGCACATGTGGTGTCGGAGCGAGTCGATACTCCGTGTATCGAGGAGATACCTGTGGTGCGGGAGTTTCCGGATGTGTTCCCAAAAGATCTACCTGGATTACCACCACCACGGGAGATTGAGTTTACCATTGAACTACTCCCCGATACCCGACCTATATCTCAGGCACCGTACCGGATGGCGCCGGCAGAATTACGGGAACTCAAAACACAGTTGCAGGAGTTGGTGGAGTTGGGATTCATCCGACCGAGTACTTCACCGTGGGGAGCACCGGTGTTGTTTGTGAAGAAGAAGGAGGGGAGTCTCCGTTTGTGTGTAGATTACCGACAGCTGAACAAGGTGACGCTGAGGAACCAGTATCCTCTACCCAGGATTGATGACTTATTCGACCAGTTGCGGGGAGCACAGTGCTTCTTGAAGATTGATTTACGATCTGGGTATCATCAGCTGAGGATTGCGGAGGGGGATATCTCAAAAACGGCATTTCGAACTCGTTATGGACACTATGAATTCCTTGTAATGCCTTTTGGTTTGACGAATGCTCCAGCAGCATTCATGGATCTGATGAACAGAGTTTTCCGACCCTATCTGGACAAGTTTGTGATTGTGTTCATCAATGACATCTTGGTGTATTCGGGGAGTGCCCGAGCACATGAGGAACACCTACGGTTGGTGTTAGGGAAGCTGAGACAGGAACGGTTGTACGCCAAACTGAGTAAGTGTCAGTTTTGGCTGAGCAGCATTGGTTTTCTGGGACATGTGATTTCGACTGATGGATCAGCGTGGATCCCCAGAAAATGGAAGCGGTGACTAACTGGGCCAGACCGACGACAGTGACAGAGGTGCGGAGTTTTGTCGGATTGGCAGGCTACTACCGGAGATTTGTGGAAGGTTTCTCCAAGATAGCTGCACCGTTGACTCGTTTGACCCGGAAAGGAGTGAAGTTCATCTGGGACGAGCAGTGTGAGCAGAGTTTTCAGGAATTGAAGCATCGTTTGACCACTGCTCCTATCCTTGCATTGCCCGACAACAGTGGAGAGTTTGTAGTTTTTAGTGATGCCTCACTACACGGTTTGGGATGCGTATTAATGCGGAATGGTAAGGTGATCGCTTACGCATCACGGCAGCTAAAAACTCATGAGTTGAACTACCCTACCCATGATTTGGAGTTGGCGGTGGTAGTTCATGCCTTGAAGATCTGGAGACATTACCTTTTCGGTGCAACGTGCAGGATATACACCGACCACCAAAGCCTGAAGTATCTATTTACCCAGAAGGAACTCAACTTGAGGCAACGGAGATGGTTGGAATTGATCAAGGATTACGACTGTACGATCGAGTACCATCCGGGTAAGGCTAATGTGGTGGCAGATGCGCTCAGCAGGAAATCAGCGGGATCAATTGCACACTTGAGGATGGTGTATCTTCCTTTACTGGTGGAACTCCGGAAGGCTGGGGTTATTTTAGATACGGATGAGCATGGAGCTTTATTGGCCAGTTTCCATGTACGACCAGTGTTGGTTGATCGGATCATTGAGGCGCAACTTCAGGACCCGATTTGGTGCATCTACAGGATTGAAGTTGAGGCTGGAGAACGGCAGGACTTTACTATCCGAGATGATGGGGCACTTGTGAAATTGGGCCGTTTGTGTGTGCCAGCAGAGACAGAGTTACGGGCCGAGATTTTGGAGGAGGCCCACAGTTCAGCGTATGCCATGCATCCGGGAGGTACAAAGATGTACCGTACCCTCCGGAACTATTATTGGTGGCCAGGAATGAAGAGAGACATTGCTGAGTTTGTGAGCAGATGCTTAATCTGTCAGCAGGTTAAGGCGGAGCAGCAGAGACCGTATGGGGCGATGTAGCCACTTCCGATTCCCGAGTGGAAGTGAGACCACATCACCATGGACTTCGTCTTTAAGTTACCAAGGACCCGGAGTGGATTCGACGGAGTTTGGGTGATTGTAGACCGATTAACGAAGTCAACACATTTTCTGCCAGTACAAGAGACTTACAAACCCAATCGACTGGCTCAATTGTTCGTGAAGGAGATCATCCGACTTCATGGTACGCCGGAGTCGATCGTGTCCGATCGCGATCCGCGTTTCACTTCCAGGTTCTGGCGAAGTTTGCAGGCTACCTTGGGAACGAAACTGCATTTCAGTACTGCTTTCCATCCACAGACCGATGGACAGTCTGAGAGGACTGTTCAGACCCTGGAGGACATGATGAGATCTTGTGTACTGCAATTTCAGGATTTGTGGGATACTCACCTGCCTTTGATGGAATTTGCTTACAACAACAGCTACCAGGCGAGTATTGGGATGGCCCCCTACGAGGAACTGTATGGTCGACAGTGCAGGACACCTATCTGCTGGATGGAGATTGGGGAGCGAGCGGCCGTAGGGCCGGAGTTGATGGATATCACCCAGGAAGCAGTTCGTGTGATCAGGGAGAGGTTGAGGGCGGCACAGGATCGCCAAAAGAGTTATGCTGATAGACGGATCCGAGATTTGGAATTCGAAGTTGGAGATTTTGTCTTCCTGAGGTTGTCCCCGTGAAAAGGGATTATTCGCTTTGGTCGACGGGGAAAACTGAGTCCACGTTTTATTGGACCTTATGAGATCGTGGAGAGGATTGGCCGGGTTGCGTATAGATTGGCTTTACCCTCGGAACTTTCTAAGGTTCACGACGTCTTCCATGTATCCATGTTGCGGAAGTACGTACGTGGCGCCTCTCATGTATTGGAGGAGCAACCTATCGAACTCTGAGAGGATTTGAGCTTTGAGGAACAACCAGTACAGATTTTGGACCAGAAGGACAAGGTACTACGGCAGAAGACTATCCCTCTCGTGAAAGTTCTCTGGAGAAATCAGAACGTGGAAGAAGCCACATGGGAGCCCGAGGCTCAGATGCGGGAACCGTTTCCTTATTTGTTTCCTTAAATTTCGGGACGAAATTCCTTATGGGGGGAAAGGTTGTAACACCCCGGAAATTCTTAGATTTGTAATATTGTAAATTATGGAATGAAATGACATTTTTACCCTTGTGAATGGTTAGGCCAAATTGTTGACTTTTTGATTGGTGGGTCAACCGGACCTTGATCGATGGCCGTGACGTAGTTCGGGACGTCACGAGTCCATTGACAGGCGGCACGTCCAATTCGGACGAACAGGGGAGAAGTTGCGACGTTCGGAAGTTCAGGGGCGTTACCGTAATTTGGACGAATTAGGGGAAAAAGTTGACTTTTTGAAATACCGTGAATTTTCGCACGACCCGAAGACCATTAAATTCGTCTCGATGCCCTGAGTACAACGACAGGCGGCACGCGTGGAACGGACATCGGATGACCGAGTTACGGGTCACGGAAGTTGGAGGGCAATTTGGTAATTTCTGCCCTGAGGGCATTTTGGTCTTTTTGCACGGTTACTGTAGCAGCAACCGTGAAAAGCAGGGGACACGGCCATGCCGTGGTGTTTGTGGGCGTGCAATTGTTTAAGCCTTAGTGGACTTTTTGTGGACATTATTTATGAAGTTTGAGGTAATGGGAGTGTAGTTTGAGGCCGAATTAGTGCACGGGTAGGAATTAAATCGTGGGTTGAGCTCTGTGTGCGGGAGGCAGAGTTCAGTGAGGTCTGTGAGTGTCTCCCACGGGTGTTGGACTCCTTGATCGATTAACCACGCACGGGGAGTGAGAGACGGGTTCATTTGGCGTCTGTTTGAGGCTGAGGACTGTGAGAGACTGAGGGGAGAACCGTGAAAAACAGATTCGGGTCTTTGGGGGGAAATTTCCGAATTCAATTCCTACGGGTTTTAGGACCAACCTATGCACTTTGGAAGCCTTCTGGGAGTGACAGAAACTCGTGCGAGCAGTCATTGAAGGGGGGTTGATCGTGGTGTGCCTAGGAACCCAAGTTCCAGTTCTGAGAAAAACCGGTTTGGAGGGAAAATCCAAGTTCAATTTCCACGGCCTGTTGGACAAAACCAATCATTGAGTTAGCTTTCTGGGAGCATTTGGAACTTGTCCATATCGGAATCGACGACAACCAGCCACGGAGGAGCTGGGACGGTGACCGCCGTGTGCAGAGGAAATCGCAGCGTTTGGACGGCTACTTCCAGGTGATGTTTCGATCAATTGATGGTCCTATTTTGTTAGTCTAGGTCCTATTATGCTTCTGTATGATTTAATTGGACAATGGTGATGGTTTGGAGGAGTTCTGAGGTTTGACCCGTGTAGCTATTCGGGTTTGGATAGGACGTTTTAGTGATTGTTGAGATCATTAGAGGACTAGGAACTGAAATTAAACAATGTTAGAACATGTTAGAATCAAGAATGAATGAAATTAAGTAGAAATGGAAGGTTAATTAATCAAGTCTCGCCGCGGGTTGAAGACCCAAATATCAGTAAATCAGGTAGAGACGACGGCACTGTAGCAGTGTCACTGTAGCAGCGCGTGAATTTCACGCGCAGCCACTTTGGACGGCGCGTGAGGGTGCGTTGAGCACTATCTCGGTTCACGGTCAACATGACTTTTAATCCCCTAATCATTTTGAAGATTTTCTGTGAAATAACCATGTTGATCTGAGATAGTGAGGAAGGTCAGTTTTGGGCCGGGTGTCTCGGGAAGCGTGTTGGCCGGTTTTCCCGAACCGGTTTCTGTTTTGAACTTTTTGAGGGTGATTTAAGGACCTATTTTGACACTTGGGTGTGATTGGAAATGACAGGAAACTTACGTTAATTCCGGAGACAAGTTCGTACGCGCGTGATTCGCAGCGGGAGCGTACTGTGAGTGGGCCCGTTTTTATTAACACTTGCATCCATAACTGTTTTCATTTCCGTATATCTATATGTGTGCGTGAATCATCAATGGAGTTTGATTATCTCGATCTACGGCTGTGACACGTTTTACGGTGTTGGGCTGAGACCCATTTTACGAAAATTGAATACTGTTTTATATTATATATATATATATCTATGTATGCTTGTGGATACGATGACTATCTTGGGTACTGCACTGTATAATCCACCGTGTAATACTGTCTCCTCCGGATGTGGTACCCCGGAGCGGTCACGGTGCATTGCCTGCGAGGAGTCATGCTACGGAGGTACCGGACCGTAGGATGACTCAGGAGCAGGATTGCTATGATTGGACGTCTGGGACGTCGAGCGTCTAGGACGCTAGGCATCTGGGATGCCATAACCGAACTGGGTTCGGAGTTTGGACTCGGGATTTGAGACCCCGGGTGGCACGCGTAGCCTTGGGACTGTGACCATTATTGGACGTCAGGGACGTCGGACATCTGGGATTTCAATATCGAATGTGTATGGTGCAGTAGCTGGGTTTATATTACATTTCTGGCTTAATATGATGCTTGTGGCGTTTATGATTTTTGAACACTGATGCATGCATGTTTGGAAAAACGGAGGGGTAAATTATATTTTACTTATTACACTGTTTTTTTTTGTTAAACTGAGTTTCGGCCCACTCACCTTTCATGTTTTGGTAACCCCTCTAGGTCGTGCTGCTGAGGTTGGTGAGGACCCCGAGGCTGAGGCATAGATTTTGCACTGCGCACCTGAACCCCTGTCGGGTCGGATCACCCGCAGGATTTTCCTTCTAGTGTCGTGCTCGGATTTTGTATTTTAAATTGTATCCCTTGTCTGACATCTGTAAAATTGGGACTATGTATGACTTTATTATTCGGACATTTATGCATGTAAGTTGTTAAGACTAAAATTGGAATTTTCGGTTCGGGTGTCAGACGGGAGCAGGGCACGTCCCCTTGTGGTCCCCGGGGGATCGGGGCGGGTCCCTGTCAACATCCACCGATCGATCCACCTCTGAATTCGATCACAAGTACCGCACTCCTGGTAACTTTTCCAATCAATCACTAACCAGGGTTAGCACAAACCCCGGCTGCCCGCTGCAGCCCAACCATCCTGAGCGATCCATCGCTCTCGACTCCGAAGAGTAGTCGTACTCTGATACTAGTACCGAACCAGCCAATAACTACTCTTTGGGGATCTCGTCCTCTCGTAACTCTACGGCTCTCCGCCGCTGGCCTCACAAGGAATTGGCCCTTATCGATATCTACCATCGCTTATCCATGGCATGTCGCAAGCATTCTCCATCATGCAACTCAGCACACATACTAGGAAATCCTCTACTAGTCGACATCCTCTGCCAGTCGGAAACCTAGCGTAACACACCAAAACTGCTCCGGGCACCTCTTGCGAATCGACATCTTTACAGGATTCGATACACTAAAACATGGCAACACATGCCAAATAGAATCAAACATTCCTATTCTCAATTGTCGTGACTGTACTCGTACAGGGTCATCGTATAGTGGGCGACCCTGACCTCTGACCACCTTGGTATTAATCCATACATCCTTTATCCGACACGACCGGTCCCACTTTGGTACCAACTTGTCAGGACCGGTCCCAAATCCCCCTGGATTAACGTGGGACCCGCCTGATCCCGTTTGACACGAAGAATCATTTCATTAAAAGTCTGAAGGGCATTAAAACATTAAAAGTCGTGAGTGGACAAAAAGAATCATTTCATTAAAAGCATTTTCGTATAAAGACATTAATGCCTTTCATAAAAACATACGCATGCATTCCAAAAACCATTTATCAAACATTCATAAAACCATTTGAAAACATTCTCAAAATCATTCAAGGGTTCATGCCCGACCCCATAAACCGTCATGAACCGTAAATCCATTTGGGTCCCCGACTCGAAATCACAACTCAAAACCATCAACCAATTCATATGGGAACTCAGCCAAAAACCATTCTCAATGAAATACCAAATATACAGAATACGGGGTCTCTGCCCCAAATCATTTCTAAAACGTCGAATACGGGAACACGGGGTCTCCGCCCCCAAATCACTTTCTTGTAAATCACATACGTACTTGTACGTATAACCCATCCTAGGCACTTCCGAAGAAGATGCCAACTCGGGGAACACAGCCCCAAGGGAGCACATCCCCGATATATGTCACGATATCATCTCTAAACTAGTGTGCACACTACTAGGGGTCTCACTCCGAGTCTTCTCCCCGGAATCTCCATCTGGGAGGCTCAATCTCTGGATCTAGTTCGAGCTCTCTCTGTGGATCTAGTCCATATATTTCTCCGAAATCTGGTCCGGGACCACAACAATATAAGTAACCACCACTCCTGAAATGGGATCCCTATGGGGATACCCACTCTGGTCTGTGGATCGTGACTCTCCAGGTCGACGCTGGAGGAGACCATATAATCAATATGGAGGGTTCATATTCATTTTCAAATCTCTTTCTTTCTTTCTCAAAACACTTTTCAATTGGGTCTCATACCCGATTCATCTCAACGGGATTCCTCGAATCCGATTCAAATCACTTTCATAGGCCTCGGCCTAAATCCACTGTTCAACAGGGTCTCATGCCCGAATTCTCATTTCATAAATTGAACTGGGACTCAAGCCTGATATCACAATCAATTGGACCCTAAGCCCGGAACCATAAAGCAACAAGACCTCAAGTCTGATTTCACAACTAACGGGGCCTTAAGAGCGATATCTCAACTAAATGGGTCTCAGGCCCGATATCATAAATCAACGGGGCATCAAGCCCGATAGTACCACTAACTGGGCCTCAAACCCGAATCGTAAACCAACTGGACCCTCGGTCCGATCGTATAGCTCAAATTGACCCTAGGTCCGATTCCTCGTCAAATCAAATGGACTCCAAGTTCGAGAGTTTGTAATTCAAATGGGTCTCATGCCCGATTTCATATTTTCAATTCCAAAATCCACTTATTAAACAGTCATAGAAAACACGATACGCAAAGGTACGACATAAAGCCGAAAACCTTGAAAAACGTGCAAATATGTCGATCCTAAGCTACCACAAACAATTGCACTCATGGAAACACAAAATATGTATTAAAAGCATTTATAAACATTTATGCATGCATCAATTTCGAAGGAAAGGTCCACTCACAGACCGTCCGAAGCCGCGCCTCGATACGCGTGCCATAATCGCCTCCCGGGTCAACCGTCGCCTCTGGGATTCCCGAACCTGTCCAAATTCATTTAGAGGGTTATCCCAAACTATATCGAAACGATGTCCGATTAACACGAAACAAGTCCCAAAATGTTCGTTACATCGAATAGATGAAATAACATGTTGTAACCACCCTCAAAAGCCTCACCACGTGCTCATACCTGCCACCAGAAGCTGCCTGCGCGTGAGCCCACGGGCGGCACTGTAGATCATCCCCTACCTCGCGAAGGCCGATTCAGACCGGACGATCTGGTTCGCCTGCAACTTGGACTGGCGTTACCGGTCCAGGCTCCTACACGGTCCAATCTTCATCGTTTTCACTCCTAATGAATCCTAATCTTCATTATTTAATCCTAGGTTCCTAACCTAATCGATTAGAACCCTTTAAACGCACGAAAACAACCAGGTCCATTTAACCCCTCACGGTTCAAATATACAAATGCCTCCCTGGGCTTCCTCGATGTCCAAAACCTCCCAAAACCTTCCTATTTACTCCCTAGCAACGTAATTAGTTCGAAACCAACACCCAAAACGGCCCATAATACCCGAAATTGAAATTGAATTAAAATGGGTTAAAACCGATACCTCGCGGGTTCCTCCCTTCACCGTCCACGGCGGTGCTTCCTCGAGCCTGCCACCACTTCCTCTGGTCCTCAACTTACTCTCTGCCTCTCATACATGATCATAGGGTCAAGGGTTTGGATTAGGTTGAAAATGGTTGCTCGGGTTTGGTTTGCCTGAATGGAATAAGGGAATGATCGATGCATGTATGTGGGAAGGTGGGCAATGGATGGGTGACACTTCTCACTCATCCATTGGGCCTGCCAAAATATCTGGGCCCCACTTGCTGCCAAACAGTCCCCGTCTCGTAAAACGTGCAATAGTACGTTTGAACATTCCTGAACAGTAACTTCACCGTCGAACGTCCGAATTCGACGTGCCGCCTATCTACGGATTCGTATCGTCCCGATCTACGTAACGGTCTTTGGCCCTCGGCCATCGGACCTCTCGGGTCAAAAGTCAACTTTTGGGCCAAATTATTGAAATGCCCTCGATCTTCCGACCGTCACAACTTTTTTCACGGATGTCGGAATCGAGCGTGCCACCTATCTATGAACTCGTGACGTCACGAACTACATCACAGTCATTAGCCAAAGTCCATTTGACGGCCTGAAAGAAAAGTCAACAATCGTCCATTTTTTTGACAAAATCGCCATTTCGCCCAAACGTCCGCTAATCCTCGTCTGATCTCCGATTAGCCTTGCTAATCCATCATTAACTCTTAATTAATCTCGCTAATTCAGTACGGGTCGTCACAAACTTCCCCCCTTAAAGAATTTCGTCCTCAAAATTCGAATTGACCCGATTCCACAACCAAACTGTGGAATCCAACCTTATTCCTCGAAACGGATCGTTGCACCCACACGAGAATACTCGTGTAGCGGTACACGTCCAACACATATACCGTACTCAACGGTATCGTCCTCGGTAAGTACCGTCATCGGAGCCTCCAAAGCTCCAATTCATTTCCAAGAACTACACGTCTGCTCGCACGTCCCACTCGAGACAAAACGTCGATAATCGTCGATCACACCCATCACTCACTTTGACAGGTCAGCAATACCATACTGATATTCCAACGACTTTTTTTTCTGGCACTCTGACACGTTTCCTCTGACAGTAGTCAGGCTGAAAACGTATCCCCACTAAAAGCTATCACATCTAAGCTGGCATCCTGCTCAGCATCTGATCGGACAACATTCTATAAATCCTGCCATCACAATGGCATGAATGTCATCTCATAGGTCATCCTTAAACCTATGTCCAAACTGTCAGGACTGGTCCCAAATCCCCTGGGATTAACGTGGGACCCGCCTGATCCCGTTTGACACGAAGTGTCAGACCAGGGAAAATTCCAACTCTAGCCCTCGCCGGGGCTATAAGAGTGCGTCATGATCGTAGGAGGAGGGGAGTGATGTCTCGTCTTTACTACTGCCCGCATCCGCGATCAACCTGAAGGGCATTAAAACATTAAAAGTCGTGAGTGGAAAAAAACAATCATTTCGTTAAAAGCATTTTCGTATAAAGACATTTATGCCCTTCATAAAAACATACGCATGCATTCCAAAAACCGTTTATCAAACATTCATAAAACCATTTGAAAACATTCTCAAAATCATTCAAGGGTTCATTCCCGGTCCCATAAACCGTCATGAACCGTAAATCCATTTGGGTCCCCGACCCGAAATCACAACTCAAAACCATCAACTAGTTCCTGTGGGAACTCAGCCCAAAACCTTTCTCAATGAAATACCAAACATATAGAATACGGGGTCTCTGCCCCAAATCATTTCTAAAACGTCGACTACAGGAACACGGGGTCTCCGCCCCCAAATCACTTTTCTTTAAATCACATACGTACTCGTACGTATAACCCATCCTAGGCACTTCCGGAGAAGATGCCAACTCGGGGCACACTGCCCCTAGGGAACACAACCCTGATATAGTCACGATATCGAATCTATAACCTAATGTGCACACTACTCGGGGTCTCACTCCGAGTCTTCTCCCAGGAATCTCCATCTGGGAGGCTCAATCACTGGATCTAGTCCGAGCTCTCTCTCTCTAGATCTAGTCCACATATCTCTCCGCAATCTGGTCTGGGACCACAACAATATAAGTGACCACCACTCCTGAACGGGATCCCTATGGGGATACCCACTCTGGTCTGTGGATCGTGACTCACCAGGTCGACACTGGAGGAGACCATATAATCAATATGGAGGGAACATATCTTTTCAAAACTCTTTCTTTCTTTCATTCTCAAAACGTATTTTTACTGGGTCTCATACCCGATTCATCTCAATAGGATTCCTCGAATCCGATACAAATCACTTTCACAGGCCTCGGCCTAAATCCACAGTTCAACAGGGTCTCATGCCCGAATTCTCATTTCATAAATCGAACTGGGACTCAAGCCCGATATCACAAACAATTGGGCCCTATGCCCGGAACCATAAAGCAACAGGACCTCAAGTCCAATTTCACAACTAACGGGGCCTTAAGCCCGATAACTCAACTAAATGGGTCTCAGGCCGGATATCATAAATCAACGGGGCATCAAGCCCGATTGTACCACTAACTGGGCCTCAAACCCGAATCGTAAATCGACTGGACCCTCGGTCCGATCGTATAGCACAAATGGACCCTTGGTCCGATTCCTCGTCAAATCAAATGGACTCCAAGTCCGAGAGTTTGTAATTCAAATGGGTCTCGTGCCCGATTTCATTTTTTCAATTCCAAAATCCACATATTAAACCGTCATAGAAAACACGGTACGCAAAGGTAGACATAAAGCCGAAAACCTCGAAAAACGTGCAAATATGTCGATCCTAAGCTACCAAAAACAATTGCACTCATGGCAACACAAAACATGTATTAAAATCATTTATAAACATTTTATGTATGCATCAATTTCGAAGGAAGGGTCCACTCACGGACCGTCCGAAGCCGCGCCTCGATACGCGTGCCTTAATCGTCTCCCGGGTCACCTGTCGCTTCCAGGATTCCCGAACCTGTCCAAATTCCTGATTTTCTAACTATTTTTAAAGCCGATCCTATACCTTCGGACATCCCGAACTATATCGAAACGATGTCCGATTCACACGAAACCAGTCCCAAAATGTTCGTTACATCGAATAGATGAAATAACGTGTTGGAACCACCCTCAAAAGCCTCACCACGCGCTCACACACGCCACCAGAAGCTGCCTGCGCGTGAGCCCATGCGCGGCACTGTAGATCATCCCCTACCTTGCGACGGCCGGTTCAGACCAGTCGGTCCGGTTCGCCTGCAACTTGGACCGACGTGACCGGTCCATGCTCCTACACGGTCCAATCTTCACCGTTTTCACTCCTAATCAATCCTAATCTTCATTATTTAATCCTAGGTTCCTAACCTAATCGATTAGAACCCTTAAAACCCACGAAAACAACCCGGTCCAATTAACCCCTCATGGTTCAAATATCCAAATGCCTCCCTGGGCTTCCTCGACGTCCAAAACCTCCCAAAACCTTCCTATTTACTCCCTAGCAACCTAATTAGTTCGAAACCAACACCCAAAACGGCCCATAATACCCGAAATCGAAATTGAATTAAAATGGGTTAAAACCGATACCTAGCGGGTTCCTTCCTCCGCCGTTCACGGCGGTGCTTCCTTGGGCCGGCCACCACTTCCTCTGGTCCTCAGCTCACTCTCTACCTCTCATACAAGATCATAGGGTCAAAGGTTTGGATTGGGTTGAAAATGGTTGCTCGGGTTTGGTTTGGATGATTGGAATAAGGAAATGATCGATGCATGTATGTGGGAAGGTGGGCAATGGATGGGTGACACTTGTCACTCATCCATTGGGCCTACCAAAATATCTGGGCCCCACTTGCTGCCAAACAATCCCCGTCTCGTAAAATGTGCAATAGTACGTTCGAACTTTCCTGAACCGTAACTTCTCCGTCAAACGTCTGAATTCGACGTGGCGCCTGTCTACCAATTCGTATCGTCCCGGTCTACGTAACGGTCTTTGGCCCTCGGCCATCGGACCTCTCGGGTCAAAAGTCAACTTTTGGCCCAAATTACCGAAATGCCTTCGATCTTCCGACCGTCACAGCTTCTTCCACGGATGTCGGAATCGAGAGTGCCACCTGTCTATGAACTCGTGACATCACGAACTACGTCACAGTCATTGGCCAAAGTCCATTTGACCGCCTGAACAAAAAGTCAACGATTCACCCATTCTAAGGGCAAAATCGTAATTTCGCCCGAACGTCCGCTAATCCTCGTCTGATCTCCGATTAGCCTTGCTAATCCGTCATTAACTCTTAATTAATCCAGCTAATTCGGGACGGGTCGTCAAAAACTTCCCCCCTTAAAGAATTTCGTCCTCGAAATTCAAATTGACCCGATTCCACAACCAAACTGTCGAATCCAACCTTATTCCTCGAAACGGATCGTTGCACCCACACGAGAATACTCGTGTAGCGGTACATGTCCAACACATATACCGTACTCAACAGTATCGTCCTCGGTACTTACCGTCATCGTTGCCTCCAAAGCTCCAATTCATTTCCAAGAACTACACGTCTGCTCGCACGTCCCACTCGAGACAAAACGTCGATACTCGTCGATCACACCCATCACTCACTTTGACAGGTCAGCAATACCATACTGATATTCCAACGACTTTTCTGTCCGGCACTCTGACACGTTTCATCTGACATTCGTTAGGCTGAAAACGCATCCCCACTAAAAGCTATCACATCTAAGCTGGCATCTTGCTCAACATCTGATCGGACAACATTCTGTAAATCCTGCCATCACAATGGCATGAATCTCATCTCATAGGTCATCCTTAAACCTACGTCCAAACTGACTCTAACTGCTCGTACGAGTCAACTCTCTTAATTTCCTATACCGAAAACTGACTTTAAGAAGAGTCCAATCAATCCACGTTGATCCGATTTCGTCGGATACCTATCAATCCGTAACCATCACAAGTCACAACCATCGTGACCAGTTGGCAACTCCTGGCTCCACTGCGCTTCACTGCTCGACTCTGAACTCGACTCGTTCTCGAGTCCTCGCATCGTGTCTCGCATAACTCAACGATACGACTTGTCATCTAGACTTAGGCGAGTCTCCAAATTGTCACTTATCGGATCCATTCTGATTTCCACCCAATGAGTTCACTCATTACACGAGCATTTCCTGTACCCTACAGGCAAACAAATAATCAGCTCCACTTGACACCATCCACGCGTCCGTGACTACCGTACACCCGGTTATACCTGTTCCGGATGGAACTCACGCTACTCAAGGTTAAACCCTGCATACTATTTACAGATGTGCATAAACGACCTCTATCGCACACATCTCGTACTTTTAAACATCCTGATCCAACCCTGACTTACAGAATTGGTCGGAATCCACTAACATCGGTCGGTAGGCTAAACAGATCGGCACGTCTGTCATGATCTGAAACCAAGTCTCTGCGTACTACCAATTCCGACAAACCGAGCCATACGTCATAAGACGTCACTTACGTCATCCATTTGTACCTAGATCTCATGTTTCACTTCAATCGTTACAACTTCTGAGTACACCCTCGCGACTCAATCTCGTAGCACTGGGGGAACTAGTTTCCATTACTGGGGAAACTGATCTCTGTCACTGGGGAAATTGGTCTTCATACCAAGTACTCCCGTACCTCACACTGAGTCACTCGGGACCCTCTCTATCCCACTCTTAACTACCAACATCACAAGAGCGTGGCAAGTATGCAACCACCCAATGTCAACATCTCATTCTGCGATCAGACTCAGCCGTCACCGAGTCGAATCCAGAATCACTACTCGTACTGTGCGTCACTCACGCATCTCGTATCATCGTCACGACTGACGAATCCTATCGTCACAATTGTCACGGCAACCTGAGTCCATCCAACTTGATAAGACTCGATCACGTACATCGATAGCAGCGTCTGTCACAACCTCGTGCAGACCAATCTCACAAACACTCTGCTATCGAGACTCCCAATTCATGCGGTAGTCTCACCGTCAGTACCAACCACACCACACAAAACATCCACTGATCGGTCCACCCCCGGATCCGATCGCAAGTACCACACTCCTGGTAACTTGTCCAATCAGTCACCTACTAGGGTTACCACAAACGTGGTTGCCCGCTGCAGCCCAACTTTCCTGACCGATCCCTCGCTCTTGACTCCGAAGAGTCGTCGTACTCTAATACTGGTACCAAACTAGTCAATAACTACACTATGAGGATCTCGTCCTCTTGTAACTCTACGAGTCTCAGCCGCTAGCCTCCACAAGAACTGGTCATACTCCGGGTCCAATATTGCACAAGCGCAACGTGCTCAAACGCATCCGATCGTGTCACACCACATCTACTCCGGGTATCTTGTAACAACCCGTCCCGAGAGCCGGGATTAGTGGAGTGATTAAGGTGGGATTAGCAGGGCTAATCGGTGGTTAGTTGGTCCCGATAAGGTCATTGGCTTAGAATGACGATTTTGCCCCTAGTTCGGGCAAAAAGTTGATTTTTAGTTCGGGTGGTCAAGTGGACTTTGACCGGTGACCAGGACATAGTTTAGGACGTCACGAACCCATAGGCAGGTGGCATGTTTGATTCCGACATCCGAGGAGGAAGTTGTGATGTTCGGAAGGTTGGGGGCATAACCGTAATTTTGAGTTAAACAGAAGGGTATTTGGTCTTTTACACCTGGGGAATTGTGCAGAGAGAAGGGCAGGTGGAGATGGAGCCATTTGGTGAGAGACTGGAGTGGATGGTGACACGTGGATGGCCACCAGAGGGTTCTAGGATTGTCTAAAATAGACACGGGCACATTTTGGGTGGATTTAAACCGTGCATTTGGTTTTGGGAAGAACAGAAACAGAGAGGTGAGGCGGTGAGGTTCTTGGTCGATTCAGTGACGGTGTGAGGTTTTGGTGAATGGTGAGAGTGACAGAGAGGAGAAGAATAGCTGGTAATTGGGTTTTGGGAGTGAAATCATGGGGTATAAGTGCTGGTGGTGAGGTCTGAATTTCAGAGAAAACAGAGAGAGTTGTGGGACAGAGGTGGTGGCTGTGCCGTGTGTTGGCTTAATTCAGGCTGAGAGAAGACTAGAATGGCTCTGTGGACTCCAGGGAGTGCGACGGTGTGCACGGCGGCGATCGACAGCAGGTAATCCCTCACCCCCGTTCAGTTACTCTGTTTTTCCGTTAAGTTCAAACCGTGAGTCGTGAGTTTAGAGGACGAGTCGAGAGTTTTGGGGAGTTGGGTGAGACTCAGTGATGTCCTAGGAGCCGTCTACGGTGGTTGCCGTGACGGGGGAACGGCTGGTTGGCCGGGATGAAGAACAGGGGATTGATCGGGTCTTCCTTCGAGTTAGGGACGATGATATAGGGGTTGTGTTGAGGCGTCTGAGTAAGGGGAATAGATTTTGGAGGATTGGACGAAGAGAATGGTGCAGAGAGGGGGGAGAATGGTGGCCGGACGGTGGAGAACAGGTCTCGCCGGTCCAGTTGCAGCGGCCGGTTCAGCACAGTGCACTCGAGGTTGCGGGTGACACTGTAGCTGGCGCGTGAGGCCCACGCGCAGCCACTTTGGGGGGTGCGTGGAGGCGCGTACGGCAGTTCTGGGGAAAATGGTCAACATGATTTTTGGTCTAGGTGTTGTGATGAGTCTATTGGAATTAGTTTCGGGTTAATCGGACGTCGTTTGAGGTTAGTTCCGCGAGGTCGAAGGTCTGGGGTCCCGGGTAAGGTACGCTTAGAAGTTCGGGAAAATTATGGGGCTTTAGTATGAGTAGCGTGAAGTAGTTAGTAACACCGTTATGGAATTTGGACAGGTTCGGGAAAGCCGAGGATAGCGAATGGCCGAGGACGGCGTAAATGCGCGCGTATCGAGGCGACGCTGAAATGGTCTGTGAATGGACTTTGTTTTTTTTAACTCTTGATGCATGCATATATGTTTTTATATGATTTCTATACTCGCTTCTATGATGTGAGTTATGTTTGTACTGGTTTATGGTTTTGTACGTTTTTCGAGGAAAATGACAGTTTACACGTTTTACGAGGTTTTGATAACTATCGTGATTTGAACCTGGTTTTAACGGTCGGATTTTAAGGAAAGTAAAGGATTTTGAAAAGTATTTTCGGGCTTGAGGCCCAATTCAAAGGTGTTTTCGGAAATGAGATTTCGGGTTTCGGAATCGGAATTCCGGGTGACGATTCGGGATTCGATTCGGGACTTGAAACGGATTTCGGGTTTGGGTTCGGAATGGTTATTCCGGATGCTAGCTTACGGAATGATGGTTGCGGACTCGGACCGGAAAATGAGAAGGAAATGAGTTCTGGGTCTGCATTCGGAATGACGGTTATGGATGCCGGAAGGGCATCAGACCAGTGGTTTCGGATTCGGGTTTGGATATGGAAATGGAAAATGATTTTAAATGGTTTTGGGATTGGATTTACTGGATCTGGATATTGGGTTTAAAGACCCGGATATATGTGACGGGGGACCGGCCGGATTGGGTTTAAAGACCCGGATTGAGTTTAAAGACTCGGGAGTTTAAAGACTCGGATATATTGATTTTCCCCCGTAGGCCTTGAGTTTAAAGACTCGGGAGTTTAAAGACTCGGATATGATTAAGGCCTGGATTGAGTTTAAAGACTCGGGAGTTTAAAGACTCGGATAGATCCAGCAGGTTCGATGAATGAGAATGTGGTTTTAAATGTGTTTTGGGTTTTCACTGAGACTTGATGATGATGTTTTGGGCAGTAGTCCGGATGAAATGGTTTTCATTGGTTATAATGGCTTCCGGTGATATTGGGGCTGAGGCCCGGGTTTTGGAAAAAGGTAAAATGTGCTTTGGTTTTCGTACATGGTTTTATGATATGAAATTGATATGCATGCATTGGTTTTCAAAACGGAGGGTATAAATGTATGTGTTTTCTGATAACTGTTTTGAACTTGACTTTTATTTTTGTCCACTCACAGTCTTTTCGTGTTTTTGATACCCTCCAGGTTTCTGCAGTGCGGGCTGTCGGTTGAGAGAGATGGAGACATCACATGCCCAATCCACAGTAGGCTCTGCGCACTCTGGGAAGTTTGAGGTTGTTGAGGTGGTTGGTCTGGAACTCCCTTGTCCGACTTACGTGTCACACGGAGGTTAGGTGATTGTTTAGCCCTCGTGTCATGCGTACGTTAGACGGGAGCGGGGTTTAGCCCTTAATCCCGGGGGATAAGGGGTGGGCCCTGACAATTGGTATCAGAGACAGGTTTTGAGGGTTCTGCGTGAGGTTTGGTTTCCAGCGTCGTTGGTTCGGCGACTGGGGTGTTGTGGAACTACTGTGGATGTGATGTCTCGATGTGGAACAGCCCGTCAGCAACCTGGATACGATAGTGATAGTCTGTTCGAGGTGGTTAGATAGCAATGTGTGAGGGTGCTAGTCGCTCGATACGCGATGCGAGGTAAGACGTACGTCGGTTTAAGACCGGAACTTTGGTGTGTTGGCACGGGTAGAAGTAACATGGAAGTAGCCAGTGAGCTACGGATGGGTAGGCTGGTCGGCCTGAGAGGCCCGAGAGTAGTTCGAAGAGTTAGAGAGATACGGGGCCAAGAAGGCCGATTGTGGTGGCCGGCTGGGCCAGGTGGTTTTGGCTTGTTGACCTTTGATCAGTAAGGTTGAGTGGTCATTGCGGGTTTGGCTAACCCGAACGATGAGGATGGTTTGAGGTACCCTATGGACTTACGTGTCACACGGAGGTTAGGCGATTGTTTAGCCCTCGTGTCATGCGTACGTTAGACGGGAGCGGGGTTTAGCCCTTAATCCCGGGGGATTAGGGGTGGGCCCTGACATATCTACTACTTGTCGACATCCCACCGGGATTCGACACACCGAAACATGGCAACGCATGCCAAACAGAATCACACATTCCTATTCCCAACCATCGTAAGCGTAGTTGTACAGGGTCATCGTAAACCGGGCGACCCTGACCTCTGACCACACTGGTATAAATCCGTACATCCTCTATCCAACACAACAGTAGGGTCACGACTCTCAAGTCTTAATACGGTATCTACGGATCCACTGGGTCCTACTCACCAGTGACACTACGACTCTAAGCCGTCGGATTCACACGAATATTGATCCTCCTCGGGATCCAACCTTGAAACACGTGGCATTTTATGCCAATCGAACCTCAAACAATAGTACCAAGTGACAAACCTTATCGAACTAAGGTTTGATGCTACCGAAACCTCGTACTAATGCCCTAACTACCAGGTTGACGACAGGTTGTTACGACTTCAGAGACATCACATCCTCGACCTGCGCGTACTCCACGCTCTGATACCAACTGGTATCAGAGTACCATGAGTATCAAATGAGCCTGCCTCGCTCTGATACCATCTCAACGGGACCAGTCCCAAATCCCCCGGGATTAACGTGGGACCCGCCTGATCCCGTCTGACACGAAGTGTCAGACTAGGGAAAATTCCAACTCTAGCCCTCGCTGGGGCTATTAGAGTGCATCAGGATCGTAGGAGGAGGGGAGTGATGTCTCGTCTCTACTACAGCCCGCATCCGCAATCAACCTGAAGGGCAATAAAACATTAAAAGTCGTGAGTGGACAAAAACAATCATATCATTAAAAGCATTTTCGTATAAAGACATTTATGCCCTTCATAAAAACATACGCATGCATTCCAAGAATCGTTTATCAAACATTCATAAAACCATTTGAAAACATTCTCAAAATCATTCAAGGGTTCTTGCTTGGCCCCATAAACCGTCATGAACCATAAATCCATTTGGGTCCTTGACCCGAAATCACAACTCAAAACCATCAACCAATTCCTATGGGAACTCAACCCAAAACCATTCTCAATGAAATACCAAACATACAAAATACGGGGTCTCTACCCCAAATCATTTCTAAAACGTCGAATATGGGAACACGGGGTCTCCGCCCCCAAATCACTTTTCTGTAAATCACATACGTACTTGTACGTATAACCCATCCTAGGTACTTCCGGAGAAGATGCCAACTCGGGGCACACAGCCCCTAGGGAACACATCCCCGATATAGTCACGATATCGAATCTATAACCTAGTGTGCACATTACTCAGGGTCTCACTCCGAGTCTTCTTCCAGGAATCTCCATCTGGGAGGCTCAATCACTGGATCTAGTCCAATCTCTCTCTATGGATCTAGTCCACATATCTCTTTGGAATCTGGTCCGGGACCACAACAATATAAGTGACCACCACTCCTGGAACGGGATCCTTATGGGGATACCCACTCTGGTCCGTGGATCGTGACTCTTCAGGTCGACGCTGGAAGAGACCATATAATCAATATGGAGGGTTCATATCTTTTCAAAACTCTTTCTTTCTTTCTTTCTCAAAACGTATTTCAACTGGGTCTCATACCCGATTCATCTCAATAAGATTCCTCGAATCCGATTCAAATCACTTTCACAGGCCTCGGCCTAAATCCACACTTCAACAGGGTCTCATGCCCGAATTCTCATTTCATAAATCGAACTGGAACTCAAGCCCGATATCACAACCGATTGGGCCCTAAGCCCGGAACCATAAAGCAACAGGACCTCAAGTCCGATTTCACAACTAACGGGGCCTTAAGCCCGATATCTCAACTAAATGGGTCTCAGGCCGGATATCATAAATCAACGGGGCATCAAGCCCGATAGTACCACTAACTGGGCCTCAAACCCAAATCGTAAACCAACTGGACCCTCAGTCCGATCGTATAGCTTAAATGGACCCTAGGTCCGATTCCTCGTAAAATCAAATGGACACCAAGTCCGAGAGTGTGTAATTCAAATGGGTCTCGTGCCTAATTTCATATTTTCAATTCCAAAATCCACTTATTAAACCGTCATAGAAAACACGGTACGCAAAGGTACGACATAAAGCCGAAAACCTCGAAAAACGTGCAAATATGTCGATCCTTAGCTACCACAAACAATTGCACTCATGGCAACACAAAACATGTATTAAAAGCATTTATAAACATTTATGCATGCATCAATTTCGAAGGAAGGGTCCACTCACAAACCGTCCGAAGCCGCGCCTCGATACGCGTGCCATAATCGTCTCCTGGGTCAACCGTCGCCTCCGGGATTCCCAAACCTGTCCAAATTCATTTAGAGGGTTATTAACTACTTAAATAACCCCTCACTAAAGCCCCGTAATTTTCCCGATTTTCTAACTATTTTTAAAGCCGATCCTAAACCTTCGAACATCCCGAACTATATCGAAACGATGTCCGATTGACACGAAACCAGTCCCAAAATGTTTGTTACATCGAATAGATGAAATAACATGTTGGAACCACCCTCAAAAGCCTCACCACGCTCTCAAACGTGCCACCAGAAGATTCCTGCACGTGTGCCCACGCGTGGCACTGTAGATCATCCCCTACCTCGCGACGGCCGGTTCAGACCGGCCGGTCCGGTTCGTCTGCAACTTGGACCGGCATGACCGGTCCAGGCTCCTACACGGTCCAATCTTCACCATTTTCACTCCTAATCAATCCTAATCTTCATTATTTAATCCTAGGTTCCTAACCTAATAGATTAGAACCCCTTAAACCCACGAAAACAACCCGGTCCAATTAACCCCTCACGGTTCAAATATCCAAATGCCTCCCTGGGCTTCCTCGACGTCCAAAACCTCCCAAAACCTTCCTATTTACTCCCTAGCAACCTAGTTAGTTAGAAACCAACACCCAAAACGGCCCATAATACCCGAAATCGAAATTGAATTAAAATGGGTTAAAACCGATACCTCGCGGGTTCCTCCCTCCGCCGTCCGTGGTGGTTCTTCCTTGGGACGGCCACCACTTCCTCTGGTCCTCAGCTCACTCTCTGCCTCTCATACACGATCATAGGGTCAAGGGTTTGGATTGGGTTGAAAATGGTTGCTCGGGTTTGGTTTGGATGAATGGAATAAGGGAATGATCGATACATGTATGTGGGAAGGTAGGCAATGGATGGCTGACACTTGTCACTCATCCATTGGGCTTGCCAAAATATCTGGGCCCCATTTGCTGCCAAACAGTCCCCGTCTCGTAAAACGTACAATAGTACGTTTGAACTTTCCTGAACCGTAACTCCGTCGTCGAACGTCCGAATTCGACGTGCCGCCTGTCTACGGATTTGTATCATCCCGATCTACGTAACGGTCTTTGGCCCTCGGCCATCGGACCTCTCGGGTCGAAAGTTAACTTTTGGCCCAAATTACCGAAATTCCCTCGATCTTTCGACCGTCACAACTTCTTCCACAGATGTCGGAATCGAGCGTGCCACTTTTCTACGAACTCGTGATGTCACGAACTACGTCACAGTCATTGGCCAAAGTCCATTTGACCGCCTGAACGAAAAGTCAACGATTCGCGCATTCTAGGGGCAAAATCGTCATTTCGCTCGAACGTTCGCTAATCTCCGATTAGCCTTGCTAATCCGTCATTAACTCTTAATTAATCCTGCTAATTCAGGACGGGTCGTCAGAAACGTGGCATTATGTGATAGGCAACAAAAATTGGATTGGAGGAATAAGACCTCTTACTTGCGAGTGATCAAGATAATTACTTTTTTAGACACGTCCTTTCAGCTGGTCATGAATTTCTGAACTTTGATGATGCCACCCCGCGGATATAGCTCTTCCTCATTAGAATCTCTTAATGAATCATTCCAAGACATTATTCTACATCGAACCATGTTGTTTGCCAAGTCGTTGTGGGAAGTCCTCTACGAAATTTCGCGGCGTGGCGTTTTGCATTCTTCGAGAGTTTGAACTTTGAACTTGATCCATTAAGTCTCGAAGGTCTTCTAAGAGTCTCCGAATATCCATATCAACAGGCTACCAACTCGTAGCTTGTCAAGGTGTTTCTTCTACGAGGAGCTTGTCTATATGCTGGAAATTAGAAATTACTACACCGAACGCTGGTTGGGAGTTCACTTTGGATGGTGCCACTTTGGACAGTGCCTGGGGACAAGATCAGAGGCTAAGGATCTGAGATCAGACGTAGCTATGACTTGCGGTGTTGGTGCTACCTGCTGAGACACTAGGGCTGCTGACCATGAAGATGGGACTACCGACCATGATGTTGTGGTTGCTAGACGTGATGCCGGAATTTCGGGTCGAATCACAGGCTGCGATGCCTATTCCTCCAATCCATAGTGATTGAGTTGTTGTTGGTGTTGGCTGCGGCGAGGGATGCGGCAGTCCTGCTAGATCTTGCAGATCGTCACATTTTTTCCAATTTCAAATAATGAAGAGCGAGATCGAAGAATGAGGAACACAATATATATATATTGTAAAAAGAATTAAGATCATGCTTTCTGTATATCTCAAATGCGTTCAATGAAAGTACTAGTTATTGATGCAAAAATCGTCTAGATTATGATTTGTCATTCAAGCTTTTATTAATTAGTAATAAATAATTCACTGGAAGATTATTTATTATTGGTGGAAGAAGAGGCTTAATTAATACAAAACTATTATAGGAAGGATGTTTATTGATTAATTGTCTTCTAATTGAGAAATAATTTTTATGAAGATAATATTATTATTTGGATATTATAGGAATTATGGGGCACATAACAACTTCACAAATTTTAGATATTTTATGGGCCCACAATGACTAAATGACCTTTCTCAGTAAACTTAGAGAACAAAAAATATGCAATCTAATTCTAATAGTTATAATATCCTTATAAGTGTACAAATTGATTAAGATAGTGTAGTAGAAAAGTAAGGGTCGATCCCTCGAGAATTTGTGTCAACGTGATATCCAATTATGAGCTTCAATTCAATTAAGCAATTAAGACTCAACAAAACACACAAACAAGACACACGTCAAGGGGGTTTTGATGGTGTCGAATTCTGAAATTTAAAGCAAGTAATGTAAACACTTTTGTCGAATCAAGGCTAACTATCCACCCCAACCAATTCATGTTGCTAACATGATTTCCAAGACCCCACCATTTTGAATTATCCGAATATGCTACCCATGCAAAGGTCTACTTTAGGGTCCACCTCACACATACTAGTTCCTATGTTGCAGGGTTTTTCGACTCACTACAATTACATTCCAAGAGTACCCATTACGGATGAAAGAAAGTTTAATGGCACCACACTGTCCCTAGAAAGTATTCCATCTTCTAAACTGTCATGAATTCTGATAAGTCACGGATTAGGCATTATTTCAAAGTTATTTCTTATCCCTTTTACTTATCTTTTGATATAATCATTCAAACAATAGGAGAAAATGATTTCTTTTGTGATGTTTGTGCAGATTAATTAGTTGAGGTTTAAATCATGATTTTGCAATGAAATGTGATATTTCCAAGGATAACTCTTCAAGAACTCATCGAGGACTCATAAAGGGCCACATCATCTCTCATTTTCACGACCAAAATCCCCCAACATCCTAAAATTCATGGCTAAGTCCCTAATTCCTCCTAAAAATGCGATTAATGGGTTTAGTGAGATTACTTGTGCATCAAGTAATCTTTGGACGAATTTGCCTTCCCATTTCAATGAGGAATGACATGGATTGACTTGGATAAGAAGACTTAAAGATTTCCTAATCAAATATGAAGTTAGAGATGCAAGAAACAAGGAAAAGGAAGTTTCTTGCAAATCAAGAAACTCAAAAGATTTAAGAAACACTACTAGGGTTAATTAACCATGCCCTAACTACATTTTATCTCTTCTCCTTTATTTTAGGGCTTTGTGATCTGATTTGGAAGATAGTTAAATCAATTCCTAGTCAAAGTTGAAGTCAAGGAGTGGAGAATATAAAGGAAGAGACTCCTTGTTCAAAAAGGATCAAGAAATGCGGCAAGGCCACTTTTCACGGCTAAACTTGTTTTCCCCTAAGTTTTAGGGATGTTTTCCCTTTCTTTTAGGGAGATGCTAGGGCAGGTGTTAGGATATACATATATATTAAATGTTTTCTCATTTTTTAGGACGTCCAATTTACCTCATAAGGTCCCAAAACTCTGTCGAAATTTCTGCTTAAAGTTTATACACTAGTTAGCCGCAATTTACCATATTGTTCAAGCGTTGGATTCATTCTTGCACCTTGATTGTGATGTGAAGCTTGGGAGAAGAAGTGTTTGTGCCACTTCTCTCACGCATCATCTCTCTTAGTATTTGTGTTTCTCAATCCCTATTCTCTTTAAGCTTTTATGCATTAAATTATGATGTTTGTTAACTTAGATATGTGTGAGTAGTTTCCTTTAGGATTATGGTATTTTAAAGCCCTAACCATGTTAGTTCTTATTTAGATTTCTGGCTCTTGATTATGATTGTTATACATGACTGAATTTGTTGGATTACTATGCTTCATGAACACAATTTACGCTTATAAGCTTGATCACCTTGTTTGTGTATAATTGTAGATGGAATTTCTAGGGATAGTGTAGTGTCATCAAATTTTTTTCATGTTTCATGCATTATCATGCACCATCGATAGTAGTTGTTTTAGGGCATTATATCACGCTTAAACATGCAACCTAAAAGAAGATAAGAGGTGTGGGTTGAACCTTAGCCGGACCCCTGCATGAACACTTAATTCAGAAACATGCATATTAATATAATCAAGGAGATCTAAAGAGAACTATAATTGGTAAAGGTGGATAAATAGCCCTAATTCGTCTTTATCAATCAACTGACATTCAATCTTGTTTTCATCACTTTACTTTGTTTTTTTGCATTCCAATTTTGTGCTTATCACTCAATCCCCCCCCCCCCCCCCCCCCCCCCCCACCCGGCCGCTAATCGTTGTCATACTTCATAACCAAGTTATCTCATTCTAAACAAAGTGGATTCATGTTGAACAAGTTCTAGAAGGATCGATCGACCTTTGCAAACCTACTATACTCGTCATATGACTTTGTGCACTTGCAAAGTATTACATTACGAGTTTATCCTTCATAATCTCTTGGTTGATAAATCTTCTACCAAATTCTAGTTACAAGATTATTTTTTACCCTCAACTTCTCAATACAGATTCATCAACGATTTACAATAATGGAAATAAAGATTAATTTTTACCCTCAACTTCTCAAACTCTGGTTATAAGATAGTAATTCAAGAACTAACAAGAATTTATTCAGCATTCACAATAATGGAAATCAAGGGCCAAAATCATATGAGGAACTATATGGTTAGAGCTTCAAGCATGCCAACTTTTATGGAAAACTACTAACAATTTGTAATAACAATGATAAAATAAGTCACGATTACAACAGAGGAAGAAAAGGGGCAAATTGAAAAATTGAATGTAGAAGTAAGCCATGAACATGCCCAAGCCTCCTCCAATATTCTTTGCATCCAACATTTCTCCAAAACCTCCTCAACGACGTTATTCTCCGTTCCCAAAAGACATGCTATGCGGCTAGTCAAAGTTGAGAACCTTCAACCTGTGTGGAAAGCTAGCTTGTATAGTTCCTATGGTTCTCCTACAAGGTAGGAATTAAAATAGGAAAGCAAAGACCAAAAGATCCTTAATGAAACACTGGAAAGAAAAGTTCCCTAAATCAAAAAGAACAAAGTCCTAAAATCCAGGACTTTACTTGGGTGGTAATCCTGCTAATTGATTGGACTCGGACTTTCCTCTATGGTCAAGCAGCTTCTGAGACCTTGTTAGGGTTTCCTTGATGAACATTAATTCTCTGGACCAAGCCTTAGACAATCAGAGTGCAGATGGGCCTTCATATAATCGTTTTGGGGCTTTTTAAGGGCTAGATAAGGTCTTAACAGGTCCTAAGTGTAATTAGCTAGGCCAATCCATGTCTTTCACTCCTATAAGATGTAACTAGCTTCATTACAGACTTTGCCTCGCTCAAAAGTTGATAAGAAACTCAAGGACCCATTACAACTCAAATCAGGGCTTCCAAATAGGCCCTTTAGTGCAAAATAGGCCATGGGCCAGTCCTGATTTGTTCTGAGTATCCCTTATGACTTCATTGGCTTAGATAAGTGATTTTAAGTCCAAATCTAAGTAGCAGGACACTTGTTCCATCGGATTCCATGTCAGGACCTCAAATTCCTTTTGGTGGACTTCACCGTTAGAGGTCCTGGAACTTGCTCATGACACGATTTGAACATGTCTCTTTTCTTGAAATGGTAGAGCGCTTTGGAAAAAAAATTCCCTTTTAATGTTATAAGAAGACTAGGCCTTTGGTAAAAATCTCAGGGCACCCCTTCATCGCAAAGTGGTCCTTCAAGGTCCACTGTAGGTACTCGGTATAAGGTCCTCAGTATAGATCTTGATTTTTATCTTGATATAACTCTTTCGTTAGAACTTTAAATTGAATCTTTGTTTTTTTATTCTTCTCCGAACTTTCCTCTTTTCCCAAATTTATACGAGTCCCACCAGATTGATCATTTTCTCCTATTGGTGGTACAAAATCACTCAGAAGACATGTAAAAAGCCAATGATCGACATCTAAAAGATGCATAAATAACGACTGAACAACCTCCAATGCCGTTTTTTTAAAATTATGATTATAAGTTGAACTGATCTGCTTGTGATATATGTATAATGATAATTTAATAAACTGAAAATGTGTAAATATGAGCTACATTTAGAGATGGGATACAATTATAATTCTCATAAATTATTAAATAACATATCATTTTTTCTTATAAAAGAGTGGAGCAAATATCTATTAAATTAAAATAAAATCAAAAGTTTACTCTTACACAAATGTATAATGCCCTTTTCATTCATGAGAGTTGAATCAAATACATCTGAGATACGTTTTTATTATAAAAATTGGATTTTAAATACTCAAATTATATTATTAATTTCAAAAGAGTATCCCCGTTACAATTTCAATCTAAAACTCTACTAACAGTCTATGTGGCAGAAACAATTGTCACTCAACATATGATGTGAAAAAATTTGGATGAGTAATTTTGGAGTAATAAAAAGTTAGAGCTCCTTCTCCTTCATAGTTAGAAATTTAAAATTCCTAGCCCTAACTTTCCAATTCGACCAACCCCAAGAATAATCCTTCCCAGAATGTAGAATTTCTTAGCCTGGCTGATTTTTTTAACTAGGTTCAGATTGAGTATGGAGATATGGATGCATCAGTTTAAGCAGCCACTTGCTGCTGCTGTTTTTCTTCTACAGGACGATGCCCATGGTCTAAGCCTCCCTAGGGAGGTGGTCTAGCTGCTTTTCTTGGGTGTTTTTGTTCTCCTTCTAGTCACAAAAAAAAAATTTCTCAGCCCCAAGCTTCCACTCTCGTACTTCCCAGAATGGAGAATAATGCTAGTCGAATGAAGAGAGAAAAGTGTTTGTGTGTACACTTTGTGTTCTTTTGTCTCCAAAGCCTAACAGTGATTTGCTCACAGTCATTTTAATCTCTCCCCAAAAAATAGTTTAAAAATCACAATTTTGTCCTTCAAGAGAGAGAGAGAGGAAGCGCTCGTGTACCTACAAGACAGAAAGAAAAAGGTTTTTTGTTTCTGTGTTGAAATTGTTGAATTGGGAAATACAGATGCCTCATTATGTGATCTTGTAAGCCCACAAGACGATCTTCGATGAAGTAATTCCGATTGGTGTAGTTTGGGGGTTTGGTTTATCTGGTTTCAATTTTTTTTAGTTTTGTTGGAGAAATGAACAAGATCGATGAGGTCGTCGTAGCTCTGGGAGGTCCCTCATCGCCTTTGGAATGGAAATTCTTTCATGTCATCGGTGAGCGCACGACTGGAGAAGAAGTTCAAGAAAGTATTATGCGGAAGAAATTATTCAATTTGGGAAGGATGATTCTTGGGGTTGGTCGAATTGGAAATTTAGGGCTAGGAATTGGGAATTTCTAACTATGAAGGAGAAGAAGCTCCAATTTTTTATTATTTTGGATTTTCCCATTCAAATTTTGGCATATCATGTGTTGAGTGATTATTGCTTTCTGCCATGTAGACTGTTAGTAAATTTTTAGACAGAAATTGTAATAGGGATATTATTTTGAAATTGATAGTATATTTTTACTTAAAACTCTATTTTCATAATTTGAGTAATTTTATATATTTGTTTGTCAATAAAAAACCTTTTACTAACAAATTTTTGCTATACAAATTTATATCACTACTAAAGCCCAAGAAGTCGAATTCACTGTTCATGCACAGTTTTTTCGTCGAATTCACTATTCACACATTGAAATACCTTATTTGTCCTTTACTTCTTTTTTCAAGTTCTTCATTGTAAATAGAGAAATCTATGTTTTTCCCCTGGTAGAATTCATCTTTTTCTCTCTTTTTCCACCCATGTTCACAGCTCCTCTTTGCGATGTCTCTTCATCCAATCTTCAGTCCAAAAATCGCATATCCTTTTTCAAATTGTCTCTTCCTCTACACTCACACGGACACCTCCTCCTTACTTCGTTGTTCCTCTTTTCCTCATTACTTCAATCTTTAACTCCTCTCTCAACGCATGGCGCCGCAAGTCCATCCAATAGCTAGGTACTGTTTGTCCTCACGGGTTCATCAAATCGTGCTGCACCATTCATTGCCGCAGCGTCAACCAATCACCAACCAGTGATCTACGACAACGTCGCAATAGCATCCAACTCCCAAGAGACATGCGTCAGCTGCTACTCCATATGTGCACATGTGTTCCATTCTCTCAACGACATCTCTTTTTCAACCCAAACCACACCATCGCAGCAGTATCCACGCCATTCCAGCTGACAGGACTCATCCTGATCCCCTGGAGATGGCCCAGGAAACAGGTAGCCCGATAAACCCGTTTAAGTTCAAAAATGGATTTTTGATTTCGTACGTTTTGAACAGTTTTTGATGAGTGGATGATGTTTGTGGGATTGATACGAGGGTGTGGCTATAAAAAACGAAGGATGAGAACGGTGGGAATGCCCTAGATGGCGGCCGAGAAAACAAGGCCGTGAGTTCGAATCCACACAGGTATTTTCTCGATCGTTTTGTGGGTTTTAAGGATGTAGGAAGCTAGATAATGTTGAGACAAATAAATTAGGATTGGATTGGATGAAAATGAAAAAACAAATGAGGAAATTATGGCCTTGGACCGGTTACGCCAGTCTAGGAAGACTGGAATTGCAGAACTGGTTCGGACCAGTTCAGTCGCAAGGAAGAAGATAACCGTAGTTAGGCGTGTGAAGCATATTTTGGGGGTGGTTCCAAGATGTAATTTCATTCTTTCGATGTAGCGAATATTTTGGGACTGGTTTTGAGTCGATCGGACATCGTCTCGATATAGTTCGAGATGCCCGAAGCTTTAGGATCGAGTTTTAAAATAGTTAAAAATTTGGGAAAATTACGGCTCTTTAATGAGAGGTTATTTAAGTAGTTAGTAAACCTCTATTACGATTTGGACAGGTTCTGGTGTCTCGGTAACGGTGATTGGCTCGGGAGAGGCGTATGACACGCGTATCGAGGTGCGACTTCGGACGGTCTGTGAGTGGACCTTATTTTCTAAATTGATGCATGCATAAATGTTTTATATGCTTTAATGAATATATTTGGTGATGCCATGAGTGTATTTGTTTGTGGTATTTATGGTTTTCTATATTTGCACGTATTTCAAGGTTTTCAATTTTATATGGTGCTTATACGTGCTGCGTTGTCAATGGCTTGATGGAAAGATTTTGGATTTGAAAACATAGAATCAGGCATGCGACCCATTTGGTTGGAAACTCTCGGACTTGGAGTCCAATTGATTTAATGAGAAATTGGGCTGGAGGCCCATTTGAGTTGTATGATCGGGCCGAGGGCCCTATTAGTTTACGAATATGGGCTTTAGGCCCAGTTGGTTATGATATCGGGAATGAGGTCCAGTTATGGTTTATAAACATGATTTCGGGTCAGGGACCCATATTTGAATTTATGATTGTTTATGGAAAACCCGGGTGTGGCCCTCTGAACGGTATTGAAATGAATTATGAAATGGTTTTCCGTATACCATCCTGATGAACGGATGCCCTCCAGACGTCCCGTAGTATCCTGGAGTGGTGGGTTGTCTCCTCCAAACATCTTGTAGTATCCTGGAGTAGTCACGGGGCATTACCTGCGATAGGTCATTGCACGGAGCGACCTGTCCATATAGTGACTCAGGAGCAGGATTGCCAGAGGTTAAAACATCCCCCAAAGGAGGGTCATTAATCTGCGGATCATTGGACTTGGGATTTGAAACCCCAGGTAGCACGCGTAGCTTGGAACTGTGAAAGGTGTGATTGTGACATCTCGGATGTCAGGCATCAGGGATGCCAAGGATTGGTTTTGGGCTGAGTCCCACTGGAAATGGAATTTCGGCTGAGACCCACTTGATTGGTTTTGGGCTAAGTCCCACATGGATTTGGGCAGTGGCCAGTATGATTGGTTTGATTTACGGTTTTGGGCCAAGGCCCTAATGGTTTCATTTTGATAACTGGTTTTTGAATTCATGCATGCTTTTTAGTGAAGGGTATAAATGTCTCTTTGTGAAATTGTTTTTAAAAATTATTTGTTTCGTCCACTCGCAGCTTTTCATGGTTTTAATACCCTTCAGGTTGATCGCGGATGCGGGTTGTAGCAAAGACCGAGACATCACACTCCTCCTCCGATCCTGCCGCACTCTGGAAGCCCTTGTAGGGATACGATTGGAAGTTTCCCTTGTCTGACACTTCGTTTCAGATGGGATCACGCGCATCGCGCGTTAATCCCGAGGGGATTTGGGACAAGTCCTGACAAGTGGTATAAAGCACGGTTAGCTCTTATGGTGTGTGCAGGTCGAGTATGTGATGTCTCTGCAGTGGTAACAGCCCGTCATCAACCTGATAGTTAGGTTATTAATATGAGGATTCAGTGGAATCGACCCCTAGTTAGTTTATGTTTGACACGAGGTACAATGGTTTGGGGTTCGATTGGCGCTGGATGCCGTGTTTTCGAGAGGTTTGATTTCCATCTGGATCGATTTTCTTGCGAATCTAACGGCTTAGAGCCATAGTGTTACTGGTGGATAGGATCCAGTGGACCAGTAGACACAGTATGACGACTTCTGAAGTCGAGACCGTTGGTCGGTTATGTCATGTCGGATTGGAGAGTGTGTTGCATAGAGCAGCTGAGGTCATGGATGACCTAGTGGACGACTCCGGTTGAGTCTAGTTGAAACTGTTGGGAATAGGAATGTTTAAGCCTATTTGGTATGAGATGCCATCTTTCGGTGTGTCGAGTCCTAGAGGGATGTCGACTGGTAGAGGAGGCCACGGTGTAGATGTTGTGTGGCTTGGTATGGCATACGGTGATTGTGGTATGCCATGGTTGAGTGGGTGGTATCGGCGGTGAGTTGACTACATGAGTACGGTGTCTCAATAGCAGAGCATTCTGAGTTGCTCTACACGCGATTGTGGCAGATGTTGCTATCGATGGACATGATCGAGTCTTATCGAGTTGGATAGACTCAGGTTGCCGTGACGACTGAGACGATGGAGATTTGTCAATTGTAACGAGGATACGGAAGCGTGTGAGTAACGCGCAGTACGAGCATAGATTCTGGATTCGACACGGTTACGACTGAGTGCCATTGCAGAATGAGATATTGGACTTTAGGTGTTGGCACACTTGCCACGCTACCTCTGTGAGGTGACTGTGATGAGTGGGATGTACCTGGGTGAGTGATAGGTGGCCTAGATATCCTTGGACGGATCACACGAATATGAGTGCTGTAGTTGATCCCATAGAGTTGGGACGTGCGAACCAGTATGCCGACAGGATAGTAGATGTACCCAGAGTGGCGAGCATGTGAGTTCGGTGGGCACTGAGAGGGACAAAGAGGATCCCGAGTGGCACAGTGCGAGGCACGGGGAGTACTTGGTTTGGTGACCAGTTACCTAGTGATGCTAGATGTGAGACACGAGGGTGTGCTTAGGGGTATAACCATAGATGTCATACATTCCACATCCTTTTGGATGTGGTTAAACGGTATCCTTTTGGATATGGTTAAACGGTATTCACGGACGCGTGGATGATGTCCAGTTGAGCTGAGGACTAGAGAGTCCATTGTGGATTGGTTTTGGTTGGCTATGGTTGACCATACCTCCTGAGTTGAGGACTTGGAAATCATTTGCATATAGTACGCGGGAATGCTCGTGTAATGAGTGAGCTCGGTAATTGGAAAAGAAGCATGCTTCTAATGTGGCTGGAGCTTCAGAATCAAGAGAAGTTGCAATTGAGACCATGAGTAGAGTACTTGATTTCGCCTTAGTGACGAACATTCTGGATGTCACTTAGTGTGAATTCTCGTTTCTGCTCTTTAGCAGATAGTGCTGGGTGCCGCAGGATGACATAGGATGAACTTTGATGTCATCATCTTGGATTATCCTTGATTCTTCCCTAGGTGGGACGACGATGAGTGATATGACAGCTAAAGGGTTCAAAGAGAGTGTAAGAACCGAACACCTAGGCTATGGGTCAAATTTGATTGACTTGAAGAACGGATGGTACTTGGCATCACAGGAATGTGGCGAGTGAGTGTCCGAGGTAGTGGACTCACGGTGGATCGAGATGAGTTAGATTGAGTAGTGTGATGACGTTCAGGATGATCGAGATGATTGAAATGTTTGTGGCGACCTTGAGATGAGTAATTGAGGTCTAGTCGTCATTGGGGAGAATGCTAAGCTAGGAGCAGAGGAGAATCATATTGTGAGACAATTGAGGAAGCTTTGGAATGGTTGGTGAGATGACAAGATAGAGGTTGGATATGTGAAGTGTGGTATGATTTATCTTGGATATGAGGATAGCGATTGTGATGGATTGAGGTTCTCCGGTGAAGGATTGGTACGCGATTGGACATTGCTTGAGTGTAGTCCTTGAGCAGGCCGAGTAGGGCCTTGATGATTGATGTGATGGGAGTGCATCGGTGTGTTGTGCACGCCAGACAATGGGTTCAATCGGTATGTCAGGTTGAGAATTCCCAGAGAGTATGAATATTCTGTTAAATGGATAAAGTCCTAGTTGGAAATGAGATGGCAATCAGATTAGATCCGATGGTGACAGTTCGATGAGTATCATGATCGGATGTGTTCCGACATGATGATATGATGACTGGACGTCGACTACTCTGTGCTCGAGCAGAGTGGCTAGGTAGGGTTAAGTGATTGCTATGAGCAGGGGCTCAAAGTCATGGATGACTAAAGGAACCCTACAGTGCAAACGTGTTATCTGTGTTGAGACAAGTATTCGATTGGGATCGAGATACACCCAGGATGGGTACAATGTCGAATGTGTTTTGACAGGATATGTGATGTGACGGTTTGGGACTCGAGCGAGGCAAGGTTTCAGCATCGGTTGCTGAGTAACACGAGGTGTAACGACCCGTCCCGAATATCGGGATTTAATAATATTTGATGGTGATTTACTAATCTGGGATTAGTTGTGTGATTTCGGACAAATTGTGCAAAATGACCGTTTTGCCCCTAGGCGTGGGCAAAATGTTGACTTTTATTTCGGATGGTCAAATGGACTTTGACCGATGACCGTGATGTAGTTCGGTACGTCACGAGTTCATAGACAGGTGGCACGTTCGATTCCGACGTTCGTGGTGAAAGTTATGATGTACGGAAGTTCAAGGGCATTTTCGTAATTTGGACAAATGAAGGGGAAATGTTGACTTTTTGACCGGGATGTCCGATGGCCGAGGGCCAAGGACCGTTACGGAGGTTTCGTCGATGCGAATCCAACGACAGGCGGCACGCCGAAATCGGACTTCGTACGAGGAAGTTATGGTCTGAAACGTGAAATCGGGGAAGTTACGTCTCGGTAACTGTGTGGATTATTTTATTCTGAAATGGTGGTTGGAGGACACTTGGATGAGTGACAAGTGTCACTCATCCGACGGCTAGATTGGAACTTGATCCACTAATCATAAACTATATACTAAAGTTTCCACTATATAATAATTTAGGATTAAATCCCTGCTTTTGATCTGAGCCATCTATTCCACCCCCAGATTGTATCACAACGGTCCATCTCATCCCTCCCTTCTATTTCTGATCATTCATCCCTCACCCTTGAACAAGCAAAACAGAGAATTGGGTTCTGGCCATTGTCAATCTCCCTTCCACAATTGATTGCACAAATGGATATTTGGTGATTTGGGGAAGGTTCTAGCTGAGGGAGAGCACGGGGGACTGAGTGGGGAGGTGTAATTCGGGAATCAAATTTCGGGGAATTGGTGGGAATTTCGAATTGGAACATTTGGGCCGTGACGATCAAAATGGAGTTTACTTTGGGTCTTCTGGGATCAAAACGATCAGCTTTGCTTCAAGAACGAAGAGAAACCATGGCGGATTGAGGAAGAACTGAGCTTCCATGGCAGCTTAAAGTCGAGCTTGTGTTCAGTGGGTTTGAGGTAAGTATTTCTCAAATTGACTTTGTAGAAATGTCCCTTACACTCTCACGATGCTAACTGAATGAATTAATTTGGAAACCAGGGACGATATCGTGAAACCCGAATTGAAAACCCGTCGAGGATCGATCGAGAGTCGTGAGGATTTAGACCATGATTTGTGTAATTCGATTTACAGAACATAAATGGTGATTGATTACAAGGGATCAGTTGAAAGAACGGATTGAATTGATGTCGAATTGGGCGTGATTGAACCGGATCCTGTCGCGGGTAATCAGACCCGTTTACCAGTCATTCGGGTGAAGAAGGAACACTATAGCAGTCACTGTAGCAGGCGCGTGGCTTTCACGCGCAGCCACTCACGGCGGTGCGTGACGGCGCATGGGCACGAATCTCGAGGTGAGGTCAACATGACTTTTATCCTATACAATGTAACGAACATTTTAGCGTTGGTTTCGTGTCGATCGGATCCTGTTTCGTTATTGTTCGGGATGTCCGAAGGTTTTAAATCGAGTTTAAAAATACTTAAAAATTTGGGAAAATTACGGGACTTGAATAGGATGTTAATGATGAGGTTAGTGATCCTCTAATGTGTTTTGAACAGGATTGGGAGTCCCGGTGTTAGTGGTGTGGCCCGGGAAGGCCTATGGCACGCGTATCGAGGTGCTCGGTTAAACGGTCTGTGAGTGGACATTGGTTTCATAAATTCGATGCATGCATATCTGTTTTATGATTGTTATAATTATGATTAAATGATTTACTTTGGATATCGGTGAATTTAAAATGATTTCACGTATTTTGAGGTGAATTACGTATTTGCACGTAAACCGAGGTTTTCTGGATTTGCACCGATTTCCATAAATGTGGTTGGATATGATTTCATGAAACGGTTACCAACTTGAATAATGTAAAATCGGGTCAGGGGCCCAGTTGAACTATGAAATCGGGCCAGGGGCCCAGTTAACATGTGGATCGGGCCAGGGGCCCAGTTAACTTGTGAAATCGGGCCAGGGGCCCAGTTGATTTCTACATACGATTGCGGGTCGGGGACCCTAAAATGGAATTGAATAAATGTTTTCTGGTTTACATTTTATATATGTTCACATGCTGGAATCAATACATGGTTTTGATGATATTTCGGTTATGGCACGTTTCACGGTATTTGGGCATGAGACCCGTTTGATGAAACGTAACGATCGGTTCGGATTTTACCTATGTATACCTATATGTTTTGCATGTGGATATCAATAAAATGTATTTGGTACTGCACTGTATAAATCCTTCCATATTATATTGTCTCCTTCGGATGAGGTACCCCGCAGAGGTCACGGACGTCTAGTACGTCCAGCGTCTATGACGCTAAGCATCGGGGATGTTGGGCATAAATGTCTTATAAATGTTTTAAACAGACTTGTTTATTTTCGTCCACTCACAGCTTTTGTTTTTAATGCCCTTCAGGTTGATTCCGGATACGACTGCAGCATAGACTTGAGCATCGCACACCTCCTCCATCGATCCTTACGCACTCTGGAAGCCCGTCTGGGCAATGGCAATCGGTTATCCCTTGTCTGACGCCTCTTGTCAGACGGGAGCATGATACATTCCATGGTAATCCCGGGGGGATTGGGATGGGTCGTGTCAAGTGGTATCAGAGCAGGTTTTGCTCTTTTGTGCGCGAAGGATGAGGGTGTGATGTCTCTTTGGGCTGCAGTTCCGTTGTCAACCTGATAGATAGTTTTGGGTTTGTATGGTGAATTGGGTGTGTTTGGCCCGATACGCCGTGCATTGTTGCGATTCAACCCAGGTGGGGTTGTATACGATTAACTGGTAATGTGGGACCGTCGGTTCGGTCATATGATGATGGATTGTTGTGCCACTGGGCAGAGCTAGGTTCAGGGAACCCCATTGGAATAATGTTATGGAAGTACGAAACTCAGTTGAGTGATGGTCTAAATTATGGACCCTGGTAGTGTTGGCTAGTGTACGGGGTGTTAGCCGATGACCTTCGTGCTGGAACCCACGATGGAACCCACGTTGAATTGACGATTGGATTGGATTGGACGTCTATATGATGTCAGGACCGCGGGGTCGGTCAGGTTGTGGATTTTACTGCAGAAGGCAGTTGGGTTCGGTGGAACCCTAGGGTGTGATCTTGGAGCCCTAATTTATACGATGGGCTGGAAAAGTGAACTTTAAATGAGAACTTGTGCTGCAACGAGCGGCTGAGGTCGTGGATGACCATGTGGATGACTTTAGTGAGTCTTATGGGTTTCGATCTATGGATACGGTTGTGAGATAAAATATGGAATCCCGTGTTGGATCGAATATTAGTGTGATGTGTGGATACGGATCTTGACAACGATGACTGTTGGTCGACAGTTGTATCGAGATAACTGGCTATCGAGGGTATTTAGTGTGGTTTTGACACTTGGGGATCAGGGGATGTTCAGGGAACGTCCATTATCCTGATGTGCCGATGGCGAAAATTGGAGGTACCCATAGTCGTGGGGTACAAGTGCTGTTACGGGATCGTCGTTCGTAATGAACGAAGATCCAGGGTAACAACTTAGCACACAGTGTGCTAGCATGGGTGTTCGTGTACTAGTGTGGATGTTCGTGTGCTATGTATAGATGTTGGTATGGTGATACCTTTATGCCAATACTAGTATGGATGCCTGTGTGCTGATACTAGTGTTGATGATAGTGCGTTGGTGCTGGTACTAGTGCTGGTGCTGGTGACAGTAATTGTGATGACGATGAGCCACCAGTTGGGGTGTGACTCTGTCATGATGGACATGTGATTGGTATCTGCGACTCAGAGGTGATTGAGTCTTGGACTGGATGGGTTCTAGTGGAGGTTGTGTCGTGTTGGGATAAGTCCTAACAGATATATGATGACAAGTGATGAATGGATCAAAAGGTATGATTGAAAATTTGGGGAATCTTGGGATGCTGTTCCCTATGTCATGTGTATTGGTGGATTTGGGGAGTTGTTGTCAACTCCGAGATTGGTATGATGGTATACTTCTTATATCCCCAGGAAGTACAAGGAAATTATTGAAATTGGAAAAGTCGGGGAAACCATTCGTGGTATTAATGTGGGATTTTGTGATTGTGAATCACTTGGAACCTGAGGATTGAACCTGTTAAGGTCGAGATGTGAGACAAAGGTAGTATGGTATGCACATTCAGGCAAAATTGTAGATATCCCGTTCGAAATCGGGGTGTGTGCATACATGATTATTGACGGACGTGAGGTCCGAGTAATGAATTGATTTTGGACACGTGGTGGTCCAAGTGAGGTATGGACGTGGGCAGTCCAGTGGTTGGACTTGACATCTCATTGGGAGCATGTCTGTTCCCAACCTGGTTGGAACTCCCGTGTCGGGGAGAGTTGTGATTGGGAGACGAGAGGAGTGCTCGTTTCCGCATCGGTGATTGGTATTCCGAAGTCATTGGGGTTGACTTCATATTTTCCTGCCGTGGCAGATGATGATTGTTGCTACCAGTACGTTGAGCGTGCATTGGTGGGTGGACCCATGTTTGGCTTGGGTTCATTGGACACAAGAAGTTTTGTATGATTTTGGATTTGGTGGTGATATGCGTGGTCATCTTTCCACCAAGGGAAATTTGGCGAAGGATTCAATTGAGGGTGTAAGACCCTACGATCAGCTTCCAGATGGATTGTTAGCTATGTGAGCATGTGTGGATCCTAGGTGGATCTGATTTGTGATGTTGTCGACTTTGGTCGATGTGACGATCTAGGATCGTGATGTTACTTGTCGGGTGACGTAGCGATGGATATGGATTGTGATCTTGATGATCCAGATGGGTGGAGAGTTTATCACTCTTACCTTGATATGTGAGTCGTAAATGACGGGACTGAACTTCTTTTCGGAGTGAGTCCATATGGTTTGTGACTTGGTTGAGTAGGTTTCCGATGTGGTCGGATTTTGTCAACCTTTGACGTGTGGATATTGGGATTGGCTTCCCTATGAAGTCAATCGAGTGTTTTGGACAGGCAACCGATAGATTCGGTTATGTTACGTCTTGATGGACGTAAACGAGATTTGGGTTTTGGAATCGAATTTCTGGGTGACGATTCAGGATTCGATTGCGAAGCTCGAAAATGGATTACTGGATTTGCGTACGGAATGATTATTCCAATGCTAGCTTACGGAGTAATGATTTCGGATTCGGATTTGGAAATGGATTAAAAATATGATGTCTGGGTTCGGGTTCGGGATTTCTTACGAAATTGCGAATTCGGATTCGGAATTGGAACTAGATGACGCGTGGAGCTCGTTTTGTCTCATGATGGTTTGGGCAAATGTACTCCATTATTGGAACGTGTTTGGCTACGACCTAGGTGGTTGTAGGCGGATTGATGAATTGAAGTACGTTCAGGGTAAGTTGTACGAGGATTGAGACTGGTTAGGCTGAGTGGTGCCTAATGGCGGTACATGGGATGTACCATTGGTGTGTAACTAAACGTGTTGGTAATCGGCTTGGTTCCAGTATCATTTGTTTGGTTGTGATCGTGGACTGGACATTGGATACAACGCGCTGTGCAGAGTGATTTTGTCGGGTTCAGTGAGTGTATGGGCAGGTGCTCTTGGCCATGGTTGGCTAGTGGAACCCTGGTATTGATATGTGTGATCACTGCTGGGCTGGTATTCAATGTGTTCCAGTTACACCACTTGATGGAGTAAGTTGACGGTATTCGTACACTCAGGATGAGTGAATTGGTAGTCAGAGTAACCACGAGTAGCCTTGTGTGATGTTTTCACACCGTGATGTTTCCAGCGTCTTGGTTCGCTGAGGGAGCCGGCAATTATGGACATTGAGATTATGTTGTGTCGCGGGATTGGGCTTGCCCTGCGAATTGAGATCATGTGGTTGATCTTACGCTACATCGAGGGTGATGTAGTACGTGGTGTTATCACTGACTGGCTGACGGTTGGGGCTTTACTAGGGTGGTAAAGCTTTGTGGTGACAGTTTGAACTGGTGGTGTCAGCATGGACTGACAAATGAGATTTGGCGACTCCCAATGGGAGCAAAGGTAAGGATATATTGGTAATGGAAGGGAACCGTCTAGCTGAAGAAGTCAGCTAAATGGTTAGGCGATTTTATCGCGGATCAGGTGATCATTTCCACTCGAGATGGTCGAGTGTTGTTGCTATTATGACGTATGACTGTGATGGAATGTCTGGGTACAGACGAGGCAGGTGTTGTCCCAGTATGTGGGTGTACAAGTGTACACAGCTGTGTGAGCGAATTGTTTTCCACAACGTGGTTGTGGAATAAGGAGATTGGTAATTTCGAGGACGAAATTCTTTAAGGAGGGAAGGTTGTAACGACCCGTCCCGAATATCGGGATTTAATAATATTTGATGGTGATTTACTAATCTGGGATTAGTTGTGTGATTTCGGACGAATTGTGCAAAATGTCCGTTTTGCCCCGGGGCGTGGGCAAAATGTTGACTTTTATTTCTGATGGTCAAATGGACTGACCGATGACCGTGATGTAGTTCGGGACGTCACGAGTTCATAGACAGGTGGCACGTTCGATTCCGACGTTCGTGGTGAAAGTTATGATGTACGGAAGTTCAAGGGCATTTTCGTAATTTGGACAAATGAAGGGGAAATGTTGACTTTTTGACCGGGATGTCCGATGGCCGAGGGCCAAGGACCGTTACGGAGGTTTCGTCGATGCGAATCCAACGACAGGCGGCACGCCGAAATCGGACTTCGTACGAGGAAGTTATGGTCTGAAATGTGAAATCGGGGAAGTTACGTCTCGGTAACTGTGTGGATTATTTTATTCTGAAATGGTGGTTGGAGGACACTTGGATGAGTGACAAGTGTCACTCATCCGACAGCTAGATTGGATCTTGATCCACTAATCATAAACTATATACTAAAGTTTCCGCTATATAATAATTTAGGATTAAATCCCTGCTTTTGATCTGAGCCATCCATTCCTCCCCCAGATTGCATCACAGCCGTCCATCTCATCCCTCCCTTCTATTTCTGATCATTCCTCCCTCACCCGTGAACAAGCAAAACAGAGAATTGGGTTCTGGCCATTGTCAGTCTCCCTTCCACAATTGATTGCACAAATGGATATTTGGTGATTTGGGGAAGGTTCTGGCTGAGGGAGAGCACGGGGGACTGAGTGGGGAGGTGTAATTCGGGAATCAAATTTCGGGGAATTGGAGGGAATTTCGAATTGGAACATTTGGGCCGTGACGATCAAAATGGAGTTTACTTTGGGTCTTCTGGGATCAAAACGATCAGCTTTGCTTCAAGAACGAAGAGAAACCATGGCAGATTGAGGAAGAACTGAGCTTCCATGGCAGCTCAAAGTCGAGCTTGTGTTCAGTGGGTTTGAGGTAAGTATTTCTCAAATTGACCTTGTAGAAATGTCCCTTACACTCTCACGATGCTAACTGAATGAATTAATTTTGAAACCAGGGATGATATCGTGAAACCCGAATTGAAAACCCGTCGAGGATCGATCGAGAGTCGTGAGGATTTAGACCATGATTTGTGTAATTCGATTTATAGAACTTAAATGGTGATTGATTACAAGGAACACTGTAGCAGACCCGTTTTGAAAACCCGAATTGAAAACCCGAATTGAAAACCCGTTTTGAAAACCCGAATTGAAAACCCGTTTTGAAAACCCGAATTGAAAACCCGAATTGAAAACCCGTTGAAAGAACGGATTGAATTGATGTCGAATTGGGTGTGATTGAACCGGATCCTATCGCGGGTAATCAGACCCGTTTACCAGTCATTCGGGTGAAGAAGGAACACTGTAGCAGTCACTGTAGCAGGCGCGTGGCTTTCACGCGCAGCCACTCACGGCGGCGCGTGACGGCGCGTGGGCACGAATCTCGAGGTGAGGTCAACATGACTTTTATCCTATACAATGTAACGAACATTTTAACGTTGGTTTCGTGTCGATCGGATCCCGTTTCGTTATTGTTCGGGATGTCCGAAGGTTTTAAATCGAGTTTAAAAATACTTAAAAATTCGGGAAAATTACGGGACTTGAATAGGATGTTAATGATGAGGTTAGTGATCCTCTAATGTGTTTTGAACAGGATTGGGAGTCCCGGTGTTAGTGGTGTGGCCCGGGAAGGCCTATGGCACGCGTATCGAGGCGCTCGGTTAAACGGTCTGTGAGTGGACATTGGTTTCATAAATTCTGTAACGACCCGTCCCAAATTCCATGATTAGATTAGTGACTAATCACAATTAGTGAGGCTAATCCGTGATTAGTAGAGCGAAATCGGACGAGCGATGCGAAATGACCGTTTTGCCCCTAATGGTGGCAAAACGTTGACTTTTAAATCGGGCGGTCAAATGGACTTTGACCGATGACCGTGACGTAGTTCGTGACGTCATGAGTTCATAGACAGGTGGCACGTTCAATTCCGACGTTCGTAGAAGAAGTTATGACGTTCGGACGGGAGAGTTATGGGTCACGGAAGTTCGATTTCACTATGCACGAACTTCGAGACGGGGACGTTTCGGCGAAATCTGATTGGGTGGATATTTTGGTGGGCCCCATGGATGAGTGACAAGTGTCACTCATCCCATTGCTTTGATCCCCCAAAATGTGGATCTAAATAATTAAATATTATTATTTTAATTATTTTATAATTTAACCTAACAACTATTAATCCTAACCATCCATTTCAACCCTACCTTTTAATCCTCACCCTTCATCTCTCATTCTCTCATCTGATCATCTCCTTCTCCCTTCTCTTCCACGGCATCACCTTCATCATTCTTCTTTGTTCTTCACACCCGAAACCCCCCTTCACCATTTTCTTCATTTTCTCCAAAACAGCACACACATACCACCATTCCCTAGGAGATAAAATGACCGTGAGGAGGTGGTGAGAGGCTGAGGATGGCAAGCCACGGCCGGGGACGGTGGAGGACACGGCGGAGGAGAAACCGTGAGGTAAGAAAATATTTTAAATTTTGAAATTGAGTTTTGTTTGTTGTTATTCGATTCTAAGGTTTAGGTTAAGTTGCTGGTAGCCCTAGGAGTCGAATAGGATTAGTTTTGGGGATGGGGATGGCCTGGAACGGCCGTGAACGGCGGAGGAATGTACGGCCGCCATGGCCAAACTCGAAGGTACGGTTTTCGATGTTTTTCTTCCATTTTAATGTCGTAGAACCCTAGGTTAGGATTAGAGGATGAAAATGGGACAAACGGGAAGCATTTTGGTGGTCGGACGGCGGAGAACCGGCCGGGTCAAGTCGCGGGTCATGGCGACCCGGTTGCAGGGTTCGGGTCGACCCGTCGAGTGGTTGAAGGCGGTGACATGGCATGATGACGTGGCACCTGTCAGATTGTCAGGTGACGTGGACCACTCATCAGCCGACACGTGTCACATGTCAGTGCACAGTCAGCTACTGACATGTCAGTGACGTGGCCCAATCAGGGGCTGACACGTGGCACTGACGTGGACCAGTGCCGTGATGACACGTGGCACATGTCAGACTGCCACGTGGCACTGACAACACAGTAACGTGGACCAATGGGAGCATGACATGTGGCACCTGTCAGAGTCTGACATGTCAGACCTGACAGCTGTCAGACGACGTCATGCTGACGTCAGCGATGACGTCAGCAGGTACTGTTCACCGGCGCGTGAGCCCACACGCAGGGGCCTTTGGGCGGCGCGTGGCAACGCGTGGTGGGGTTTCTGGGGATGTGTTCAACATACGAAATCATCTATTCGATGTAACGAACATTTTGGGACTGGTTTCGTGTCGATCGGACACCGTCTCGAGATGTTTCGGGGCATCGGAAGGTTTAGGTTCGGGATTAAAAATAGTTAAAAATGTTTTTATAAACTCTTGTTTTGTCCACTCACAGTTTTTAATGTTTTGACTGCCCTTCAGGTTGACATCGGATGTGGACTGTAGCAGAGACCGAGATATCACATGCCTCCTCCCGATCCTGGCGTACTCTGATAGCCCGGGAGGGCAAAGGTCGAAATTATCCCTTGTCTGACACTTCGTGTCAGACGGGAGCAGGGTCATCCCGCACTAATCCCGGGGGGATTGGGATGGGTCCTGTCAACGTGGTATCAGAGCGGGGTTGTCTCTATTCGAGCAACCATGTAGCTCTTGGAGTATGTACGCAGGTCGAGGATGTGATATCTCAAGGGGCTGCAGTCCATGGTCAACCTGATAGTTAGGGTGCCAGTACGATAGTTAGTAGGATGGAGTCGTGATATGTCTTGGTTCGGCACTAGATGCCGGGGTTGCCATAGTTCTGTCAGGGTTGACAGTTTGGGACCCTACAAAGGGATAAATAGTATTTTCGAGTTTTGACCGTGAGACGGTTAGTTGGGATCGTCTTTCACGATGTCGTAGGATCGGTTCCGACGACTGGTTTGGAGTTGCGACCACTCGATGGTCGGACTTGGGTTGGGTTAAATAGATTTACTGCGGTCGGCAGTTAGTTGTCGGTTTCGGGGAATCCTAGTTGGATTGTCGGTAGGATTGGATTGACGTTTTTACGATGTCAAGACCGCGGGGTCGGTCAGGTTGTTGATGTTACTGCTTTTCGCAGTTGGGTTCCGAGGAACTCTAGGTGTGATTGTGGAACCCTACCTTGGTAGGTATGGTTCGGAAAGGCAAGTTGGCGAGTGGTGTGACTTTGACGACTATTCGGATTTGGATTCGTTAGTCGGTCTAGTCATGTCAGCTTGTATTGGGACTGCACTTCGCAGTCAGGGTTGTACGTATCGGTTAGACCGAGTTGGTTGTCGTGCTACTTCAGTTGTGGGTTGGTGCAACTAAGGTCGTGGATGACCTGGTAGACGACATTGGGATAGTCGAGTTGCGACTGGTTAGAGTTTGGTTGGACAGGTTACCAGGGTTGGTACTTGTCGATGGAATCCCGGAGCGGGGATACGGAGTAGTTGGTACGGTCGATGGATTCCGTTGGATGCAGAGTCTAGATCGCTATATCTGGTGGTTAGGTCTGCACGAGTGTGTAGCAGGCACTACTACTGAGTTTCTCCTATTCGAGCAGAGGTGCGGGGTCGTCGCTCGGTATGAGCGGAGATCCAGGAGTGTCTGATTTGTACACTTTGTGCTGATGCTGATAGGTGATGATACTGGTACTAGTGCTGGTGCTGGTGCCGGTGATCGTGATGACGATGAATTACGTATCGGGATGTGGCATCCGTCGAGATGGGCATATGTTCGGTATCTGTGGTTCGGGAGTGGATCACGGATAGTTAGGGTACAAGTGGTTGATGTCTGGGTACGTTGTTTCCAATCTTGTTGGAACTTCGAAATCGCGAGAGGTTGCGATTGAGGTGACGAGAGGAATGCGGGTTTTCCGCATTGGTAACGGGTATGTCGAAGTCGTTTTGGGAGACTTTTCGAATTCTACCATGATTGATGATGGTAGATGACGTTGATGATATAGATGTTGTTGGTTGCCTCTAGTACGCTGATTGTGTATTGGTTGGTGGACCCGGGATTTGTTCTGAACCATCAGGAGGAGATGAGTATATCGAAGTTAAATGACTGAGATTTCTCATTTTCTACTTGGTGGCAGACGATGTTAGGTTACATGACGTGGTGAGTGCAGCGAGTGTTGTTTGCATTCACGTAGGATGAATTATTCGATCATTCTTGATTTTCCTCGGTGGAATGACAAGGATCGGTACGAGGTAATCAGTGAGAACCCACCGTCTTGGCGTGTCTCGTCGTTGACTAATCTATTTAGATGTGGGAGATGGTTGAGGACTTTGGACGTCGTGACGATCGGGGATCGTGACGTCTATGGTCGGTTGACGTAGTGTTGGATCTGGATTGTGATTTGGATGTCCAGATAGGTGGAGCGTTTATTACTCTTACTTGGATGTTGAGTAAAGCATGATGGGACTGAACTTCTTTTCGAGGTAAATCCCATATGGCTTATTACTCGCCTGAGTAGTTGTCCGATGAGTAGGTGTCTGACGAGGCCGGATTTTGTCTGACCTAGTGTTGTGTTGATGTTGGAATTGACTTCCCTATGAAGTCAATCGTTGGTAATAGGGTAATCGGTTTAGCGGGTAACCGATAGGTTTGGTTTTGGTACGTCTCGGTAGACGTGAACGATATTTCAGGTTTTGGAATCAGATTTTTGGATGACGATTCAGGATTTGATTTTGGAACTTGAAAAAGGATTTCTAGATTTGGGTTTTGGAATCGGATTCTGGGTGACGATTCAGGATTTGATTCTAGAGCTTGACTATAGATTTTCTTTTATGGATTTGGGTTCGGAATGGTTATTCCAAATGCTAGCTTACGGAATAAGGATTTCGGATTCGGAATTGAACATGGATATGGATACGACTTCTGGGTTTGGATTCGGGATTTCTTACGAAATTGCGGATTCGGATTCGGGTTTGGAAATAGATAATGGGTTGGAGTTTTGATTTGCCTAGATCGGACAGATGGACTCCATAATTGAAACGTGATTGACTACAACCTAGGTGGTTGTAGGCTGATTGATGGGTAGATGTACGTACCTGGTTCGTTATTCGAGGTACGACACCGGGCAGACTTGGGATGTCTGGTGACGGTATATAGGTTATACCGGTGGTGCGTTGGAGAGCGTGTTGGTAGTCAGCATGGTTCCGATACCATTGGAGTAGTCGGGGTCGTGGACTGGACATTGGATACTGTGCATTGGGTCATAGTGGTTATGATGAGTCTAGTTTACTGTCAAGTGGTGACAGTTTGTAGGAGGTGTCAGCGTGGATCATGGTGTGAGGTCTGATGACTCCCAGTGGGAGCAGACGTCAGGATAGTTAGTGGTTGAGCAAGGAACCGTCTAGTTGGTTGTGTCAGGGAAACGGTAGATCTGACAAGTGGGATCAGTTCGGAGCGTACGACTTCTGTCATTCGACGTGATCGAATGTAGTCGATATGACGAGAGCGTTAGTGGTACGTCTAGTTACAAACGAGGTTTATGTTGACTAGTGGGTGTACTAGTGTACACGTGTTTTGCGGTCGATTCTACTTTCCACGAGGTGGTTGTGGAACCAGGATAGTGGAGTTTCAAGAACGAAACTAATTAAGGAGGGAAGAACGGTTAGATTAGGTCGGTTGGAATTTCGAGGACGAAATTAATTAAGGAGGGAAGGTTGTAACGACCCGTCCCAAATTCCATGATTAGATTAGTGACTAATCACGATTAGTGAGGCTAATCCGTGATTAGTAGAGCGAAATCGGACGAGCGATGCGAAATGACCGTTTTGCCCCTGATGGTGGCAAAACGTTGACTTTTTAATCGGGCGGTCAAATGGACTTTGACCGATGACCGTGACGTAGTTCGTGACGTCACGAGTTCATAGACAGGTGGCACGTTCAATTCCGACGTTCGTAGAAGAAGTTATGACGTTCGGAAGTTTAGGGGCATTTTGGTAATTTTGGATAAAAGGGGTCAAAAGTTGACTTTTTGACCGGGAGGTCCGATGGCCGAGGGTCGAAGACCATTACGTAGATGAGGACGATACGAATCCATAGGCAGGCGGCACACTGAAATCGGACTTCGAACGGGAGAGTTATGGGTCACGGAAGTTCGATTTCACTATGCACGAACTTCGAGACGGGGACGTTTCGGCGAAATCTGATTGGGTGGATATTTTGGTGGGCCCCATGGATGAGTGACAAGTGTCACTCATCCCATTGCTTTGATCCCCCAAAATGTGGATCTAAATAATTAAATATTATTATTTTAATTATTTTATAATTTAACCTAACAACTATTAATCCTAACCATCCATTTCAACCCTACCTTTTAATCCTCACCCTTCATCTCTCATTCTCTCATCTGATCATCTCCTTCTCCCTTCTCTTCCACGGCATCACCTTCATCATTCTTCTTTGTTCTTCACACCCGAAACCCCCCTTCACCATTTTCTTCATTTTCTCCAAAACAGCACACACATACCACCATTCCCTAGGAGATAAAATGACCGTGAGGAGGTGGTGAGAGGCTGAGGATGGCAAGCCACGGCCGGGGACGGTGGAGGACACGGCGGAGGAGAAACCGTGAGGTAAGAAAATATTTCAAATTTTGAAATTGAGTTTTGTTAGTTGTTATTCGATTCTAAGGTTTAGGTTAGGTTGCTGGTAGCCCTAGGAGTCGAATAGGATTAGTTTTGGGGATGGGGATGGCCTGGAACGGCCGTGAACGGCGGAGGAATGTACGGCCGCCATGGCCAAACTCGAAGGTACGGTTTTCGATGTTTTTCTTCCATTTTAATGTCGTAGAACCCTAGGTTAGGATTAGAGGATGAAAATGGGACAAACGGGAAGCATTTTGGTGGTCGGACGGCGGAGAACCGGCCGGGTCAAGTCGCGGGTCATGGCGACCCGGTTGCAGGGTTCGGGTCGACCCGTCGAGTGGTTGAAGGTGGTGACGTGGCATGATGATGTGGCACCTGTCAGATTGTCAGGTGACGTGGACCACTCATCAGCCAACACGTGTCACATGTCAGTGCACAGTCAGCACTGACATGTCAGTGACGTGGCCCAATCAGGGGCTGACACGTGGCACTGACGTGGACCAGTGCTGTGATGACACGTGGCACATGTCAGACTGCCACGTGGCACTGACAACACAGTAACGTGGACCAATGGGAGCATGACACGTGGCACCTGTCAGAGTCTGACATGTCAGACCTGACAGCTGTCAGATGACGTCATGCTGACGTCAGCGATGACGTCAGCAGGTACTGTTCACCGGCGCGTGAGCCCACGCGCAGGGGCCTTTTGGCGGCGCGTGGCAGCGCGTGGTGGTGTTTCTGGGGATGTGTTCAACATACGAAATCATCTATTCGATGTAACGAACATTTTGGGACTGGTTTCGTGTCGATCGGACACCGTCTCGAGATGTTTCGGGGCATCGGAAGGTTTAGGTTCGGGATTAAAAATAGTTAAAAATACGGGAAAATTACGGGGCTTTAGTGGGAGGTTAATTAAGTAGTTAGTAACCTTCTATTACGATTTGGACAGGTTTGGGAGTCCCGGTGACGGTGATCGGCTCGGGGAGCCGTATGGCACGCAAATCGAGGCGGCAACTCGGACGATCTGTGAGTGGACCATGTTTTCTAAATTGGTGCATGCATAAATGTTTATTATATGTTTTATTACTTGTTTGATGATGCCATGGGTGCATTTGTATGTGGTTACGTATAAGCACGTATCTCGAGGTTTCGGCCTTATACGGTGCTTATACGGGTCTGTATGTCTTTATTGATTTAAATGAACTGGATTTGGATTTCAAAAGGATAAACTCGGGTATGAGACCCATTTGGTTTTGTCTCGGGCATATGACCTCAGATATCGGGCACGGTGCCCAATTGATGTCCTATGTTCGGGTACGAGACCCAGTCACTTTACGGTTTGGATTTCAGGTCAGGGAACCTTAAATGGATTCCCAGGTTCATGACGGTTTATGGGAACCGGCATGAACCCTTGTTGTGGTATCGTGGTTCATGACGGTTTATGGGAACCGGCATGAACCCTTGTTATGTTATTACGGTACATGACGGTTTATGGGAACCGGCATGTTACCTGATTATGGATCTTATGGATTCATGACGGTTCAGGGGAACCGGTCATGAATGTTTATGTTATGTATATATATGTTCGTCTACCTTCCTTTACTTCTATTATCTCCTCCGGGGAGGGTCGTTGGCCTGGGTGGACCCCGGAGTAGTCACGGAGCACCGACTGAGTGGAGTCACCCCCCAGTTGGGTTCCTTACTCTCAGGAAGGCTATGATTACTATTACCTCGGGTAGGGTCAGTGGTCTACGGACATTGATCTTGACTTTGAGAAGACTCGGATTGAGACCTGGGTAGCATGCGCGTAGCTTTGGATACCGTGACAGGATTGGTTGTGTGACTTATATATATGTATGTGATGTATATATGATATATGATATGTGGTGTGTACAGGTGTGCACAGGATTTGAGCAGTGGCTCGTGTACTTGGTTTCTTTATGGTTTGGGGCCGAGTCCCTTATGGATTTGGGCAGTGGCCCTATGGTCGTTTTCATTGTGGTCCTTTCGACCTTGTTTTATATCTGCTTTGGGCTTAGTCCCACATATGGTTTGTTTTGGATAAATGGTTTTCGAATGCATGCATGCTTTTTAGTGGAGGGTACAAATGTCTTCTCGTTAAAATGTTTTTATAAACTCTTGTTTTGTCCACTCACAGTTTTTAATGTTTTGACTGCCCTTCAGGTTGACATCGGATGTGGACTGTAGCAGAGACCGAGATATCACATGCCTCCTCCGGATCCTGGCGTACTCTGATAGCCCGGGAGGGCAAAGGTCGAAATTATCCCTTGTCTGACACTTCGTGTCAGACGGGAGCAGGGTCATCCCGCACTAATCCCGGGGGGATTGGGATGGGTCCTGTCAAATTCGATGCATGCATATCTGTTTTATGATTGTTATAATTATGATTAAATGATTTACTTTGGATATCGGTGAATTTAAAATGATTTCACGTATTTTGAGGTGAATTACGTATTTGCACGTAAATCGAGGTTTTCTGGATTTGCACCGATTTCCATAAATGTGGTTGGATATGATTTCATGAAACGGTTACGAACTTGAATAATGTAAAATTGGGCCAGGGGCCCAGTTGAACTATGAAATCGGGCCAGGGGCCCAGTTAACATGTGGATCGGGCCAGGGGCCCAGTTAACTTGTGAAATCGGGCCAGGGGCCCAGTTGATTTCTACATACGATTGCGGGTCGGGGACCCTAAAATGGAATTGAATAAATGTTTTCTGGTTTACATTTTATATATGTTCACATGCTGGAATCAATAAATGGTTTTGATGATATTTCGGTTATGGCACGTTTCACGTTATTTGGGCATGAGACCCGTTTGATGAAACGTAACGATCGGTTCGGATTTTACCTATGTATACCTATATGTTTTGCATGTGGATATCTATAAAATGTATTTTGTACTGCACTGTATAGATCCTTCCATATTATATTGTCTCCTCCGGATGAGGTACCCCGGAGAGGTCACGGACGTCTAGTACGTCCAGCGTCTATGACGCTAAGCATCGGGGATGCTGTACCCGAACGGGGTTCGGGGATTGAACTCGGAAATTGAGACCCGAGTGGCACGCGTAGCCTTGTGATTGTGACCTTATTTACGTCAGGGACGTCAGACATCAGGGATGTCGGATTGGAGTGTATAGTGCAGTGGCTAAAATTATGGTTATGGTTTATATTATATGCCTTATGGTTCATATTACTGGATTTATGAAATAACTCTTGGATTGACTTTTGGAAACTGAAACTATGCTTTGGTTTCCGGGCTAAGGCCCTAATGGTTATTTCTAAATAAATGTGTGATCATTGGTTTTTGGCGCATGCATATGGTTTTACTGAGGGGCATAAATGTCTTATAAATGTTTTAAACAGACTTGTTTATTTTCGTCCACTCACAGCTTTTGTTTTTAATGCCCTTCAGGTTGATTCCGGATACGACTGCAGCAGAGACTTGAGCATCGCACACCTCCTCCATCGATCCTTACGCACTCTGGAAGCCCGTCTGGGCAATGGCAATCGGTTATCCCTTGTCTGACGCCTCTTGTCAGACGGGAGCATGATACATTCCATGGTAATCCCGGGGGGATTGGGATGGGTCGTGTCACGAGGTACGATGTGAGGACTCAATATCGAGTCGAGATCAGTGTAGCGCAACAAAAGCGCAGTGGAGCCAGGAGTTACCATCTAGTCACGATGGTTGTGACATATGGTGGTGATGGATTTAATCGGTACCCGACGAGTTCAGATTGGTATGGATTAATGGGACTCTAAGGAGAGTCAGTATGAGTATAAGGAAAACGAGAGCGTTGGCTGGTATGAGTACCAAGGTCGGTAAATGGCATAGGTTTGAGTATGTCCAGCTAGATGTGATTTGTGTCATTATGATGGCAGGATCTATAGAATGTTGTCTGAACAAACGCTGAATAGGATGTCAGCTCGATTGTCGGATAAGAAGGATCGTCAGGCTGAAAAGCCGATTTGACGACAACTTAGTATGATTGTAACGACCCGTCCCCAATTTTACGGATTAATTAAGAACTAACTATGGATTAGTAGGTCTAATCGGGGATTAGCCGTGGATTAACGGACGTTCAGGACGAAATTACGATTTTTACCTTGAACGAGGGCGAAAAGTTGACTTTTGACCCGGGAGATCCGACGCATGAGGGCTGAGGACCGTTACGCAGATCGAGTCGATACGAGTCCATAGACAGGTGGCATGTCAAAATCAGACGTTCGACGGGAAAGTTACGATTCACAAAAGTTCGAACGAACTATTGCACGAATTACGAGATGAATGCCATTTGGCATTAAGTGGGCCCAAACTTTTATGTACTGCCCCAATGGGTGAATGACACTTGTCATTCATCCATTGCTCACCTTGATTGATACATGCATATCCCCATTTCCTCATTTCATTCGATTTCTTCGATCTCACCCAAAAACAATCCCAAACTTATTTCATCTCCTTGCTCCTGAATTGAGGGTGAGAGGCAGAGTGAGGGAGAGGCTGATGGTGGCTGGGTGATGTTAGGGTCGTCGTGGACGGCGGCGATGGCCCAGGAAACAGGTAACCCAATAAACCCGTTTAAGTTCAAAAATGGATTTTTGATTTCGTACATTCTGAACGGGTTTTGATGAGTGGTTGATGTTTATGGGATTGATACGAGGGTGTGGCTATCAAAATCGAAGGATGGGGACGGTGGGAACACCCTGGACGGCCTCCGAGAAAACAGGGCCATGAGTTCAAATCCACATAGGTATTTTCTCGATTGTTTTGTGGGTTTTAAGGATGTACGAAGCTAGATAATGTTGAGACAAATAAATTAGGATTGGATTGGACGAAAATGAACAAAAAATGAGGGAATTATGGCCTTGGACCGGTCACGTCGGTCCAGGCAGAACGAAATTACAGAATCGGTTTGGACCGGTTCAGTCGCAAGGAAGAAGACGACTGTAGCTAGGCGTGTGGCCTACACACGCATCCCCTTTGGGCGGCGCTTGAGGGCTCATGAAGCATATTTTGCTGGTGGTTCCAACATGTAATTTCATTCTTTCGATGTAACGAACATTTTGGGACTGGTTCCGAGTCGATCGGACATCGTCTTGATATAGTTCGGTATGCTTGAAGGTTTAGGATAGGGTTTAAAAATATTTAAAAATTTGAGAAAATTACGGGGCTTTAATGAGGGGTTGTTTAAGTATTTAGTAACCCTCTATTACGATTTGGATAGGTTCATGAGCCCAGTGACGGTGATTGGCCCGGGAGAGGCATATGGCACGTGTATCGAGGCGCGACTTCTAACGGTCTGTGAGTGGACCTTTTTTTCTAAATTGTTGCTTGTATAAATGTTTTATATGCTTTAATGAACATGTTTGGTGATTCCATGAGTGCATTTTTTTGTGGTATTTATGGTTTTCTGTATTTGCACGTATTTCGAGCTTTTTAGTTTTATATGGTGCTTATACGTGCTACGTTTCAGATGGTTTGATGGGAAGGTTTTGGATTTGAAAACATGGAATCGGGCATGAGACCCATTTGGTTGGAAACTCTCGGAGTCCAATTGGTTTAATGAGAAATAGGGCTGGAGGCCCATTTGAGTTGTACGATCGGGTCGGGGGCCCAATTGGTTTATGAATACGGGCTTGAGGCCCAGTTGGTTATGATATTGGGCATGAGGTCCAGTTATGGTTTTTAAACATGATTTCGGGTCAGGGACTCATATTTGAATTTAAGATGTATTATGGAAAACCCAAGTGTGGCCCTTTTAACGGTTTTGATATGAATTATGAAATGGTTTTCTGTATACCATCCTCATGAACGGATGCCATCCAGACGTCCCGTAGTATTCTGAAGTGGTAGGTTGTCTCCTCCAGATGTCTCGTAGTCTCCTAGAGTTGTCACAGGGCATTGCTTGCGAGGGGTCATTGCACGTAGCGATCAGTCCGTATAGTGACTCAGGAGCAAGATTTCGAAAGGTTAAAACCTCCCCCGAGGGAGGGTCATTGATCTGCGGATCATTTGACTTGGGATTTGAGACCCCGAGTAGCACGCGTAGCTTGGAACCGTGACAGGTGTGATTGTGACATCTCGGATGTCAGGCAACAAGGATGCCGAGGATTGGTTTTGGACTGAGTCCCACTTGAAATGGAATTTTGGGCTGAGAGCCACTTGATTGGTTTTGAGCTGAGTCCCACATTGATTTGGGCAGTGGCCCATATGATTGGTTTGAAATACGGTTTTGGGCTAAGGCCCAAGTGGTTTCATTTTGATAACTGGTTTTCGAATGCATGCATGCTTTTTAGTGAAGGGTATAAATGTCTCTTTGTGAAATTGTTTTTAAAAATTATTTGTTTCGTCCACTCAAAGCTTTTCGTGGTTTTAATGCTCTTCAGGTTGATCGCGGATGCGGGCTGTAGTAGAGACCGAGACATCACACTCCTTCTCCGATCCTGGCGCACTCTGGAAGCCCCTACAGAGCTAAGGTTGGAATTTTCCCTTGTATGACACTTCATGTCAAACGGGATCATGCGCGTCTCGTATTAATCCCGGAGGGATTTGGGACGGGTCCTGACAAGTGGTATCAGAGCACGGTTAGCTCTTATGGTGTGTTCAGGTATAGGATGTGATGTCTCTACAGTGGTAACAACCCATCATCAACCTGATAGTTAAGGAATTAGTATAAGGATTCAATGGAATCAACCCCTAGTTAGTTTATGTTTGGCACGAGGAACAATGGTTTAGGGTTCGATTGGCGCTGGATGCCGTGTTTTCGAGAGGTTGGATTTCCATCTAGATCGATTTTTTTGCGAATCTAACAGCTTAGAGCCGTAGTGTTACTAGTGGATAGAATCCAGTGGACCAGTAGACACAGTATGACGACTTCTGAAGTCGAGACCGTTGGTCAGTTATGTCATGTCGGATTGGAGAGTGTGTTGTAGAGAGCAGCTGAGGTCATGGATGACATAGTGGACGACTCCGGTTGAGTCTAGTTGAGGCTCCTAAGAATAGGAACGTTTAAGCCTATTTGGCATGAGATGCCATGTTTCGATGTTTCGAGTCCCGAAAGGATGTCGATTGACAGAGTGCCACGGTGTAGATGTTGTGTGGCTTGGTATGGCATGCGGTGATTGTGGTATGCCATGGTTGAGCGGGTGGTATCGACGGTGAGTTGACCGCATGAGTATGGTGTCTCGATAGCGGAGCATTTTGAGTTGGTCTGCACGCATTTAGGGTAGATATTGATGGACATGATCGAGTCTTATCGAGTTGGATAGAGTCAAGTTACCGTGATGACTAAGATGATGGAGATTCGTCAATCGTCATAAGGATACAGAGGTGCGTGAGTAACGCGCAGTACGAGCATAGATTCTATTTTCGACTTGGTTACGATTGAGTGCGATCGCAGAATGAGATGTTGGACTTTGGGTGTTGGCACAGTTGCCACGCTACCTCTGTGAGGTGACTGTGATGAGTGGGATGTACCTGGATGAGTGGCAGGTGCCCTAAATATCCTTGGACAGATCACACTAGTATGAGTGCTGGAGTTGATCCCATAGAGTTGGGACGTGTGAACCAGTATGCCAATGGGATAGTATGTAACGTCCCGAACGTTTTGGAAATGTAATATTATAAAATATTGAATAAAATGACGTTTTTATCCCTGTGTTTTGTGTGGTCAATTTGTTGACTTTTTGATTGGGGGGTCGAACGGACGTTGAGCGATGACCGTGACGTAGTTCGGGATGTCACGAGCTCATAGACAGGTGGCACGTTCGATTCGGACGAACAGGGTGAAAGTTATGATGTTCGGAAGTTCAGGGGCATTATCGTAATTGGACGTTATTAAGGGGGAAAAGTTGACTTTTTGTTTGACAATTGATATTTATTTGACTCGAAGACCGTTGTGTTCGACTCGACGCTCCGAGTACAACGACAGGCGGCACGCTTAAATCGGACGTCGGATGACCGAGTTATGGGTCATGGAAGTTGGAGGGCATTTTGGTAATTATTGCGCAGAGGGGCATTTTGGTCATTTCACGGTGGTTACTGTAGCACCACCGTGAGAAACAGAGTGCGGCCGTGGTGTTTTTGAGCGTGCATTTGTTTATGGCTAAGTGGACTGGTGAGTGGGTTTAGTTTATGGATTTTGAGGTTGTGGGAAGCAGCCATGCGTGTCTGGGCAGAGACTGAGTGCACGGGAGGAACGAGAAATGGATGTGGTCACTGTGTATGCGGGAAACCGTTTTCAGAGGCCTCAGTTGGTCTCCCACGGGCTGTTGGCCACACCGATCGAATAACTGAGTATGGGAATGGAGTGAGGTTGGAGTTAGGATCATTTTGGTTCAATTTGGAAGCTGAGCTTGAGAGGAATTGTGAGAGAAACCGTGAGCAAACCGTTTCGGGTTTTTGGGGGGAAATCGCAGAGTTCAATTTCTAAGGGTCGAGGGATCAATCTAAACACACTGTGAGTCTTCTGGGAGTGACAGAATCTCGGCCGTGCAAGAATTGAAGGGATTCGAGCACGGACTGCCCAAGAACCCAAGGTCCAGTTCGAAGGAAAAACCAGTTGGAGGGAAAAATCTCATTCAATTTCTGGAGCCTGTTGATCGAAACCAAAGGCCGTGTTAGACTTCTGGGGTCACTTCGTGCACAACCGTGCAAGAATTGAAGGAGGAGGAGGACAGTTTGGCCGGGAACCTGAGTCTCAGTTTCAGGGGAAAACCAGTGCTGAGGACGACGACTTCCAGGTAACGGCGAGCTAAATTGTTAGTGCCATTGTGTTTGTATGGGTCCCATTATACTACTGGTGAAGTTAATTTTGGAATGTAACCGTGTAGGGTGAGTTCCAGAGGTCGACTTGTTCGACTGTATGAGCTTGAGATGGGTCGATTTAGTATAAGTCGAGGTTAACCAATGATGCAGACCTAAAATAAATGGGTTAGAGAAGATAATAGGATTGAAAACGGGAGGAATTGACTGAGAATTGAGCTTGAACTGGTCGGGTTGAGTAGCGGGTATAGACCCGTTTATCAGTCGATTCAGGTAAGGACGAAGATACTGTAGCTTGGCGCGTGGCCTTCACGCGCAGCCACTTTGGGCGGCGCGTGACGGCGCGTGTGACGTCAACTCCGATCACGGTCAACATGAGAAATAATCCTTTCAGTCTAATTAACAATTTCCCTTTTGGATTCGAGTTGTTCGGGAGTCGTTCGGGATAAGCTCGGGAGCCCGGAAGTTTAGGTCCTTAAGGTTTATTTTGCCGAAAAATCCGGGAAATTAGGGAAAAATATTACGAGCTATTTGGGGATGGTTGTAACCTTTCTTGTACATTTTTACAGGCCCGGACACTTCCGAAGCTACGGAGGAGCACGCGGGGCGCGATTGACACGTCCTAAAACCGTGAGTGGACTTTTAATTTTCTTAATTGGGCATGCATGACTATTTTGCTTATTTATCTCATGGTTTTACATATAATTTTATGATGGTGATATGTTATATCGGTTTTACGTGTTTTTCACGTTTTTTGAGATATTTACCGTATTTCACGCATTTCGAGGTTACGATTTTCGCTTATGCATGCGTGAGGATATTGATAAAGTACCTGGATATGAATATGCATGTTCTCGGATTTATAATGTTTGATCATTTGTGAACTAATTTTCGGAAATTGCATGTGTTGGAAATTGCATGGGAATTCGGACATAAGTCCTACTATGAAGTGATATGTTTTCGGAATAATGTTGGAAAACGGTTTGTGATGAATCCTGGTTATTTGTGTTTAAAAACGGTTTTGGGTTTAAAGACCCGGTTAATGGTTGGATCTGGTTTTGGGTTTAAAGACCTGGTATGTTGATGACGAGGGCGGGCCCGAAAATTGGGTTTAAAGACCCGAATTGAGTTTAAAGACTCGTGAGTTTAAAGACTCGATTATTATGATACCCCCGAGGCCTATAAATCATGTTTTGAGTTTAAAGACTCGGTGATATCCCGGGAAGGCCTAAAATTGAGTTTAAAGACTCGGATGGATCCAACGGCTTAATTGTGGTTATTGATTCACGTTTTACTTGATTTGTGCAATTCACGTTCAAAATGACGGTTTCTGAAACCTGGAATTATTAAATGGTTTTTTTACATGAATTATGGTGATCCTTTGTAACGTTTTTCACGTGGTTCGGAAAAAGAGTTTTTCAAAAGTTAATATGCAAAATTTGAATATTTGGTTATGCATGCGTGTTACAAAACTGGAGGGCGAACCAGATTTTGGAAAAACTGTTTTCCCTATAAAACTCATGTTTCGGTCCACTCACACTTTGTTGTTTTAAATTCCCTCCAGGCCGTGGTACAAGTGCGGGGGCAAGCGCCGAGGCAGAGGCGGAGGCATAAAGTTTTCCGTTGCGGAGTAGCTAGTTCACAGAGTAGGACTTGTTTCTTTAACTTGTTTTGTAATATCGCTCTGTGAAACTGTGGACTTGACGTCCAGTCGGATGTATTTGTTTAATCTCCCTGGTCTGACAATGGGTGTGTTGTAATAATAATTAGTTTTCCAGCCTTTTGGGTTCGATTGTAAGACGGGAGCAGGATGCTTCCCGATTATCGAGGCGATAATCGGGGTGGGTCCTGTCAATTGGTATCAGAGCCTAGGTTTACGATTCGTGTCCGGCACTCGGGTGTGCCTTGATTATTGTACTAACTTATGCCTCTTTCAGAGAGAAGGACGACCGGCCATGCCTCCGCGACGCGAACCCCCTCCACGACCTGATGGCGATGCCGAGAGTGCTTCGATCGAGCGAGCCCAGCGTCTTGGGGCTACGGTGTTTAGTGGTGGAGCGGATCCCGAGGATGCTCACCGTTGGATTTCTCGGATTGAGCGGATTTTTACTGTGATGCACTGTCCCCCTGAGGAGCGTGTGGTGTTGGCTACATTTCTACTTGATGGATCTGCTTATGAGTGGTGGTATACTCTGGAGTTGTCGGGCTGGGATGCCCGTACAGTGACTTGGGAGACCTTTCGTGAACGGTTTCTGGATCAGTATTATCCCCGTTCATTCCGTGATGCTAGGGAGACCGAGTTTCTGCAGCTCCAGCAGGGGAGCATGTCCGTAGCTGAGTATGAACAGAAATTTCAGATGCTAGCTCGTTTTGCTCCTACCTTTGTATCTACTGAGGCTGAGAAATGCCGTAGGTTCGAGCTTGGCCTACGGGGTGAGATACGGGCCATTGTGACGGCCGGAGCTTTTGCTACTCTCAGGGAGTTGTCTGATGCCGTGGTGCGGGTTGAGGCTAGTCTCCCGACACGTCCACAGTATTCTGGTGGTGGACAACGTCGCGAGCGTTCATATCCTAGATCATATGGTCAGAGAGCCCCGAAGAAGGGACGTTATAATGGAGCCTCATCCGTAGGCAATGATCGTTATGGCAGGCCTGGTAACTATCAGGGGTCCGGATTCCGAGTGCCTAGGGCGCAGACTGCTCCGCAGGCGAGCTCGACTTCTGTTGCTTCCACAGGACGGCAGGGTGGTGGTTTTTTTCGAGATGCTTCCAGTGTTATCTATTTCTTCTGTGGCGAGCGGGGCCACTATCGGAGGGACTGTCCATCCTTGCCACAGGGTGGTGGCGAAGGTCGGGGTGGAGCAGAGCAGGGACGGAGCACAGCTGCAGTTTCTGGGACTGGGAGCACTCGAGGAGGTGGTACTGGAGCGGCTAATGGACAGAGGGGCCGGGGCCGTGGGCGAGCAGCTAGACCACAGGCCCGAGTTTTTGTTGTTATGCAGTAGGAGGCCAGGGCAGTGCCTAGTGTTGTGACAGGTACACTCACGATCTTTGGGCATGATGTTTGTGCTTTAATCGATCCTGGAGCTACTCATTCATTTATATCACGGGACTGTGAGTTGTTGGCGGGTAGAGAGGTGTCCGCCTTGGACTGTGACTTGGGTGTGAGTACACCCACGGGAGATGTTTTTGTGGTAAATCAAGTGTTGCGGGAGTGTCCCGTAATGGTAGGTGGTGTGGGTCTGATGGCAGACTTGATACTCTTGGACTTGCACGACTTTGATGTCATTTTGGGAATGGACTGGTTGACGCTCCATCATGCTTCTATCGAATGTGTCAATAAGAAGGTTACCTTTCGGAGCCCTGGATTACCGGAAACCACCTTTCAGGGAATTCAGCGAGCCACTCCTGTCGGAGTGATTTCTGCCCTGAAGGCAAGTAAGTTGTTAGGAAGGGGTGCCAGGGATACTTAGCTCAAGTGTTGGATTCACGAGCTGCACCATTGAGGGTGGAGGATATATCGATTGTACGGGAGTTCCCGGATGTCTTTCCGGAGGATCTACCGGGATTGCCACCGCATCGAGATGTTGAGTTCACTATTGATCTGGTTCCAGGTATGCAACCTATCTCTCAGACTCCGTATCGTATGGCGCCAGCTGAGTTGAAAGAACTGAAGGCGCAGTTACAAGAATTACTTGAGATGGGATTTATTCGACCGAGTGTATCCCCCTGGGGAGCCCCGGTGTTGTTTGTGAAGAAAAAGGATGGGAGTTTGAGACTCTGCATCGATTACAGGCAACTGAATAAAGTAACAGTCAGGAACAAATACCCGTTGCCTCGGATCGATGATTTGTTCGATCAGCTGCGAGGAGCGCAGTACTTCTCCAAAATTGATCTACGTTCTGGGTATCATCAATTGCGGGTTAAGGATGAGGATGTACCCAAGACAGCCTTTAGGACCCGTTATGGTCATTATGAGTTCCTTGTGATGCCGTTTGGTTTAACCAACGCACCCGCAGCGTTTATGGATTTGATGAACCGAGTGTTGCAGCCTTACTTGGATCACTTTGTCATCGTGTTCATTGACGATATCCTGGTCTACTCGAGGAGTGCGGAAGCGAACGAGGAGCACTTAAGGATGGTGCTGGGTACCTTGAGGGAAAACCAGTTGTATGCGAAGCTCAGTAAATGTCAGTTTTGGTTGACGAGCGTGAGTTTCTTGGGGCATGTGATCTCAACGGACGGGATCAGTGTGGATTCTCAGAAAATTGAGGCAGTGGCGAAGTGGGAACAACCGAGGACCGTCACTGAAGTCAGAAGTTTCTTGGGTTTGGCTGGCTATTACAGGAGGTTCGTAGAGGGTTTCTCTACCATTGCTGCCCCGTTGACACGACTGACGCGGAAGGGAGTCAAGTTTGAGTGGGATGACGATTGCGAGCGTAGTTTTCGGGAGCTAAAGGAAAGGTTGACATCTGCTCCCATACTGACCCTTCCAGACGATAGTGGGGAGTTTGAGGTGTACAGTGATGGATCCTTACAGGGTTTGGGATGTGTACTAATGCAGCATGGGAAAGTGATCGCCTATGCTTCGCGCCAGTTGAAACCGCATGAGCGCAATTATCCGGCGCATGACTTGGAGTTAGCTGCTGTCGTGCATGCGTTAAAAATTTGGAGACATTACCTGTATGGTGCGACTTGCAGAATGTTCACGGATCACAAAAGCCTGAAGTACTTGTTCACTCAGAAGGAGTTAAATGTGAGGCAACGACGGTGGCTAGAGCTAATTAAGGATTATGATTGCACGATTGAGTACCACCCGGGAAAAGTCAATGTGGTGGCTGATGCTCTAAGCCGGAAGTCAACGCATTCTGTATCACATCTACGGACGGTTCATTTACCACTTTTGGTTGAACTCCGTAAGAATAGCATTGATTTGGGTTTGGATGGCCAAGGTGTCTTGCTGGCTAATTTTCATGTGAGTCCACTTCTGGTCGATCGGATCGTTGAGGTTCAATCTCAAGATCTTGTCTCATGTGTACTTCGGATTGAAGTGGAAGCCAGCGAGCGGCTAGATCTCACAGTCAGGGAGGATGGAGCTTTGCTAAAAGAAGGACGGTTGTGTGTGCCCGACGTTGAGGCACTGAAGAAGGAGATCTTGGATGAAGCTCATAGTTCGGCCTACGCGATGCATCCTGGTGGGACCAAGATGTATCGTACCTTGCGAGAGCACTACTGGTGGCCGGGAATGAAACGGGAGATTGCCGAGTTTGTCAGCAGGTGTCTGATTTGCCAACAAGTGAAGGCTGAGAGACAACGACCTTATGGAGCCTTGCAACCACTACCTATTCCGGAATGGAAATGGGATCACTTGACGATGGATTTTGTGTTTGGACTTCCTAGGACACCCAGGGGTCACGATGGAGTTTGGGTGATTGTGGACAGGCTTACGAAATCAGCTCATTTCTTGCCAGTGCGAGAGAACTTCAGGATGACACAGTTGGCCCAGTTGTTTATTGACGAGATCATCCGTTTGCACGGTACTCCGGAATCAATAGTTTCTGACCGAGACCCGAGATTTACTTCTCGATTTTGGCAGAGTCTGCAGGAAGCATTTGGGACGAAACTTCGTTTCAGTACTGCATTTCATCCTCAGACTGACGGCCAGTCTGAGCGGACCATCCAGACTTTGGAGGATATGATGCGAGCTTGCGTTTTGCAATTTCAGGACACTTGGGAGTCACATCTAGCCTTGATGGAATTTGCCTACAACAACAGCTATCAGGCGAGCATTGGGATGGCTCCGTACGAAGCCTTGTACGGACGGCAGTGCAGAACTCCGTTGTGTTGGACGGACGTGGGTGAAAGGAAGCTGACTAAATCCGAATTGGTGGAATTGACGACCGAGAAGGTTAAACTCATCAGGGATCGGCTCAAGGCAGCCCAAGACAGACAAAAGAGCTATGTGGACCATCGGATTCGAGATCTTGAGTTTGCGGTCGGAGATCGGGTATTCCTAAAATTATCCCCTTGGAATGGTGTAGTGAGATTTGGCAGGCGAGGGAAGTTGAGCCCTCGTTACATCGGACCTTATGTGATTACCGAGAGGATTGGTCTGGTGGCCTACAGGTTGGCACTACCGCCAGAGCTATCGAAGGTCCACGATGTTTTTCATGTGTCGATGTTGCGGAAATATGTGTTTGACGCATCTCATGTACTGGAGGAGCAGCCCATTGAACTTCGAGATGATTTGAGCTTCGAGGAACAGCCGGTACAGATTTTGGATCGAAAGGATAAAGTACTACGTCGGAAGACCGTTCCTCTGGTAAAGGTTCTCTGGAGGAACCATAATGTGGAGGAAGCCACATGGGAACCCGAGGCGCAGATGCGAGAACAGTTCCCCTACTTGTTTCCTTGAAATTTCGGGACGAAATTTCTTAAGGGGGGGAGATTGTAACGCCCCGGACGTTCTGGAAATGTAATATTATAAAATATTGAATAAAATGACGTTTTTATCCCTGTGTTTTGTGTGGTCAATTTGTTGACTTTTTGATTGGGGGTCGAACGGACGTTGAGCGATGACTGTGACGTAGTTCGGGACGTCACGAGTTCATAGACAGGTGGCATGTTCGATTCGGACGAACAGGGTGAAAGTTATGATGTTCGGAAGTTCAGGGGCATTATCGTAATTGGACGTTATTAAGGGGGAAAAGTTGACTTTTTGTTTGACAATTGATATTTATTTGACTCGAAGACCGTTGTGTTCGTCTCGACGCCCCGAGTACAACGACAGGCGGCACGCTTAAATCGGACGTCGGATGACCGAGTTATGGTTCATGGAAGTTGGAGGGCATTTTGGTAATTATTGCACAGAGGGGCATTTTGGTCATTTCACGGTGGTTACTGTAGCACCACCGTGAGAAACAGAGTGCGGCCGTGGTGTTTTGAGCGTGCATTTGTTTATGGCTAAGTGGATTGGTGAGTGGGTTTAGTTTATGGATTTTGAGGTTGTGGGAATCAGCCATGCGTGTCTGGGCAGAGACTGAGTGCACGGGAGGAACGAGAAATGGCTGTGGTCTCTGTGTATGAGGGAAACCGTTTTCAGAGGCCTCAGTTGGTCTCCCACGGGCTGTTGGCCACACCGATAGAATAACTGAGTATGGGAATGGAGTGAGGTTGGAGTTAGGATCATTTTGGTTCAATTTGGAAGCTGAGCTTGAGAGGAATTGTGAGAGAAACCGTGAGCAAACCGTTTCGGGTTTTTGGGGGGAAATCGCAGAGTTCAATTTCTAAGGGTCGAGGGATCAATCTAAACACACTGTGAGTCTTCTGGGAGTGACATAATCTCGGCCGTGCAAGAATTGAAGGGATTTGAGCACGGATTGCCCAAGAACCCAAGGTCCAATTCGAAGGAAAAACCAGTTGGAGGGAAAAATCTCATTCAATTTCTGGAGCCTGTTGATCGAAACCAAAGGCCGTGTTAGACTTCTGGGGTCACTTCGTGCACAACCGTGCAAGAATTGAAGGAGGAGGAGGACAGTTTGGCCGGGAACCTGAGTCTCAGTTTCAGGGGAAAACCAGTGCTGAGGACGACGACTTCCAGGTAAAGGCGAGCTAAATTGTTAGTGCCATTGTGTTCGTATGGGTCCCATTATACTACTGGTGAAGTTAATTTGGGAATGGAACCGTGTAGGGTGAGTTCCAGAGGTCGACTTGTTCGACTGTGTGAGCTTGAGATGGGTCGATTTAGTATAAGTCGAGGTTAACCAATGATGCAAACCTAAAATAAATGGGTTAGAGAAGATAATAGGATTGAAAACGGGAGGAATTGACTGAGAATTGAGCTTGAACTGGTCGGGTTGAGTCGCGGGTATAGACCCGTTTATCAGTCGATTCGGGTAAGGACGATCAACATGAGAAATAATCCTTTCAGTCTAATTAACAATTTCCCTTTTGGATTCGAGTTGTTCGGGAGTCGTTCGGGATAAGCTCGGGAGCCCGGAAGTTTAGGTCCTTAAGGTTTATTTTGCCGAAAAATCCGGGAAATTAGGGAAAAATCTTACGAGCTATTTGGGGATGGTTGTAACCTTTCTTGTACATTTTACAGGCCCGGACACTTCCGAAGCTACGGAGGAGCACGCGGGGCGCGATTGACGCGTCCTAAAACCGTGAGTGGACTTTTGATTTTCTTAATTGGGCATGCATGACTATTTTGCTTATTTATCTCATGGTTTTACATATAATTTTATGATGGTGATATGTTATATCGGTTTTACGTGTTTTTCACGTTTTTTGAGATATTTACCGTATTTCACGCATTTCGAGGTTACGGTTTTCGCTTATGCATGCGTGAGGATTTTGATAAAGTACCTGGATATGAATATGCATGTTCTCGGATTTATAATGTTTGATCATTTGTGAACTAATTTTCGGAAATTGCATGTGTTGGAAATTGCATGGGAATTCGGACATAAGTCCTATTATGAAGTGATATGTTTTCGGAATAATGTTGGAAAACGGTTTGTGATGAATCCTGGTTATTTGTGTTTAAAAACGGTTTTGGGTTTAAAGACCCGGTTAATGGTTGGATCTGGTTTTGGGTTTAAAGACCCGGTATGTTGATGACGGGGGCGGGCCCGAAAATTGGGTTTAAAGACCCGAATTGAGTTTAAAGACTCGTGAGTTTAAAGACTCGATTATTATGATACCCCCGAGGCCTATAAATCATGTTTTGAGTTTAAAGACTCGTTGATATCCCGGGAAGGCCTAAAATTGAGTTTAAAGACTCGGATGGATCCAACGGCTTAATTGTGGTTATTGATTCACGTTTTACTTGATTTGTGCAATTCACGTTCAAAATGACGGTTTCTGAAACCTGGAATTATTAAATGGTTTTTTTACATGAATTACGGTGATCCTTTGTAACGTTTTTCACGTGGTTCGGAAAAAGAGTTTTTCAAAAGTTAATATGCAAAATTTGAATATTTGGTTATGCATGCGTGTTACAAAACTGGAGGGCAAACCCGATTTCAGAAAAACTGTTTTCCCTATAAAACTCATGTTTCGGTCCACTCACACTTTGTTGTTTTAAATTCCCTCCAGGTCGTGGTACAAGTGCGGGGGCAAGCGCCGAGGCAGAGGCGGAGGCATAAAGTTTTTCGTTGCGGAGTAGCTAGTTCACAGAGTAGGACTTGTTTCTTTAACTTGTTTTGTAATATCGCTCTGTGAAACTGTGGACTTGACGTCCAGTCGGATGTATTTGTTTAATCTCCCTGGTCTGACAATGGGTGTGTTGTAATAATAATTAGTTTTCCAGTCTTTTGGGTTCGATTGTCAGACGAGAGCAGGATGCTTCCCGATTATCGAGGCGATAATCGGGGTGGGTCCTGTCATAGTAGATGTGCCCAGAGTGGCGAGCATGTGAGTTTAGTAGGAACTGAGCGGGACAGTGAGGATCTCGTGTGGCACAGTACGAGCATGTGAGTTCGGTGGGCACTAAGTGGGATAGACGTGGTTGAGTCATATCTAGTTAGATAGGCAGATGTTACAGAGTCGACTGAGACGATGGAGATTCACCAGTTATGACGATGATATGGAGGTGTGTGAGTGTTGCTCAGTACGAGTAGGGATTCCTAGATTCGATTCGGTTACCACTGAGTGCAATCACAAAAGGAGATGTCGAGCTTTGTGTGTTGGTGAGTGTGCCATACTACCTCAGTGGAGGTGACTAAGATGAGTTGGAGATTCCAGAGATGAGTTGAATGGAATCCAATAGCGATCGGATGGTTCCAAAAGACACTGAGTGTGTCTAAGTGATGTAGTGCCAATAAGGGCTTGGATTGTGTCTATTATTGATGAACGTACCCTAGAGGGACCAACAGGTGAGTTCGGTGGACATTGAGCGGGATGGAGAAGATCCCGAGTGGCTAAGTATGAGGCACGGGGTATACCTGGTTTGGTGACCAGTTACCTAGTGGATGCGAGATTTGAGGCACAGATGTGTGCTCAGGAGGTGAACCCATAAAGGTTGAAATGTGAGAATCAAGTAGTCGTCCTGTGCTAGCTTTTGGATGTGCATAAGCGGTATAAGTGGACAGGCTAGTTGGATACTAAGGTTATATTGTTTACGGACTCGTGGACTGATGTCAGAAGAGTTGATGACTTGAGAGCCCAGTGGAAATTGGTGTTGGTCGACTGCAGGTGACCATACTTCTTGAGTTTCATATAAGCTTATGTGAGGAGAAATCTAATCGTGAAAAATAGAATGAGTTATCAACAAATATTATTAGTTGGTGAAGGAGACTTCTCATTTTCCACTATTTAGCAAGCGATACTTGGTGTTTACACTCCTGCGAGATGACGTAGGATGAACTTTGATGTAATTATCCTTGACTTCCCTTATGTGAGTCAATGAGGAACGATATGATAGTTAAAAGGTTCAAAGAGGGTGTAAGACTTAACTAAGAATGAGAGTTAGTATGGATCCACTAGGATCAGAGGGATCAGGTGGTGCATCCCAGATGGTGTTGTTAAGATTGAATGGATCAGGTGGTGTTGTTAGGATTGACATGTTGTGGATCAGGATCGAGAGGTAATGGATCGTGTAGTGTTGTGACGATCAAGACAATCGAAATAATTGAGATGACCGTGTCGACTCATAGTCGAGTCAACCAAAGCGGAGTCACAGGAATGATGAGGTATGAGAATGCAAGACAGAGGTTGGATATGAGAACGAGAATGAGTCTTGAGGTTATATTCACTCACACTAGGTGAGTATGGATGTGTGACTGTCAGGTAGAAAATATTCTCGGGGCGAAGTAGAAGAGGACGATACGTGGGAATCGATCAGGAAAGATGAATAGTCAATGACTGGACGTCGAATACCGTGTGCTAGAGTAAAGTGGATTGAAAGGGTTCAGGGGTTGTATGAGCCTAGAGCTCAGGGCCATGTGGGCTGGAGGAACCCCAGAGATTTTACAGGTGATTACCTCTGCTAGCAAGTATTCGATGGGGTCCAGATACATCCTGAAGGTATCAGGACGACAAGTGGGATATCGATTGTTATGTTGACAGGAAGAACAATGTGTTAGTTCGAGACTCGAGACAAGTCAGGATTTCAGCGCAGGTCGCTGAATGACATGAGATATAATGTGGGGACTCGAGAGCGAGTCAAGATCAGAGTGGCGCAGCAAAAGCTCAGTGGAGTTGGGAGTTGCTAGCTAGTCACGATAGTTGTCATAGACTTAAAGGGGTTTAGAAGAAAGTTGTAGCTCTATCGACGGTGGGTTACGGTGGCAGACCGTTTAGTGACAGAAGATAGAAGATCGCTCAATGGGAGTAATGAGGACAGCGCGAGATAGCAGGATCTAGAGGATGATTGTCTGATCGGATGTTGAGCAAGATGTCAGCTTCTATTGTCAGATGAGAAGAGTCGTCAGGCTGAAAAGCTGACTAGGATGTCAGCATAGTATTACAGACCTGTCAGTGTGCACCTGTGTCGGTGACAGGTGAGTTAGACTTGTATTGTCGTCTCGATTGATGTTTGGATTCCTAAGACTAGAGTTGTGACAGTCTCCAATACAACGGTTAGTGCTGGTATGGGTTAGATGGTTGGATTGTGGTTCACGTCGAGCGACAGTGGTACAGACGTGTACTATGGGTTGTGTCGCACATGTACTATTACACGAGGGTACCCGAGTGAAGATAGGATTGGATTTCCACCGTTTGGTTGTGGAATTTGGGTTAGTGTGAATTTCGAGGAAAAAATTATTTAAGGGGGGAAGTTTGTAACGACCCGTCCCGAATTTCAAGATTATTTTAGTAGTTAATAAAGGATTAGCGTGACTAATCGGGGATTAGTCGAGATTTCGGACAGACGGTGTAAAATGACAATTTTACCCCTAGAATTGGGTAAAAAGTTAACTTTTGACCCGGGTGGTCAAATGAACGAGGACCGAGAACTGTTACGTAGATCGAGTCGATACGAGTCCGTAGACAGGCAGCATATCGAATTTGGACGTTCGACGGAAAAGTTACGAGTCACGAACGTTTTTAGGTACTATTTACGGTGGCATGTTTTACGAGGCAAGTGGTAATTTGTTCTTTAGTGTGGGCCCAGATATTTCTATCAGGCCCAATGGATGATTGACACTTGTCACTCATCCATTGATCCCTAAACATACATACATGCATATCACCGCCCTTCATTATCATCCTCTTCATTCAACCCAAACTGACACCCCACAAACCCACAACCCCAATCCCTCCCCCTCACCTGTGCTGGACTGAGAGAGAGTGATAGAGGATGGCTGAGAGATTGGGAGGCGGCAATAAGGTGGCAGGACCACCGTAGATGTAAGACCCGTGTCCTAGAGGGAACGGTGAACAATCCCACATTCCTGCGAGGGGGGGGAATGGTCTGGGATGGGAATGGTGGTGTGCCTTAAAGGTGTAGGCACACACCTATCTAGCATGAGGCCTTTTGGGAGCTTAGTGGCTTTGGGGGGGATTGGAACCCCAAAGTTAAGCGAGTTGAGGCTGGTGCAATTCCAGATGGGTGACCCCCTGGGAAGTTGCACCGTGAGCTCCCGAAAACAAAACCGTGAGGGCGAGGCCCAAAGCGGACAATATCGTGCTAGATGAATCGGGACATGACAGAAGAGGGTCGGGTCCTGACAATTTGGTATCAGAGCCAGACCCCAACCGGGAAGTGTGCCAGCGAGGACGCTGGGCCCTAAGGGGGGTGGATTGTAAGACCCGTGTCCTGGAGGGAACGGTGAACAATCCCACATTCCTGCGAGGGGGGGAATGGTCTGGGAAGGGAATGGTGGTGTGCCTTAAAGGTGTAGGCACACACCTGTCTAGCATGAGGCCTTTTGGGAGCTCAGTGGCTTTGGGGGGGATTAGAACCCCAAAGTTAAGCGAGTTGAGGTTGGTGCAATTCCAGATGGGTGACCCCCTGGGAAGTTGCACTGTGAGCTCCCGAAAACAAAACCGTGAGGGCGAGGCCAAAAGCGGACAATATCGTGCTAGATGAATCGGGACATGACAGAAGAGGGTCGGGTCCTGACAGTAGACGGCAGAGGAAAGGTAACCCGATACTGTTTTTGAAGTTTTAAAATTGGGTTTATTGTTTTGGACGTTTGGGGTGGCTTTTAGAGTGTTAGAGATGACGTCATGATGATGTCAGCAGTGACATCAGCGTTGACTTTGACAGTTGATTGCTGAAGTTAGCATTGACTTTTTGGTCAACATTGACTTTTTCTTAGACCCTCGCGTGGGGGCGCATGGGCACGTATTTCGAGGTAAGACCATAACCATTTTAAAGGTTTTGATGATCCGGATCCAATGTTGGTGGTTTTGGGTCGAATGGAGATCGTTGGGTTGGTCAAATTGAGGATTAACCGTTGAGTGTGTTTTAAATAGGTCCGGAAGTTCCGAAGATGGTGATTTAGCCTCAGGAAGGCTTATGGCACGCATATCGAGGCGTCAGCTAAGATGGTCTGTGAGTGGACATTTATTTTATAAATATGATGCATGCATACCCGTTTTATATGTTTTATATATGTGTTTTCTATGACTATGATTGTGGTATTCGAGGTTTACGTATTTAAACGTATTTCGAGGTTTAAGGTTTTATACTCTGTGTATAGGTGCTTGTGTTTTCTACGGTGGTTTGATAAACTGATTTTGGATTTGGAAATATGAAATTGGGCATGAGACCAATTTGATTTGGAAACTATCGGACTTGGAGTCCATTTGATTTAATGCGATATCGGGCGGGAGGCCTAGTTGGTTTATGAGGTCGGGTTGAGGCCCAGTTGGTTATGATATCGAGCATGAGTCCCATTTGTGGTTCATAAATGTGATTTTTGGTTAAGAGACCGTAAATGGATTTGGATTTGAGATGATTCCGAGCATGGCCTTTTTGAGGATATGTGGATGGTCACCTCTAGATGTCTGGGACACTGGGGAAGTCTCGGCGCATTGCCTACGAGGGGTGATTGCACGGAGCGACCGAACCGTATAGTGACCTAGGAGCAGGATTGCTATGATTAGACGTTTGGGACGTCAGACATCTAGGATGTTAGAGATTGACCCGGAGAGACCCCGGGCAGCACACATTGCTTAGACCGTGATATGACGTCTAGGACGTCAAGCGTCTGGGATGCCGAGGATTGGTATTTGGATTACAGATTTATTGAATTTATGAAAGGGGGTTCCTGTGTTTAGTAAATGGTATTTGGGCTGAGTTCCCGCATGTTTGGATTTTATGGTTTTGGGCTAAGGCCCGAATGATTTGAGGAAGGAAATGGCTTTGGTTTTATAAACGGTTTTAATTGCATTGGAATTAACTGATTTTCGTATGCATGCATGATTTTTAAGTGAAGGGCATAATTTTCTTCTTTTGTGAAATGAGTTTTATTAAATTATTTATTTTCATCCACTCACAGCTTTTATGTTTTTTTTATGCCCTTCAGGTTGATTGCGGATGCGGGCTGTAGCAGAGACCATGACATCACACTCCGCCACTGATCTTGGTGCACTCTGGAAGCCCGAGTGGGCTAAGGTGTGAATTATCCCTTATCTGGCCTTCGTGTTCCATGTGGGTCGGATGGTCTAGCCAGATGGGGGACAAGTGTCACTCACTGATTGGTCCACCCAGATTTTCAACCAAATCCAAAAATACCATTTGTCAACTTTTCTCGGTTTATGTAAATAGTATCGTTTCCTTCCATGAGATGTAACTTCCTCGTCGAACGTCAGATTTCGACGTGCCGTGACACGACCCATCCCAATCCCCCCGGGATTACTGTTAGACAAGGGATAACCTAATGCCACATCCCATTCGGGGATTCGAGAGTGCGCAAGGATCGATGGAGGAGGCATGTGATTTCCCGGTCTCTGCTGCAGTCGCATCCGTGATCAACCTGAAAGGCATTAAAAATAACAAAGGCTGTGAGTGGACGAAAATAATGGAGTTCATAAAACAAATTTCACAAAGATATTTATGCCCTTCATTAAAACATATGCATGCATCGAAATCAGTACGCAAACCATTTACTAAAAGTAACCATTAGGGCCTTAGCCCAAAATCCGTAAAACCAAATCACGTGGGTCCCTGCCCAAATCCAAGAATACAGAAAACCAAAACATATACTCGATAAATTCGATATCCAGATACCAAAATCCAGTTCCAAGTGTGCCACCGCCCAAAACCATAAACACAAATCCAACCGAAAAATCATTTCACATATCCAATAGTCTATATTTAGCATATAACCATCTCTGGCATCCCAGATGCCTAGCGTCCCAGACGCTTGACGTCCCAGACGTCATATATGACCGTAATAAGCAACGCGTGCTGCCCGGGGTTTCACAGGGTCCATATCTCTGACATCCCAGATGTATGACGTCCCAGATGTCTAATCATAGCAATCCTGCTCCTGAGTCACTATACGGTCTGGTCACTCCGTGCAGTGACCCCTCGCAAGCAATCCACCGTGACTTCTCCAGTGTCCCAGACACCTGGAGGAGACCATCCACATATCCTCGTATCAAGATGGTTTATGGAAAACAGTTTTATCAAATCATTTCAAAACATCTCAAGGGCCCTGCCCGTAATTTCCATAAAACCATCATAAGTCCATAATCCAAATCCATTTATTCACATCCATTTAGAGTCCCTGATCCGAAATCACATTTATAACCCAACTGGGCGTCATACCCGATATTGTAAACTAACTGGACCACGGCCCGATTTCGTAAATTAACTGGGCCCCTAGCCCGATAACATAACTCAAATGGGTCTCAGCCCGATTTCGTAACCAACTGGGCCCCTGGCCCGATTACATAATTCAAATGGGCCCCCGCTCGATTACCTAAATCAAATGGACTCCAAGTCCGAGGTTTCCAAAACAATTGGGCCTCATGCCCGAGTTCATATTTCCTATTTCAAAACTATTTCATCACATTATTCATGAAACTACAAGCACGTAAAACCACAATAAAACAGTCAGCCTCGATATGCGTGTAATACGTAAAACATCTCGAAATACGTATAACATACGCAAAATCAATAATCACAATCATCATCATAGAAATCACGCATATTAAACATATAAAACAGTTATGCATGCATAGTATTATAAAACCAAAGTCCACTCACAGACCGTCCAACACCGCGCCTCGATACGCATGCCATAGGCCTTCCCGGGCCACACCACTATCACCGGGACTTCCAAACCTGTCCAAATCACACTAGAGGGTCACTAACCTCTTTATTAACCCCTCATTCAAGTCCCGTAATTTTCCCGAATTTTTAACTATTTTTAAATTTGATCCTAAAACTTCGGACATCCCGAAACATATCAAGACGATGTCCGATCGACACGAAACTAGTCCCAAAATGTTCGTTACATCGAATATATTAAAAGTCATGTTGGAAGTTTCCCCAAAATACCCTTCTTCACGCGCCCCCACGTGCCGCCGCAAGGGGCTGCGCGTGAAGCCCACGCGCGGTGAACAGTGTCGTCGTCTTCCTCTGGTGAACCAGGTTTACTGGTTCAAATCGGTTCTCAGCCATTCCTTAACCATTTTCAGTGATTTCATTTCCCACAAGTTTGTCTAATTACCTAGGTTCGATTTCTAACTTCAAAATCAAGAAACGAGATCAAAATCTCACCTGTTCATAGATATAACACGACTCGCCACCTGCAACTAAGTTCTGCCACCTATTCTGACCGTTCTAGCCTTCGAAAATAATCCCAATCAAGTCACCTTGGTCCCTAGGTCATAACAGAATCAACAAGGCTCAAAACAACACCCAAAACTTGACCTCCGGAATTTTAAATCTCACGGGTTCACGGGTCAACCTACCTCCGCCGTGGACCGACGTCTCTCATCGTCTCTCAGCCCTTCAGAACACTCCTTCACACAAACGTCTGGAGGTAAGTACGGTTGTGGTTTCTTGTGTGACGACCCATCCCGAATTAACGGGATTAATTAAGAATTAATGACGGATTAGCGAGACTAATCGGAGATTAGACGAGGATTAGCGGACGTTCAGGCAAAATGATGATTTTTCCCTTGGAATGGGCAAATCGTTGACTTTTCGTTCAGGTGGTCAAATGGACTTTGGCCGATGACTGTGACGTAGTTCGAGACTTCACGAGTTCATAGACAGGTGGCACGCTCGATTCCGACGTTTGAGGAGGAAGTTATGACGTTCGGAAGTCCAAGGGTATTTTAGTAATTTAGGCCAAAAGTTAATTTTTGACCCGAGAGGTTCGATGGCCGAGGGCCGAAGACTGTTACGTGGATCGGGACGATACGAATCCATAGACAGGCGGCACGTCAAATTCAGACGTTCGACGAAGAAGTTACGATTCACGGAAGTACGAAAGTACTATTGCACGAATTACGAGACGAGGGACTTTTGGACTTAAGTGGGACCCAGATATTTCTGTGCTGCCCAATGGATGAGTGACAAGTGTCACCCATCCACTGGACATCATTTTCTTTCATGCATCCATCCCCCCCGTGCATCGATCATTCCTTCCTAATCCAACCAAACCTGATCACCATTTTTCTCACCCAAAACCCAAACCCTTATACCATGTTTGAGAGGCCAAAGAGTCAGAGGAGGAGTGGTGGACGTGGTGGCTGGCTAGGATGGCCGCCGTGGACGGCGGAGGAGAAAAAACCGATCGACGTAATCGGTTAATCCATTTTCGATTTTTAGTTATTATGGGCTTGTTTGGATGCTTGGGTTGAACTAATTAGGTTGCTAGGGAGTCTTTAGGAAGGGTTAGAGAAGGGTTGAACGTTGAGAGACCCCTGGGAAGGTTTTGGATTTTTGAACCGTGAGAGGAAAATCGGACCAGTCGGGTTTCATGGGTTTTAGGGGTTCTAATCAATTGGGTTAGGTTCCTAGGACAAAAATAGGAAGCATAGGATCGATTAGAGGAAGAAACGGTGAAGATTGGTTCGGTTATGGACCTGGACCGGTCACGCCGGACCAAGTTGCAAGAAAAACTAGACCGGACCGGTCGGACCGGTCGGCTGGAGGACATGGATGACCCTGTGCAGTGGCGCGTGAGGCCCACGCGCAGGGCCATCTCGAGGCGTGTACGGGCGCGTGTTAGGGAATTTGAGGAAAGTTCCAACATCTAATTTCATCTATTCGATGTAACGAACATTTTGGGACTAGTTTTGTATCAATCAGACATCGTTTCGATAGAGTTCGGGTTGTCCGAAAGTTTAAGTTCGCGTTTAAAAATAGCTAGAAATTCCGGAAAATCACGGGACTTTAGTGAGGGGTTATTTAGGTAGTTAATAACCCTCTAAATTAATGTGGACAGGTTCGGAAATCCCGGAGGTGACGTTTGACCCGGGAGACGATTATGGCACGCGTATCGAGGGGCGGCTTCGGACGGTCTGTGAGTGGACCCTTCCTTCGAACTTGATGCATGCATAAATGTTTTATAAGTGTTTTATTATATTTTTTGTGATGCCATGAGTGGATTTGATTGTGGTAGCTTAGGATCAACATAATTGCACGTTTTTCGAGGTTTTTGGCTTACGTCGTACCTTCGCGTACCGTGTTTTCGATAAGGGTTTAATAAACTGATTTTGGATTTAGAAATATGAAATCGGGCATGAGACCCAATTGATTTACAAACTCTCGGACTTGGAGTCCATTTGATTTGACGAGGAATCGGACCTAGGGTCCATTTGAGCTATACGATCGGACCGAGGGTATAGTTGGTTTACGATTCAGGTTTGTGGCCCAGTTAGGTGTATTATCGGGCTTGATGCCACATTGATTTATGATATCGGGCCTGAGAACTATTTAGTTGAGATATCGGGCTTAAGGCCCCGTTGGTTGTGAAATCGGACGTGAGGTCCTGTTGAGTTATGGTTTCGGGCTTAGGGCCTAGTTAGTCGTGATATCGGGCTTGAGGCCCTATTGAATGTAACATTGGGCTTGAGTCCCAGTTCAGTTTATGAAATGAGTATGCGGGCTTGAGACCCTATTGAACTGATGATTTAGGCCGAGACCTGTGAAAATGATTTGAATCGGATTCGAGGAATCCTATTTAAATGAATCGGGTATGAGACCCAGTTGAAAACTGATTTGAGAAAGAAAGAAAAGAATTGAAATGAATGAACCCTCCATATGTTTATATGGTCTCCTCCATACGTCGACCTGGAGAGTCACGATCCACAAACCAGAGTGGGTATCCCCATAGGGATCCCGTTCCAGGAGTGGTGATTACTTATTATGTTGTGGTCCCGGACCAGATTCCGGAGAGATATGTGGACTAGATCCAGAGAGAGAGTTCGGACTAGATCCAGTGATTGAGCCTCCCAGATAGAGATTCTTAGGAGAATACTCGGAGTGGGACCCCGAGTAGTGTGCACACTAGTTTAGAGATTTGACATCGTGACTATATCGGGGATGTGTTCCCTAGGGGCTGTGTGCCCCGAGTTGGCATCTTCTCGGAAGTGCCGCGGATGGGCTATACGTATGTTGATACTTATGAGGTTTTATGGAAAAGTGATTTGTGGGCAGAAACCCTGTGTTTTATGATTTAGAAAGTGAGTTGGGGCGGAGACCCCGTATTTGATATTTTGGGAAATGGTTTTGGGCTGAGACCCACGTGACATGATTTGGGGCTGACTTCCCATGTTTTGAGTTATGGTTTGTAAGTGTTATTTCGGGTCGGGGACCTAAATGGATTTATGGGGCATGACGGTTTATGGGGCCGGGCATGATGTAACACCCCGGACATTCGAGGATTTTAATATTGTAATTTAACATATGAATTGACGTTTTTACCCTTGTGAATGGTATGGCCAAATTGTTGACTTTTTGATTGGTGGGTCAAATGGACTTTGACCAGTGACCGTGACGTAGTTCGGGACGTCACGAGTTCATAGACAGGTGGCACGTCCAATTCGGACGATCAGGGAAAAAGTTATGACTATCGGAAGTTCAGGGGCATTACCGTAATTTGGACTTCAGGTGGAAAATGTTGACTTTTAGTTTGGCAACTAATTTTCACATGACTCAATGACCGTTAGGTAGGTCTCGATGTCCTGAGTCCGTTGACAGGCGACACGCCGAAATCGGACTTCGTACGAGGAAGTTATGGTCAGAAACATGAAATAGGGAGGTTCGTGTCTCGGTTTTCGTGTCGAATATTTTATTCTGACATTCTGATTGGAGGACACCTGGATGAGTGACAAGTGTCACTCACCCATTGGCTAGATTGGATCAGATCCACTATGGGATTAAATAGCATTAAAATCCGTTTTTGATCTCAGCCATTGATTTGAAGTACCCCAGATCTAATCTGAACCATTGATCTCATCCTTGAGATCAAATCTGGACCGTCTGTTTCCTTTCCCTCCATTCTTTATATTTCCTACCCGAAATGCACATTCTGTCCATTTCGAACAAACACCCCAGCTCATCACCCATTCTCTGTGTCTGCGTGTGGGGGACTCACTGGTGAGGCTGAGAGACGGCGGTGAACGGCGGCAGACGGCGGCAAGGTAGGTCGTTCCTAACTCAAAACTGCTTAAAAACTCAGAAAATGGAAGCCTGTTTTCCAACGTGTTTTTTCGTGTTCTATTGATCCTATTCGATTCTATGGACTGGTAGGAAACTTTAGGACGTGATTTCGTGGTCTGAGGTGACCTGAACGGTGGTTAAACGGCGATGGGAACCCGGGTCTGTTCATCGAGGTAAGCCTTCGATCCTGTCTGTGTTTGTTGATTTTAATTAGCTAGAACTGTTTCTGTGTAACAACCCGTCCCGAGAGCCGGGATAAGTAGAGTGGTTAAGGTGTGATTAGTGAGGTTAATCGGTGGTTAGGTGGTTCCGATAGGTCCGTAAGTTTAGAATGACGATTTTGCCCCTAGGTCGGGCAGAAATGTTGACTTTTATTTCGGGTGGTCAATTAGGGATTGACCAGTGACCAGGACGTAGTTTAGGACGTCACGAATCCTTAGGCAGGTGGCACGCCCGATTCCGACATCCGAGGAGGAAGTTGTGATGTTCGGAAGGTCGAGGGCTTAACCGTAATTTGGAAAAAGTAGGGGGAATAGTTGACTTTTTGTACGGACGAGTTTTGGTACGTTGACCTAGGATGGTTAGATAGATCTCGTCGTCCTGAGTTCGATGACAGGCGGCACGTATGCATCGGACTTACGATGAGTGAGATACGGGTCCAGAAGGTTAGTGGCGAAACCGTAAAATGAGTTAAAAAGAAGGGTAAATTGGTCTTTCTGCACATTGGGATTTGTGCAGAAAGAAAGAAATGGACGGCTGGGATGGAGCCAGTTGGTGAGAGAGAGTGGGGGATGGTGACATGTGGCAAATGTGTAGTGGGTTCTGGGGGGTTCTCTGGTGTGTACGCGGTTCCATTATTTGGGGTGCAACCGTGTGTGTTCGTGTGTGTTCCTCGACACAGAGAGAAACAGAGGGAAGGAATTGAGAGTTTTGAAAGGTTGATCACAGGCGTTGGTGAGTTGTGAGTGTGTGTGAGTGTCCAGAGAGTGGAAGAGAGACGGTGAGAAGTTTGGGGGGTGAGGAAGTCGTGTGGTGGTGCGGTTGGGAGCCACGGGGAATTCAGAGAAAACAGAGAAGGCTGAGGGCTTGCGGTGGTGCGGTGGCCGTGTACGGTGCAAGGGAACTCAAGAGGAGGCTGAGGTAGCTCTGGGGACTCCAGGGAACGCGGCGGCGAGTACGGCGGTGATCAATTGCAGGTAATTCCTAAGTCCTGTGTTCGATACTCTGTTTTCCCGTCGAAGTTCAAAGTGAGAGTCGTGACTCTAGAGGTCGAATCGATGAGTCTAGGGTGGTCTAGGTGACTCAGGGGAGACTTGGGTATCTCCTGGTGGTGATGCCGTGACGGGTGGTGCACAGTGGCGGCCGGCACGACGGAGTGCACTTGTGTGCTCTGTTTTAGCCGTGAGGTTCGAACGGCGAGTCGTGAAGCTGGGGAGTGAGTCGACGGTTCTGGTTAGCTGGGTTAGGCTTAGAGAGGTCCAGAGAAGAGTTTGGTGTAGCCACCGTGAAGGGAGGTGAACTGGGTGGCCGGGAAGGAAAACAGGGGAAGTAGGCCGTCTGATTTCGAGCTTCAGTCGACGGTGTAGAGGACGTGTCGAGGTGAACGGAGTACGGGAAGAGATAGGGCAGGTCTGGACGCAGCTGTGAGAGAAAAGAGAGGTTGAATTGATGGCCGGACGGCGGAGATCAGTTCTCGCCGGTTCAGCCTGCGACGGCCGGTTCAGCACAGGTTGAAGATGGTACTGTAGCTGGCGCGTGGGGCCACGCGCAGCCACTTTGGGCGGCGCGTGGGAGCGCGTGCGGCGGCGGTTGAAAAAGTGATCAACATGGATTTTGGTCTAGGAGTTATGGTGAGTTCAATGGAGTTGGTTTCGAGTCAATCGGACGTCGTTTGAGTGTAGTTCCGCGAGGGTAAATGTTTAGGGTCCCGGGTTTTAAGTCTTTGGTTCGGGGAATTTTAAGGAAATTAGGTAGTTGTGTCGTAGACGTATTAGTGACATAATTTGACGGTGTTTGACAGGATCGGGATTTCCCGAGGAAGCCGAGGAACGGGCTGGACATTCGGGACGCGAGTAGGGCTCAGTACTGTGAGTGGACCATTTTCTTAAATTCGATCATGCATAACTGTTTTTATATACGTTTTGATGGTTTTACTTAAGACACTATGTTTATTGCATATGTTATGATGGTTTTACGTGATTATACGTGATTGAGATGTTTGCACGTTTTTCAAGACGTTTTTGAGATTTTGCACGTTTTTCGAGAAAATGCTGGTTTTCGGATTTTGATGCCACATTTGGGGATTTTCACCTAGAAAGGTTTTCTGATAATGATAAATGGGTTATGAAATATGATTTGTGATTACATGTGGCTTTGGTATGGAAATGGATATTTTTCCGGATTTGGGTTCGGAATGACGGTTCTGGATGCCGGAAGGGCTTCGGACCAGTGATTTCGGATTCGGGTTTGGATGAGGATTTGGTAAATGGTTTTCAAATGGTTTTGGGATTGGATTTGCTGGATCTGGATATTGGGTTTAAAGATCCGGATATATGTGACGGGGGGACCGGCCGGATTGGGTTTAAAGACCCGGATTGAGTTTAAAGACTCGGGAGTTTAAAGACTCAGATATATATTGATTTCCCCCGTAGGCCTTGAGTTTAAAGACTCGGGAGTTTAAAGACTCGGATATGATTAAGGCCTGGATTGAGTTTAAAGACTCGGGAGTTTAAAGACTCGGATAGGTCCAGCAGGTTCGATCGGGAAATGAGGATTTGATACGGTTTCTGATACTCATGCTATGGTTTCTTATGATATTTTATAGTGTTTTTGTTTCTTATGATGTTTTATAATGATTATTTTATAACTGTGTTCATAACTGTTGGTTATGCATGTGGTTTCAAAACGGAGGGTTAAACTCGGTTTTCATATAAAGTGGTTTTGAACTTTTTGTACTTTTTGGTCCACTCACATTTTTGTTTTAAATTGCCCTCCAGGTTGTGGAGCTAGCGCGGGGTCTTGACGTCGAGGCAGTGTCTGAGGCATAGAAGTGACGTGAGGGATCCTAGAAGAGTTTAAAGGCTTCTGTGTGCGTGTACCTTATCAGTTTTTATTTTTAGTTCCTTGTAAATTAGTGCTATGCTCTGTAAACGATAAGCTTGGGATATTTTGTTTAATTACTCCTGCGTCTGACTGAGTTGCGTGAGGATTACTTGGGTGTTGAGTCGGGGAGTCAGACGGGAGCGGGATTTACCTCGGGTTTCGGGGTGAAACCGGGGTGGGTCCTGACAATTGGTATCAGAGCATAGGTTTGTCGGGTTTGTGGGGTTTGTTGGTTTGTGAGGTTGTGTTTTAGTTGCTTAACTACTTCTATGCCTCTTTCAGCGTGCGGTTGACGATGCCTCCGAGACGTAGACCCTCTCCACAACCTGAAGACGTAGCAAGAGAGACGGAGAGTGCCACGATTGAGCGAGCCCAGCGGCTCGGGGCTACTACTTTTAGTGGCGGGGCTGATCCTGAGAAAGCCCAGAGGTGGATTACCAGACTGGAGCGGATTTTTGCGGTGATGCATTGTCCGCCGGAGGAGCGAGTGTTGTTGGCTACATTTTTACTAGATGGTGCGGCGTATGAGTGGTGGTATACTCTTGAGTTGTCCGGTTGGGATGTCCATAGTGTGACCTGGGAGACGTTCAGGGAACGGTTTCTGGAGCAGTATTATCCTCGTTCTTTCCGGGATGCGAAGGAGGCAGAGTTTCTGCAGCTCCAGCAAGGGAATATGACCGTGACAGAGTATGAACGGAAGTTCCAGATGTTGTCTCGGTTTGCTCCTGCTTTTGTGGCCACTGAAACCGAGAAGTGCCGTAGGTTTGAGTTGGGTTTGCGAGGTGAGATTTGAGCCGTAGTGACGGCTGGATCTTTTGTTACGCTCCGAGACTTGTCGGATGCTGCGGTGCGAGTTGAGGCTAGTTTGCCGGTGCGACGCCGGGAGCTATCTATTCCTGGAGCTTCGAGCCAGCGGACACCGAAAAGGGGTAACTTCGGTGGATCGTCCTCGTCGGGCGATGATCGTTTTGGTAGGCCTGGCAGTGCCCAGAGTTCAGGATTTTGGGGTTACCGAGCACCGCCGACTCCGCAAGTGAGTGCGACGTCGGTAGCATCTACAGGGAGACCGAGCAGTGGACCAGGCTGGAATGTGTGTTTCTACTGTGGGGAGCGAGGTCATTTTCGACGTGAGTGTCCACAGTTGCCACATGAAGGTGGTGTAGGTAGAAGAGCAGCGGAGTCCGGGCAGAGTACAGCGTCAGGGACAGCAGGTACGAGAGGAGGTGGTGGCACAGCCACGAGTAGTTCGAGGGGACATGGTAGAGCATCGGGATCTCAGGCCCGGGTGTTCTCGATGACTCAGCAGGAGGATCAGGCGATACCAGATGTGGGGACAGGTACTTGTTTTACTTTTGGTTGTTCTGTTGGTTTGGTTGTTGGATCCCAGGGTAGAGTCTAGGAGTTCGCCTAGAGGACTTGGAGTGTACAGTAAGTTCCGTAGCAGGTTGACGGGAAGTATAGGAAAGGAGTGACTATAACTGATCGATCTGAGACTATGGAAGGAGAGAACCCACAAGCTAGAGTTTGCCTTTAGGACTTTGTGGAGTTATTCCGACCGTGGCCGGAATAGCAGCTGAGGGAGATGGGTGGTCGATTGTTGGGTTAGTAGTCGAGTTGGTTCGGGTAGGTAGGGTGGTTGTATACGAGGATGTACTCTATGACTTCTGTCGGGTATTGGGAAATGAGGTATTTTATAATACCTTTGTTTTCTGTTCATAGAGTTTCCCTTGCATACACCATGCAGTTGTTACATAGCTAGGGTTGACTGTGGTAACAGTAGTTGGGGATAGAGTGAAATACCCAAGGTGGAGATGATAGACAGGAAACTCAGGAGAGGTTGTTGTTGACCTAGTGTTGGTGACCAGATAGGAGACCCTAAGTGTCGGACACTAGTTGTGGAATTTCGGGGTCGAAATTCTTTTTAGGTGGGTAGATTGTACCAACCCGTCCCGAGAGCCGGGATAAGTAGAGTGGTTAAGGTGTGATTAGTGAGGTTAATCGGTGGTTAGGTGGTTCCGATAGGTCCGTAAGTTTAGAATGACGATTTTGCCCCTGGGTCGGGCAGAAATGTTGACTTTTATTTCGGGTGGTCAATTAGGGATTGACTAGTGACCAAGACGTAGTTTAGGACGTCACGAATCCTTAGGCAGGTGGCACGCCCGATTCCGACATCCGAGGAGGAAGTTGTGATGTTCGGAAGGTCGAGGGCTTAACCGTAATTTGGAAAAAGTAGGGGGAATAGTTGACTTTTTGTACGGACGAGTTTTGGTACGTTGACCTAGGATGGTTAGATAGATCTCGTCGTCCTGAGTTCGATGACAGGCGGCACGTATGCATCGGACTTACGATGAGTGAGATACGGGTCTAGAAGGTTAGTGGCGAAACCGTAAAATGAGTTAAAAAGAAGGGTAAATTGGTCTTTCTGCACATTGGGATTTGTGCAGAAAGAAAGAAATGGACGGCTGGGATGGAGCCAGTTGGTGAGAGAGAGTGGGGGATGGTGACATGTGGCAAGTGTGTAGTGGGTTCTGGGAGGTTCTCTGGTGTGTACGCGGTTCCATTATTTGGGGTGCAACCGTGTGTGTTCGTGTGTGTTCCTCGACACAGAGAGAAACAGAGGGAAGGAATTGAGAGTTTTGAAAGGTTGATCACGGGCGTTGGTGAGTTGTGAGTGTGTGTGAGTGTCCAGAGAGTGGAAGAGAGACGGTGAGAAGTTTGGGGGGTGAGGAAGTCGTGTGGTGGTGCGGTTGGGAGCCACGGGGAATTCAGAGAAAACAGAGAAGGCTGAGGGCTTGCGGTGGTGCGGTGGCCGTGTACGGTGCAAGGGAACTCGAGAGGAGGCTGAGGTAGCTCTGGGGACTCCAGGGAACGCGGCGGCGAGTACGGCGGTGATCAATTGCAGGTAATTCCTAAGTCCTGTGTTCGATACTCTGTTTTCCCGTCGAAGTTCAAAGTGAGAGTCGTGAGTCTAGAGGTCGAATCGATGAGTCTAGGGTGGTCTAGGTGACTCAGGGGAGACTTGGGTATCTCTTGGTGGTGATGCCGTGACGGGTGGTGCACAGTGGCGGCCGGCACGACAGAGTGCACTTGTGTGCTCTGTTTTAGCCGTGAGGTTCGAACGGCGAGTCGTGAAGCTGGGGAGTGAGTCGACGGTTCTGGTTAGCTGGGTTAGGCTTAGAGAGGTCCAGAGAAGAGTTTGGTGTAGCCACCGTGAAGGGAGGTGAACTGGGTGGCCGGGAAGGAAAACAGGGGAAGTAGGCCGTCTGATTTCGAGCTTCAGTCGACGGTGTAGAGGACGTGTCGAGGTGAACGGAGTACGGGAAGAGATAGGGCAGGTCTGGACGCAGCTGTGAGAGAAAAGAGAGGTTGAATTGATGGCCGGACGGCGGAGATCAGTTCTCGCCGGTTCAGCCTGCGACGGCCGGTTCAGCACAGGTTGAAGATGGTACTGTAGCTGGCGCGTGGGGCCACGCGCAGCCACTTTGGGCAGCGCGTGGGAGCGCGTGCGGCGGCGGTTGAAAAAGTGATCAACATGGATTTTGGTCTAGGAGTTATGGTGAGTTCAATGGAGTTGGTTTCGAGTCAATCGGACGTCGTTTGAGTGTAGTTCCGCGAGGGTGAATGTTTAGGGTCCCGGGTTTTAAGTCTTTGGTTCGGGGAATTTTAAGGAAATTAGGTAGTTGTGTCGTAGACGTATTAGTGACATAATTTGACGGTGTTTGACAGGATCGGGATTTCCCGAGGAAGCCGAGGAACGGGCTGGACATTCGGGACGCGAGTAGGGCTCAGTACTGTGAGTGGACCCTTTTCTTAAATTCGATCATGCATAACTGTTTTTATATACGTTTTGATGGTTTTACTTAAGACACTATGTTTATTGCATATGTTATGATGGTTTTACGTGATTATACGTGATTGAGATGTTTGCACGTTTTTCAAGACGTTTTTGGGATTTTGCACGTTTTTCGAGAAAATGCTGGTTTTCGGATTTTGATGCCACATTTGGGGATTTTCACCTAGAAAGGTTTTCTGATAATGATAAATGGGTTATGAAATATGATTTGTGATTACATGTGGCTTTGGTATGGAAATGGATATTTTTCCGGATTTGGGTTCGGAATGACGGTTCTGGATGCCGGAAGGGCTTCGGACCAGTGATTTCGGATTCGGGTTTGGATGAGGATTTGGTAAATGGTTTTCAAATGGTTTTGGGATTGGATTTGCTGGATCTGGATATTGGGTTTAAAGACCCGGATATATGTGACGGGGGACCGGCCGGATTGGGTTTAAAGACCCGGATTGAGTTTAAAGACTCGGGAGTTTAAAGACTCGGATATATATTGATTTCCCCCGTAGGCCTTGAGTTTAAAGACTCGGGAGTTTAAAGACTCGGATATGATTAAGGCCTGGATTGAGTTTAAAGACTCGGGAGTTTAAAGACTCGGATAGGTCCAGCAGGTTCGATCGGGAAATGAGGATTTGATACGGTTTCTGATACTCATGCTATGGTTTCTTATGATATTTTATAGTGTTTTTGTTTCTTATGATGTTTTATAATGATTATTTTATAACTGTGTTCATAACTATTGGTTATGCATGTGGTTTCAAAACGGAGGGTTAAACTCGGTTTTCATATAAAGTTGTTTTGAACTTTTTGTACTTTCTGGTCCACTCACATTTTTGTTTTAAATTGCCCTCCAGGTTGTGGAGCTAGCGCGGGGTCTTGACGTCGAGGCAGTGTCCGAGGCATAGAAGTGACGTGAGGGATCATAGAAGAGTTTAAAGGCTTCTGTGTGCGTGTACCTTTTCAGTTTTTATTTTTAGTTCCTTGTAAATTAGTGCTATGCTCTGTAAACGATAAGCTTGGGATATTTTGTTTAATTACTCCTGCGTCTGACTGAGTTGCGTGAGGATTACTTGGGTGTTGAGTCGGGGAGTCAGACGGGAGCGGGATTTACCTCGGGTTTCGGGGTGAAACCGGGGTGGGTCCTGACATTCTGGGATTAAGACGAGTAGTTAGGAACAAACCTGAACAAAAATGATTGAGAAATGATGAAATGGTGACCGGGTCATGATCGCGGGTCTAATCGACCCAAGTTGCAGAGATACGGGTCGACCCGTCTGAGGACAGAGGTGATGACGTTGCACCCTGTCAGACCTGTCAGGTGACGTGGACCACTCGTGAGCCGACACGTGTCACATGTCAGTGCACAGTCAGCACTGACATGTCAGTGATGTGGCCCAACCTGGGACTGCCACGTGTCACTGACATGTCAGTGACGTGGACCAATGACGTGCTGACACGTCGCACATGTCAGATCTAACACGTGGCCTGACAGATCAGTGAGGTGGACCAATCGGGTGTTGACACGTGGCACCTGTCAGAGTCTAACATGTCAGACATGACAGCTGTCAGATGACGTCAGCAGGGACTATTCCTGCGTTGACCGACGCGTTGACCGGCGCGGGGGGGCGCGTGTGAACAGTGTTTTTGGTGGGACCACCACCATTCATTAGGTTTCGACGATCCGGATCCAATGGCCGTGGTTTCGGCTCGATCGGAGATCATTAAGTTGGTCAAACTTTCCCGGTTCGCTGCATCATTCGTGAGCACGGAGGAGGACAAATGCCAAAGGTTTGAGCTTGGACTCCGAGGGGAGATCCGGGCAAGTGTGACTGCTGCTACTCATGCTTCTCTGAGAGATATGGTCGACGCTGCGGTGCGTGTCGACGCCAGTCTGGCGGCACACCAGACACGACAGCCTTCGGGCGAGGGGCGACGTCAGGATCACTGACATCGTGGGCCATCGGGCCAGAAGAACAACAAGGGAGGGGGCTACAGGGGAGCACCCTCATCCTTCAAGGGTCGTGGCTGGTCGGGTCGACGTGGAGGCTCTCAGGGCAGAGGATCAGGATACAACTCTGGGCAGCGTTCATCTTGGAGCGGTGCTTCTGGTGGGCATTCGGACAGGCCAAGGCTAGTAACTTGTTTTGCTTGCGGAGAGGAGGACCATTATGCTTGTGATTGTCTCAGTTACCCACGAACAACGACGCTGGGGGCTCTAGTGTGGTGCAGAGCACGGCTTCCCACACTAATGGAGGTCGCGGTCAGGGAGGTGACCGAGGTGCTAGGCGTGGTGCGCGCGGACGCGGACGGAATGGAGGGCCTAGGGCCCAAGTGTTTGCTATGACCCAGCAGCAGGCGAGGACTGCCCCGGGCGTGGTTACAGGTACACTACATATCCTAAACCTTCTTGTACGTGTATTGATGGATGCGGGGGCTACACACTCTTTTATTTCGAAGAGTTGTGCTGGTATGCTTGATTGTGTGGTATCAGCCTTAGATTGCGAAATGGGTGTTAGCGCCACGATAGGCATCGTGTACCTTGTGAATCAGGTGATTCGAAGGTGCCCGGTGAGGATTGAGGATGTGGATTTACCAGCGGACTTAATTATTTTGGATATCCACGACTTTGATGTAACAGGTTGATACTCCGGGTATCGATGAGATACCGGTGGTGCGTGAGTTTCCGGATGTGTTCCCGGAAGACTTACCTAGATTACCGCCATCGTGGGAGATCGAGTTTACTATTGAACTACTCCCTGGTACCCGACCTATATCCCAGGCACCATACCGAATGGCGCCGGCCGAGTTACGAGAACTCAAAACTTAGTTACAGGAGTTGGTGGATTTGGGATATGTCCGACCGAGTACTTCACCATGGGGAGCACCGGTGTTGTTCGTAAAGAAGAAGGAGGGGAGTCTCCGTTTGTGTATTGACTATCGACAACTCAACAAGGTGACACTGAGGAACCAGTATCCTCTACCCAGGATCGATGACCTTTTTGACCAGTTGCGGGGAGCTCAGTGCTTCTCGAAAATTGATTTGCGGTCTGGGTATCACCAACTGAGGATTTCAGAGGAGGATATCCTGAAAACTGCTTTTCGAACCCGTTATGGACACTACGAGTTCCTGGTTATGCCTTTTGGGTTGACGGATGCTCCAGCAGCATTCATGGATCTGATGAACCGGGTCTTCCGACCATACTTGGATAAATTCATGATTGTGTTCATCGATGATATCTTGGTGTACTCGAGGAGTGCCCGAGCACATGAGGAACATCTACGGTTGGTCTTGGAGAAGCTGAGACAACAACAGTTGTACGCCAAGCTGAGCAAGTGCCAGTTTTGGCTAAGCAGTATTGGTTTTTTGGGACACGTGATATCAACGGATGGGATTAGCGTGGATCCCCAAAAAACTGAAGCGGTGACCAACTGGGCTAGACCGACAACAGTGACCGAGGTGCGGAGTTTTGTCGGGTTAGCTGGTTACTACCGAAAATTCGTGGAGGGTTTTTCCAAAATTGCTGCACCATTAACTCGATTGACTCGGAAGGGAGTAAAGTTCATTTGGGACGAGCAGTGTGATCGGAGTTTTCAAGAATTCAAGGATCGATTGACCACTGCACCTGTCCTTGCATTGTCGGATGACAGTGGAGAATTCGTGGTCTTTAGTGACGCATCACTACAAGGTTTGGGCTGCGTGTTGATGCAGACTAGCAAGGTTATCGCCTACGCATCCCGGCAGCTGAAGACTCATGAGTTGAACTACCCTACCCATTATTTGGAGTTGGCAGCGGTGGTTCATGCTCTAAAAATCTGGAGACATTACCTATTCGGCGCAACGTGCTGGATATACACCGACCACCAGAGCCTAAAGTACCTATTCACTCATAAGGAGCTTAACATGAGACAACGGAGATGGTTAGAGCTGCTGAAGGATTATGACAGTACGATTGAGTACCATCCGGGTAAGGCCAATGTGGTGGCGGATGCACTCAGCAGGAAATCATCGGGATCAGTTGCACACCTGGGGATGGTGTATCTTCCTTTGCTGGTGGAACTCCGGAAGGCGGGAGTTATTTTGGGTACGGATGAGCATGGAGCTTTGTTGGCCAGCTTCCATGTACGACCTGTATTGATTGATCGGATCATCGAAGCACAACTTCAGGATCTGATACTCTGTATTTACAGGATTGAGGTCGATGCGGATGGGAGACAGGATTTTACCATCCGGGATGATGGAGCACTGGTGAAGTTGGGCCGTTTGTGTGTACCTGCAGTGGCAGAGTTACGGGCCGAGATTCTTGAGGAGGCCCATAGTTCGGCCTATGCTATGCATCCGGGAGGTACAAAGATGTACCGTACCCTTCGGAACCATTATTGGTGGCCAGGAATGAAGAATGATATTGCTGAGTTCGTAAGAAAATGCTTAACCTGTCAGCAGGTTAAGGCGGAATGGCAGAGACCTTATGGGGCTATGCAGCCACTTCCGATTCCCGAGTGGAAGTGGGATCACATCACCATGGACTTCGTCTTTAAGTTACCAAGGACTCAGAGTGGAGTTGACGGAGTGTGGGTGATCGTGGACCGGTTAACCAAGTCAGCCCATTTTCTGCCAGTTCAGGAGACTTATAAACCTAACCGACTGGCTCAATTGTTCGTAAAAGAAATTATACGGTTGCATGGTACGCCGGAATCGATCGTGTCCGATCGGGATCCGCGTTTCACTTCTAGGTTCTGGCGGAATTTGCAAGCTACTTTGGGAACAACCCTACGTTTCAGTACTGCGTTCCATCCACAGACTGATGGACAGTCTGAACAGACCATTCAGACCCTAGAGGACATGATGAGGTCTTGTGTGCTACAGTTTTAGGATTCATTGGATACTCATTTACCATTGATGGAATTCTCTTACAACAACAGCTATCAGGCAAGCATCGGGATGGCACCCTATGAGGCACTGTATGGTCGACAGTGCAGGACACCTATTTGCTGGATGGAGATAGGAGAGCGAGCGGTTGTAGGGCCGGAATTGATGGAGTTAACCCTGGAAACTGTTCGAGTTATCAAGGAGAGATTGAAGGCGGCACAGGATCGCCAAAAGAGTTATGCTGATCGACGGATTCGAGACTTGGAATTTGAAGTGGGAGATTTTGTCTTCCTAAAGTTATCTCCTTGGAAAGGAATTATCCGTTTTGGTCGACAGGGGAAGCTGAGTCCGCGTTTTATCGGACCGTATGAGATCGTGGAGAGGATTGGCAAGGTTGCTTACAGATTGACACTACCTCCAGAACTTTCTAGAGTTCACGATGTTTTTCACGTATCGATGCTGCGGAAGTACGTACATGATGCTTCTCATGTACTGGAGGATCAACCTATCGAACTCCGAGGGGATTTGAGCTTTGAGGAACAACCAGTGCAGATTTTGGATCGGAAAGACAAGGTACTACGTCAGAAGACTATTCCTCTCGTGAAGATTCTCTGGAGAAACCAGAATGTGGAAGAAGCCACATGGGAGCCTGAGGCTCAGATGCGAGAACAATTTCCTCACTTGTTTCTTTGAAATTTCGGGACGAAATTTCTTAAGGGGGGAAGGTTGTAACACCCCGGACATTCGAGGATTTTAATATTGTAATTTAACATATGAATTGACGTTTTTACCCTTGTGAATTGTATGGCCAAATTGTTGACTTTTTGATTGGTGGGTCAAATGGACTTTGACCAGTGACCGTGACGTAGTTCGGGACGTCACGAGTTTAAAGACAGGTGGCACGTCCAATTCGGACGATCAGGGAAAAAGTTATGACTATCGGAAGTTTAGGGGCATTACCGTAATTTGGACTTCGGGGGGAAAATGTTGACTTTTCGTTTGGTAACTAATTTTCACATGACTTAAGGATCGTTAGGTAGGTCTCGAGGAAGTTATGGTCAGAAACGTGAAATCGGGAGGTTCGTGTCTCGGTTTTCGTGTCGAATATTTTATTCTGACATTCTGATTGGAGGTCACCTGGATGAGTGACAAGTGTCACTCACCCATTGGCTAGATTGGATCAGATCCACTATGGGATTAAATAGCATTAAAATCCACTTTTGATCTCAGCCATTGATTTGAAGTACCCCAGATCTAATCTGAACCATTGATCTCATCCTTGAGATCAAATTTGGACCGTCCGTTTCCTTTCCCTCCATTCTTTATATTTCCTACCCGAAATGCACATTCTGTCCATTTCGAACAAACACCCCAGCTCATCACCCATTCTCTGTGTCTGCGTGTGGGGGACTCACTGGTGAGGCTGAGAGACGGCGGTGAACGGCGGCAGACGGCGGCAAGGTAGGTGGTTCCTAACTCGAAACTGCTTAAAAACTCAGAAAATGGAAGCCTGTTTTCCAACGTGTTTTGTCGTGTTCTATTGATCCTATTCGATTCTATGGACTGGTAGGAAACTTTAGGACGTGATTTCGTGGTCTGAGGTGACCTGAACGGTGGTTTAATGGAGACGGGAACCCGGGTCTGTTCATCGAGGTAAGCCTTCGATCCTGTCTGTGTTTGTTGATTTTAATTAGCTAGAACTGTTTCTGGGATTAAGACGAGTAGTTAGGAACAAACCTGAACAAAAATGATTGAGAAATGATGAAATGGTGACCGGAACAAACCTGAACAGAGGTGATGATGTGGCACCCTGTCTGTAACGACCCGTCCCGAATATCGGGATTTAATAAATATTTAATTATGATTTACTAATCTGGGATTAGTTGGGTGATTTCGGACGAATTGTACAAAATGACCGTTTTGCCCCTAGGCGTGGGCAAAATGTTGACTTTTAATTCGGATGGTCAAATGGATTTTGACCGATGACCGTGACGTAGTTTGGGACGTCACGAGTTCATAGACAGGTGGCACGTTCGATTCCGACGTTCGTGGTGAAAGTTATGATGTACGGAAGTTCAAGGACGTTTTCGTAATTTGGAAGTAATGAGGGGAAATGTTGACTTTTTTATCGGGAGGTCCGATGGCCGAGGACCGAGGACTGTTAGGAAGGTCTTGATGCCTTGAGTTCGTAGACAGGCGGCACACATCAATCGGAGTCCGTATGACCGTGTTACGGGTCAGGATGCGTGAGGGGCATTTTGGTAATTTTCTGCACAAGGGCAGAATGGTAATTTCACACGGGGCACTGTTTCATTGAAATGGCCGTGAGGTGGAATGTTTGTGCGATCGATCCCATGGTTTGTTTATCAATTAAGGGACTGAATTGGGACAGTTTGAGGTATGTTTGCACATGTATTTGTGCTGGCCACTGACTTGAAGAACATGGACACCATTTATTAATGGTTTTGGGTCAGTGCAGGGGAGCTTTACACAGTGGATTGTGGGCTACTTTGGGAAGCCTTTAACGGCTAAATTGAATTAAAAGAATGGAGAGTGAGTCGAGAGTAGTACTCTGTGATTGAGAATGAAAGGAATGAGTGAATTGGGTGTTGGATTTCTCTGAAAACCCGAAACTGGTTTTTGTTAAATTCAAATTCGAAATCCTAGTTTTAGGCCAGCCCAAGCCTAATTGATGATGGATTGAGCTTTCTGGAACCTCAACGAGTCGAACCAGATCAAATGGGGCAAGCTTTGGGGCTCCTAGGGCCATGGACGGACGAGGTGGACGGCTGGAAAACTCAAGCTTGAGTTGTGGTGATTGAGGTAACGTCGTGTTCAATTAATCATGCTAATTGGTTCGTATTAATCCTTATAAGCTTCCTGTGAAGTTAATTTGACAATGGTTGAGGATTGGTGGAGTTTTGGTGATTGACCCGTTTTGGGTGATCACGGGTTGGTGGCACGATTATGGATTGGTTGTTGTTAATCGATGTCACAGAACTGAAATTCATTGGTTAATGATTGTTATAGGATCAAGAATGGATTGAATTGATGTCGAATTGGGTGTGATTGAACCGGATCCTATCGCGGGCTTTTCAACCCGTTTACCAGACAAACGGGTGAAGGTGGTAACTGTAGCAATCACTGTAGCAGGCGCGTGGCTTTCACGCGCAGCCACTCACGGCGGTGCGTGATGGCGCGTGGGCACGAATCTCGAGGTGAGGTCAACATTACTTTTATCCTATACAATGTAACGAACATTTTGGCGTTGGTTTCGTGTCGATCGGATCCCGTTTCGATATTGTTCGGGATGTCCGAAGGTTTTTAATCCAGTTTAAAAATACTTAAAAATTCGGGAAAATTACGGGACTTGAATAGGATGTTAATGATGAGGTTAGTAATTCTCTAATGTGATTTGAACAGGATTGGGAGTCCCGGTGATAGTGGTGTGGCCCGGGAAGGCCTATGGCACGCGTATCGAGGCACTCGGTTAAACGGTCTGTGAGTGAACATTGGTTTTATAAATTCGATGCATGCATAACTGTTTCATGATTGTTATAATTGTGATTAAATGATTTATTTTGGATATCGGTGAATTTAAAATGATTTCACGTATTTCGAGGTGAATTACGTATTTGCACGTAAACCGAGGATTTCTGGATTTGCACCGATTTCCATTAATGTGGTTGGATATGATTTCATGAAACGGTTACGAACTTAAATAAAGTAAAATCGGGCCAGGGGCCCAGTTAACTTGTGAATCGGGCCAGGGTCCCAGTTAACTTATGAAATCGGGCCAGGGGCCCAGTTGATTTCTTCATGTGATTTCGGGTCGGGGACCCTAAAATGGAATTGAATAAATGATTTTGGATTTAAATCAACTATTTGAACTTATGACGGTTTTATGGATACTCGGGGCAGGGCCCTTGTGATATTTTGGAAATGAATAATAAAATGTGTTCCATAAAACCATCTCGATATGAGGATATATATCCTGGTCTCCTCCAAGTGTCGGGGTCATTGGAGAAGTCACGGTGCATTGCCTGCGAGGGCTCATTGTACGGAGCTACCGGACCGTATAGTGATCCAGGAGCAGGATTGCTGGACGTCATGGACGTCAAACATCGGGGATGTCAGAGATATGGACCCGGTGAGACCCCGGGCAGCACGCGTTGCTTAATACCGTGAGATATGACGTCAGGAACGTCAAGCGTCTAGAACGCTAGGCATCGGGGATGCCGGAGATGGAAAATAATAAATGAATATTACTGAATTGATGAAATAACTCTTGGATTGACTTTTGCAATTTGAAACTATGCTTTGGTTTCCGGGCTAAGGCCCTAATGGTTTTTTCTAAATAAATATGGGTTTATTGGTTTTTGGTGCATGCATATGATTTTACTGAGGGGCATAAATGTCTTATAAATGTTTTTAACAGACTTGTTTATTTTCGTCCACTCACAGCTTTTGTTTCTAATGCCCTTCAGGTTGATTCCGGATGCGACTACAGCAGAGACTTGAGCATCATACACCTCCTCCATCGATCCTTACGCACTCTGGAAGCCCGGTTGGGCAATGGCAACCGGTTATCCCTTGTCTGACACCTCTTGTCAGACGGGAGCATGACACATTCCATGGTAATCCCGGGGGGATTGGGATGGGTCGTGTCACTGTCAGACCTGTCAGACCTGTCAGGTGACGTGGACCACTCGTGAGCCGACACGTGTCACATGTCAGTGCAAAGTCAGCACTGACATGTCAGTGACGTGGCCCAACCTGGGACTGCCACGTGTCACTGACATGTCAGTGACGTGGGCCAGTGCCGTGCTGACACGTGGAACATGTCAGATCTAACACATGGCCTGACAGATAAGTGAGGTGGACCAATCGGGTGTTGACACTTGGCACCTGTCAGAGTCTGACATGTCAGACCTGACAGCTGTCAGATGACGTCATGCTGACGTCAGCAGTGACGTCAGCATGGATTGTTGCTGCGTTGACCGACGCATTGACCGGCGCGTGGGGGCGCGTGTGAACAGTGTTTTTGGTGGGACCACCACCATTCTTTAGGTTTCGACGATCCGGATCCAATGGCGGTGGTTTCGGGTCGATCGGAGATCATTAAGTTGGTCAAAATGAGGTTTATTGCCTCAGGAAGCGCGTTCGGGCGGCTTTTCCGGGCCGGTTTCGGTCTAGGGTTTCATGGTTAAATGTTAGGGGTTTGTATTGACCTTTACGTATACTTTGGATATGATAGGGATTGTACAATTGTACCAGGACGAGGGTATACGTTCAGTTTTCAGCAGGATTGTACTATGAGTTGGCCGTTTTCTTAAACCCTTGCGTGCATAAACGTTTTCTGGTTTATTATACATATTCACATGCTAAAAACAAATAATGGTTTTGATGATATGGAAATTATGGTTATGGCACGTTTCACGGTATTTGGGCTTGAGACCCGTCTGATGAAACTTAAAGATTGGTTGGATTTTATCTATGTATATATATATATGCTTTGCATGTGGATATCAATAAAATGTATTTGGTACTGCACTGTATAGATCCATTAATGTGATATTGTCTCCTCCGGTTGAGGTACCCCGGAGTGGTCACGGACGTCTAGAACGTCCAGCGTCTATGACGCTAAGCATCGGGGATGCTGTACCCGAACGGGGTTCGGGGATTGAACTCGGAATTGAGACCCGAGTGGCACGCGTAGCCTTGTGATTGTGACCTTATTAGACGTCAGGGACGTCAGACATCGGGGATGTCGGGATTGGAGTGTATAGTGCAGTGGCTAAAATTATGTTATGGTTTTAATTATATGCCTTATGGTTCATATTATATGATTGATGGTTTAAAATTCTGATGCATGCATGTTTGGAAAACGGAGGGGTAAAGTATATATTTTACTTACTAAACGATTTTATAAACTTGAGTTTCGGTCCACTCACCCTTAATGTTTTGGTAACCCCTCCAGGTCGTGCTAATGAGGTAGAGGAGGAACCTGAGGCTGAGGCATAGATCCACTTTTGCGTACCTGAACCCCTGTTGGGCGGTGTACCCGCAGGTTTATGTTAGAGTCGTGCTCGCAACTTGTAGTTTGGATTTCATCCCTTGTCTGACATCTGTTTATTTCGGATTTGATGTAAAACTTTAATTTGGTTTTTATGCATTTGAACGTTTAAGGTTAAAACTGGAACATTATTTTTGGGTGTCAGACGGGAGCAGGGCATGTCCCCATGTGGTCCCAGAGAGGATCGGGGCGGGTCCTGTCAGCTTGGTATCAGAGCACTAGGTTGTGGTCAGCATGCTAGACTAGCGATTAGTACTAGTTACTTTTTGACTTTTAAGGATATTGTTATCTGATCTATGCCTCTTGACAGTTGGTTATGCCTCCTAGGAGAATTCCTCATACACGAACTGACGAGGATCTGGAAAGTGAAATGGAATGCGCAAGCATTGAGCGGGCTCAACGTCTGGGAGCCACAACTTTCAATGGGGGATCGAACCCCGAAGATGCTCATGATTGGATCACCAAATGGGAAAGGATCTTCACGGTGATGCACTGCCCTCCGGGCGAACAAGTAACTTTGGCAGCCTTCTTGCTGGAAAGAGGAGCCTACCAATGGTGGCACGGCCTTGAAATGTTGGGATGGTCTGTCCATACAACTACTTGGGAAGCTTTCCGTTCCCGATTTCTGGACCAGTACTACCCGCGATCATTTCGCGCGGCACGGCAGGCTGAATTCCTGCGGCTGGAGCAGGGGATATGTCCGTTGCGGACTACGAGCAGACTTTCGGGAAACTTTCCCGGTTCGCTGCATCATTCGTGAGCACGGAGGAGGACAAATGCCAAAGGTTTGAGCTTGGACTCCGAGGGGAGATCCGGGCAAGTGTGACTGCTGCTACTCATGCTTCTCTGAGAGATATGGTCGACGCTGCGGTGCGTGTCGAGGCCAGTCTGGCAGCACACCAGACACGACAGCCTTCGGGCGAGGGGCGACGTCAGGATTGCCCACATCGTGGGCCATCGGGCCAGAAGAACAACAAGGGAGGGGGCTACAGGGGAGCACCCTCATCCTTCAAGGGTCGTGGCTGGTCGGGTCGACGTGGAGGCTCTCAGGGCAGAGGATCAGGATACAACCCTGGGCAGTGTTCATCTTGGAGCGGTGCTTCTGGTGGGCATTCGGACAGGCCAAGGCCAGTAACTTGTTTTGCTTGCGGAGAGGAGGACCACTATGCTTGTGATTGCCTCAGTTGCCCAAGAACAACGACGCTGGGGGATCTAGTGTGGTGCAGAGCACGGCTTCCCACACTAATGGAGGTCGCGGTCAGGGAGGTGACCGAGGTGCTAGGCGTGGTGCGCGCGGACGCGGACGGAATGGAGGGCCTAGGGCCCAAGTGTTTGCTATGACCCAGCAGCAGGCGAGGACTGCCCCGGGCGTGGTTACAGGTACACTACATATCCTAAACCTTCTTGTACGTGTATTGATGGATGTGGGGGCTACACACTCTTTTATTTCGAAGAGTTGTGCTGGTATGCTTGATTGTGTGGTATCAGCCTTAGATTGCGAAATGGGTGTTAGCGCCCCGATAGGCATCGTGTACCTTGTGAATCAGGTGATTCGAAGGTGCCCGGTGAGGATTGAGGATGTGGATTTACCAGCGGACTTAATTATTTTGGATATCCACGACTTTGATGTAATTTTGGGAATGGATTGGCTATCGGAGCATGGGTCGCTCATCGATTGCAGTAGTAAGCAGGTGATTCTGCGAAGCCCGGGTTTGCCGAAAGTTATCTTTCAGGGGGAGCGTGACGGTTCTCCTCCTGAAGTGATTTCTTCACTTACTCCTACCAAACTTCTACGAAAGGGATGCCAGGGTTATCTGGCGCATGTCGTGTTGGAACAGGTTGATACTCCGGGTATCGACGAGATACCGGTGGTGCGTGAGTTTCGGGATGTGTTCCCGGAAGACTTACCTAGATTACCGCCATCGGTGGGAGATCGAGTTTACTATTGAACTACTCCCTGGTACCCGACCTATATCCCAGGCACCATACCGGATGGCGCCGGCCGAGTTACGAGAACTCAAAACTCAGTTACAGGAGTTGGTGGATTTGGGATATGTCCGACCGAGTACTTCACCATGGGGAGCACCGGTGTTGTTCGTAAAGAAGAAGGAGGGGAGTCTCCGTTTGTGTATTGACTATCGACAACTCAACAAGGTGACACTGAGGATTTCGGAGGAGGATATCCCGAAAACTGCTTTTCGAACCCATTATGGACACTACGAGTTCCTGGTTATGCCTTTTGGGTTGACGAATGCTCCAGCAGCATTCATGGATCTGATGAACCGGGTCTTCCGACCATACTTGGATAAATTCATGATTGTGTTCATCGATGATATCTTGGTGTACTCGAGGAGTGCCCGAGCACATGAGGAACATCTACGGTTGGTCTTGGAGAAGCTGAGACAAGAACAGTGGTACGCCAAGCTGAGCAAGTGCCAGTTTTGGCTAAGCAGTATTGGTTTTCTGGGACACGTGATATCGACGGATGGGATTAGCGTGGATACCCAGAAAATTGAAGCGGTGACCAACTGGGCAAGACCGACAACAGTGACCGAGGTGCGGAGTTTTGTCGGGTTAGCTGGTTACTACCGAAGATTCGTGGAGGGTTTCTCCAAAATTGCTGCACCATTAACTCGATTGACTCGGAAGGGAGTAAAGTTCATTTGGGACAAGCAGTGTGATCGGAGTTTTCAAGAATTGAAGGATCGATTGACCACTGCACCTGTCCTTGCATTGTCGGATGACAGTGGAGAATTCGTGGTCTTTAGTCACGCATCACTACAAGGTTTGGGCTGCGTGTTGATGCAGACTAGCAAGGTTATCGCCTACGCATCCCGGCAGCTGAAGACTCATGAGTTGAACTACCCTGCCCATTATTTGGAGTTGGCAGCGGTGGTTCATGCTCTAAAAATCTGGAGACATTACCTATTCGGTGCAACGTGCTGGATATACACCGACCACCAGAGCCTAAAGTACCTATTCCCTCATAAGGAGCTTAACATGAGACAACGGAGATGGTTAGAGCTGCTGAAGGATTATGACGGTACGATTGAGTACCATCCGGGTAAGGCCAATGTGGTGGCGGATGCACTCATCAGGAAATCAGCGGGATCAAATGCACACCTGGGGATGGTGTATCTTCCTTTGCTGGTGGAACTCTGGAAGGCGGGAGTTATTTTGGGTACGGATGAGCATGGAGCTTTGTTGGCCAGCTTCCATGTACGACCTGTATTGATTGATCGGATCATCGAAGCACAACTTCAGGATCCGATACTCTGTATTTACAAGATTGAGGTCGATGCGGATGGGAGACAGGATTTTACCATCCGGGATGATGGAGCACTGGTGAAGTTGGGCCGTTTGTGTGTACCTGCAGTGGCAGAGTTACGGGCCGAGATTCTTGAGGAGGCCCATAGTTCGGCCTATGCTATGCATCCGGGAGGTACAAAGATGTACCGTACCCTCCGGAACCATTATTGGTGGCCAGGAATGAAGAAAGATATTGCTGAGTTCGTAAGCAAATGCTTAACCTGTCAGCAGGTTAAGGCGGAATGGCAGAGACCTTATGGGGCTATGCAGCCACTTCCGATTCCCAAGTGGAAGTGGGATCACATCACCATGGACTTCGTCTTTAAGTTACCAAGGACTCAGAGTGGAGTTGACGGAGTGTGGGTGATCGTGGACCGGTTAACCAAGTCAGCCCATTTTCTGCCAGTTCAGGAGACTTATAAACCTAACTGACTGGCTCTGTTGTTCGTAAAAGAAATTATACGGTTGCATGGTACGCCGGAATCGATCGTGTCCGATCGTGATCCGCGTTTCACTTCCAGGTTCTGGCGGAGTTTGCAAGCTACTTTAGGAACAACCCTACGTTTCAGTACTGCGTTCCATCCACAGACTGATGGACAGTCTGAACGGACAATTCAGACCCTGGAGGACATGATGAGGTCCTGTGTGCTACAGTTTCAGGATTCATGGGATACTCATTTACCATTGATGGAATTCGCTTACAACAACAGCTATCAGGCAAGCATCGGGATGGCACCCTATGAGGCACTGTATGGTCAACAATGCAGGACACCTATTTGGTGGATGGAGATAGGAGAGCGAGTGGTTGTAGGGCCGGAATTGATGGACTTAACCCTGGAAACTGTTCGAGTTATCAAGGAGAGATTGAAGGCGGCACAGGATCGCCAAAAGAGTTATGATGATCGACGGATTCGAGACTTGGAATTTGAAGTGGGAGATTTTGTCTTCCTAAAGTTATCTCCTTGGAAAGGAATTATCCGTTTTGGTCGACGGGGGAAGCTGAGTCCGCGTTTTATCGGACCGTATGAGATCGTGGAGAGGATTGGCAAGGTTGCTTACAGATTGACACTACCTCCAGAACTTTCTAGAGTTCACGATGTTTTTCACGTATCGATGCTGCGGAAGTACGTACATGATGCTTCTCATGTACTGGAGGATCAACCTATCGAACTCCGAGGGGATTTGAGCTTTGAGGAACAACCAGTGCAGATTTTGGATCGGAAAGACAAGGTACTACGTCGGAAGACTATTCCTCTCGTGAAGATTCTCTGGAGAAACCAGAATGTGGAAGAAGCCACATGGGAGCCTGAGGCTCAGATGCGAGAACAATTTCCTCACTTGTTTCTTTGAAATTTCGGGACGAAATTTCTTAAGGGAGGAAGGTTGTAACACCCCGGACATTCGAGGATTTTAATATTGTAATTTAACATATGAATTGACGTTTTTACCCTTGTGAATGGTATGGCCAAATTGTTGACTTTTTGATTGGTGGGTCAAATGGACTTTGACCAGTGACCGTGACGTAGTTCGGGACGTCACGAGTTTATAGACAGGTGGCACGTCCAATTCGGACGATCAGGGAAAAAGTTATGACTATCGGAAGTTTAGGGGCATTACCGTAATTTGGACTTCGGGGGGAAAATGTTGACTTTTCGTTTGGTAACTAATTTTCACATGACTCAAGGACCGTTAGGTAGGTCTCGATGTCCTGAGTCCATTGACAGGCGGCATGCCGAAATCGGACTTCGTACGAGGAAGTTATGGTCAGAAACGTGAAATCGGGAGGTTCGTGTCTCGGTTTTCGTGTCGAATATTTTATTCTGACATTCTGATTGGAGGACACCTGGATGAGTGACAAGTGTCACTCACCCATTGGCTAGATTGGATCAGATCCACTATGGGATTAAATAGCACTAAAATCCACTTTTAATATCAGCCATTGATTTGAAGTACCCCAGATCTAATCTGAACCATTGATCTCATCCTTGAGATCAAATTTGGACCGTCCGTTTCCTTTCCCTCCATTCTTTATATTTCCTACCCGAAATGCACATTCTGTCCATTTTGACAAACACCCCAGCTCATCACCCATTCTCTGTGTCTGCGTGTGGGGGACTCACTGGTGAGGCTGAGAGACGGCGGTGAACGGCGGCAGACGGCGGCAAGGTAGGTGGTTCCTAACTCGAAACTGCTTAAAAACTCAGAAAATGGAAGCCTGTTTTCCGACGTGTTTTGTCGTGTTCTATTGATCCTATTCGATTCTATGGACTGGTAGGAAACTTTAGGACGTGATTTCGTGGTCTGAGGTGACCTGAACGGTGGTTAAACGGCGATGGGAACCCGGGTCTGTTCATCGAGGTAAGCCTTCGATCCTGTCTGTGTTTGTTGGTTTTAATTAGCTAAGAACTGTTTCTGGGATTAAGACGAGTAGTTAGGAACAAACCTGAACAAAAATGATTGAGAAATGATGAAATGGTGACCGGGTCATGATCGCGGGTCTGATCGACCCAAGTTGCAGAGATACGGGTCGACCCGTCTGAGGACAGAGGTGATGACGTGGCACCCTGTCAGACCTGTCAGGTGATGTGGACCACTCGTGAGCCGACACGTGTCACATGTCAGTGCATAGTCAGCACTGACATGTCAGTGATGTGGCCCAACCTGGGACTGCCACGTGTCACTGACATGTCAGTGACGTGGACCAGTGCCGTGCTGACATGTGGCACATGTCAGATCTGACACGTGGCCTGACAGATCAGTGAGGTGGACCAATCGGGTGTTGACACGTGGCACCTGTCAGAGTCTGATATGTCAGACCTGACAGCTTTCAGATGACGTCATGCTGACGTCAGCAGGGACTGTTCCTACGTTGACCGACGCGTTGACCGGCGCGTGGGGGCGCGTGTGAACAGTGTTTTTGGTGGGACCACCACCATTCTTTAGGTTTCGACGATCCGGATCCAATGGCGGTGGTTTCGGGTCGATCAGAGATCATTAAGTTGATCAAAATGAGGTTTATTGCCTCAGGAAGCGCGTTCGAGCGGCTTTGCCGGGCCGGTTTCGGTCTAGGGTTTCATGGTTAAATGTTAGGGGTTTGTATTGACCTTTACGTATACTTTGGATATAGATCCATTCATGTGATACTGTCTCCTCCGGATGAGGTACCCCGGAGTGGTCACGAACGTCTAGAACGTCCAGCGTCTATGACGCTAAGCATCAGGGATGCTGTACCCGAACGGGGTTCGGGGATTGAACTCGGAATTGAGACCCGAGTGGCACGCGTAGCCTTGTGATTGTGACCTTATTAGACGTCAGGGACGTCAGACATCGGGGATGTCGGGATTGGAGTGTATAGTGCAGTGGCTAAAATTATGTTATGGTTTTAATTATATGCCTTATGGTTCATATTATATGATTGATGGTTTAAAATTCTGATGCATGCATGTTTGGAAAACGGAGGGGTAAAGTATATATTTTACTTACTAAACGATTTTATAAACTTGAGTTTCGGTCCACTCACCCTTAATGTTTTGGTAACCCCTCCAGGTCGTGCTAATGAGGTAGAGGAGGATCCTGAGGCTGAGGCATAGATCCACTTCTGCGTACCTGAACCCCTGTTGGGCGGTGTACCCGCAGGTTTATGTTAGAGTCGTGCTCGCAACTTGTAGTTTGGATTTCATCCTTTGTCTGACATCTGTTTATTTCGGATTTGATGTAAAACTTTAATTTGGTTTTTATGCATTTGAACGTTTAAGATTAAAACTGGAACATTATTTTTGGGTGTCAGACGGGAGCAGGGCACGTCCCCATGTGGTCCCAGAGAGGATCGGGGCGGGTCCTGTCACATGATCCCTTGAAAGGTTTTGTAAATGTTTGACAAAGGTTTTTATGAACGTTTGATAAATGATTTTGAATGCATGCATATGTATTATGAAAGGCATAAATGTCTTTATGCAAAAATGTTTTTATTAAAATATTATTTTGTCTACTCATGACTTTTAATGTTTTAATGGCCTTCTCAGGTTGATCGCGGATGCGGGCTGTAGCAGAGACGAGACATCACTCCCCTCCTCCTACGATCTTGGTGCACTCTGATAGCCCCGACGAGGGCTAGAGATGAAATTTTCCCAGGTCCGACACTTCGTGTCATACGGGATCAGGCGGGTCCTACGTTAATTCCGGGGGATTTGGGACCGGTCCTGACATCTTGTGTGTGTGTGTGTGTGTGTTGTTCAAGATGTCGAACCGTGGGTGTGTGCGTTCACGGTCTGGGAACAACATGAAGGTGAGAGGGAGAGTGGAAGTCTAATTAGAAATAAAAGAAAGGAAGAGATGGGATCAATGGTGTAGATGAGATCTGGGAGTTAGGATGAATGGCTAGGATTTCATGAGAGAAATAAAATATAAAATAATCACCCAAAGGGATGAATTGTGCAATATTATATTATTATTTTACTTAAACCCTCGGTTCGTACGTTTAATCGATTTCACTCCCGTGATCATAACTTCTCCGTCGGACCTCCGATTTCGACGTGTCGCCTGTCTATGGATTCGTATTGACTCGATCTACATAACGGTCCTTGGCCCTCGGCCATTGGATCTCCGGGTCAAAATTCAACATTTTGCCCACTTTTTAACCAAATGACTAAAGTACCCCTCGACTTCCGAACGTCATAACTTCTTCCTCGAATGTCGAAATCGGACGTGCCACCTGTCTATGAACTCGTGACGTCCCGAACTACATCACAGTCATCGGTCAACGTCCATTTGACCCCCCGAACTAAAAGTCAACATTTTTGCCCATGCCTAGGGGCAAAATGGTCATTTTGCACATTTCGTCTGATTTCCCTCAAAAAATCCCCGATTAGTCATTCTAACCCATAATTAATTAATATTTAATCCCGATATTCGGGACGGGTCATTACATGCTACCTATCTACGGAGTTGTAACGTCCCGATCTACGTAATGGTCCTCGATCCTCGTGCATTTGATCACCCAGGTCAAAAGTCAACTTTTTACCCATTCCTAGTGGTAAAATCTTCATTTTACACCGATTATCTGAAATGCCTCGATTAATTCCCGATTAGTCACAATAAATCTTAAATTATCCTTAACAAATCTTAATTACCCTTAATTAGTCCCGTGAATTTGGGACGGGTTGTTACACGTCTACCGAGACGCACCAAATCCGAATCTATCGGTCACCTGCTCATACGCTTAACACATACCTTCGATTGACTTCATAGGGAAGCCAATCCCATAATCCACACATCTAAGGCTGGCTAAATTCGACCCCGTCGGACACCTACTCGTTCGATTAATACACCATACGGGATTTACTTCGAAAAGCAGTTCAGTCCCATCATCCTCAACTCAACTATCCAAGTAAGGGCAATAACTCTCCACCTATCTAGATCATCAAGATCACGATCCAGATCCATCACTGCGTCACCCGACCATAAATGTCACGATCCTCGATCATCACAACGCCCAAAGTCCTCAACATCAAAATCCCGATCGACCTAGGATCCACAGAAGCTTACTCAGCTATCAATCCACCTAAAATCTGATCATAGGGTTTTACACCCTCTAGAATCCTCCGTCAGTCACATCACTCCTCGACCATTTCCCACATCTAAACCGATCAGTCAACGACGAGACACGCCGAGACGGTGGGTCTTCTCTGATTACCTTGTATCGATCCTTGGCATTCCACCTAGGAAAATAAAGGATGATCCAAGACGATGACATCAACAATCATCCTACGTGAATGCAAACAAAACCCGCTGCACTCGCCACGACATGTAACCTAACATCGTCTGCCACCAAGCAGAAGATGAGAAATCTCCTTCACCTAACTTCGAAATACTCGACTTCTCCCGATGACCCAAAATAAACGTGGGTCCACCAACCAATACACGATCAATGTATTGGTAGTAATAACTATCATCTGCCATGGAAGAACATAAGAAGTCACCCAAAATGACTTCGAAATACTCATTACCAACGCGGAAAACCCGCATTCCTCTCGTCACCTCAATCACAACCTCTCTTCCAAAGTTTCAACCATGTTGGAACCAACACACTCGGACATCGATCACGTGTCCGTAACCAGTCTAACTCACTACCAAGTTCGCCAATCGATTTCTACCGTTTATGTACTTCCCAAGGATGTGGACCATCACTACTCGGTCCTCACGTCTCAACTACTGCTGGATCCAATCCAGTCCATCATTATCCGAGATCCATTGCTGGACCACAGATACCAAACACATGCCCATCTCGACAGAGTCACATCCCGTCTCGTGACTCATCATCATCACAATCACCGGCACTAGCACCAGTACCAGTACCAGCACACACTATATGAATTAGATAACCCTAGATCTCCGCTCATACCGAGCGACGACCCCGTACTAACTACTCTGTATCCCCACTCCGGGATTCCATCAATAAGTACCAACCCTGGTAACCTGTCCCGCCAATCACTAAACAATTGTAACTCGACTCAACCAATGTCGTCTACCAAGTCGTTCATGACCTTAGGTGCACCACAATCCATCACAACTAGAGTAGTATGACAACCAACTAGGTCTAACCGATAAGTATAACCCCGACTGCAGAGTGCAGTCCCATCACTAAGGTTGACATGACTAGACCGGCTGACGGTCTCGACTCCGAAAAGTCGTCAAAGTCAAACCACTCGCCAACTCACATTTCAAAACCATACATCATACCTTACGGTTCCACGATCACTACCTAGGGTTCCTCGGAATCCAACTGCAGAAGGCAGTATAATCCACAATCTGACCGACCCCGCGGTCCCGACATCGTATGGACGTCAATCCAATCCTACCGTCAGGTCAACTAGGGTTCCTCGAACCCGGTTGCTCCCAGCAGCATAGCCACCTAATTCAACAAAATCCAACCATCTAATGGTCACAACATGAACCAGCTGTCATAATTGATCCAACAGCATCGTGAGAGACGATCTCAAGCTAACCGTCGCACGGTCAAAACTCTAAAGTACTGTTACGTTCATCCCTCTGTAAGGTCCCACACTGCCAACCATGACAGAACTATGGAAACCCCGGCATCGAGTGCCGAACCAAAACGATCTACGATTCAATCCTACTAACTATCGTACCGGCATCCTAACTATCAGGTTGATAACGAACTGCAGCCCATAGAGACATCACATCCTCGACCTGCGCGACACTCCAAGAGCAAACCTGCTCTGATACCACTTGTCAGGACCCGTCCCAATTCCCTCAGGATTAACGAGGGACGCTCCTGATCCCGTCTGACACGGAGTGTTAGACTAGGGAAAATTTGAACCTTTAGCCTGACCGGCTTCCAAAGTACGCTAGGATCCGGAAGAGGTATATGATGTCTCGGTCTCTACTACAGTCTGCACCGTATTCAACCTGAAGGGTATTGAAAACAGAAAGACTATGAGTGGACGAAAAGTAATAAGTTCATAAAACACATTTTATAAAAGACCTTTATGCCCTTCACTAAAAAGCATGCATGCATATGAAAACCATTTATCAAACCACATATGTTTCAATAACCAAATCCATACGGGCCCCTGCCCAAAACCATTTACACAAATACATAACATAGTAAACATATGTGGGATCTCAGCCCAAATCCATTTATCATCCATAAAACACAATTTCGCAAATCCAAGAAATCATGTTTATCCATATATATCATATAACCAATCCTGTCACGGTATCTAGAGCTACGGGCGTGCTACCCGGGGTCTCAAAGCCCAAGTCTCCCTAGGGTCCACCTAGGTCAATGTTCGTAGATCAACGACCCTCCCTATGGGTTATAATCCATAATAGCCTTCCTAAGAGTAAGGTACCCAACAGGGGCGACTCCACTCAGTTAGTGCTCCGTGACTACTCTGGGGTCCACCCAGGCCAATGACCCTCCCAGGAGGAGACAATCCATATATAAAGGATGGTATACGAAAAACCTTTTGAAATCATTCTCAAAACCTTTCAAGGGTTCACGCCTGGTCCCCATAAACCATCATGAATCATAAATCCATTTGTGGGTCCTTGGCCCGAAATAACAATCTTAAAACATAACTGGGCCCTAAGCGTGAATCCACATGCAAACTGGGCCTCTGACTCGAATCGTAAACCAACTGGGCCTCGTGCCCGATTTCGTAAACCAAATGGGCCTCGTGCCCGATACGTAAGTCAACTGGGCTCGAGCCCGATACGCAAACCAATGGGTGATAGAAATTTTACCAAGCACAAAAGATGTACTAGGAAAAATCTCTACGTGTAATAAATTTTGCAAGTGCACAAGACGTGTAGATAGTATAGACGCAAGCAAAGGTCAATCCCACGAAGACTTGCTCAATGATATACAATTCTGTTTAACTCAATTGACTTAAGTGAAGTAATTAAAATGCAATGGGGGGTTTGTTATGTTTTATGAATGAAGTAAATTAACTAATAATAACTAACTAAGTCGAGCTAGGGTTTCTATCCACCTTTACCAATTATAGTTCCGTTAGATTTCCTTGATTAGATTACTATGCATGTATCTGAATTAAGTGCCCGTGCAGAGGTCCGGCTAAGGTTCACCCCACACATATTATCTTCTCTTAGATTGCATGTTTAAGCGTGATGTGCCCGCCCTTAAACAACTATTACCGATGGTGCGTGATAATGCATGAAACATAAAGAAGATTTAATGACACTACATAGTCCCTATAAAAGTGATGTACAGACCTAGGAAGTCATGAGTTTAGATTACGAATAAGATTCCCCCTCTTAAACGTGATGCCATAAATTGCAGGGTGAACACAAACATCAAGGTGATCTGTCAAGCAATTACATCGACAATTATACACAAATAAGGTAGCTAAGCTTATAAGCATAAATTGAGTTCATGAAGCGCAGTAATCCAACAAATCCAGGCATTCATAGCAATCATAATCAAGAGCCAGAAATCAAACACGAACTAACATGGCTAGGGATTCAAGTAACCCTAGCCCTAATTACACTACTCAAACATTATTGAATAAAACAAGTACATAATTAAAAGGTACACAAATATAAATAAAGCAAGAAATAATAAAAGGACAATGATTAAAAGAGATGAAGGAAAACTCCCTCAAGGTAGACATGCTGAATTTGAAGATGCTTGAATTATAAAGAGTGCTTGAATTAAATTAAAAAACTATAAACTAAGAACATGGATTGAAGTACGAATTTTGACAGAGTTTTGGGGACCTTCAAAAGGTAAATTCGGCCTCCAAAAGCAATGAGAAAACATCTATTTATAACCCAAACACCTGCCCTAACATCTCCCTCAAAGAAAAGGAAAAAAGCCCCAAAACAAGGAGGAAAACTCCTTGTTTTTGTGACAAACCATAGTTGGCCGTTTTTTGTATCCTTCTTGTACAAGGAGTCCCTTTTCTTCCTTCTTTCCACTTCTTGACTTTATCTTTGACTAGGAATTCATTTAATGTTATCCTAAATCAGATTACATTGCCCTAAAATAAAGGAAACATGATAAATTGCGGCTAGGGAAGTTAATTAACCCTAGCCATGTACAAGATGGTTTCTTAATTTCCAAGAAACTTCCTTTTCCTTATTTTTTGCCTCTTTAACTTCAAGATCTGATTAGGAAATCTTTAGGTCTTCTTATCCAAGTCAATCCATGTCATTCCTCAGTGAAAAGGGCAGGAAAATTTGTCCAAAGGGCAGCTGCCCCAAATCCCTAAAAAGTAGGAACTTGATAAGGCAAGAAATCCTAGTTTCTTGGGTTCCAAAGAACAGATAAGAACCCTTATTTTAATGGATCTTTTGGCCAACTTCCCCAGTTGGATTCCATGGCATAATGTCTGAAATAACCCACTTAATCTAGGCGTGCAAGGCTGGCAAGGCTGATCTACAAAGTCACACACACACACTCCTTGTAGGATTAGGAGTGCCTCTCGACTAAGAAAGACAAGAACCCCTTTTTCTTGGTCAATCTTGATTGTCTTGACATGTGCTATCACCTCATTGGAACCCCTGGAGATTATATGAGCTGCTGATCGCATCCAATACATTGAAAAATGCCAATTCAAAGACAAAACCCTAGAGGCCCTCAACTGGGATTTCAGCTAGGGACCTTAACTTCATTTTAGTGCTATTCCTTCATTTTGGCTCGGATTTCCTCCATTCTTTTTGCATTCTCTTCAGAATTGACTTAACTTTAATAATCTACACATGTCTCACAAAATGGATCATTTTCTCCTATTTTTTGTACAATTATAATCAAAAGATACGTAAAAGGGATAAGAAATAACATTGAAATGATGCTTAATTTGTGACTTATCAATGGGGCCTCGAGCCCGATACGTAAACCAACTGGGCCTTCGACCCAATGCCTAGTTAAATCAAATGGATTTCAGGTCTGAGAGTTCGTAAATCAAATGGGTCTCGTGCCTGGTCCGTATTTCCAAATCCGAAATCGATTCAAGAACCAATTGGGCCTCTTGCCCGAGAACGTAACTAAATGGACTTCGAGTCCAAGGGTTTCCAAAACAAATGGGTCTCGAATCCGAATTTAGCTTTTCAAATCTAAAACCATTTCTTGAAATCATTTCCAAAACTATAAGTACGGAAAATCAGTGCAAAACCGTAAACCTCGATTTACGCGCAAGCATGTAAATCGCCTCGAAATGCGTGAAACCATGTAATTCACCAACATCCAAATAAACATCATAGAATCTTATCCATAAAACATATAATACATTTATGCATGCCTCACAGTTCAGAAATCAAGATCCACTCACAGACCATCCTAAGCTATCACCTCAGTTTGCGTGCCGTAAGCCTCACCCGGCTAATCGTCGTCACCGGGACTCCCAAACCTGTCCAAATCAATCTAGAGGGTTACTAATTACCTTATTAACCTGTCATTGAAGCCCTGTAATTTTCCCGATTTTTTTAACTATTTTTAAACTTAATCCTAAACCTTCGGGTGTCCCGAACATTATTGAGACGTTGTCCGATCGACACGAAACCAGTCCCAAAATGTTCATTACATCAAATAGATTTAAAGTCATGTAGAACACTTCCCCAAACTACCCTCCACGCGCCGCCCAAAGGGGCTGCGCGTGAAAGCCACGCACTTGCTACAGTGTCACCATCAATCTCGCGTGAACCCGGTCCGCCTGGTTATTCCGGTTCGACCGAACTGGCAAACCGATCTGGTCAGTTCTATCTCGTTTCTCAGTCATTTTGACTCCCATTTCTTCCTATGTTATCCTCTAATCCCCAGCAACCATTCTATGATTTAAAAACCAAGAAAACTAGGCCATAGACTCACCAGAAAATGATGAACAGTGACCACGGCCTTCCTCCTCTATTTCCAGCTGTCCCATCCATCCCCTTCCTTCAAAAACAATCCCAGACGAGTCGTCCTTCTCCCTAGGACACATTAGAATCAAAAGGAGCTCAAAAACGCGACCAAAACTTGATTTTCAATTTTTGAAAACTCACGGGTTCACGGTCAACCTTACCTCCGCCGTGGACCGCCGTTCCCGTCGTCTTTGAGCCTCTCAGGTCACTCTCTCACGGTCACACACGAGCACCGATGGTCATGGTGGTGAGGTGGTTCATGTGTGGGTGTTTGTTTTAGGGGAATAATGGAAAGGGTGGTACTCGGGTTTGAAGAAGAAGGAAAATGATGAAGTCTAATGAAGGTGAAAAAAAAGAGGGATGAACGGTGGATATGAGAGGGAAAGATAAGATGAATGGTTAGGATTAAAGGATGAGAGAAGTGGGAATTATAAAATAATAACAATAATATTATTTTAATCCCAAAACCCACCAATCAAGAATGAGATCCACTTTTTGGGGTTAAAGACCAATGGGATGAGTGACATCCATGGGTCCCACTTAAAAATTCAACCAATCAGATAATGCCAAGTGTCTTTGTCTCGTAATACGTGCATAGTGCAATCAAACTTCCGTGAATCATAACTTTCCCGTTTGAAGTCCGATTTCGGCGTGCAGCTTGTCTACGGATTCGTATCCAGCCGATCTACGTAACGGTCCTCGGTCCTTGGCCATCGGACCTCCTAGTTCAAAAGTCAACTGTTTGCCATTTTTTAACCAAATTACCAAAATACCTCCGAACTTCCGAACGTCATAACTTCTTTCTCGATCGTCGGAATCGGACGTGCCACTTGTCTATGAATTTGTGACGTCCCGAACTACGTCATAGTCATCGGCCAAAGTCCATTTGACCGCCTGAATGAAGAGTCAACGTTTCACCCATTCTAGGGGCAAAATCGTCATTTTGCCCCGTTCGTCCGATTTCACTTAACTAATCACCGATTAACCTCACTAATCCTTGATTAGTCAATCTAATCCTGGAATTCGGGATGGGTCGTTACATACACATAGGAGACTGAAATATAAGCTATCAATTGTGCTACCCAACAATTTTTCTACCTTCAATGTTATTACACCTAATTATCCTGCAGATTCTTTCATTTTAATATTGGATTTTGCCAATTCAATGTTTGATTTATTTTCACTCTCATTGGGAAAGCAGATTTCATTTGGGAACAAGCTTATTGTTCGTTCTATGCCACCATTATTCGGATTGTTTTATGACACTGGTGATGATGCTGTTTTGCTAATTTTTGTTCGTACTTATTGGTCATGTGTTCATGTCCATTTTGGTTGTTGGAGGTGGGTTTTGCCTAATTTTTTCTCCGTTGGTTTTCTAATCGATTATTCTAGGGATTCCATGTTCTGTTCTTCTCCTTTTCATGATTTCCGCTCCTGTGATTTGAAACTTTCATTTGTGATTTAATACATGAGTTACGTGGATTTCATTTTCTGGTTACGAGATTGAGAATTTTTTTACAACTTTGAAGGACTAATAGTTAAGCGAACTACCTGAGCATCGTACATCTCGATTTCAAATTGGTTGGCCTAATTTCAAGTTCGGTATTTGTTGACGACTTTGGGATATTTCACATAGCAGTTTGTAGTATATTATTTTTGTTCTCCATTCGAATATGTATTCTGATTTTATGTTTTTCTTTGTTGGATGTTGATGAATATTTGGATGTGTGCATGAATGTGAAATTTAGTTGCTTTCCACTACCTACTCTTACAGAATCTGTCAGGTATATTTTATGTTCTATAATCATAGCTATCAATGGGTTTTGATGTGTGTTTTCAAACTGTCTTCTGTTGTTGTTCATGCAGGAATTGGAAAGGATATTGTCCAGGTATATTAATGTTCTTCACATTTCTGCTGTTGTTCAGTTTTGCTGGTTTGCCAATTGAACCAATCAAAGCATCAACATTGTTTTTGTCTCAGCTCAACGTTAACCTCAGCCGTCAAACTTTGGGAGAAAATAGGTTAATAGGTTGTTCTCTACTTTTTTCCAATAACTCTGTATCTTTATTTGCATTCATCAATTTGAGTTATGATGCACTGGGTTCTTAGGATTTCGAATTTGGATCTTCAAAGTTTTCAAAACTTTTGGTTTAGGTTGTGAGCCTTACCTTTTAGTTTATTTACTGTCATTTAATAATGTTCTTCATGTTTCTGCTGTTGTTAAAAGGTTTATGGTTTGACAGTTTATCCATTCAAAGCTTCATCGCCCTCTGTATCATAGGTACTCGACCTATCCACAATGTTTGGTATTATTGTCAAAAAATTGTTAATCTTATATTTGATTACATATAAAATTTGTCTTAATTTGTGATCTCTTATTTCGTAAAATGCTTTCGATTACGAGCCACTTAATTGTTTTACTTTTTCTTAGTACATTCGTGTTAGTTGGATATATATTTGATTAACATCAAACTTTAATATAGTGGAAAATCCCTGATTAACATCAACTCATGGACACTCCTTCACTTGGTTGTTTCAGTTTTTTTCTCTCAATATTCTAATTTTCCCTTTCAAATCTGCTTAAACTTTTGCTCACATTGATTTACCCTATTCTGTGGAGAATCCCTGAATAGGCATTATAGCAGCCTTGGATATTCAGATCTCATATGAGGTATGTGTCTGGGTTTTCTTCCATTTGGTGGAAATTTAAATTGTGGTTGCTTTCTAGATTTCTTCCACTTATGGTTGCTTGATGATGCTGTAATAGAGTGGGAATTGTTAAATTTGTCACTGACTATGGTTGAACGTCTCAATTTTTCGTTCATATTCTAGATAAAATGTTGTCATCACAGGGAATTGAGAAATATTTCAGCCAAGAGAAGATTCAAAGTGTTCACAAATTACATGGTCAATTAATGCTTCCTCTTTTACATCTATTTCGAGTAAGGTTCAATCATGTTCACTATGTCTGATTTGGTTTAGGTATTTGTGTTCCAGGTTACTTTCTTTTGTTCTCATCTATTAATCAACTTAATTTCGCTCACCGATGCTTCTCTGGTCATTTGTGTTGGGATTCATTCTATGACACCTGCATATTTCAATTTTGCACTTAGATTTTACGTTTTACAATGTTTACGGTTCCAATTGTTCTCGGTTTTCCGTACAGGAATTTTTTTTTTTGGTTTAGGTCAATTTTGAATTTTGGGGTCTTCCATAATTTTTTATTTACCCTCTTATGTTCCACTTATTCATTGATGAATATCGTTATCTCCTCTTGCTCATCACTCTATTTATTTATGGCATATTTGCGAATATGGTTTGTTAAATGACTTTCAAGAATTTGATTGTCATATGCTATTTTGAGAAACTCCCAACGACACAAAATGATCAATTATTGAATGGATGGTCTATAAGACAACCATAACAGTTCATTTGATGCACAATTGTATATGATTCATAAATGGATGGTCAATTTTTCTGCAGTGATTGACGACTATATATTGTTATTATATTTTTAATTCACTAATATCAATTATTGAAATATATATTTTTACCGTATTTACACCGCGGTAACGCGTGAACTTTTTACTAGTTGATTATCTAATTTTGAAGTTTTAATTTTTATAAAATCACATCAATAACCTTGGGCAATTTACCTGAAAAAAGAGTACTACTAAATGTTACTACCTCATTATAGTAAGTATTCAACTTTATTGTATCAATCCAATATCTTAACAAAAATAAAAAATTAAGCATATGGTTCCATAACGCTGTTACCCTAAGCACATTCCAATTCCCCAACACAGAAGACTAGAAGAGAACAGCCTTTTTGGTCTGTACAAATCCCACCTTCCATTCACACCTCCAAACCTAAAAAAAGCAAACCAGACCCTTCTCTCTCAAACCCAGAGATGGGTAAGCTAAAAACCCTAATAGCTCTTCTCATTCTACCACTCTTCCTCCTCCTGAGCGCCACCACTACTACCACAGCCGACGACTCCGCTGTAATGTCCAAGCTTGCAGACGGCCTGAAGCCCACACCCAAAGGTTGGTCAACATCAACACCCTTCTGCAACTGGGACGGCGTCAAATGTGACACTTCAAACAGAGTGACCGCCATCAATCTAGCTTCTGAATCTCTCTCTGGCTCTCTCCCTTCAAATCTCAACTCTCTCACTCAGCTCACAACTCTCTCTCTCCAAAGTAACTCTCTTTCGGGCCCCTTTCCTTCTTTAGCCAATCTCTCTTCCCTTCAAAAACTTTATATTGATACCAACAATTTCACTTCGATTCCGTCTGGGTGCTTTCAAGGCCTCACAAGCCTGCAGGTTTTGAGTATGAGCCAAAACATCGATCTCGGCCATTGGGTTTTCCCCGCTGAGCTCACTCAAGCTTCCAGCTTGGTCACTTTGGCTGCAGGTAATACAAACTTATATGGCTCTTTGCCTGATATATTTGATTCCTTTCCAAACTTGCAAAATCTGAGACTTTCTTACAATAATTTTACTGGGCCCTTACCAAAATCCTTCTCTGGATCTGGGATTCAAAACCTCTGGCTTAATAATCAGTTAAATGGGTTCTCTGGCACCATTGAAGTTCTATCAAATATGACCCAATTGCACCAGGTTTGGCTTCATAAGAACCAGTTCACTGGTCCGATCCCAGACTTCTCAAAGTGTGAATCTTTATTTGATCTTCAGCTTCGTGATAATTTGTTCTCTGGGATTGTGCCAGCTACATTGACATCCTTGTCTTCCTTGGAAAACGTTACGTTGGACAACAACAAGCTGCAGGGTCCTATGCCTGTATTTGGGTCCAATGTGAAAAAGGCCACAGTTGATGGCACCAATAGCTTTTGTCAAACGACTCCAGGACCTTGTGATCCGCAGGTCACCACTCTTCTTAATGTTGCAGGGGCTTTGGAGTACCCTGTTTTGCTTGCTGAGTCTTGGGAAGGAAATAATGCTTGTGATGGATGGAGCTTCATTGTTTGTGATGCAGGCAAAGTTATCACGGTCAATTTTGAAAACAAGCATTTTACTGGGACCATATCCCCTGCATTTTCCAATTTGACCTCTTTGAAAAATTTGGTGTTGAGTAATAACAATTTGGGCAGCTCCATACCGGATAGCTTGCTAAGTTTGCCTCAACTACAGCTTCTTGATGTGTCAAACAACAATCTAGTTGGGCCGATTCCCAAGTTTCCATCTACGGTGAAGTTAGTTACAAGTGGTAATGCCTTGCTCGGGAAAACTCCCAGCACTGGAGGTGGAGGAGGAGCTCCCTCGGGTTCTGGTTCTAATGGAACTATACCTAGTGGGATTCCGGCTCAGGCACCAAATAATTCTACGACGTCACTTGGTATGATTGCTGGTATAGTTATTGCTGTTGTTATTTTCATCGTGGTGATATTGTTTGTGTCTATCAAATGTTATGCTAGTAAAAAGGATAGGAAGTTTGGAAGGGTGGAAAATCCAATGGCTGGGATCGAAATTGCTAAGAGTGATGTCATGAGTAGTGCAAACGGATATAATGGAGTTGCAAGTGAATTGCATAGCCAAAGCAGTGGTGACCTTCATGTTTTTGAGGGTGGAAATGTCGCAATTTCGATCCAAGTTCTTAGGCAAGTGACCAACAATTTCAGTGAGGATAATATATTGGGGAGGGGGGGATTTGGTGTGGTTTATAAAGGTGAGTTGCACGATGGGACTAAGATTGCTGTTAAAAGGATGGAATCTGTGGCGGTGGGAACTAAAGGGTTGAATGAGTTTCAAGCAGAAATTGCTGTCCTTACAAAGGTCAGGCATAGGCATCTGGTTGCTCTTTTAGGATACTGTATCAACGGCAATGAGAGGCTTTTGGTGTACGAGTATATGCCACAAGGGACATTAACTGAACATTTGTTTGATTGGCGTGAGACCAGAGTGCCTCCACTTACTTGGAAGCAAAGAGTAACAATTGCATTGGACGTGGCAAGAGGAGTGGAATATCTGCACAGTTTGGCTCAACAAAGTTTCATTCACAGAGATCTAAAGCCCTCGAACATACTTCTGGGAGATGACATGAGGGCCAAAGTTGCCGATTTTGGTTTGGTTAAAAATGCCCCGGATGGGAAGTATTCTGTTGAGACACGATTGGCAGGGACATTTGGGTATCTTGCACCGGAATATGCAGGTAATCTGACTTGCACATTTTCATCTCTTATTTGAAGTATCATACGCTCAAGCTTTCCAAGCTATTCTTATATATTTATGCTGCATGACTAGAAGTTATTTCTGTAGTTCATACCGTCTAATTCTTTTGGAGGGTGTGCAAATAATATTTGTCTCCAATGCATGTTTTGTTTTGTTCTGAATAGAATTTGAAACTCCAAAAGAGGAAGGAAAAGAGAAGATAATATCCATTGGTAGTTTATTGAACCAGGCAGCAATTCACTAGGAAGGGATGCTACTATTTAGGAATTTTGTCACTTTGAATCTATGGATTTACTCTACTTTATCAGTCTGATGTTTATGTTGTTATGCTAGAACATTGATTTGGTTTGTGTTTTATGTTCAGCTACTGGTAGAGTGACGACAAAAGTAGATGTATATGCTTTCGGAGTGGTGCTCATGGAGCTAATGAGTGGTAGAAGGGCTCTAGATGATACTATGCCAGATGAAAGGTCTCATTTGGTCTCATGGTTCCGCAGAGTCCTTGTGAACAAAGAAAACATTCCAAAGGCTATTGACCAAACTCTTGACCCTGATGAGGAGACAATGGAGAGCATATACAAGGTTGCTGAGCTGGCAGGACACTGCACTGCTCGCGAGCCGTACCAGAGACCAGACATGGGCCATGCTGTCAACATCTTGGGTCCTCTTGTTGAGCACTGGAAACCTACCACTCGTGACGAAGAAGAGAGCTCTGGCATTGACCTGCAAATGAGCCTTCCCCAAGCTTTGCAAAGATGGCAAGCCAATGAAGGTACTTCAAGAATGTTTGATGATACGTCCTACTCTCAAACTCAATCAAGCATCCCTTCGAAACCTTCTGGATTTGCCGACTCATTTGATTCGATGGATTGTCGGTGATAAGAAAACTAGAGGCCGAAACATTTTCAAGATCAAGAGAAAGAGACCCCAAAAAAAAAAGCCAGGTAATGAATCAGCAAATTTTGATCCCTTCGGATCACCCATGGATCACCCATGGATCACCCATGTGTCGTAGATGTAGATTTATTGTATTTGGTTCTTTTCACGGTCCTTGAGTGGGTAAACCTCATGCATCCACGAACCTGTAAAAACTTTGTGACTTCATGTTGTTAATTCTTTGATAGCTAACAGATCGAGTTGGTCATCATGAGAAAGGAAAATGAAAGAAATGAAAGAAAGTTTGTTGTACCATACTCATTAAAGCCATTATTCAATGATATTCTTTTGTTTTGAATTATGCTATTGTTTGTTGGGTGGACTCCAACTTTTGTTTCTACTTTTGACAACTCATTTGTCAAGTTGATCAGTTTGTTTGATTTCCCAGGCTGTATGAGAAGACACCTGCTTAGGATTCTGGTTTACTTTACTTGCAAGATTTAATGATAAAAAAGGAAAAACAAAGATTTTGGTTATTATAAGGAGTAGGTTGATATGATTGGATTCGATATAAGCTGGAAGAGATTAGCACTTGTTGTATATGGTTAATATTCATCACAGTGTGATCTTTAATAAAAAACACGATATGGAACAAGATATGAAGTTGTGTGAAGAATGAAGTGTTTCTATTATATTGTTTGTTTAATAATTTTTAAGGAATTCGGTGCACATGGGACGTGAAGGAAACATGTTAGGTTGGTTTGAAGATGTGACTTTTGTGGTGGTGCACATGTTGTAGGGACCTTTGTATATGTTAATCATTCATATATCTTTCCTTTCCTATCAGCCACTCCACAGGCAGCAATTTCTGATGGGATCAAGCGGTTTTAAATTTAGAGACGTAATCTGATTCTGATTCATTCATTGTTTATGTGGAATAGGATTTTATACTTGGAACTTCAAAGCCACATTTCATAGCGTAGTATATCCTGGTTTGTTTTAAACAAATGGATCTCCAATTTTGACTTTGAGATGTCTTTTTCTAAACAAAATTGCACTTGTTTACCTATTATAAATTAGTGACTTATCCATGCCTTTACTGGTCGCATCTGGCCATTTATACTTTTGATGTTTTTTTTTAATACAAAGATATTAGAAATGAAATTACAATATACAAATTGAGTATTGATTTTGTTATGGACGAGAGTTAAATAAAAAACTTACCATAAAATGTAGAGAGAAATTGATTGGACCCGTCCTAAATCCCTTGGGATTAACATGGGACGTGCCTACTCCCGTCTGACACGAAGTGTCAGAACAGAGACGATTCCGTCTTTAGCCCAACCGGGACTACCAGAGGGCATCAGGATCCGGAGGAGGAGTGTGATGTCTCGGTCTCTGCTACAGCCCGCATCCACGATCAACCTCAAGGGCATTCAAAACATCAAAAGTCGTGAGTGGACAAAACAAATAATTTAATAAAAACATTTCACAAAAATACATTTTTGCCCTTCACTGAAAAGTATGCATGCATTCGAAAACCATTTATCAAAACGTTCACAAAACCATTTGGGCCTTGGCCCGAAACCGTGAAGCAAGTACATGGGAACTCAACCCAAAACCAGTTTCTGTAGGGACTTAACCCAAATCAACGTACGTGGGTCTCAGCCCAAAACAATAGTCAAAACATAGAACACGGGGTCTCTGCCCTAACCCTCTTTTCAAAACATAGAACACGGGGTCTCTGCCCCAAACCTCTTTTCAAAACATAGAACACGGGGTCTCCGCCCCCAAATCACTTTCCGTAAGAAAACCTCATACGTATCGACATACGTATAACCCATCCTCGGCACTTCTGAAAAGATGCGAACTCGGGGCACTTAGCCCCTGGGGAACACATCCCCGATATATGTCACGATTCATCTCTATACTAGTGTGCACACTACTCGGGATCTCACTCCGAGTCTACGCCCAGGAATTCTCCATCTGGGAGGCTCTGTCTTCGGATCTAGTCTGAGCATCTCTCCGGAATCTGGTCCGGGACCACATCATAACTCTCACTCCTGGAATGTGCTCCCTATGGGGATACTCATTCCGGGTAGTGGATCGTGACTCTCCAGGTCGACGTCTGGAGGAGACCAATCAAATCATGTGGAGGGTATATACATTTTCGAAATACTTTCTTTCTCAACTGGGTCTTATGCCCTAGTCTCAACGGGATTCCTCGAATCTGATTCAAATCCACTTTCCCAGACCTCGGCCTAAATCCACAATTCAACAGGATCTCATGCTCGAATTCTCATTTCATAAACCGAACTGGGACTCAAGTCCGATTTCACAATCCAACGGGGCCTCAAGCCAGATTTTACGATTAACAGCGCCTTAAGCCCGATACCACAATAATGGGGCCTCGAGCCCGGTTTCACAACTAACGGGGCCTCGAGCTCGATACCATAAATCAACGGGGCTTCGAGCTCGATTTCACAATCAACGGGGCCTTAAGCCCGATACCACAGTCAAAGGGGCCTCAAGCCCGATATTATAACCAACTGGCCTCAAGCCCGAATTCGTAAACCAACAGGGCCCTCGGCCCGATCGTATAACTCAAATGGGCCCTCAGCCCGAATTCTCGTCAAATCAAATGGACTTTAAGTCCGAGGGTTTCCAATCAAATGGGTCTCATGCCCGATTTCATATTTCCAAATCCAAAACCCATTCATTAAACCCTCATAGAAAACATAGCACGTATAAGCATTGTATAAAACTGGAAATCTTGAAATACATGCAAATACATAAATACTAGCTACCACAAACAAACACACTCATGGCATCACAAAACATATATTAAAACACTTATAAAAAATTTATGCATGCATCAGTTTAGAAAGAAAGGTCCATTCACGGACCGTCTGAAGCTGCGCCTCGATACACGTGCCATACGCCCTTCCCGGGCCAATCGTCGTCTTCAGAGTTCCCAAACCTGTCCAAATCGTAATAGAAGGTTAATAACTACTTAAATAACCCCTCATTAAAGCCTCGTAATTTTCCTTAATTTTTAAATATTTTTAAAGACGTTCATAAACCTTCGGGCGTCTCGAACTATATCGAAACGGTGTCCAATCGACTCGAAACTAGTCCCAAAATGTTTGTTACATTGAATAGATGATTTCACATGTTGGAACCACCCCCAAAAGATGGTCCCCGCGCCCACACGCGTCGTCCAAAGGGGCTGCGCGTGGGAGCCACGCGCCAACCATTGTCATCTTCAACATTCAGTCGACCGGCTCGTCCGGTTCGGCTCTACAACCCGAATTGGTTGGACCGGCGTGACCGGTCCAAGCCTAAATTTCCTCCATTTTTCGTCCAATGTCACCCAATCTAATCCTAATCTCTTCCTAATCTTATTTTGTAACAACCCGTTCCGAGAGCCGGGATTAGTAGAGGGATTAAGGTGTGATTAGTGAGGATAATCAGTGGTTAGGTGGTCCCGAAAGGTCCGGGAGCCTAGAATGACGATTTTGCCCTTGGTCCGGGCAAAAATGTTGACTTTTATTCGGGTGGTCAATTGGGTATTGGCCAGTGACCAGGACGTAGTTGAGGACGTCACGAACCCGTAGACATGAGGTACGTTCGATTCTGACATCCGAGGAGGAAGTTGTGATGTTCGGAAGGTTGAGGGCTTAACCGTAATTTGGGTAAATTAGGGGGAATAGTTGACTTTTTGTACGAATGGGTTTTGGTAGGTTGACCTAGCATGGTTAGATAGCTTTCGTCGTCCTGAGTTCGATGACAGGCGGCACGTATTCATCGGACTTACGAGGCGAGAGTTACGGGTCTAGGAAGTTTTGACAAACCCGTAAAAATGTGTTAAACAGGAGGGTATTTTGGTCTTTTTGGCGTCTGGGGATTTGTGCAGAGAGAGAAAGCAAACTGGACGGCTGGGATTTAACTAGATGGGATAAGGGTTGAGTGGATGGTGACATGTGGCAAGGGGCTAGAGGATTCTGGGAGAATCCTGTGTGTTCATAGCCCAAATAATTGGGGTGCACTCGTGCAAACCCGTGGTTGTTCTTCGACAAACACAGAGAAACAGAGAGAGCTTGTGAGGAGAAGTTGAGGAGTGATCGTGGTAATTGACGAGTCCTGGTGAGTGAGGGAGGAACGGGAGACTGAAAGGAAGCTGGTGGTCGTGAAGAGATGGTGGAATCGTGCACGACGGCACGGCGGCGGTGCGGCAAAGTTTTTGGGGGAAACAGGGAGACCGTGAGCGTTTGGTGGTGGCTACGCCGTGAGGTGGCTCAAACCATGACCGTGGGATGTTCAGGAGGTTGCAGGGAGGCCAACGAACACCGTGGCACGCGGCGGTGCACACGGCGGAGCTGCAATCGAAGGGTAAGTTTTCTTTCTCTGTTTTTCCCGTAAACTTCATTTGGAAAGTAGTGAGTCTGAGTTTAGAACCGAGAGGATTGAAGGTCAGGGTGATGTTTAGGGAGGTCCTAGGAGTGGTTTGTGGTGGTCGCCGTGACGGGGCGTACACGGCGGAGCTCAGTCGAAGTGGAGTACTCTATTACTCTGTTTCGGCCGTGAACTTCAAACCCAAAGTCGTCGAGTTTGGGGCTGAGTCGACGGCATAGGAGGGTTGGTCTAGGTTCAGTAAGGCCCTAAGGATTGTCTGGTGTCGCCGCCGTGACGGGAGGTGACCGGAGCAGATGGATCGTGAAACAGGGGTTTGAGGGCTGTCTAGTTCGAGCTGGAATCGACGATGGTGGGACTGTGTCGAGATTAGAGGAGTAGGGGAATGGATTCTTGGTGTCTGGACGAAACCGTGGGTGGAAGAAGGGAAGGAAATGGTGACCGGACGGCGGAGAATGCTCCTCGCCGGTTCAATTCACGACGGCTGGTTCAGCACAGTGAGGTCGAGGTTGATGATGCTACTGTAGCTGGCGCGTGAGGGCCACGCGCAGCCACTTTGGGCGGCGCGTGGGGGCGCGTGCGGCAGCGGTTGGGAAAACGGTCAACATGGTTTTTGGTCTAGGAGTTGTGGTGAGTTCAATGGAGTTGGTTTCGAGTCAATCGGACGTCGTTTGAGTTTAGTTCCGCAAGGGTGAATGTTTAGGGTCCCGGGTTTTAGGTTTTCGATTCGGGGCCTGTTGAGGAAATTTAGGTGAATGTTCGTAGATGTATTAGTGACGTATTTTTGACGATGATTGACAGGATCGGGATTTCCCGAGGAAGCCGAGAAACGTGCTGGACGTTCGGGACGCGAGTAGGGCTCAGTACTGTGAGTGGACCCCTTCTTTCAACTCGAGCATGCATAACTGTTTTCTATCATTGTTTTATGGCTTTTAATCACTATTCTATATTTATCGAATATGTTTTGGTTGATTTTACATGATTGCACGTTTTTCAAGGAAGTTCGGTTTTCAGCATGTTTTACTATAAGTGGTTTTCATTGGTTTACAAAGGGATTTTGAAACATGATTTGGTGATTAAATGATTTTCGGAAAGTGGAATTTGATTGAAAAATTGGAAAGTGGATTCCGGATTTGGGTTCGGAATGACGGTTCTGGATGCCGGAAGGGCATCGGACCAGTGATTTCGGATTCGGGTTTGGATGTGGATTGGTAAATGGTTTTCAAATGGTTTTGGGATTGGATTTGCTGGATCTGGATATTGGGTTTAAAGACCCGGATATATGTGACGGGAGACCGGCCAGAATGGGTTTAAAGACCCGGATTGAGTTTAAAGATTCGGGAGTTTAAAGACTCGGATATATTGATTTCCTCCGTAGGCCTTGAGTTTAAAGACTCGGGAGTTTAAAGACTCGGATATGATTAAGGCCTGGATTGAGTTTAAAGACTCGGGAGGTTAAAGACTCGGATAGGTCCAGCAGGTTTGATTGGGAAATGATGATTTGAGCTTTATGGTTTATGACACGGGTTTTGATACTCATGCTATGATTTTCCATACCTGTTTTATAGTGTTTCTGTTTCTTATGATGTTTTATGAGAACTGTGTTAGATCTATGTTATTAACTGTTGGTTATGCATGTGGTTTTCAAAACGGAGGGTTAAATTCGGTTTCTGATAAATGGTTTTAGAACTTTTCTTTTATTATGGTCCACTCACATCTTTTGTTTTAACTTGCCCTCCAGGTTGTGGAGCTAGCGCGGGGTCTTGACGTCGAGGCAGAGTCCGAGGCATAGAAGTGACGTGAGGGATCCCCGGAATAGTTCAAAGTCTTCCGCGTGCGTGTAATTTATCGGTTTCTAGTTCCTTGTATTTTCGTACTATGCTCTGTAAAGGATAACTTCGGGATATATTTTGTTTAATTACTCCTGCGACTGACTGGGTTTGAGTGAGTTTTACTTGGGTGTTGTGTCGGGGAGTCAGACGGGAGCGGGATTTACCTCGGGTTTCGGGGTGAAACCGGGGTGGGTCCTGACAATTGGTATCAGAGCATAGGTTTGTCGGGTTTGTGGGGTTTGTTGGTTTGTGAGGTTGTGTTTTAGTTGTTTGACTACTTCTATGCCTCTTTCAGCGTGCGGTTGACGATGCCTCCGAGACGTAGACCCTCTCCACAACCTGAAGAAGTAGCAAGAGAGACTGAGAGTACTACGATTGAGCGAGCCCAGCGGCTCGGGGCGACTACGTTTAGTGGTGGGGCTGATCTTGAGGAAGCCCAGAGGTGGATTACCAGACTTGAGCGGATTTTTGCGGTGATGCATTATCCGCCGGAGGAGCGAGTGTTGTTGGCTACGTTTCTGTTGGATGGTATGGCGTACGAGTGGTGGTATACCCTCGAGTTGTCTGGTTGGGATGTCCATAGTGTGACCTGGGAGACGTTTAGGGAACGGTTCCTGGAGCAGTATTATCCTCGTTCTTTCCGGGATGCCAAGGAGGCGGAGTTTCTGCAGCTCCAGCAAGGGAATATGACAGTGGCAGAGTATGAACGGAAGTTCCAGATGTTGTCTCGGTTTGCTCCTGCTTTTGTAGCCACTGAAGCCGAGAAATGCCGTAGGTTTGAGTTGGGCCTGCGAGGTGAGATTCGAGCCATAGTGACGACCGGATCTTTTGCTACTCTTCGAGACTTGTTAGATGCTGCGGTGAGGGTGGAGGCTAGTTTGCCGGTGCGACGCCGGGAACCATCTATTCCTGGAGCTTCGAGCCAGCGGACACCAAAAAGTGGTAACTTCGGTGGAGCGTCCTCGTCGGGCGAGGATCGTTTTGGTAGGCCTGGCAGTTTCCAGAGTTCAGGATTTTGGGGTTACCGTGCACAGCCGAATCCGCAAGCGAGTGCGACCTCTGTAGCGTCTACAGGGAGACCGAGCAGTGGACCAGGTTGGAACGTGTGTTTCTACTGCGGGGAGCGAGGTCATTTCCGACGTGAGTGTCTACTGTTGCCACAGGAAGGTGGTGTAGGCAGAGGAGTAGCGGAGTCCGGAAAGAGTACATCGTCAGGGATAGCAAGCCCGAGAAGAGGTGGTGGCACTGCTACTAGTAGTTCGAGGAGACGTGGTAGAGCGTCGGGATCTCAGGCCCGGGTGTTCTCGATGACCCAGCAGGAGGGTCAGTCGACACCAGATGCGGGGACAGGTACTTATATTACTTTTGGTTGTGCTGTACTTAGGTTTGGTTGTTGGATCTCAGGGTAGAGTCTAGGAGTTTTCCTAGAGGACTTGGAGTGTTACAGTAAGTTCCGTAGAAGGATGACGGAAGGTACAGGAAAAGAGTGACTATAACTGATCGATATGAAGTTATTGGAGGAGAGAAACCACAAGCTAGAGTTTGCCTTTAGGACTTTGTAGATTGATTCCGACAGTGGCCGAAGTAGCAGCCGAGGGAGATGGGTGGACGATTTTTTGGGTTAGTAGTCGAGTTGGTTTGGGAAGGTAGGGTGGTTGTATGCGAAGAGGTACTCTATGACTTCTGTCGGGTACTGTGAAATAAGGTATTTTAGAATACCTTTGTTTGCTGTTCATAGAGTTTCCCTTGCGTATACCATGCAGCTGTTACATAGTTAGGGTTGGCCGTGGTAACAGTAGTTGGGGATGGAGTGAAATACCCAAGGTGGAGATGATAGACAGGAAACCCAGGAGAGGTTGTTGTTGACCTAGTGTTGGTGACCAGGTAGGAGACCCTAGGTGTCGGGAACTATGTGTGGAATTTCGGGGACGAAATTCTTTTTAGGGGGGTAGATTGTAACAACCCGTTCCGAGAGCCGGGATTAGTAGAGGGATTAAGGTGTGATTAGTGAGGATAATCAGTGGTTAGGTGGTCCCGAAAGGTCCGGGAGCCTAGAATGACGATTTTGCCCCTGGTCCGGGCAAAAATGTTGACTTTTATTTGGGTGGTTAATTGGGTATTGGCCAGTGACCAGGACGTAGTTGAGGACGTCACGAACCCGTAGACATGAGGTACGTTCGATTCCGACATCCGAGGAGGAAGTTGTGATGTTCGGAAGGTTGAGGGTTTAACCGTAATTTGGGTAAATTAGGGGGAATAGTTGACTTTTTGTACGAATGGGTTTTGGTAGGTTGACCTAGCATGGTTAGATAGCTTTCGTCGTCTTGAGTTCGATGACAGGCGGCACGTATTCATCGGACTTACGAGGCGAGAGTTACGGGTCTAGGAAGTTTTGACAAACCCGTAAAAATGTGTTAAACAGGAGGGTATTTTGGTCTTTTTGGCGTCTGGGGATTTGTGCAGAGAGAGAAAGCAAACTGGACGGCTGGGATTTAACCAGATGGGATAAGGGTTGAGTGGATGGTGACATGTGGCAAGGGGCTAGAGGATTCTGGGGGAATCCTGTGTGTTCATAGCCCAAATAATTGGGGTGCACTCGTGCAAACCCGTGGTTGTTCTTCGACAAACACAGAGAAACAGAGAGAGCTTGTGAGGAGAAGTTAAGGAGTGATCGTGGTAATTGACGAGTCCTGGTGAGTGAGGGAGGAACGGGAGACTGAAAGGAAGCTGGTGGTCGTGAAGAGATGGTGGAATCGTGCACGACGGCACGGCGGCGGTGCGGCAAAGTTTTTGGGGAAACAGGGAGACCGTGAGCGTTTGGTGGTGGCTACGCCGTGAGGTGGCTCAAACCACGACCGTGGGACGTTCAGGAGGTTGCAGGGAGGCCAACGAACACCGTGGCACGCGGCGGTGCGCACGGCGGAGCTGCAATCGAAGGGTAAGTTTTCTTGCTCTATTTTTCCCGTAAACTTCATTTGGAAAGTCGTGAGTCTGAGTTTAGAACCGAGAGGATTGAAGGTCAGGGTGATGTTTAGGGAGGTCCTAGGAGTGGTTTGTGGTGGTCGCCGTGACGGGGCGTACACGGCGGAGCTCAGTCGAAGTGGAGTACTCTATTACTCTGTTTCGGCCGTGAACTTCAAACCCAAAGTCGTCGAGTTTGGGGCTGAGTCGACGACATAGGAGGGTTGGTCTAGGTTCAGTAAGGCCCTAAGGATTGTCTGGTGTCGCCGCCGTGACGGGAGGTGACCGGAGCAGATGGATCGTGAAACAGGGGTTTGAGGGCTGTCTGGTTCGAGCTGGAATCGACGATGATGGGACTGTGTCGAGGTTAGAGGAGTAGGGGAATGGATTCTTGGTGTCTGGACGAAGCCGTGGGTGGAAAAAGGGAAGGAAATGGTGACCGGACGGCGGAGAATGCTCCTCGCCGGTTCAATTCACGACGGCCGGTTCAGCACAGTGAGGTCGAGGTTGATGATGCTACTATAGCTGGCGCGTGAGGGCCACGCGCAGCCACTTTGGGCGGCGCGTGTGGGCGCGTGCGGCGGCGGTTGGGAAAACGGTCAACATGGTTTTTGGTCTAGGAGTTGTGGTGAGTTCAATGGAGTTGGTTTCGAGTCAATCGGACGTCGTTTGAGTTTAGTTCCGCGAGGGTGAATGTTTAGGGTCCCGGGTTTTAGGTTTTCGATTCGGGGCCTATTGAGGAAATTTAGGTGAATGTTCGTAGATGTATTAGTGACGTATTTTTGACGATGATTGACAGGATCGGGATTTCCCGAGGAAGCCGAGAAACGTGCTGGACGTTCGGGACGCGAGTAGGGCTCAGTACTGTGAGTGGACCCATTCTTTCAACTCGAGCATGCATAACTGTTTTCTATCATTGTTTTATGGCTTTTAATCACTATTCTATATTTATCGAATATGTTTTGGTTGATTTTACATGATTGCACATTTTTCAAGGAAGTTCGGTTTTCAGCATGTTTTACTATAAGTGGTTTTCATTGGTTTACAAAGGGATTTTGAAACATGATTTGGTGATTAACTGATTTTCGAAAAGTGGAATTTGATTGAAAAATTGGAAAGTGGATTCCGGATTTGGGTTCGGAATGACGGTTCTGGATGCCGGAAGGGCATCGGACCAGTGATTTCGGATTCGGGTTTGGATGTGGATTGGTAAATGGTTTTCAAATGGTTTTGGGATTGGATTTGCTGGATCTGGATATTGGGTTTAAAGACCCGGATATATGTGACGGGAGACCGGCCGGAATGGGTTTAAAGACCCGGATTGAGTTTAAAGACTCGGGAGTTTAAAGACTCGGATATATTGATTTCCCCCGTAGGCCTTGAGTTTAAAGACTCGGGAGTTTAAAGACTCAGATATGATTAAGGCCTGGATTGAGTTTAAAGACTCGGGAGTTTAAAGACTCGGATAGGTCCAGCAGGTTTGATCGGGAAATGATGATTTGAGCTTTATGGGTTATGACACGGGTTTTGATACTCATGCTATGATTTTCCATACCTGTTTTATAGTGTTTCTGTTTCTTATGATGTTTTATGAGAACTGCGTTAGATCTGTGTTATTAACTGTTGGTTATGCATGTGGTTTTCAAAACGGAGGGTTAAATTCGGTTTCTGATAAATGGTTTTAGAACTTTTCTTTTATTATGGTCCACTCACATCTTTTGTTTTAACTTGCCCTCCAGGTTGTGGAGCTAGCGCGGGGTCTTGACGTCGAGGCAGAGTCCGAGGCATAGAAGTGACGTAAGGGATCCCCGGAATAGTTCAAAGTCTTCCGCGTGCGTGTAATTTATCGGTTTCTAGTTCCTTGTATTTTCGTACTATGCTCTGTAAAGGATAACTTCGGGATATATTTTGTTTAATTACTCCTGCGTCTGACTGGGTTTGAGTGAGTTTTACTTGGGTGTTGTGTCGGGGAGTCAGACGGGAGCGGGATTTACCTCGGGTTTCGGGGTGAAACTGGGGTGGGTCCTGACATATTTCCTATCATTCCATGTTTTAAAAACCTAAAAATCACGTCGATAACTCACCGATTCAATTCGGTGAACAGTAGCCCCGCCTTCCTCCATCCATATCTCTCGACTCCGGCCGCCCTCCGCCCTACAACCTGGTTCAGTGAGGTCGTCTCAACCCCTAGAAGCTGCTAGGTTCATTCAAATCGATCAATGACGCCTAAAACTAATTTTTGAATTTCAAACTATAAACAAGTTCTCGGGTTACCTGGGCTCTGGGCTATCGCCGCCTTCCACGGTGGCCGGCAATCCTGTCCCTTGCCTCACAGCCCCACACTCAGTCTGTCTCACACTCAAGGAATAGATGAAGATAGGTGGGGGTGATATGGGTGGTGTTTGTGCGAGATTGGGTATGGACGAACAAAGAAGTGAAGATGATATGCATGATTGTGTTTGAGTCTGCAATGGATGAGTGACACTTGTCACTCATCCATTGGGCCAAGGAAAAATATCTGAGGCCCACTTGCTGCCAAAAGTTTACTGTCTCGTAAAACGTGCAATAGTACGTTTGAACTTCCGTGAACCGTAACTTTTCCGTCGAACGTCCGATTTCGACGTGCCACCTGTCTACGGATTCGTATCGACTCGATCTACGTAATGATTCTTGACCCTCGGCTGTCGGACCAACCGGGTCAAAAGTTAACTTTTCGCCCTTGTTCAGAGTCAAAATCGTAATTTCGCCCGAACGTCCAATAATCCTCGTTTAATTACCGATTAGCCTCGCTAATCCGTCATTAAGTCCTAATTAATCCCAATAATCCGGGACGGGTCGTTACAAAAATCCTTCTAGGGCACACGACTATCAGGGAATACAAAAGGTACTTTCTGATGTGTTAACTTGTTCATGTGTTTATTGGTCACTTCTCGTCCTTCATGCTGACAGGACCCATCCCAATCCCCCCGGGATTAGTGCGGGATGACCCTGCTCCCGTCTGACACGGAGTGTCAGACAAGGGATAATTTCGACCTTTGTCCTCCCGAGCTATCAGAGTACGCCAGGATCCGGAGGAGGCATGTGATATCTCGGTCTCTGCTACAGTCCACATCCGATGTCAACCTGAAGGGCAGTCAAAACATTAAAAACTGTGAGTGGACAAAACAAGAGTTTATAAAAACATTTAATAAGAAGACATTTGTACCCTCCACTAAAAAGCATGCATGCATTCGAAAACCATTTATCCAAAACAAACCATATGTGGGACTAAGCCCAAAGCATATATAAATCAAGGTCGAAAGGACCACAATGAAAACGACCATACGGGCCACTGCCCAAATCCATACGGGACTCGGCCCCAAACCATAAAGAAACCAAGTACACGAGCCACTGCTCAAATCCTGTGCACACCTGTACACACCACATATCATATATCATATATTCATCACAATCATATATATAAGTCACACAACCAATCCTGTCACGGTATCCAAAGCCACGCGCGTGCTATCCAGGTCTCAATCCGAGTCTTCTCAAAGTCAAGATCAATATCCGTAGACCACTGACCCTACCCGAGGTAATAGTAATCATAGCCTTCCTGAGAGTAAGGAACCCAACTGGGGGGGTGACTCCACTCAGTCGGTGCTCCGTGACTACTCCGGGGTCCACCCAGGCCAACGACCCTCCCCGGAGGAGATAATAGAAGTAAAGGAAGGTAGACGAACATATATATACATAACATAAACATTCATGACCGGTTCCCCTGAACCGTCATGATCCATAATATCCATAAGCAAGTAACATGCCGGTTCCCATAAACCGTCATGTACCGTAATAACATAACCAAGGTTCATGCCGGTCCCCATAAACCGTCATGAACCAGAATGACCTGACAAGGTTCATGCCGGTTCCCATAAACCGTCATGAACCACAATGACCTTTCCAGAGTTCATGCCGGTTCCCATAAACCGCCATGAACTTGGAAATCCATCTAGGGTCCCTGACCCGAAATCATCAGTGTAAAACATCGGGGTCTCGTGCCCGAACATATGACATCAACTGGGCACCGTGCCCGGAATCTGAGGTCATATGCCCGAGACAAAACCAAATGGGTTTCATACCCGAGTTGATCCTTTTAGAAATCCAAAACCAAATCATTTAAGTCAATAACGAAATACAGACCCGTATAAGCACCGTATAAGGTCGAAACCTCGAAATACGTGCTTATACGTAACCACATACAAATGCACCCATGGCATCCTCAAACAAGTAATAAAACATATAATAAACATTTATGCATGCACCAATTTAGAAAACAAGGTCCACTCACAGACCGTCCGAGCTGCCGCCTCGATTTACGTGCCATACGGCTTCCCGAGCCGATCACCATCACCGGGACATCCAAACCTGTCCAAATTAATTTAGAGGGTTACTAACTACTTATATAACCCCTCACTAAAGCCCCGTAATTTTCCCGTATTTTTAACTATTTTTAATCCCGAACCTAAACCTTCCGATGCCCCGAAACATATCGAGACGGTGTCCGATCGACTCGAAACCAGTCCCAAAATGTTCGTTACATCGCCTAGATGATTTCGTATGTTGAACACATCCCCAGAAACCCCACCACGCGCTGCCACGCGCCGCCCAAAGGCCCCTGCGCGTGGGCTCACGCGCCGGTGAACAGTGCGTCGTTCCCAGCGATCGAACTGGTCTGGGCCGGCCGGTCCGGTCCGACCTCTGCAACTGGACCGGCGTAACCGGTCCAGGCCTCCTTCTCCCTCATTTTCGGTCCGATTTCCTCCATTCCAATTCCTAAATTCCTATTTTCTCATTTCCAATCTATCCTAATCAAGAAAACTAGGAAAAACCCCACAAAACCCGTCCGTCCAATTCTCCCCTAATCGGTCCAATTTTTCCGATTGCACCCAGGGCTGCTCAGCCCTTCACCGCCGTCCAAACCACCCTCTACACCTTCCTACAACCTCAATAAACTCATCCTAATCATTAGAACTCAGCCCTAACACCTAAAACCCGAAAATGAAATTTGAAGGTAAAATTTTTACCTTCGCGGGTCCACGACCACCGTGCACGGCCGCCCCCGATCTCGCCACCATCCAGTCCGTCCTGGCCTCCTCTCTCACTCTCTGTTCTCTCCAGGAGTATTTGGGATTAAGGGTTTGGTGTTTGGATCGCACAGAGGAGAGGAATGAGATCGGGTTTGGTTGGAGGGAAAAATGGAAAATGGATGCACGGTGAATGGTTGGATGCATGTATGTGGAATGGTAGCCAGTGGATGGGTGACAAGTGTCACTCATCCATTGGTTGCTGAAAAGTAACTGGCCCCACTAAAGACAAACGGTCCTCGTAAAACGTGTAATTGTGAATAGTAACCGGGAACTTCCGTGAACCGTAACTTCGCCGTCGAACGTCCGAATTCGACGTGCCGCCTGTCTACGGATTCGTATCGTCCTTATCTACGTAACGGTCTTCGGCCCTCGGCCATCGGACCTCCTGGTCAAAAAGTCAACTTTTGACCTCCTATTCACCCAAATTACCAAAATGCCCTTGGGCTTCCGAACGTCATAACTTCTTCTACGAACGTCGGAATTGAACGTGCCACCTGTCTATGAACTCGTGACGTCACGAACTACGTCACGGTCATCGGTCAAAGTCCATTTGACCGCCCGAACGAAAAGTCAACGTTTTGCCACGCCAAAGGGCAAAACGGTCATTTTGCATCGTTCGTCCGATTTCGCCTAACTAATCATTGATTAGCCTCACTAATCGTGATTAGTCACTAATCTAATCTAGGAATTTGGGACGGGTCGTTACACATGCTTTGTGGGACTTACAAATTACAATTGTTGATGGGTTTGTTAAACACAATTTAAATCCTTTTTTTCCATTGGGTTATCATTTAGGGCTGCTACTTAATTATTTTGATATTTTTGTTGAGGTTTAAGAATTAAAGGGAATAAGAACATACGTAGACGTGCAACACATTTGGAGATGCTCATAATCCACTTTCATAGCCATTTCGGCCTTGCCATTGCTTTGCCTTTTTCAATTAAAACTTGATTGACAATTTCCTATTTTTATGTTTTTCTTTTAAAAAACTCGCGACTCAAAGTTTTAGCCCTTCAAAGCTCAAGGAGTTCCAATTTTTTTGGGGCTTTTAAATATCAAATATCGATAGCAGTTGTCTAATTTTTCTTGCAAATGCACAAGTATTAGATAGCATAGCAAATGTAAGACCCGTGTCTTGGAGCGAACGGTGAACAATCCCACATTCCTGCGAGGGGGAATGGTCTGTGAGAGGATGGTGGTGTGCCTTAAAGGTGTAGGCACACACCTATCTAGCATTAGGCCTTTTGGGAGCTCAAGTGGCTTTGGGGGCGATTGGAACCCCAAAGTTAAGCGAGTTGAGGCTGGTGCAATTCCATGATGGGTGACCCCCTGGGAAGTTGCACCATGAGCTCCCGAAAACAAAACCGTGAGGGCGAGGCCCAAAGCGGACAATATGGTGCTAGATGAGTGGGGTCCTGAAAATTTGGTATCAGAGCCAGACCCCGACCGGGAAGTGTGCCAGCGATGACGCTAGGCCCTAAGGGGGGTGGATTGTAAGACCCGTGTCCTAGAGGGAACGGTGAACAATCCCATATTCCTGCGAGGGGGAACGGTCTGGGAGAGGATGGTGGTGTGCCTTAAAGGTGTAGGCACACACCTATCTAGCACTAGGCCTTTTGGGAGCTCAAGTGGCTTTGGGGGGGCATAGGAACCCCAAAGTTAAGCGAGTTGAGGCTGGTGCAATTCCATGATGGGTGACTCCCTGGGAAGTTGAACCATGAGCTCCCGAAAACAAAACCGTGAGGGCGAGGCCCAAAGCAGACAATATGGTGCTAGATGAGTCGGGTCCTAACCGAGAAGGGTCGGGTCCTGACACAAAGCACAAGTAAGGGTTATCGTAACACGAAAATGTTGGAAGAAAAATATGACAAATAAAATAACACAATCCTTAACAATGATATCCTAAAAAGAGAACTAATTAGATGATAATATAGCAGTACAAACAAGGGCCGAGTCCAACAAGGACTTAATGAAAATTCAAAGCAATGAATTATATAGTTTGCAAGTAGGTACTCAACACTAAGTAGATATGCAAGACTTCTAAAGAAAGACACAACAATGAAAAACAAGCTTAGAAGGTGTCATGATTACAAGCATGTACATTAATTATTTTGAAGAAAGATTAGAAAAAATAAATTTAAACTCTTCTCCTAAGGATGAACTCCAAGTGCAAGCCATGAGCAACCTTCAAGAACAGATTTTGATCTTCGTGAACAAGACTCACGAACAATGTGATGACCCGTCCCAAATTAACGGGATTAATTAAGGATTATTGATGGATTAGCGAGACTAATCAAGGATTAGACGAGGATTAGCGGACGAGCAGGGTGAAATGACGATTTTGCCCCTAGAATGGGCGAAACGTTGACTTTTCGTTCAGGCGGTCAAATGGACTTTGACCGATGACTGTGACGTAATTCAGGACGTCATGAGTTCATAGACAGGTGGCATGCTCGATTCCGACGTTCGAGGAAAAATTTATGACGATCGGAAGCCCAAGGGCATTTTGGTAATTTGGTTGAATAAGGGCCAATAGTTGACTTTTGACCCGGGAGGTCCGATGGTCGGGGGCCGAGGACCTTTACGTAGAGCGGGATGATACGAATCCATAGACAGGCGGCACATCGAATTCAGACGTTCGACGAAGAAGTTACGGTTCACGGAAGTACAAAAGTACTATTGCATGTTTTACGAGACGAGGAACTTTTGGAATTAAGTTGGGCCCAGATATTTGTTATTGGACCAATGGATGAGTGACAAGTGTCACCCATCCACTGGCCATTCCTTTTCCTTCATGCATATCACAATTTTCTCTTCATCGATCATTTTCCATCACCGAGACCCGATCTCACCCACCTTGAACCAATCCAAACCTTCACCCCATATGACCATGCCTGGAGCACCATGTGACAGGACCCGCCCCAAATCCCTCGGGATTAACGTGGGACGTGCCTGCTCCCGTCTGACACGAAGATATTTCCGTCTTTTGACCAACTGGGCTATCAGAGTACGCCAGGATCCGAAGGAGGAATGCGATGTCTCGTCTCTGCTACAGCCACATCCGCGATCAACCTGAAGGGCATTCAAAACATAAAAGTTATGAGTGGACGAAACAAATAATTTTATAAAAACATTTCATAAAAGACCTTTATGCCCTCCATTAAAAACATATGCATGCATTTAAAAACCATTTCTAGGGTTCATGCCCGGTTCCCATAAACCGTCATGAACCATCAAACCATTTGGGCCTTAGCCCAAACCAAAACACGTGGGAACTCGTCCCAAAATCATCTCATATGGGTCTCAGCCCAAAACCACTACGCGTGGGTCTCAGCCCAACGCCATCTCAGTGAAAACCTGTCCACATATACATATATACATATATAACCCATCCTAGGCACTTCCGGAGAAGATGCCATCTCGGGGCACACAACCCCTAGGGATCACATCCCCGATATAATCACGATGTCATCGTATCTATCTAGTGTGCACACTACTCGGGGTCTCACTCCGAGTCTTCTCCCAGGAATCTCCATCTGGGAGGCTCAATCTCTGGATCTAGTCCGAGCTCTCTCTCTCTGGATCTAGTCCACATATCTCTCCGGAATCTAGTCCGGGTCCACAACATCATAAGTAACCTCCACTCCTGTAACAGGATCCCTATGGGGATACCCACTCTGGTCTGTGGATCGTGACTCTCCAGGTCGACGCTGGAGGAGACCAATCAATCATCTCATAAGGAGGGTATATACATACCAGTATATCAAAACCCATAAAAGTGGGACTCACGCCCGATAACACAAAGCAAATGGGCCTCCAGCCCGAACATAGAACTCAACAGGGCCTCTCGCCCGATTTCACAATAATTGGGGTTCGAGCCCGAACTCAAATCAACTGGGCATCGAGCCCGATATCTCAAGGTCTGTCACGATCCCGATCGTAGCGATGCGTGCAACCATCAATCCAGGACCGCTCTCAATCCTGGTATGTCGCCGTGAACACATCACTGCCGCGACCATCTCGGGACCATGGTGCACACGTCGCCGATCGATCCTCTACACCGTCAGCACTCCGAAGTCGAGCCTCCAGTGGCTGCTCGACAACGGGACGTGCATCGTGACCTTTTCGGAAGGAACGCATCCCAATCCGGAGGCGAGCGTCACGTCGTCCGTCGCCGTGCACACAGCACCCGTCGCGACTACGACTCAGACCTACGGGTCATCAATAGGGTCTCATGCCCGAGTCAAAATCGAATCCAAATGGGTCTCATGCCCGAATAATCAAGACCATATGGGTCGTTTTACTTTTCAAAACCGTTTCATGAAAACCGAAAGCGTAATCGCGTATAAGCACGTATGAAACCCGAAAACCTCGAAGTACGTGCCCATACGTAAACACACACCAAAATGCACTCAAGGCATCCCAAAACACATATTAAAACATATATAAAACATTTATGCACGCATCGATTTCAGAAATAAAGTCCACTCACAGACTGTCCGTGCTGCTGCCTCGATATGCGCGTCGTACGCCTTCCCGGGTCAACCATCGCCTTCGGGGTACCCAAACCTGTACAAATCACTTTAGAGGGTTACTAACTAGTTAATTAACCCCTCACTAAAGCCCCCCTAATTTTCCGGGATTTTTAATAATTTTTAAATGCGCACCGAAACCTTCGGACAGCCCGAACTATATCAAGACGATGTCCGATCGACTCGAAACTAGTCCCAAAATGTTCGTTACATCGAATAGATGATTTGACATGCTGGAACCTTCCCTAGATGCTTCCTCACGCGCCTCCACGCGCCGCCTGAAGTGGCTGCGCGTGGAGGCCACGCGCCTGCTACAGTGTCATCCCCTACCTCGCGTCGACTGGTCTGAACCGGTCCGTCCCAGTTCGCCTGTAACTTGGACCGGCGTGACCGGTTCAAGCTCATTCCGGCCCAGTTTTTCACCGTTTTCAATCCTAATCAATCCTAACCTTCCTATAATCGTCCTAGGAACTTAACCCAATCGATTAAAAGCCCTAAAACCCACGAAACCCGACCGGTCCAATAAACCCCTCACGGTTCAAATATCCAATCTCCTCCCCAGGGATTCCCCGAAGTCCAAAACCTCTCAAAACCTTCCTAACACACTCCTAGCAACCTATTTACTTCAGAGAAACCATCCAAATCGACCCATAACAATTAAAATGGAAAATGAACAAAATCGAGTAAAACCGATTACCTCGAGCGGTTCCTCCTCCGCCGTCCACGGCGGTGCTTCCTGGGCCGGCCACCACTTTCCTCAGCTCCTCTTCTCACTCTCTGTCCTCTCACAAATGGGTTTAGGGTTGAAGGGTTTGGATTGGATGAAAATGGTGGATCGGTTTTGGTTTGAAAGGAAGAAAATGAATGATTGATGAAGGGGAGAGATATGCATGAGTTGTTGGGTTCGGCAATGGATGGTGACACTTGTCACTCATCCATTGGCCTGTCCAAAATATCTGGGCCCCATTTGTTGCCAAATAGTCCCCGTCTCAAAAAACGTGCAATAGTACGTTCGAAGTTCCGTGAACCGTAACTTCGCCTTCGAACGTCCGAATTCGACGTGCCGCCTGTCTACAGATTCGTATCGTCATGATCTACGTCACGGTACTCGGCCCTCGGTCATCGGACCTTCCGGGTCAAAAGTCAACCGTTGGCCCCTTTTCACCAAATTTACCAAAATGCCCCTAATCTTCCAATCGTCATAACTTCTTCCACGGATGTCGGAATCGAACGTGCCACCTGTCTATGAACTCGTGACGTCCCGAACTACGTCAAGATCATCGGTCAAAGTCCATTTGACCATCCGAACGAAAAGTCAACGTTTTGCCCATTCTAGGGGCAAAATCGCCATTTTGCCTCGAATTTCCGCTAATCCTCGTCTAATCCCCGATTAGCCTTGCTAATTCGTCATTAATCCTTAATTAATCCCGTTAATTTGGGACGGGTCGTTACACCATGAGAGTGAGAGGAGGCTGAGGATGCTGAGGAAGGTGGCAGGAGGCGGCTGGGGCACCGTGCACGGCTGAGAAATGGTAAGTACTCGGTTTTGCGATTTTCCCCTTTTAATTTGATTTGTACGTTATGGTTGGCTTGGGATGATTAGAGGGTGATTATTAGGTTGGTAGGACGGTTCTAAGGTGGTTTTGGGCAGTGGTTGACGGCTGTGAAGCCCAGGGTGGATTTTGAAAGATTGAAACGTGAAGGGGAGTTGGACATAGGTTGGTTTAAGGGGTTTTTCTTAGTTTGGATGATTGGAAATGGTAGGAAATGAGAAAATAGGAAGAATGGGATTGAAAAGGAGAAGATTGGAAGAAAAATGAGGGAGTAAGGTGGCTGGACCGGTCACGCCGGTCTAGTTGCAGGGGACGGACCGAACCGGTCGGTCTGAACCAGCCACGGGTTGAAGACGATCCACAGTGTCCTAGCGCGTGAGGCCCACGTGCAGGGCACTCCTTCGGTGCGTGACGGTGTGTGGAAAGTAATTTGGGGAATTTTCCAACATGTCAAATCATCTATTCGATGTAACTAAAATTTTGGGACTGGTTTCGTGTCAATCAGACATCGTTTCGATATAGTTCGGGATGTCTGAAGGTTTAGGTTCGCGTTTAAAAATAGTTAAAAAATTGGGAAAATTATGGGACTTCAATGAGAGGTTAATGAGGCTATTAGTAACCCTCTAAATTAATTTGGACAGGTTTGGGAATCCCGGAGGCGACGATTGGCCCGGGAGACGCTTATGGCACGCATATTGACATGACCCATCCCAATCCCCCTGGGATTACCGTGGAATGTGCCCTGCTCCCGTCCAACAAGGGGTGTCAGACAAGGGATAACCAAAAGTCACTGCCCAAACGGGGCTTCCAGAGTGCGCAAGGATCGATGGAGGAGGCGTGCAATGTCCCAGTCTCTGCTGCAGTGGCATCCGTGATCAACTTGAAGGGCATTAAAACCAATAAAAGCTGTGAGTGGACGAAAATCATTAAGTTCATTAAACACATTTATAAGACATTTATGCCCTCCAATAAAAACGTACGCATGCCACGAAAACCAGTAACCAAAACGTTTGTTCAACCAAGCCATTAGGGCCTTAGCCCAAAAACCGTAACTCAAAACCAAGTGTGGGAAAATCAGCCCAAAACTTTGGAATATCACATCCAAACATACAAAACCATGTGGGCCACCGCCCAAAACCATAAACATAAATACATAAATCCAAAACCATTTACGGTCCCCGACCCGAAATACAATTTCAATAGCCAAATAATCCATTTTTACCACATAAACACAAATCCAACCGAAAAGCCATTTCATAGATACAATAGTCATATTTACCACATTACCATCCCCGGCATCCCAGATGCCTAGCATCCCAGACGCTCGACGTCCCACACGCTCGACGTCCCAGACGTCATATCTCACGGTATAATAAGCGACACGTGCTGCCCGGGGTCTCTCCGGATCAATATCTTTATCATCACAGATGTCTGACGTCCCAGACGTCAATTATAGCAATCCTGCTCCTGAGTCATTAAACGGTCCGGTAACTCCGTACGATGACCCCTCGCAGGCAATGCACCATGACTTCCCCAGTGTCCCAGATGCCTGGAGGAGACCATCATATATATCCTCGTATCAAGATGGTATATGGAAAACAGTTTTATTAAATTATTTCACAGCCTTACAATGGGCCCTGCCCGGAATCTCCATAAAACATCACAAATCCATTTAGGGTTCTTGACCTGAAATCACATTTATAACTCAACTGAGCCTCATGCCCGATTTTGTAAACCACTAGGCCCACGACCCGATTTTATAAACCACTGGGCCCACGGCCCGAATTCGTAAATAAACTGGACCCCTGGCCCGATAATATAACTCAAATGGGTCTCAGCCCGATTTCGTAACAACTTGGCCCTTGGCCCGATTTCATAAGCATCTGGGCCCCCGGTCCGATTTCATAAGCAACTGGGCCCCCGGCCCGATTTCATTAACTCAAATGGACTCCAAGTCCGAGGTTTCCAAAATAATTGGGCCTCAAGCCCGAGTTCATATTTCCAATTTCAAAACCATTTCATCATATTATATCCAAGTCATAAGTATGGAAAATCCGTGCAAAACCGGAAAATCGGTGCGAAACTGGAAAAACCTCGATTTACGTGCAAGCACGTAAATCGCCTCGAAATACGTGCAACCGTACAATTTACCAGCATCCAAATCAACAACATCCAAACCGTACGTGAAACCCACGCGCCTCCTACAGTGTCATCGTCCCAACCCGTTTAACTGTAAAACGGATCCTGCAACCCGCGAACAGACCCGATCAGTTCTTTGTCAATTCAGCCCTAAATACTTCAATTGATCATTCAATTAGCTTCCATTTAAGTCCAATTAGAGTTCTGTACACTTAATTCTATGAAAACTCACCTTAAACCCAACGATTAGACGATGAACAATGAAGAACACCCGTCACTGTTCCTTCATCAAAATTCCTCAATTCCTTCTGATTTCTTTCAATTGATGCACCCAGAAGCATCACCGGACCATGAGAAACAGTTTCCCTTCATCAATTTTGTCGTTTGATCCCTCAATGATCACAACCCAATCTTCCAATTTGCTCACGGTCGTCAAGTCCGTTTAGAGCCAATTCGTCACCAAATTGCTTCCTTCTTTCGACGATTCTGATCGTGGCACTCCCAGAAAGCTCGAAGTGAGCTCAATTTTGATCCTCAGAGCCCAACACTTAACCTTCGAATTTTCCCCCCAAAATTTCTAAATTTTCGATTTTGATTTCCCAGCTCCCTCACTGTCCTTCGTGTTTCCCCGTTAATTCAATCTTCTTAGTCTCTCAATTCTTTCAATTCTGCCGTGGGAAGGCAGCCAATTCCTCCAGCCCGCACACTCTCTCTGTTTTGTAGTTGTTCACGGTTTAGAGGAACAAAGAGGATTAATGGATGATTAATTTAGGCTAATGGTGATGATGATGTAGGAATGATTATGTTGGGAGGGAAACATGGATCAGGTTTTAGGGCTTAGATTAGGGGATGGGTGACACTTGTCACTCATCCAAGCAGCCACATCAACGGTCACTATTCATTATTTTATTATTATTTTAATCGAAGAATCGGTTCGTTAATTCGTTCCCGTGACCATAACTTCGTCGTCGAAACTCCGATTTCGGCATGCCGCCTGTCATTGGATTCGTATCGACGAGACCTACGTAACGGTCCTTGGCCCTCGTCCATCGGACCTCCCGGTTAAAAAGTCAACATTTGGCCCCTAATATGCCAAATTACCAAAATGCCCCTCGACTTCCGATCATCATAACTTTCTCCTCGAATGTCGGAATCGAACGTGCCACCTGTCTATGAACTCGTGACGTCCTGAACTACGTCACGGTCATCGATCAAAGTCCATTTGACCGCCCGATCAAAAAGTCAACATTTTGCCCACGACTAGGGGCAAAACGGTCATTTTGCACATTTTGTCCGATTTCGCCCTACTAATCACCGATCAACCCCACTAATCAAGATTAGCCACTAATCTAATCCCAGAATTCGGGACGGGCCGTTACAACCTTCCCTCTTTAATTAATTTCGTCCTTGAAATTCTAACCGATCTAATCTCAAACGTTCTTCCCTCCTTAATTAGTTTCGTTCTCGAAACTCGACTACCCTGATTCCACAAACACCCAGTGGAAAGTGGAATCGACCTCGCAACACGTGTACACCCGTACACCAACTAATCAGAACAAAAACTTGTCTGCACTCAACGTACCACTAGTACTCATAACGCGTCGACTACATTCGACCCCGTCGAATGACTGAAACCACCCGTTTCGAATTGACACCACTTTTCCAATCTATCCTCTCGTTGACGCAACAACTCGACGATTCCTTTCTCACTCACCAATCTATCCTGGTTACCACTCCCACTGGGAGTCATCAGACCTCACTCAACATCTACGTTGACACTCCCGACAATCTGTCACCACTCGGCAGTTGTCAGTCGAAAACTGACACTCTACTCACTCGTGGCTACACCAGCCACCAACTTACTTGACTTAAATATACACTTACCGACAATTCACCCGACTCGTGTGTAATTAGACTCATCGGAAATACCATGACCCATTGCATAGTAATGTCCGATCCACGACTAATCTAATGGTATCGGAACCAATCCGACTACCAACACACTCACCGACACACTTCGGGTATAACCCACCGACCAGACTACAACCACCTAGGTCATAGCCAAACACGTTCCAATAATGGAGTACATTTTCCCAATCTAGCATGAGACAAATCGAAACTCCACCCATCATCTAGTTCCAATTCCGAATCCGAATCCGCAATTTCGTAAGAAATCCCGAATCCAAACCCACACATCACATTTTTAATCCATTTCCAAATCCGAATCCGAAGTCATTATTCCGTAAGCTAGCATTTGGAATAATCATTCCGTACCCAAATCAGGAAATCCATTTTTCAAGTTCCAAAATCGAATCCTGAATCGTCACCCAGAAATTCGATTCCAAAACCCGAAATCTCGTTCACGTCTACCAAGACACACCAAAACCGAATCTATTGGTTACCTGTTCAATACATTCGATTGACTTCATAGGGAAGCCAATCCAACCTCCACACGTCTAAGGTTGACAAAATCCGACCACGTCGGAAAGCTATTCACTCGAGTAAGATACCATACGGTCTCCACTTCGAAAAGAAGTTCTGTCCCGTCATTTACGACTCACATACCCAAGTTCGTATCGATCCTTGTCATTCCACCTAGGAAAAACCAAGGATGATCCAAAATGATGACGTCAATACTCATCCTACGTGGATGCAAACAAAACTCGCTGCACTCACCACGCCATGTAACCCAACATCGTCTGCCACCAAGCAGAAAATGAGAAATCTCGTTTACCTAATTTTGAATACGCAACTCCTCCCGATGACCCCAAAACACATGGGCTCACCAACCAATACACGCTCAACGTACTGGTAACTACAACCTACGTCTGCCAGGGTAGAAAATAAGAAGTCAACCCCAATGACTCCAGAATACCCATCACCAATGCGGAAACGAGCACTCCTCTCGTCCCACAATTACAACTCTCTTCGAAACTAAGGTTCCAACCATGTTGGAAGCAGACCTACTCCCAACGAGATGTCAAGTCCAACCACTGGACTCCCTACATCCCCAACTCACTTGGACAACCACGTGTCCACAATCAATCTGTTATTGTTTCGTTCGCACATCCCAACCTTTACAGGTTCAACACTCGGTTTTCCAAGTTCTCAATTACAAATCCCCACATCTATACCACCAATGGTTTTCCTCGTCTTTTCCAATTCCAATCATTTCCTTGTCCTTTCTGGAGATATTAGAAACACACAATCACACCAATCTCGGAGTTGCCAACAACTCCCCAAATCCACTAATTCTCATGACGTAGGGGACGTCATCCCAATATTACTCAAGTCTCAAACACACCTTTTTATCCACTCATCACTTGTCATTTTACCACTGTCGGGGCCGATCCCATCACATCACAATCTCCACTGGATCCCATCCAGTCCATCACTCAACCACTACCAAATCTCAAATACCGAACATATGTCCATCATGACGGAGTCACGCCCCAACTCGTGGCTCGTCGTCATCACAATCACTGACACCAGCACCAGCGCTAGTGCCAGCACCAACGCACTATCAACAACACTAGTATCAGTACACAAGCATCCATACTAGCATCAACACAACAGTACCAACATACAAACATCCATACTTGCACACCGTGTGCAAATATGACAACCCTGGATCTCCGCTCATACCGAGCGACGATCCCGTACCTCTACTCGTACCGAACGACGATCCCGTACCTCTACTCGTACCCGTGGGTCGAATCCTATAGTTCTGACTAGACTCACTAGAGTCATCCACATGGTCATCCATGACCTCAGCCGCTCTTTGCAGCACAAGTTCTCATCCATTAGTCACAATTAAGGTTTACCTTTTTAATCCATCATGTAGTAGGATTCCACAATCACACCCTATGGTTCCATTGAACCCAACTGCTCTCTATAATATAATCCACAACCTGACCGACCCCGCGGTCCTGGCATCGTCTAGACGTCAAATCCAAACCTACCATCAACTCAATGTGGGTTCCACCACTAAGGTCATCGGCTAACTCGGATGTACCAACATCACTAGTAATCACCACTAGGGTTCACATTTTAGACCATTACTCAAATGAGGTTCCCCGAACCTAGCTGCACCTAGCAGCACAACAATCTAATATCACATGACTGAATCGACGGTCCCACATTACCAGTCTATCACATACAACCCCACTTGGGTCGAACCACATTAACGCACGGCGTATCGGGCCAAACACACTCTATCCGCGATTAAAACCCAAAAACTATCTATCAGGTTGATAACGAATTGCAGCCCAAAGTGACATCACACCCTCGACCTGCGCGCACAAAAAGAGCAACCCTGCTCTAATACCAAGTTGACAGGACCCATCCCAATCCCCCTAGGATTACCGTGGAATGTGCCCTGCTCCCGTCCAACAAGGGGTGTCAGACAAGGGATAACCAAAAGTCACTGCCCAAACGGGGCTTCTAGAGTGCGCAAGGATCGATGGAGGAGGCGTGCAATGTCCCAGTCTCTGCTGCAATCGCATCCATAATCAACCTGAAGGGCATTAAAACTAATAAAAGCTGTGAGTGGACGAAAATCATTAAGTTCATTAAACACATTTATAAGACATTTATGCCCTCCAATAAAAACGTATGCATGCCACGAAAACCAGTAACCAAAACGTTTGTTCAACCTAGCCATTAGGGCCTTAGCCCAAAAATCGTAACTCAAAACCAAGTGTGGGAAACTCAACCCAAAACTGTGGAATACCACATCCAGACATACAAAACCATGTGGGCCACCGCACAAAGCCATAAACATAAATACATAAATCCAAAACCATTAGGGTCCCCGACCCGAAATACCATTTCAATAGCCAAATAATCCATTTTTACCACATAAACACCAATCCAACCGAAAAGCCATTTCATAGATCCAATAGTCATATTTACCACATTACCATCCCCGGCATCCCAGATGCCTAGCGTCCCAGACGCTCGACGTCCCAGACGCTCGACGTCCCAGACGTCATATCTCACGGTATATAAGCGACACGTGCTGCCCGGGGTCTCTTCGGGTCAATATCTTTGACATCACAGATGTTTGACGTCCCAGACTTCAATTATAGCAATCCTGCTCCTGAGTCATTATACGGTCCGGTAACTCCGTACGATGACCCCTCACAGGCAATGCACCGTAACTTCCCCAGTGTCCTAGACACCTGGAGGAGACCATCATATATCCGTGTATCAAGATGGTATATGGAAAACAGTTTTATTAAATTATTTCACAGCCTTACAATGAGCCCTGCCCGGAATCTCCATAAAACATCACAAATCCATTTAGGGTTCCTGACCCGAAATCAAATTTATACCTCAACTGAGCCTCATGTAATGACCCGTCCCGAATATCGAGATTGAATATTAATTAATGATGACTTAGAATGACTAATCGGGGATTAGTTGAGTGAAATCGGACGAATTGTGCAAAATGACTGTTTTTCCCCTAGCGTGGGCAAAATGTTGACTTTTAGTTCGGGCGGTCAAACGGACTTTAACCGATGACTGTGACGTAGTTCGGGACGTCACAAGTTCAGAGACAGGTGGCACGTTCGATTCCGACATTCGAGGTGAAAGTTATGGCGTTCGGAAGGTGAGGGGTATTTTGGTAATTTGGCAAGAAGGGGCCCAAATGTTGACTTTTGACCCGGGAAGTCCAATGGACGAGGGCCAAGGACCGTTACGTAGGTCTCGTCGATACAAATCCAACGACAAGCGGCATGCCGAAATCGGAGATTCGACAACGAAATTATGGTCACGGGAACAGACTCGATTAACCGAACGAACCGGGATTAAAATATTATTATATTATTATGAACAGTGCCTGGTGACTGAACACATCTGGATGAGTGACAAGTGTCACTCATCCCTTAAATTAAGGCCAAAATTCAGATCCTTGTCTTAGGGAAAACATCATTATGATGTTTTATTATTATTTTAATTAATTGATTAATCCTTTTGTTTTTTCCATTAATCTCTTCTGTCCTTAACCCGTGTGCAAGCAAAACACAGAGAAGAGAGCTTGATCTCTGTTCACCATTTCCCTTCCATTTCTAAGCCAGAGAGTGAAATTGAGAGAGTTTTGAGATTGAATTGAACTGGGATTACACGGGGGGATTGAGAGGGAGAAGGAGACTGAGAATCGAAAATTTGGTTTTTGGGAGTGAAATTCGAATTGGAAGCTTTGAGCCTTGTTGATCGAAATTGGGTTCAGTTTTAGTCTTCTGGGATTGCCACGATCAGTTTTATCGAAAGAACAAAGGTAATTGAGTTCCATTTGAGGTAGAACGGAGCACTGTAGTTGCAGAAAATTTCGAGCTTGAGTCGTGGAGTTTGAGGCTTGGATTGATGCAATTGAGTTGGGGAAAGTGTTTAACGGAGTCCATTGAAGCTTCTGGGTGCATCAATTGAAGGAAATCGACCGACATGGAAGGTTTTCGAATGATGAACAGTGTTCGAGAGTTCTTCGATGTTCATCTTCGAGTTTTGTGATTTGAGGTAGGTTTTGGTGAAATTATCATTACAGAACTCTAATTGGACTTAAATAGAAACTAACTGAATGTTCAATTGTTGCAATTGGTATCGAATTGACAGAAAACAAACCGGGTCTGTTCGCGGGTTAAAGCACCCGTTTTACAGACAAACGGGTGAGGAAGACAGTACTGTAGCAGGCGCGTGGGTTTCACGCGCAGCCACTCACGGCGGCGCGTGAGGGCGCGTACGGCCTAATTTCAAGGTGAGGTCAACATGACTTTTGATCCTCTCATTGTAACGAACATTTTGACGCTGGTTTCGGGGAAATCGGATATCGTTTCGTTAATGTTCCGCGTATTCGAAGTTTTGTTTTACATTAAAAATACGTATTTAAATTCCGGAAAAATTGGGGAAAATTATATGAAGTATTTTGAGATGTTAGTAACCCTCTATAATAATTTTGGACAGGAGTTGTGATTTCCAGAATTTACGGAAAAACGTGCAGCTCGGAAACGGACCGTTTTGGACAGTGTGTGTGAGTGGACTTTGTTTTCTAACCGTGATGCATGCATATATGATTTAAATGCTTTATTATATGATTTTATATGCTTTGGCATGATTTATGTTTCAATCCGGTGATTTCTCGATTTTATGGATTATTATATTATTATATTTGGCACGAATTTTGAGAAATTATGAATTTGGTTAAAAATGATGTTTGGACTTGGTTTATGAGTTCGGGATTGAAATTGATTGAAAATAATGTTTGGACTCGGATTATGAGTCATGGATTGAAAAATGATGTTGTGACTGGGGAATGAGTCAAGGGTCAATTTTGTGGATTTACGTGAAAATGGCAACGGAGGTTGCAACGCATGGATTTGCGTGAAAATGATATTTTGGGCGTGAGAACCCAAGTGAATAGTGATTTTGACTCGAATTTGGAGTCACTTGTGAATTTGATGAAATTAATGATTTCTTGTGATTTTATGATTATTTTAATCAGTCTTTCGGGCACGTTTTACGGAGAATGTGCAAATGATGTTTTGGGAAAGGCCCGGAGTCTAAATGATTTCTAAAATGATATTTTGACTTAGTTGGTGAGTCAACGATGATTTCTGGATTATTTTATTGTTTTAAAATGTAATTTTAACGGTTTATGTGTAAATGGTATTTTGGGCTTGAGATCCAGTCGGGAATGATCTTGACTTTGTATGAAGACAAGATTTGATTGAAATATTTTGGGATATATTTCCCGAGATGGTTTTCATTGTGATTGTGAAAGGGCAGACGGTCGAAGCTTGGGGGGATTACCCAGACGGCCGGAACTTGGGGGATGTGATTGTAGGATCAGGAGTTGATCCTGTGGTAGTTAGCTTCTCGGATGTGACTGAGCCTGTATGTACTACTCGGATGGGTCTGAGCCTGGGGATGTGTTTGCCCAGATGTGACTGAACCCGAGGGTTGAGCCCAGATGTGTCTGTTCCCTAGAGAGTGACTGGATATTGGCCTACGCGTAGTGCCGCACTTGTGAGTAGAGCAGTTGATGGTTTGTTTGTGCACTTGTGAGTAGTGCGGATTGATTGGATTGAGATATTTATTGTGCACTTGTGATTAGTGCTGATTGATGTTGTTTGTGATGACGTACTGGTATTGAGTACGGGGTTTTGGTCTTTGTGGCCATGTGATTATGTTTTCACGTGTTTTGGCCCGAGAGCCGGGATTTGATGTTTTATAACATGAACTGATTTGGTGAACGTGAGTTTTACGGACCATGGGTAAATATGTTTTGATTTTATCGGTCCACTGTTCATACTTGAATGATTTCATACTATTACTCATGTTTTACGATATGCATGCAGGTTTGTGAAAACTGGAGGGTAAGAATGTATTTTGGCAAACGTTTTTATAAGAGATCATTTTTGTCCACTCACACCTTTTCTGTTTTGTGACCCTCCAGGCCGTGGTACTACGTTCGGGACTGATCGTGAGGTAGTGGCAGGAGCAGAAATCAGCGCAAACATCCCTTGTCTGGAAAGCACTGAAGGGTAATTTCGGGCCTTTGGTTGACTTGTCAGACGGGAGTAGGACCCGGCACGGTTTTTTACGTCCAGTTGGGACGGGTCCTGTCAAAGTGGTATAAGAGCATTTGGTTATCGATTTTTGCTGTTATGTCATGCCTCCGAGTCGTGCGTCCCGTACAAGGTCTGAAGATGGGAGGGACGAGAATCGTGTTAGCGAAGGTCCAGATATTGAGCGAGCTCGACGGTTAGGAGCCACTGTGTTTCGTGGTGATTCGGGCCCGGCTGGTGCCGAAGATTGGATTACTCAATTGGAAAGGATTTTTGAGGTCATGATATGTCCCCCGGAGGACATGGTGCTCTTAGCCACTTTTCTTCTGGATGGCTATGCCTACAGGTGGTGGCATAGTTTACAGTTGACTGGTTGGGATGCCCATACCTTGGCATGGGATGCATTCCGAGAGCGATTTCTGGATCAGTTTTATCCTCGCTCATTTCGGAACGCTAAGGAGGTTGAGTTTCTCCAATTGCAGTAAGGAAATCTGTCTGTGGTCGATAATGAACAACAATTTTTGCACTTATCTAGTTTCGCTCCTCTATATGTGGCTACTAAGGAGGATAAGTGTCGAAGGTTTGAGCAGGGATTGAGGAATGAGATACGAGGTGCTGTAACTGTGGGCTCGTATTCTACCCTGAGGGAATTATCGGATGCTGCTATCCGAGTAGAGGCTATTATTTTACCTGTGCCGGAACAATCTCTGAGCTCTAGACGACGCCGAGAGCGTCAGGATACTGAAAAGATAAGTCAGGAAACATTGAAGCGTGTTAGCCTTCATTCTCTTGTGTCGCGACCCTCGGTGGGTGTTCGTTCGAGTGGAACCTCAACCCAGTCGACAGGTAAGCGGTGTGGTGGGGCAAGTCGCCTCAGCACTACCCCCTGTCACTTCTGTAGGAAACTTGGACATTTGCGAAGGAATTGCCCCGATCGACTTGTCAGTAGTTCAAAATAAATGTATTGATACTTGGTTTCGTGCTACTTTGTAAATAGTTTGTATTGTACACTTGTGTTGTAATATTGTATCTTGTGTTTTGATTGTGTCAGACTAGTGTGGGTCCGGATGGTTGTTTTTGTTAACGGTTTGGTTTGTGGATGGGCATGTTGGGCCCAGAATAAACTTGACCCGAGGTTGGGTTTGGATATTGAATTGGACTCAGAGGAAGTCCGGAAATGGTTTAGAATGTGGTTTACCTAGGGGTATTTGCTAGGTGACCGGATATGCCAGTAGTGGCATTGACGTTGGTTAAGATTGAACTTGGACTCAGTAGGAGTCAGGAGTTGGTTTAGGATTCGGGATGAGTCCTGATGTGATTTGAGGGCTCCGGATGAGCCGGTTTTGACTGTGAGTTGTTGAGGCAGGTTTTTCTGACCACAGTTGGGTTGGTCATAATAATGTGTTAGTGTGCCTTCATCTACGGATGGCCATGTGATGTACTTGATGGATGTGTGACATAAGTGTTGGTAGTGGCCGGGGTTAGTGTGAATCCCGGGAGAACTAGACGTTCTTTCCTGTGGACACGTTGATGTGTCATTTTGAGAGTTGTGATTTGGCGAGGTGTTTTTGGGTAGCATAGGACAAGGATTGTCGATGCTAGCTAAACCCTCAAGATTTTTACTTTTCCTTACCTGGTTTGGGATCGACCATATTGATCTATGGGTCGAGTGTGCTGAGGTCATACTTCTGGAAAGGGCGACTATCAGGAATAGTAAGGACGATAAATAGAAAGGCCTATCGTGTGTGACGGTGTTAGTCAGGAGACTTGAGATTTCGACCTTGTAGTCGGGTCGGGTGTACGGCTATTGAGGTAGCCAATATACTTAGCTGAGAGAGTTAAAATTTTTGATAACGTGAGGATTAGTGGAATCCTGTTATTAATGGAACTCCATGGGATTGGAGTAATACGTGGCATTTGATCATTTGGACTACTAGGGTCCAGCTGTAGGATCATACTTGGTGTACGATTTTCTGTATCGTATGGATGATGGTACTTGATACTTAGTGACGGTACATGGGTTGTACCAGTGATGTATCGATAAACGTGTTGGTATTTGGCTTAGTTCCGATGCCATTGGTTTTTAGTTGTGAACGTGAACTGGACATTGCACACGATGCACTGTGCAGGGTGATTCTGATGATTTCAGTGATTGTTTGAGCAGGTGCTCTTAGCCATGGTGGCTAGTGTAACTCTAGTGTTGAGTTGTGTGATCACTGCTAGGCTGGTGTTCAATGTGTTCCAGTTACACCATCTGATTGAGTGAGTTGGTGGTTAGTGTGACCGCAAGTTGCTTTGCGGCGAAATGTTATCATGTCGTGACCTTACCAGCATCTGGGATCGCTGAGGGGGTGACATGACACGACCCATCCCAATCCCCCCGGGATTACCATGGAATGTGACGTGCTCCCGTCTGACAAGAGGTGTCGGACAAGGGATAACCTGTTGCCATTGCCCAACCGGGCTTCCAGAGTGCGTAAGGATCGATGGAGGAGATGTATGATGTCCCAGTCTCTGCTGCAGTCATATCCGGAATCAACCTGAAGGGCATTAAAAACAAAAGCTGTGAGTGGACGAAAATAAACAAGTCTGCTTAAAACATTTATAAGACATTTATGCCCCTCAGTAAAATCATATGCATGCACCAAAACCAATAATCCCATATTTATTTAGAAACAACCAATAGGGCCTTAGCCCGGAAACCAAAGCATAGTTTCAATTTCCAAAAGTAAATCCAAGAGTTATTTCATAAATCCAGTAATATAAACCATAAGGCATATAATAATAACCATAACCATAATTTTAGTTGCTGCACTATACACTCCAATCCGACATCCCTGATGTCTGACGTCCCTGACGTCAATAAGGTCACAATCACAAGGCTACGCGTGCCACTCGGGTCTCAATTTCCGAGTTCAATCCCCGAACCCCGTTCGGGTACAGCATCCCCGATGCTTAGCGTCATAGACGCTGGACGTACTAGACGTCCGTGACCTCTCCGGGGTACCTCGCCGGAGGAGACAATATAATATGGAAGGATCTATACAGTGCAGTACCAAATACATTTTATTGATATCCACATGCAAAACATATAGGTATACATAGATAAAATCCGAACCAATCGTTACGTTTCATCAAACGGGTCTCATGCCCAAATACCGTGAAACGTGCCATAACCGAAATATCATCAAAACCATTTATAGATTCCAGCATGTGAACATATATAAAATGTCAACCAGGAAACATTTATTCAATTCCATTTTAGGGTCCCCGACCCGCAATCACATGTAGAAATCAACTGGGCCCCTGGCCCGATTTCACAAGTTAACTGGGCCCCTGGCCCGATCCACATGTTAACTGGGCCCCTGGCCCAATTTCATAGTTCAACTGGGCCCCTGGCCCGATTTTACATTATTCAAGTTCGTAACCGTTTCATGAAATCATATCCAACCACATTTATGGAAATCGGTGAAAATCCAGAAAATCTCGGTTTACGTGCAAATACGTAATTCACCTCGAAATGCGTGAAATCATTTTAAATTCACCGATATCCAAAGTAAATCATTTAATCATAATTATAACAATCATAAAACAGTTATGCATGCATCGAATTTATGAAACCAATGTCCACTCACAGACCGTTTAACCGAGTGCCTCGATACGCGTGCCATAGGCCTTCCCGGGCCACACCACTATCACCGGAACTCCCAATCCTGTCCAAATCACATTAGAGGATTACTAACCTCATCATTAACATCCTATTCAAGTCCCGTAATTTTCCCGAATTTTTAAGTATTTTTAAACTCGATTTAAAACCTTCGGACATCCCGAACAATAACGAAACGGGATCCGATCGACACGAAACCAATCCCAAAATGTTCGTTACATTGTATAGGACAAAAGTCATGTTGACCTTACCTCGAGATTCGTGCCCACGCGCCGTCACGCGCCGCCGTGAGTGGCTACGCGTGAAAGCCACGCGCCTGCTACAGTGACTGCTACAGTCACCACCTTCACCCGTTTGTCTGGTAAACGGGTCGAAAAGCCCGCGATAGGATCCGGTTCAATCTCACTCATTTCGACATCAATTCAATCCGTTCTTTCAACTGATCCCTTGTAATCAATCACCATTTAAGTTCTGTAAATCTAATTACACAAATTAGGGTATAAATCTCCACGACTCACGATTGATCCTCGACGGGTTTTCAAATCGGGTTTCACGATATAGTCCCTGGTTTCCAAATTAATTCATTCAGTTAGCATCGTGAGAGTGTAAGGGACATTTCTACAAGGTCAATTTGAGAATTTCATACCTTAAACTTACTGAACCCAAGCTCGATTTCGAGCTGCCATGGAAGCTCAGTTCTCCCTCAATCCGACATGGTTTCCCGTCGTTTTTGCTGCAAAGCTTCACGTTTTGATCCCAGAAGACTCCAGCTAATCCCCATTTTGATCGACACAACCCAAATACTCCAATTCGAAATTCCCTCCAATTCCCTGAAATTTGATTCCCGAATTGCACCTCCCTACTCAGTCCCCCGTGCTCTCCCTCAGCCAGAACCTTCCCCAAATCACCAATTAAACATTTGTGCAATCAATTGTGGAAGAGAGATTGGCAATGGCCAGAACCCAATCTCTCAATTTGTTTGTTCACGGTGAGGGAGGAATGATCAGAAATGGAAGGGGGAAAATGAGATGGACGGCTGTGATGCAATCTGGGGGTGGAATGGATGGCTCAGATCAAAAGCAGGGATTAAATTTTAGATTATTATGTAGTGGAAGCTTTTAGTATATAGTTTATGATTAGTGGATCAAGATCCAATCTAGCCGTCGGATGAGTGACACTTGTCACTCATCCAAGTGTCCTCCAACCACCATTTCAGAATAAAATAATCCACACAGTTACCGAGACGTAACTTCCCCGATTTCACGTTCCAGACCATAACTTCCTCGTACGAAGTCCGATTTCGGCGTGCCGCCTGTCGTTGGATTCGCATCGACGAAACTTACGTAACGGTCCTTGGCCCTCGGCCATCGGACATCCCGGTCAAAAAGTCAACATTTCCCCTTCTTTCGTCCAAATTACGAAAATGCCCCTGGACTTCCGTACATCATAACTTTCACCACGAACGTCGGAATCGAACGTGCCACCTGTCTATGAACTCGTGACGTCCCGAACTACGTCACGGTCATCGGTCAAAGTCCATTTGACCATCCGAAATAAAAGTCAACGTTTTGCCCATGCCCAGGGGCAAAACGGTCATTTTGCACAATTCGTCCGAAATCGCTCAACTAATCCCTGATTAGTAAATCACAATTAAATATTATTAAATCCCGATATTCGGGACGGGTCGTTACAACCTTCCCTCCTTAAAGAATTTCATCCTCGAAATTACCGACAACCTTATTCCACAACCACCTTGTGGAAAACAATCCGACCTCACATCTGTGTACACTTGTACACCCACATACTGGGACAACACCGGCCTCGTTTGTACCCAGACATCCCATCACAGTCATACGTCATAATAGCAACAACACTCGACCACCTCGAGTGGAAATGATCACCTGATCCGTGATAAAATCGCCTAACCGTTAAGCTGACTCCTTCAGCTAGATGGTTCCCTTCCATTGCCAATATATCCTTACATTTGCTCCCACTGGGAGTCACCAAATCTCATTTGTCAGTCCACGCTGACGCCCTCAGTCAAACTGTCATCACCAAGCTTCACCACCCTGTAAAGCCCAACCGATCGGTTAATCAATGACAACACCATGTACTACATCGCCCTTGATGTAGCGTAAGATCAACCACATGATCTCCATTCGCAGGGCAAGCCCATCCTGCGACGTAAATAAATCTCAATGTCCATAATCGCCGACTCCCTCAGCGAACCAAGACGCTGGAAAATATAACGGCGTAGTAGCATCACGCAAGGCTACTCGTGGTTACTCTGACCACCAACTCACTCATCCTGAGTGTACGTATACCGCCAACTTACTCAATCAAGTGGTGTAACTGGAACACATTGAATACCAGCCCAGCAGTGGTCACGCATCACGATACTAGGGTTCCACTAGCCAACCATGGCTAAGAGCACCTGCTCACACAATCACTGAACCCGACAAAATCACTCTGCACAGCGCACAGTATCCAATGTCCAGTCCACAATCACAAACAACAATGATATCGGAACCAAGCCGATCACCAACACGTTCAATCACACACCACTGGTACAACCCATGTACCGTCACCAGGCACAACAAGCCTGCAAAGTATCAATCCTCGTACAACGTACCCTGTACGTACATCAATCCATCAATCCGCCTACAACCACCCAGGTCATAGCCAAACACGTTCTAGTAACGGAGTACATTTGCCCAACCAACATGAGACAAAACGAACTCCACCCATCAACTAGTTTCAATTCCGAATCCGAATCCGTAATTTCGTAAGAAATCCCGAATCCGAACCCAACATCATAATTATAATCCATTCCCAAATCCGAATCCGAAATCATTATTCCGTAAGCTAGCATTGGAATAATCATTCCGCACCCAAATCCAGTAATCCACTTCCGAGCTTCGCAATCGAATCCTGAATCGTCACCCAGAAATTCGATTCCAAAACCCAAAATCTCGTTTACGTCCATCAAGACGTAACATAACCGACCCTATCGGTTACCCGCTCAACACTCGATTGACTTCATAGGGAAGCCAATCCCAATATCCACACGTCAAAGGTTGACGAGATCCGACCACATCGGAAACCTACTCACCCGAGTAACAAACCATATGGACTTCACTCCGAAAAGAAGTTCAGTCCCGTCATCTACGACTCACATACCAAGGTAAGAGTGATAAACTCTCACCCAATATGGATCATCAAGACCACAATTCCGATCCATCGCTACGTCATCCGACAAGAAACATCACGATCCTAGATCGTCACATCGTCCATAGTTAACAACACCACACATCAGATCCCCCTAGGATCCACACATGTCCACATAGCTAACAAACCATCCGAAAGCTGATCGTAGGGTCTTACACCCTCAATTGAATCATTCGCCAAATTTCCCTTGGTGGAAAGATGACCACGCGTAACACCACCAAATCCAAAATCATACAAAACTTCTTGTGTCCAATGACCCAAGGCCAAACCTGGGTCCACCTACCAATACACGCTCAACGTACTGGTAGCAACAATCATCATCTGCCACGGCAGGAAAAATATGAAGTCAACCCTAATGACTTCGGAATACCAATCACTGATTCGGAAACGAGCACTCCTCTTGTCTCCCAATCACAACTCTCCCCGAAACGGGAGTTCCAACCACGTTGGAAACAGACATGCTCCCTAATGAGATGTCAAGTCCAACCACTGGACTGCCCATGTCCATACCTTACTTGGACCACCACGTGTCCAAGATCGATTCATTACTCGGACCTCCCGTCCGTCAACAATCATGTATGCACACACCCCGATTCCGAACGGGAATCCACAACTCTGCCTGGATGTGCATACCAAACGCCTTCGTCTCTCATCACAACCTAAACAGGTTCAATCCTCAGGTTCCAAGTGATCCACAATCACAAAATCCCACATCAATACCACGAATGGTTTCCTCGACTTTTCCAATTCCAATAATTTCCTTGTACTCTCAGGGGATATAAGCAGTACACAAACTTACCAATCTCGGAGTTGACCACAACTCCCCAAATCCACCAACTCGCATGACATAGGGAACATCGTCCCTAGATTCCCCAAGTTTTCAATCATACCTTTTGATCCATTCATCACTTGTCATCATAAATCTGTTGGGACTTATCCCAACACATCACAACCTCCACTGGATTCCATCCAGTCCAAGACTCAACCACCACTGAGTCGCAGATACCAATCATCTGTTCATCATGACAGAGTCACACCCCAACTGGTGGCTCATCGTCATCACAATCACTGTCACCTGCACCAGCGCTAGTACCAGCACTAACGCACCATCATCAATACCAGTATCAGCACACAGGCATCCATACTAGTATTGGCATATAGGTATCACCATACCAATATCCATACATAGCACACGAACACCCATGCTAGCACACGAACATCCATGCTAGCACACAGTGTGCAGGGTTGTTACCCTGGATCTCCGTTCATTCCGAACGACGATCCCGTAACACCACTCGTTCCCCACGACTATGGGTACCTCCAATTTTTGCCATCGGCACATCAGGATAATGAACGTTCCCTGGACGTCCCCAAGTATTAAAACCACACTAACTACCCTCGATAGCCAGTTATCTCGACACAACTGTCGACCAACAGTCATCGTTGTCAAGATCCGTAACCACACCTCACACTAATATTCGATCCAACACGGGATTCCATATTTTATCTCATAACCGCATCCGAGGATCGAAACCCATAAGACTCACTAGAGTCATCCACATGGTCATCCATGACCTCAGCCGCTCGTCGCAGCACAAGTTCTCATTTAAAGTTCACTCTTGCGGTCCATCGATTAGGGTTCCAAATTCACACCCTAGGGTTCCACCGAACCCAACTGCCTTCTGCAGTAAAATCCACAACCTGACCGACCCCGCGGTCCTGACATCGTATAGACGTCCAATCCAATCCAATCGTCAACTCAACGTGGGTTCCACCACGAAGGTCATCGGCTAACTCCGATGCACCAACCCCCGTACACTAGCCAACACTACTAGGGTCCAAAACTTAGACCAATACTCAACTGAGTTTCACATTTCCAATCAAATGGGGTTCCGTGAACCTAGCTGTGCCCAGTGGCACAACAATCCATCATCACATGACCGAACCGACGGTCCCACATTACCAGTTAATCGTATACAACCCCACTTGGGTTGAATCGCATCAATGCACGGCGTATCGGGCCAAACACACCCAATCTACCAAAACTATCTATCAGGTTGACAACGGAACAGCAGCCCAAAGAGACATCACACCCTCGTCCTTCGCGCACAAAAGAGCAAAACCTGCTCTGATACCACTTGACACGACCCATCCCAATCCCCCCGGGATTACCATGGAATGTGACGTGCTCCCGTCTGACAAGAGGTGTCGGACAAGGGATAACCTGTTGCCATTGCCCAACCGGGCTTCCAGAGTGCGTAAGGATCGATGGAGGAGATGTATGATGTCCCAGTCTCTGCTGCAGTCATATCCGGAATCAACCTGAAGGGCATTAAAAACAAAAGCTGTGAGTGGACGAAAATAAACAAGTCTGCTTAAAACATTTATAAGACATTTATGCCCCTCAGTAAAATCATATGCATGCACCAAAACCAATAATCCCATATTTATTTAGAAACAACCAATAGGGCCTTAGCCCGGAAACCAAAGCATAGTTTCAATTTCCAAAAGTAAATCCAAGAGTTATTTCATAAATCCAGTAATATAAACCATAAGGCATATAATAATAACCATAACCATAATTTTAGTTGCTGCACTATACACTCCAATCCGACATCCCTGATGTCTGACGTCCCTGACGTCAATAAGGTCACAATCACAAGGCTACACGTGCCACTCGGGTCTCAATTTCCGAGTTCAATCCCCGAACCCCGTTCGGGTACAGCATCCCCGATGCTTAGCGTCATAGACGCTGGACGTACTAGACGTCCGTGACCTCTCCGGGGTACCTCGCCGGAGGAGACAATATAATATGGAAGGATCTATACAGTGCAGTACCAAATACATTTTATTGATATCCACATGCAAAACATATAGGTATACATAGATAAAATCCGAACCAATCGTTACGTTTCATCAAACGGGTCTCATGCCCAAATACCGTGAAACGTGCCATAACCGAAATATCATCAAAACCATTTATAGATTCCAGCATGTGAACATATATAAAATGTCAACCAGGAAACATTTATTCAATTCCATTTTAGGGTCCCCGACCCGCAATCACATGTAGAAATCAACTGGGCCCCTGGCCCGATTTCACAAGTTAACTGGGCCCCTGGCCCGATCCACATGTTAACTGGGCCCCTGGCCCAATTTCATAGTTCAACTGGGCCCCTGGCCCGATTTTACATTATTCAAGTTCGTAACCGTTTCATGAAATCATATCCAACCACATTTATGGAAATCGGTGAAAATCCAGAAAATCTCGGTTTACGTGCAAATACGTAATTCACCTCGAAATGCGTGAAATCATTTTAAATTCACCGATATCCAAAGTAAATCATTTAATCATAATTATAACAATCATAAAACAGTTATGCATGCATCGAATTTATGAAACCAATGTCCACTCACAGACCGTTTAACCGAGTGCCTCGATACGCGTGCCATAGGCCTTCCCGGGCCACACCACTATCACCGGAACTCCCAATCCTGTCCAAATCACATTAGAGGATTACTAACCTCATCATTAACATCCTATTCAAGTCCCGTAATTTTCCCGAATTTTTAAGTATTTTTAAACTCGATTTAAAACCTTCGGACATCCCGAACAATAACGAAACGGGATCCGATCGACACGAAACCAATCCCAAAATGTTCGTTACATTGTATAGGACAAAAGTCATGTTGACCTTACCTCGAGATTCGTGCCCACGCGCCGTCACGCGCCGCCGTGAGTGGCTACGCGTGAAAGCCACGCGCCTGCTACAGTGACTGCTACAGTCACCACCTTCACCCGTTTGTCTGGTAAACGGGTCGAAAAGCCCGCGATAGGATCCGGTTCAATCTCACTCATTTCGACATCAATTCAATCCGTTCTTTCAACTGATCCCTTGTAATCAATCACCATTTAAGTTCTGTAAATCTAATTACACAAATTAGGGTATAAATCTCCACGACTCACGATTGATCCTCGACGGGTTTTCAAATCGGGTTTCACGATATAGTCCCTGGTTTCCAAATTAATTCATTCAGTTAGCATCGTGAGAGTGTAAGGGACATTTCTACAAGGTCAATTTGAGAATTTCATACCTTAAACTTACTGAACCCAAGCTCGATTTCGAGCTGCCATGGAAGCTCAGTTCTCCCTCAATCCGACATGGTTTCCCGTCGTTTTTGCTGCAAAGCTTCACGTTTTGATCCCAGAAGACTCCAGCTAATCCCCATTTTGATCGACACAACCCAAATACTCCAATTCGAAATTCCCTCCAATTCCCTGAAATTTGATTCCCGAATTGCACCTCCCTACTCAGTCCCCCGTGCTCTCCCTCAGCCAGAACCTTCCCCAAATCACCAATTAAACATTTGTGCAATCAATTGTGGAAGAGAGATTGGCAATGGCCAGAACCCAATCTCTCAATTTGTTTGTTCACGGTGAGGGAGGAATGATCAGAAATGGAAGGGGGAAAATGAGATGGACGGCTGTGATGCAATCTGGGGGTGGAATGGATGGCTCAGATCAAAAGCAGGGATTAAATTTTAGATTATTATGTAGTGGAATCTTTTAGTATATAGTTTATGATTAGTGGATCAAGATCCAATCTAGCCGTCGGATGAGTGACACTTGTCACTCATCCAAGTGTCCTCCAACCACCATTTCAGAATAAAATAATCCACACAGTTACCGAGACGTAACTTCCCCGATTTCACGTTCCAGACCATAACTTCCTCGTACGAAGTCCGATTTCGGCGTGCCGCCTGTCGTTGGATTCGCATCGACGAAACCTACGTAACGGTCCTTGGCCCTCGGCCATCGGACATCCCGGTCAAAAAGTCAACATTTCCCCTTCTTTCGTCCAAATTACGAAAATGCCCCTGGACTTCCGTACATCATAACTTTCACCACGAACGTCGGAATCGAACGTGCCACCTGTCTATGAACTCGTGACGTCCCGAACTACGTCACGGTCATCGGTCAAAGTCCATTTGACCATCCGAAATAAAAGTCAACGTTTTGCCCATGCCCAGGGGCAAAACGGTCATTTTGCACAATTCGTCCGAAATCGCTCAACTAATCCCAGATTAGTAAATCACAATTAAATATTATTAAATCCCGATATTCGGGACGGGTCGTTACATGAAAGTTGTGGATACTGAGGTTGGTGTTTGTCGCAGGATTGAGTTCGCCCTGCAAGGTGAGATCATGTTGTTGATCTTAGGCTACATTGACGGACGTTGTAGTATGATGTGTTGTCACTGATTTGTTACTGATTGGAGCTTTACAAGGGTGGTAAAGCTTTGTAGTGACAGATTGGCTAGTAGTGTCAGCATGGACTGACAAGTGAGTTTTGGTGACTCTCGATGAGAGAGGAGGTCAGGGCATAATCATTGACAGGACACACCCCGATTATCGCCTCGATAATCGGGCAGCATCCTGCACCCGTCTGATAATCGAAACCAAAAGACCGGAAAACTAAATAATATTACATCACACCCATTGTCAGACCAGGGAGATTAACACAAATACATCCGGCTGGACGTCAAGTCCACAGTTTCACAGAGCATAATATTAAAAAACAGGTTAAAGAACAAATCCTACTCTGTGAACTAACTACTCCGCAACGGAACTTTATGCCTCCGCCTCTGCCTCGACGCTTGCCCCCGCACTTGTACCACGACCTGGAGGGAATTTAAAACAACAAAGTGTGAGTGGACCGAAACATAAGTTTTACAGGAAAACAGTTTTCCGAAATCGGGTTCGCCCTCCAGTTTTGTAACACGCATGCATAACCAAATATTCCAAAATCGCGTATTAAACCTTTGAAAACTCTTTTTCCGAAACACATGAAAAACGTTACAGAGATTCGTCATAACTCATGTAAAACAATTTAATATTACCAGAATCCAGAAACCGTCATTTTGAAACATCAATTGCACAAATCAAGTAAAAAGTGAACCAATAATCACAATTTAAGCCGTTGGATCCATCCGAGTCTTTAAACTCAATATCAGGCCTTCCCGGGATATCAACGAGTCTTTAGAATCAAAACATGATTAATAGGCCTCGGGGGTATCACAATAATCGAGTCTTTAAACTCACGAGTCTTTAAACTCACGAGTCTTCAAACTCAATCCGGGTCTTTAAACCCAATTTTCGGGCCCGCCCCCGTCATAAATATACCGGGTCTTTAAACCCAAAACCAGATCCAACAATCAACCGGGTCTTTAAACCCAAAACCGTTTTTAAACACAATAAACCAGGATTCATCACAAACCGTTTTCCAACATCATTCCGAAATCATATCACATCATAATAGGACTTATGTCCGAATTCACATGCAAATTCCAACACATGCAATTTCCGAAAATCACTTCACAATTATGATCAAAACATCATAAATCCGTAACATGCATAATCATGCCCAGATACTTCATCACAAACATCACGCATGCATAAGCAAAAATCGTAACCTCGAAATGCGTGAAATACGATAAATATCTCGAAAAGCGTGAATACACGTAAAATCGAAATATCATATCACCATCATAAAATCATATGTAAAACCATGAGATAAATAAGTAAAATAGTCATGCATGCCCAGTTTAGAAATCAAAAAGTCCACTCACGGTTTTAGGACGCGTCAATCGCGTCCCGCGCGCACTTCCGTAGCTTCGGAAGTGTCCGGGCCTGTAAAAACGTACAAGAAGGGTTACAAACATCCTCAAATAGCTCGTATGATTTTTCCCTAATTTTCCAGATTTTTCAGCGAAATAAACCTTAAGGACCTAAACTTCCGAGCTCCCGAAATTATCCCGAACGACTCCCGAACAACTCGAATCCTAAAGGTAAAATGTTAATTAAACTGAAAGGATTAAATCTCATGTTGACCGTGATCGGAGTTAACATCACATGCGCCGTCACGCACCGCCCAAAGTGGCTGCGCGTGAAGGCCACGCGCCAAGCTACAGTACCATCGTTCTTACCCGGATAGACTGATAAACGGGTCTATTACCCTCGACTCAACCCGACCAGTTCAAGCTCAATTCTCAATCAATTCCTCTCGTTCTCAATCCTATTACCTTCTCTAATCCATTAATTTTAGGTCTGTATTGATAATTAACGCCGACTAACACCAAAACGACCCAATTCAAGCTCAAACAGTCGATCAAATCGACATCTGGAACTCACCCTACACGGTTCCATTTCCAAATTAACTTCACCAGTAGCTTAAGGGGACTTATACGAACACAATGGTACAATAAATTGGACTCGTCGTTACCTGGAAGTCGTCGACCTCACCACTGGTTTTCCTCTGAAACTGAGACTCAGGTTCCCGGCCAACCAGTCCTCCTCCTCCTTCGATTTTTGTACGGTTGTGCTCGTAGTGACCCCAGAAGTCTAACACGGCCCTTGGTTTCGTTCAACACGCCTCAGGAATTGAATTCGATTTTTCCCTCCAACTGGTTCATCTCTGAACTGGAACTTGGGTTCCTGGGCAAAACGGGCTCCAATCTCCACAACTCTAGCACCGTCGTGTTTCTGTCACTCCCAGAAGTCCCTCAGTGTGTCTAGTTTGGTCCCAAAACTCGTAGGAATTGAACCCTGAAATTTCCCCCCAAAAACCCGAAAATGGTTCTTCACGGTTTCTCCCAGTCTCAGCCCTCTCAACTGATGCACAATGACCCCCAAATGAATCCTTTCTCCATTCCCATACTCAGTTAGTCGTTCAGTGTGGCCAACAGCCCGTGGGAGACCAACTGGGGTCTCTGAAAATGGTTTCCCGCAAGCACAGAGACCACATCCATTTTCTAATCTCTCCCGTGCACTGAACACTGCCCAAACCGTGGACCAAGGCCACTCAGTCCAGCATCCACTACCTCAATCAACTTAAACAAACCCTCAGATCAGTCCACTATGCTATAAACAATTGCACGCACAAACACCACGGCCGCACTCTTTTTTTCACGGTGGTGAACAGTAACCGCCGTGAAATGACCGAAATGCCCCTCTGTGCAATAATTACCAAATTGCCCTCCAACTTCCGTGACCCATAACTCGGTCACCCGACGTCCGTTTCACGCGTGCCGCCTGTCGTTGTACTTGGGACCTCGAGACGAACCTAACGGTCTTCGAATAATATGGATATCAATTGTCAAACAAAAGTCAACTTTTTCCCATATAACGTCCAAATTACGATAATGCCCCTGAACTTCCGAACATCATAACTTTCGCCTCGAGCGTCTGAATCGGACGTGCCGCCTGTCTATGAACTCGTGACGTCCCGAACTACGTCACGGTCAACACTCAACGTCCGTTCGACCTCCAAATCAAAAGGTCAACAAATTGACCACTCGAATCACAGGGGTAAAAACGTCATTTTATTCAATATTTTACAATATTACATTTCCAGAATGTCCGGGGCGTTACACATTAGTGATTACGAGGAATCGTAAAGCTGAAGGAGTCAGCTTATTGGTGACATTGCCAATTCCAGTGATCAATTTCACTCGAGGTGGTCGAGTGTAGTCAGTACGACGTGCATCTGTGATGTGACGTCTGAGTTCAGACGAGTTCTGCGTTGGCTAGTGGGTGTACAGCTGTACATATGTTGTGAGGCCCATTTGTTTTCCACGAGGTGGATGTCGAATACGGATAGATGGAATTTCGGGGACGAAATTCTTTAAGGGGGGAAGGTTGTAATGACCCGTCCCAAATATCGGGATTGAATATTAATTAATGATGATTTAGAATGACTAATCGGGGATTAGTTGAGTGAAATCGGACGAATTGTGCAAAATGACCGTTTTGCCGCTAGCGTGGGCAAAATGTGGACTTTTAGTTCGGGCGGTCAAACGGACTTTAACCGATGACTGTGACGTAGTTCGGGACGTCACGAGTTCATAGACAGGTGGCACGTTCGATTCCGACATTCGAGGTGAAAGTTATGGCGTTCGGAAGTTGAGGGGTATTTTGCGAATTTGGCAAAAAGGGGGCCAAACGTTGACTTTTGACCCGGGAAGTCCAATGGACGAGGGCCAAGGACCGTTACGTAGGTCTCGTCGATAGCAATCCAACGACAGGCTGACAGGACCCATCCCAATCCCCCCGGGATTAGTGCGGGATGACCCTGCTCCCGTCTAAGACGGAGTGTCAGACAAGGGATAATTTCGACCTTTGTCCTCCCGGGCTATCAGAGTACGCCAGGATCCGGAGGAGGTATGTGATATCTCGGTCTCTGCTACAGTCCACATCCGATGTCAACCTGAAGGGCAGTCAAAACATTAAAAACTGTGAGTGGACAAAACAAAAGTTTATAAAAACATTTCATAAGACATTTGTACCCTCCACTAAAAAGCATGCATGCATTCGAAAACCATTTATCCAAAACAAACCATATGTGGGACTAAGCCCAAAGCAGATATAAACCAAGGTCGAAAGGACCACAATGAAAACGACCATACGAGCCACTGCCCACATCCATAAGGGACTCGGCCCCAAACCATGAAGAAACCAAGTACACGAGTCACTGCTCAAATTCTGTGCACACCTGTGCACACCACATATCATATATCATATATACATATAAGTCACACAACCAATCCTGTCACGGTATCCAAAGCTACGCGCGTGCTACCCGGGTCTCAATCCGAGTCATCTCAAAGTCAAGGTCAATGTCCGCAGACCACTGACCCTACCCGAGGTAATAGTAACCATAGCCTTCCTGAGAGTAAGGAACCCAACTGGGGGGTGACTCCACTCAGTCGGTGCTCCGTGACTACTCCGGGGTCCACCCAGGCCAACGACCCTCCCCGGAGGAGATAATAGAAGTAAAGGAAGGTAGATGAACATATATATACATAGCATAAACATTCATGACCGGTTCCCCTGAACCGTCATGATCCATAATATCCATAATCAGGTAACATGCCGGTTCCCTTAAACTGTCATGTACCGTAATAACATAACCGAGGTAACATGCCGGTTCCCATAAACCGTCATGTACCGTAATAACCAACAAGGGTTCATGCCGGTTCCCATAAACCGTCATGAACCATGATACCATAACAAGGGTTCATGCCGGTTCCCATAAACCGTCATGAACCTGGGAATCCATTTAAGGTTCCCTGACCTGAAATCAAAACCGTAAAGTGACTGGGTCTCGTACCCGAACATAGGACGTCAACTGGGCACCGTGCCCGGAATCTGAGGTCATATGCCCGAGACAAAACCAAATGGGTCTCATACCCGAGTTTATCCTTTTATAAATCCAAAGCCATTTCATTAAAACCAATAAAGAAATACAGACCCGTATAAGCACCGTATAAGGCCGAAACCTCGAAATACGTGCTTATACGTAACCACATACAAATGCACCCATGGCATTACAAACAAGCATTTAAAACATATAATAAACATTTATGCATGCACCAACTTAGAAAACAAGGTCCACTCACAGACCATCCGAGCTGCCGCCTCGATTTGCGTGCCATACGGCTCCCTGAGCCGATCACCGTCACCGGGACTCCCAAACCTGTCCAAATCGTAATAGAAGGTTACTAACTACTTAATTAACCCCCTACCAAAGCCCCGAAATTTTCCCGTATTTTTAATTATTTTTAATAACAAACCTAAACCTTCCGATGCCCCGAAACATATCGAGACGGTGTCCGATCGACACGAAACCAGTCCCAAAATGTTCGTTACATCGAATAGAAGATTTCATATGTTGGAACCTTCCCCAGATTCCCTGCCACGCGCCCTCACGCGCCGCCTGAAGTGGCTGCGTGTGGGCTTCATGCGCCAGCTACAGTACCTGCTGACGTCATTGCTGACGTCAACATGACGTCATGCTGACGTCATCTGACAGCTTTCAAGTCTGACATGTCAGATTCTGACCTGTGCCACGTGTCAAGCTCCCATTGGTCCACGTCACTGTGCTGTCAGTGCCACGTGGCAGTCTGACATGTGCCACGTGTCATCAAGGCACTGGTCCACGTCAGTGCTACGTGTCAGCCCCTGATTGGGCCACGTCACTGACATGTCAGTGCTGACTGTGCACTGACATGTGACACGTGTCGCACTCCTATTGGCCCATTTTCTGACATGTTAGCTGACATTGTCAAATCTGACAATGATGACGTCATCCCTGACATGATGACGTCAGCAGGATGACGTCATCAGTCATCCCCGTCTTCTCGCCGGGTCGACCCGAACGTCTGCAATCGGGTCACCGTGACCCGCGACTTGACCCGACCGGTTCTCCTCACTCCGGCCACCAAAACACTCCCCGTTTGTCCCATTCTCTTCGTCTCATCCCAACCTAGCGTTCTATGGCCCTAAAAATTAAGAACAACCTCAAAAACTATACCTTCCAAGTTCATCAATGGCGGCCGTGACTACCTCCGCCGTTCACGGCCGTTACAGGCCACCCCAAGCCTTAAAACCAATCCTAAACTCCTCTTAGGACCACCAGCAACCTAACTTAACCCTTAGAATCGAATAACAACTAACAAAACTAAATTTCAAAATTTGAAATATTTCCTTACTTCACGGGTTCGTTCCGCTGTGGCCTCCACCGTGGGCCACCGTCCAGCCTCTCCGTCCTCAGCCTCTCACACTCCTCCCACGGTCACTTATGACTCAGATAAGGGAAGGTGAGGTGGGGTGTGGGTTGTGTTTGAAAAATGAAGGAATATGGAGGGGGGGGGGGTTTCAGGTTTGAGGGAAATGAAAATGAAGAGAATGAAGATGATCAGATGAGAGAATGAGAGATGAAGGGTGAGGATTAAAAGGTTAATTGATAATGGATGGTTAGGATTAATGGTTGTTAGGTTTAATTATAAAATAATTAAAATAATAATATTTTATTATATAGATCCACCAATTGGGGGATTTAGCCAATAGGATGAGTGACACTTGTCACTCATCCATGGGACCCACCAAAATATCTGCCCAAATCAGATTTCGCCAAATCGTCCCCGTCTCGAAGTTCGTGCATAGTAAAATCGAACTTCCGTGATCCATAACTCTCTCGTTCGAAGTCCGATTTCAGTGTGCCGCCTGTCTATGGATTCGTATCGTCCTTATCTACGTAACGGTCTTCGGCCCCCGGCCATCGGACCTCCCGATCAAAAAGTCAACATTTGACCCCCATTTAACCAAAATTACCAAAATGCCCCTAAACTTCCGAACGTTATAACTTCTTCCACGAACGTCGGAATTGAACGTGCCACCTGTCTATGAACTCGTGACGTCACGAACTACGTCACGGTCATCGGTCAAAGTCCATTTGATCGCCCGATTAAAAAGTCAAAGTTTTGCCACCACTAGGGGCAAAACGGTCATTTCGTATCGTTCGTCCGATTTCGCCCAACTAATCACGGATTAGCCTCACTAATCGTGATTAGTCACTAATCTAATCCTGGAATTTGGGACGGGTCGTTACACAGGCGGCATGCCGAAATCGGAGATTCGACGACGAAGTTATGGTCACGGGAACAGACTCGATTAACCGAACGAACCGGGATTAAAATATTATTATATTATTATGAACAGTACCCGGTGACTCAACACACCTGGATGAGTGACAAGTGTCACTCATCCCTTAAATTAAGGCCAAAATTCAGATCATTGTCTTAGGGAAAACATCATTATGATGTTTTATTATTATTTTAATTAATTGATTAATCCTTTTTTTTCCATTAATATCTTCTGTCCTTAACCCGTGTGCAAGCAAAACACAGAGAAGAGGGCTTGATCTCTATTCACCATTTCCCTACTATTTCTAAGCCAGAGAGTGTGAAATTGAGAGAGTTTTGAGATTGAATTGAACTGGGATTACACGGGGGGATTGAGAGGGAGAAGGAGACTTAGAATCGAAAATTTGGTTTTTGGGAGGGAAATTCGAATTGGAAGCTTTGAGCCTTGTTGATCGAAATTGGGTTCAGTTTTAGTCTTCTGGGATTGCCACGATCAGTTTTATCGAAAGAACAAAGGTAATTGAGTTCCATTTGAGGTAGAACGGAGCACTGTAGTTGCAGAAAATTTCGAGCTTGAGTCGTGGAGTTTGAGGCTTGGATTGATGCAATTGAGTTGGGGAAAGTGTTTAACGGAGTCCATTGAAGCTTCTGGGTGCATCAATTGAAGGAAATCGACCGACATGGAAGGTTTTCGAATGATGAACAGTGTTCGAGAGTTCTTCGATTATCATCTTCGAGTTTTGTGATTTGAGGTAGGTTTTGGTGAAATTATCATTCCAGAACTCTAATTGGACTTAAATAGAAACTAACTGAATGTTCAATTGTTGCAATTGGTATCGAATTGACAGAAAACAAACTGGGTCTGTTCGCGGGTTAAAGGACCCGTTTTACAGACAAATGGGTGAGGAAGACAGTACTGTAGCAGGCGCGTGGGTTTCACGCGCATCCACTCACGGCGGCGCGTGAGGGCGCGTACGGCCTAATTTCAAGGTGAGGTCAACATGACTTTTGATCCTCTCATTGTAACGAACATTTTGACGCTGGTTTAGAGGAAATCGGATATCGTTTCGTTAATGTTCCGCTTATCCGAAGTTTTGTTTTACGTTAAAAATACGTATTTAAATTCTGAAAAAATTGGGGAAAATTATATGAAGTATTTTGAGATGTTAGTAACCCTCTATAATGATTTTGGACAGGAGTTGTGATTTCCAGAATTTACTGAAAAACGTGCAGCTCGGAAACGGACTGTTTTGGACGGTGTGTGTGAGTGGACTTTGTTTTCTAACCGTGATGCATCCATATATGATTTAAATGCTTTATTATATGATTTTATATGCTTTGGCATGATTGATTTTTCAATCCGATGATTTCTCGATTTATGGATTATTATATTATTATATTTGGCACGAATTTTGAGAAATCGTGAATTTGGTTAAAAATGATGTTTGGACTTGATTTATGAGTTCGGGATTGAAATTGATTGAAAATAATGTTTGGACTCGGATTATGAGTCGTGGATTGAAAAGTGATGTTGTGACTCGGGAATGAGTCAAGGGTCAATTTCGTGGATTTACGTGAAAATGGCAACGGAGGTTGCAACGCATGGATTTGTGTGAAAATGATATTTTGGGTGTGAGAACCCAAGTGAATAGTGATTTTGACTCGGATTTGGAGTTACTTGTGAATTTGATGAAATTAATGATTTCTTGTGATTTTATGATTATTTTAATCAGTCTTTCGGGCACGTTTTACGGAGAACATGCAAATGATGTTTTGGGCAAGGCCCGGAGTCTAAATGATTTCTAAAATGATATTTTGACTTAGTTGGTGAGTCAACGATGATTTCTGGATTATTTTATTGTTTTAAAATGTGATTTTAACGGTTTATGTGTAAATGGTATTTTGGGCTTGAGACCCAGTCGGGAATGATCTTGACTTTGTATGAAGACAAGATTTGATTGAAATATTTTGGGATGTATTTCCCGAGATGGTTTTCATTGTGATTGTGAAAGGCCCAGATGGTCGAAGCTTGGGGGGATTACCCAGACGACCGGAGCTTGGGGGTTGTGATTGTAGGATCAGGAGTTGATCCTATGGTAGTCAGCTTCTCGGATGTGACTGAGCCTGGATGTACTACTCGGATGGGTCTGAGCCTGGGGATGTGTTCGCCCAGATGTGACTGAGCCCGAGGGTTGAGCCCAGAGGTGTCTGTTCCCGAGAGAGTGACTGGATATTGGCCTACGCGTAGTGCCGCACTTGTGAGTAGTGCAGTTGATGGTTTGTTTGTGCGCTTGTGAGTAGTGAGGATTGATTGGATTGAGATATTTATTGTGCACTTGTGATTAGTGCTGATTGATGTTGTTTGTGATGACGTACTGGTATTGAGTACGGGTTTTTGGTCTTTGTGGCCTAGTGATTATGTTTTCACATGTTTGGCCTGAGAGACGGGATTTGATGTTTTGTAACATGAACTGATTTGGTGAACATGAGTTTTACGGACCATGGGTAAATATGATTTGATTTTATTGGTCCACTGTTCATACTTGAATGATTTCATACTATTACTCATGTTTTACGATATGCATGCAAGTTTGTGAAAACTGGAGGGTAAGAATGTATTTTGGCAAACGTTTTTATAAGAGGTCATTTTTGTCCACTCATACCTTTTCTGTTTTGTGACCCTCCAGGCCGTGGTACGACGTTCGGGACTGATCGTGAGGTAGTGGTAGCAGCAGAAATCAGCGCAAACATCCCTTGTCTGGAAAGCACTGAAGGGTAATTTTGGGCCTTTGGTTGACTTGTCAGACGGGAGCAGGACCGGGCACGGTTTTTGACGTCCAGTTGGGACGGGTCCTATCACTCATGCCCGATTTTGTAAACCACTGGGCCCACGGCCCGATTTTATAAACCTCTAGGCCCACAGCCCGAATTCGTAAATCAACTGGGACCCTGGCCCGATAATATAACTCAAATGGGTCTCAACCAGATTTCGTAACAACTGATCCCCTGGCCTGATTTCTTAAGCAACTGGGCCCCGGCCCGATTGCATAAGCAACTGGGCCCCTACCCGATTTCATTAACTCAAATGGACTCCAAGTCCGAGGTTTCCAAAATAATTGGGCCTCAAGCCCGAGTTCATATTTTCAATTTCAAAACCATTTCATCATATTATATCCAAGTCATAAGTATGGAAAATCCGTGCAAAATCGGAAAACCTCGATTTACGTGCAAGCACGTAAATCGCCTCGAAATACGTGAAACCATACAATTTACCAACATCCAAATCAACAATAAACAATCACAATCATAATCCATATAAAACAGTTAAGCATGCATAGAATTTATAAAACCAAAGTCCACTCACAGACCGTTTAACAATACGCCTTGATACGCGTGTCATAGGCCTTCCCGGGCCACACCACTATCACCGGGACTCCCAATCCTGTCCAAATCACATTAGAGGGTCACTAACCTCATCATTAACATCCTATTAAAGTCCCGTAATTTTCCCGAATTTTTAACTATTTTTAAACTCGATTTAAAACCTTCGGACGTCCCGAACAATATCGAGACGGTGTCCGATCGACACGAAACCAATCCCAAAATGTTCGTTACATTAAATAGCATAGAAGTCATGTTGACCTCACCTCGAGATTCGTGTCCACGCGCCGTCACGCGCCGCCGTGAGTGGTTGCGCGTGAAACCCACGCGCCTGCTACAATGTCATCGTCCCAACCCGTTTAACTGTAAAACGGATCCTGCAACCCGCGAACATACCCGATCAGTTCTATGTCAATTCAGCCCTAAATACTTCAATTGATCATTCAATTATCTTCCATTTAAGTCCAATTAGAGTTCTGTACACTTAATTCTATGAAAACTCACCTTAAACCCAACGATTAGACGATGAACAATGAAGAACACCCGTCACTGTTCCTTCATCAAAATTCCTCAATTCCTTCTTATTTCTTTCAATTGATGCACCCAGAAGCATCACCGGACCATGAGAAACAGTTTCCCTTCATCAATTTCGTCGTTTGATCCCTCAATGATCACAACCCAATCTTCCAATTTGCTCATGGTCGTCAAGTCCGTTCAGAGCCAATTCGTCCCCAAATTGCTTCCTTCTTTCGACGATTCTGATCGTGGCACTCCCAGAAAGCTCAAAGTGAGCTCAATTTTGATCCTCAGAGCCCAACACTTAACCTTCGAATTTTCCCCCAAAAATTTCTAAATTTTCAATTTTGATTTCCCAGCTCCCTCACTGTCCCTCGTGTTTCCCCGTTAATTCAATCTTCTTAGTCTCTCAATTCTTTCAATTCTGCCGTGGGAAGGTAGCCAATTCCTCCAACCCGCACACTCTCTCTGTTTTGCAGTTGTTCACGGTTTAGAGGAACAAAGAGGATTAATGGATGATTAATTTAGGCTAATGGTGATGATGATGTAGGAATGATTATGTTGGGAGGGAAACATAGATCAGGTTTTAGGGCTTAGATTAGGAAATGGGTGACACTTGTCACTCATCCAAGCAGCCACATCAACAATCACTATTCATTATTTTATTATTATTTTAATCGAAGCCTCGGTTCGTTAATTCGTTCCCGTGACCATAACTTCGTCGTCGAAACTCCGATTTCGACATGCCGCCTGTCATTAGATTCGTATCGACGAGACTTACGTAATGGTCCTTGGCCCTCGTCCATCGGACCTCCCGGTCAAAAAGTCAACATTTGGCCCTTAATATGCCAAATTACCAAAATGCCCCTCGACTTCCGAACATCATAACTTTCTCCTCGAATGTCAGAATCGAACGTGCCACCTGTCTATGAACTCGTGACGTCCTGAACTACGTCACGGTCATCGGTCAAAGTCCATTTGACCGCCCGATCAAAAAGTCAACATTTTGCCCAAGACCAGTGGCAAAACGGTCATTTTGCACATTTTGTCCGATTTCGCCCTACTAATCACCGATCAACCCCACTAATAAAGATTAGTCACTAATCTAATCCTGGAATTCGGGACGGGTCGTTACACGTATCGAGGCGTGGCTTAGGGCTCAGTTATTCGTGATATTGAGTGAGAGGCCTTGTTGATTGTAACATCGGGCTTGAGTCCAGTTCAGTTTGTGAAAAGAGAATTCGAGCATGAGACCTTATTGAACTGTGGATTTAGGTTGAGGCCTGTGAAATGGATTTGAATTGGATTCGAGGAATTCTGTTGAAATGAATCGGGTATGAGACCTAGTTGAGAAATGTTTGAAAGAAAGAAAGTATTTGAAAATGAATATGAACCCTCCATATGATTATATGGTCTCCTCCAGACGACGACCTGGAGAGTCACGATCCACATACTAGAATGGGTATCTCCATATGGATCACGTTCCAGGAGTGGGTGTTATGTATTATGTTGTGGCCCCGGACCAGATTCCAGAGAGATGTGTGGACTAGATCCGGAGATAGAGCTCGGACTAGATCGAGAGATAGCGCCTCCCAGATGGAGAATTCCTAGGAGAAGAATCGGAGTGAGACCCCGAGTAGTGTGCACACTAGTTGAGAGATGATATCGTGACATATTTCGGGGATGTGTTCCCTAGGGGCTGTGTGCCCCAAGTTGGCATCTTCTCGGAAGTGCCTCAGATGGGTTATACGTATATTGATACGTATGAGGTTTTACAGAAAGTGATTTGGGGGCGGAGACCCCGTGTTTTATGATTTAGAAAGTGATTTGGGTCGGAGACCCCGTAGATGTTTTAGTACTTCACTGAGAATGATTTGGGTTGAGTTCCCACATGTATTGTTTTATGGATTTACGGGTTTTTATGATTTTGGGTTGGGGACCCAAATGGATTTACGGTTCATGACAGTTTATGGGGACCGGCATGAACCCTTGAAATGTTTTTATGGGTCATGACGGTTTATGGGAAGCGGGCATGAACCCTAGAAAGGGTTTTGAGAATGTTTGACAAATGGTTTTATGAACGTTTTGATAAACGGTTTTTGAATGCATGCACATGGTTTTAAAGAAGGGAATAAATGTCTTTGTATGAAAAGGTTTTACTAAAATATTATTTTGTCTACTCACGACTTTTGACGTTTTTAATGCCCTTCAGGTTGATTGCGGATGCAGGCTGTAGTTGAGACGAGACATCACACTCCTCCTCCTACGATCCTGGCGTGCTTTGGAAGCCCCAGTGAGGGCTAGAGTTGGAATTTTCCCTGGTCTGACACTTCGTGTCAGACGGGATCAGGCGCGTCCCACGTTAATCCCAAGGGATTTGGGACGGGTCCTGACAAAGTGGTATCAGAGCCAGGTTGGCTCATTTGATACTCATGGTACTCTAATACCAAGTGGTATCAGAGCATGTTTTGCTCGTGGAGTACGCGCAGGTCGAGGATGTGATGTCTATGAAGTCGTAGCAGCCCATCATCAACCTGATAGTTAGGGTATGAGTAGGAAGCACCACGTACTAAACGAAATTCGATACAATAGTTTGAGGTTTAACTGGTATGGAATGCCACTTGTTTCGACGATTGATCCGGAGTAGGATCAGTGTTCGTGGGAATTTAACGGCTTAGAGCCGTTGTGACGACCCGTCCTGAATTAAAGGGATTAATTAAGAGTTAATGACGGATTAGCAAGGCTAATCGGAGATTAGACGAGGATTAGCGGACGTTCGGGCGAAATGACGATTTTGCTCATAGAATGGGCAAATCATTGACTTTTCGTTTCGGCTGTCAAATGGACTTTCACCGATGACCGTGACATAGTTCTTGACGTCACGAGTTCATAGACAGGTGGCACGCTCGATTTCGACGTCCGAGGAAAACGTTATGACGTTTGGAAGTTCAAGGGCATTTTGGTAATTTGGAAAAAAAGTTGACTTTTGACCCGGAAGGTCCGATGGCCGAGGGCCGAAGACCGTTACGTAGATCGGTACGATACGAATCCATAGACAGACGGCACGTCGAATTCGGACGTTCGATTGAGAAGTTACGGTTCACGGAAGTACGAAAGTACTATTGCACGAATTACGAGACAAGTGACTTTTGGATTCTAGTGGGCCCCAGATAATTAGTTCCTGCCCAATGGATGAGTGACAAGTGTCACCCATCCACTGGACCCCAATTTCCCTTCATGCATCTCCCTTCCCCGTGCATCGATCCTTTATTTTCTTTCCACCCAAACAACCAAAACCGATCCATCCTCCTTCCCCAAAACCAAACCCTATTTGATCATGACTGAGAGGAACAGAGAGTGAGGAGACGACGGTGGATGCTGGTGGCCGGCCAGGACGGAGCCACGGTGCACGGCGGAGGCCCAAAACCCGAAAGGTAATCGGTTAGCCCATTTTTCGATCCATTTTCCATTTCTGTGATTATGGGCCTTTTCCATTGATTTCTATGAATTAAATAGGTTTCTAGGAAGTTAATAGGAAGGTTTTGAGAGAGATTAGACGTTGAGGAACACTGGGGAAGGTTTGGGAAACTTTGAACCGTGAAGAAGTTTTGGGGCGGTTCGATGTTAGGGGTTTTAGGACCTCTAATTGATTAGGGACAAAACAGACAAAAAATGAAGATGGGAAGGCCTTGGACCGGTCACACCGGTCCAAGTGGACCGGATTTACAGGAAAAATCGGGCCGGCCGGTTCGGACCGGCCTGGCCGAAGGTAGGAGATGATCTACAGTATCCAGCGCGTGGGCCCACGCGCAGGCCATTCCCGGGGCACGTGACGGCGCTTGACGGGGTATTTGGGGATGAGTTCAATACACGAAACCTTCTATTCGATGTAACGAACATTTTGGGACTGGTTTCGTGTCAATCGGACATCGTTTCGATATAATTCAGGACGTCCAAAGGTTTAGGTTCGGTTTTAAAAATAGTTAGAAAATTCGGAAAATTACGGGGCTTTAGTGAGGGGTTATTTAAGTAGTTAGTAACCCTCTAAATGAATTTGGACAGGTTCGGGAATCCCGAAGGGGACGGTTGACCCGGGAGACGATTACGGCATGCGTATCGAGGCGGGGCTTCCGACAGTCTGTGAGTGGACTTGTTTTACGAATTCGATGCATGCATAAATGTTTTATAATTGTTTTAATACATGTTTTGTGATGCCATGAGTGCATTTTTTTGTGGTATAAGATTTACGTATTTTGACAGGACCCACCCCGATTATCGCCTCGATAATCGGGATGCATCCTGCTCTCGTCTGACAATCGAACACAAAAGACCAGGAAACCAAATAAAATTACATCGCACCCATTGTCAGACCAGGGAGATTAAACAAATACAACCGATTGGACATCAAGTCCATAGTTTCACAGAGCATAATATTACAAAGCAGGATAAAGAACAAATCCTACTCTGTGAATTAACTACTCCGCAGCGGAAACTTTATGCCTCTACCTCTGCCTCGGCGCAAGCCCCCGAACTTGTACCACGACCTGAAGGGTATTTAAAACAACAAAGTGTGAGTGGACAAAAACAAAAGTTTGCAGAAAATAGTTTATTGAAATCGGGGTTCGCCCTCCAGTTTTACAACACGCATGCATAACCAGCTATTCGAAAACCGCGTATTAAATATGTTTTGTTTCCGAAACATATGGAAAACATTACAGCACAGTCATAAACTCGTATAAAATAATATTATATTACCAAAATCCAGAAATCGGCATTTCGAATCATCAACCAAACCAAAACATGTAAGACTGAATTAATAATCACAATCAAGCCGTTGGATCCATCCGAGTCTTTAAACTCAATATTAGGCCTTCCCGGGATATCAACGAGTCTTTAAACCCAAAACATGATTAATAGGCCTCGGGGGTATCACATTAACCGAGTCTTTAAACTCAATCCGGGTCTTTAAACCCAATTTGGGCTTGCCCCCATCATCAATTAACTTGGTCTTTAAACCCAAAACTAGATCCAACAATCACACCGGGTCTTTAAACCCAAAACCAATTTATAAAGCACAATAAACCAGGATCCTTCGTGATCCGTTTACCAGAAATCAGTCCATAATCACATATCGTCATAATAGGACTTATGTCCGGATTTCAAATGCAATTTCCGAAAATTACTTCACAATTATAATCAAAACATCATAAATACGTAACATGCATAATCATCTCAAATTACTTCATCAAACCATCATTCATGCATAGGAGAAAAACCGTAACCTCGAAATACGTGAAATACGATAATCCTCGAAAAACGTGAAATTATGTAAAACCGAAATATCACATTCATCATCATAAAATCATATATGAAAACATAAGATAGATGAGTAAAAATAGTCATGCATGCACGGTTTAGAAATCAAGGTCCACTCACGGTTTTCGAACGCGTCAATCGCGCCCCGTGTACTTCTAGGTAGCTTCGGAAAGATCCGGGACTGTAAAAAGGTGCAAGAAGGGTTACTAACATTCCCAGAAAGCTCGTATTAACTTCCCTAATTTTTCCGGATTTTTCGACGTAATTAAGCTTAAGGACCTAATCTTCCGACCCCTCGAAACTATCCCGAACGACTCCCGATCGACTCGAACTTTAAATATAAAATGTTAATTAAGCTGAAAGGATCAAATCTCATGTTGACCGTGATCGAAAATGACGTCACACGCGCCGTCACGCACCGCCCAAAGTGGTTGCGCGTGAAGCCCACGCGCCTAGCACTGTAGCTACAGTGTCACCATCTTCACCCGCGAGTCTGATAAACGGGCCTTCAACCCGCGACTCAACCCGGCTAATTACCCTTCAATTCACAATCAATTCCTTTCGTTTTTGATCCTAACTTCTTTCCTAACCCTTTAATTTCAGTTCTCTGTCAATGATTAACCTCGACATGGACTAAATCGATCAATCCAACCTTGAACAGTCGAATGGGTCGACGTCTGTAACTCACCCAACCTAGCCCCATTTTCAAATTAACTTCACAGGGAGTATACTAGGACCAAAACAAAACCAAATGCACAACCAATTGAACAAGAACTCACCTAGAAGTCGTCGTCCTCAACACTGCGATTTTCCAAAAGCTGGAACTTGAGTTCCTAGCCAAACAGTGCCCAAACTCCTTCGATTTTTGCACGGTTGTGTTTGTAATGGACCCAGAATACTAATCCCACTCACTGTTTAGCTCAACTCACCTCAAAACTCAACCTTTGAATTTTCCCTCCAAATATCCGAAATAGTTTCCTCATAGTTCTCTCTAGCTCTCAGCCCTCCACTGATTCGAAATGAACCCTCTCATTTACCGTAACTAAGTTAATCGATCGAAGTGGACGACAACTCGTGGGAGACCGTCTGTTGCCTCTCTGGAAACTGTTTCCTGCAACACAAAAACCATAGCCAATTTTAAAACTCTCCCCGTGGTCTGCCTCAGTCCAGGCCACGATGGAATGTTTCCAACACCTCAAAACACTTAAACTAATCCCACTGTTCAGTCCACTACAGGTTTAAACAATTGAAATGTGTAGAACTACCACACACGGTGGTGCAGCAACTGTCTCCCAAAACTGCTACAGTAACCCCGTGGTGAAAATGACCAAAATGCCCTCAGTTCAAAAATTACCAAAATGCTCCTCATCTTTCGTGACCCATAACTTAGTCATCCGATGTCCGTTTGACGCGTGCCGCCTGTCGTTGTACTCAGGGCATCGAGACATACCTAACGGTCCTCGAGTCGTGTGAAAATCAATTGTCACACAAAAAGTCAACATTTCCCCCCAATCGTCCAAATTACAGAAATGCCCTTGAACTTCCGAACGTCATAACTTTTTCCCTGATCGTCGGAATCGGACGTGCCACCTGTCTATGAACTCGTGACGTCCCAAACTACGTCACGGTCATCGGTCAACGTCCATTCAAACTACCAATCAAAAAGTCAACAAATTGACCATACCAATCACAGGGGTAAAATGTCATTTTATTCATTATTTTACAAAATTACATTTTCCGAATTTCCGGGGCGTTACAATCTCCCCCCCTTAAAAAATTTCGTCCCGAAATTTCAAGGAAACAATTAGGGGAACTGCTCTCGCAACTGCGCCTCGGGTTCCCATGTGGCTTCCTCCACATTCTGGTTTCTCCAGAGAACCTTAACCAGGGGAACGGTCTTCCGACGTAGCACCTTATCCTTTCGGTCCAAAATCTGTACTGGCTGTTTTTCAAAACTCAAGTCTTCTCGGAGTTTAATGGGTTGCTCCTCCAGTACATGAGATGCATCAAACACATATTTCCGCAGCATCGACACGTGGAAAACATCGTGGACTTTCGAAAGTTCTGGAGGTAGTGCTAACCGGTAGGCAACCTGGCCAATCCTCTCAATAATCTCATATGGTCCGATAAAACGAGGGCTCAAGTTTCCTCGCCTGCCAAATCTCACTACACCTTTCCAATGGGACAGTTTCAGAAACACCCGATCTCCGATTGCAAACTCAAGATCTCTAATCTGATGGTCCACATAGCCCTTTTGTCTGTCTTGGGCTGCCTTGAGCCTATCTCTAATGAGTTTGACCTTCTCTGTTGTCAATTCCACCAATTCGGATTTAGTCAGCTTCCTTTCACCCACGTCCATCCAACACAACGGGGTTCGGCACTGCCGTCCATACAAGGCTTCGTAAGGAGCCATCCCGATGCTCGCCTGATAGCTGTTGTTATAGGGAAATTCCATCGAGGCTAGATGTGATTCCCAAGTGCCTTGAAATTGCAAAACGCAAGCTCGCATCATGTCCTCCAATATCTGGATGGTCCGCTCAGACTGACCGTCAGTCTGAGGATGAAATGCAGTTCTGAAATGAAGTTTCGTCCCAAAAGCTTCTTGTAGACTTTGCCAAAATCGAGAAGTAAACCTCGGGTCTCTGTCAGAAACTATTGATTCTGGAGTACTGTGCAAACGGATGATCTCATCGATAAACAACTGAGCAAACTGTGTCATCCTGAAGTTCTCTCGTACGGGCAAGAAATGAGCTGATTTCATAAGTCTGTCCACAATCACCCAAACTCCATCGTGGCCTCTGGGTGTCCTAGGAAGTCCAAACACAAAATCCATCGTTATGTGATCCCATTTCCATTCCGAGATAGGTAGTGGTTGCAAGGCTCCATAAGGTCTTTGTCTCTCAGCCTTCACTTGCTGACAAATCAGACACCTACTAACAAACTCAGCAATCTCTCGTTTCATACCCGGCCACCAATAATGTTCTCGCAATGTACAATACATCTTGGTCCCACCAGGATGCATCGCGTAGGCCGAACTGTGAGCCTCATCCAAAATCTCCTTCTTCAGTGCCTCATCGTCCGGCACACACAACCGTCCTTCTTTTAGTAAGGCTCCATCCTCTCTGACTGTAAAATCTTGTCGTTCACCGGCTTCCACTTCGATCCGAAGTACACACCAGACAGGATCTTGAGATTGAACATCAACGATCCGATCGATCAAGAGTGGTCTCACCTGAAAACTAGCCAGCAAGACACCTTGGCTATCCAGTCCCAAATCAATGCTAGTCTTGTGGAGTTCAACCAATAGCGGCAAATGAACCATCCGTAGATGCGCCACAGAATGCGTTGACTTCCGGCTTAGAGCATCAGCCACCACATTGGCTTTTCCAGGGTGGTACTCAATCGTGCAATCATAATCCTTAATTAGCTCCAGCCACCGTCGTTACCTCACATTTAGGTCTTTCTGGGTGAACAAGTACTTCAGGCTCTTGTGATCTGTGAACAGCCTGCAAGTCGCACCATACAAGTGATGACTCCAAATTTTCAGCGCATGCACGACAGCAGCTAGCTCTAAGTCGTGCGTAGGATAGTTGCGCTCATGCGGCTTCAACTGACGCGAAGCATAGGCAATCACTTTCCCATGCTGCATTAGCACACATCCCAATCCTTGTAAGGATGCATCACTATACACCTCAAACTCTCCACTATCGTCTGGAAGGGTCAATATAGGAGCATATGTCAACCTTTCCTTCAACTCCCGAAAACTACGCTCACAATCGTCATCCCAGACAAACTTGACTCCCTTCCTCGTCAGTCGTGTCAACGGGGCAGCAATGGTAGAGAAACCCTCTACAAATCTCCTGTAATAGCCAGCCAAACCCAAGAACCTTATGACTTCAGTGACGGTCTTCGGTTGTTCCCACTTCGCCACTGCTTCAATTTTCTGAGAATCCACACTAATTCCGTCGGTTGAGATCACATGCCCCAAGAAACTCACGCTCGTAAACCAAAACTGACACTTGCTGAGCTTCGCATACAACTGGTTTTCCCTCAGGGTACCTAGCACCATCCTTAAGTGCTCCTCGTGCGCCTCCGCACTTTTCAAGTAGACCAGAATATCGTCAATGAACACAATAACAAAGTGATCCAAGTATGGCTGTAATACTCGGTTCATGAAGTCCATAAACGCTGCAGGTGCGTTGGTCAAACCGAAAAGCATAAAAAGGAACTCATAATGACCATATCGGGTTCTAAATGCTGTCTTGGACACATCCTCATCCTTAACCCGCAATTGATGATACCCAGAATGAAGATCGATTTTGGAGAAGTACTGCGCTCCTCGCAGCTGATCGAACAAGTCATTGATCCGAGGCAAGGGGTATTTGTTCCTGACTGTTACATTGTTCAGTTGTTTGTAATCGATGCAGAGTCTCAAACTCCCATCCTTTTTCCGCACAAACAACACTGGGGCTCCCCAGGGGGATACACTCGGTCTAATAAACCCCATCTCAAGCAGTTCTTGCAACTGTGCCTTCAGTTCCTTCAATTCAGCTGGCGTCATACGATACGAAGTCTGAGATATAGGTTGCGTACCTGGAACCAGATCGATGGTGAACTCAACATCTAGGTGAGGTGGCAATCCCGGTAGATCCTCCGGAAAAACATTTGGAAACTCCCGCACTATCGGGATATCCTCCACCCTCAACGGTGCAGCACGTGCGTCCATCACATGAGCCAAGTATCCCTGGCACCCTTTCCTCAACAACTTACTCGCCTTCAAGGCTGAAATCACTCAGACAGGAGTTGCTCGCTGAATTCCCTGAAAGGTGGTTTCAGGTAACCCCGGACTCCGAAAAGTAACCTTCTTATCGACACACTCAATAGAAGCATGATGGAGCATCAACCAATCCATTCGCAAAATGACAACAAAATCATGTAGGTCCAAGAGTATCAGGTCAGCTACCAATCCCACGTCACCTACCATTACGGGACATTCCCGCAACACTTGGTTTACCTCAAATACCTCTCATGTGGGCATACTCACACCCATGTCACAGTCCAGTGCGGACACCTCTCTATCCGCCAACAATTCACATTCCCGTGATATAAACGAGTGAGTAGCCCCGGGATCAATTAAAGAACAAACATCATGTCCAAAGATCGTTAGTGTACCTGTCACAACACCAGGTGCTGCCCTGGCCTCTTGCTGCGTAACCTCAAAAACTCGGGCCTGTGGTCCAGCTACTCGCTCACGGCCCCTAGCCCTCAGCCCACTAGTCGCTCCAGCACCTTCTCCTCCTCTAGTGCTCCCAGTCCTAGAAACTGCAGCTGTGTTCCGTCCATGTTCTGCAGTACCCCGACCTGCGCCACCACCCTGTGGCAAAGATGGACACTCCCTCAGATAGTGGCCCTGTTCGCCACTGAAGAAATAGATAACACTGGAAGCATCTCGAGCAAAACCACCACCCTGCCGTCCCGTGGAAGCAACAGAGGTCGCGCTCGCCTGCAGAGCCGGCTGTGCTCTAGGCACTCTGAATCCGGGACTCTGAAAATTTCCAGGCCTACCATAACGATCATTTCCTGAGGACGAAGCTCCACCATAACGTCCCTTCTTCGGGGCTCTCTGGCCATACGATCCAGGAAATGAACGCTCTCGACGTTGTCCACCACCAGAGTACTGTGGACGTGTCGGTAGACTAGCCTCAACCCGCACTGCGACATCAGACAACTCTCTGAGAGTGGTAAAAGCTCCAGCCGTCACAATGGCCCGTATCTCACCTCGTAGGCCAAGCTCAAACCTATGACATTTCTCAGCCTCAGTAGACACAAAGGTAGGAGCAAAACGGGCTAGCATCTGAAATGTTTGCTCATACTCAGTTACGGTCATGCTCCCTTGTTGGAGCTGCATAAACTCTGTCTCCCTAGCATCACGAAATGAACGGGGATAGTACTGATCCAGAAACCGTTCACGAAAGGTCTCCCAGGTCACTGTATAGGTATCCCAACCCGATAACTCCAGAGTATACCACCACTCATAAGAATATCCATCTAGCAGAAAAGTGGCCAACACAACTCGCTCCTCAGGAGGACAGTGCATCACAGCAAAAATCCGCTCAAACCGAGAAATCCAACGGTGGGCATCCTCGGGATCTGCCCCACCACTAAACACTGTAGCCCCAAGATGCTAGGCTCGCTCGATCGAAGCACTCTCGGCATCACTAACGACGCCATATGCAGGTCGTGGAGGGGGTTCACGTTGCGGAGGCATGGTTGATCGTCCTTTCTGAAAGAGGCATAAGTTAGTACAATAATCGAGCCACACCCAAGTGCCAGACACGAACCGTAAACCTATGCTCTGATACTAATTGACAGGGCCCACCCCGATTATCGCCTCGATAATCGGGAAGCATCCTACTCCCATCAGACAATCGAACACAAAAGACCAGGAAACCAAATAAAATTACATCACACCCATTGTCAGACCAGGGAGATTAAACAAATACAACCGACTGGACATCGAGTCCATAGTTTCACAGAGCATAATATTACAAAACAGGATAAAGAACAAATCCTACTCTATGAACTAACTACTCCACAGCGGAAACTTTATGCCTCTCCCTCTGCCTCGGCGCTAGCCCCGAACTTGTACCACGACCTGGAGGGTATTTAAAATAGCAAAGTGTGAGTGGACAAAAACAAAAGTTTGCAGAAAATAGTTTATTGAAATCGGGGTTCGCCCTCCAGTTTTACAACACGCATGCATAACCAGCTATTCGAAAACCGCGTATTAAACATTCGAAATCTTTTTTTTTCCGAAACATATGGAAAACATTACAGCACAGTCATAAACTCGTATAAAATAATATTATATTACCAAAATCCAGAAATCGGCATTTCGAATCATCAACCAAACCAAAACATGTAAAAATGAATTAATAATCACAACCAAGCCGTTGGATCCATCCGAGTCTTTAAACTCAATATCAGGCCTTCCCGGGATATCAACGAGTCTTTAAACTCAAAACATGATTAATAGGCCTCGGGGGTATCACATTAACCGAGTCTTTAAACTCACGAGTCTTTAAACTTAATCCAGGTCTTTAAACCCAATTTGGGCTCGCCCCCGTCATCAATTAACCGGGTCTTAAAACCCAAAACAAGATCCAACAATCACACCGGGTCTTTAAACCCAAAACCATTTTATAAAGCACAATAAACCAGGATCCTTCGTGATCCGTTTACCAGAAATCATTCCATAATCACATATCGTCATAATAGGACTTAAGTCCGGATTTCAAATGCAATTTCCGAAAATTACTTCACAATTATAATCAAAACATCATAAATACGTAACATGCATAATCATCTCAAATTACTTCATCAAACCATCATTCATGCATAGGAGAAAAACCGTAACCTGGAAATACGTGAAATACGATAATCCTCGAAAAACGTGAAATTATGTAAAACTGAAATATCACATTCATCATCATAAAATCATATATGAAAACATAAGATAGATGAGTAAAAATAGTCATGCATGCTCGGTTTAGAAATCAAAGTCCACTCACGGTTTTTGAACGCGTCAATCGCGCCCCGTGTGCTCCTCTGTAGCTTCGGAAAGGTCCGAGCCTGTAAAAAGGTGCATGAAGGGTTACTAACATTCCCAGAAAGCTCGTATTAACTTCCCTAATTTTTCCGGGTTTTTCGACGTAATTAAGCTTAAGGCCCTAATCTTCCGACCCCTCGAAACTATCCCGAACGACTCCCGATCTACTCGAACTTTAAATATAAAATGTTAATTAAGCTGAAAGGATCAAATCTCATGTTGACCGTGATCGGAAATTACGTCACACGCGCCGTCACGCGCCGCCCAAAGTGGCTGCGCGTGAAGGCCAGGCGCCTAGCACTGTAGCTACAGTGTCACCCTCTTCACTCGTGAGTCTGATAAACGGGCCTTCAACCCGCGACTCGACCCGGCTAATTACCCTTCAATTCTCAATCAATTCCTTTCGTTTTTGATCCTAACTTCTTTCCTAACCATTTAATTTCAGTTCTCTGTCAATGATTAACCTCGACATGGACTAAATCGATCAATCCAACCCTGAACAGTCGAATGGGTCGACGTCTGTAACTCACCCAACCTAGCCCCATTTTCAAATTAACTTCACAGGGAGTATACTAGGACCAAAACGAACCCAAATGCACAACCAATTGAACAAGAACTCACCTGGAAGTCGTCGTCCTCAGCACTGCGATTTTCCAGAAACTGGAACTTGAGTTCCTGGCCAAACAGTGCTCAAACTCCTTCGATTTTTTGCACGGTTGTGTTTGTAATGGACCCAGAAGACTAATCCCACTCACTGTTTAGCTCAACTCACCTCAAAACTCAACCTTCGAATTTTCCCTCCAAATATCTGAAATGGTTTCCTCACAGTTCTCTCTAGCTCTCAGCCCTCAACTGATTCTAAATGAACCTTCTCATTTCCCCTAACTCAGTTAATCGATCTAAGTGGACGAAAACTCGTGGGAGACCGTCTGTTGCCTCTCTGGAAACTGTTTCCCGCAACACAAAAACCATAGCAAATTTTAAAACTCTCCCCGTGGTCTGCCTCAGTCCAGGCCACGAAGGAATGTTTCCAACACCTCAAAACACTTAAACTAATCCCACTGTTCAGTCCACTACAGGTTTAAACAATTGAAATGTGCAGAACCACCACACACGGTGGTGCAGCAACTGTCTCCCACAGCTGCTACAGTAACCCGTGGTGAAAATGACCAAAATGCCCTCAGTTCAAAAATTACCAAAATGCCCCTCATCTTTTGTGACCCGTAACTTGGTCATCCGATGTCCGTTTGACGCGTGCCACCTGTCGTTGTACTCAGGGCATCGAGACCTACCTTACTGTCCTCGAGTCGTGTGAAATTCAATTGTCAAACAAAAAGTCAACATTTCCTCCCCCAATCGTCTAAATTACGGAAATGCCATTGAACTTCCGAACGTCATAACTTTTTCCCTAATCGTCGGAATCGGACGTGCCACCTGTCTATGAACTCGTGACATCCCGAAGTACGTCACGGTCATCGGTCAACGTCCGTTCGGCCTACCAATCAAAAAGTCAACAAATTGACCATACCAATCACAAGGGTAAAAATGTCATTTTATTCATTATTTTACAAAATTACATTTTCCGAATTTTCGGGGCGTTACATATTTGCACGTATTTCGAGATTTTCGGTTTTATACTATGCATATACGTTCTAGGTTTTTAACGAGGGTTTAATAAACGGATTTTGGATTTGGAAATATGAAATCGGGCATGAGACCCTCTTTGATTTACAAATCTCGGACCTGGAGTCCATTTGAATTGACGAGGAATCGAACCGAGGGTCCATTTGTGTTATACGATCGGGCCGGGGGCCTAGATGGTTTACAATTCGGGTTTGAGGCCCAATTGGTGTTACCATTGGGCTTGATGCCACGTTGTTTTATGATATCGGGCCTGAGACTCATTTAGTTAAGATATCGGGCTTAAGGCCCCGTTGGTTGTGAAATCGGACATGAGGTCCTGTTGAGTTATGGTTTAGGGCTTAGGGCCCAATTAGTCATGATATCGGGCTTGAGGCCCTGTTGAATGTAACATCGGGCTTGAGTCCCAGTTCAATTTATGAAATGAGAATTCGGGCATGAGACCCAGTTGAACTGTGGATTTAGGTCGAGGCCTATGAAATGGATTTGAAGCGGATTCAAGGAATCATATTGAGATGAATCGGGTATGAGACCCAGTTGAGAAACGATTTGAGAAAGAAAGAGTTTGAAAATTAATTGAACCCTCCATATGTTATATGGTCTCCTCCAGACGTCGATCTGGAGAGTCACGGTTCACAGACCAGAGTGGGTATCCCCATAGGGATCCCGTTCCAAGAGTGGTGCTTACTTATATTGTTGTGGTCCCGGACTAGATTCCAGAGAGATATGTGGACTAGATCCAGAGAGAGAGCTCAGACTAGATCCAGAGATTGAGCCTCCCAGATGGAGATTCCTGGGAGAAGACTAGGAGTGAGACCCCGAGTAGTGTGCACACTAGATATATTGATGTCATCGTGACTATATAGGGGATGTGATCCCTAGGGGCTGTGTGCCCCGAGTTGGCATCTTCTCGGAAGAGCCGCGGATGGGTTATACGTGTATTGATACGTATGAGGTTTTATGGAAAGTGATTTGAGGGCGGATACCCCGTGTTATATGAGTTAGAAAGTGATTTGGGGCGGCGACCCCGTAGACGATGTTTTGGAAATGGTTTGGGGCGGAGGCCCCATATGGTATGTTTAGTATTTCACTGACAACGGATTTGGGCTGAGTTCCCACATGTTATGGTTTGTAAGTTTGTGATTTCGGGCCGAGGACCCAAATGGATTTATGGGTCATAACGGTTTATGGGAACCGACATGAACCCTTGAAAGGTTTTGAGAAAATGTTTTCAAATGATTTCATGAATGTTGGATAAATGGTTTTTGAATGCATGCATATGATTTTAGTGAAGGGCATAAATGTCTTTATGCGAAATTTTTTTTATTAAAGTATTATTTTTGTCCACTCACGACTTTTGATGTTTTAATGCCCTTCAGGTTGATAGCGGATGCGGGCCGTAGCAGAGACGAGACATCACTCCCCTCCTCCTATGATCCTAACGCACTCTGATAGCCCCGGCGAGGGCTAGAGACGGAATTTTCCCTAGTATGACACTTCGTGTCAGATGGGATCAGGCGGGTCCCACGTTAATCCTGGGGGATTTGGGACCGGTCGTGACAGCCGTAGTGTTACTAAGGGTAGGATCCAGTGGATCGGTAGACATAGTATGATGACGTGAGAGTCGTGACCGCTCGACGGAAGGGTCGTTTCGGATAGAGAATGTATGGATTAATACTAGTGGTAGTCAGAGGTCAGGGTCGCCCAATTTACGATGACCCTGTACGACTACAATCACGACGGTTGGGAATAGGGACGTGTAATTCTATTTGGCATGTGTTGCCATGTTTCGATGTGTCAAATCCCGGTGGGATGTCGACTAGCAGGAGATGTCCGGAGTAGTTGTGGTGTGATGCGCTAGGATGCGATTGCGCACGTAGCCTTTGCACAGTATTGGACCCGGAGTACGAACAATTCTTGTGGAGGCCAGCGGCTGAGAGCCGTAGAGTTACGGGAGGATGAGAACCTCACAGTGTGGTTACTGGTTGTTTGGGCACCAGTATTGGAGTACGACGACTTTTGGGAGTCGAGAGCGAGGGATAGGTCAGGATGGTTGGGCAGCAGTGGGAAGCTGGTTTTGTGATAACCCTAGTTAGTGATTAATTGGACAAGTTACCAGGAGTGTGGTACTTGTGATCGGATCCAGAGGTGGACCGATCGGTAGATGTTGCGTGTGGAACGGTTTGTGCTGGCAGTCGACTACCGCATGCGTTTGGAGTCTCGTAGCAGAGTGTTTCTGAGATTGGTCTGTCCGAGGGTGTGGTAGACACTGCTATCAATGGAAATAGTTGAGTCTTATCAAGTTGGATGGACTCAGGTTGTTGTGACAATTGTGACGATGGGATTCGTCAGTCGTGACGATGATACGAGGTGCGTGAGTGACGCACAGTACGAGCAGTGATTCTGGATTTGACTCGGTCACTGCTGAGTGAGATCGCAGAATGAGACGCTGACGTTGGGTGTTTGCACGCTTGCTACGCTACCTGTGTGAAGGTAGTTGTTAAGAGTGGGACAGAGAGGATCCCGAGTGGCTCAGTGCGAGGTACAGGAGTAATTGGTATGGAGACCAGTTTCCCCAGTGATGGATATCAGTTTCCTCAGTGATGGAGACCAGTTTCCCAGTGATGGAGACTAGTTTCCTCAGCGATGGAGACCAGTTTTCCCTGTGACGGAGATCAGTTTCCCCAGTAATGGAGACTAGTTTCCCTAGTGCTACGAGATTGAGTCGCGAGGGTGTGCTCAGAAGTTGTAAATATTGAGGTTAAATGTGAGATTCAGGTACGAATGGATGACGTAAGTGACGTCTTATGACGGGAAGGTTGATTAGTCAGAGATGGTGGTACGCAGAGTTTTGGCTGCAGATCACAGCAGGAGTCTGTTATGACTCTTCAGCTGAGCGGTACATCCGATTAGGATGACTGGACATCCTTATTGGATGTGCATATATGGTAGTATACGGATAGGCGAGTTGAAGGCTACGGATGCGTGGATGGTGTCCGGTTGAGCTGAGGACTTGAGAGTCCATTACGGATTGGTTTTGGTTGACTACGGTTGACCATACCTCCTGAGTTGGGAACTTGGAAATCAATTGTCTATAGGACGTGGAAATGCTCGTGTAATGAGTGAGCTCAGTAATTGGAAGAGAAACATGTTTCCAACGTGACTGGAACTTCAGAATCAAGAGAAGTTGTATGGAGACGATGAGAAGAGTGTTTGATTCCGTATTGGTGATGAGTATTTCGAGGTCACTGAGTGTGACGCTATAGCAAATAGTGTTCAGTATCGGAGGATGACATTGGATGAACTTTGATGTCATCATCTTGGATTCTTCTTGATTTTTCCCTAGGTCGGACGACGAGGAGTGATATGACCGTTAGGAGTTCAAAGAGGGTGTAAGAACCAAACACCTAGGCTGTGGGTCAATTTGGTTGACTTGACGAGTAGATAGTGCTTAACATCACAGGATGTGACGAGTGAGTGTCCGAGGTGATGGATTTGCAGTTCGCCTAGTGACGGACAGTTGGGGTCCAAACCATGATTGGAGCGCAGACGGTAGTACGCAGTTGGACGCTGCTAGAGTGCAATCCTCTAGTAGGTCGAGTGACACCCCGATGATTGATGTGATGTACGTACACCAGCGGGTTGTGCCCGTTGGACGAAGGGATTGACCACGGTCAATCGGTTTGTCGGGTTGAGAATGTCTCGAGCGTATGAGTATGTTGTAGATTGGATAGGGTCCGAGATGGACGTGAGTGGCGATCAAATTAAATCCAACAGTGGTAGGTTGAGACTCGAGGTGAGTTTAGATGTCAGCAGTGATCGCTGAGGGATGCGAGATACGATATGAGGACTCGAGAACGAGTCGAGATCAGAGTCGAGCAGAGAAGCGTAGTGGAGCCGGGAGTTATCGGCTGGTCACGATGGTTGTGACCTGTGATAGTTACGGATTGATGGGTATCCGACGAGTTCGGATATGTATGGATTGATGGGACTTTAAGGAGAGTCAGTATAGACATTAGAGTCAGTATGGACCTTCGAGTCATTGTTGAGTTTGCATATTGCTTTGAATGATGAATTGCATACAGATTTATATAGTGGTTTAATCATGGTTTAGAAACTAAAGATTTTACGGATTTGCTTGAAAATGGTATTTTGGGCTTGAGACCCAGTTGGATAATGAATTTGACGTAGATTATAGTCCAATGTGAAATTGAACAGTGATTTGATTGACGAAATGATTTTAAGTATTGTGAAATGAGGAGTGGACATTGTTTTTATGATGTTTGTGGAAATTGTGTTTTGGACGGAGACCCTATGCAAAACAACTAATTTGATTTGAGATACAACAGCTTATGAAAATTGTGTTTCCATTTTTCACTATGACCATTCTCCGTGATTATTGATATGATTCCGGTAGGAATGTATTTCCCCGGACAGGGCCTCCGGTTGTGAATGTGTTTCCCCAGAGAGGACCCTATGATGTTGTTGCTCGCCTCCGGGATGCGATGTGTCACTTCCTGGAGAGGTCACGATGCATTGTTTGTTGACGAGCAGCCGTGGGAGGGTTTGCTCAGGAGTGCTTATGTATGAGATCGGTCGCTGATTTGGTTACGACGATTTAAATGTCGGCCGTAGATTTGTTCATGGTGACTTGCTCGGACATGAGCTGCCCTAGAGCTTATTAACATGTGTTGCATGGATATCGTGACTAATGATGATATGATGGTATGAGACAGATGTGGGATATAAGGATGGGTCATGATTTTGATTTATTGCTATGTGTTTCCTGTGATTATTGATATGATTCCGGTAGGAATGTGTTTCCCTGGAGAGGGCCTCCGGTTGTGAATATGTTTCCCTGGAGAGGACCCTATGATGTTGTTGCTCGCCTCCGGGATGCGATGTGTCCCTCCCTGGAGAGGTCACGATGCACTGTTTGTTGACGAGCAGCTGTGGGAGGCTTGGCTCAGGAGTTCTTATGTATGGGACCGGTCGTTGATTTGTTTACGACGATATAAATGTCGGCCGTAGATTTGTTCATGGTGACGTGCTCGGACGTGAGCTGCCCTAGAGCTTATTAGCATGTGTTGCACACATATCGTGACTAATGATGATATGATGGTATGAGACAGATGTGGGATATGAGGATGGTTCATGATTTTGATTTATTGCTTTATGTCCATATATTTTCACATGTGTTGATTTTGCGATGAAAGCATTTGTTTTCATATGTACAGTTTTGCTTGAAAGAAATGGTTTATTTGTTTATGCATGCATGCTTTAAAAAACGGAGGGTTAAATGAAGATTTTGAAAATTGGTTTTTCAAACTTTTTATTTTGTCCACTCACACTTTTGATTGGTTTTGGCACCCTCCATGTTGATCGTGGATGCGGACTGTAGTAGAGACCGATGCATCACCTAAAGTTGCGTACTCTAGAAACCCTAATTGGGTCACGGTATTACCCCTTGTCTAACACGTGGTGTTAGACTGGAGCAGGTCCTCCCACGTTAATCCAGGGGGATTAAGGATGGGTCCTATCAACCATTATGAAGGTCTCGCCCTGCTGAGTACATTGACATGTGGCATGGAAAAAATGGAGTATAGATGAATTCATTTTGGTTTAAATAGTGTAGGGGCATTTTGGTAATTTGGCATTAAGGGCATTTTGGTAATTTCCCTTGGAAGATTTTTGTGTGTGGATTGTATGAGATAGTGACATGTGTCCACTTTATCTCATATGGGTGTGTGCACCACCCTCACCTTGTGAGTGTGTGCTTGTGTATGTTTTAAAGGTGTGTGTGTTGTGTTGTGCAGCCAAGAAGAAATGGAGAAAGCAAAATAAAGAGGGAGAACTTGGGAAGAAGAAGAAGAACAAGAGAAGAGAGAGAGGAAAAAAAGAGAGTAGAAATGACGGTTAGTGAGCTCAAAACCGAGAGAGAGAGAGAGAGAGAGAGAGAGAGAGAGAGAGAGAACCCGAGAAGGAAACAAAATTGGAGTTTAGTTGTACCATTAAGTTTTTGACCTACAATATTGGAAACAACCCCCACAGACTTTCCCTATGAGTTCCTACGATCTTAGTGAGCGGTACACTCAAAGTTCAGGATGCTGAAACTATCTAGACAGTAAGGGTGATGGACGATCGAGAAAGTGAGAGTTGTGGACGGGTCTTGAGGTAAGTTTTTTTTATTTTGATTACATAGATCCCTTCATGAGTTAATTTAGAGAAGGTTGGACGAAAAAAGGTATTGAGGTTATTCTCGATTTTGTGGGTATTAACTGTCAGACGGGAGCAGGATCCCTCATGATTATCTCAACTTCGGGGAGGAATCCTGGCACTAGGCCATCCGAGTCCCAAAAGCATGTCCCATGACATCAATGTCATGCCCAAAGAGTATGAAGGTCAGACGCATGCCATGACTTTTCCATGTCCAAAATTCATTCCATTCGAGTCTCAGGTCAAGTTCCTAGCCATGTCTCTGCTACACCAATTATGTGCCAAGCTCATGTCCTCGCCAATTCTAGTCTATGCTCTGTTGAAGTCCAGGCGAGGTTCCGCCAAGATCATGTATCCACCAAGTCTGTGCACCGGGCAGGTTCAGGCCATATCCTGATATGTTCCAAGTTGGCCCTTTCTCATCCTACGACTTTATAAACGAAGCTAGGGAGTGCGCTAGACTCTTTAATATATTATAAAGCTATTGGTGTGCCAAGGCGCTCCATGTCGCATCTAAAAGATCTAAGAACCTAGTTCCAAGTTTCATAAACTGCCCAAGGACCTACCCAAATTCCAACTTTTTCGGACAGCTTCCATTTACATTGCCCGCTAGACTTTGCATGCCCAACTCAATTCTGATTGGTTTTCAGGGTCTTTTAGGATTTTGAAATAGATTAAGATTTCCTTAAGTACTCTAGAATGTTCTAGGGGTGTTTCATGATTTCTAATCCTTGTATGACAAGGTTTTCTCATTTCCTACAAAAGGAGGCCCCCATTATACAAAAAATACAATTTCTCAAAGTTAGAACTAAATACACACGCCTTGACACCTTAGATATATTGAGATGCATTGTTTGTCAGGACCCGTCCAAGATCCCCTGGGATTAACGTGGGACGCGCCTGATCCCGTCTGACACGAAGTGTCAGACCAGGGAAAATTCCAACTCTAGCCCTCACCGGGGCTTCCAAAGCACGCCAGGATCGTAGGAGGAGGAGTGTGATGTCTCGTCTCTGTTACAGCCCTCATCCGCGATCAACCTGAAGGGCATTAAAAACATCAAAAGTCGTGAGTGGACAAAATAATATTTTAGTAAAACCTTTTCATACAAAGACATTTATGCCCTTCATTAAAAGCATGTGCATGCATTCAAAAACCGTATATCAAAAAGTTCATAAAACCATTTGTCAAACATTCTCAAAACCTTTCCAGGGTTCATGCCCGGTTCCCATAAAACATCATGACCCATAAAAACCTTTCAAGGGTTCATGCCGGTCCCCATAAACCGTCATGAACCGTAAATCCATTGGGTACCCAACCCGAAATCATAAAAACCCGTAAATCCATAAAACAATACATGTGGGAACTTAGCCAAAATCATTCATAGTGAAGTAGTAAAACATCTACGGGGTCTCCGCCCCAAATCATTTTTAAATCATAAAACACAGGGTCTCCGCCCCCAAATCACTTTCTGTAAAACCTCATACGTATCAATATACGTATAACCCATCTGAGGCACTTCCGAGAAGATGCCAACTCGGGGCACACAGCCCCTAGGGAACACATCCCCTAGGGAACACATCCCCGAAATATGTCACGATATCATCTCTAAACTAGTGTGCACACTACTCGGGGTCTCACTCCGAGTCTTCTCCCAGGAATTCACCATCTGAGAGGCTCTATCTCTGGATCTAGTCCGAGCTCTATCTCCAGATCTAGTCCACACATCTCTCCGGAATCTGGTCCGGGGCCACAACATAATACATAACACCCACTCCTGCAACGGGATCCCTGTGGGGATACCCATTCTGGTCTGTGGATCGTGACTCTCCAGGTCGAAGTTTGGAGGAGACCATATAATCATATGAAGGGTTCAAATTCATTTTCAAATACTTTATTTCTTTCAAACATTTCTCAACTGGGTCTCATACCCGATTCATTTCAACAGGATTCCTCGAATCCGATTCAAATCCATTTCACAGGCCTCAGCCTAAATCCGCAGTTCAATAGGGTCTCATGCCCAAATTCTCTTTTCACAAACTGAATTGGGACTCAAGCCCGATGTTACAATCAACAGGACCTCTCGCCCGATATAACGAATAACTGAGCCCTAAGCCCGAAACCATAAATCAACGAGACCTCAAGTCTGATTTCACAACCAACGGGGCCTTAAGCCCGATACTACAGTCAAATGGGCCTCAAGCCCTAGATTACAACCAAATGGACCTCAAGTTCGGATTCGTAAACTAACGGGACACTCGGTCTGATCGTATAACTAAAATGGACCCTCGGTCCGATTCCTTGTCAAATCAAATGGACTCCAAGTCCGAGAATTTTCAAATCAAATGGGTCTCGTGCCCGATTTCATATTTCCAAATCCAAAATTCATTTATTAAACCCTTGTTGAAAACCTAGCACGTATAAGCATCGTATAAAACTGGGAATCTCGAAATACGTGCAAATACGTAAATCCTAGGCTACCACAAACAAATGCACTCATGGCATCACAAAACACACTCTAAAACAATTATAAAACATTTATGCATGCACCGAATTCATAAAACAAGTCCACTCACAGACTGTCCGAAGTCGCGCCTCGATCCGCGTGCCATAAGCGTCTCTCGGGCTAATCGTCGCCTCCGGGATTCCCGAACCTGTCCAAATTAATTTAGAGGGTTACTAATAGCCTCATTAACCTCTCATTGAAGTCCCGTAAGTTTCCCGATTTTTTAACTATTTTTAAACGCGAACCTAAACCTTCTGACGACCCGAACTATATCGAAACGATGTCCGATTGACACAAAACCAGTCCCAAAATGTTCGTTACATCAAATAGATGATTTGACATGTTGGAAACTTCCCCAAATTCCTTGCCACGTGCGGAAGGACTGCCCTGCGCGTGGGCCTCACGCCCCGGGACACTGTGGATCATTTTCAACCCGTGGCCAGTTCAGACCGGCCGGTTCGGTCCATCCCCTGCAACTGGACCGGCGTGACCGGTCCAGCCACCCTACTCCCTCATTTTTCATCCAATCTTCTCCTTTTCAATCCCATTCTTCCTATTTTCTCATTTCCTACCATTTCCAATCATCCAAACTAAGCAAAACCCCTTAAACCGACCTATGTCCAATTCCCCTTCACGGTTCAATCTTTCAAAATCCCCCCTGGGCTTCACAGCCGTCAACCACCATCCAAAACCACCATAGAACCGTCCTACCAACCTAATAATCACCCTCTAATCATCCTAAGCCAACCATAACGTACAAATCAAATTAAATGGGGAAAATGGCAAAACCGAGTACTTACCAATTCTCAGCCGTGCACGGCGGCCCAGCTGCCTCCTGCCACCTTCCTCAGCATCCTCAGCCTCCTCTCACTCTCATGGTGCTCCAGGAATGGTCATATGGGGTGAAGGTTTGGATTGGTTCAAGGTGGGTGAGATCGGGTTTGGGGGATGGAAAATGATCGATCAAGAGGAAATTGTGATATGCATGAAGGAAAAGGAATGGCCAGTGGATGGGTGACACTTGTCACTCATCCATTGGTCCAATAACAAATATCTGGGCCCCACTTAATTCCAAAAGTTGCTCGTCTCGTAAAACGTGCAATAGTACTTTCGTACTTCCGTGAACCGTAACTTCTCCGTCGAACGTCTGAACTCGACGTTCCGCCTGTTTACGGATTCGTATCATCCCGCTCTACATAATGGTCCTCGGCCCTCGGCCATCGGACCTCCCGGGTGAAAAGTATACTATTGGCCCTTATTCAACCAAATTACCAAACCGCCCTTGGGCTTCCGATCGTCATAACTTTTTCCTCTAACGTCATAATCGAGCATGCCACCTGTCTATGAACTCGTGACGTCCTGAACTATGTCACAGTCATAGGCCATAGTCTATTTGACCGCCTGAACGAAAAGTCAGCGTTTCACCCATTCTAGGGGCAAAATCGTCATTTCGCCCTGCTCGTCCGCTAATCCTCGTCTAATCCCCGATTAGCCTCGCTAATCCGTCATTAATCCTTAATTAATCCCATTAATTCGGGATGGGTGATCATAATCTTCCCCCCTTAAAGAATTTCATCCTCGAAATTCAAATTGACCCGATTCCACAACCAAATTGTGGAATCCAACCATGTCCCTTGACTCGGATCGCTGCATCCACACACAAGGGTACCCGTGTAACAGTACACATCTGACACACATGCCGTACTCATCAGTACGTACTGTCACTAGAGCCACCAAATCTCAAATTCATTTTGATAATTACACGTTTGCTCGTACGTCTCACTCGAGACAAGATGTCGACACTCGTCGATCTCTCCTGTCACTCACTTTGACAGGTCAGCAATACCAAATTGACATTCTAACGAATTTTCAGTCTAACACTCTAACATGTTTCAACCGACAGTCGTCAGGTTGAAAAATGCATTCCCACTAAGGCCTAACACATCGAAATTGACATCCTGCTCAACATTCGATCAGACAACATTCTATATATCCTGCCATCACAATGGCATGAATCCCAACTCATAGGTCATCCTCCAACCTATGTCCATACTGACTCTCGATACTCGTACAAATCAACTCTCTCAAATTGCATTTCAATCAATACTCATACAACCATTAAAACATATGCATGCACCATTTATAAATCAAAGTCCACTCACATACGGTCCACGCTATGCGGTCAAAACCTGCATAGTAAGCAAATCCAAAGCTTCTCGGACATCCGGACCTGTCCAAATCACACCCAAAGGTCACTAAAATTCTATACAAGTTCTTATGTAAACACCCCGTAAACCCCGAAACAGTAAACGTGTCTCGAAAATACTTCCCGAGGAGAAAAACCTCCAAAACACTACCCAAACGACCTCCGATCGATCTAAAACCAAAACCTCTGGATTCAGATCCTAGAAACCTTTCAAATAAAACCGATTTGACCATGAAATTTGTGCCCACACACTGGTCAAGGTTCAGTCAACAAATGTCAATGATGGTCAACGCTAACGTCACTGCCATCTGACAACCTGACAACTCCTGATAGCCTGCCACGTGGCATTTCCTAATTAGTGGCACGTGTCACCCTCTGACACGTGCCACATGTCCATGCTAAAGTCATCTGCTGGCGTCATCATGACACGTTAACTGCCACGTCACTTGAAAACCTCTAACACAATGCCACGTGGCACCACCTCACTGGTCCACGTGGTCTAACAACGCTGACGTGGACTTGCCATGTCGATGCTAACTCAGCCTAACACCTCTCCACATGTCACCAACCGATCTTTGCCACGTGAACTGACAAGATGACGTGGACTGCCACATCATCATCATCTTTAACCCAGAAATGGATCTATAAGCTCAAAATTGAGAAAACATACCTAAAAACGTCTGGCCAAGCTTGAACCCTAGCGGCCAGAGTTCCAACTTCCACCCAAGTCCATTCCACCGTCCATTCAGCTTGTTTATTTGCTCTACGTACTCACAATGACTCACAGAAGATGAAGGTGATAAGAAATCAGAGTCTCATCGTCTCAAAATGAAAACCCAACCATCCAAGTCGGGTCACGGGTTTTTACCTGTTTTCGATGTTCCTAGTTAGTTTCCAAGGCTTTATTCCTTCCCTTGTCCCTTGTAGTCCCTCAGCCTCACTTTGGGCTCCTCATAGCAGAAGAGAAGGAAGAGGAAGATGATGGAATGAATTGGGGTGTGGGTTTTCAGGTGGAAGAACATAGGAGAAGGGAGATGTACAAGGTTGAGGGGATTTATACCAATGGGATGAGTGAGTGACACTTGTCACTCATCCATTGGTCCAGAATGGATATTTTGCATCATACTAAAAATAAACTAAAAGTTAACTTCCTCGAATAACGTGTAATCGTAAAATCCAATTAAACCTTTCTCAACGAGTAATTTTCCCTTATGACGTCCAAATTCGACGTGCCGCCTATCTACGTGATCGTAATCCCTTGATCTACGTAAGATATCTCGATCCACGTGCAATTAATCTTCTAGTTAAAAAGTCAACATTTTTCCCTTCTAGAGGCAAAATCATCATTTCACCTCAGCTAATCCCAATTAGTCTTGATAATCCTCAATTAATCCTTAATTAACCTCGATAATCACAAAAATTCAGAACGGGTCGTTACAATCTACCATCCTTAAAGAATTTCGTCCTCAAAATTCACACGAACTCGTATCCAAAATAGTGGGAATCCATTCCAATCTCAGAATCAAGAGTCTCACATGGTCATATCCACGTCCTAAGTCCATCCATAGTACGTATAAGAACTAAACGTCACTCGACATTAACTGCAATCCAACAGTCAATGCTGAAACTTAGCTCAATCTCTGTGAACGTATTCGACACATGAGTGATCCAAATGTCACTGGAAACCTCCAAAGCTCAAATCTCAAGTTTCACTCGAGACATCGATGCTCATTGATCTTATCTGTTATCCACGCAGGTGCACTCATAACCAAGTCTGAAATCTTTACTACCACTCAGCAATCAAAAGTCCTCTATCACTAGATTGTCTCCAATCGTTAATCACATCCACGACGCACCGTCGTGTCAAGTTGGTAACCTACTGCTCCATTTTTTTGGTTAAATTTTCCTACCAAATACCTTACTCGCACTAGAGTCCTCTTACAGTACCTCGTCTCACCCAGCGACCAACGCTGTGATCCTAACTCCTTCGAATCTCAAACTGGCATTTCACTCATCCTAATTGTACCTTGACCCCATCGAATACTTGCTATAGCGATAATCACAAATAGGTTTTTCAAGGGTTCGTCTGGCCAACCATGGCCCTAAGCTCCAAGCTCGTACAATAATTGAACCCTCTAAAGCCAATATGCGCGAGCGCATAGTATTCAATGCCCGATCCTAGTTCTCAATGAATAATCAACATCGGATCCAATCCGATTACCATACCATGTCCATCCCGAATTCAATCTGATGATCGTAACATATCAATCAAAATGACCAACACTCAACAATTACACCATCAACATGAACAAGCACTACTCACAGGTGCACACACATCACACAATCACATCGACACTACTCATAGGCTTGCTCAAGGACTACACTCACGCAACATCCGAGCTACGTCCAGGGACTACACATGCACTATCCAGACGCGTACTAGTATCCACAATCAAGTCCACACATACCGAATCAGTCTCGGATCTAATCTGATTATTATATGGCTACCATCCCAAACATGATCGAACATTGGAACCCGTCTGTCTGGTCTCTGCTCTGGACAATCTGTACACTATAACTCAATGTCCTTTTTGAGTTCTTCCAGTCACCCGATCAACACTTGAGATGTGACCAACACATACTCATTGAGAACTCCAAAGACCAATAGACTTATGCCTACCAAGACGTAGCAATCCAAACCTCAACCCCCATCATGATGATGTGAATGGTCGGATTCTCAAGATGTGATGTAAACCTCTAATCTAGCAATATGGGTCTGATGGGAACATTGCCCAGCAACACTCCACAACCATCTACCTCCAGCAATCCTCTCAAGCCAAATCAATTTGACTACCTCCCGAGTCAATCACTTCAATGGGCTGCGATCACAGGAATTCTGCAACTAAACGCCCGTACTTCTCAACTAATCCGAGATACTCCAATCTCAACTTTTGTGGTTGGTTGACGCTAATCCCAAACCATCTCGATCCTCCAAGGATCCACACTAGTCCTCTCAGTAGAAATAATGACTCATAATACCAACACGGGTCCACCAAATCTCAGCTACACTCATCAACGTTAGGTGACACCAAGCACCTTTCGCTCCTCAAATCATTCAAATTTTGGCCCATAACCAATTCAACTTCTACTAGGGTGACACCTTCATGAAACCCAGAAGTGAAGAATCAAATGAAGAAAGTTCACTAAGCACTCTGTGGTAAGACATACTCACTTCACACTAGCTCACTGTCTAGCTGTGTATGGTCAAATTTAACTCTCAACTCAGTCAGTAACTTTCAACACAAGTGTTGCGAAAATACGTCGAGTACTCCAAACCTCCCCATGAGGTGGCACTCCCGACAACACATCCAAAACTCAAGCACAAAAGATATCTCCCTAAGCTCACTGAGACATCTGAGAACCTCACCACACATGTCCAATAGCCCTAACAGCCATTCTGTAGTATCTTCCTGACCTCCGAGCTGTAACTCCCTCCAAACATCAACCACGTTTCGAATGTGGGATAGATCACATGAAGTATCCTTTGGTCCCACCAAAAGACCAAACGTGACAATTCCTCAAACACTCAACAGAGGAGTAACGAGTAGTCCATAAATCCATCAGGAACATCACAACATGTCATATACGTCCTGGAAAACCCAGTTGTCTTAAGGTCAAAACCTTATATCCAATCTGAACCGTCTCGGTTCACCAAACTACAACCAACATAGTACTGGTCGGAGTACTTGCTCACATGTCCCAACCCTATGGGATCAACTCCTAAACACAAACTGTAATTCTTCTAGAAAGAAAAGAGTGTGTGGGTCCAAACTCCATCAACACTCGTGAAATCTGTCCAAAGATAGCTAGGGGACCTGTCACCAATCCAAGCATACCCCGTGGCTCCAGTAAACCAACTTAACTAGGAGGATACTGAAATCTTAACTGAGCCACTCGGGATCCTCTCTATCCTGGTCATCGACCACTGTAATCATACGATTGCCACTCAAAGACTCAGAACTAGAAGCAATCCTCTTCCAAGCTCCCTAGCAATTACATCCTCTAGACGCACTCAGCATCAACTGGAACCATCTGATCGCTGTTGTAATTCTATTAAACTCATCTCCAACTGAGATGCCACACCGTCACTCGAGTCTCATTCCCAAGACCCGACACAAACCGACGAAGCCTCACTGCCTCAATCGAGTGCGATGGCGAATCTAAAAAATTTGGAAAACCAATTTTCGAAATCATCATTTAACCCTCCATTTTATAAAGCATGCATGCATAAACAATTAAACCATTTTTTTCAAGTAAAATAGTACATATGAAAACAAACGCTTTCAACGCAAAACCAACACATGTGAAAATATCTGGATACAAAGCAATAAATAGAAATCATTAACCATCCTCATATACCACATCTATCTCATACCATCATAACATCATCAGTCACAATATCTGTGCAACGCGTGCCAATAAGTTCTGGCACAATTCACGTCCGGGCACGTTGCCGTGAACAAATCTACGGTCGATGTTCATATCGTCGTGAACAAATCAATGACCGATCTCATACATAAGCACTCCTGAGCTAAGCTTCCCACGGCTACTCGTCAACAGGCAGTGCATCGTGACCTCTACGCGTGGGGGGGGAGGGGACTCATCTCATCCCAGAGATGAGCAACAACATTATAAGGTCCGGAGAAACACATTCACAACTGGAGGCCCTCTCAGGGGAAACACATTCCTATCAGAGTCATATCAATAATCACAGAGAATGGTCATAGTCAAAATAGTGGAAACGCATTTTCATAAACTGTTGTATCTCAAATCAAATCAGTTGTTTTGCATATGGTCTCCACCCAAAAGACAGTTTCCACAAACATCATAAAAACAATGTCCTGTGCTCATTTCACAATACTTAAAATCATTTCGTCAATCAAATCACTGTTCAATTTCACATTTGACTATAATCTACGTCAAAATCATTATCCAACTTGGTCTCAAGCCCAAAATGCCATTTTCACGCAAATCCGTAAAATCTTTAGTTTCGAAACCATGATCAAACCAATATATAAATCTTTATGCAATTCATCATTCAAAGCAATATGCAAACCTTGCATTTAAAACTGTGCTAATAAAACTATTAAAACATATAAGCATGCATCATTTTTAAATCAAATTCCACTCACCATGGTCCACACTGCGCGCTCAAAACCCGCGCTGTATGCCAATCCGAAGCTTCTGGGTTGTCCGGGCATGTCCAAATCATACCCAAGGGTCACTAATAATGTATACATGTTCTTATGTATACAGCCCCTAAATCCCAAAATAGTAAACGTGTCCCGAACACACTTCCCAAGGAGAAAAACTTCCAAAACACCACCCAAACAACCTCTAATCGAGTTAAAACCAGCACCATTGTATTCAGATTATCGAATTTTTTTGAACAAGACCGGTTTAACCTTGAAATTCATTCCTATGCGCCCTCACGCGCCGATCAAAGTTTGGTTAATAAAAGTCAACGCTAGTCAACACTGACTTCAGCCTACCATCTGACAACTTGACAACTCCTGACAGCCTGCCATGTGGCACTCCCTGATTGGTGCTACGTGTCACCCTTTAACACGTTCCACGTGTCCATGTTGACATCATCTTCTCACATCATCATGACACGCCAGCTGTCACGTCACCTAACAACCTTTGACACAATGCCATGTGGCACCACCTGTAACGACACGTCTCGAATGATGATTTTGTCCCTGAAATGGGCGAATCCTTGACTCTTCGTTCTGGCAATCAAATGGAATTTGGCCAATGACTGTGACGTATTTCGGGACGTCAAGAGTTCATAGACTGGTGGCACGCCCGATTCTGACATTCGAGGAAGAAGTTATGACGTTCGGAAGTTTGGGGGTATTTTGGTAATTTGGTTGAAATGGGGCGAACAGTTGACTTTTGACCCGAGAGGTCCGATGGCCAAGGGCCAGGGACCGATATGTAGATCAAGGTGATACAAATCCGTAGACAGGTGGCAGGTCGAATTCGGACGTTCGACGGAGAAGTTGCAGTTCACGGAAGTTCAAGGAAACTATTGCACGAATTACGAGTCGAATGCCTTTTGGCATTAAGTGGGCCCAAATATTTTCTCAAGGCCCAATGGATGAGTGACAAGTGTCACCCATCCACTGGCCACCCTTTTTCATTCATGCATATCATTCCTTCTTGCTTGTTCGTGCATACCAAACACACAAACCCGATCTCACCCAAACCCATCCATCAACCCTTTCAATCCTGGCTGCTGGACTGAGAGAAAGGAACAAAGAGAGAGGCTGGAGGTGGGTAGTGAAGACAGGATCGCGGTGCATTACGGCGAGGCCCTAGAAACCCGAGGTAAACCCGATTGTTCGGTTAGACCCAATTTTCCATTTATTTCAATTTTGACGTTATGGATAGCTTTGGATGATTGGAAGATGATTTTTGAGTTGTTAGGAAGATAATAGGATGGTTTTGAGAGTGGTTCACGGCTGAGGAAGCACTAGGGGGGTTTTGAAAAGGTTGAACCGTGAGGACATAATCGAACCATTGAGTTTTAAGTGTTTTCTTTAGGATTTCTTAATTTGAATAGGTAGGAAATGACAAAATAGGAAGATTGGAATTGAAAAGGAAGAGATTGGATGAAAAATAAGGGAATTAGAGGGCCAGACTGGTTGTCAGGACCCGACCCTACTCGGTCAGGACCTGACTCATCTAGCACCATATTGTCCGCTTTGGGCCTCGCCCTCACGGTTTTGTTTTCGGGAGCTCATGGTGCAACTTCCCAGGGGGTCACTCATCATGGAATTGCACCAGCCTCAACTCGCTTAAGTTTGGGGTTCCAATCCCCCCCAAAGCTACTTGAGCTCCCAAAAGGCCTAGTGCTAGATAAGTGTGTGCCTACACCTTTAAGGTACACCACCAACCTCTCCCAGACCATTCCCCCCTCGCAGGAATTTGGGATCGTTCACCGTTCCCTCCAAAACACGGGTCTTACAATCCACCCCCCTTAGGGCCTAGCATCCTCGCTGGCACACTTCCCGGTTGGCATCTGGCTCTGATACCAAATTGTCAGGACCCGACCCTAGTCGGTCAGGACCCGACTCATCTAGCACCATATTGTCCGCTTTGGGCCTCGCCTTCACGGTTTTGTTTTCGGGAGCTCATGGTGCAATTTCCCAGGGGGTCACCCATCATGGAATTGCACCAGCCTCAACTCGCTTAACTTTGGGGTTCCAATCCTCCCCAAAGCCACTTGAGCTCCCAAAAGGCCTAGTGCTAGATAAGTGTGTGCCTACACCTTTAAGGCACACCACCAACCTCTCCCAGACAATTCCCCCCTCGCAGGAATGTGGGATCGTTCACTGTTCCCTCCAGGACACGGGTCTTACACTGGTCATGCCGGTCCTGTTGGACCGACTGGTCCAGTTGAACTGGCTGGCCTAACCGAACCGGACCGGACCGACTGTTGGAGGTTGATGACACTAGAACAGTGCACTAGCGCGTGAGCCACACGCGCAGCCCCTATGGGCGGTGCATGGTAGGGATTTTGGGGAAGGTTCCAACATGTAATTTCATATATTTGATGTAACGAACATTTTGGGACTGGTTTCGTGTCGATCGGACATCGTTTCGATATAGTTCAGGACGTCCGAAGGTTTAGGATCGCGTTTAAAAATAGTTAAAAATTCCGAAAAATTACAGGGCTTTAGTGAGGGGTTATTTAAGTAGTTAGTAACCCTCTAAATTAATTTGGACAGGTTCGGGAACCCCGGAGGCGACGATTGGCCCGGAGGGGCTTATGACACGCGTATCGAGGCGTAGCTTCGGACGGCCTGTGAGTGGACCTTTCTTTCTAAATTGATGCATGCATAAATGCTTTATAAGTGTTTTAATACATGTTTTGTGATGCCATGAGTGATTTTTTTTGTGGTAGCCTAGGATTTACGTATTTGGACGTATTTAGAGATTTCCAGTTTTATACGATGCTTATACGTGCTAGGTTTTCAACGAGGGTTTAATGAGCGGGTTTTGGATTTGGAAATATGAACTCGGGCATGAGACCTATTTGACTTACAAACTCTCGGACTTGAGTCCATTTGATTTGACGAGGAATCAGACCGAGGATCCATTTGAGTTCTACGATCGGGCCGAGGGCCCCGTTGGTTTATGAATCTTGGGCTTGAGGCCCAGTTCATTGTAATCTCGGGATTGAGGCCCCTTTCACTGTAGTATCGGGCATGAGGCCCTATTGGTTGTGAAATCGGGCTTGAAGCCCCGTTGAGTTATGGTTTTGGGCTTATGGCCCAGTTAGTCGTGATATCAAGCTAGAGGAACAGTTGATTGTGAAATCGGGTTTGAGTCCCAGTTCGATTTATGAGATGAGAATTCGGGCATGAGACCCTGTTGAACTGTTGATTTAGGCCGAGGCTTGTGAAATTCATTTTAATCGGATTCGAGGAATCCTATTGAGATGAATCAGTTATGAAACACGTTGAAATATGTTTTTAGAGAGAAAGAAAGTATTTGAAAATTTATATATACCCTCCATATGATTTATATGGTCTCCTCCAGACGTTGACCTGGAGAGTCACGATCCACAAACCAGAATGGGTATCCCCATAGGGATCCCGTTCCAATAGTGGGAGTTATGATGTGGTCCCGGACCAGATTCGTGAGAGATGATCCTCTAGGTCTAAAGATAGAGCCTCCCAAATGGTGAATTCCTAATGGAAGACTCGGAGTGAGACCCCGAGTAGTGTGCACACTAGTATAGCTATGATGAATTGTGACATATATCAGGGATGTGTTCCCTAGGGGTTGTGTGCCCCGAGTTGGCATCTTCTCGGAAGTGCCACAGATGGGTTATACGTATGAGTACGTATGAGGTTTTATGAAAGTGAATTTGGGGGCGGAGACCCCGTGTTCCATGTTTTAGAAATGGTTTAGGGTAGAGACCCCGTATTCGATGTTTTAACGTTGACTGCATTTGGGCAGAGTCCCATTTGTTTTTGATTTGGTCTGAGTTCCCATGTATTGATTTATGGTTTGTTTGTGATTTCGGGTCGGGGACACATAAACGGCTTTTATGGTTCATGACGTTTTATGGGGACCGGGCATGAACCCTTGAAAGGTTGGAGAATGTTTTCAAATGGTTTTATGAATGTTTTGATAAATGGTTTTTGAATGCATGCATATGCTTTTAGTGAAGGACATAAATGTCTTATTGTGAAAATGCTTTATTAAAATATTATTTTGTCGACTCACAACTTTTAATGTTTTGAATGCCCTTGAGGTTGATCGCGGATGCAGGCAGTAGGTGAGGGCTAGAGAGGGAATTTTCCCTGGTCTGACACTTCGTGTCAGACGAGATCAGGTGCGTCCCATGTTAATCCCAGGGGATTTGGGACGGGTCCTGACACCACCTCACTGGTCCCCGTGGTGTGACAATGTTGACGTAGACTGCCACATCATCATCGTCAACCTCTAGCCGGGTTGACCCGGATAACTGTAACGGGTCGTTCGACCTGTTTCCTTGACCAGGTCCTATCTTCGCCAAAACTCAACCAAAATCTACCATTATTTTTTAATTCGATTTGTCTTTAACCCATAAATGGATCTATGAGCTCAAAACTGAGAAAACGTACATAAAAACATTTAGCCAAGCTTGAATCCTCGCGGCCAGAGTTCCAGCTTCCACCAGGTCCATTCCAACGTCCATTTTGCTTGTTTCTTGGTTGGACATACTCACAATGACTCATAGAAGGGCATTAGAAATCAGAGTCACATCGTCTCATAACCAAAACCCAACCATCCAAGTTCACGTGTCATGGGTTTTTACTTGTTTTTTATGTTCCCATTCAGCCTCCAGGGCTGTTCTTACTTCCCTCGTCTTTGTAGTCCCTTAGTCTCACTATGGGCTCCTCACATCAGAAAAGAATGAAGAGGAAGATGATGGAATGAATTGGGGTGTGGGCTTTCGGGTGGATGAACAAAGAAGAATGGAGATGTACAAGGATGTGGGGATTTGGAACAATGGGATGAGTGACACTTGTCACTCATCCATTGGTCCAGAATGGATATTTTGGGTCCGATTAAAAGCAAGCTAATATTTAACTTCCTTGAATAACGTGTAATCATAAAATCCAATTAAACCTTTTTGGACGCGTATTTTTCCCGTATGACGTCCAAATTCGACGTGTCGTCTATCTACGTGATAGTAATTCCTCGATATACGTAATAGACCTCGATCAATGCGTAATTGACCTGCCGAGTCAAAAGTCAACATTTTTCCCTTCTAGGTGCAAAAACGTCATTTCTCATCAACTAATTCCTATTAGTCCTGATAATCCTCAATTAATCCTTAATTATCCTCGATAATCACAAAAATTCATGATAGGTCGTTACAACGATCCTTACGAAACATGCCAAAAATATCCCTGTAAAAAAGTCAACCATTAAACCTACATGGGCATAATGGTCATTTCCTATTTAACATTTCCAATTTCACGCTTATCGATGGTCTAGGCCTTTACACCTAGTTTGAGGGACTTGATTTGCATCCAAAATGTGGCACACTTAGGACCTAATTTAGGGTATGATATTGAATTGAGGATATCTCCTTCATTGGAACTTCGATTTGAGTCCTGCACATGCCTACCAAAAGCATCACTTTTTACTATTGATGGTCAAGATTTATACAAAATCTAAAGAAAATGGATAGCAAATGATATGAAATACATGTAGATTTTATGACGTAACAAATATCCCCAAACCTAATCCTTGCTAGTCTTCGAGCATAACAGAGAATAACACAAAGTAAAAAACTAGAAGACATAATCTAATTAAGGATATATCATTTAAAACTCTAGATTAACCTAATAGGAGGAGTTGTGTCTCCTTTTACTTAACAACTTAAAACAGCAATTGAAATGGGGCGAACAGTTGACTTTTGACCCGAGAGGTCCGATGGCCAAGGGCCAAGGACCGATATGTAGATCAAGGTGATACAAATCCGTAGACAGGTGGCAGGTCGAATTCGGACGTTCGACGGAGAAGTTACAGTTAACGGAAGTTCAAGGAAACTATTGCACGATTTACGAGTCGAATGCCTTTCGGCATTAAGTGGGCCCAAATATTTTCCCAAGGCCCAATGGATGAGTGACAAGTGTCACCCATCCACTGGCCACCCTTTTTCATTCATGCATATCATCCCTTCTTGCTTGTTCGTGCATACCAAACACACAAACCCGATCTCACCCAAACCCATCCATCAACCCTTTCAATCCTGGCTACTGGACTGAGAGAGAGGAATAAAGAGAGAGGCTGGAGGTGGGTAGTGAAGAAAGGATCGCGGTGCATGACGGCGAGGCCCTGGAAGCCCGAGGTAAACCCGATTGCTCGGTTAGACCCAATTTTCCATTTATTTCAATTTTGACGTTATGGATAGCTTTGGATGATTGGAAGATGATTTTTGGGTTGTTAGGAAGATAATAGGATGGTTTTGAGAGTGGTTCACGGTTGAGGAAGCACTGGGGGGTTTTTGAAAAGGTTGAACAGTGAGGACATAATCGAACCATTGGGTTTTAAGTGTTTTCTTTAGGATTTCTTGATTTGAATAGGTAGGAAATGATAAAATAGGAAGATTGGAATTGAAAAGGAAGAGATTGGATGAAAAATAAGGGAATTAGAGGGCCAGACTGGTTGTCAGGACCCGACCCTACTCGGTCAGGACCTGACTCATCTAGCACCATATTGTCCGCTTTGGGCCTCGCCCTCACGGTTTTGTTTTCGGGAGCTCATGGTGCAACTTCCCAGGGGGTCACTCATCATGGAATTGCACCAGCCTCAACTCGCTTAACTTTGGGGTTCCAATCCCCCCTAGATAAGTGTGTGCCTACACCTTTAAGGTACACCACCAACCTCTCCCAAACCATTCCCCCCTCGCAGGAATGTGGGATCGTTCACTGTTCCCTCCAAAACACGGGTCTTACAATCCACCCCCCTTAGGGCCTAGCATCTTCGCTGGCACACTTCCCGGTTGGCATCTGGCTCTGATACCAAATTGTCAGGACCCGACCCTACTCGGTCAGGACCCGACTCATCTAGCACCATATTGTCCGCTTTGCTTTGCCCTCACGGTTTTGTTTTCGGGAGCTCATGGTGCAATTTCCCAGGGGGTCGCCCATCATGGAATTGCACCAGCCTCAACTCGCTTAACTTTGGGGTTCCAATCCTCCCCAAAGACACTTGAGCTCCCAAAAGGCCTAGTGCTAGATAAGTGTGTGCCTACACCTTTAAGGCACACCACCAACCTCTCCCAGACCATTCCCCCTCGCAGGAATGTGGGATCGATTACTGTTCCCTCCAGGACACGGGTCTTACACCGGTCATGCCGGTCCTGTTGGACCGACTGGTCCAGATGGACTGGCCGGCCTAACCGAACCAGACCAGACCGACTGTTGGAGGTTGATGACACTGGAACAGTGCACTAGCGCGTGAGCCACACGCGCAGCCCCTATGGGCGGTGCATGGTAGGGATTTTGGGGAAGGTTCCAACATGTAATTTCATATATTTGATGTAACGAACATTTTGGGACTGGTTTCGTGTCGATCGGACATCGTTTCGATATAGTTCGGGACGTCCGAAGGTTTAGGATCGCGTTTAAAAATAGTTAAAAATTCCGAAAAATTACAGGGCTTTAGTGAGGGGTTATTTAAGTAGTTAGTAACCCTCTAAGTTAATTTGGACAGGTTCGGGAACCCCGGAGGTGGCGATTGGCCCGGAGGGGCTTATGACACGCGTATCGAGGCGTAGCTTCGGACGGCCTGTGAGTGGACCTTTCTTTCTAAATTGATGCATGCATAAATGCTTTATAAGTGTTTTAATACATGTTTTATGATTCCATGAGTGAATTTTTTTGTCGTAGCGTAGGATTTACGTATTTGCACGTATTTAGAGATTTCCAGTTTTATACAATGCGTATACGTGCTAGGTTTTCAACGAGGGTTTAATGAGCGGGTTTTAGATTTGGAAATATGAACTCGGGCATGAGACCTATTTGACTTACAAACTCTCGGACTTGAGTCCATTTGATTTGACGAGGAATCAGACCGAGGATCCATTTGAGTTCTACGATCGGGCCGAGGGCCCCGTTGGTTTATGAATCTTGGGCTTGAGGCCCAGTTCATTGTAATCTCGGGCTTGAGGCCCCTTTCACTGTAGTATCGGGCTTGAGGCCCTATTGGTTGTGAAATCGGGCTTGAAGCCCCGTTGAGTTATGGTTTCGGGCTTATGCCCCAGTTAGTCGTGATATCGAGCTAGAGGCCCAATTGATTGTGAAATCGGGTTTGAGTCCCAGTTCGATTTATGAGATGAGAATTCGGGCATGAGACCCTGTTGAACTGTGGATTTAGGCCGAGGCTTGTGAAATTGATTTTAATCGGATTCGAGGAATCCTATTGAGATGAATCAGGTATGAAACACGTTGAAATATGTTTTGAGAGAGAAAGAAAGTATTTGAAAATGTATATATACCCTACATATGATTTATATGGTCTCCTCCAGACGTTGACCTGGAGAGTCACGATCCACAAACCAGAATATGTATCCCCATAGGGATCCCGTTCCAAGAGTGGGAGTTATGATGTGGTCCCGGACCAGATTCGTGAGAGATGATCCTCTAGGTCTGAAGATAGAGCCTCCTAGATGGAGAATTCCTAGTGGAAGACTCGGAGTGAGACCCCGAGTAGTGTGCACACTAGTATAGCTATGATGAATTGTGACATATATCGGGGATGTGTTCCCTAGGGGTTGTGTGCCCCGAGTTGGCATCTTCTCGGAAGTGCCACAGATGGGTTATACGTATGAGTACGTATGAGGTTTTATGAAAGTGAATTTGGGGGCGGAGACCCCGTGTTCCATGTTTTAGAAATGGTTTGGGGTGGAGACCCCGTATTCGATGTTTTAACGTTGACTGGATTTGGACAGAGTCCCATTTGTGTTTGATTTGGGCTGAGTTCCCATGTATTGATTTATGGTTTGTTTGTGATTTCGGGCCGGGGACACATAAACAGTTTTTATGGTTCATGACGTTTTATGGGGACCGGGCATGAACCCTTGAAAGGTTGGAGAATGTTTTCAAATGGTTTTATGAATGTTTTGATAAATGGGTTTTGAATGCATGCATATGCTTTTAGTGAAGGGCATAAATATCTTATTGTGAAAATGCTTTATTAAAATATTATTTTGTCGACTCACAATTTTTAATGTTTTGAATGCCCTTCAGGTTGATCGCGGATGCAGGCTGTAGGTGAGGGCTAGAGACGGAATTTTCCCTGGTCTGACACTTCGTGTCAGACGAGATCAGGTGTGTCCCATGTTAATCCCAGGGGATTTGGTACGGGTCCTGACACCACCTCACTGGTCCACGTGGTGTGACAATGCTGACGTAGACTGCCACATCATCATCGTCAACCTCTAGCCGGGTCGACCCGAATAACTGTAACGGGTCGTTCGACCTGTTTCCTTGACCAGGTCCTATCTTCGCCAAAACTCAACCAAAATCTACCATTATTTTTTAATTCGATTTGTCTTTAACCCATAAATGGATCTATGAGCTCAAAACTGAGAAAACGTACCTAAAAACGTTTGGCCAAGCTTGAATCCTCGCGGCCAGAGTTCCAGCTTCCACCAGGTCCATTCCAACGTCCATTTTGCTTGTTTCTTGGTTGTACATACTCACAATGACTCATAGAAGGGCATAAGAAATCAGAGTCCCATCGTCTCAAAACCAAAACCCAACCATCCAAGTTCACGTGTCATGGGTTTTTACTTGTTTTTTATGTTCCCATTCAGCCTCCAGGGCTGTTCTTACTTCCCTCGTCTTTGTAGTCCCTCAGTCTCACTATGGGCTCCTCACATCAGAAAAGAATGAAGAGGAAGATGATGGAATGAATTGGGGTGTGGGCTTTCGGGTGGATGAACAAAGAAGAATGGAGATGTACAAGGATGTGGGGATTTGGAACAATAGGATGAGTGACACTTGTCACTCATCCATTGGTCCAGAATGGATATTTTGGGTCCGATTAAAAGCAAGCTAATATTTAACTTCCTCGAATAACGTGTAATCATAAAATCCAATTAAACCTTTTTAGACGCGTATTTTTCCCGTATGACGTCCAAATTCGACGTGTCGTCTATCTACGTGATAGTAATTCCTCGATATACGTAATAGACCTCGATCAACGCGTAATTGACCTCCCGAGTCAAAAGTCAACATTTTTCCCTTCTAGGTGTAAAAACGTCATTTCTCATCAACTAATTCCTATTAGTCCTAATAATCCTCAATTAATCCTTAATTATCCTCGATAATCACAAAAATTCAGGACAGGTCGTTACAACGATCCTTACGAAACATGCCAAAAATATCCCTGTAAAAAAGTCAACCATTAAACCTACATGGGCATAATGGTCATTTCCTATTTAACATTTCCAATTTCACGCTTATCGATGGTCTAGGCCTTTACACCTAGTTTGAGGGACTTGATCTGCATCCAAAATGTGGAACACATAGGACCTAATTTAGGGTATGATATTGAATTGAGGATATCTCCTTCATTGGAACTTCGATTTGAGTCCTACACATGCCTACCAAAAGCATCACTTTTTACCATTGATGGTCAAGATTTAAACAAAATCTAAAGAAAAAGGATAGAAAATGATATGAAATACATGTAGATTTTATGACGTAACAAATATCCCCAAACCTAATCTTTGCTAGTCTTCGAGCATAACAGAGAATTAACACAAAGTAAAAAACTAGAAGACTTAATCTAATTAAGGATATATCATTTAAAACTCTAGATTAACCTAATAGGAGGAGTTGTGTCGCCTTTTACTTAACAACTTAAAACAGCAATTGAAACAAACTAAACAAATGCTTACAGGTTACCAAGGAACACATCAAATCAATCATTTCATGCCAAACTAAATATAATGCCTATTTCAATAAGGTACCATGTATTAAGTATGAATGCCTTCTGCTTCAAAATTTTAAGTTTAAAACTGTCAAGTTCAAATGCCTTAAAAAGATTTCGCCTTTCTCATGAATCCTCGAGTTTCACTCTTGCAAGCATATACAACTAGGTCATGCAAGGAAACCAAATATAATCACATATGAAATGGTATGAAAGAAAAGCAATTTTTTAATAGGGATCTCGTAAAGCAATTGACCTTTAAGAACAAAGAGAAATACCTTAACTCCAACCAAAACTTTCCCTAAGATCAGGTAGGTCTTCATTCATGGGTTGTAATTGGGTCAGGTTCATGGGTTATGAAGAAAAGGATTTGATTTTAAAAATCAAGGCAATGACAAGGCATGAAGAGCATGGCTTGGAAATTGACCTTTTCCTTGAATTGAACACTTCATGGCTCTCGGCTAGACGTGGCGACTTAGAGCTTCCTCAATTGAAGACTTGCTTTCTGAATAATGTTGATGTGACTTATATTCTCATTGGATCAATAGGCTTAGCTTAATGTTTTCTTTTTTTTTTCTTTTTTTCTTATTTTTTTCTTTTCAAGCAAAAACCAAGATCATGCAATGGTTTACATTGTGTAACTTTTATCCAAGTTAGGACACTAGGTCACTTGGGATTAATACGTTCTTAAGCTTGTACTTTAGCCTTGAGGGGCTCCACGACCTACTTTTGATGCTGCCTTGGAATAGCCTAGATTATAGGGTATGAACAATAGTTAGGGTTTCCTATCTGAGGCTACGTTTCTTTATTTAGGTGATGAAAGAAAGGTTGAAATGTTTGGCTTCAAGATGGATAAAGGGGCATGAAAAAGGGACATATGTGGCTTTTAGAGGCTTAAACAAACATAATATGCGTAAATTCTTATGGTAAATCATGCTGGGAATCAAGAGCCTCTATATAAGATGTTAGTTCTTTAAAATTTAATGGAAGCATAATAATGAGATCAAATAATGAAGAAAGAATGCATTAGTTTTAAGCTTAAAACAAAGTAAAGCTCTAAAAAAATAAAGGTATTAGGTTCAAAATCTCACATAGGGTAGTCTCCACTAACTTTCTAGGGACCACTTAAAAAAAGTTATTTTTAGCTTGATTTCTTGAAGCTAGTCATTAACTATAAAGATATGGCACAAACTTAAGAAGGACATGACTCTAGTAAGATACTAATGACTAATTTACAATGTAACATATTAACAAGTAAAGTACTAAGTTCCTAGCAATGTACCCCTAAACCCAAATGTTGCAAAATTTTAATTTACACCCCAAAACCAAAACTAAACATTGTCTTCAATGTTAACAAGTAAACTGATAGAGATTTTATCAAACACAAAAGATGTACTAGGAAAAACCTCTACGTGTAATAAACTTTGCAACCGCACAAGACATGTAGATAGTATAGATGCAAGCAAAGGTCGATCCCACGAAGACTTGCTCAACAATATCCAATTCGTTTTAACTCAATTGACTTAAGTGGAGTAATTAAAATGCAATGGGGGGTTTGTTGCGTTTTATGAATGAAATAAATTAACTAATAATAACTAACTAAGTTGAGCTAGGGTTTCTATCCACCTTTACCAATTATAATTCCGTTAGATTTCCTTGATTAGATTACTATGCATGTATCTGAATTAAGTGGACGTGCAGGGGTCTGGCTAAGGTTCACCCCACACATATTATCTTCTCTTAGATTGCATGTTTAAGCGTGATGTGCCCGCCCTTAAACAACTATTACCGATGGTGCGTGATAATGCATGAACATGAAGAAGATTTAATGACACTGCACTGTGCCTAGAAAAGTGATGTGCAGACCTAGGAAGTCATGAGTTTAGATTACGAATAAGATTCCCCCTCTTAAACGTGATGCTACAAATTGCAGGGTGAACACAAACATCAAGGTGATCCGTCAAGCAATTACATAAACAATTATACACAAATAAGGTAGCTAAGCTTATAAGCATAAATTGAGTTCATGAAGCGTAGTAATCCAACAAATCCAGACATACATAGCAATCATAATCAAGAGCCAGAAATCAAACACAAACTAACATGGCTAGGGCTTCAAGTAACCCCAGCCCTAATTACACTACTCAAATATTATTGAATAAAACAAGGACATAATTAAAAGGTGCACAAATATAAATAAAGCAAAATAAAAATAAAAGGACAATGAATAAAAGAGATGAAGGAAAACTCCCTCAAGGTAGACGTGCTGAATTTGAAGATGTTTGAATTATAAAGAGTGCTTGAATTAAATTACAAAACTCTAAACTAAGAACATGGATTGAAGTACGAATTTTGACAGAGTTTCGGGGACCTTCAAGAGGTAAATTCGTCCCCCCGACAATAAACCCTAATGCCCCTATTTATAAGAGAAATTGTAAGCCTCTTAAAAATAGGAGTTTTTAAGTAAATTCTATAAGGAAAAGCCTTCCTATGCAATCTTCTTTCCTTCATAACTTCTTCGTTTCAACTCCGATTTAGGTGATTCTTTCGCTCAAATTCTCATAATTCCAAGCTCTATTTGATCTACAAATTCCTCACAAAATATATTATTTTCTTCAATTGTATAGAGCGAAATATTAACTAAACAAACGTAAAAGGGTATGAAATCATAGATAAAACATGCATAAATTATGACCTATCAAATACCCCAAACCTATCTTTTGCCAGTCCTCGAGCAAAACACAAACACAAAAGACTCAATCTAGTTAAGATAAGCATTTAAACCTCTAGGTTCACCTAGTAGGAGGAGTTTTGTCTCCTGAGGGTTATAGCAGCACGATACCCACAAGCGTTTTACGTAACACAAAGGATGTTAGAAATCATGCATCAACAAATTAATAAGAATCAAGAATAGAAAACAAACTCATACAAATCAAGAAACATGCCATAACCGTGAACTCAAGGTGTCTAGTGTTTATACCAATATCCCAAATGATCAAACTAGAAAACAACGTCATCTAAGCACCCTAGAAAGATTTCGCCTCGACTCTAATCCTCACTAGGCATCACTCAATACGCTCAAGAATCCTAAGGTTTTCACTCAACAAGCATATGTGAAGAGTTTATGTAAAGAAAATCAAGTTAATCACATATGGATTTCAATGAAGAAAAACAATTTATATGTAAGTAATGATCTCACGAAGGAATTAAAGTTTAAGAACAGAGATACGTACCTTAATCCTTTGCATAACCATTCACAAGAACAATAGGTCTTCATTCAAGGGTTGTAATGGGGCTAGGTTCTTGGGTTTAGAAAGGAAAGTTGGAAGTCAAAGAACCTAAACTGCATCAAGGCATGAGAAGTCGTGACTCGGACCTTGAGTCTAGATGAAACCATGCTTAAGCTCCCAAAAATACTCTAATTGAGGTACTTGGCTCACTTGACTCAACTCAAAGTTCATTACTTTTTTTTTTCAAATCACAAATTTTTTTTTTCTTTTTTTTCTTTTCACTAATGAACTTGATACATTTTTTTTATAGATAAGCTGAGCCAAGATTATGTAATAACTTCCTCACTTTACAAATAAATGAACGATCTTTTCCATTCAAACATACTTCCATCCCAAGAGTATATGTAGCAGAAAACATCAACATATTTCCTCCTTACCATGAATCTCTTTTGATGCAACCTTGACACAAGTTTAGATTATAGGGTGTAGCCATTACAAACGGTTCAAAACTTGGTTGGGTCATATTTTAGGTGAAGAACAAAACAGCTAAGTGTTTGGCTTCAAAGGGGCTTAGGGAGCATGCAATGTGGACGGGGAAAAGAAGGGCCTTTAGGAGCTAAAACACATATAGCCTATATCACATCTCATAAACAATTACACACTAAATCAAGAGCATCGAATAGATATGGTTCTTTAAACATCAATGTAAATAGAAAGAGATCATGCAAGTAAGAACAAAGTGATGTGTGTTTAAGAGTATAAACAAGTAGATCACCAGAAATAAAGGAAATCAAGCTCAAAGATCTCACAATGGTAGTCTCCACTAATTTTCTAAGTATGCTCAAATTCAATTGCTTTGGTTGCTTAATCACTTGATTATGGTATCAAGGGGGAGTGCAAGTGTGAATTCAATGGCAATGGCAATGATTCTTAGTACGTACAAGCAATTCTCATGTTCTATACATTCATATTAACTTGTTTAGGCATAAAAACTAGCATCACAAAACAAAACAAAAAATAGCAAAGAAAACAGAACAAAAAATAAAAAACAGCAAGCTAATAAAAGTAGAAACTGAAAAAAAAACAGCAAGCATTTCAAAACAGAAACTGAGTTGTGTACCCCTAAACTTAAGTCCAATACCCCCAAACCTAAATGAAACATTGTCCTCAATGTTTTGAGCATAAAAGGAAGACAAAAACATGAGTTAGAAGGTAAAAAACGTCCATATGAAAGAGGGAACAAACAAGGGCAAGATTGAGCACCTAGGATGCTTGCGGTCCAAGAGGCACTTGAGGGGCTCCAAACCTGGCCCTCCTTTAGTGGTATCTTGCCTGCAACATAAATGAATTGATTAGTTCTACAAGTAAAAATCCACTTCCTAGAATTTAAAATTTCAGGGAATAAGTACAATAAAGATTTGAATGTAAGTAAAAAATGCTTGATCCCAATAGACAAGTAAGCATAATGATCGAAGTGGGGGGGCCATGGAAGGTCCTTGGGTTGCTTGGGCCATGGCCTTGAGCCTTGGGTGGAGCTGAATGTCTCAAAGGGGCATATCACCATCTTGATACTTCCTTCGTCTTACCTCCTACAAGGACCATTAAACCTGCACAAACCATTAGGCACAACATCAAATTTCTCATCAAAACAACTAAATTGAGTAAGGAACTTAAATGGTGAAAATAAGGATAATGAAGGCCCTGGAAAAGTAAGGATAAGAGGTTTTTGAGGAGTTTAGGCAGCAAGGATAGGTGCTGGAATTTCAGGTGTCAGGACTCGACCCTCCTCAGTCAGGACCCGACTCATCTAGCACCATACTGTCCGCTTTGGGCCTCGCTCTCACAGTTTTGTTTTCGAGAGCTCATGGTACAACTTCCCAAGGGGTCACCCATCATGGAATTGCACCAGCCTCAACTCGCTTAACTTTGGGGTTCCAATCCCCCCCAAAGCCACTTAAGCTCCCAAAAGGCCTAGTGCTAGATAGGTGTTTGCGTACACCTTTAAGGCACACCACCATCCTCTCTCAGACCATTCCCCCTCGCAGGAATGTGGGATTGTTCACTGTTCCCTCCAGGAGACGAGTCTTACAATCCACCCCCCTTAAGGCCCAGCGTCCTCACTGGCACACTTCCTGGTCGGGGTCTGGCTCTGATACCAAATTTTCAGGACCCGACCCTCTTCGGTCAGGACCCGACTCATCTAGCACCATACTGTCCGCTTTGGGCCTCGCCCTCACGGTTTTGTTTTCGGAAGCTCATGGTGCAACTTCCCAGGGGGTCACCCATCATGGAATTGCATCAGCCTTAACTCGCTTAACTTTGAGGTTTCAATCCCCCCCAAAGCCACTTGAGTTCCCAAAAGGCCTAGTGCTAGATAGGTGTGTGCCTACACTTTTAAGGCACACCACCATCCTCTCTCAGACCATTCCCCCTCGCAGGAATGTGGGATTGTTCACCATTCCCTCCAGGACACGGGTCTTACATCAGGGACCTTGGCCAAAATATGGTGCAATGCCTGCGGGTTTGGTTCTATTTCATGAACATCAAGAGCATGACCCGAGGTACATTCATTGGTGTTGTCCGTGGGTGGTAAGGGGACATACACATCATTATCTTCATCATTCCAATCGGGTTCGCAAACTAGTTTAAGTCGAAGGTGCTCTAGTTCTTTGTCCTCTAAGAGGGCTTCCCGTAGTGTTCTTTGAGATCGGGCCTCGTTTAGTGCATCCCGAAGTGTTTTTTGAGGTCGGGCAGGCCTAGGTTCCAAATGAGGAGGAGTCCAAGGGTAGGGTATTGGTTCACTCCATCTGTGGTGGTATGGCTCCATATAGGGCTGATTGTAAGGCTCAGGTATGTACATACAATCATGGGGGTATGCCCATCCCTCTTGATTACTTGGAACTGAAGGAATGTTTGCATAGGGCTCGTAGGCCCAACCTTGAGAAGAATAATAGCTATTCCACGATTCCATGGTACCTAGACACGTCACAAAAAAGAAAACCAAAAAATTATATATAAAAAAAAACCACTAAGTCAAAGAAATCAAATAAAATAGACACCGTTGAGGAACAAGTCCCCGACAATGGCACCGTTGAGGAACAAGTCCCCGACAACGGCGCCAAAAACGTGATAGAGATTTTATCAAACACAAAAGATGTACTAGGAAAAAACTCTACGTGTAATAAACTTTGGAAGCCCACAAGACATGTAGATAGTATAGATACAAGCAAAGGTCGATCCCACGAAAACTTGCTCAACAATATCTAATTCGTTCTAACTTAATTGACTTAAGTGGAGTACTTAAAATGTAATGGGGGGTTTGTTACGTTTTATGAATGAAATAAATTAACTAATAATAACTAACTAAGTTGAGCTAGGGTTTTAATCCACCTTTACCAATTATAATTCCGTTAGATTTCCTTGATTAGATTACTATGCATGTATCTGAATTAAGTACCGTGTAGGGGTCCAGCTAAGGTTCACCCCACACATATTATCTTCTCTTAGATTGCATGTTTAAGCGTGATGTGCCCGCCCTTAAACAACTATTACCGATGGTGCGTGATAATGCATGAAACATGAAGAAGATTTAATGACACTACACTGTCCCTAGAAAAGTGATGTGTAGACCTAGGAAGTCATGAGTTTAGATTACGAATAAGATTCCCCCTCTTAAAGGTGATGCTACAAATTGTAGGGTGAATACAAACATCGAGGTGATCCGTCAAGAAATTACATGGACAATTATAAACAAATAAGGTAGCTAAGCTTATAAGCATAAATTGAGTTCATGAATCGCAGTAATCCAACAAATCCAGGCATACATAGCAATCATAATCAAGAGCCAGAAATCAAACACGAACTAACATGGCTAGGGCTTCAAGTAACCCTAGCCCTAATTACACTACTCATATATTATTGAATAAAACAAGGACATAATTAAAAGGTGCACAAATATAAATAAAGCAAAATAAAAATAAAAGGACAATGAATAAAAGAGATGAAGGAAAACTCCCTCAAGGTAGACGTGCTGAATTTGAAGATGTTTGAATTATAAAGAGTGCTTGAATTAAATTACAAAACTCTAAACTAAGAACATGGATTGAAGTACGAATTTTGACAGAGTTTCGGGGACCTTCAAGAGGTAAATTCGTCCCCCCGACAATAAACCATAATGCCCCTATTTATAAGAGAATAAGTAAACCTCTTAAAATTAGGAGTTTTTAATTAAATTCTACAAGGAAAAGGCTTCCAGATAACTAAGAAATCTAATTAAAACCCTTCCTACAAGTAAAGGAATTCAAAATAAGAATATAAAAGGAAGTAGGACTAAAATCCCTATACAATATGGAGAATAAATGTGGAAGGAACTTGGAATTAACCTAAAAAACGAGGAAAATCCGGAATTAAAGCTCCAGAGCCTTCCTATCCAATCTTCTTTCCTTCATAACTTCTTCGTTTCAACTCCGATTTATGTGATTCTTTCGCTCAAATTCTCATAATTCCAAGCTTTATTTGATCTAAACATTTCTCACCAAATATATTATTTTCTCCAATTGAATAGAACGAAATATTATCAAAACAAACGTAAAAGGGTATGAAATCATAGATAAAACATGCATAAATTATGACCTATCATAAACCACTAAGATCAAAATTAGTCAAGATATGGAAGAGGCATGCTTTAAAAGGAAAAAAAAGAGAAGGAAAATATACACAAACTAAGGCTAGGCTACCTCCTAGGAGTGCTGAATTTAACGCCTAGGCAAGACGTGCCCTGCAAGTCAAGCAAATGTAGGCTTAGCAAGGAATGATTATCCATTTCTTGGAACATATAACAAGCCTCTAGGTGCATAATTGTAGCTGGATCATGGGAGAAAACATTAGGGACATTATAAGGGATAAACTGACAAGAATGTAGCATATCTAGAAAGAGATTGAGATGAGATTTGAATGAGATTTTGTTCTGTTTATTCTCAAATATCTTCCTTTGATGATGCATTTGGTGGAACAACTTTGGTTGTGCCGCTTATGTCGCAGACTTCATCCTTGGTCCTTGTCATTTTCTTTTCCTCTTGACCTTGAAAAAAGGTACAAATAGAGGGTGGTCATCACAATTGTGTTTGTATTTGGAAGTGATGTGGAGGGCATTCATCAAAATTGTTTTTGTATTTGGAAGTGATAGACATGGTTTTAATGCCATCTGTCTTTGATACCTACATAAATTGTCAAGTACCTCTTTACTGACCCATGGGCTTCGTGCGCGGTTCACTTCATCTTGAAGGTTTCTTTGGCAGATTCTTCAAATGTGCTTGTAATGATCCCTATTCTATGAGATATGCAGTAGGATGACTTGTAGATGCATTGGGAAGGATGATAAAGTAAGTTTGAAATTCACCACGAGCTCGCGAGCTTCACGTGAGATTTAAAGACCTCACTCGAGTGGGTGGACTGACCTAGGCGTGTCTTGAGCCTGAATTGAGGGGACTTGGTATAGCAAGTTGCGTTTCTAGGTGGTATGGCATGGCCGGGTGTGTGGTGCACAAGCTTGGCATGACTGGGCATATGGTGAAGGATCTGGCCTAGTTTATAGCACTATTTTGGTTCGGGTTGGGACAGAACCTTAACAAGATCATGGGGCGAAAACATCGGTAATCTCGCAAGCTTCTTGTGAGCCTTGGGTAGTGTCAAAGGCTCATGTCTAATGTTGGGCCAAAACATAGGACTTAGACATGTAACCTCCTCCAAAGTTGGTATGTTCGCAAGTGCATCCCTTAGAGATTGTTTAGGAAATTCCCCTTCAAGTGGGTCCTTGAAGCCCGGATTCTCCCACACTTAAGGCATCTTGGCATGCCAATGGGTTTTCTGTTGGATTCCAGTGAGTTTCACTTCCACAAAAAACTTAATGGAAGAAGAGCTTGGCTGCATCATGGTGTCACGGAGTATAAGGGGTTCCTTGCTTTTAAGAAGCTACCAAGATTTCCTTTTGACCATTATCCTTCCTATTATCTTCCTCCCATGGTTCTTCCATTCTAATTTCCAATATGTGAGTGTAAGGTAACGGAGCATGGTTAGTCATTGAATTGAAATCATAATCATTAGAAATGATAACATACAATTGAGGGTCAGAATTGGGGTTATCCCTTTGCTGAATTTGAGCAAATTTTGGAGGCACTAGGACAACATGGCATTGGATGGGAACCATGGTCTCTATGGAAGGTTGCTGAGGTCATGGCCTGATATCTTCATCATCATCATCAATCATGACTTCACTTTATAGGGAAAATTCTCTTTCCTTGATTTGGCGCATATGGAACTTAAATTGCTGCGTGTGATATGCATGTCATCTTCCTTTTGCATACGCCACTCTTGGATTTCTTGAATAAAGGCATTAACTATTTGTGACAGGACCCCACTCGAAATACACTAGAATAGTACACTCGGACCCTACTTTCGTCTAACAATAATCAAGATATATGTATGAAACCTTGTCTGACAAGGGATAAACGCAAATCCCGTGACAGGACCCGTCCCCTAAGGACATAGATAACCGTGCCCGGTGCTCCTCCCGTCTGACAAGTCAACTGAAGTTCCAAAATTACCCTCAGCACTTGCCAACAAGGGATAACCGCACCTGTGCCCACTCATGCCTCCACCTCCCGATCAGCCTCGATCATCGTGCCACGACCTGGAGGGTCAATAAAACAGAAAAGGTGTGAGTGGACAAAACAAACTTTTATAAATACATTTACCAAAATACATTCTTACCCTCCAGTTTCACAAACATGCATGCATATCAAAAACCATGAGTAAAATATATCTGGGCACAAATGTTTATAAATCACAAATCTCAATCAAACCACGAGACTCATTTCCATATCAAATCTCATAGTCACGTTATCCCTGCAACGCGTGCAAATCAAATAAGCTCAATGACAGGACCCGTCCCAATCCCCTCGGGATTAACGCGGAACGACCCTGCTCCCGTCTGACACGAAGTGTCAGGCAAGGGATATTTCTGACCTTTGCCCTCTCGGGACATCAGAGTACGCCAGGATCCGGAGGAGGTATGTGATATCTCAGTCTCTGCTACAGTCCACATCCGTTGTCAACCTGAAGGGCAGTCAAAACATTAAAAGCTGTGAGTGGATAAAACAAGAGTTTATAAAAACATTTTAACGAAAACATTTGTACCCTTCACTAAAAAGCATGCATGCATTCAAAAACCGTTTATCCGAAAGAACCATAACTGGGAACTAAGCCCAAAATCATAATGAAAGAATCATAAAGAATCAACCGTACAGGCCACTGCCTAAATCCATGTGGGACTCATCCCAAAACCTTAATGAAACCACGTACACGGGCCACTGCCCAAAACCTGTGCATATCACATATCATATCTCATAACCATATATCATATACGTCATATATCATACATACATATAATTCACACAACCAATCCTGTCACGGTTTCCAAAGCTACGCGCGTGCTACCCGGGGTCTCAAACCCAAATCTCTCAGAGTCCAAGGTCAATGTCCGTAGACCAATGACCTGTCCAGAGGTTACAATCCAAGCCTTCCTGAGAGTAAGGAACCCAACTGGGGGGCGACTCCACTCAGTCGGTGCTCCGTGACTACTCCGGGGTCCACCGAGGCCAACGACCCTCCCCGGAGGAGATAGTACAAGTAAAGGAAGGTATATGAATATACATACATATATATATATATATATATATATATATATATACGTAACATAAACATTCATGCCCGGTGCCCCTGAACCGTCATAATCTATAACATCCATTTAAGGGTTCATGCCCAGTTCCCATAAACCGTCATGTACCACAATAACCTTTCCAGGGTTCATGCCGGTTCCCATAAACCGCCATGAACTTGAAAATCCATCTAGGGTCCCTGCCCCGAAATCATCAAGGTAAAACAACTGGGTCTCGTGCCCGAACATATGACATCAGCTGGGCATCGTGCTCGATATCTAAGGGTCAGTCACGACTCCGATCGTAGTGATGTGTGCATCCATCCATCCAGGACCGCCCCCAATCCTGGTATGTCGCCGTGTACGTATCAACCGACGTGACCACCACAAGATCATGGTGCACTCATCATCGATCGATATCCTGAACCGTCAGCACTCTGAAGTCGAGCCTCCATCGGCTACCTGACAACAGATCGTGCATCATGACCTTTCCGGAAGAAACACATCCCAATCCGGAGGCGAGCGTCGTATCGTCTGTGGCCGTGCATATAGCACTAGCCGCGACAACGATTCAGACCCGTAGTTCATCAATAGCGTCATATGCACGAGACAAAACCAAATGAGTTTCATACCCGAGTTTATCCTTTTGGAAATTCAAATCCAATTCATTTAGAACAATAGAGACATACAAACCCGTATTGGCACTGTATAGGGCCGAAACCTCAAAATACGTGCCAATACGTAACCACACATCTAAATGCACTCATGGCATCACAAAACATGTATTAAAACATATAATAAACATTTATGCATGCACCAATTTAGAAAACAAGCTCCACTCACAGACCGTCCGAGCTGCCGCCTCGATTCGCGTGCCATAGGGCTCTCCCGAGCCAACCACCATCACTGGGACTCCCAAACTTGTCCAAATCGTATTAGAAGCTTACTAACTACTTAATGAACCTCCCACTAAATCCCCGTAATTTTCCGGAATTTTTAAGTATTTTTAAACCCGATCCAAAACCTTCTGATGCCCCGAATATTATCTAAACAGTGTCCGATCGACACAAAACCAGTCCCAAAATGTTCGTTACATCGAATAGAAGATTTTACGTGTTGAAAACATTCCCAAATTGTGGGCCACATGCCCTCACGCGCCCAAATAAGCCAATGCGCGTGGGCCTCACGCGCCTATTGTAGCAGTGTCTTCTTCCTTCGGCAGACTGGGTCCAAACCGGTCTGCTAGTTTTCGGTCCGGTCCGACCGGCGTGAACGGTCCAACGTTTTTCTCCCTTAGTTTCGGTCCAAATCATTCCTTTTTTATTCCTAAACCATTCTAACATTGAACCCAACCTTTTTAGCTAATAAAAACATAGAAACATTCGATAGAAACTCATCTTCCCTGAACCAAACCGTGGCTTGAACTTCAAGCTTGGTTTTCCCCCATTTCAGTCGTCCATTTCCATCGAAAACAAACCCAGGCAAGTCCTCCTTATCCATAGTTCACATTAGGATCAAAAGGAGTTCAAAACCATGACTAAAAGTCCATTTTTGATTTTTGAATAAAACAAGGCTCACGGGTTACTCACCACTGCCGTCCACCACCGTGAGCCACCACCGTCGTGTCCTCATGATCTCACTCTCTCATGGTCACACACTAGCACACCCAATGATTATGGTGATGAGGGGTGGTGTTTGTTGTGTTTGAGGGTTGAATGGAAAATGGAGAATAAAGATATGGAGGAATATGGTTTCGGGTTGGTTTGAAGAAGAAGAAGAAATGATATTTGATCAGATGAGAGAAGAGAGGATTAAATGGATGGTTAGGATTTGATAGATTTAGATTAGATGGCGTGCTAGGATTGAGTGTTAGAAAGATTAATTATAAAATAATAATTATAATGATATTTAATTATGGAGATCCACTTTTTAGGGAAATTGGCCAATGGGATGAGTGACACATGTCACTCATCCATGGGTCCCACTTAAAATATCTGCCCAATCAGATTTTGCCAAATCATCATCGTCTCGAAGTACGTGCATAGTGAAATCGAACTTTCGTGAGCCATAACTTTCCCGTTCGAAATCCGATTTCAGTATGCCACCTGTCTACGGATTCGTATCGTCCCGGTCTACGTAACGGTCCTCAGCCCTCGGCCATCGGACCACCCGGTCAAAAAGTCAACTATTTGCCCCTTTTAACCAAAATTACCAAATTACCCTTGAACTTCCGAACCTCATAACTTCTTCCTCGAATGTCGGAATTGAACGTGCCACCTGTCTATGAACTCGTGACGTCCCGAACTACGTCACGGTTATCAGGCAAAGTCCATTTGACTGCCAGAATGAAAAGTCAACGCTTTACCCATTCCAAGGGCAAAACGGTCATTTTGCACAGTTCATCCGATTTCACCCAACTAATCTCGGATTAACCTCACTAATCATGATTAGTCACTAATCTAATCCTGAAATTCGGGACGAGTCGTTACACTCAAGGACCGCTCAAACTCCGAGCATGTCGCTGTGAACACATCACCAGCTGACATTCCAGATCGTCGTGAACACATCACTGATCGATCTCCACATAATCCAGCACATCTTATCCGAGTCAAGCCTGCCTCGGCTGTACAACCACAGACCGTGCTACTTGACCTCTCCGGGCGAACACATCCCATCCTGGAGGCGAGCGTTATCTCCAGGGTTCATTTCGGGGAAACACATTCCCACCCGGAAGCCCTAATATCCGCAACTAATCACTATCATAAAAACCAGTGAAAACAGTTGCATTTGAAATCAAAATCATAGGGTCTCGGCCCAAAACATAGTTTCCTCAAAATCCGTAAAACTAGAGTCCCGACTATTTCATAAATCCAAAAACCATCAATATCATCATGTAATCATATGGAAATACCAATCCAATCAAAATCACATCTCCAATGGGTCTCAAGCCCAAAATATCATTTTCACGCAAATCCGTGCAATCACAACCTCAGTTGCCATTTTCCCATAAATCCATAAAATATATCCAAAAATCATTACAAATCCATCAAATCAATCCCTAACTCATAATCCGAGTCAAGACCAATCTCAAATCCCGGGCCTTCACCCAAAATAGCAATTTCACAAGTTTCTCGAAAATCGTGCCCAAAACAATATAATATTCACAAAATCCAGAAATCATCATATAGAAACATTAATCATGCCAAATCATTTCAAATCATATAATAAAGCATTTAAAACATATATGCATGTATTATGGGTTGAAAACAAAAGTCACTCACACACCATCCATATCGCTCGTTTTCCGAGCTGCACGTCTTTCCGTATTTTCCGACACATTCCAAGAATCCCAAGTCCTGTCCAAAATCATTCTTAAGGGTCACTAATGACTCAATTACGATCATATTAACTTCCCATAATTTTTCCGGGAACTAAATATGAATTTAAAACAAAATATAACACTTCGGACCCTCGAAACTATATTGAAACGGTGTTTGATCGACTCGAAACCAACGCCAAAATGTTCGTTACATTAAAAGGAGCAAGTTTCATGACAGGACCCATCCCAATCCCCCGGAATTAGTGCGGGATGACCCTGCTCCCGTCTGACACGAAGTTTCAGACAAGGGATATTTCTGACCTTTGCCCTCCCGGGCTATCAGAGTACGCCAGGATCCGGAGGAGGCATGTGATATCTCGGTCTCTGCTACAGTCCACATCCGATGTCAACCTGAAGGGCAGTCAAAACATTAAAAACTTTGAGTGGACAAAACAAAAGTTTATAAAAAAGTTTAATAAGGAAGACATTTGTACCCTCCACTAAAAAGCATGCATGCATTCGAAAACCATTTATCCAAAACAAACCATATGTGGGACTAAGCCCAAAGCAGATATAAACTAAGGTCGAAAGGACCACAATAAAAACGACCATACGGGCCACTGCCCAAATCCTGTGCACACCTGTACACACCACATATCATATATCATATATCCATCACATACATATATATAAGTCACACAACCAATCCTGTCACGGTATCCAAAGCCACGCGCGCGCTACCCGGGTCTCAATCCGAGTCATCTCAAAGTCAAGATCAATGTCCGCAGACCACTGACCCTACCCGAGGTAATAGTAACCATAGCCTTCCTGAGAGTAAGGAACCCAACTGGGGGGTGACTCCACTCAGTCGGTGCTCCGTGACTACTCCGGAGTCCACCCAGGCCAACGACCCTCCCCGGAGGAGATAATAGAAGTAAAGGAAGGTAGACGAACATATATATACATAACATAAACATTCATGACCGGTTCCCCTGAACCGTCATGATCCATAATATCCATAATCAGGTAACATGCCGGTTCCCATAAACCGTCATGTACCGTAATAACATAACCAGGTAACATGCCGGTTCCCATAAACCGTCATGTACCGTAATAACCAACAAGGGTTCATGCCGGTTCCCATAAACCGTCATGAATCATGATACCATAACAAGGGTTCATGCCGGTTCCCATAAACCGTCATGAACCTGGGAATCCATTTAAGGTTCCCTGACCTGAAATCAAAACCGTAAAGTGACTGGGTCTCGTACCCGAACATAGGACATCAGTTGGACACCGTGCCCGATATCTGAGGTCATATGCCCGAGACAAAACCAAATGGGTCTCATACCCGAGTTTATCATTTTGAAATCCAAATCCAGTTCATTAAATCAATACAGAAATACAGACCCGTATAAGCACCGTATAAGGCCGAAACCTCGAAATACGTGCTTATACATAACCACATACAAATACACCCATGGCATCATCAAACAAGTAAATAAACATATAATAAACATTTATGCATGCACCAATTTAGAAAACAAGGTCCACTCACAGACCGTCCGAGCTGCAGCCTCGATTTGCGTGCCATACGGCTCCCCGAGCCGATCACCGTCACCGGGACTCCCAAACCTGTCCAAATCGTAATAGAAGGTTACTAACTACTTAATTAACCTCCTACTAATGCCCCGTAATTTTCCCGTATTTTTAACTATTTTTAATCCCGAACCTAAACCTTCCGATGCCCCGAAACATATCGAGACGGTGTCCGATCGACACGAAACCAGTCTCAAAATGTTCGTTACATTGAATAGATGATTTCATATGTTGGAACCTTCCCCAGATTCCCTGCCACGCGCCCTCACGCGCCGTCTGAAGTGGCTGCGCGTGGGCTTCACGCGCCTGCTACAATGCCTGCTGACGTCAGCATGACGTCATCTGACAGCTGTCAGGTATGACATGTCATACTCTGACAGGTGCCACGTGTCATGCTCCCATTGGTCCACGTCACTGTGCTGTCAGTGCCACGTGGCAGTCTGACATGTGCCACGTGTCATCACGGCACTAGTCCACGTCAGTGCCACATGTCAGCCCCTGATTGGGCCACGTCACTGACATGTCAGTGCTGACTGTGCACTGACATGTGACACGTGTCGCACTCCTATTGGCCCATTTTCTGACATGTCAGCTGACATTGTCAGATCTGACAATGTTGACGTCATCGCTGACATGATGACGTCAGCATGATGACGTCACCTGTCATCTCTGTCCTCCCGCGGGTCGACCCGAACGTCTGCAACCGGGTCGCCGTGACCCGCGGCTTGACCCGGGCGGTTCTCCCTGCTCCGGCCACCATTTTTCCTCCCGTTTGTCCCATTCTACTCCTCTCAACCTAACCTAAAGATCCATGGCCCTAACAACTAAGAACACCCTCAAAAACTATACCTTTCCAAGTTCATCAATGGCGGCTGTGACTACCTCCGCCCTTCACGGCCGTTACAGACCACCTCAGCCCTCGAAAACAATCCTAATAGACTCCTAGGGTCCCTAGAAACCATTCCTAATCTTTAGAAATCATCGAAAACCCCTAAAACTAAAAATCCAAATTTTGAGGAAAACGTACCTCACGGGTTCTCTCTCCCCGCCGTGTCCTCCGCCGTGGCTGGCCGTGGCCTGCCATCCTAAACATCTTTCCACCACTTCACGATCATGTTCAGCTCATCCAAGCAAGGAATGGTGATGGTGTGTGGTTGTTTCGGTTTTGTGAAGGAAAAGGGAGAAAATGAAGAAAAAGATGAAGTGATGAAGGTGATGCCGTGGAAGAGAGGAGAGAGGGAGATAGTGTGATCAGATGAGGGAAAGAGAGATGGAGGGTGAGGATTGATAGTTAGGATTGAATTGGATGGCTAGGATTGAATTAGGTGTGGGTTTGGTTTATAAAAATAATTAAATAATATTAATTAATTCTATAGATCCACATTTTGGGGGATCAAAGCAATGGGATGAGTGACACTTGTCACTCATCCATGGGGCCCACCAAAATATCAACCCAATCAGATTTCGCCGAAACGTCCCCGTCTCGAAGTTCGTGCATAGTGAAATCGAACTTCCGTGACCCGTAACTCTCCCGTTTGAAGTCCGATTTCAATGTGCCGCCTGCCTATGGATTCGTATCGTCCTTATCTACGTAACGGTCTTCGGCCCTCGGCCATCGGACCTCCCGGTCCAAAAAGTCAACTGTTGACCTCCTATTCACCCAAATTACCAAAATGCCCCTAAACTTCCGAACGTCATAACTTCTTCCTCGAACGTCGGAATTGAACGTGCCACCTGTCTATGAACTTGTGACGTCACGAACTACGTCACGGTCATCGGTCAAAGTCCATTTGACCGCCCGATTGAAAAGTCAACGTTTTGCCACCACCAGGGGCAAAACGGTCATTTCGCATCGTTCGTCCGATCTCGCTCTACTAATCACGGATTTGCCTCACTAATCGTGATTAGTCACTAATCAAATCATGGAATTTGGGACGGGTCGTTACAACCTTTCCTCCTTAATTAATTTCATCCTCGAAATTCCAACCGACCTAATCTAACCGTTCCTCCCTCCTTAATTAGTTTCGTTCTTGAAACTCCACTATCCTGATTCCACAACCACCTCGTGGAAAGTAGAATCGACCGCAAAACACGTGTACACTAGTACACCCACTAGTCAACATAAACCTCGTTTGTAACTAGACGTACCACTAACGCTCTCGTCGTATCGACTACATTCGACCACGTCGAATGACAGAAGTCGTACGCTCCGAACTGATCCCACTTGTCAGATCTACCGTTTCGCTGACATAACCAACTAGACGGTTCCTTGCTCAACCACTAACTATCCTGACGTCTGCTCCCACTGGGAGTCATCCGACCTCACACCACGATCCACGGTGACACCTCCTACAAACTGTCAGTACTTGACAGTCGTCAGTCGCAACTGATATGACACACACTCGTGGTTACACTAACCACAAGCATTTCACTCGACCTGTGTGTCATTAGACTCATCAGAACCACTATGACCCAATGCACAGTATCCAATGTCCAATCCACGACCCCGACTAATCCAATGGTATCGGAACCAAGCCGACTACCAACACGCTCTCCAACGTACCACCGGTATCTCCTATATACCGTCACCAGGCACGACAAGTCTGCCTAGTATCGTACCTTGAACAACGTACAAGGTACGTACAACTACCCATCAATCAGCCTACAACCACCTAGGTTGTAGTCAATAACGTTTCAATTATGGAGTCCATCTGTCCGATCTAGACAAATCGAAACTCCAACCCATTATCTATTTCCAAATCCGAATCCGAATTCGCAATTTCGTAAGAAATCCCGAATCCAAACCTAGAAATCATATCCATAATCATGTTCAAATACAAATCCAAAATCATTATTCCGTAAGCTAGCATTTGGAATAACTATTCCGAACCCAAATCCATAAAAGAAAATCTACAGTCAAGCTCTAGAATCAAATCCTGAATCGTCACCCAGAATCCGATTCCAAAACCCAAATCTAGAAATCCTTTTTCAAGTTCCAAAATCAAATCCTGAATCGTCATCCAGAAATCTGATTCCAAAACCTGAAATATCGTTCACGTCTACTGAGACGTACCAAAACCAAACTTATCGGTTACCCGCTCAACCGATTACCACAATACGATCGATTGACTTCATAGGTAAGCCAATCACAATATCCGCACATCCCTAAGGCTAACCATATCCGACCACGTCGGAAAACTACTCATCGGACAACTACTCACCTGAGTAACAAGCCACATGGGATTCACTTCGAAAAGAAGTTCAGTCCCATCCTGCTCCACTCAACATCCAATTAAGAGTGATAAACATTCCACCTGTCTGGATCATCCGAATCACGATCCAGATCCAACACTACGTCAACCGACCATAGACGTCACGATCCCCGATCGTCACGACGTCCCAAGTCCTCAACCATTTCCCACATCTAAACAGATTAGTCAACGACGAGACACGCCGAGACTGTGGGTACTCACTGATTACCTCGTATCGATCCTTGTCATTCCACCGAGGAAAAATCAAGAATGATCGAATAATCCATCCTACGTGAATGCAACCAAAACCCCGTTGCACTCACCACACCACGTAATCCAACATCGTCTGCCACCAAGCAGAAAATGAGAAATCTGAGTCACCTAATACACGATCAGTGTACTAGTGACAACCAACAACATCTACATCATCAACATCATCTACCACCATCAATTATGGTAGAACCTGAGAAGTCACCCAAACGACTTCGACATACCCAATACCAATGCGGAAAACCCGCATTCCTCTCGTCGCCTCAATCGCAACCTCTCGCGATTTCGAAGTTCCAACAAGATTGGAAACAACATACCCAGACATCAACCACTTGTCCCCTAACCAGTTTAACTCTATCTGAGATCCACTCCTGAACCACCGATACCGAACATATGCCCACTACGACGGTGTCACACCCTGATCCGTAACTCATCGTCATCACGATCACCGGCACCAGCACCAGCACTAGTACCAGTATCATCACCTATCAGCATCAGCACAAAGTGTGCAAATCAGACACACCTGGATCTCCGCTCATACCGAACGACGACCCTGTACCTCTGTTCGAAAAGGAGAACTCTGCCTCCCTCGTACCCAACACCTCTGGGTACAATCACCCTTACAACTCATACGAGAAAAGAAAACGTCCCCTGAACGTCCCCGATTCCCAACAACCACAGCTACAAACACTCTCGGTAGTAGTGCCTTCCACAGACTCATGCAGACCTCACTACCAGACCTCGCTATATCCAGACTCTGTATCCAACGGAATCAATCGCCCGTACCAACTACTCTGTATCCTACTCAGGGATTCCATCGACAAGTACCAACCCTGGTAACCTGTCCAACCAAACTCTAACCAGTCGTAACTCGACTAACCTAATGTCCTCTACTAGGTCACCGATGACCTTAGTTGCACCAAACGACAACTAAAGTACCATGACAACCAACTATGTCTAACTGATAAGTACAATCCCGACTGCGAAGTGCAGTCCCAACACAAGCTGATATGACTAGACCGACTAACGAACCCCAAATCCGAATAGTCGTCAAAGCCACACCACTCGTCAACTCACATTTCCGAACCATACACATACGGTAGGGTTCCACGATCACACCTAGAGTTCCTCTGAACCCACCTGCGAAAAGCAGTAAAATCAACAATCTGACCGACCCCGCATTCTTGACATCGTAATGACGTCAATCCAATCCTACCGTCAATCAACTAGGATTCTCCGAATCCGGCTGCTAACTGCCGACTGCAGTAAATCCATGTAACTCAACATAATCCGACCATCTAATGGTCACAACATCGAATCAGTCGTCAGAACCGATCCTACGACATCGTGAAGACGATCCCAACTAACCGTCTCACGATCACACTCCAGAATACGAACACGTTAATCCTTCCGTAGGGTCCCACACTGTCAACCTTGACAGAACTATGGCAACCCCAGCCTCAAATGCCGAACCAAGGCATGCCAATCCTACTAACTATCGTACCGGCACCCCAACAATCAGGTTGACCACGAACTGCAGCCCCTTGAGATATCACATCCTCGACCTGCGTACATACTCCAAGAGCTACGCGGTTGCTCGAATAGAGACAACCCCGCTCTGATACCACGTTGACAGGACCCATCCCAATCCCCCGGAATTAGTGCGGGATGATCTTGCTCCCGTCTGACACGAAGTGTCAAACAAGGGATATTTCTGACCTTTGCCCTCCCGGGCTATCAGAGTAAGCCAGGATCCGGAGGAGGCATGTGATATCTCGGTCTCTGCTACAGTCCACATCCGATGTCAACCTGAAGGGCAGTCAAAACATTAAAAACTGTGAGTGGACAAAACAAAAGTTTATAAAAACGTTTAATAAGGAAGACATTTGTACCCTCCACTAAAAAGCATGCATGCATTCGAAAACCATTTATCCAAAACGAACCATATGTGGGACTAAGCCCAAAGCAGATATAAACTAAGGTCGAAAGGACCACAATAAAAACGACCATACGGGCAACTGCCCAAATCCTGTGCACACCTGTACACACCACATATCATATATCATATATCCATCACATACATATATATAAGTCACACAACCAATCCTGTCACGGTATCCAAAGCCACGCGCGCGCTACCCGGGTCTCAATCCGAGTCATCTCAAAGTCAAGATCAATGTCCGCAGACCACTGACCCTACCCGAGGTAATAGTAACCATAGCCTTCCTGAGAGTAAGGAACCCAACTGGGGGGTGACTCCACTCAGTCGGTGCTCCGTGACTACTCTGGGGTCCACCCAGGCCAACGACCCTCCCCGTAGGAGATAATAGAAGTAAAGGAAGGTAGACAAACATATATATACATAACATAAACATTCATGACTGGTTCCCCTGAACCTTCATGATCCATAATATCCATAATCAGGTAACATGCCGGTTCCCATAAACCGTCATGTACCGTAATAACATAACCAGGTAACATGCCGGTTCCCATAAACCGTCATGTACCGTAATAACCAACAAGGGTTCATGCCGGTTCCCATAAACCGTCATGAACCATGATACCATAACAAGGGTTCATGCCGGTTCCCATAAACCGTCATGAACCTGGGAATCCATTTAAGGTTCCCTGACCTGAAATCATAACCGTAAAGTGACTGGGTCTCGTACCCGAACATAGGACATCAGTTGGACACCGTGCCCGATATCTGAGGTCATATGCCCGAGACAAAACCAAATGGGTCTCATACCCGATTTTATCATTTTGAAATCCAAATCCAGTTCATTAAATCAATACAGAAATACAGACCCGTATAAGCACCGTATAAGGCCGAAACCTCGAAATACGTGCTTATACGTAACCACATACAAATGCACCCATGGCATCATCAAACAAGTAAATAAACATATAATAAACATTTATGCATGCACCAATTTAGAAAACAAGGTCCACTCACAGACCGTCCGAGCTGCAGCCTCGATTTGTGTGCCATACGGCTCCCCGAGCCGATCACCATCACCGGGACTCCCAAACCTGTCCAAATCGTAATAGAAGGTTACTAACTACTTAATTAACCTCCTACCAAAGCCCCGTAATTTTCCCGTATTTTTAACTATTTTTAATCCTGAACCTAAACCTTCCGATGCCCCGAAACATATCGAGACGGTGTCCGATCGACACGAAACCAGTCTCAAAATGTTCGTTACATCGAATAGATGATTTCATATGTTGGAACCTTCCCCAGATTCCCTGCCACGCGCCCTCACGCGCCGTCTGAAGTGGCTGCGCGTGGGCTTCACGCGCCTGCTACAGTGCCTGCTGACGTCAGCATGACGTCATCTGACAGCTGTCAGGTCTGACATGTCATACTCTGACAGGTGCCACGTGTCATGCTCCCATTGGTCCACGTCACTGTGCTGTCAGTGCCACGTGGCAGTCTGACATGTGCCACGTGTCATCACGGCACTGGTCCACGTCAGTGCCACATGTCAGCCCCTGATTGGGCCACGTCACTGACATGTCAGTGCTGACTGTGCACTGACATGTGACACGTGTCGCACTCCTATTGGCCCATTTTCTGACATGTCAGCTGACATTGTCAGATCTGACAATGCTGACGTCATCGCTGACATGATGACATCAGCATGATGACGTCACCTGTCATCTCTGTCCTCCCGCGGGTCGACCCGAACGTCTGCAACCGGGTCGCCGTGACCCGCGGCTTGACCCGGCCGGTTCTCCCTGCTCCGGCCACCATTTTTCCTCCCGTTTGTCCCATTCTACTCCTCTCAACCTAACCTAAAGATCCATGGCCCTAACAACTAAGAACACCCTCAAAAACTATACCTTCCAAGTTCATCAATGGTGGTCGTGACTACCTCCGCCCTTCATGGCCGTTACAGACCACCTCAGCCCTCGAAAACAATCCTAATAGACTCCTAGGGTCCCTAGAAACCATTCCTAATCTTTAGAAATCATCGAAAACCCCTAAAACTAAAAATCCAAATTTTGAGGAAAACGTACCTCACGGGTTCTCTCTCCCCGCCGTGTCCTCCGCCGTGGCTGGCCGTGGCCTGCCATCCTAAACATCTTTCCACCACTTCACGATCATGTTCAGCTCATCCAAGCAAGGAATGGTGATGGTGTGTGGTTGTTTCGGTTTTGTGAAGGAAAAGGGAGAAAATGAAGAAAAAGATGCAGTGATGAAGGTGATGCCGTGGAAGAGAAGAGAGAGGGAGATAGTGTGATCAGATGAGGGAAAGAGAGATGGAGGGTGAGGATTGATAGTTAGGATTGAATTGGATGGCTAGGATTGAATTAGGTGTGGGTTTGGTTTATAAAAATAATTAAATAATATTAATTAATTCTATAGATCCACATTTTGGGGGATCAAAGCAATGGGATGAGTGACACTTGTCACTCATCCATGGGGCCCACCAAAATATCCACCCAATCAGATTTCGCCGAAACGTCCCCGTCTCGAAGTTCGTGCATAGTGAAATCGAACTTCCGTGACCCGTAACTCTCCCGTTTGAAGTCCGATTTCAATGTGCCGCCTGCCTATGGATTCGTATCGTCCTTATCTACGTAACGGTCTTCGGCCCTCGGCCATCGGACCTCCCGGTCCAAAAAGTCAACTGTTGACCTCCTATTCACCCAAATTACCAAAATGCCCCTAAACTTCCGAACGTCATAACTTCTTCCTCGAACGTCGGAATTGAACGTGCCACCTGTCTATGAACTCGTGACGTCACGAACTACGTCACGATCATCGGTCAAAGTCCATTTGACCGCCCGATTGAAAAGTCAACGTTTTGCCACCACTAGGGGCAAAACGGTCATTTCGCATCGTTCGTCCGATCTCGCTCTACTAATCACGAATTTGCCTCACTAATCGTGATTAGTCCCTAATCTAATCATGTAATTTGGGACGGGTCGTACATTTCATGTTGAACTCGCCTCGAGATTTGGTCTCATGCACCCCCACGCGTTGCTGTGAGTGTCTGCGCGTGAAGCCCAAGCGCCCATGAACAGTGTCATTGTCACAGCCCGTTTCCTACAATTCGGGCCCTACAACCCGCGAGACAACCCGATTCAATCCCTGTAAATTTCCACTCATTTTCTTCAATTGATCCATCTAATAGCATTAAAATCACCTTAATTATGGATCTGTAACGTTAATTTCAATCCTAATTACTTCAAACAATTTCAACTTAATTCAAACTTTCGAAGGATGTTCATCGTCTGAGTTCATCAATCATCATTGAATCCTTCAATTAATTAGTGAGACAGCATCGTAGATTCATTTTAAAGATGATTTTGAATTCAATTTCGAAAGCCTTTACCTCCAATTACCTGAACTCACCCATGGAATTTCCAAACTGTCGCGGGTCTAGTGCTTGATCAATTCTCTTCAATTTTGGTATGGTCTTAATCAGAAGGGTTCCAGAAAGCTCACACGATCCTCAATTGTAGTCATCACGGCCTACAAATTCAAATTCAAATTTTGGGAGCATTTGAATTCGTACGGGTTTGAGCTTTCGGGTTTAGAGGTTTTCCCCTCATCTTTGCTCTCCATATCATTTCTCTTTTCATTCAATTCCTTTGCTCCTCCTCTCTTAGGCTTCCTCCATTGATCACGAATGAAGGGGATTAAGGATGTCTGGGTGTTGAGCACACTGATGTTCTGTTTCAATTACACCGTTTACATTAAACGGCCAAGTGAAAAGTTCAAATTGCCACTAATTTTTTTATTAAAGTGACAGATGTCACCTTGTGGCAATCCCATGGCCAATTCAACAAGTACAGGTGTCCATCGTTTGGTTAAAACAACATTACCATAGGTGAATCAGCCATCATAGCCAAATTACCATTTTGCCCCTGCCATAACAAATTACCAAAATACCCTTCATGTATCTAGGCCCGTAAATTTGTCATCCGAACTCCGATTGATGCATGCCGCCTGTCTACGGATTCAAAGTCTCGAGACCTATCCAACGGTTCTTACGGAAAGTCCAAACAAGGCCCCGATTAAAAAGTCAACTTTCGGCCCTTATAACTAGGGGCAAAATCATCATTTCCTTAAAATTTTCCAACTTTTCCTTTTTCGAATTTCATGGTCGTCACATCCCGCTAGTCCATGCCTCAACCTCTCGAGGCTTGATTTCCGTGCAGCGGCCCTAAAAGATTACAAAACTAAGAAAATGTGCGAATGGACAAAAAGAAACGTTTTTAAAACATAATTTGAAAACATATAGAATTTACGCTCCGTTTTCCAAAAACATGCATGCATACAAAAACTTTTAATTCGATTAAAACAAAGCCCAGTTTATAATCACAAAATAAGTGAAAAGAGTTCTCAAATCAAAAGTAAAAATAAACCGTCTAAGACTTCGGTAAATCGACATAACCATTACACAAGATCATAACCATCAACACAAAGTCAACACATCAATCACATACAATCAACCCACCATCATAATAATATCAATCATCACACCAATACACTACTAATAGGTACACCACTCAGGAAAGGAGCCCAGCTCGACATCCAAGTGGGGACCCAAGCCAGAAAAGGAGACAAACTCAATGTCCGAGTCATGTCAGTCTTAGGAAATGAGGTATGCTCGACGTCTAAGACTAACCAACCAATAGGCATAACCACAACACACATCATACATCATGAATCATCACATATAACATCACCACAGAACTCACATATAGGCAACTCAACCACAACCAAACCATCCTCGAAGCCCAAGTGCCATACCAATCATCATATCTATATATCACAAGTGCACTACCGGTACGCCATATAGTACCACTCACTAACTCGGGATTCGGAGCCCGACAAGACGTCCAAGTGAAATCCGCACAATCAATCCATATCTAAAATCACCACAGAACTAACATGTAGGCAACTCAACATCATCACAGTGCTCATACACAATCAACCACAGCCAAAGCATCCTCAAAACACAAGTACAATACCACTCATCATATCATCATATCACAACTGTACTACTGATAGGCCATACAATACCACTCACTCACACGGGATTCTGAGTCGTTGGCTCGACGTTCGAGTGAAATCCAACTCAGGATTTGGAGTCCAACTCGACGTCTAAGTCATCCACACAATACCTATATCAGGATTCGGAGCCCCCGACTCGACGTTTGAGACTAATAAACCAACAAGCTTCATCACATATAACCAAACCAAGTCCAAATCACAATCAACACCACAAGTCACACCTCACAACATTTCACATCACCAGTACAGAGAAACATACTCAGATAACATCTCAATACCATAGTTCAATCCACAATCAGAACCCCGAGCCTAAGCCCAAAACACAAATCGGCACCAATCTCGGAAAACTTGTCATTAACATAATTTTCGTAAAAACCATTCAGAAATCATAAGATAATCATAAATACTCCAAGTTCACATTATTTCATATCATAAACCACATTCAATCCAATGCCACAATCAAAACAAAATATGAAAACGAAATCTCAAGAAACCTCATAAATCGTGCAATAAAATAATCATTTAATACAATATTACTGAAAATCATTTAAAATAATCATTTAATATAATTTTACCAAAAATCCCAATCACTCAAGCGTCATCAAAATAATATATAAACAATTTAAATTATGGATGACAGGACCCATCCCAATCCCCCCGGGATTAGTGCGGGATGACCCTGCTCCCGTCTGACACGAAGTGTCAGAGAATGGATAATTCCAACCTTTGCCCTCCCGGGCTATCAGAGTACGCCATGATCCGGAGGAGGTATGTGATATCCTGGTCTCTGCTACTGTCCACATCCGATGTCAACCTGAAGGGCAGTCAAAACATTAAAAGCTGTGAGTGGACAAAACAAGAGTTTATAAAAACATTACATAAGAAGACATTTGTACCCTTCACTAAAAAGCATGCATGCATTCGAAAACCATTTATCCAGAAAAACCATAATGAAATCAAGTACACGAGCCACTGCCCAAATTCATAAGGGACTCAGTCCAAATCATAAGAAACTAACCATACGGGCCACTGCCCAAAACCTGTGTAAACGCACATCATACATCATATCATATATCTCATATAGCATACATCATATATACATATAATTCACACAACCAATCATGTCACGGTTTCCAAAGCTACGTGCGTGCTACCTAGGTCTCAATCCGAGTCTTCTCAAAGTCAAGATCAATGTCCGCAGACCACTGACCCTACCCGAGGTAATAGTAACCATAGCCTTCCTGAGAGTCAGGAACCCAACTGGGGGGTGACTCCACTCAGTCGGTACTCCGTGACTACTCCGGGGTCCACCCAGGCCAACGACCCTCCCCGGAGGAGATAATAGAAGTAAAGGAAGGTATATGAATACATATATATACATAACATAAACATTAATGCCTGGTTCCCTTGAATCGTCATGATCCATAACATCCATTAACCAGGGTTCATGCCGGTTCCCATAAACCGTCATGAACCAGAATGACCTGACAAACGTTCATGCCGGTTCCCATAAACTGTCATGAACCACAATGACCTTTCCAGAGTTCATGCCGGTTCCCATAAACCGTCATGAACTTGGAAATCCACCTAGGGTCCCTGACCCGAAATCATAAACCGTAAAGTAACTGGGTCTCGTGCCCGAGCATAAGACATCAGCTGGGCACCGTGCCCGATATCTGAGTCATATGCCCGATACAAAACCAAATGGGTCTCATACCCGAGTTTATCCTTTTAGAAATCCAAAACATTTTTATTTAGACCAATAAAGAAATACAGACACGTATAGACACCGTATAGGGCCGAAACCTCGAAATACGTGCCTATACGTAACCACACATCCAAATGCACTCATGGCATCACAAACAAGTATTTAAAACATATAATAAACATTTATGCATGCACCAATTTTGAAAACAAGGTCCGCTAACGGACCGTCCGAGCTGCCGCCTTGATTTGCGTGCCATAGGCTCTCCCGAGCCGATCACCATCACCGGGACTCCCAAACCTGTCCAAATTTTAATAGAAGGTTACTAACTACTTAATTAACCTCCTACCAAAGCCCCGTAATTTTCCTGAACATTTAACTATTTTTAAACTGATCCTAAAGCTTCCGACAGCCTGAAACCTATCGAAACGATGTCCGATTGACACGAGACCAGTCCCAAAATCTTCGTTACATCGAATAGAAGATTTCATATGTTGAACACTTCCCCAAATTACTATTCACGCGCCCTCATACGCCCCAAGAAAGCTCAGAACACTATTGATCGTCTTCAACACACTTATCGTTCCGGTCTTAAGCCGACATACGTCTAACCTCGCATCGCGTATCGAGCGACTAGCACCCTCAAACGCTGCTATCTAACCACCTCGAACATACTATCACTATCGTATCCAGGTTGCTGACGGGCTGTTCCGCATCGAGACATCACATCCACAGTAGCATCACACCACCCAAGTCGACGAACCAACGACTCTGGGGAACCAATCCTCACGCAGAACACTCAAAACCTCGCTCTGATACCAATTGTTAGGGCCCACCCCTAATCCCCCAGGATTAAGGGCTAAACCCCGCTCTCGTCTAACTTACGCATGACACGAGGGCCAAACAGACGTCTAACCTCCGTGTGACACGTAAGTCGGACAAGGGAGTTCCGGTCCGACCATCTCAACAACTTTCGAACTTCTCAGAGTGCGCAGAGTCTACTATGGAACGTCTATGTGATGTCTCCGTCTCTCAACCAACAGCCCGCGCCGCAACAACCTGGAGGGTATCGAAAACACGAAAAGACTGTGAGTGGACAAAAATAAGGAATAAGTTTAAAAACATTTCATAAAACAATTACATTTATACCCTCCACGCAAAACCAATGCATGCATATCAATGTCATGTCATAATACCATGTACGAAAACCAAACACATTTTCCTTTTTCTCAAATCCCGGGCCTCAGCCCAAAACCATCGAAAAACCGTTATCATCAATTCTCAGTGAAATCCAAAACACACTTGCAACCACATTTTCATCCATCGAACCTGTTGGATCTATCCGAGTCTTTAAACTCCTGAGTCTTTAAAATCAATCCAGGCCTCAATAATATCCGAGTCTTTAAACTCCCGAATCTTTAAACTCAACAGGCCTACGGGGGAAATATCAATATATCCGAGTCTTTAAACTCAATCCGGGTCTTTAAACCCAATCCGGGCACGTCCCCCGTCAATCACAATATCCGGGTATTTAAACCCAATATCCAGATCCAGCAAATCCAATCCAAATCCGTTTGAAAACCATTTTCCATTACCATATCCAAACCCGAATTCGAAATCACTGGTCTGATGCCCTTCCGGCATCCAGAACCGTCATTCCGAATCGAAATCCAGAACTCATTTCCTTCTTATTTCCAGATCCGAGTCCGCAACCATCATTCCGTAAGCCGGAATCCGGAATAACCATTCCGAACCCAAACCCGGAAATCCATTCCAAGTCCCGAATCGAATCGCGAATTGTCATCCGGAATTCCGATTCCGAAACCCGAAATCACCTTTCTGAAAACCACTTTAGAACTGGGCTTCAAGCCCGAAAAACCTTTTCGAAATCCTTTACTTCCTTTAAAATCAAATCGTAATTCAAATCCCGAAATCCAATCATTAAAAACCAGGTTCAAAGCAGGGTATTTATCAAAACCTCGTATAACGTGAAAACCGTCCTTTCCTTGAAAAACATGCAAAACCGTAAACCATCACTATCATAAATCAAATCATAGAATCACATAAGAAAACATATTAAAACATATATGCATGCATCAAGAGTTAGAAAGCAAAGTCCACTCACAGACCATTCCGACGTCGCCTCGATACGCGCGCACTTACGCCATTCCCGGCCATTCTGCTACCCTCGGCTTTCCCGAACCTGTCCAAAGTCCATAACGAGGTTACTAAGTACTTCACAAAAGTCCTACTCAAATCCCATAACTTTCCCGAACTTCTAAGCGTACTTTAAACGGGACCCTAGACCTTTGATCCCGCAGAACTAACCCGAAACAACGTCTGAATAACCTGAAACCTATTCCATTGGATTCGTTATGACATTTAGAACAAAAACTCAGTTGGACTCTTCACCGGAAACCGCTGCACGTGCCCCCACGCGCCGCCCAAAGTGGCTCCACGTGGGCCTCAAGCGCCTGCACACAGTCACTGTTCATCGTCGTATTCATTGGGCGAGCTGGTCTGAACCGGCGTACCCGGTTCTCCACCGTTCCTCCACCGTTTCGACTCCTCTTTTCACCATCCTCACCGTCCAGTCCTAAGCAACCTATTCCCATCACTCTAACACCTCGACACAGCCTATAGCCCGTCGTCTCAAACTCGAAACCAAACCCGATCAGTCCCCTGTATCACAATCCGGCCACCCAGCTACTCCCCCGTCACGAAAACCACCTTAGACGGTTCTTAGGACCTCACTGAGTCGCACACAACTCACCAAATCCCTCGACTCAGCCCCTAAGTCCACGACTTCCCGTTTGAAATTCACGGAAAAATAGGGCATACTAACGGGGATGAGAAATTACCTGCAGCCGTCCACCACCGTGCTCGCCGCCGCGTTCCCTGGCGTCCACAGAGCCGTCCCAGCTTCCTCTCGAGCCCAATCGATCAGCACACGGCCACACCACCACCAACTCCCTCAGCTCTCTCTGTTTTTCCCGTGGACACACACCTCGCACACACCGATTTCCCTCACAACTTCTCTCTCACCTTCACTCATAAACTCTCACTTAATCTCTCACACAATCAACAATTCACACAAACATCACACATCGCCCTTCACTTGATCGATTTTCCCTCTCTTCTCTGTCTCTGTTTCTCTCGACTTCGAACAAGCACGAACACATTGCACTCCCGTTTAATTGGACCGTGAGAGATCCTAGAAGCCACTAGACCCCTAGCACGTGTCACCATCCCCTCAACCCAACTCAAAATATCCCAATCTCATCAGCACACTTGTCCCAATCCAATTGCACAATTCCCAATGTGCAAAAGACCAAAATGCCCTTCCTTTGAATCAAAATTATGATTATGCCACTACCTTTCTAGACCCGTATCTCACACATCCTAGGTCCGATGAACCCGTGCCACTTGTCGTCGAACTCAGGACGACGAGATCTATCTAACGGTCCTTGGTCAACGTGTCAAAACCCAATCGTACAAAAAGTCTACTCTTTCCCCCTAGTTTAACCAAATTACGGTAATGCCCTCAACCTTCCGAACATCATAATTTCCTCCTCAGATGTCGGAATCGGGCGTGCCACCTGTCTACGAATCCATGACATTCCAATCTACGTCACGATCAATCGGTCAATGCCCAATTGAGCGCCCAGACTAAAAGTCAACTTTTTGCCCAACCTAGGGGCAATATCGTCATTCTACGCTAATGGACCTATCGGAACCAACTAACCACCGATTAAGTTCACTAATCCTTCACTAATCACCGTCTTAACCCTAATTTCCGGGACGGGTCCTTACAACCTACCCTCCTTAAAAGAATTTCGTCCCCGAAATTCCACAACTCGTTCCCTACACTTGGTTCTCCCACCCGATCAACAACTAGTCCTGGGTTTCCGATCTATCATCTCCACCTTGGGAATTTCACAACACCCCCAACTACCAGTTCACCACTCCTGACCCTCTCTTAGTACGACTAGCACTTCATGGTGTACGCAAGGGAAACTCTATGAACAGAAAACAAAGGTATTTTTAAATACCTCATATAGAATACCCAATGGAATTCATAGAGTACATCCTCTCGCACTACCACCTCACCTTCCGGAAACTCAACTCAAATCCTAGCCCAGAAACAATCTAGTCCAAAAAGGAATCCTACTTACCGGCTTACTACCCAACGACTCCGACCACCTTGTCGGAATAACCAACAAAGTCCTAAAAGCAATCCTAGATTGTGAGTTCTCTTCAATAACCTCATATCGATCAGTTATAATCACTCCTTTCCAATTCCTTCCGTCATCCTTCAACGGAACTCACAACAGTCCCACGGGGTACCTCAATGCATCTTCGTCATCCGGGTTATCCAAACCCGTAATTGCCACTCAACCCAACTGACCAAAGGTCACCAATCCAAAGCCATCTGGCCCAACCGGCCACCCACAATCGGCCTCCTCGGCCTCCGTATCTCACTAACTCCACGAGCTACGCTCAGGCCCCTCAGGCCGACCAACCTACTCATCTGTAGCTCACCGGATACCTTCCAGGTTACTTCTGCTAGCGTATCTCCGACCCTATGGTCCATCCATCAAGCAAAACCAGTGCCAACACACTAACCGTTCTGGTCTTAAGCCGACAGACGTCTTACCTCGCATCGCGTATCGCGCGACTAGCACCCTCAAATGATGCTATCTAACCACCTCGAACATACTATTACTATCGTATCCAGGTTGCTGACGGGCTGTTCCGCATCGAGAAATGACATCCACAGTAGCATCACACCACCCAAGTCGACGAACCAACGACTCTGGGGAACCAAACCTCACGCAGAACACTCAAAACCTCGCTCTGATACCAATTTTCAGGGCCCACCCCTAATCCCTCGGGATTAAGGGCTAAACCTCGCTCCCGTCAAACTTACGCATGTCACGAGGGCCAAACAGACGTCTAACCTCCGTGTGACACGTAAATCGGACAAGGGAGTTCCGGTCCGACCATCTCAACAACTTTCGAACTTCCCAGAGTGCGCAGAGTCTACTGTGGAACGTCCATGTGATGTCTCCGTCTCTCAACCAACAGCCCGCGCCGCAACAACCTGGAGGGTATCGAAAACACGAAAAGACTGTGAGTGGACAAAAATAAGGAATAAGTTTAAAAACATTTCATAAAATAATTACATTTATACCCTCCATGCAAAACCAATGCATGCATATCAATGTCATGTCACAATACCATGTACGAAAACCAAACACATTTTCCTTTTTCTCAAATCTCGGGCCTCAGCCCAAAACCATCGAAAAACCGTTATCATCAATTCTCATTGAAATCCAAAACACACTTGCAACAACATTTTCATCCATCGAACCTGTTGGATCGATCCGAGTCTTCAAACTCCCGAGTTTTTAAACTCAATCCAGGCCTCAATAATATCCGAGTCTTTAAACTCCCTAGTCTTTAAACTCAATCCGGGTCTTTAAACCCAATCCGGGCACGTCCCCCATCAATCACAATATCCGGGTATTTAAAACCAATATCCAGATCCAGTAAATCCAATCCAAATCCGTTCGAAAACCATTTTCCATTTCCATATCCAAACTCGAATTCGAAATCACTGGTCTGATGCCCTTCCAGCATCCAGAACCGTCATTCCGAATAGAAATCCAGAACTCATTTCCTTCTCATTTCCAGATCCGAGTCCGCAACCATCATTCCGTAAGCTGGCATCCGGAATAACCAGTCCGAACCCAAACCGGGAAATCCATTTCAAGTCCCGAATCGAATCCCGAATTGTCATCCAGAATTCCGATTTCGAAACCCAAAATCACCTTTCTGAAAACCACTTTAGAACTGGACTTCAAGCCCGAAAAACCTTTTCAAAATCCTTTACTTCCTTTAAAATCAAATAGTAATTCAAATCCCGAAATCCAATCATTAAAAATCAGGTTTAAAGCATGGTATTTATCAAAACCTCGTATAACGTGAAAACCGTCCTTTCCTTGAAAAAAGTGCAAAACTGTAAACCATCAGTATCATAAATCAAATCATAGAATCACGTAAAAAAACATATTAAAACATATATGCATGCATCAAGAGTTAGAAAGTAAAGTCCACTCACAGACCATTCCGACGTCGCCTCGATACGCGCGTATTTACGTCGTTCCCGGCCATTCCGCTACCCTCGGCTTTCCCGAACCTGTCCAAAGTCCATAACGAGGTTACTAAGTACTTCACAAAAGTCCTACTCAAATCCCATAACTTCCCCGAACTTCTAAGCGTACTTTAAACGGGACCCTAGACATTCGATCCCGTAGAACTAACCCGAAACAACGTCCGAATAACCCGAAACCTATTCCATTGGATTCGTTATGACATTAAGAACAAAAACTATGTTGGACTCTTCACCGGAAACCGCAGCACGCGCCCCCACGAGCCTCACAAAGTGGCTGCGCGTGGACCTCACGCGCATGCACACAGTCACTGTTCATCATCGTTTTCCTTGGGCGAGCCGGTCTGAACCGGCGTACCCGGTTCTCCACCGTTCCTCCACCGTTTCGACTCCTCTTTTCACCATCCTCACCGTCCAGTCCTAAGCAACCTATTCCCATCACTCTAACACCTCGACACAGCCTATAGCCCGTCGTCTCAAACTCAAAACCAAAAAAGATCAGTCCCCTGTTTCACAATCCGGCCACCCAGCTACTCCCCCGTCACGGCAACCACCTTAGACGGTTCTTAGGACCTCACTAAGTCGCACACAACTCATCAAATCCCTCGACTCAGCCCCTAAGTCCACGACTTCCCGTTTGAAATTCACGGAAAAACAGGGCATACTAACGGGGATGAGAAATTACCCGTAGCCGTCCACCACCGTGCTCGCCGCCGCGTTCCCGGGCGTCCAAAGAGTCGTCCCAGCTTCCTCTCGAGCCCAATCGATCAGCACACGGCCACACCACCACCAACTCCCTCAGCTCTCTCTGTTTTTCCCGTGGACTCACACCTCGCACACACCGATTTCCCTCACAACTTCTCTCTCACGTAATCTCTCACACACTCAACAATTCACACAAACACCACACACCGCCCTTCACTTGATCGATTTTCCCTCTCTTCTCTGTCTCTGTTTCTCTCATCTTCGAACAAGCACGAACACATTGCACACCCCTTTAATTGGACCGTGAGAGATCCTAGAAGCCACTACACCCCTGGCACGTGTCACCATCCCCTCAACCCAACTCAAAATATCCCAATCTCATCAGCACACTTGTCCCAATCCAATTGCAAAATTCCCAATGTGCAAAAGACCAAAATACCCTTCCTTTGAATCAAAATTACGATTATGCCACTACCTTTCTAGACCCGTATCTCACACATCCTAGGTCCGATGAACCCGTGCCGCTTGTGTTTGAACTCAGGACGACGAGATCTATCTAACAGTCCTTGGTCAACGTGTCAAAACCCAATCTTACAAAAAGTCAACTCTTTCCCCCTAGTTTAACTAAATTACGGTAATGCCCTCAACATTCCGAACATCATAACTTCCTCCTCGGATGTCGGAATCCGGCGTGCCACCTGTCTACAGATTCATGACGTTCCAAACTACGTCACGGTCATCGGTCAATGCCCAATTGACCGCCGGACTAAAAGTCAAATTTTTGCCCAACCTAGGGGCAATATCGTCATTCTACGCTAACGGACCTATCAAAACCAACTAACCACCGATTAAGTTCGCTAATCCTTCACTAATCACCGTCTTAACCCTAATTTCCGGGATGGGTCCTTACATGAACGGTTCAGTGGTTTTCTCCCTCTATTTTGGTCCGATTTCAACCCTAATTAATCCTATAATTCCTATTTCTTCATTCCCTATCATTTCTGATCATCAAAACGACCTAAAAACATCAAAATCCCATTAAACCGATATCCCCCTTTTTCGGTTCAACCTTCCATTTTCGTTCCCAGGTTTTGCAGCCAGCAAACCATCCTCAAAATCATCTTATTAGGTTCCTATTAACCCCCTAAGATCATTCTAATCACCCAAAATCAACCTTAACGTGCGAAATAAAAATAAAAAGGAAAAATGGTGGAACCGAGTACCTCTCGGGTTCCGCCTCCTCTCGCCGCTGTGGATGGTGGTTCTGGCCGGCCACCACTTCCTCCTATCCTCCCCTCCATCTCTCGTCTTAGTCATGATCATTGGGTAAGGGTTGAATGGGTTTTGGATTGCACAGAGATGAGAGAAAATGTGAGATCGGGGAAATGGTTTTGTGTTTTTGAATGGAGAAAAATGGAATGGTCGATGCATGAAAGGAAAATGGTGTCCATTGGATGGGTGACACTTGTCACTCATCCATTGGGCCTCCATTAAATATCTGGGCCCACTAAAGTCCAAAAGTTAGGTCGTTTCGTAATTCGTGCAATAGTACCCTTGAACTTTCGTGAACCGTAACTTCGCCGTCGAACGTCCAAATTCGACGTGCCGCCTTTCTATGGATTCGTATCGTCATGATCTATGTAACGGTCCTCGGCCCTCGGCCATTGGACATCCCGGTCTAAGAGTCAACATTTGGCCCCTTTTAACTAAAATTACCAAAATGTCCCTAAACTTCTGAACGTCATAACTTCCTCCTCGAATGTCGGAATTGAACGTGCCACCTGTCTATGAACTCGTGACGTCACGAACTACGTCACCGTCATCGGTCAAAGTCCATTTGACCACTCGAACGAAAAGTCAACGTTTTGCCACGACTAGGGGCAAAACGGTCATTTCGCATCGTTCGTCCGATTTCGCCCAACTAATCACGGATTAGCCTCACTAATCGTGATTAGTCACTAATCGTGATTAGTCACTAATCTAATCTCGGAATTTGGGACGGGTCGTTACAACCTTCCCTCCTTAATTAATTTCGTCCTTGAAATTCCAACCGACCTAATTCAAACCGTTCTTCCCTCCTTAATTTAGTTTCATTCTCGAAACTCCAATTATCTTGATTCCACATCCAATTTGTGGAAAGAAAATCCGATCTCACGACACGTGTACACTCGTACACCCACTAGTCAACATAAAACTCGTCTGCAACCAGACGTACCACTAACATTCACGTCGCTTTGACTACACTCGACCAAGTAGAATAACTGTAGTCATACGTCCCGAATTGACACCACTTGTCAAATCTACCGTTTCGTTGACACGACCAACTCTTCGGTTCCTTGCTCAACCACTAGCTATCCTGACGTCTGCTCCCATTGGAAGTCATCAGACCTCACTAATCAATCCACGCTGACACCTTCGACAAACTGTCACCACTTGATAGTCGTCAGTCGAAAACTGACACGATACTCACTTGTGGTTATCCTAACCACCAACTCACTCAACCTGAGTATACGCATACCAACAAAATACTCGACCTGTGTGTAACTGGACCCACCAGAATCACTATGACCCATTTCACAGTATCCAATGCCCAGTTCACATACACGACTAATCCAATGGTATCGGTACCAATCCGACTACCAACACGCTCACCAACGTCCCCATGGTATAACCTATATACCATCACTAGGCACCACAAGTCTGCCCAGTATCGTACCTCGAACAACGTACAAGGTACGTGCATCTACCCATCAATCAGCCTACAACCATCTAGGTTATAGCCAATCACGTTTCAATTATGAAGTTCACTTGTCCAATCCAGCATTAGACAAATCGAAACTCCGACCCATTATCTATTTCCAGATCCGAATCCGAGTTCGTAATTTCATAAGAAATATCGAATCCAAACCCAGAAATCATATCCATAACCATGTCCAAATCCGAATCCGAAATAATCATTCCGTAAACTAGCATTAGGAATAACCATTCCGAACCCAAATCCATAAAAGGAAATCCACTGTCAAGCTCCAGAATCAAATCCTGAATCGTCATCCAGAAATCCGTTTCCAAAACCCAAATCCGGAAATCCTCTTTCAAGTTCCAAAATCAAATCCTGAATTGTCATCCAGAAACCTGATTCCAAAACTCGAAATCTCGTTCACGTCTACCGAGACGTACCAAAACCGAACCTCTCGGTTACCTGCTCAACTGATTACCCTATTACCATCGATTGACTTCATAGGGAAGCCAATCACAATATCAACACATCTCTATGGCTGACCATATCCGACCACGTTGGAAAACTGCTCACCAGAGTAATATACCATACGGGATTCACTTCGAAAAGAAGTTCAGTCCCAACATCCTCAACTCAAACATCCAAGTAAGAGTGATAAACTCTCCACCTATCTGGATCATCCAAATCACGATCCAGATCCATAACGATACCCAAAATCCTAAACCAATTCCCACATCTTAAATACATCAGTCAACGACGAGACACGCCGAGACTGTGGGTTCTCACTAACTACCTCGTATCGATCCTTGGCATTCAACCTAGAAAATCAAGGATGATACAAGACGATGACACAAAATCCGTCCTTCGTGAATGCAAATAAAACTCGCTGCACTCACCACGTCACGTAACCTGACATCGTCTGCCACCAAGTAGAGAATGAGAAATCTCAATCACCTAACTTCGATATACTCACTCCCCCTGATGACCCAAGACAAAATCCGGTTCAACCAACTAATACACGACCAATGTACTAGTGGCAACCAACAACATCTACATCATCAACATTATCTACCAATCATGGTAGAACCTGAGAAGTCACCCAAAACGACTTCGAAATACCCATTACTAATGTGGAAAACCCGCATTCCTCGTGTCACCTCAATCATAAACCCTATCGATTCCGAAGTTCAACCATGTTGGAAACAACATACTCGGACATCATCCACGTGTCCCCTTTAGACTGGTTATGGACACATGCCCGTTTACGACCGTTTATGTACACCCAAAAGGATGTCAAGTCATCATATCCGGATGTATAACTCGACTGGAGAGTCACAATAGACTTCTGCTGTGATCTAAAGTCAAATCTCTGTATACCACCATACATGACCAATCCTGACCAATTCTGGCCAATACTGACCAACTGGTTGCTAAATCGCATGACAGATCAATCCTTACGTTTCAATTACCGTTGGATCCTATCCAGTACATCACTATAATCTGTCAGCATCAGCACACAAGCACCAGTAATAACACTAGCACACCATGTGCAAAACTGACAACCCTGGATCTCCGCTCATACCGAGCGACGACCACGTACCTCTGCTCGAATAGGAGAAACTCTGCCTCTGTCGTACCCAACAACTCTGGGTACAATCACCCTGACAACTCATACGAGAAAAGAAAACGTCCCCTGAACATCCCCGTCTCATTCTGTGATCGCACTCAGCCGTAACCGAGTCGAATCCAAAATCACCGCTCGTACATATGCGTTACTCACGCACCCCGTATCACCGTCACGACTGAAAATCCCATCGTCATAATCGTCACGGTAACCTGAGTCTACTCGACCTGATAAGACTCAACTACGTCCATTGATAGTAGCGTCTGCCACAACCTCGTGCAGACCTAACTACCAGACATCTCGATATCCAGACTCCACATCCAACGAAATCAATCGACTGTACCAACTACTCTGTATACCCGCTCCGGGATTCCATCGACAAGTACCAACCCTGATAACTTGTCCAACCAATCACTAACCAGTCGTAACTCGACTCAACCAATGTCGTCTACCAGGTCGCCCACGACCTTAGTTGCACCAACAGCCCATCACAACTAAGTACTACGACAACCAACTAAGTCAAACCGATAAGTACAACCTCGACTGCAGAGCGCAGTCCCATCACTAAAGCTGACATGGCTAGACCAACTAACGAACCCAAATTCGAATAGTCGTCCAAGTCAAACCACTCGTCAACTTACATTTCCGAACCATACACATTTCCCAACTGCGAAAAGTAGTAAAATCAACAATCGGACTGACTCCGCGATCCCGACATCGTAAAGACGTCAATCCAATCCTACCGGAAAATCAACTCGGATTCCACGAATCTGGCTGCTCCCAATAGCATAGCCACCAAACACAACAAGATACGACCATCGAATGGTCACAACACCAAACTACCGTCAAAACGATCCTACGACGTCGTGAAGACGATCCCAACCAACCGTCACACGATCATAACTCTAACGTACCATTACGTTAATCCTTCCATAGGGTCCTACACTGTGAACCTTGACAGAATTATGGCAACCCTAGCATCAAGTGCCGAACCAAGACCTCCACGATTCAATCCTACTAACTATCGTACCGGCACCCCAACTATCAGGTTGACCACGAACTGTAGCCCATTGAGATATCACATCCTCGACCTGCTTAAGGATTAGTACGCAAAACAAACTCTGGAATTCAGAGTAACACGAGCAACCATGCTCTGATACCACGTTGACAGGACCCATCCCAATCCCCTCTGGATTAGTGCGGGATGACCCTACTCCCATCTGACACGAAGTGTCAGACAAGGGATATTTCCAACCTTTGCCCTCTCGGGCTATCAGAGTACGCATCCTATGTCAACCTGAAGGGCAGTCAAAACATTAAAAGCTGTGAGTGGACAAAACAAGAGTTTATAAAAACATTTCATAAGAAGACATTTGTACCCTTCACTAAAAAGCACGCATGCATTCGAAAACCATTTATCCAGAAAAACCATAATGAAATCAAGTACACGGGCCACTGCCCAAATCCATAAGGGACTCAGCCCAAATCATAAGAAACTAACCATACGGGCCACTGCCCAAAACCTGTGTAAACGCACATCATACATCATATCATATATCTCATATAGCATACATAATATATACATATAATTCACACAACCAATCCTGTCACGGTTTCCAAAGCTACGCGCTTGCTACCCAGGTCTCAATCCGAGTCTTCTCAAAGTCAAGATCAATGTCCGCAGACCACAGACCCTACCTGACAAGACCCATCTCAATCCCCCCCCCCCCCCCCCCGGATTAACGTGGGATGACCCTGCTCCCGTCTGACAGGGAGTGTCAGACAAGTGATATTTCCGACCTTTGCCCTCCCGGGCTATCTGAGTATGCCAGGATCCGGAGGAGGTATGTGATATCTCGGTCTCTGCTACAGTCCACATCCAATGTCAACTTGAAGGGCAGTCAAAACATTAAAAGCTGTGAGTGGACAAAACAAGAGTTTATAAAAACATTTTAACGAGAAGACATTTGTACCCTTCACTAAAAAGCATGCATGCATTCGAAAACCATTTAACCAAAGAAACCATATGCGGGAACTAAGCCCAAAACCAATATTGAAAGAATTATAATGAAAAAGACCATACGGGACTCAGCCCAAACTATAGTAAAACCACGTACATGGGCCACTGCCCAAAACCTGTGCATATCACATATCATATATCTCATATAGCATACATCATATATACATATAATCCACACAACCAATCCTGTCACGGTTTCTAAAGCTACGCGCGTGCTACCCAGGTCTCAATCCGAGTCTTCTCAAAGTCAAGATCAATGTCCGCAGACCACTGACCCTTCCCGAGGTAATAGTAATCATAGCCTTCCTGAGAGTAAGGAACCCAACTGGGGGTGACTCCACTTAGTCGGTGCTCCGTGACTACAACGGGGTCCACCCAGGCCAACGACCCTCCCCGGAGGAGATAATAGAAGTAAAGGAAGGTATATGAATACATATATATACATAACATAAACATTCATGCCCGGTTCCCTTGAACCGTCATGATCCATAATGTCAGGACTCGTCCCAGATATCATCTCGATACCCGGGACGAACCCTGCTCCCGTCTGACAATCACACTTAAAGTACCAAAATAACCTTAATACTACTGTAAGCATAACTATCAGACGAAGGAGTAAATATATACAACTGTCAGTCAGAGCATAGTTCTACAAAATGGGCACAAAAGTCCTACAATGCTAGTCTCACAACGGAAGAACGTCGTAAGCTCTATGCCTCGATATCTGCCTCAACGTTCACCCCAGCGCTATCACCATGACCTGGAGGGAAAATTCAAAACCAAAAGATGTGAGTGGACTAAAAGAAAATGAAAGTTTGAAAACCATTTATTATCAAATCAAAGCTAAGAAACTAGAACACTTTGTTCCCTCCGTTTTGAAATCACATGCCTAACTCAGTGTTTAAAATATTTATAAACCAAGAAACATCATAAGAAATAGAAACACTATAAAATATCATAAGAAACAGAAACACTATAAAACGGATATAGAAATCATAGCATAAACTAGGAACATCAATCACCATTTCTGATCAAACCTGCTGGACCTATCCGAGTCTTTAAACTCAACCAGGCCTCAAATATAACTCCGAGTCTTTAAACTCAATAGGCCTGTGGGAGTAATATCATAAATGTCCGAGTCTTTAAACTCCCGAGTCTTTAAACTCAATCCGGGCCCGTCCCCCCGTCAATCAATATCCGGGTCTTTAAACCCAATATCTAGATCCAGCAAATCCAATCCATGTTCAGTGTAAAATCAATTCGAAATCCATCGCCAAACTCGAATTCGAAATCCCCAGTTCGAAGCCCTTCCGGCGTTCAGAACCGACATTCCGAACCCAAATCCGGAAATCCATTTTTATACCAAAACCCACACATAATCACAATTCACATTCCATAACCCATGTATCATCATCTGAAAACATTTATAGGTTGAAATTCTCAAATATGGCATCAAAATCTGAAAACCAGCTTTTCTCGAAAAACGTGCAAAATCCCTAAAATGTCTCGAAAAACGTGCAAACATATCAACCACATCTAATCATCGTAAGCATAAAAACACATTTAATCTCATAAAACATCGATAAAACAGTTAGGCATGCTCAAAAGAAAAGAAAGAGTCCACTCACAAATTAGAACGAGTCAATCGCGCTCCGTGCACTCCTCAACCGTCTCGGGTGCCTCCCGTCCTGTCAATATGCACCAAATAGGGTCACAAATACATCAAGGATACTAACCCTAATTTCCCCAATTTTCCGGGAATTTAATAATATTTTAATCCTAGACCCTAAACCGTCCGGATTCCCGAACAACGCCGTAACATCGTCCGATTCACCCGAAAACCACACCAATGAACTCCTTAGGACATTTAGAACCAAACCCATGTTGGAAGTTTGGCCGGATTCCTCCCCACGCGCCTCCACGCGTCGCCCAAAGTGGCTGCGCGTGGGCCTCACGCGCCTGCTACAGTGCCACCGTCTTCCTCGATCGAACCCGGTTCGCACCAGGCTGCAACCCGGACCGGCGAGAACCATTCTCCGCCGTCCGGCCATCGTTTTCCCTCCTTTCTTCACCTAAAGCTTCGTCCAATCTCAAAGAACTCATCGCCCTCACTCTCTTGGTTCAACTCGACCCACAACTTCACGACTGAAGCTCGAAAGAAACCCGTACAAAACTCTGCTTTCCTTCCCGGCCACCCAGTTCTTCCCCTTTCACGGTGGTCATCCTAAACTCCTCCCACAACCTCACTGAATCACACACAACTCACAGGAACCCTCGACTCACTCTTTAAGTCCACGATTTCCCATTTGAAATTCACGGCCAAACAGGGTAACAGAGTACCCGCCGTCGCACCACCCCCACCATGAACTCCCCCGTCACGGCGACCGTCACAAACTACTCCTAGGACCTCCCTAACCCTCACTTCACTCACCAATCCCCTCGACTCTAGCTCCAGGTCCACGATTTTCAATTTGAAACTCACGGGAAAAACAGGGGAATAGAACTCACCTTTCGATTCTGTCTCTGCCGTGCGCACCGCAGCGTGCCACGGTGTTCGTTGGGTCCTCTGCAACCTCCTAAGCCTCCCACTGCCTGGGTTTGAGCCACCTCACGGCGTAGCCACCACCACAGTCCGCCTTATCTCTGTTTTCCCAGAAACTGCAACCGTCCTCCGCCGTGTCCCCGTGCACGATTTCCGTCCAACATCACGACCACCAGCTCACCCTTATCTCCCTGTCACTCTCTCAATTCACCAAAACTTCACACCCTCACAAAATCGATCACCGTCCTCCAATTTCTTCCTCTCTGTTTTCCTGCGTTCAAACCCAATTGCACAGTTTGATTTTGTGCAAAGCGTGGCCGTGCACACTTAGACTCCTCCAGAAGCCTCTGGCTTCTCCCCACGTGTCCACAATCCCTTGGTGCAAAACAAATATCCCTGCCACTTTCCCTTATCTGATTGGGCTGAGGGAAATGACCAAAATGCCCCTCATGCACAAATTACCATTTTACCCTCGCACTTTCCAGACCCGTAAATATTTCATCCGACGTCCGATGACCGTGCCGCCTGTCGTTGTACTCAGGACATCGAGACCTATCTAACGGTCCTCGGTCTACGCGAAAATCACAAATCCTCCAAAAAGTCAATATTTTCCTCACCTAATCCAAATTACGGTAACGCCCCCAATTTTCCGAACGTCATAACGTTTCCTCCGATTGCCCGAATCGAACCTGCCACTTGTCTACGGACTCGTGACGTCCTAAACTACGTCACGGTCAAGGGTCAACACTCATCCAATCGGTAATTCAAAAAGTCAACTTTTAGCCTACTATTCACAAGGGCAAAATCGTCCTTTTATACAAAACTTTTACAAAATTACATTTTTACCCCTCCCGAAGGTACGGGTTGTTACAATCTACCCCCCTAAAAAGAATTTCGTCCCCGAAATTCAGTGAAACAAATAAGGGTACTGCTCGGGCATCAATGCCTCAGGTTCTCACGTGGCTTCTTCCACTTGATGATTCCTCCACAATACCTTCACTAGGGGAACCGTCTTCCGTCGTAAGACTTTATCCTTTCGATCCAAAATCGTAACTGGCTGCTCTTCAAAACTCAAGTCTTCCCTTAGTTCAACAGGTTGTGCTTCCAAAACATGCGAATCATCCCGTATATACTTCCGAAGCATAGAGACATGAAAGACATTATGTATCTTTTCCAAGTCTGCTGGTAAAGCCAATCGATAAGCAACAGGACCAATCCGCTCTATGATCTCATAAGTTCCAATGTACCGAGCACTCAACTTCCCCCGTCTGCCAAACTGTACGATCCCCTTCCAAGGAGATAACTTCAAGAAAACCCACTCTCCTACTGCAAACTCCAAATCTCTGATCCTACGGTTGGCGTAACTCTTCTGTCGGTCCTGAGCTGCCTTCAATCGATCCCTGATCAGTGCCACTTTTTCCTGTGTAAGATCCACCAGCTCATAAGTATTCAATCGTCTCTCACCAACCTCAGTCCAACACAATGGGGTCCGACACTGTCGCCCGTACAAAGCCTCGTAAGGAGCCATTCCAATACTCTCTTGATAACTGTTATTGTAGGCGAACTCCATTAACGGTAAATGAGACTCCCAAGTACCCTGAAACTGCAGTACACAAGCTCGCATCATGTCCTCGAGAATCTGAATAGTCCGCTCAGACTGTCCATCGGTCTGAGGATGAAATGCGGTACTGAAATGCAGCTTCGTCCCAAAAGCTTCCTGTAAGCTCTGCCAAAATCGGGAAGTGAATCTCGGGTCTCTGTCAGATACTATCGACTCTGGAGTCCCATGCAGCCGAAAAATCTCATCTATAAACAACTGTGCAAACTGCGGCAACCTGAAGTTCTCCCGTACTGGCAAGAAATGAGCAGACCCGGTCTTGGAAGCAGGAACGGTGAGCAAGACCCGTGAGCTTGGAAAGGCAAGATCGGTGAGTAAGACCCGTGAGCTTGGAAAGGTAAGATCGGTGAACGATCCCACATCGCTCGGGGAGGGAAAGGTGAAGTACCTTATATGTGTGGGCATGTATCTATCTAACACAAGGCCTTTTGGGAGCTCAGTGGCTTTGGGGGGGATTGGAACCCCAAAGTTAAGCGAGTTGAGGCTGGTGCAATCCCATGATGGGTGACCTACTGGGAAGTTGCACGTGAGCTCCCGAAAACAAAACCGTGAGGGCTGGGCCCAAAGCGGACAATATTGTGTTACATGGGCTGGGTCGTGACAGAATGGTATCAGAGCTGGACTCTAACCGGAAGTGTGCCAGCGAGGACGCTGGGCCCCAAGGGGGGTGGATTGTAAGACCTGGTCTTGGAAGCAAGAACGGTGAGCAAGACCCGTGAGCTTGGAAAGGCAAGATCGGTGAGTAAGACCCGTGAGCTTGGAAAGGGAAGATCGGTGAACGATCCCACATCGCGCGGGGAGGGAAAGGTGAAGTACCTTATATGTGTGGGCACGTATCTATCTAACACAAGGCCTTTTGGGAGCTCTGTGGCTTTGGGGGGGATTGGAACCCCAAAGTTAAGCGAGTTGAGGCTGGTGCAATCCCATGATGGGTGACCTACTGGGAAGTTGCACGTGAGCTCCCGAAAACAAAACCGTGAGGGCTGGGCCCAAAGTGGACAATATTGTGTTAGATGGGCTGGGTCGTGACACATAACACCCATAACAAGGGTTCATGCCGGTTCCCATAAATCGTCATGAACCAAAATGACCTGACAAAGGCTCATGCCGGTTCCCATAAACCGTCACGAACCCGGAAATCCATATAGGGTCCCTGACCCGAAATCATCAGTGTAAAACAACTGGGTCTCGTGCCCGAACATATGACTCAGCTGGACACCATGCCCGATATCTAAGGGTTAGTCACGACTCCGATCATAGTGATTCGTGCAGCCATCCATCCAGGACCGCCCTCAATCCTGGTATGTCGCCGTGAACGTATCAACCGACGCGACCACCACAAGATCATGGTGCACTCATCACCGATCGATATCCTGAACCGTCAGCACTCCGAAGTCGAGCCTCCCCAGGCTGCCCGACCACGAATCGTGCATCGTGACCTCTCCGAAAGGAACACATCCCAAACTGGAGGCGAGCGTCGTATCGTCGATCGCCGTGCACATAGCACCCGTCGCGACCACGGTTTAGACCCAAAGGTCGTAAATAGTGTCATATGCCCGAGACAAAACCAAATGGGTCTCATACCCAAGTTTATCCATTTGAAATCCAAAACCATTTCATTTAGACCAATAAAGACATACAGACCCGTATAAGCACCGTATAAGGCTGAAACCTCGAAATACGTGCTTATACGTAGCCACATACAAATGCACCCATGGCATCATCAAACATGTAATAAAACAGATAATAAACATTTATGCATGCACCAATTTAGAAAACAAGGTCCACTCACAGACCGTCTGAGCTTCCGCCTCGATTTGCGTGCCATACGGCTCCCCGAGCCAATCACCATTACCGGGACTCCCAAACTTTTAACTATTTTTAAGCCGACCCTAAACCTTCTGATGCCCCAAAACATATCGAGACGGTGTCCGATTGACACGAAACCAGTCCCAAAATGTTCGTTACATCGAATAGAAGATTTCCCGTGTTGAACACTTTTCCAAATGCATGCACCAATTTAGAAAACAAGGTCCACTCACAGACCGTCCGAGCTGCCGCCTCGATTTGCGTGCCATAGGCTCTCCCGAGCCGATCACCATCATCGGGACTCCCAAACCTGTCCAAATTTTAATAGAAGATTACTAACTACTTAATTAACTTCCTACCAAAGCCCCGTAATTTTCCCGAAGATTTAACTATTTTTAAACCGATCCTAAACCTTCCGACTGCCCGAAACCTATCGAAACGATGTCCGATTGACGCGAGACTAGTCCCAAAATCTTCGTTACATCGAATAGAAGATTTCATATGTTGAACACTTCCCGAAAATGATGTTCACGCGCCCTCACGCACCCCAAGAAGGCTTAGAACACTGTTCATCGTCTTCAACCTCCAACAGCACTGTGCTGAACCGGTTCACTGTTCATGCACTGTTAAAAACCGGCGTGAATGGTTCAGTGGTTTTCTCCCTCTATTTTGGTCTGATTTCAACCCTAATTAATCCTATAATTCCTATTTCTTCATTCCCTATCATTTCCAATCATCAAAACGACCTAAAAACATCAAAATCCCATTAAACCGATTTCCCCCTTTTTCGGTTGAACCTTCCATTTTCGTTCCCAGGTTTTGCAGCCAACAAACCATCCTCAAAATCATCTTATTAGGTTCCTATTAACCCCCTACGATCAATCTAATCACCCAAAATCAACCTTAACGTGCGAAATAAAAATTAAAACGAAAAATGGTGGAACCGAGTACCTCTCGGGTTCCTCCTCCTCTCGCCGCTGTGGACGGTGGTTCTGGCCGGCCACCACTTCCTCCTGTCCTCCCCTCCATCTCTGGTCTCAGTCATGATCATTGGGTAAGGGTTGAATGGGTTTTGGGTTGCACAGAGATGAGAGAAAATGTGAGATCGGGGAAATGGTTTTGTGTTTTTGAATGGAGAAAAATGGAATGGTCGATGCATGAAAGGAAAATGGTGTCCATTGGATGGGTGACACTTCTCACTCATCCATTGGGCCTCCATTAAATATCTGGGCCCACTAAAGTCCAAAAGTTAGGTCGTTTCGTAATTCGTGCAATAGTACCCTTGAACTTTCGTGAACCGTAACTTCGCCGTCGAACGTCCAAATTCGACGTGCCGCCTGTCTATGGATTCGTATCGTCATTATCTACGTAGCGGTCCTCGGCCCTCGGCGATTGGACATCCCGGTCAAAGAGTCAACATTTGGCCCCTTTTAACTAAAATTACCAAAATGTCCCTAAATTTCCAAACGTCATAACTTCCTCCTCGAATGTCGGAATTGAACATGCCACCTGTCTATGAACTCGTGACGTCACGAACTATGTCACGGTCATTGGTCAAAGTCCATTTGACCGACCGAACGAAAAGTCAACATTTTGCCACGACTAGGGGCAAAACGATCATTTCGCATCGTTCGTCCGATTTCGCGCAACTAATCACGGATTAGCCTCACTAATTGTGATTAGTCACTAATCTAATCTCGGAATTTGGGATAGGTCGTTACAATGGAAATATTCATGTGTCATAATTTAGGGAAACTAAAGTTCACTCACACACCGTTTACATAACCGAATCTCGCTTTGTACGGATTTTCGTAATTTCTAACAATCTTAGAACTTGTCATAAATCACATCCAAGGGTCATTAACCACCCCAAATATCTTCTATTTTAGTCCCATATTTTTTGGGATTTTTCAACTTATTTAAAAAAACATTTAAACCTTCGGGCAGTTAAAACTACCCTGAGATCATATCTGATCGCCTCGAAACTTGTGCCAAAATGTCCTTAACATCGGAAGGATGAAAAAATGTGTTGGCCACATCCCAAAATACCTTGGAACGCACCCCTAAGTGCCGAATTAAGAGGCTGTGCATGGAGTCCACACATCAGAACACTGTTCATCTCACTTGTCACTCGTTTTTTCTGGTTTTCCGAGTCACCCGACCCAGTGACCTAACCCGGCTCTAATTCACTAGGTTTTCATAATTTTTTCAGTTCTATTTCGTTCTAATTACTCTATATTAACACATAAAGAGATATGTAAGATTAAAGTGCAAGAAAGCATATTCAGAACTATCCACCAAACGATGAACTCGCGACGAAGATGCACCCTCACTGTTTGGTTGATCCTAAGGTTGAAAACCATGTCTCACAAGTTGGTTAGGGTCGCAGAGCATTGACTAAGACGATAGCAAGATTGTTTCCAAGCTTTCTAAAAAAAAAACGTGGTTGTGCAACCTCCAACCTGAAAATCCCTTCTTGGGTCTCCATCTCTCACTCCCTCACAGTCCAGGTTCGACGCCTCCCTTTACTTCTTCTCGCTTTCCTCTCTTCCTTCCTCTCCCATTTTCTCTCTATTTCTCTCTTATTGGTTTTTTTCTTTCCTTTCCTATTTTTTTTCCGACCGAAGAACACACACACACAACACTCACTATATACAAGCACACACACAATTACATAGGTAGTGGCCCAAAGACATAAGGGATAAGGGAAACTTGTCCCAATCCTATTCAGCCACAATAACGATCTCTCAGGAAAATTGCCATAATGCCCTTTAAACCAAATTACCAAAACACCCCCACGAAATCTAGACCCGGAATGAAACCGTCTGAACTCTGATTATGACATGTCGCCTGCCGACATACTCGGGAGGCTAAGACTTTCAAAACGGGCTTCTCAAATTGCCTAATCGAGATTCCGATACAAAAAGACAACACTTTGACTTCAGGGGCAAAATGGTCAATTTCACTTGACTTTTTCGATTTTACCCTCGTTGAACGTACGGGTCGTTACAAATAACCCTCCTTAAAAAAATTTCATCCTCAAAATTTACAATTCGAATCCATATTCCAATTCCAATCGAAAATCCAAATAAATCACACAAGCACAAAGTTCACTTATGGTCCACAACAAAATGCACCAATATCGAGGAATCCCACATTTACGTCACACAACCATATCTCATCTAAAACACAATGTAACGACTAGTCCCGAATTCCAGGATTAGATTAAGACTAATTACGAATTAGTGGGGCTAATCGGGGATTAGCCGAGGATTAGCGAACGTTCAGGGCGAAATTACGATTTTACCCCTAAATGAGGGCAAATAGTTGGAACGTCAAAATTGGTCAGGTCGATACGAGGATTAACGAACGTAGATCAGGTCGATACGAGTCCGTAGACAGGTGGAACGTCAAAATTGGACATTCGACGAAAAAGTTACGGTTCAAGGAAGTTTTGAGGTACTATTCACGGTAGTACGTTTTACGAGGCAAAAGTGGACTTTTGTCCTGAGTGGGGCCCATATCTTTTCCCCAGACCCAATGGATGAGTGACAAGTGTCACCCATCCATTGCTTCCCTTACATAGATACATGCATATGTATCCCCTTCCTCATTCGATGGAAAAACCACCCCGATGAACCCAATTCCAAACCCTTCCCCATTTGTTTCAGTTAAGGCCAAGAGAGTGAGGCTAAGGATGTGATGGTGGCTGGGTGAGGACAGGACAGCGGTGGACGGCGGTTATGGCCAGGATACATGTAAAAGCCGAACCCCTATTTTTCTTTAAATTTCAAATTGGTGATTTGGATGTTAGGGGAGTTAGATGTTGATTAGGACGTGTTTGGGGGGTTGGTAGGAGGTTTAGGGGAAGGTTTTGGACGGTGGAAAGTGGTTGTACAGCGCGGAACGGCAGCTGGGAGATTTTCGGTGGCTACCCAACGAAATTGATTTCCGACCAAGTTAACCCAAATCGAACCTCCTAGTACGTTTTTGGGGATCCTAGGAACCTATTGGAACCCTTAGGATGAAGGTTGGACCCCTAGAAGTGCCCAGAACATAGGATGAAAGTTTGGGTTCAAAATGGTTTTCTGAACCAACGAGTTTTAGGAACTTTTTGGGTGTTTTGAGGACATAGATAGGTAGGAAATGAAGAAAAGAATCTATAGGAATTCGATTGGGTGAAAACGGACCGAAAATGAGGGAGGAAATGGACTGGACCAGTTTCGACCGTCCGGCTGCACCGGAAAACTAGAGGCTAGTTCGAACCGGCCAGGCCGAAGGACAGGGATGTCCCTGTAACCGACGTGTGAAGCCCATGCGCAGGACCTTCAGGCGGCCTGTGGGGGAGATTTCGGGGAAGTGTCCAACGTGTAATTTCATCCATTCGATGGAACGAATAGTTTGGGACTAGTTCCGAGTCGATGGGACATCGTTTCGATATAGTTTGGGATGTCCGAAGTTTTAGGATCGGGTTTAAAAATAGTTAAAAATTTGGGAAAATTGGGGGGCTTTAATGAGGGGTTATTTAAGTAGTTAGTAACCCTCTAAAGTGTTTTGGACAGGTTAGGGAACCACATAGACAGTGATTAGCCTAGAAAGGCGTATGGCGCGCGTATCGAGGCGGCAGCTTGGACGGTCTGTGAGTGGACCTTGTTTTCTAAATTGATGCATGCATAAATGTTTTATATGTGTTTGTAAAGATGTTTTGTGATGCCATGAGTGCATTTGTGTGTGTTTAAGTATTTGCACGTATTTTGAGGTTTTCGATTTTAGACGGTGCTTATACGTGTTGTGTAAGGACCCGTCCTGAATATCGGAATTATATGTTAATTAATTATGATTCAGAATGATTAATCGGGGATTTTTTGAGAGAAATCAGGCGAAATGTGAAAAATGACCGTTTTGCCCTTAGTGTTGGGTAAAATGTTGACTTTTGTCTCGGGGAGTCAAACGTATGAGGATTGATGACTATGACGTAGATCGGAAGGTCACGAGTCCATAGATAAGCGACACGTCGAAATCGGACGACGAATGGAGAAGTTATGGTCACGGGAAGATCAATTGGATTATACACGCATTATGAGGTGAAAAATATGTGGCAAAATTTGATTGGCTGATATTTTTGTAAGGCCCTTGGATGAGTGACAAGTGTCACTAATTCCATTGGTCATTGCCCCTAATTTATGGATCTGTGTTGTGATTGGGGGAAAAGGGATTTTTTTTATTCATTCATCTCTCCCTCCCGCGTATCACCATCTTCATTTCCTCTCTAATCGAACACATAGCACAACCTCACGAACAACCTTCAATCCTTAACCATTGATGTTGAGCCTTGAACAAAGGTGAGAGAGTGAGGGGAGACAAGTCGAACGGTGGCCACAGTTCGAGCTGTTGTGGACGGTGGCCGAAGATCACAAAAACAGTCTTATGAGTCGAATGGGACTGGTTGCTTGGTCTGTGGTGGCCGGGATCAAGGACACAACGAAGATGCAGGTGGCCGATCGTGTTTCCTCCATGAACAGGTTTGGAAGTCCCGGTGATAGTGGTGTGGCTCGGGAGGGCTTATGGCACACGTATCGAGGCGGCAGCGTAGGACGATATTTGAGTGGACTTCGTTTTCTAAACTGTGATGCATGCTTAACTATTTTATATGTTTTACATACATGATTTCTATGATGATGGTTGTGGCACTTGTGGTTTACATGATTGCACGTATTTCGAGGTAATCCCATATTTACACGTATTTCGAGGTTTACGAGTTTATACTATTGCTATGTGATTGGGAATTCAATAATGGTTCTATGGTATGGTTTTGGTATTTGAAAGATGAACTCGGGCATGAGACCCATTTGATTTATGTGATCGGGCCAGGGGCCCAGTTGGTTTACGAAATCGGGCTGAGACCCTTTTGAGTTATGTGATCGGGTCGGGGCCCAGTGGTTTACAAAATCGGGCATGAGGCCTAGTTGAGTTTTATAAATGTGATTTCGAGTCTGGGATCCTATGTTTCATGAACGTGATTTTGGGTCGGGGACCCTAAATGACTTTGTGATGTTTTATGGGAATTTCGGGCAGGGCCCATTAAGATGTTTTGAAATGGATTTGTGAAACTGTTTTCCATATACCATCTTGATACTAGGATATGTGATGGCCTCCTCCAAGTGTCTGGGACACTGGGGAAGTCACGGTGCATTGCCTGCGAGGGGTCATTATACGGAGCTACCAAACCGTATAGTGACTCAGGAGCAAGATTTCTATGATTAGACGTCTGGGATGTTAGACATCTGTGATGTCAGGGATTTTGACCTGGAGAGACCCCAGGTAGCACACGTTGCTTATTACCGTGAGATATGACGTCTGAGACGCTAGGCATCTAGGATGCCGAAGATTGTTATGTGGTAAATATGGATTATTGGATTCGTGAAATGGTATTTCAGTATTTGTGAAGTTGTGGTTATGGATTTGGCTAATGGCCCAATTGGTTTTGGATTTACGAATTTTGGTATTCTACAGTTTTCGGCTGAGTTCCCACACTTGGTTTTGAGTTACGGTTTTTAGGCTAAGGCCCTAATGGTTCATTTGAGTAAATATTTTTATTACTGATTTTCGATGCATGCATACTATTTAGAGAAGGGCTTAAATATCTTTATGAAGTGTGTTTTATGAACTTATTGATTTTCGTCCACTCACAGTTCTTATTGGTTTTAATGCCCTTCAGGTTGATCACGGATGCGGGCTATAGTAAAGACCGACACATCGCACTCATCCACCGATCCTGGCGCGGTCTGGGAGCCCCGTATGGGCTGAGGTACGTATTATCCCTTGTCTGACACTTCGAGTTAGACGAGAGCATGACGCATCTCACGTAAATCTCAAGGGGGATTGGGATGGGTCGTGTCATGTTGGTGGTTTAAGTTTAATGAAATGGATTTGGATTTGAAAAGCTAAACTCGGACATGAGGCCCATTTGGTTTTGTCTCGGGCATATGGCCCTGTGGATGACCTACGGGTCTGAGTCGTGGTTACGACGAGTGCTGTGTGCACGGCGACGGACGATACGACGCTCGCCTCCATACTAGGGATGTGTTCCTTCTAGAGAGGTCACAATGCACGTCCCGTTGTCGAGCAGCCACTGGAGGCTCGACTTCAGAGTGCTGACGGTTTAGGAGATCGATCGGTGATGTGTGCACCATGATCTAGAGGTGGTCACGGCGATTGATTTGTTCACGGCGACATACCAGGATTGAGAGCGGTCCTGGACGGATGGTTGCACACATCACTATGATTGGAATCCCGACTGACCCTGAGATATCGGGCTCGATGCCCAGTTGATTTTGAGTTCAGGCTTGAGGCCCAGTTGGTTTACATTTGTGATTTCGGGTCGGTGACCCATAAATGGATTTCTGGTTTCATGACGGTTTATGGGGACCGGGCATGAACCGTTTGAAAGGTTTTGAGAAGGATTACAAGTGGATTTTCATATACCATCCTTTATTTATGAATTGTCTCCTCCGGGGAGGGTCGTTGGCCTAGGTGGACCCCGGAGTAGTCACGGAGCACTAACTGAGTAGAGTCGCCCCCGTTGGGTACCCTACTCTCAGGAAGGCTTTTATGGATTATAACCCCCAGGGAGGGTCATTGATTTGCAGACATTGACCTGGGTGGACCCTGGGAAGACTTGGGATTTGAGACCCTGGGTAGCATGCGCATAGCTTTGGAAACCACGACAGGATTGGTTATATGTTATATGATATATTTGTGAATTATAAATGGATTTAGGCAATGGCCCACATACTCGAATATACTAGTTTTGGACTGAGTCCCACATGGATTTGGGCAGCGGCCCGTATGATTGGTTTCATTTACAATTTTGGGCCAAGGCCCTAATGGTTTGATAACTGATTTTTGAATGCATGCATGCTTTTTAGTGAATGGCATAAATATCTGTCTTTTTGTGTAAATGCTTTTATAAATTCTTTGTTTTGTCCACTCACAGCTTTTAATGTTTCGAATGCCCTTCAGGTTGATCGCGGATAAAGGCTGTAGCAGAGACCGGGACATCACACTCCTCATCCGGATCCTGGCGCTCTCTGAAGCCCCAAGTGGGCTAAAGTTGGAATTTTCCCTTCCGTGTCAGACGGGATCAGGCGCATCCCGCGTCAATGCAAGCGGGATTTGGGACGGGTCCTGACACACAAAATTAACAATCACCCTAAAGCTTACACATTTTCCAACACACACAAATACATAAAAATATATAATATTTATAATTCGACCTCATAATTCAAAACCACGAACAACCCTACAAATATTCTAGGCTCGTCCACTAGTCTCATTACTAGGCTGTGCACGGGGCTAGCAACTCGAAAACATGAAATCAACACCACAACTCAGAGCCTCGGCTCTAATACCAAGTGACAGGACCTAACCCAAAATACACTAGAATAGTACACTCGAACCCTACTCTCGTATGACAAGAATCAAGATATACGTAAGAAACCTTGTTAGATAAGGGATAAACGCAATTCCCGCTAGTTCATGCCTTCATCTCTCAATCCTCGATTTTCGTACAACGGCCTTGGAGGGTTACAAAACCAAGGAAACGTTTGAGTGGAAAAATAGAAACGTTTTAGAAACATAATTTGAAAACATCTAGCATTTACCCTCCGTTTTCCAAAACCATGCATGCCTACAAAAACTCTTTTACTTTCATTAAAGCAAAACCCAATTTATAATCTCAAAATACGTGAAAAGAGTTCTCAAATTAAAAGTAACATTAAACCGTCTAAGACCTCAGTAAATTGACACCATCACATAAAATCACAACCATCAACACAAGGTCAACACATGGCAGGACCCATCCTCGATTACCGAGGAGATCCTGCTCTCGTCTGATAGACATCTCAAATAAACTAATTTGACTCAAGATAAAAGATATCTCCTCGGTTATCCGTGAGGGAACCTGTCAACACATAAATCACATACAATCAATCCGCCATCATCACAATATCAATCATCACACCAATACCTTACTAGTATTTACACCAGTTGAGAAAGGAGTCCAGGTCGATGTCCATGTGGGGACCTGACTCAGGAAAGGAGCCCAGCTCGACGCTCGAGTCATGTCAGTCTCAGGAAAAAAGCTTTGCTCAACGTCCGAGACTAACGAACCAATAAGCATAACCACAACACATATCATATGTGACGACCCATATCAAATTGATGGGATTAATTAAGGATTAATGACGAATTAGAGAGACTAATCAGAGATTAGGCGAGGATTAGCGAACGTTCGGATGAAATGACGATTTTGCCCCTGGAATGAGAAAATCGTTGACTTTTCATTCAGGTGGTCAAATGGACTTTGGCCAATGACCGTGACGTAGTTCGTGACGTCACGAGTTCATAGACTGGTGGCACGCTCGATTCCGACATTCGCGGAGGAAGTTATGATGTTCGGAAGTTCGAGGTCAATTGTGGTAATTTGGGCCAAAAGTTGACTTTTGAACCAAGAGGTCTGATGGCCGAGGACTGAAGACCGTTACGTAGATCGGGATGATATGAATCCGTAGAGAGGCGGCACGTCGAATTCGGACGTTCGACGGAAAAGTTACGATTCACAGAAGTTCCGTGGTACTATTACACGATTTACGAGACGGACAACTTTTGGATTTATGTGGGCCCAGATCTTTTTGAATTGGCTAATGGATGAGTGACACTTGTCACTCATCCATTGCCCTTTCCCTTATATTCATGCACCCCTCCTCCCTTATCTGTTTCATTCATCCAAACCAACCCTAAAACACTTAACCCGTGCAACCCACCCCTCACATCACCCATCAACCTTCTCTGATGATCATGAACCATGAAGGAAGCAGGGAGAGGAGATTGGAATGTTGATGGTGGTGGAAGGATCTCAAGCCGCCGTGCACGACGGCCATGGAACCGCGAAGGTATCGGTTTTGGCCCAAACTTTCCTATTTTCAATTTCTTGCATTATGGGCTGTTTTAATCGATTAAGATGAGTTCATTAAGGTTCTAGGAAGGTTTTAAGAAGTTCTTGGTGGTGTTTGGATGGCTGTGGAAGACGTGGGGCGGAAATGGAAAATTGGGGCCGTGAGTTTCAATTCGAACCATGGGTTCTAGGTGGTTTTAGGTCGTTTTGTTAATTGGGAATGATATAAAACAATAAAATAGGAATTTTAGGATTATTTAGGAGAAGAACGGACGAAAAATAAGAGAGAAGGAGTCCTGGACCGATCACGCCAGTCCAGTTGCAGGAAGGAACCGGACCGGCAGGTTTGAACCGGCCGTCGCAACGACAGTGGCGGTCTACAGTGCCGGCGTGTGAGGCCCACGCGCCATTCCTTCTAGGAGCACACGCGGGCGCGTGAGCCATCCTTTGAGGGTGGTTCCAACATGTAATTTCAAGTATTCGATGTAACGAACATTCTGGGACTGGTTTCGTGTCAATCGGACATCGTTTCGATATAGTTCGGGACGTCCGAAGGTTTAGGTTCGGGTTTAAAAATAGTTAGAAAATCCGGAAAATTACGGGACATCAATGAGAGGTTATTGAGGCTATTAGTAACCCTCTTAAAGAATTTGGACAGGTTCGGGAATCCCGTAGAAGACGTTTGACCCGGGAGACGATTATGGCACGCGTATCGAGGCGTGGCTTCGGACGGTCTGTGAGTGGACCTTTCTTTCGAACTTGATGCATGCATAAATGTTTTATAAGTGTTTTAATATATTTTTTGTGATGCCATGAGTGCATTTTTTTGTGGAAGCTTAGGATCGACATAATTGCACGTATTTCGAGGTTTTCGGCTTTATGTCGTACCTTTGCGTACCATGTTTTCAATGAGGGATTAGTAAATGAATTTTGATTTAGAAATATGAAATCGGGCATGAGACCCATTTGATTTATAACTCTCGGACTTGGAGTCCATTTGATTTGATGAGGAATCGGACCTAGGGTCCAATTGAGCCATACTATCGGACCGAGGGTCCATTTGGTTTATGATTCGGGTTTGAGGCCCAGTTAGTAGTACCATCGGGCTTGATGTCCTGTTGATTTATGATATCGGGCCTGAGACCCATTTAGTTGAGATATCGGGCGTAAGGCCTAGTTGGTTGTGAAATCGGACGTGAGGTCCTATTAGTTTATGGTTTCGGGCCTAGGGCCCAGTTGATTGTAACATCGGGCTTGAGTCCCAGTTCGATTTGTGAAATGTGTATTCAGGCATGAGAACCTGTTGATCTGTGGATTTAGGCCGAGGCCTATGAAAGTGATTTGAATCGGATTCGAGGAATCCTGTTGAGATGAATCGGGTATGAGACCCAGTTGAAATACGTTTTGAGAAAGAAAGTGTTTTGAAAATGAATTATACCCTCCATATGATTTATATGGTCTCCTCCAGACGTCGACCTGGAGAGTCACAATCCACAAACCAGAGTGGGTATCCCCATAGGGATCCCGTTCCAGGAGTGGAGGTTACGAGATATGATGTGGTCCCGAACCAGATTCCGGAGAGATATGTGGACTAGATCCATAGAGAGAGCTCGGACTAGATCTAGAGATTGAGCCTCCCAGATGGAGATTCCTGGGAGAAGACTCGGAGTGAGACCTTGAGTAGTGTGCACACTAGATAGATATGATGTCATCGTGACTATATCAGGGATGTGTTCCCTAGAGGCTGTGTGCCCCTAGTTGGCATCTTCTACGGAAGTGCCTAGGATGGGTTATAGGTATGTTGATACGTATGAGGTTCTTTGGAAAGTGGTTTTATGGTGGTGGCCCTGTGTTTTATGATTTAGAAAGTGCTTTGGGGTAGAAACCCCGTGTTCCATGTTTAATTTTTGGAAATGGGTTTGGGGCAGAGACGCCGTATGTTATGTTTGGTATTTCACTGAGAAAGATTTTGGGGCTGAGTTCCCATGTTTTGGTTTATGGTTTGAAAATTGTGATTTCGGGTCGAGGACCCAAATGGATTTATGGGTCATGACGGTTTATAGGGCCGGTCATGAACCCTTCAAAGGTTTTGAGAAAATGTTTTCAAATGATTTTATGAATGTTTGATAAACTGTTTTTGAATGCATGCATATGCTTTTAGTGAAGGGCATAAAGGTCTTCATGCAAAAAGGTTTTTAAATGAAAATATTATTTTGTCCACTCAGGCGGGTCCCACGTTAATCCCAGGTGATTCGAGGCCGGTCCTGACAAGTTGGTATCAGAGCCAGGTTTTGCTCGTGGAGTACGCGCAGGTTGAGGATGTGATGTCTCTGAGGTCGTAACAGCCCGTGATCAACCTAATAGTTAGGGCATTAGTACGAGGTTTCGATAGGATTCGGTTCGATTGGCATTGAATGCTGCGTGTTTCGAGGAAGTAGATCCCGAGGAGGATTGGTATTCATGGAAATCCAACGGCTTTGAGCAGTAGTGTTACTGGAAATAGGATCCAGTGGATCAAGAGAGACCGTATGATGACTTGAGTATCGTGACGCTACTGTCGTGTTAGATAGAGGATGTACGGATTGGTACCAGTGGTAGTCAGAGGTCAAGGTCATCTGGTTTACAATGACCCTGTACGACTATGCTTACGACGGTTGGGAATAGGGACGTGCAATTCTATTTGGCATGTGATGCCATGTTTCGGTGTGTCGAATCCCTCCAAGTTTCCGACTAACAGATGATGTCGACTAGTAGAGGAGTTCCAGTATGGATGCTGAGTAGCATAATGGAGTATGATTGTGTCATGCCATGGATGAGCAATGGTAGACACCGATGAGGGACAATTCCTTTTGGAGGCCAGCGGTTGAGAGCAGTAGAGTCGCGAGAGGACGAGACCCTCAGAGTGTAGTTATTGGCTGGTTTTGTACCAGTATCGGAGCATGACGACGCTTCGGAGTCGAGAACGAGGGATCGATCAGGATGGTTGGGCTGCAGCGGGCAGCCGGGTTTGTGATAAACCTAGTAAGTGAGTGACTGGACAAGTTACCAGGAGTGTGGTATTTGTCGATCGGATCCTGAGGTGGACCGATCAATGGATGTTGTGTGTTGAGAGGTTAGTACCTACAGTGAGTTGACCGCATAGATTTGGTGTCTCGGTAGCAGAGTGTTTCTGAGTTTGGTCTGCACGAGGTTGTGACAGACACTGCTATCGATAGACGTAGATGAGTCTTATCGAGTTGGATAGACTCAGGTTACGGTGACGATTGTGACGATAGGATTCGTCAGTCGTGACGACGATATGAGGTGCGTGAGTGACGCACAGTATGAGTAGTGATTTCGGATTCGACTCAGTGATGGCTGAGTCCGATCGCAGAATGAAATGTTGACATTGGATGTTGGCACACTTACCACGCTCCAGTGAAGATGGTTGTTATAAGTTGGACAGAGAGGATCCCGAGTGGTTCAGTGCGAGGTACGGGAGTACTTGGTTTGGAGATCAGTTTCCCCAGTGATGGAGATCAGTTTCCTCAGTGATGGAGACCAGTTTCCTAGTGATGGAGACCAGTTTCCTCAGTGATGGAGACCAGTTTCCCCTGTGACAGAGATATGTTTCTCTAGTAATGGAGACTAGTTCCCCCAGTGCTGCGAGATTGAGTCGCGAGAGTGTACTCAAAAGTATTGAGGTAAAAAGTGAGATACAGGTGAATAGACGACGTATGGTCGGTTTGTCAGATTTGATAGTACGCAGAGATTTGGCTTCAGATCACGACAGATGTTGCGATCTGTTTAGCCTACCGACCGAGGTCAGTAGATTCCGACCAATTCTGTGCGTCAGAGTTGGATCAGGTGGCTTGAAGGTACGAGTTGTGACTGCCATAATGTACAAGGTTTAACCTTGAATAGCGTGAACTCCACTTAGAATGAGTGAACATACATAAACAGTATTCACGGACATGAGGATGGTGTCCAGTTGAGTTGAGGACTTGAGAGTCCATTGCGGATTAGTTTTGGTTGACTACGGTTGACCATACCTCCTGAGTTGAAGACATGGCACTTGTTTGCCTATAGGGCGTGAGAATGTTCGTGTGTTAAGTGAGCTCCGTATTTGGAAAGAAACACGATTCCAACGTGATTGGTACTTCGGAATCACGAGAGGTTGTAATTGAGATGATGACATCAAATTTCATCCGACGATAACATCAAATCTCATCATCTTGGATTCGTCCCTAGGTGGGACGACAAGGAACGGTATGACAACTAGGAGTTCAGGAGGGTGTAAGAACCAAGCACCTAGGCTGTGGGTCCATTTGATTGACGTGCCAAGTAGATGGTATATTAGCGTCACAGGATGTGACGAGTGAATGTCCGAGGTGATGGACTGATGTTCTCCTGGTGACGGACGGTTGGGGTCCGGACCATGGTTGGAGTGCGGACGATATTTTATGGTTGGACGTTTCCAGAGAGCAGTCCTTGTGTAGGTTGGGGGTGCCCCGATGTTGTTGTGGTATAGGTGCATCGGAGTGTTGTGCACGTTCGATGATGGGATTGATCACGATCAATCGATTTGTCGGGTTGAGAGTGCCCGAGAGTACGAGTACGTTGTAGTTTGGATAGAGTCTTAGATGAACATGAGTGACGATCGGATCAGATCGGATGAGTGACAGTTTGGAGACTCGAGGTGACTCTAGATGATAAGTGGTATCGCTGAGTGATGTGAGATACAATGCGAGGACTCGAGAACGAGTCAAGATCAGAGTAGCGCAGCTAAGTGCAGTGGAGCCGGGAGTTGCCGGCTGGTCACGACGGATGTGACCTGTGATGGTAACGGATGGATAGTTATCTGATGCGTTCGGATTGATGTGGTTGATGGGACTCTCAAAAAACTCAGTTTTGGGTATAGGAAATTGAAAGAGTTGACTCTTGCGAGTATTTAAGTCAATATGGGCATAGGTCTGAGGATGACCTATGAGATGGGGTTCGTGCCATTGTGATGGCAGGATCTATAGGATGTTGTCCAATCAGATGCTGAGCAGGATGCCAACATGTGATGTGATAACTCTTAGTGAGGATGCATTTTCAGCCTGACGACTGTCAGATGGAACCCGTCAGAAGGGCAGACTGAAAAGCCATTTGAATGTTAGCTTGGTATTGCTGACCTGTCAAGTGAGTGACAGGCGTGATCGATGAGTGTCGACATGTTGTCTCGAGTGAGACATACGAGCTGACGTGTAGTTCTCGAGAGTGAATTGGAGCTTTGGAGGCTCCGATGACGGTACGTACTGAGGACGATACCGAGGAGTACGGTAGGTGTGTTGGACGTGCACTACTACATGAGTATTCTCGTGTGGGTGCAGCGATCCGATTCGAGGAATAAGGTTGGATTCCACCGTTTAGTTGTGGAATCGGGTCAATTTGAATTTCGAGGGCGAAATTCTTTGAGGGTGGAAGTTTGTGACTACCAATCCCGAATTGATGGGATTAATTAAGGATTAATTATGAATTAGAGAGACTAATCAGAGATTAGGCAAGGATTAGCGGACGTTCGGACGAAATGACGATTTTGCCCATGGAATGGGCAAATCGTAAACTTTTCATTCAGGTGGTCAAATGGACTTTGGCCAATGACCGTGACGTCGTTCGTGACGTCACGAGTTCATAGACTGGTGGCACGCTCGATTCCGACATTCGCGGAGGAAGTTATGATGTTCGGAAGTTCGAGGGCAATTGTGGTAATTTGGGCAAAAAGTTGACTTTTGAACCGAGAGGTCCGATGGCTGAGGACCGAAGACCGTTAAGTAGATCGGGACGATATGAATCCGTAGAGAGGCGGCACGTCGAATTTGGATGTTCGACGGAAAAGTTATGGTTCACGTAAGTTTCGTGGTACTATTGCACGATTTACGAGAAAGACTACTTTTGGACTTATGTGGGCCCAGATCTTTTTGAATTGGCCAATGGATGAGTGACACTTGTCACTCATCCATTGCCCATTCCCTTACATTCATGCACCCCCCCTCCCTTATCTGTTTCATTCATCCAAACCAACCCCAAAACACTTAACCCATGCAACCCATCCCTCACATCACCCATCAACCTTCTCTGATGATCATGAACCATGAAGGAATCAGGGAGAGGAGATTGGAATGATGATGGTGGTGGATGGATCGATTAAGATGAGCTGTTGTAATCGATTAAGATGAGTTGTAATCGATTAAGATGAGTTTATTAAGGTTCTAGGAAGGTTTTAAAAAGTTCTTGGTGGTGGTTGGATGGCTGTGGAAACCGTGGGAGCAAAATGGAAAATTGGGCCGTGAGGTTCAATTCGAACCATGGGTTCTAGGTGGTTTTAGGTCGTTTTGTTAATTAGGAATGATAGAAAACAATAAAATAGGAATTTTAGGATTAATTAGGAGAAGGAGTCCTGGACCGGTCACGCCGGTCCAGTTGCAGGAACGAACCGGACTGGCCGGTCTGAATTGGCCGTCACAAGGACAGGGACGGTCTACAGTGCCGGTGCGTGAGGCCCACCCGCCGTTCCTTCTAGGGGCGTGTGCGGGTGCGTGAGCCGTCCTTTGAGGTTGGTTCCAACATGTAATTTCATCTATTCGATGTAACGAACATTTTGGGACTGGTTTCGTGTCAATCGGTCATCGTTTCGATATAGTTCGGGACGTCCGAAGGTTTAGGTTCGGGTTTAAAAATAAAAGAAAATCCGGAAAATTAAGGGACTTCAATGAGAGGTTATTGAGGCTATTAGTAACCCTCTAAATGAATTTGAACAGGTTCAGGAATCCCGTAGAAGACGTTTGACCCGGGAGACAATTATGGCATGCGTATCGAGGCGCGACTTCGGACGGTCTGTAAGTGGACCTTTCTTTCGAACTTGATGCATGCATAAATGTTTTATAAGTGTTTTAATATATGTTTTGTGATGCCATGAGTGCATTTGTTTGTGGTAGCTTAGGATCGACATAATTGCACGTATTTCAAGGTTTTCGGCTTTATGTCGTACCTTTGCGTACCATGTTTTCAACGATGGCTTAATAAATGAATTTCGGATTTAGAAATATGAAATTGGGCACGAGACCCATTTGATTTAGAACTTTCGGACTTGGTGTCCATTTGATTTGACGAGGAATCGGACCTAGGGTCCAATTGAGCCATACGATCGGACCGAGGGTCCATTTGGTTTATGATTCGGGTTTGAGGCCTAGTTAGTAGTACCATCGGGCTTGATGCCCTGTTGATTTATGATATCGGGCCTGAGACCCATTTAGTTGAGATATCAGGCTTAAGGCCCAGTTGGTTGTGAAATCTGACGTGTTGTCCTATTAGTTTAAGGTTTCGGGCCTAGGGCCCAGTTGATTGTAACATCGGGCTTGAGTCCCAGTTCGATTTGTGAAATGTGTATTCGGGCATGAGACCCTGTTGAGCTGTGGATTTAGGCCGAGGCCTGTGAAAGTGATTTGAATCGGATTCGGGGAATCCTGTTGAGATGAATCGGGTATGAGACCCAGTTGAAATACGTTTTGAGAAAGAAAGAGTTTTGAAAATGAATTATACCCTCCATATGATTTATATGGTCTCCTCCAGACGTCGACCTGGAGAGTCACAATCCACACACCAGAGTGGGCATCCCCATAGGGATCTCGTTCCAAGAGTGGAGGTTACGAGATATGCTGTGGTCCCGAACCAGATTCTGGAGAGATATTTGGACTAGATCCAGATAGAGAGCTCGGACTAGATCCAGAGATTGAGCCTCCTAGATGGAGATTCCTGGGAGAAGACTCGGAGTGAGACCCCGAGTAGTGTACACACTAGATAGATATGATGTCATCGTGACTATATCGGGGATGTGTTTCGTAGGGGCTGTGTGCAGTTGGCATCTTCTCCAGAAGTGCCTAGCATGGGTTATACGTATGTTGATACGTATGAGGTTCTTTGGAAAGTGGTTTTAGGGCGGTGGCCCTGTGTTTTATGATTTAGAAAGTGCTTTGGGGAAGAAACCCCGTGTTCCATGTTTATGTTTTGGAAATGGGTTTGTGGCGGAGACCCCGTATGTTATGTTTGTTATTTCACTGAGAAAGGTTTTGGGGCTGAGTTCCCATGTTTTGGTTTATGGTTTGAAAGTTCTGATTTCGGGTCGAGGACCCAAATGGATTTATGGGCCATGACGGTTTATGGGGCCGGGCACGAACCCTTGAAAGGTTTTGAGAAAATGTTTTGAAATGATTTTATGAATGTTTGATAAACAATTTTTGAATGCATGCATATGCTTTTAGTGAAGGGCATAAAGGTCTTCATGCAAAAAGGTTTTTAAATGAAAATATTATTTTGTCCACTCACGACTTTAATGTTTTAATGCCCTTCAGGTTGATCGCGGATGCGGGCTGTAGTAGAGACGAGACATCACACTCCTCCTCCTACGATCCTGACGCACTCTGATAGCCCCGACGAGCGCTAGAGATGGAATTTTCTCTGGTCTGACACTACGTGTTAGACGGGATCAGGCGGGTCCCACGTTAATCCCAGGGGATTCGGGGCTGGTTCTGACAAGTATTGTAAGACCCATGTCCTGGAGGGAAAGGTGAACGATCCCACATTCCTGCAAGGGGGGAATGGTCTGGGAGAGGATGGTGGTGTGGCTTAAAGGTGTATGCACACACCTATCTAGCACGAGGCCTTTTGGAAGCTCAAGTGGTTGTGGGGGGGATTGGAACCCCAAAGTTAAGCTAGTTGAGGCTGGTGCAATTCCATGATGGGTGACCCCCTGGGAAATTGCACCGTGAGCTGCCGAAAACAAAACCGTTAGGGCAAGGGCCAGGAGGCCCAAAGCGGACAATATCGTGCTAGATGAGTCGGGACCTGACAGAGGAGGGTTCGGTCCTGACAGAATGGTATCAGAGCCAGACCCCGACAGGGAAGTGTGCCAGCGAGGACGCTCGGCCCTAAGGGGGGTGGATTGTAAGACCCGTGTCCTAGAGGGAACGGTGAACGATCCCACATTCCTGCAAAGGGGGAATGGTCTGGGAGAGGATGGTGGTGTGCCTTAAAGGTGTTGGCACACACCTATCTAGCACGAGGCCTTTTGGGAGCTCAAGTGGCTTTGGGGGGGACTGGAACCCCAAAGTTAAGCGAGTTGAGGCTGGTGCAATTCCGTGATCGGTGACCCCCTAGGAAGTTGCACCGTGAGCTCCCGAAAACAAAACCGTGAGGGCAAGGGCAAGGAGGCCCAAAGTGGACAATATCGTGCTAAATGAGTCGGGACCTGACAGAGGAGGGTCCGGTACTGACATCATACATCACGAATCATCACATCAATCCAACTCTAACATCGCAACAAAACTGACATATAGGAAACTCAATGCGATCACAATACTCATACACAGTCAACACTGTGAACCATATCCAAACCATCCTCAAAGCACAAGTACCATACTAATCATCATATCATTATATCACAAGTGCATTACAGGTAGGTCATATAGTACCACTCACTCACTCGATATTCGGAGCCCCTAACTCGACATCCAAGTGAAATACAACTCCGTATCCAAAGCTCGACTCGACGTTTGAGTCACAAACACAATACCAGCCTCAAGATTAGGAGCCCCCGGTTCGACTCCTGAGACTAATCAACCAACAAGTATCATCATATATAACTAAACCAAGTTCAAACCACAGTCACCACCACAAGTCACACATCCAAATATTTCACATCACCAATGCCGAGAAACATACTCATATCACATCTCAATACAACATATCAAATCCACAATCAGAACCTCAGGACTAAGCCCAAAACACAAATTGACACCAATCTCGTAAAACGTGCCATTAATGTAATTTCTATAAAAACCATCTAGAAATCAAATGGAAATCGTAAATACTCCAAGATCACATTATTTCATGTCATAAACCACATTCAATCCAAAGCCACAATCGAAACAAAATCAAAATCATGCAATAAAATAATCATTTAATATAATATTACCGAAAATAATATTAAAACCCCAATCACTCAAACATCATCAAAATCATGTAGAAACCATTTAAATCATGTAAATATCACTCAAACATCATCAAAATCATGTAGAAACCATTTAAATCATGTAAATATCACTCAAACATCATCAAAATCATACAGAAACCATTTAAATCATGTAAATATCACTCAAACATCATCAAAATCATATAGAAACCATTTAAATCATGTAAATATGCATGCATCATAATTTAGGGTAAAGAAAGTCCACTAACACACCGTTCACATAGCCGAATCCCCGTTTGCACACATTTCGGTAATTTCCAGGAATTTCAGAACCTGCCATAAATCACCTCTAAGGGTCAGTAACCATCCCAAATATCTTCTGTTTTAATCCCATAATTTTTTAGGATTTTAAAACGGATTTAAAGCAACACTTAAACCTTCGGACAGTCAAAAATGCCATAGACGATATCTGATCACCTCGAAACCTGCACCAAAATTTCCTTAACATCGAAAGGATGAAAAAACATGTTAGCCTCATCCTAAAATACCCTGGCACGCATCCCTACGTGCCGCCTGAAGCAGCTGCACCTGGATCCTACGCGTCAAAGCACTGTTCATCTCACATGTAACCCGTTCATTCTGTTTTTCGGGTTGCTCAACCCGGCGACCCGACCCAGTTCTAATGCACTGATTTTTCATCATTTTTATGTTCTATTCCATCCTAACTACTCTATATTAACCCAGAAAGAGATCAGTAAGATTAAAGTGTAAGAAAGCTTACTCAAATTGTCCACCAAACGATGAATTAGAGGCCAACATGCACCCTCACTTGTTGGTCAATCCCAGGGTGCAAAGATGAACTCGAGGCCAACATGCACCCTCACTTGTTGGTCAATCCCACCAAACGATGAACTCGAGACCAACATGCACCCTAACAAAGACTTGAGGAAGACGATAGCAAGCTTGTTTCCAAGCTTTCTCATCGAAAACGTGGTCATGCAACCTCCAACCCGAAAGTCCATTCTCGGGTTACCATCTCTCACTCCCTTAATGCATTTCTTTCTTTAATGTAACGGCCTGAAACTTCAAAAAGGGCAAAAATATAAATTCATAAAAGTTTTGTATAAAAATGACGTTTGTACCTTTATGAATAGTGTGGTCAAACGTTGACTTTTTATTCAGAAGGTCAAACGGACGTTGGCCAATGACTATAACATAATTTAGGACGTCGCGAGTCCGTAGACAGGAGGCACGTCCGATTTTGACATTCGAGAAAGAAGTTATGATGTTCGGAAGATCGAGGGTATTTTGGTAATTTGGTTGAAATGGGGCAAATTGTTGACTTTTTATGAGACAAGTATTTTCACGTATTTCGAGGACCATTAGATAGGTCTCGATCTCCTGAATACAACGATAGGTGGCATATGTCAATTGGAGTTTGGACGACAGAGTTACGGGTCTAGGAACATGAGGGGCAAAATGGTCTTTTGGCAACTTTGAAGGGTGTGAACAATTGGATGAGGATATCTGTCCTTACAGTATTAGATATTTTCACCAGGTATTGGGAGATGGGGACACATGGGTAGGTTCTGGTTGGTTCCAGCCAAGTCTCCTATGTTTGATCGATTAAAAGAAAAACAGAGACAGAGAGGGCAATCGTGCATTTGGCTCAGTTGTGTGAGTCGTGTGTGAGCTCAGTGTGATTGAGTGAGAGATTAGGGTGTGTGTTTGTGCCTCTGTGTGTGTGTCCGAGTGAAAAACTGAGTGGAAGTGTGTGAGAGTGAGAGAAACATAGAACCGTGAACAACCCTGCAACCACCGTGAAACACCAAAGGATCAACCTTTCGTGAACCTTGTCTATGGTGGTGTTCAGTGAGCAAAAAATGAACCTAGGAACTCAAACCCGTGACCGGAAGAGTTCGTAGTGGCCAGGAACAGAGAGGTGGAAATTCTGGGTTTTTGTTTCAAACTTGAGAGGTAAGAAACAAGGCCTCATTTTGTCTTTTAGTTAATCAAATCGATTCTAGACTTAAGGAAAAACCTAAAGGTGAAGAAAGGATCGAAAATGGATTGAAAACAGACAAAAACCAGCCTCATCGGCACAGTTGGACTGGGCTGGTCTGGACCGGTCTTAATCGGGCTGGCTGGAGGTTGACGATGATGAATAGTAATTGCGCGTGGCTCCGATGCACATCCCCTTTGGGCGGCGCGTGGGGCTTCTTTTGGGGAAGTGTTCAACATGGTTTTCACTCTAATCGATGTAACAAACATTTTAGGATAAGTTTCGAGTCGATCGGACACCGGCTCGGGGTATTTTTACGTGTCCGAAGGTTTAGGGTATAATTTAATTACGTTTAAAAATCCCGAAAAATTGTGGAAATTAGTGTGAGCTTAATTGGGATATTTGTAACCCGAAATTACAGTGTTGACAGGTTGGGACATTACTGAGGCATTCGGGGAGCGTGCAGGACACGATTGACGCGTTCGGACTTTGTGAGTGGACTTTTATTCTCTAACCGAGCATGCATAACTATTTTTTATCCACTTATTCCATGTTTCCAAATATAGTTTCATGCTTTTGATTACGGTATTTCTGCTTTACATAATTGCACGCTTTTCAAGGTGTTTCTTATATGTATATGTATTTCGACACGTAGTTCGAGACTATGGCTTTATGCTATGATTTGATCATAATTCCGATGCTATGATTTTGGGATTTGAATTATGTCTTCATTCCAAAGGTTTAGAAATGGATTTTGAAAAGTGATTTTAGTAAACGTGATTTCTGTTTTGGAATCAAATTTCGGAAATACGATTCAGGATTAGGTTTTGGAACTTGAAAGTGGATATCTGAATTTGGATTCGGAATGATGATTCCAGATGCAGAATTGGCTTCGGAATGGTGATTTCGAATTCGGATTTGGAAATGGTTTCAAAATGGTTTTTGGATTAGATTTGCTGGATCTGGTTATTGGGTTTAAAGACCCAGATAAGATATGTGACGGGGGCGGGCCCAGATTGGGTTTAAAGACCCGGATTGAGTTTAAAGACTCGGGAGTTTAAAGACTCGGATATTATGATTTTTCTTCATAGGATTATTGAGTTTAAAGACTCTGGAGTTTAAAGACTCGGATTATATTGAGGCCTGGATTGAGAGTAAAGACCCGGAAATTCTAAAAAAGAAAAAATTGGAAAAATTGGAAGGAAATGACGATTTTCCCCCTGGAATTGGGCGAACGGTTGACTTTTGATTCGAGCAGTCAAATGCACTTTAACCACTGACTGTGACGTATTTTGGGACGTCACGAGTTCATAGACAGGTGGCACGTCCGATTCTGACATTCGAGGAGAAAGTTATGATCTTCGGAAGTTTAAGGGTAATTTGGTAAATTGATTAAAAAGGGTTAGAAAGTTGACTTTTTGATCGGGACCTTGTTTGGACTTTCCATAAGTACTGTTGGATAGGTCTCGGGACGCTCAATCCGTAGAAAGGTGGCATGCGTCAATCGGAGTTCGAACGTGAAAGTTATGGGTCTGCGAAGGGTAGGGGCATTTTGGTAATTTGTTATGGCAAGGTCAAATTGATCTTTTTACATGTTTGCTGACTCATCGGGGGGCATTAGCCGTGCTTAGACATCTGTCCCTCAGTATTTGGATGAGACTTGGTTAGTTTGTGACATCTGTCACAATCAAATGTGGGTTAGTGGCAATTGGAGATCAGGTTTGAATTAACAAAACTGTATGTGTGTGTGTCGTGTTGAAGAGAAAACAGAGCAACAAAGTAGGAGAAAAACCATAATTGATCTCACTTGATCGATCTTACCAGTAACCAAAACAAATTGAGAGGATATCCAGAGAGGAAAACAAAGAGAATTAAACGGGGAACTATGAACCTTGAACCCGTTGAACCTAAACCCAGAAAACCAGAATACCTTTGAGGAACCTTAGGATCGAATTTGATGTTGTGGACGTTTGTGAGTGAAATTGATGTTAAGTTTAGCTTCCTGGGATTGAGACGAGTCGAACCCAATTAAAATTGAAGGAAATTCGATGTGTTTTGCCTTAGAACATAAAGAGGGAGAACATTGGATTTTCGAGCTTGAGTCGTGGAATTGGGGACATGGAACCATGAAATTGATCGTGGAATTATGTTCACTAGGATCCCACGATGCTTACGCATCAATTGAAAGAAAACATTAAGAATTTGTGGAGATTGGAAGATGAACAGTGTCCTAGTGTTCTTCGAATTCGAGTTCAATTCGATTGGCTTGAAGTAAGGTTTCATGTAATTGAGTTCACATAACCTAAATTAGGTCTATAACGAAGCTAATAGACTGTACAATTGTGCAAATGGATGCAAAATTGATAGGAATCAAATCGGGTCATTGCACAGGTTGCAGGACCCGTTTAACAGAGAACCGGGTTGGGACGACGACTGTAGCAGTTACTGTGTAGGCGCGTGGGTTTCACGCGCAGCCACTCTCGGCGGCGCGTGAGGGTACGTGGGCCCGATGCCCGAGGTGAGGTCAACATGACTTTTGTTCTATGCAATGTAACGAACATTTTGGCGTTGGTTTCGAGTCAATCGGACACTGTTTCGATATTGTTTCGAGGGTCCGAAGGTCTATGTTATGTGTTTAATTAATATTTAATTCTCAGAAAATTATGGAGAATTAGTATGATGTTAATTAAGTCATTAGTGACTCTGAGTAATGATTTTGGACAGGATTCGAGATTCTTGGAAAATGTCAGAAATTACAGAAACGCATGCAGCTCGGAAAGCGAGCGGTTTGGACGGTGTGTGAGTGTACGTTTGTTTTATAAACTGCTATGCATGCATAGATAAATGTTTTACATGATTTATGGCATGATTTTAATTGCAATGATTTGATATGATTATTTACGGGATTTAATGATTATTTTAATCGGTGTTTTGGACACGTTTTTCGAGAAACTGTGAAATTACTGTTTTGGGCGAAAGCCTGGGATTTGAGATTGGTTTTGAGTCGGAAAATTGATTTGATGGATTTGAAATGTTTTCTGGATATATTTTATGGATTTATATGAAAAGGGAAACTGAGGAAACGATTGTACGGATTCGCGTGAAATTGATGATTTTGGGCTAGGCCCGGGATGGTAAAAGGATGTTTGGAATAGTATTGTGAGTTAATGATTTTAATGATAAAATGATGGAATTGAATGATTTTCGGATATGATTTTATGGATTTACGTGCATTGAATTATTTAATGATTTTACCGATTTACGAGAAATGAGAAATGAGATTTGGGCATGTGGCCCTGTGATAAATGGTTTTAACATGGTTTTAATGATGATTTGATTGTGTATTGATGTTGATGCTCCCAGATGTGTAATTCCTGGGTAGACTTCGGATGTGTAATTCTTGAAGTGACTCCAGATGTGTAATTCCTGGAAGGACTCCGGATGCGTAACTCCCGGAGGGACCGGATGTGTAATTCCCGGTGAGGCTGGATGTGTAATTCCCAGTAGGATGACGACTCTGGATGTGTAATTCCCAGAGGATCCTCAGATGTGTAATTCCCGAGTTATATGCTTTGCTGTATGATAAAATGGTTTTATAAAATGATTTAAATGGCATTTTGGCTTGAGAGTCGGGATTTGATGTTTTCATGAGATTTGGCTAGAAAGCCGGTGATGTTTTTCATATGTTGATTCTATGCATGCATGGTTTGATAAACTGGAGGGTAAATGATGTATTTTGATAAATGTGTTTTAAATGATATTATCTTTGTCTACTCACAACTTTCCTGTTTTTGATGACCGTCCAGGCTGTGGTACGAGACTCGGGGAAAATCGAGAGGCGGAGGCATGAGCAGAAATCGATCCAGTCATCCCTTGTCTGACAGGTGCTGAGAAGAAATTTCAAGGCTTCGGTTGACTTGTCAGACCGGAGCAGGACCGGTTATCAAAGTCCAGTTGGGACAGGTCCTGTCATTGAGTTTAAAGACTCAGATTACTATTGAGTTTAAAGACTCAAATAGATCCAGCAGGTTCGATTAGTTGATGTTATATTTAGCTTTTCATGCTTTTATGTTGATTTTCCATAACGATTGCCATACGATTTGTATAGTTGTTTTTCAGATACTTAGTTATGAATGCATGTTTTAAAACGGAGGGTGAACCCTGGTTTACTTTTAAAACTGTTTTTATAACTCTTATTTTTAGTCCACTCACACTTTTATGGTTTTTAACACCCTTCAGGTCGTGGTGCGAATGTTAAGGATAACGTCGAGGGAGAGGCATAAAGTTTTCCCGTTGCGCGTGTAGTCAGTTCACAGTAGGATTTTATTCTTATCTTGTACTGTTAACTATGCTCATGCTACTGTTGACTTGTTGTATCGAAATTTCTCCTTGATCTGACAATGTATGTTTTGCGGTTATTACGGTTATTTTGGTCATTTTGAGTTCGGTTGTCAAACGGGAGCAGGGTTCGTCCCGGTTATCGAGGTGATTATCGGGGTAGGTCTTGTCATTTAACCATAAACTTATATATATATATATATATATATATATATACCTATCCTCAAATTTTCGTTCAATCTTATTTTTCTGCCTTTTCTTATCACTTCCTTAAACTCTGCTAATGTTGTTGTTGGATTCATTTTGAGAACAGACTAGAAACTGTAATATCAATTTGCAATATCATATCTCTATTGCAACTTACAAGTTTCCTATTAAATAATTTTGAGCATTTCTGTATCATTTTACAAAATGAGAAGCTTCAACAAGATTTCAATTAGGTTGGGAACTTTTGACATATTTCTCGCTTCGTATTTTTCTTTTTATGATTGCGTGATTGTTGCTTCTCAGAGGTGGTATTTAAATTATGATATATGTTTGTTTCTAAACTTATCAACCTTTTCCCCCCTTTTTTCATGAATTACCTATCTCTTTAATGGCTTCCAATTTTTTCGCTTCTAAACTGATTAAATTGTCCATGAGATTGATTGTGGGTCTTATTTTTTTTTTCACAAATTCTTTGTTTTGTAGCAACATTTTTTCACGACATGTCTTGTTGCCTTCAAGCTTTCCAATAAGAAACAAGGCACTTTCAATCTCTGCCTTCCATATTTTCCGTGTCTAGGTAAAGCTTTCTTCTTTCGATAATTTCAATTTATGTCATTTGGAATTTGGATGTTGGTTGAATTTTTATATATGTTTGGAATTCACTTTAATTTAGATTGTTAATGGGTTGATTGGATTTTGCTGTTAATTAGAATGGGTTGATTGAATGTGGATGTTTGGAATGGGTTAATTAGTTGAAATGAATGGTTAATTGATTGGGTTTTGTTCATTTTTTTTTTTTGCGATTTTAACAAAGAAATTTGGAAATTGGTAACCTTTGTCATCTAGGATTTAGAATTGATTCACATTATTTCACGTTTTAGCTAATTTTTGGTTGGTGAATTTAAAATTAGTGCTCATGCGCACAATGTTTGAAACTGTGAATTACAAAGTTACAATTTTTGATTGTTTTTAAGCTTTTCGTTTTAGCTGAATTTGAGTTTCATAGGGGAACTGAAGCAACCAATTGGTGGATTGAAATCTAGCACAACGGTTGGTGGTACCAATAGTGGAATGGAAACAAGGTACATATATTATGTAGAAGTACATACTAGTTGGCATGAAGTAATGTGGTCTTTACTCCATACCCATTAGAGTGTGTTGCAGGTGGTTGTGGTGCATGGAATTAAGCAACAAAGGAGTGTGATGTAAAAGCCCGTGTCCTGGAGGGAACGGTGAAAGATCCCATATTCGTGCGAGGGGAATGGTCTGGGAGGGGAATGGTGGTGTGCCTTAAAGGTGTAGGCACACACCTATCTAACACGAGGCCTCCCTTGGTTGCGCTGGTTGAGGTGTTATCCCAGTCGTGTGGTCTTGGGGTCAAAACCCAGTGGACGCGCATTAGAAGGAGTTTCCCAATGGTGGGCTGGGCTGGGACAATATGTAACGACCCATTCTAGAAATTGGGATTAGCTTAGTGATTAATGACGAATTAGTGAAGATAATCGGTGATTAGTTGGATAATTTCGGACGGACGGCGCAGAATGACGATTTTACCCCTGGAATGGGAAAAATTGTTGGCATTTCGTTCGGGCGGTCATATGGACTTTGACCGATGACCGTGACATAGTTCGGGACGTCACGAGTTTATAGACAAGTGGCACGTCCGATTCCGACATTCGAGGAAAAAGTTATGACGTTCGGAAGTTCGAGGGTATTGTCGTAATTAAGTTAAAAAGAGGGAATTTGTTGACTTTTCACATGACAAGTATTTTTCAAGCAATTCGAGGACCATTGGGTAGATCTCAATGTCCTGAGTACAACGACAGGCGGCACGCCGTCATTGGACGTCGGACGGCTTAGTTTTGGGCCTAGATAAGTGACGTGTAAAATGGTAATTTGTACATGAGAAGGGCAAAATGGTCAATTGGTTTCATTGGGATTTGTGCTACTCGTGTTTGAAAACACATGAAGTTGCACGGTTTTGGGGAAAAACAGAGGTAAACAGAGTGAGCCGTGAGGAACCCTCCAATACTTCCTCCAAGCTTCATCCATGTTGCCTACCGTGTGAAGGGAATTGATAGAACAACTGGTGAGGAGTGTTGTGGTCCTCTTACAAGCACTGTCGTGCACGGTGCTGGTCGGAAGAAGGTGAGAACAATGAACCTTGGTTTTGAATTCGAACTTGGATTTTAGTTTAGGACACAGATACCGGTTTTAATTGATTAGGTGGTGATCTGGAAGGAGAGACATGTCTGAGGAGAAGGGAAAGATGGCCTGCCGTGGACTGGTGGCCGACAAACCAACGCGGTAAGTTTTAGTTAAATGTTGAATATGGGTTTTTAGGCCTTGTCGATGATTGCTAATGTTTGGAACATGCTAAGTGAAGGTAAACAAGTCGAGTATGACAAAAGTTGAGGCTAGAGGAGGACAGAAACCATTGAAGGACTTAAGTGCAGAGCCTGGTGTAAATTTTGAATCGGGAAGGTAAGGTTCATGTCCTAAATTCGTGATTTTATTAACTAGATCGGTTAGAATTAATATGACGAAATTGAATAGATTAAAAAGAATGGGAAAAGATGGAAAATTGGACAAATTAAGAGATGAACCAGTTGCACCGGTTCGAGTTACATAAGCCGATCTGAACCGGGCCTGAACCGGGTCGACAGCGAGTTGGCACTGGTTTCGAGTCGATCGGATATCGTCTCGATATGTTTCGGGATGTCCGAAGGTTGTAGGCCTCGGTTAAAAATAGTTAAAAATTCAAGAAAATTACGGGGCTTAAGTATGATCATTTTGAGGTAGTTAGTAACCTTATTATAGGATTTGGATATGTTCGGGGAAGTCGGTGATAGCAGATTAGCCGGGAACGGCATAAGTGAGCGCGTATCTAGGCGGCGACGCTAATGGTCTGTGAGTGGACCTTGATTTCAAACCTATGATGCATGCATATATTTTTTATATGTTTTCTATACGTGATTCTATGATTTGATTTATGATCTTGATGGTTTACAGTTTTGCACGTTTTTCGAGGTATTTACGAAATTCTACGTTTTATGAGATTTCGATCGATATTGTGATTTGAACATGACTTTAATGATTCGATTTCGGGATTTGAAATAAGATTTGATTTCAAGGATTTGAAATGGATTTCGAAAAAGTGATTTCGGGCTTGGAGCCCTGTTCAAGAGATTTCGGTTTTGAAACTGGATTTTGGAAACGAGATTTCGGATTTGGTTTTGAGACTTGGGAAGGAAATTCTGGATTTGGGTTTGGGCTGATGGTTCCGGATGCTAGCTTACAGAATCATTATTTCGAATTCGGATAAGGATTTTCTATGGTTTTCACTGTTGGTTGAAAAATGGTTTTGGGTTTAAAGACCCAGAAAAGAAAAGAAAAACCGTTGGATATGGTTTTGAGTTTAAAGACTCGGTAGATCGAAGGGGGGATGACCCTAGATTGATATGTTTTGAGTTTAAAGACTCGGTGTATGTTTTGAGTTTAAAGACTCGGTGATTGTGATACCCACCGAGGCCTGCGATTGTGTTTTGAGTTTAAAGACTCGTTGATATCCCGGGAAGGCCTGATTATTGCGCATGATTTTGAGTTTAAAGACTCGGGCGCACTTGAGATCCAGCAAACTCGTATGATTGATGTTTTTCACTGGTTTTCAGATGTTTTGGGCAGTGGCCCGGATGATTTGGATTTCATGATTTTTGGGACTGAGTTCCCGTACTTTGAGATCGATTTGTGATTTTGGACTGAGGCCCTGGATTTGAATGACGAATTTGATTCGGGTTATCGATAATGGTTTTCGTTGATGGTTTTTTATGTGAAATGGTTTCATAACATGTATTGATATGCATGCATTGGTTTTTGTGTGGAGGGTAAAAATGTACTTTTCTATAAACTGTTTTATAAACTTATACTTTATTTTTGTCCACTCACAGTCTTTTCATGTTTTTGATACCCTCCAGGTTGTTGCGGTACAGGTTGTTGATAAAGAGAGACGGGGACATCACACACGCGGTCCACAGTAGATTCTGCGCACTCTGGGAATTCCGGAAGTTTTGGAACGGTCAGATCGAGAATCCCTTGTCTGACTTACGTGTCACATGGAGGTTGGACGTCGATTTAGCCTTCGTGTCATGCGTAAGTGAGATGGGAGCAGGACTTAGCCCTTAATCCAGGGGGATGGGGGTGGGTCTTGTCAAATTGGTATCAGAGTAGGTTTCGTGTGCTCTGCGCGAGGTTTGTTTCCCAGAGTCATTTGTTCGTCGACTTGGGTATGGTGATGCTACTGTGAATGTGATGTCTCGACACGGAATAGCTTGTCATCAACCTGGATGCGATAGTGATAGTACGTTCGTTAGTAGTTAGTTGGCGACGATTTTTAGTGCCAGGGTGATAGTCGCTCGATACGCGGTACGAGGTATGACGTACGTCGGCTTAGGGCTGGAACGGTTAGTGCGTTGGCGCTGGTTATGCTTGATGGTTGGACCATAGGGTCGGAGATACGCCAGTGGGATTAACCTGGATGGTAACCGTTGAGCTACAGATGTGTAGGTTGGTAGGCCTGTGGGGCCCGAGAGTAGCCCGTTGAGCTTGTGAGATACGTGGGCCAAAGAGGCCGGTTGACGGTGGCCTGTTGGGCCAAATGGTGTTTGGATGATGACAGTATGGACTTGTGACCAATGGTCAGATTGTTCAAGCTTGGACTTGTACAGCTACGAGTAACCGGATGCCTTGAGTGGCAAGGTTTAGGAACTACTTTGAGATTCGAGGGATTCCCCCCTTGCGATGGATACTGGTTTATGTTTATAAGTAGAGTTACGGTAAGGAATGGTCTTAGTCGGGTATGACCACCTGAGTGGTACGGTGGTAGTGAATCAGTGGTTGTCGCGGGTTTGGATACCCCGGATAACGAGGATGATTGGAGGAACCATGTAGGGACAATCAGTTTGGATTGTTCGTACCTAAGTAAGAAACCCCAGAGGTGGTCCTGAGTCTGGAAACTGTAGGGTTGGCATTTATGGTATGTAGTTGTTGTGGTTGGGCAGATTTACGGCTGGATTGGAGATGGTGCTGCTAGGTGCGGCCGAGGTAGGGAATGGTCGGAGGATGACTTTGGACGAGTCCAGTGTTGGGTGCTCATAGTGTTGGATTACAAGGGAGGTTAGTTCCCCGACCCGAGCGAAGGTTAAGGGTTTGGCTCGGTAGGGGCAGAGGCTCGGGACTGGGGTACTGTGAGTCCTAGAGTAGAGATGATATGCCACAAGATGGGATGCTTGTGAAAGGTCGGATGGACACATCGTGAGTTGAGGCTGTGACCAGGCGTGTGGTGCCGGTGTCTAGTAGGAGGAACTGTTAACCAAGTTGGGATGTGTGATGACCCTTGGTAGGTCATGTTTGGGACAAACGGTCATGATACCGTTAGGTTGATAAGAGTGGCGCAGCGGAAGCGCAGTAGACCTAGGCTTCATGTTGGAGCGGGCTAGGTCAGTATGGTCGGGTTGACCATGAGTGAGGTTGGTTTTAGTGGACTCCCCTGATGTGTTGGTGAATGTCGGCAGATGGCGAGGTTGGCACTGGGTGAGTGGCGACTTCGAGGGTAGTGACAGAAGGAAATGGGAAAGGAGTGACTATAACTGATCGATGTGAGGTTATTGAAGAGAACCCACAATCTAGATGTGCGGTATATAAGATCGGTTGGATTTGAGGCAGTAGGTTGAAACCTAGTCAGTAGGATCCACTTAGGAGTGAGTGGATCAGGATTGGATCGTTCTTGGATTGAGTTATTATGGATCAGGAAACTGGTGTGCAAGACAGAGGTTGGGAATGTTGGGCATGCAGTGAGGAGATTGCTCTGTCTTGTAAGAGTGAAGGTGGCTGGATGTCTTGACTATCTTGGAATGGTGTAGGAGGAGTGTATTCGTTTGTTGCATACGTATGGGTAGTGGACTTGGATCTAGTGCTGGTCTGCCCTGTGTACGTAGTTGATATGGAAATTTCATATTGAACGGGAGACTCAGGAGATCGGGAGAACCTGAATAGATTTGAGTTAGAGTTTCCTGGAAACCTTGTCGTTCAGCTAACTGGTAGGTTTAAACCGATGGACTACAAAAGTGAAGCGTGTTTGGCCTTTCGGCAAGTAGTAATCCTTATGGTTTTGAGGAAGTTTGTGTGCCTGGAGTTTTCACTATGAGGGTGACAGGTACTGACACGACCCATCCCAATCCCCCCGGGATTACCACAGGATGTGACGTGCTCCCGTCTGACACGAAGTGTCAGACAAGGGATAATCCAACGCCGCTGCCCCTACGGGCATCCAGAGTGCGTAAGGATCGGTGGAGGAGGCATGCAATGTCCCGGTCCCCGGCTGCAGTCGCATCCGCGCTCAACCTGAAGGGCAATAAAAAAAAACCAAAAGCTGTGAGTGGACGAAAATAAACAAGTTCGAAAAATACATTTTTTTACAAGACATTCATGCCCCTCAGTAAAAAACATATGCATGCATCAAAAACCAATAATCAAATATTTATTTGAATTAACCCTTAGGGCCTTAGCCCGAAAACCGCAAACATAGTTTCAATCCAAAATCAATCCAAAAGTTATTTCATAAATCCCGAGGCACATGTTTATTACTTTACCATCTCTGGCATCCCAGATGCCTAGCGTCCCAGACGCTTCACGTCCCAGACGTCATATCTCACGGTATTAAGCGACGCGTGCTGCCCGGGGTCTCACCGGGTCCATATCTCTGACATCCCAGATGTCTGACGTCCCAGACGTCATATCATAGCAATCCTGCTCCTGAGTCACTATACGGTCCGGCCGCTCCGTACAATGACCCCTCGCAGGCAATGTACCGTGACTTCCCCAGTGTCCCAGACACCTAGAGGAGACCAATATATATCCTCGTATCGAGATGGTTTTATGGAACACATTTTATTATTCGTTTTCAAAATATCACAAGGGCCCTGCCCCGAATTTCCATAAAACCGTCATAAGTCCAATTATTTGATTATTAAATCAGAAATCATTTATTCTATTTCATTTTAGGGTCCCTGACCCGAAATCACATATATAAATTAACTGGGCCCCTGGCCCGATTTCTTAAATCAACTGGGCCCCTGGCCCGAATTTACTTTATCCAATCCGTAACTGTTTCATAAAATCATATTCAAACCACAATCATGGAATTCAGTGCAAATCCGGAAAACCTCGATTTACGCGCAAACCCGTAAATCGCCTCGAAATACGCAAAACCACATAAATTCACCAATATCCAAATCAAAGCATATAAAACCAATTACCACAATCACGAAACAGTTATGCATGCATAGAGTTTATCAAAACCAATGTCCACTCATAGACCATTTAACCGAGCGCCTCGATACGCGTGCCACCGGCCTTCCCGGGCCTCGTCACTAACACCGGGACTCCCGAACCTATTCATGTCGCATTAGAGGGTTACTAACCTCCACAATAACATCCTATTCAAGTCCCGAAATTTTCCCGAATTTTTAAGTATTTTTAAACCCGACTTAAAACCTTCGGACATTCCGAACAATGTCGAAACGGGGTCCGATCGACACGAAACCAACGCTAAAATGTCCGTTACATTGTGTAGATTATTTCCCATGCTGGACACTTCCCCATTGGACTCCCCACGCGCCCCCACGCGCCGCCGCAAGCGGCTGCGCGTGAAGCCCACGCGCCGCAACAGTGTCATCGTCTATCTCTGGTGAACCCGGTTCACCAGGTTCAGACCGGCGTTCACGGTTCTCTGGTTATTTTAGGTGGTTTTCAGTCCTAATTAGTCCATTAGATTCGTCCAATCATAATCTATTGATTTAGCTAATTGAATCCCGAAGATTGAGCCCGTTTCTACCCTTCCAAACTTCGAATTTACAGCCCGTCAAAGCCCTGTTTCGACTCTCCGCCACCAGAGGTTCCCCCCATCACGGCGTCACAACCACAAGGTTCCTAGGGACCTAAGGAGTCCAAACGAACCGACAGAAACCTTCGACTTGCGCCCAAACCTCACGACTTAACGATTGAACCAAAACGGTAAAACAGAGCACCCAGAGGGAAAGTGAGGATTACCTGCCTGCCGTCCGCCACCGTGCTCTCCGCCGCATCCTACTGGGTTCCAGAGTCGTCCTAGCCTCCCCTCGGACCAAATTGGTTCCACTCGATTACTCCTAGCTGCACCACCCAGTCAACCCCTCTCGGTTTTTCCTGAGAGCATACTCACACACAGAGGCTTGCCCTCACACGATACTCAGCCAACATCACTCACCAGTCTGCCTGGCCGCTCACCCTTGATCGCAGAATCACACAGAACTCTCACAGACACGCAAGGGCGATCAATTGCTCACGGTTCCCATCTCTCTGTTTTCCAGTTCAGACACAGTCCGCCAACGCTCCGAATCTCTCACTCAGTCCTTATCCAAAGTGAATCCCCTCAGCTCACAACTCAGCTAATACGCACAATGAGGACGACAACTCGTGGAAACAATCTCAGACCCACTGGGAATTTGCTTCCTGCAAACTGAACCTCAACGGAATTTGAAACCACCCGTGCACTGTGCACGACTGATCCTCCCAGTTCCACTCAACCACGATTCCACTTCCTCAATCCTATTTAACAATTAATGGACACATTAAACCATACCCCACTTCAATTTCAAGGTTAAACAATGCCCCCCGTGCACTGGTCGTGTTTCCCCATTCACGGTGCTACAGTGCCCGTGCAGCAGCCCCCGTGAAATTACCATTCTGCCCTTGTGCAGAAAATTACCAAAATGCCCCTCACGCATCCATGCCAGTAACTCGGTCATTCGGACTCCGATTGATGCGTGCCGCCTGTCTACGAACTCAGGGCATCGAGACCTTCCTAACGGTCCTCGGTCCTCGGCCATCGGTCCACCCGATCAAAAAGTCAACATTTCCCCTTATTCGTCCAAATTACGAAAGTGCCCTTGAACTTCCGTACATCATAACTTCCACCACGAACGTCGGAATCGAACGTGCCACCTGTCTAAGAACTCGTGACGTCCCAAACTACGTCACGGGCATTGGTCAAAGTCCATTTGACCGTCCGAATAAAAAGTCAACGTTTTACCCACGACCAGGGGCAAAACGGTCATTTTGCACCGTTCGTCCGAGTTCGCCCAACCAATCACCGATTAACCCTGCTAATCATGATTAGTCCGTAAACTAATCCCGAATTCCGGGACGGGTCGTTACAACCTTCCCCCCTTAAATAATTTCGTCCTCGAAATTACCAAATATCCTTATTCCATATCCAGCTCGTGGAAAACATTTCGATCTCACACCTGTGTACACTTGTACACCCACCAAACTTGTCCGTACTCAGACGTCCCATCACGGTTTCTCACCGTACCGACCACACTCGACCACCGCGAGTGAAATAGGTCACCTGATCCTTGTGAATATTGCCTGTCAATTTCACCAATTAGCTGACTCTTTCAGCTTGTCGGTTCATTCCCAATCATTAAATATCTGACGTCTGCTCCCCCCTGGGAGTCACCAAAACACACATGTCAGTCCATGCTGACGCGACCAGTCAAACTGTCACCACTAAGCTTTACCACTCCGATAACGCTCCAACCATCAGTCAAACGGTGACGACACCTCATACTGCCACTCGCTCAAGTAGCGTAAGATCAACCCTATGATCTCATCTCGCAGGGCAACCCCATCCTGCGACATATACCCATCTCAAGTCCATAACTGTCAATTCCCTCAGTGGATCATAACGCTGGAATTATCTCGGCGTGATAACATCACGCAAGGCCACACGTAGTGACGCAGTCACCAACTCACTCATCCTGAGTGTACGTATACCGTCATCATACTCAATCGGGTGGTGTAACTGACACACATTGAATACTAGCCAATCAGTGATCGCACATCTCCACACTGGGGTTCACTAGCCATCCGGGGTTAAGAGCGCCTGCTCACAAAATTTCAGGACCCAACAAACATAACTCTGCCCAGTGCATAGTATTCAATGTCCAGTTCACACCCACCACCAAATCCAATGGTGTCGGAACTAAGCCGGCCACCACACACAAAAACATACACCACTGGTACCTCACATGTACCGTCACCAGATACCACTCGGTCCGTCCAGTACCGATCCTCGTACACCGTATAGGATACGTACGTCCATCCGCCAATAAGCCCACTACATGGCCCACAGTCAATCGTAATCCGATATTGGGGTTCTCTTGTCCAGTCCTAGACTAGACAAATCGTTCAACTCAACTCAACACCGAGTCCCAAATCCAAATCCGAGTTCGAATCCACAATTTCATAAGAAATCCCGGATCCAAACCCAAACATCATACCTTAACCCATTTCCGAATCCGAATCCGAAATCATTATTCCGTAAGCTAGCATCTGGAATAATCATTCCGTACCCAAATCCAGAAATCCAGTTTCAAGTTCCGAAATCGAATCCTGAATCGTCACCCAGAAATTCGATTCCAAAACCCGAAATCTCAACCACGTCTACCCAGACGCACCAAAACCGAACCTATTGGTTACCTATTCAATCCATTCGATTGACTCCATAAGGAAGCCAATCCCAACATCCACATATCTCAAAACCGACCAACTAGACCTTGTGGAAAAACCACACACTCACAGGTCGAATCCTCGAGTCATTGCGTAAGCATTCCAACACACTCGAGTACTCATTAACTTCGAGAAGAAGTTCAGTCCAATTATTCCCGTATCCAAACATGTGACAGAGCGATAAGCTCTTCACCTAACCTCACCCAAACGGTCACAATTCAAATCCATCACCACGTCACCAGACGGGTACCATTACGATCCCAGATCGTCACCATGTCCAATGTCCATTACAATCCAGATCCGTCTCGGATCCACACACGCTCACGTGGCTAGGAATCCACCTGGAATCCGATCGTAGGGTCCCGCACCCCCAAGAGTCCTAGTCCACCACACAACACTTCTCCAATTATTTCCACATACAATCATACATTTACCATGGGACACAACAACATTGTGGGTCACACCCAATTACTTCGTCTCAGTCCTTGTCGTTCCACCCAGGAAGATCAAGGATAATCCAAATACATGAAATCATCATCCATCCTATGTGAGTGCAAACACAACTCACAGCACTCACCATACCAAGTGATCCAACACCGTTTGCTACCAAGCGGAACATGAGAAATCTCATTTACCCAACTTCGAATTATGCAACTCCACCTGGTGACCCAGACCACACATGGGTCCACCAACCCATACACACTCAACATACCGATAACCACAACAGCGTCTGCCAGGGCAGAAAATAAGAAGTCAAACCTAATGACTTCAAAGTACCTATTACCAATGCGAAAACGAGCACTCCTCTCGTCCGCAATCACAACTCTTCTCGAAACCAACGTTCCAACCCTGTTGGGAACAGACATACTCCCAATGAGATGTCAAGTCCAACCACTGGACCTGCAACGTCCTCAACTCACTTGGACAACCACGTGTCCGCAATCAATCCAATACTCAGACCTCACGTCCGACAATAACCATTTATGCCCACATCCCGATTCCGAACAGGAATCACTCCACTATTTTTGGAACGTGCATACATTACCGCCTTCACCTCACATATCAACCTTTACGGATTCAACCCTCAGGTTCCAAGTGATTCATAATCACAAAATCTCACATCTATACCACCAATGGTTTTCCTCGTCTTTTCCAATTCCAGTCATTTCCATGCACTTTCTGAGGATATCAACAACACCCAAACATACCAATCTCGGAGTCGACAACAACCCCCCAAACCCACCAATTCTCATGGCATAGGGAACATCATCCCTAGATTCCTCTTGTCTCAACATACCGTTATATCCACCAATCACTTGTCGTCTCGACACTGTTGGGACCCTATCCCAACACCTCACAACCTGCACTAGATCCTATCCAGTTCATGACTCAACCACCATTGAGTCGCAGTTACCGATCATATGTCCATCAGGACAGAGTCACATCCCATCTCGTGGCTCACCACAATCTCAATCACCAACACGAGCACCAATACTAGTATCATCAACACTTGCCTCAACACACAGGCATCCTAACATCCACACTCACACACGAACACCCACACTAGTAAAGATGTGCAAAGTTGATACCCTGGATCTCCGTTCATACCGAACGATGATCCCGTATCAACACTCGTACCTCCCAACTATGGGTACCCCCAATTTGACCATCCGCACATCAGTATAATGAACGTTCCCTGAACGTCCCCCGATCCTCAAGAGTTAAAACCACACCAAACACCCTCGATAGCTAGTCATCTCGACACAACTGTCGACCAACAGTCATCGCTTGTCGAGATCCGTATCCACACCTCACACTAGTATTCGATCCAACACGCAATTCCACATCGTATCCCGTAACCGTACCCGTGGATCGAATCCCAAAGTCCCGACTAGACTCTTTAGAGTCATCCACATGGTCATCCATGACCTCAGCCGCTCATCGCAACACAAGTTCTCATTTAAAGTTCACCTTTCCAAGTCCATCAATTATAACTTAGGGTTTCACAGTCACTCCCTAGGGTTCCACCGAACCCAACTGCCTTTTGCAGTAAAATCCACAACATGACCGACCCCGCGGTCCCGACATCGATAGACGTTAGATCCAACCCAATCGTCAATTCATCGTGGGTTTCTCCACGAAGGTCATCGGCCAATTCCGATGCACCAACACCCTGTACACTAGCCAAAACTACCAGGGTCCATAATTTAGACCATTACTTAACCGAATTTCACATTTCCCAAAATTACCACTCAAATGGGGTCTCTCGAACCCAGTTGTGCCCAGCAGCACCACAATCCATTACCACATGACCAAACCTACGGTCCCACATTACGAGTTCATCGTACACAACCCCGCTTGGGTTGAATCGCATTAACGCACGGCGTACCAGGCCAATCGCACACTATCCACTGACCGGGATCCAATCCCGCCAACCATCCATCCGACTACCCTAACCATCAGGTTGATGACGAACTGCAGCCAACAAGGGACACCACATCCTCGCCATGCGCGCACAAAAGAGTAACCCTGCTCTAATACCAAGCTGACATGACCCATCCCAATCCCCCCGGGATTACCACAGGATGTGACGTGCTCCCGTCTGACACGAAGTGTCAGACAAGGGATAATCCAACGCCGCTGCCCCTACGGGCATCCAGAGTGCGCAAGGATCGGTGGAGGAGGCATGCAATGTCCCGGTCCCCGGCTGCAGTCGCATCCGCGCTCAACCTGAAGGGCATTAAAAAAAAAACCAAAAGCTGTGAGTGGACGAAAATAAACAAGTTCGAAAAATACATTTTTTTACAAGACATTCATGCCCCTCAGTAAAAAACATATGCATGCATAAAAAACCAATAATCAAATATTTATTTGAATTAACCCTTAGGGCCTTAGCCCGAAAACCGTAAACATAGTTTCAATCCAAAATCAATCCAAAAGTTATTTCATAAATCCAGTGGCACATGTTTATTACTTTACCATCTCCGGCATCCCAGACGCCTAGCGTCCCAGACGCCTAGCGTCCCAGACGCTTGATGTCCCAGACGTCATATCTCACGGTATTAAGCGACGCGTGCTGCCCGGGGTCTCACCGGGTCCATATCTCTGACATCCCAGATGTCTTACATCCCAGACGTCATCTCATAGCAATCCTGCTCGTGAGTCACTATACGGTCCGGCCGCTCCGTACAATGACCCCTCGCAGGTAATGCACCGTGACTTCCCTAGTGTCCCAGACACCTGGAGGAGGCCAATATATATCCTCGTATCGAGATGGTTTTATGGAACACATTTTATTATTCGTTTTCAAAATATCACAAGGGCCCTGCCCCGAATTTCCATAAAACCGTCATAAGTCCAATTATTTGATTATTAAATCAGAAATCATTTATTCTATTCCATTTTAGGGTCCCTGACCCGAAATCACATATATAAATTAACTGGGCCCCTGGCCCGATTTCTTAAATCAACTGGGCCCCTGGCCCGAATTTACTTTATCCAATCCGTAACTGTTTCATAAAATCATATTCAAACCACAATCATGGAATTCAGTGCAAATTCGGAAACCTCGATTTACGCGCAAACCCGTAAATCGCCTCGAAATACGCGAAACCACATAAATTCACCAATATCCAAATCAAAGCATACAAAAGCAATTACCACAATCATGAAACAGTTATGCATGCATAGAGTTTATCAAAACCAATGTCCACTCACAGACCATTTAACCGAGCGCCTCGATACGCGTGCCACCGGCCTTCCCGGGCCTCGTCACTAACACCGGGACTCCCGAACCTGTTCATATCACATTAGAGGGTTACTAACCTCCACAATAACATCCTATTCAAGTCCCAAAATTTTCCCGAATTTTTAAGTATTTTTAAACCCGACTTAAAACCTTCGGACATTCCGAACAATGTCGAAACGGGGTCCGATCGACACGAAACCAACGCTAAAATGTCTGTTACATTTTGTAGATTATTTCCCATGTTGGACACTTCCCCATTGGACTCCCCACGCGCCCCCACGCGCCGCCGCAAGCGGCTGCGCGTGAAGCCCACGCGCCGCAACAGTGTCATCGTCTATCTCTGGTGAACCCGGTTCACCAGGTTCAGACCGGCGTTCACGGTTCTCTGGTTATTAGGAGGTTTTCAGTCCTAATTAGTCCATTAGATTCGTCCAATCATAATCTATTTATTTAGCTAATTGAATCACGAAGATTGAGCCCGTTTCTACCCTTCCAAACTTCGAATTTACAGCCCGTCAAAGCCCTGTTTCGACTCTCCGCCACCAGAGGTTCCCCCCATCACGGCGTCACAACCACAAGGTTCCTAGGGACCTAAGGAGTCCAACCGAACCGACAGAAACCTTCGACTTGCGCCCAAACCTCACGACTTAACGATTGAACCAAAACGGTAAAACAGAGCACACAGAGGGAAAGTGAGGATTACCTGCCTGCCGTCCGCCACCGTGCTCTCCGCCGCATCCTATTGGGTTCCAGAGTCGTCCTAGCCTCCCCTCGGACCAAATTGGTTCCACTCGATTACTCCTGGCTGCACCACCCAATCAACACCTCTAGGTTTTTCCTGAGAGCATACTCACACACAGAGGCTTGCCCTCACACGATACTCAGCCAACATCACTCACCAGTCTGCCTGGCCGCTCACCCTTGATCGCAGAATCTCACAGACACGCAAGGATGATCAATTGCTCACGGTTCCCATCTCTCTGTTTTCCAGTTCAGACACAGTCCGCCAACGCTCCAAATCTCTCACTCAGTCCTTATCCAAAGTGAATCCCCCCAGCTCACAACTCAGCTAATACGCACAATGAGGACCACAACTCGTGGAAACAATCTCAGACCCACTGGGAATTTGCTTCCCGCAAACTGAACCTCACCGGAATTTGAAACCACCCGTGCACTGTGCACGACTGATCCTCCCAGTTCCACTCAACCACGATTCCACTTCCTCAATCCTATTTAACAATTAATGGACACATTAAACCATACCCCACTTCAATTTCAAGGTTAAACAATGCCCCCCGTGCACTGGTCGTGTTTCCCCATTCACGGTGCTACAGTGCCCGTGCAGCAGCCCCCGTGAAATTACCATTCTGCCCTTGTGCAGAAAATTACCAAAATGCCTCTCACGCATCCATGCCCGTAACTCGATCATTCGGACTCCGATTGATGCGTGCCGCCTGTCTACGAACTCAGGGCATCGAGACCTTCCTAACGGTCCTCGGTCCTCGGCCATCGGTCCATGACTACGCCCAAACTACGCATTAATTTAAACACGTAATTTGAGTATTGTGCAATTTAAACCCTTTTTGTGTAGATGTAGTATTGGTAAATAGGGATCGTTCTTAACCGGGGAAATTAGGGAACATTAATAATGTAATTTAAGCTAAAGACAACACTAACTAAAAATTAAAATTCAAATGTTCATGCTAATTAGAACTTACAAACCATAGAGTAGTTTCATAGACAAAACCCACACTTTTACGTAAGTAATTTCGAATTAACAATCACATTAATTCTAACATTTTGCTCATAATAAACCAATCACGAAATCCTACCTTCATCATCTCAAATACTTACATACATCTTTCAATATTATAAATGCATCAACCATTAATGTGCGTCAAACATCAATATGCTTCAAACATTTACAACATGATTAACTTAAGTTTATAATTAAATGCGCCGACAGCGATCAACATTTAATCTCTTCAATTCTACTCTAAGTGCACCGACAGCGGATAAAACACTTAACATCAAATTGAAGTTTAAGCACTAAAACATATGAAGTAAAAGAAATTCAAAAAGTAAAACACATGGAGATTGCATTCTTACTTACAAATGTTAGAAAGAAAATACCAAGAACAATAGTAAAGAAGAAATGAAAATAACATAAAAATAACATAAATTACGAATAAGAATTAAAAGGAAACTAATTAATAAGAAAATCTACAAGAAGTAAAAATGGTCCAAAAAAATGTCTCTCAAAAGAGAGAAACAAAAGAACTACAATAAGAAAACTAAAAACTAAGCAAAATGGAAGAAATGGAGCTAATGGGGGACTCCCCAAATACATGAAATGACCTCCCTATTTATAGAGGGAGTGCCACAATTGTTTAATTAAAAGTACAAAATTAAAATATAAAAATAGCAATAAAATAGTACATGAAGAAGTGATGGAAATGATGAGATTGGGTGGGAAAAGATGCTGATTTTGGGGCAAATATGCTGATTTTAGGGAAAAGTGGCTGATTTTGGGGAAAAATTGCTGATTTTGGGGCAAATATGCAGATTTTGGGAACTATTGGGGGCTGCTGGATTTTTGGCTTGGGCTGCTGGATTTCAGCAGCTTCCCACCGAATTTCCTTGCGATTTTCGGTGGTTTCTCATATTTCGTCCATAATTTCTTCGTTATAATTCCGATCGGGACGATTCTTTCACCAAAATGCTCCAAATTCCAAGCTTTATTTATTTCTACAAAAATATCACAAAATAAATTAATTTGTCTAATTATTTATTATTTTAATATTAAAAGTCAAGTATAAATGGTATAAAATAATATAAATTAACGCTTATTTGAGGACCTATCAAATACCCCCACACTTAAACTTTGCTAGTCCCTAGCAAATACTAAAATTAAACTACGAATTCAAGACAAGTAACCCTTAACCATTTGTCTCAATATTTCATAATTATAATCATGACATAAAAGATTTTCACTTAAAACATTTAAGCATATGGAATTCGAGAGTTAATACATGGTAACAGAATGTTTCAACAAGTAAGATAATGAGTAAATATGGTGAAATGGATCTCTGCATGAATAAGACAAGTATGAATCAACTCACAAGGATATGCACTCATAAATTCACTCAATTTGTGAGGGTTTGTGTTTACACTCAAAGTATGTGAGAGATACTCACATAATCGAAATGAAGTACTTTTGCAAAATCTCAAACAAACACCTCAAGATAAAAACAAAACATACTTGCGCAAATGAACCAAAACCATAAGCTTACTCAAGTGATTAACTCAACTAATCAAAATTTACCATCTTAAGGATCATAAGGTCTTTACGAAGGTTGTAATGGGGCTAAGTTTCGAGGCAAGGAAAATATAGCACAAGTGATGCTCAGTTCGTTCCAAGACTCAATAGACTCCCAAAACGTATCATAGCTTCCCAAACTTAGTGCAATGATGTCAGTAATCCATCCCTTCGAACATAGGCCTAATTCCATCATGTTGGGCCTCACAATCATTATTTGTGTCGGATTTACAAATGTCAGGGACTTAACTCAAACATTACATAACCAAACCTTATTACCTTGATCGATACTCAACTTTTTTTTTTTGATTTTTTTTTTATATCAAGGTAATAACATGTGTCAATAATACAACAAAGCTTGAGTCGGTAAATCCAAATAATTCACATAAAAGTCTTTTCAACATCATTATTTTCTCCTTACACAATCTTTATATCTTCAACCGAGTTCTTGGAACAAGGGTAAAGGATGTCTATACTAAGCTCAAGTGTTTAGATAATCATGGTGATGAAAGAAAGGCTTAATGTGGACTCAAAAGGGTTAAAACTAAGGGGGTCGCAACTTGTGCGCACAAAATAGGGAACATGGATATTTGAATTTGAGGTGTTAACCCTAATGCCTTAATCATATCCAAAATCAGAGAGTTTATTGACTTAAAAGCTTTGAAAATCACATTGAATAAGTTCTAGTACTCTAGAGTTCATAAAAAACTATGACAAGCAGTTATGAGGCATATGTATATCAATTTAAACAAAGAACTTATGAATCACTCATCAAAGATGTATATAAAGTTCTAAAGCTCACATAAGGTTCATATGATTCATACTTATCTTATCATGCTCGTTTATATGCCAATTTACATGCATTATCTTCAAGTTATAACACTTAATCACAAAATATTAACAAAAAAATTCAAGTTGTAGTGATCATCTTTATAGCCATAACATATTCATTTCCGTTCATTTATATCATTGACAAGTTAAATGGCAACTTAAGACTCATAAAAACACTAAGTTAAAAGATTCAAGAAAACAAATTTTTTTTTTTTTCATTTTTTTCACCTCATTTTTTTTATATATATATATATTTTTTTAATTTTTTTTTTGAACTCAAAATTGTAAACCATTCCCCCACACTTAAATTCTACATTGTCCTCAATGTAGGAAAATACGAAGAAATTAAACATAGAATCAAAGTAAGGAAGATGATTTACGAAAATAATAGGTAAATAAACAAAATAAAAGAGAGTGAAGGGTATAAGGATAGCAAATCTGTATTGATGACTCCTTCACATCCCGGGAACACATTGGGTTGCCTCCCAACAAGCGCTTGAAGTTTAACGTCCATCCAGCCTAGACAGAGATGCAAGTTAGTTAGTCAGAGATGTACGTTAGTCAAGAATGCAAGTTAAATATGCAAATTGAAGTTAAGGATGCAATTTGAGTTAAGAGATGTAAGTTAGAGGAAGAGTGCAATGCAAGTTAAACTAAATATGCAAGTTAAATGAAAGATGAAATGCAAGTTAGAATGAAAGATGCAAGCTAGTTAAACTAAAGATGCAAGTTAACTTTGTCATGACAAATAATGTAAATTAAGATATAAACAATATTTACATGTCGGGTGAAGTCAAAGATATATATGGTTCACATAGCTTCAAAGTTTAGATGGAGACTAATACGTTCGTGCGGCCCAAGTAAATATCTTGGATTAATTCAACTGTTTGGGCAAGTTCAAAGGTGACCAGGTTAGAAAGAATACACATAAGAGGCATGGCTAATTTCTTAGACCCAAAACCCGTTATGAGTACCGTCTCTTGTCCTAGACATCACCCTCGAAAATTTCTTACTCCAGAGGAATTAAGATGACTCAAGTGTTAACAATTACCGTGGGTGAGAGTTAACAAAAGAGTCTTCGCCGATAAAGATCAAAATCTAAACTTCGAAGCACAAGTGATCTACATATAGCCGAGACTAATGCATGAATGCAAGAACTATGTACAAGTATGTTTTTATGCACAATTTACAAATATAACATGACAATTTACGTATGAACAATTTATACAAGTATGAACAATTTATTTACAAGTATGGTTTCATTCACAAGTAATGATATTTACAAAATAATTTCTCATTAACAAACTAACATATGTATAAGATTTATTTAAATTTATTTAACAATTTAGATTTACACTAACACAAAGTGAAGATAAGAAAGTTTTTTTTTTAATTAATTAAATTTTTTTTTTCGGAATTTAAAAATTAAATAAATGAAAAAAAAGAAATTTTTTATTTTTTTTATTTTTTTTACGAATTTTATGTTTTTTTTTAAAAAAAATTAATAATAAAAAAAATAAAAATAAAAATAAAGAAAAGTGAATATTTACCATAAGCATTTATGAACAATTAAAAAGAGTGAACATTATGTACAAGTATGAACAAGAATAATATAACAAGTAAGAGAATTATAAACAAACATAAATGAAAATCTATTATGAACAAGTATGCATGTATACTATGAAATATAAAAGTTATGAACAATTTATGAACAAGTATAAAAGGTAACAAGTAACATATATACAATATTTATTTACAAGTATGAATTAACACTAACATAAAGCTAAGATAAGATTTTTTTTTAATTTTTTATTTACTTTGATTTTTTTTTTAAATTTAAATTTAAATTTTATCAAGACATAACCAAATAAATAATTACATAAGAATAAAATAAGTGTAATCAAAAAGTTAATGGAATAAAAAGTTAATGAAATAAAGTTAATGGAATAAAAAGTTAGTGGAATAAAAAGTTAATGGAATAAAATTAATGGAATAAAAAGTTAATGAAATAAAATTAATGGAATAAAAAGTTAATGAAATAAAAAGTTAATGGAATAAAAAGTTAATGGAATAAAAAGTTAGTGGAATAAAAGGTTAATGGAATAAAGTTAATGGAATAAAAGTTAATGGAATAAAAAGTTAATGGAATAAAAAGTTAGTGGAATAAAAAGTTAATGAATAAATTTAAAGTTAAAGGAATAAAGAAAAAATTTATGGAATAAAATTAAAGTTAATGGATTAAAGAAAAAGTTAGAAAGTGTAAAGAAAACAAAAAATAAAAGTAAGGAAAAGTGAATATGTACAATATACATTTATGACAAGTATCAATTTTAATATGAACAAGTAAAAGTAAAAGTAAACAAATGAAATTAAATTATGAACAAGTATCAATTTTAATATGAACAAATACAAAAAAAAAATTATGAACATTTATGAACAAGTATAAATTAGAAATTAAGAATAAGTAAAGTATGAGCATTATAAACAAAAATAATAAGAACAATAATAAGATGGATAAATATAATATTAACAAAAGTAAAATTTATAAACAATTATAATATGCACAATTTATATACATACACTAGCAAATTAAAAATGATTTTCAATTTCCCCGGCAACGGCGCCAAAAATTGACTACGCCCAAACTACGCATTAATTTAAACACGTAATTTGAGTATTGTGCAATTTAAACCCTTTTTGTGTAGATGTAGTATTGGTAAATAGGGATCGTTCTTAACCGGGGAAATTAGGGAACATTAATAATGTGTTAGTGGGAGATGAATAAAAGAATAATGAATTAAAGAATTAAATAATTAAAGAATTAAAGAATTAAAGAATAAAGAATAAAAAGGAATCAAAGAATAAAAAGAATAAAAAATAAAAGAATAAAGAATAAACAGGAATCAAAGAATAAAAGAATTAAAAGAATAAAAGAATAAAAGAATAAAAGAATAAAAAATAAAAAGGAGGGTTTTGAAAAGATTTGTAATTTAAGCTAAAGACAACACTAACTAAAAATTAAAATTCAAATGTTCATGCTAATTAGAACTTACAAACCATAGAGTAGTTTCATAGACAAAACCCACACTTTTACGTAAGTAATTTCGAATTAACAATCACATTAATTCTAACATTTTGCTCATAATAAACCAATCACGAAATCCTACCTTCATCATCTCAAATACTTACATACATCTTTCAATATTATAAATGCATCAACCATTAATGTGCGTCAAACATCAATATGCTTCAAACATTTACAACATGATTTACCTTAAGTTTATAATTAAATGCGCCGACAGCGATCAACATTTAATCTCTTCAATTCTACTCTAAGTGCACCGACAGCGGATAAAACACTTAACATCAAATTGAAGTTTAAGCACTAAAACATATGAAGTAAAAGAAATTCAAAAAGTAAAACACATGGAGATTGCATTCTTACTTACAAATGTTAGAAAGAAAATACCAAGAACAATAGTAAAGAAGAAATGAAAATAACATAAAAATAACATAAATTACGAATAAGAATTAAAAGGAAACTAATTAATAAGAAAATCTACAAGAAGTAAAAATGGTCCAAAAAAATGTCTCTCAAAAGAGAGAAACAAAAGAACTACAATAAGAAAACTAAAAACTAAGCAAAATGGAAGAAATGGAGCTAATGGGGGACTCCCCAAATACATGAAATGACCTCCCTATTTATAGAGGGAGTGCCACAATTGTTTAATTAAAAGTACAAAATTAAAATATAAAAATAGCAATAAAATAGTACATGAAGAAGTGATGGAAATGATGAGATTGGGTGGGAAAAGATGCTAATTTTGGGGCAAATATGCTGATTTTAGGGAAAAGTTGCTGATTTTGGGGAAAAGTTGCTGATTTTGGGGCAAATATGCTGATTTTGGGAACTATTGGGGGCTGCTGGATTTTTGGCTTGGGCTGCTGGATTTCAGCAGCTTCCCACCGAATTTCCTTGCGATTTTCGGTGGTTTCTCATATTTCGTCCATAATTTCTTCGTTATAATTCCGATCGGGACGATTCTTTCACCAAAATGCTTCAAATTCCAAGCTTTATTTATTTCTACAAAAATATCACAAAATAAATTAATTTGTCTAATTATTTATTATTTTAATATTAAAAGTCAAGTATAAAGGGTATAAAATAATATAAATTAACGCTTATTTGAGAACCTATCAGTCCACCCGATCAAAAAGTCAACATTTCCCCTTATTCGTCCAAATTACGAAAGTGCCCTTGAGCTTCCGTACATCATAACTTCCACCACGAAAGTCGGAATCGAACGTGTCACCTGTCTAAGAACTCGTGACGTCCCAAACTACGTCACGGGCATTGGTCAAAGTCCATTTGACCGTCCGAATAAAAAGTCAACGTTTTACCCACGACTAGGGGCAAAACGGTCATTTTGCACTGTTCGTCCGAGTTCGCCCAACCAATCACCGATTAACCCTGCTAATCATGATTAGTCCGTAAACTAATCCCGAATTCTGGGACGGGTCGTTACAGGTACACTATGTTGTTGTGGGTTGGACTTTGGGTGTTGTAGAGCATGACTTATACCGCTGTGTTTGATTAGTGTACGTATCATGGGGTGACATTGGATGTACGTGAGGATATACTCTACGAGCCGTGTTTGTGGTATTCTAAAATACCTTTGTTTCCTCCAAGGTTCGTAGGGTTGTCCTTGCGTGTGGTTGGTGGTATGCACCGTGGTTCTAATTGGTGGTAAATGGTGCATGTACTTGGAATGTGTACGTACTGGTTCTGCGGTGGTCAGAACCATGCCGATGTAATTGGACGTGTAGTGTGATGTTCCAATAGAAGTGTTGGTAATCAGCTTAGTGTCGAGGTATGTTGTGAATAGATGGATAATTCACGTAGTTCCGTTATGATGGATTTTGACGGAGCATGTGCGCCGGAACAGGGTGATCCTGAGTGGTTGATTGACAAGTTTCAGTGCCGAGATGAGCTGGATGATCCGAACCATGAGTGGCTGGTGGGACCCTGACATGGAAATGTATGCTTATGGTTAAACAGGTATGTGCTATGGTCCGGTTACAAGAGGCAGTGTGGGACGTGGTTGGTGTTCCCACAGGTTGACTATGTTGGTGGTTAGGGGAACCACTGGTGAGATGATTGGTTGAATTAGGGGATAGACGAGTACGTTGTGACTCCAGTAGGGTCGACGCGGATTGCTGATGGAAGTTGTATGGAATGACGTATAAATCTTGATGCTTAGGAGTACCGAGACCAGTAGATGTCGTCTTGTGAATAGGTGTATTTGGGATTTGTGTTTGGCGACGACGAACTCGCAAGTGGTACTGGGACATTGGTACGAGGTACGCTCGACTCGAGAAAGAGTCGGAAGTACTGAAACTGATGGTAATGGTGTCGTGGCATACCTAGTGCTAGTAGAGCCATGACGGCTAGTGTGATGTTGGAAGGATTTCTGGTGAGCCCAGTACGATTGGAATGATTTCCAGAGGGACGAAAATTTGGCTGAGTTGATACCCTTGGTAAGATGTGGTGACAGTTTGGGGGCACTATCAGGATAAATCGTATTGGTAAGTGTTGGACACCAGGAAGGAAACACAGGTGTGATACCAGTTAAATTTCCCCCAGTTACTTACGATGCGGAATTTCGGGGACGAAATTCTTTAAGGGGGGTAGATTGTAACGACCCGTTCCAGAAATTGGGTTTAGCTTAGTGATTAATGATGGATTAGTGAAGATAATCAGTTATTAGTTGGATAATTTCGAACGGACGGTACGGAATGACGATTTTACCCCTGGAATGGGCAAAGATGTTGACATTTCGTTCGAACGGTCAAATAGACTTTGATCGATGACCGTGACGTAGTTCGGGACGTCACGAGTTTATAGACAGGTGGCACGTCCAAGTCCGACATTCGAGGAAAAAGTTATGACGTTCAGAAGTTCAAGGGTATTATCGTAATTAAGTTAAAAAGAGGGAATTTGTTGACTTTTTACATGACAAGTATTTTTCACGCAATTCAATGACCAATTGGTAAGTGAAGGGTAAAATGGTAATTTGTACATGAGATTTGTGAAGGGTAAAATGGTAATTTGTACATGAGAAGGGTAAAATGGTCATTGGACGTCAGACGGCTTAGTTTTGGGCCTAGATAAGTAAAGGGTAAAATGGTAATTTGTACATGAGAAGGGCAAAATGGTCAATTGGTTTCATTGAGATTTGTGCCAGTGGAAAATGGACAAGTGGCTGTCTAGGGGTGGTTGTTTGTTGAGATTTGGACACATGGTCCTTCTCTAGAGGTCTGTGGAACCCTTCTAGCCGACCTACTCGTGTTTGAAAACACATGAAGTTGCACGGTTTTGGGGAAAAACAGAGGAAAACAAAGTGAGCCCTGAGGAACCCTCCAATACTTCCTCAAAGCTTCATCCATGTTGCCTACCGTGTGAAGAGAATTGAGAGAACAGCTGGTGAGGAGTGTTGTGGTCCTCTTACAATGTAACGACCAGTCCCGGGAGTCGGGATTAGCGAAGAGATTAGTGACGGATTAGTGAGGTTAATCGGTGGTTAGTTGGTTACTTTTGGACTTTATGCGTAGAATGACGATTTTGCCCCTAGTTTGGGCAAAATGTTGACTTTTCGTTCAGGCAGTCAATTGGGCATTGACTGATGATAGTGACGTAGTTTGGGACGTCACGAGTCTGTAGACAGGTGGCACGCCCAATTCTGACATCCGAGGAGGAAGTTATGACGTTCGGAAGGTTAGGGGCACTTTCGTAATTTGGTTAAAAGCAGGGAAAAAGTTGACTTTTTGAACGACAAGGTTTCTTCCCGCGAACCAAGGACCGTTAGATAGGTCTCGACGTCCTGAGTACAACGACAGGCGGCATGCCTTTATTGGACTTCGTACGGATAAGATATGGGTCTAGATAATCGAAGGGCAAAATGGTAATTTTGCAAGGTAGGGGTAAATTGGTCTTTTGGCTCTCTTGGGATCTGTGCCTAGTACCTATGGGACACTTGGCTGCCTGTGAAACACTTACCCACAGGAAAAATGACACATGGCCTACCTCTAGAGGTCTGTGGAACTTTGTTTCACCTACTAAGAGGGTCTCAAAACACTGAAATTTGCAAATTGGTTGCTCGGGTTCTGAGAACAGAGACAAAGATATAGAGCAGGGGTTGAACATCCATTCTTACACCAATACAAAACATTCTCGTCCCAAACCAATGACCCATGAAGGAAAAACCTAAGGGTGAGAAGTGGACGGTGGAAGTCGTGGTACAGCTCAACGGCGGGTCGAGGGAAAAAGCCCAGTGAACCCGAGACGCCCTGTTTCACAATTGGAAATGGCAATCATGTTTTTGTATCGGTTGGATTACTTTTATTGATGGGAAGATGATGCTCGAAGTCTAGGGGATCGATTACGACTAGTTTGGAGCTTCCAGGTGAACGGTAGGGTCGAATTCCCGCACAACCTTAGTTTAAATTTGAAAATGGCAACTTATGTTTGAGCAGTTAATTTGTGATTTGGTTAATTGAGGAAGTTACTGATAGATGTAGGGAAGCTTTTGGAACTATAAGCAGAGCTCGAAGAAGGGTGGAACGGTGGCAGAACCCAATTGCACGAGGCGGGTTTGATATTGGTTCAGGAAGGTATTAGTTAAGCCTTGAAGTTGTGTTTTTATTAGCTAACTTAGTTAGGTTAGTTGGGACGAAACTATTAGGCTAATTAGGACTCAAAACGTACTGGAGTTAACCCTGAACCGTGACCGTTGGTTTGGTCGAACCGGGCCGGTCCAAACCGGATTTGATGCAAGGAGGAAGACGATGAACAGTGGCGCGTGGCTCCCACGCGCAGCCCCTTTGGGCGGCGCGTGAGGACACGTGGGACTCCTTTTGGGGAAGGTTCCAACACGATTTTTAAATTATTCGATGTAACAAACATTTTGGCGCTGGTTTCGAGTCAATCGGACATCGTCGCGATAGTTTTCGGGATGTCCGATGGTTTTAGGGCTCGGTTAAAAATAGCTAAAAATACGGGAAAATTATGGGGCTTTAATTTGACCTTTGTGAAGTAGTTAGTGACCTCTTTATGGGCTTTGGACTGGTTCGGGAAAGCCGAGGATGGCGAACTGGCCGGGAACGGCGTAAGTGCGCGCGTATCGAGGCGACGTCGGAATGGTGTGTGAGTGGACTTTGCTTTCTAACTCTTGATGCATGCATATATGTTTTTATATGTTTTCTATACGTTATTCTATGATTGGAATTATGATTTTAATGGTTTATGGTTTTGCACGATTTTCGAGGTATTTTACTGAATTTCACGTTTTACGAGGTTTCGATTTCTCTTGTCATTTGACGATGGTTTTAATGCTTTGATTTCGGGATTGGAAAGTTGATTTGATTTCAAGGTTTTAAAATGGATTTCGGAAAAGTGATTTCGGGCTTGGAGCCAGCTCTTGTGATTTCAGAAAGGATATTTTGGATTTGGTTTTCGAGGTTTGGAAAGGGAATCTGGATTTGGGTTCGGGACACTGGTTCCGGATGCCGGCTTACGGAATCATTGTTGCGAATTTGGAGATGGATTTTCTGTGGTTTTCATTATTGCTTGAAAAATTGTTTTGGGTTTAAAGACACGGAAAAAGAGAAAAACCCACTGGATCTGGTTTTGAGTTTAAAGACTCGGATTGATTGACGGGGGGAGGGCCCTGGATTGATGTTTTGAGTTTAAAGACTCGGTATGGTTTTGAGTTTAATGACTCGGATATGATAGCCCCCGAGGTCTGTGATCGTGTTTTGAGGTTAAAGACTCGGATATCCCGGGAAGGCCTGGATATTTGTGCATTGTGTTTTGAGTTTAAAGACCCGGGCGCACTTGAGATCCAGTAAACTTGTATGATTGATGTTTTTCACTGGTTTTCTGATGTTTTGGGCAATGGCCCAGATGAAGTGGATTTGACGATTTTTGGGATTGAGTTCCCGGAATTGAGATTGAATTGTGATTTGAGCCTGAGGCCTGGATGATACTAGTTTTCAAATGGTTTCATGGATGGTTTTTGATTTGAGTGGTTTTATGACAACCTTAGATATGCATGCATTGGTTTTTGAAACGGAGGGTATAAATGTAATACTTGTTTTATTGAAATGTTTTTAAACTTATTCTTTATTTTTGTCCACTCACAGTCTTTACGTTTTCGATATCCTCCAGGTTGTTGCGGCACGAGCTGTTGGTCGAGAGAGACGGAGACATCACACCCGCGATCCACAGTAGTTCGGATGGCTGGATTCGAGAATCCCTGGTCCGACTTACGTGCCACATGGAGGTTGGACGTCGGATTAGCCTTCGTGTCATGCGTAAGTTAGACGGGATCGGGATTTAGCCCTTAATCCTGGGTGATTAGGGGTGGGCCCTGACAATTTGGTATCAGAGCGAGGTTCCACATGTTCTGCACGAGGTTTGGTTCCCAGAGTCGTAGGTTCATTGACTTGGGTGGTGTGATGCTACTGTGGATGTGATGTCTCGATGCGGAACAGCCCGTCAGCAACCTGGATACGATAGTGATAGTACGTTTGAAGTGGTTAGATAGCAGCATTTGAGGGTGCTATTCGCTCGATACGCGGTGCGAGGTAAGACGTATGTCAGCTTAGGGCCGGAATGGTTAGTGCGCTGGCGCTGGTGTTGGTGTTACTTGATGGATGGACCGTAGGGTCAGAGATACGCTAGCAGAAGTAACCTGTAAGGTAGCCGGTGAGCTAGGGATGAGTAGGTTGGTCGGCCTAGGGGCCTGAGAGTAGCTCGTTGAGTTAGTGAGATACGTGGCCGAGGAGGCCAATTGATGGTGGCCGGTTGGGCCGGATGGCGTTTGGATGTTGATCGGATGGATTGGTGACCTTTGGTCAGTTGGGTTGAGTTTGGAATTGTGCGGCTACGAGTAGCCGGATTCTTTGATGGCAGGGTCTAGGAACTACTGTGAGACTCGAGAGATTTTTCCCCTTAGTGATGGTCTTAGTCGGGTGTGACGACCCGAGTGGTAAGGCTGTAGTAAACCAAGGGCAGTTGAGGGTTTGGATAACCCGGGTGACAGGAATGATTTAAGGAACCCCGTGGGTAGTGAGAAGTACCTAGGGAAACCGTGAGCTGAGGTTTGTGGTATCTTAGTCCTTGTGGTTTGGGCCGACTTACGGCCGGATTGGAGACGGTGCTCCTAGGTGCAACCGAGATAGTGGTTGCCTGGTGCACGACTCTGGACGAGGGTTCGTATGCCGAGCAAGGTAAGGATGACCATGGGTAGGTCATGAACCAGGACGAACGGTCAGGACGCCGTGGGTTGTTCAGAGTAGCACAGCGGAAGCGTGGTTGTGATCTGTAGAAGATGAGGAGCCCTACGGCTAGTAGAGTTAAGTTGGGAAACTTGTGGTTGAAATACCTGGATTTGTACATCTTTTCGTTGGATCCCGGGGTAAAGTTTAGGATGTTCCCTGGTGACTTGGAGTGACGAGATTGAGGATTACGGTGAGTTTCCGTTGAAGGATGACGGAAGGAGAGGGGAAAGGAGTGACTATAACTTATCGATATGAGGTTATTGAAGAGAACCCACAATCTAGGAGTGCCTTTAGGACTTTGTTGATTTATTCCGACAGGGTGGTCGGAGCAGTAGTTGAGGACGTGAAGGCGAGGTAGTGACTCCGTGGGTAGGATTCTCCTTTTGGATAAGTAAGCAGGACTGGATCGTTTTGGGTAAGAGTTTAAGTTAGGTTTACCTACCGACCAAGAGACTGGGAGTCTGGGGAGGAATTTAGTTGGTTTCCGGAGGGTGTAGGTGGTTGTACGTGAGGATGTACTCTATGAACTCTCTGGGTACTCTAAATGAGGTTTTTTAAAATATATTTGTTTCTTTTCATAGAGTTTTCCCTTGCATACACCATGAAGTACGGGACAAAAGGTACGTTCGACTTGAGAGAGCGGCAGAAGTGTCGAACTGGTAGTAAGAATGTTGTGTTATACCCAAGGTGGAGATGATAGGTTGGAACCTGTCAAGAGCAGTTGGTATTGTTTCAAAGTTGACCACAGGACAGGAGATCCCAGGTGTGAGGTACGAGCAGTGGAATTTCGGGGACGAAATTCTTTTAAGGAGGGTAGATTGTAACGACCCGTCCCGGGAGTCGGGATTAGCGAAGAGATTAGTGACGGATTAGTGAGGTTAATCGGTGGTTAGTTGGTTACTTTTGGACATTAGGCGTAGAATGACGATTTTGCCCCTAGTTTAGGCAAAATGATGACTTTTCGTTCGGGCGGTCAATTGGGCATTGACCGATGACTGTGACGTAGTTTGGGACGTCACGAGTCGGTAGACAGGTGGCACGCCCGATTCCGACATCCGAGGAGGAAGTTATGACGTTCGGAAGGTTAGGGGCACTTTCGTAATTTGGTTAAAAGCAGGGAAAAAGTTGACTTTTTAAACGACAAGGTTTCTTCCCGCGAACCAAGGACCATTAGATATGTCTCGACGTCCTGAGTACAACGACAGGCGGCATGCCTTTATGGGACTTCGTACGGATAAGATATGGGTCTAGATAATCGAAGGGCAAAATGGTAATTTTGCAAGGTAGGGGTAAATTGGTCTTTTGGCTCTCTTGGGATCTGTGCCTAGTACCTATGGGACACTTGGCTGCCTGTGAAACACTTACCCACAGCAAAAATGATACATGGCCTACCTCTAAAGGTCTGTGGAACTTTGTTTCACCGACTAAGTGGGTCTCAAAACACTGAAATTTGCAAATTGGTTGCTCGGGTTCTGAGAACACAGACAAAGATATAGAGCAGGGGTTGAACATCCATTCTTACACCAATACCAAACATTCTCGTCCCAAACCAATGACCCATGAAGGAAAAACCTAAGGGTGAGAAGTGGACGGTGGAAGTCGTGGTATAGCTCAACGGCGGGTCGAGGGAAAAAGCCCAGTGAACCCGAGACGCCCTGTTTCACAATTGGAAATGGCAATCATGTTTTTGTATCGGTTGGATTACTTTTATTGATGGGAAGATGATGCTCGAAGTCTAGGGGATCGATTACGACTGGTTTGGAGCTTCCAGGTGAACGGTAGGGTCGAATTCCCGCACAACCTTAGTTTAAATTTGAAAATGGCAACTTATGTTTGAGCAGTTAATTTGTGATTTGGTTAATTGAGGAAGTTACTGATAGATGTAGGGAAGCTTTTGGAACTATAAGCAGAGCTCGAAGAAGGGTGGAACGGTGGCAGAACCCAATTGCAGGAGGCGGGTTTGATATTGGTTCAGGAAGGTATTAGTTAAGCCTTGAAGTTGTGTTTTTATTAGCTAACTTAGTTAGGTTAGTTGGGACGAAACTATTAGGCTAATTAGGACTCAAAACGGACTGGAATTAACCCTGAACCGTGACCGTTGGTTCGGTCGAACCGGGCCGGTCCAAACCGGATTTGATGCAAGGAGGAAGACGATGAACAGTGGCGCGTGGCTCCCACGCGCAGCCCCTTTGGGCGGCGCGTGAGGACACGTGGGACTCCTTATGGGGAAGGTTCCAACATGATTTTTAAATTATTCGATGTAACGAACATTTTGGCGCTGGTTTCGAGTCAATCGGACATCGTCGCGATAGTTTTCGGGATGTCCGATGGTTTTAGGGATCGGTTAAAAATAGCTAAAAATACGGGAAAATTATGGGGCTTTAATTTGACCTTTGTGAAGTAGTTAGTGACCTCTTTATGGGTTTTGGACAGGTTCGGGAAAGCCGAGGATGGCGAACTGGCCGGGAACGGCGTAATGGCGAATTGGCCGGGAACGACGTCGGAATGGTGTGTGAGTGGACTTTGCTTTCTAACTCTTGATGCATGCATATATGTTTTTATATGTTTTCTATACGTTATTCTATGATTGGAATTATGATTTTAATGGTTTATGGTTTTGCACGATTTTCGAGGTATTTTACTGAATTTCACGTTTTACGAGGTTTCGATTTCTCTTGTCATTTGACGATGGTTTTAATGCTTTGATTTCGGGATTGGAAAGTTGATTTGATTTCAAGGTTTTAAAATGGATTTCGGAAAAGTGATTTCGGGCTTGGAGCCAGCTCTTGTGATTTCAGAAAGGATATTTTGGATTTGGTTTTCGAGGTTTGGAAAGGGAATCTGGATTTGGGTTCGGGACACTGGTTCCGGATGCCGGCTTACGGAATCATTGTTGCGAATTTGGAGATGGATTTTCTGTGGTTTTCATTATTGGTTGAAAAATTGTTTTGGGTTTAAAGACACGGAAAAAGAGAAAAACCCACTGGATCTGGTTTTGAGTTTAAAGACTCGGATTGATTGACGGGGGGAGGGCCCTGGATTGATGTTTTGAGTTTAAAGACTCGGTATGGTTTTGAGTTTAATGACTCGGATATGATAGCCCCCGAGGACTGTGATCGTGTTTTGAGGTTAAAGACTCGGATATCCCGGGAAGGCCTGGATATTTGTGCATTGTGTTTTGAGTTTAAAGACCCGGGCGCACTTGAGATCCAGTAAACTTGTATGATTGATGTTTTTCACTGGTTTTCTGATGTTTTGGGCAATGGCCCAGATGAAGTGGATTTGACGATTTTTGGGATTGAGTTCCCGGAATTGAGATTGAATTGTGATTTGAGGCTGAGGCCTGGATGATACTAGTTTTCAAATGGTTTCATGGATGGTTTTTGATTTGAGTGGTTTTATGACAACCTTAGATATGCATGCATTGGTTTTTGAAACGGAGGGTATAAATGTAATACTTGTTTTATTGAAATGTTTTTAAACTTATTCTTTATTTTTGTCCACTCACAGTCTTTGCGTTTTCGATATCCTCCAGGTTGTTGCGGCACGAGCTGTTGGTCGAGAGAGACGGAGACATCACACCCGCGATCCACAGTAGTTCGGATGGCTGGATTCGAGAATCCCTGGTCCGACTTACGTGCCACATGGAGGTTGGACGTCGGGTTAGCCTTCGTGTCATGCGTAAGTTAGACGGGATCGCGATTTAGCCCTTAATCCTGGGTGATTAGGGGTGGGCCCTGACAATTTGGTATCAGAGCGAGGTTCCACATGTTCTGCACGAGGTTTGGTTCCCAGAGTCGTAGGTTCATTGACTTGGGTGGTGTGATGCTACTGTGGATGTGATGTCTCGATGCGGAACAGCCCGTCAGCAACCTGGATACGATAGTGATAGTACGTTTGAAGTGGTTAGATAGCAGCATTTGAGGGTGCTATTCGCTCGATACGCGGTGCGAGGTAAGACGTATGTCAGCTTAGGGCCGGAATGGTTAGTGCGCTGGCGCTGGTGTTGGTGTTACTTGATGGATGGACCGTAGGGTCAGAGATACGCTAGCAGAAGTAACCTGTAAGGTAGCCGGTGAGCTAGGGATGAGTAGGTTGGTCGGCCTAGGGGCCTGAGAGTAGCTCGTTGAGTTAGTGAGATACGTGGCCGAGGAGGCCAATTGATGGTGGCCGGTTGGGCCGGATGGCGTTTGGATGTTGATCGGATGGATTGGTGACCTTTGGTCAGTTGGGTTGAGTTTGGAATTGTGCGGCTACGAGTAGCCGGATTCTTTGATGGCAGGGTCTAGGAACTACTGTGAGACTCGAGAGATTTTTCCCCTTAGTGATGGTCTTAGTCGGGTGTGACGACCCGAGTGGTAAGGCTGTAGTAAACCAAGGGCAGTTGAGGGTTTGGATAACCCGGGTGACAGGAATGATTTGAGGAACCCCGTGGGTAGTGAGAAGTACCTAGGGAAACCGTGAGCTGAGGTTTGTGGTATCGTAGTCCTTGTGGTTTGGGCCGACTTACGGCCGGATTGGAGACGGTGCTCCTAGGTGCAACCGAGATAGTGGTTGCCTGGTGCACGACTCTGGACGAGGGTTCGTATGCCGAGCAAGGTAAGGATGACCATGGGTAGGTCATGAACCAGGACGAACGGTCAGGACGCCGTGGGTTGTTCAGAGTAGCACAGCGGAAGCGTGGTTGTGATCTGTAGAAGATGAGGAGCCCTACGGCTAGTAGAGTTAAGTTGGGAAACTTGTGGTTGAAATACCTGGATTTGTACATCTTTTCGTTGGATCCCGGGGTAAAGTTTAGGATGTTCCCTGGTGACTTGGAGTGACGAGATTGAGGATTACGGTGAGTTTCCGTTGAAGGATGACGGAAGGAGAGGGGAAAGGAGTGACTATAACTTATCGATATGAGGTTATTGAAGAGAACCCACAATCTAGGAGTGCCTTTAGGACTTTGTTGATTTATTCCGACAGGGTGGTCGGAGCAGTAGTTGAGGACGTGAAGGCGAGGTAGTGACTCCGTGGGTAGGATTCTCCTTTTGGATAAGTAAGCAGGACTGGATCGTTTTGGGTAAGAGTTTAAGTTAGGTTTACCTACCGACCAAGAGACTGGGAGTCTGGGGAGGAATTTAGTTGGTTTCCGGAGGGTGTAGGTGGTTGTACGTGAGGATGTACTCTATGAACTCTCTGGGTACTCTAAATGAGGTATTTTAAAATATATTTGTTTCTTTTCATAGAGTTTTCCCTTGCATACACCATGAAGTACGGGACAAAAGGTACGTTCGACTTGAGAGAGCGGCAGAAGTGTCGAACTGGTAGTAAGAATGTTGTGTTATACCCAAGGTGGAGATGATAGGTTGGAACCTGTCAAGAGCAGTTGGTATTGTTTCAAAGTTGACCACCGGATAGGAGATCCCAGGTGTGAGGTACGAGCAGTGGAATTTCGGGGACGAAATTCTTTTAAGGAGGGTAGATTGTAACGACCCGTCCCGGGAGTCGGGATTAGCGAAGAGATTAGTGACGGATTAGTGAGGTTAATCGGTGGTTAGTTGGTTACTTTTGGACATTAGGCGTAGAATGACGATTTTGCCCCTAGTTTAGGCAAAATGATGACTTTTCGTTCGGGCGGTCAATTGGGCATTGACCGATGACTGTGACGTAGTTTGGGACGTCACGAGTCGGTAGACAGGTGGCACGCCCGATTCCGACATCCGAGGAGGAAGTTATGACGTTCGGAAGGTTAGGGGCACTTTCGTAATTTGGTTAAAAGCAGGGAAAAAGTTGACTTTTTGAACGACAAGGTTTCTTCCCGCGAACCAAGGACCATTAGATAGGTCTCGACGTCCTGAGTACAACGACAGGCGGCATGCCTTTATGGGACTTCGTACGGATAAGATATGGGTCTAGATAATCGAAGGGCAAAATGGTAATTTTGCAAGGTAGGGGTAAATTGGTCTTTTGGCTCTCTTGGGATCTGTGCCTAGTACCTATGGGACACTTGGCTGCCTGTGAAACACTTACCCACAGGAAAAATGATACATGGCCTACCTCTAAAGGTCTGTGGAACTTTGTTTCACCGACTAAGTGGGTCTCAAAACACTGAAATTTGCAAATTGGTTGCTCGGGTTCTGAGAACAGAGACAAAGATATAGAGCAGGGGTTGAACATCCATTCTTACACCAATACCAAACATTCTCGTCCCAAACCAATGACCCATGAAGGAAAAACCTAAGGGTGAGAAGTGGACGGTGGAAGTCGTGGTATAGCTCAACGGCGGGTCGAGGGAAAAAGCCCAGTGAACCCGAGACGCCCTGTTTCACAATTGGAAATGGCAATCATGTTTTTGTATCGGTTGGATTACTTTTATTGATGGGAAGATGATGCTCGAAGTCTAGGGGATCGATTACGACTGGTTTGGAGCTTCCAGGTGAACGGTAGGGTCGAATTCCCGCACAACCTTAGTTTAAATTTGAAAATGGCAACTTATGTTTGAGCAGTTAATTTGTGATTTGGTTAATTGAGGAAGTTACTGATAGATGTAGGGAAGCTTTTGGAACTATAAGCAGAGCTCGAAGAAGGGTGGAACGGTGGCAGAACCCAATTGCAGGAGGCGGGTTTGATATTGGTTCAGGAAGGTATTAGTTAAGCCTTGAAGTTGTGTTTTTATTAGCTAACTTAGTTAGGTTAGTTGGGACGAAACTATTAGGCTAATTAGGACTCAAAACGGACTGGAATTAACCCTGAACCGTGACCGTTGGTTCGGTCGAACCGGGCCGGTCCAAACCGGATTTGATGCAAGGAGGAAGACGATGAACAGTGGCGCGTGGCTCCCACGCGCAGCCCCTTTGGGCGGCGCGTGAGGACACGTGGGACTCCTTATGGGGAAGGTTCCAACACGATTTTTAAATTATTCGATGTAACGAACATTTTGGCGCTGGTTTCGAGTCAATCGGACATCGTCGCGATAGTTTTCGGGATGTCCGATGGTTTTAGGGATCAGTTAAAAATAGCTAAAAATACGGAAAAATTATGGGGCTTTAATTTGACCTTTGTGAAGTAGTTAGTGACCTCTTTATGGGTTTTGGACAGGTTCGGGAAAGCCGAGGATGGCGAACTGGCCGAGAACGGCGTAATGGCGAATTGGCCGGGAACGACGTCGGAATGGTGTGTAAGTGGACTTTGCTTTCTAACTCTTGATGCATGAATATATGTTTTTATATGTTTTCTATACGTTATTCTATGATTGGAATTATGATTTTAATGGTTTATGGTTTTGCACGATTTTCGAGGTATTTTATGGAATTTCACGTTTTACGAGGTTTCGATTTCTCTTGTCATTTGACGATGGTTTTAATGCTTTGATTTCGGGATTGGAAAGTTGATTTGATTTCAAGGTTTTAAAATGGATTTCGGAAAAGTGATTTCGGGCTTGGAGCCAGCTCTTGTGATTTCAGAAAGGATATTTTGGATTTGGTTTTCGAGGTTTGGAAAGGGAATCTGGATTTGGGTTCGGGACAGTGGTTCCAGATGCCGGCTTACGGACTCATTGTTGCGAATTCGGAGATGGATTTTCTGTGGTTTTCATTGTTGCTTGAAAAATGATTTTGGGTTTAAAGACTCGGAAAAATAGAAAAACCCACTGGATCTGGTTTTGAGTTTAAAGACTCGGATTAATTGACGGGGGGAGGGCCCTGGATTGATGTTTTGAGTTTAAAGATTCAGTATGGTTTTGAGTTTAAAGACTCGGATATGATACCCCCCGAGGCTTGTGATTGTGTTTTGGGGTTAAAGACTCGGATATCCCGCGAAGGCCACGCTATTTGCGCATTGTGTTTTGAGTTTAAAGACTCGGGCGCACTTGAGATCCAGTAAACTTGTATGATTTATGTTTTACACTGGTTTTCTGATGTTTTGGGCAATGGCCCGGATGAAGTGGATTTGACACGTTTTGGGACTGAGTTCCCGGAATTGAGATTGAATTGTGATTTGAGGTTGAGGCCTGGATGATACGGGATTTCAAATGGTTTCATGGATGGTTTTTGTTTTGAGTGGTTTTATGACAACCTTGGATATGCATGCATTGGTTTTTGAAACGGAGGGTATAAATGTAATACTTGTTTTATTGAAATGTTTTTAAACTTATTCTTTATTTTTGTCCACTCACAGTCTTTGCGTTTTCGATACCCTCCAGGTTGTTGCGGCACGGGTTGTTGGTCGAGAGAGACGGAGACATCACACCCGCGATCCATAGTAGTTCGGATGGCTGGATTCGCGAATCTCTGGTCTGACTTACGTGTCACATGGAGGTTGGACGTCGGGTTAGCCTTCATGTCATGCGTAAGTTAGACGTGATCGGGATTTAGCCCTTAATCTCGGGGGATTAAGGGTGGGTCCTAACATACAAGCACTGTCGTGCACGGTGGTGGTCGGAAGGAGGTGAGAACAATGAACCCTGCTTTTGAATTCGAACTTGGATTTTAGTTTAGGACATAGATAACGGTTTTAATTGATTAGATGGTGATCAGGAAGGAGAGACATGTCTGAGGAGAAGGGAAAGATGGCCTGCCGTGGACTGGTGGACGACAAACCAACGCGGTAAGTTTTAGTTAAATGTTGAATACGGGTTTTTAGGCCTTTTCGATGACTGCTAACGTTTGGAACATGCTAAGTGAAGGTAAACTAGTCGAGTAGGACAAAAGTTGAGGCCAGAGGAGGACAGAAACCATGGAAGGACTTAAGTGCAGAGCCTGGTGTAAATTTTGAATCGGGAAGGTAAGGTTCAGGTCCTAAATTTGTGATTTTATTAACTAGATCGGTTAGAATTAATAGGAAGAATTGAATAAATAAAAAGGATGGGAAAAGATGGAAAAATTGGAAGAATTAAGAGATGAACCGGTTGCACTGGTTCGAGTTACAGAGGCCAGTCTGAACCGGGCCTGAACCGGGTCGACAGCGGGTTGAAGATGATGAATAGTGGGGGCGTGGCTCCCACGCGTAGCCCCTTTGAGGGCGCACGTGAGGACATGTGGGTATCCTTTTGGGAACGTTTCTAGCACGACTTTTAAAGTGTTCGATGTAACGAACATTTTGGCACTAGTTTCGAGTCAATCGGACATCGTCTCGATATGTTTCGGGATGTCCGAAGGTTGTAGGCCTCGGTTAAAAATAGTTAAAAATTCAGGAAAATTATGGGGCTTAAGTATGATCATTGTGAGGTAGTTAGTGACCTTATTATGGGATTTGGACAGGTTCGGGGAAGTCGGTGATAGCAGATTAGCCAGGAACTGCATAAGTGCGCGCGTATCGAGGCGGCGACGCTAATGCTCTATGAGTAGACATTGAAAGGGGCGGCGCTTGAGGGCACGTGGGGCCCCTCTTGGGAACGTTTCCAACATGGCTTTTAAAGTATTCGATGTAACGAATATTTTGGCACTAGTTTCGAGTCGATCGGACATCGTCTCGATATGTTTCGGGATGTCCGAAGGTTATAGGCCTCGATTAAAAATAGTTCAAAAATTTGGGAAAATTACGGGGCTTAAGTATGATCATTTTGAGGTAGTTAGTGACCTTATTATGTGATTTGGACAGGTTCGGGGAAGTCGGTGATAGCAGATTAGCCGGAAACGGCTTAAGTTCGCGCGTATCGAGGCAGCGACGCTAATGGTCTGTGAGTGGACCTTGCTTTCAAACCTATGATGCATGCATATATGTTTTTATATGTTTTCTATACGTGATTCTATGATTTGATTTATGATCTTGATGGTTTACGTTTTTGCACGTTTTTCAAGGTATTTACGGAATTATACGCTTTATAAGATTTCGATCGATGTTGTGATTTGAGCATGACTTTAATGATTCGATTTCGGGATTTGAAATATGATTTGATTTCAAGGATTTGAAACTAGATTTTGGAAATGAGATTTCGGATTTGGTTTTGAGACTTGGGAAGGAAATTCTGGATTTGGGTTCCGGATGATGGTTCGGATGCTAGCTTACGGAATCATTATTGTGAATTCGGATAAGGATTTTCTATGGTTTTCACTATTGGTTGAAAAATGGTTTTGGGTTTAAAGACCCGGAAAAGAAAAGAAAAATCGCTGGATCTGGTTTTGAGTTTAAAGACTAGGTTGATTGACGGGGGGAGGGCCCTGGATTGATATGTTTTGAGTTTAAAGACTCGATGATTGTGATACCCCCTGAGGCCTGTGATTGTATTTTGAGTTTAAAGACTCGTTAATATCCCGAGAAGGCCTGATTATTGCGCATGATTTTGAGTTTAAAGATTCGGGCGCACTTAAGATCCAGCAAACTCGTATGATTGATGTTTTTCACTGGTTTTCAGATGTTTTGGGCAGTGGCCCGCATGATTTGGATTTCATGAGTTTTGGGACTGAGTTCCCGTACTTTGAGATCGATTAGTGATTTTGGGCTGAGGCCCTGGATTTGAATGATGAATTTGATTTGGGTTATCGATAATGGTTTTCGTTGATGGTTTTTGATGTGAAATGGTTTCATAACATGTATTGATATGCATGCATTGGTTTTTGCGTGGAGGGTAAAAATGTACTTTTCTATAAACTGTTTTATAAACTTATACTTTATTTTTGTCCACTCACAGTCTTTTCATGTTTTTGATACCCTCCAGGTTGTTGCGGTGCGGGCTGTTGATAGAGAGCGACAGGGACATCACACACGCGAACCACAGTAGATTCTGTGCACTCTGGGAAGTCCGGAAGTTTTGGAACGGTCAGATCGAGAATCCCTTGTCCGACTTACGTGTCACATGGATGTTGGACGTCGGTTTACCCTTCGTGTCATGCATAAGTGAGACGGGAGCAGGACTTAGCCTTTAATCCCGGGGGAATGGGGGTGGGTCCTGTCACAATATCATGTTAGATAGAGTGGGCCGCTGCGCAACTCTTATCTAAACGAGGCCTTTTGGGAGCTCAGTGGCTTTGGGGGGAATTGGAACCCCAAAGTTAAACGAGTGGAGGCTGGTGCAATTCCATGATGGGTGACCCCCTGGGAAGTTGCACCGTGAGCTCCTGAAAATAAAACCGTGAGGGCAAGGGCAAGGAGGCGCAAAGCGGACAGTATCGTGCTACATGAGTCGGGTCCTGACCGAGGAGGGTCGGGTCTTGACAGAATGGTATTAGAGCCAGACCCCGACCGGAAAGTGTGCTAGCGAGGACGTTGGGCCCTAAGGAGGTGGATTGTAAAAGCCCGTGTTCTGGAGGGAACGGTGAACAATCCCACATTTCTGCGAGGGGAATGGTCTGGGAGGGAATGGTGGTGTGCCTTAAAGGTGTAGGCACACATCTATCTAGCACGAGGCCTCCCTTGGCCGCGCTGGTTGAGTTGTTATCCCAGACGTGTGGTCTTGGGGTCAAAACCCAGCGGGCGCGCATTGGAGGGAGTTTCCCAATGGAGGGTCGGGCTGGGACAATATCGTGTTTGATAGAGTGGGCCGCTGCGTAACTCTAATCTAAACGAGGCCTTTAGGAAGCTCAATGGCTTTGGGGGGGATTGGAACCCCAAAGTTAAACGATTTGAGACTAGTGCAATTCCATGATTGGTGACCCCTTGGGAAGTTGCACCGTGAGCTCCCGAAAACAAAGCCGTAAGGGCAAGGGCAAGGAGGCCCAAAGTGGACAATATCGTGCTAGATGAGTCGAGTCCTGACCAAGGAGGGTCGGGTCCTGACATGTGATCACTTGTATACTTGTTCCTTGTACAAATTAGGTTGCCGGTCGCTTATATTTACTGGTCCCTTATACAAATTAGGTTGCTGGTCCCTTATATTTGTTATTATGTCACATTATGTATTGTATTAGTTACAATTGAATTCATGTACTTTCATATATATATATATATATATATATATATATAAACAACATTGGATGAATTTGCTTCAAAGATTTTTCTTATTTCGAAAAAAATGACATATGTGACTCAAGTAATTTATTATACAAATCGAATTATGAAATATAACAATAGGTTCAAAATTAGCCTTGTCACAAGTAACATAGACAACACTTTAAAAAAAAAAAGTGTTGTCTAATTGCATTATAAACAACAAATTTTTCATTTTTGGTGACAGTTAGAAACCGTTATATATGATATAATCAGACGAAAAGTTTTATATATTAGGCGACAGTAAAAAACTGTCGACTATGATATAATCAGATGACGGTTTTTAATAAAAACTGTCGTCTGATTACATTTTAGACGACAGTTCTTATATTCTAGACGAGATCGAAAAACTATTATCTAAAGTTTAATTAGACGACATTTTGTGTAAAAAGCTATCGTCTGATTGAACTTTAGAGGACATAAAAAAAATTTCTTCTGATGCATTTGAAATAGACGTCACTCACATAGACGTCGTTTTTAGGGCATTCAGACAACAATTTTTTGCTGTCGTATAGAGTCTTTTTGGCATAGTGAACTCATTTGGTGGCGTCGTCTCTGTCTTCAACAATGAAGCACTGACCCTATCCCTATTGGTAGAATGAACATTGCCCCAAAATGGCTCGATAGACTAGAAATCAGACCTTTCTTTGTTATATGTGGATGAACTGCTTTCAATGGTAAAGCATGCCTTCTCGGAGATTTATGATCCAAAAAGGATAATTTACTCAGATTTTGATGAAACTTTTCGGAAACTTAAGAAGGATGCTGAAGCTCGGGCTGATGAATTAAAGAAATCAAAGCAGGTGGGGTATGCCCACGAATAATAGTAAGAAGCAAGGGCAGGCTCAGAAGGTTGCAATTGGAGGAGGCAAGAAAAAGAATTTTGGTGGTTTGTCAAGTGATGGAGAGGATGATGATAATATGGAAGGTGGTAGACTGGAGAATGGGATCTCCAATGGTAATCATGTGGATAGCACATAAAGTAATGGGTTTCGTTCTACTAATGGAAAGGAAAATACTAGCTCCAATATTGGGGCTTTTTATGTAAATATGCTACAAAAACTTAGATCTAAGGCTGGTAAGAAGACAGAGAGCTTAGCTACTGTTGATAGCAAGGTCCCTAAGGCAGAGACTAAAAAGAAGATAACAAAGAAGTATAAATTTTGGGATGATTCACCACCTCCATCGAAACTGGATTTTACATGTACCGTGGGTGAGAATGGAGATACCAACATTGAGGGTGTGGCAGTAGACAAAGTCATCAGCTTCTGCTTAAACCAAGCAAGCCCACCATCCCACCTCTCTTTTACCGCCAAAAACCAATGACCTAAGAGTGGAAACCAATTCTGAGCTTGGTCATTTCCTTTCTTTTATTAAAGAGTAACAATGTCTGATTGTAGACAGATTCTCACTCAAACTCTAAAATTTAATGCTTTTGAAGAGAGTAAATGGGTCAAAAACAAGCTTGATATGATTTACTCCAAGAATAAGGTGTTCTTAGACTATACCCGGAAGGTGTTCAATGATATTCCCAAGAGACAAATACCCACTTAAGCAATGTACAAGTGTGTCTTCAACGACTACCAAGACACCTTATGTGTCCACTCATTACAAAGAATGTGACATTTATAGGACCATAGATTACATTTTTGGTAATGCAGTGGTTGTTTTCCGAGCATGCAACATCATGTCGAAGATGTCGATGCCAGAACAATTCACGGTGGTCACAACATAATCAAGAGGCACAGCAGACGAAGACACCGGCATCTCCAAACATAACTGCTCAATTATGGCGGGCGACGACTTGTATTCGAATTCCAGTGTTGTGGAGAGCTACATGGACCGACCGTGGATGAACTTCTCTAGGACAGTGTACTTGGAGTCGTACATTGATGACTTGGTCTTGATAGTCAGATCGAATTTTAGAGTCCTCAGCTTCCTCTTCAGCGAGGAATTCAAAAGTCTTGGTCTTGAAAATCAAAGTGAACTTCTGAAACATTTCTGAGATTTGTGGAGGTTTCGAAGAGCCGTCATCCATTTATGGCATTTTCTTTTCTTTGTTCTTATGTGCTTTCTTTGAAATGGAATAGTTCAATTCAAAGCTTCAATCATTATTTCCTTTGTGTTCAAATAAGCAAGCATTCAAACACTGAGATCCTCTGGAAATGAGAATCCACGGAGGTAGGGGAATTGTTCGTTTTCTGTGATTTTGGCTCGTAAAAATAGAAATTGATGGTTTTAGACATAATTTCTTCTCTTTTTATGCCTCTCAACAGAGGATAATGAAGATAGACTTGAAAACATGATTTCTTCCCATTTTTCAAGGTTATTTTGGAACTATTCTGGTTTACACTCTGTTGAAGAAGAAATGAATTAAGAAACCTTTAAACTGAAATCAATGATGAAATTTAAACCGAATCTTTATTCATAAGCTTTAATCATCATGACAGGACCCATCCCATTCCCCCCCGGGATTAACGCGGGATGACCCTGCTCCCGTCTGACACGAAAAGGGATATTTCCGACCTTTGCCCTCCCGGGCTATCAGAGTACGCAAGGATCCGGAGGAGGTATGTGATATCTCGATCTCTGCTACAGTCCACATCCGATGTCAACCTGAAGGGCAGTCAAAACATTAAAAGCTGTGAGTGGACAAAACAAGAGTTTATAAAAACATTTCCATAAGAAGACATTTGTACCCTTCACTAAAAAGCATGCATGCATTCGAAAACCATTTATCCAGAAAAACCATAATTGGGAACTAAGCCCAAAACCAAGATTGAAAGAACCCTAATGAAAATGACCATACGGGCCACTGCCCAAATCCATAAGGGACTCAGCCCAAATCAGAAGTAAACCAAGTACACGAGCCACTGCTCAAAACCTGTGTAACCACACATCACATATCATATATCATATTTATATCATATACACATATAATTCACACAACCAATCCTATCATGGTTTCCAAAGCTACGCGTGTGCTACCCGGGGTCTCAAACCCAAATCTTTCAGGTACCAAGTCAATGTCCGAAGACCAATGACCCGCCCTGAGTTTATAGTACAAGCCTTCCTGAGAGTAAGGAACCCAACTGGGGCGACTCCACTCAGTCGGTGTTCCGTGACTACTTCGGGGTCCACCCAGGCTAACGACCCTCCCGGAGGAGATAATAGAAGTAAAGGAAGGTATATGAACACATATGTACATAACATAAACATTCATGCCTGGTTCCCCTGAACCGTCATAATCCATAACATCCATTAACCAGGGTTCATGCCGGTTCCCATAAACCGTCATGAACCAGAATGACCTGACAAAGGTTCATGCCGGTTCCCATAAACCGTCATGAACCACAATGACCATTCTAGAGTTCATGTCGGTTCCCATAAACCGTCATGAACTCGGAAATCCATCTAGGATCCCTGACCCGAAATTATCAGTGTAAAACAACTGGGTCTCGTGCCTGAACATATGACATCAGCTGGGTAGGGTGCCCGATATCTAAGGGTCAGTCACCACTCCGATCATAGTAATGCGTGCAACCATCCATCCAGGACCGCCCTCAATCCTGGTATGTCGCCGTGAACGAATCAACCGACGCGACCACCAAAAGATTATGGTGCACTCATCACCGATCGATATCTTGAACCGTCAGCACTCCGAAGTCGAGCCTCCCCAGGCTACCCGACCACGAATCGTGCATCCTGACCTCTCCAGAAGGAACAAATCCCAAACCGGAGGCGAGCGTCGTATCGTCGATCACCGTGCACATAGCACTTGTCGCGACCACGATTTAGACCCGAAGGTCGTAAATAGCGTCATATGCCCGAGACAAAACCAAATGGGTCTTATACCCGAGTTTATCCTTTTAGAAATCCAAAACTATTTTATTTAGACCAATAAAGAAATACACACCCGTATAGTCACCGTATAGGGCCGAAACCTCGAAATACGTGCCTATACGTAACCACACATCAAAATGCACTCATGCCATCGCAAACAAGTATTTAAAACATATAATAAACATTTATGCATGCACCAATTTAGAAAACAAGGTCCAATCACAGACCGTCCGAGCTGCCGCCTCGATTTGTGTGCCATAGGTTCTCCCGAGCCGATCGCTATCACCGGGACTCCCAAACCAGTCCAAATTGCAATAGAAGGTTACTAACTACTTAATTAACCTCCCATCAAAGCCCCGTAATTTTCTCAAACTTTTAACTATTTTTAAACCGACCCTAAACCTTCGGACAGCCCGAAACCTATCGAAACGATGTCGGAATGACGCGAGACCAGTCCCAAAATGTTCGTTACATCGAATAGAAGATTTCATATGTTGAAAACTTCCCCAAATTATGGACCACGCGCCCCTAGAAGTCCAAAACACTGTTCATCATCTCCTACATTGAGCTGAACCGGGTTACTGTTCACAGATACTGTTCACCCGTCTTCAACCTCGGTTTTCTCTGGTTTTTCGGACTGATTTTAGGTCCATTTCATCTCCATTTAATCCTAATATTATCCTAATCCTATTTCTAATCATTTGGAACGTTAAAATGGAATTAAAACTCATCAAAACCGTGACCTTCAATCCGGCCATGGCGGTCCAACTTTTCCCTCGCCGTTCACGGCCATTTCCGGCCATCTCAAACCCCAAAACTAATCCCATTAACCTCCTAGGGGCCCCAGAAACCTTACCCAATTTATAGAATCGAGTAAAAACCATTAAGACTCGAATTCGAATTTTTTAAATATTTTTACCTCACGGTCGTCCTCCTCCCGCTGTGAACCGCCGCGTCCTCCGCCGTCCTCAGTCTCGCTGTCCTTCCTCTCATTCCTCACAGTCATGTTCAGCTCATAGGGTCATGGTAGTATGCGTGGGTTGTGTGTTTTGAAGAAAATGGAGAAATGATGCATAAGGGGTTGGGGGGGTTTCGGGTTTGTGAGAAAATGAAGAAGAATGAAGTGATGATGAAGATGACTTGATCTGATGAGAGAAGAGAGATAGATTAGATGAGATGAGTGGTGAGGATTGAGTGTTTAATTGAAATGGATGGATAGGATTTAATGTTAGAAAGTTTAATTACAAAATAATTAATATAATAGTATTTAATTATGTAGTTCCACAATTTAGGGGTTTGGACCAATGAGATGAGTGACACTTGTCACTCATCCATGGGACCCACCTAAAATATCGAGTCCAATCAAATTTTGCCAAATCATCACCGTCTCGAAGTACGTGCACATCACATATCATATATCATATTTATATGATATACACATATAATTCACACAACCAATCCTGTCACGGTTTCAAAAGCTACTCGCGTGCTACCCGGCGTCTCAAACCCAAATATTTCAGGTACCAAGTCAATATCCGAAGACCAATGACCCGCCCTGAGTTTATAATACAAGCCTTCCTGAGAGTAAGGAACCTAACTGGGGCGACTCCACTCAGTCGGTGCTCCGTGACTACTCCGGGGTCCACCCAGGCCAACAACCCTCCCCGGAGGAGATAATAGAAGTAAAGGAAGGTATATGAACATATATATACATAACATAAACATTCATGCCCGGTTCCCCTGAACCGTCATGATCCATAACATCCATTAACCAGGGTTCATGTCGGTTCCCATAAACCGTCATGAACCAGAATGACCTGACAAAGGTTCATGCCGGTTCGCATAAACCGTCAAGAACCACAATGACCTTTCCAGAGTTCATGTCGGTTCCCATAAACCGTCATGAACTCGGAAATCCATCTAGGGTCCCTGACTTGTAATCATTAGTGTAAAACAACTGGGTCTCGTGCCCGAACATATGACATCAGATGGGCACCGTACCCAATATCTAAGGGTCAGTCACGACTCCAATCATAGTGATGCGTGCAACCATCCATCCAGGACCGCACTCAATCCTGGTATGTCACCGTGAACGTATCAACCGACGCGACCACCACAAGATCATGGTGCACTCATCACCGATCGATATCCTGAACCGTCAGCACTCCGAAGTCGAGCCTCCCCAGGCTGCCCGACCACGAATCGTGCATCCTGACCACTCCGGAAGGAACACATACCAAACCGGAGGTGAGTGTCGTATCGTCGATCACCGTGCACATAGCACTTGTCGCGACCAAGATTTAGACCCGAAGGTCGTTAATAACGTCATATGCTCGAGACAAAACCAAATGGGTCTTATACCCGAGTTTACCCTTTTAGAAATCCAAAACTATTTCATTTAGACCAATAAAGAAATACAGACCCGTATAGGCACCGTACAGGGCCGAAACCTCGAAATACGTGCCTATACGTAACCACACATCTAAATGCACTCATGGCATCACAAAAAAGTATTTAAAACATATAATAAACATTTATGCATGCACCAATTTAGAAAACAAGGTCCACTCACAGACCGTCCGAGTTGCCGGCTCGATTTGTGTGCCATAGGCTCTCCCGAGCCGATCACTGTCACCGGGACTCCCAAACCTGTCCAAATTGTAATATAAGGTTACTAACTACTTAATTAACCTCCCACCAAAGCCCCGTAATTTTCCCCAACTTTTAACTATTTTTAAACCGACCCTAAACCTTCGGACAGCCCGAAACCTATCGAAACGATGTCGGATTGACGCGAGACCAGTCCCAAAATGTTCGTTACATCGAATAGAAGATTTCATATGTTGAACACTTCCCCAAAGTATGGACCACACGCCCCTAGAAGGTCCAAAACACTGTTCATCATCTCATACTTTGAGCTGAACCGGGTTACTGTTCATAGGTACTGTTCACCCGTCTTCAACCTCGGTTTTCTCTGGTTTTTCAGACCGATTTTAGGTCCATTTCATCTCCATTTAATCCTAATATTATCCTAATCCTATTTCTAATCATTTGGAATGTTAAAATGGAATTAAAACCCATCAAAACCGTGACCTTCAATCCGGCCATGGCGGTCCGACTTTTCCCCCGCCGTTCACGGCCATTTCCGGCCATCCCAAACCCCAAAACTAATCCCATTAACCTCCTAGGGTCCCCAGAAACCTTACCCAATTTATAGAATCGAGTAAAAACCATTAAGACTCGAATTCGAATTTTTTAAATATTTTAACCTCACGGTCGTCCTCCTCCCGCCGTGAACCGCCGCGTCCTCCGCCGTCCTCAGTCTCATTGTCCTTCCTCTCATTCCTCACGGCCATGTTCAGCTCATAGGGTCATGGTAGTATGTGTGGGTTGTGTGTTTTGAAGAAAATGGAGAAATGATGCATAAGGGGGGGGGGGGGGGGGGGGGGGTTCGGGTTTGTGAGAAAATGAAGAAGAATGAAGTGATGATGATGATGACTTGATCTGATGAGAGAAGAGAGATAGATTAGATGAGATGAGTGGTGAGGATTGAGTGTTTAATTGAAATGGATGGATAGGATTTAATGTTAGAAAGTTTAATTATAAAATAATTAATATAATAGTATTTAATTATGTAGTTCCACAATTTAGGGGTTTGGACCAATAGGATGAGTGACACTTGTCACTCATCCATGGGACCCACCTAAAATATCTAGCCCAATCAGATTTTGCCAAATCATCACCGTCTCGAAGTACGTGCATAGTGAAATCGAACTTCCGTGACCTATAATCTCCCTTTCGAACTCCGATTTCAGCGTGCCGCCTGTCTATGGATTCGTATCGTCTCGATCTACGTAACGGTCTTCGGCCCTCGGCCATCGGACCTCCCGATCAAAAGGTTAACTATTTGCCCCATTTAACCAAAATTACAAAAATGCCCTAAAACTTCTGAACGTCATAAATTCTTCCTCGAACGTCGGAATTGAACGTGCCACCTGTCTATGAACTCGTGACATCACGAACTACGTCACGGTCATTGGTCAAAGCCCATTTGACCGTCCGAACGAAAAGTCAACGTTTTGCCACGACCAAGAGCAAAACGGTCATTTTGCATCGTTCGTTCGATTTCGCCTAACTAATCACCGATTAGCCTCACTAATCGTGATTAGTCACTAATCTAATCATGGATTTCTGGACGGGTCATTACACATCGTCTTCCTCTCTATGCCTCGGCATAATCAGCCTGAAGGTGGCCCTCCCGGATCTACGAAGCAATGTCCTTGAGGGCCCGTGGGGGATGAACACTGATGATGACTTTTACGATGGTCTGATCTCCTTCATGGTGTCAAAGTACCTAGTCACCAGCACCATGTCCACGACATCCTTGGCAGATGTCCCTAGTACGTTCTTGGTGAAGACAAGAACATTATTTCTTAGTCCGTCCAAGATAAGTGGGTTGGAGGAAGAAGAAAAATATAGAATTTTTATCATTGTGAAGTTCCACAGTTACCATTTATTAATTAATTGTATTTTAATCCACGCGGGTGCCACATAGATAGTTTCACGCTAAATGAAATGGTTGTAACAAAAATAGAGCTGAGTGACGCAACTCGGCTATTTCAGGGTGTTAAGTGAAGCAATAACGAGCACAAGGTGCAAAGTGTGACAAACTTACGAGTTCAAGGTTGTAACGACCAGAACCGAGAATAATAATATTTTAATGTAAAAAGACTATTTTGCCCCTGAAGGGGGGAAACTTTGACTTTTGACTCGGGAAACAATTTGGACTTTGACCCATGACTATGACGTAGGTCGGGACGTCACGAATCCGTAGACAGGTGGCACGCCGAAATCGGAGTTCGTATGAAGAAGTTATGGTCAAGGAAGCGTTTTAGCGAAATTTACGAACCGAGAACAACAGAATAAAATATTAATTTATTACGGGAATCCGTGCCAACCTAATATTTAAATCAAACCAGTGGATTGATGACAAGTGTCACCCATCCAAGCCCCTACTATTCCAATAAAGCAACATTACACTATTCCTTCATTTTATAATCATTTAATTTTTCCCTCCATCAACCCTAGCCATTGGATTTCTGCCTAAACTAATCCTAGCCTTCCATTTTTCTCTTTTTTTCTGCTTCATGCACGATCACCCCTCTGTCTGTTTCTCTCAAACACACAAACACACATTCAGCCCCCCCTTCACCCGTGCATCTTCTTCCCATTTTCTCTCCATCCAAACACACGAACCAGCAGCCCTCACACCACCAGACGACCACCCACAGCACCATCATCACCCACTGATCATCACCGTGCACCACCAGCAACCACCGTCCACCTCCCTGCCCTGCACAAACCGTGCAAAAACACAGACCCGAAACACCAAGGAAACGGGTCCGAGAAGCAAACCTCGACAACCGCATCACCTCGACGCAAGGGAAGCTTCAGCCTGCACCGTGAGGACCCCAGGAGCACAACTGGACGACGGCGAGGGCTACGGCGGCGTGACGGCGGCGGTAAGACCCAAAACCCGAAAGCCCCGTTTTGATCCCCTGTTTCGAACCAACTTGTTTTAATGTCTAGAAATCGATCTATTGTTTATGGAAATGTCCTAGGGTGAGAGACGAGCTGTTTGGGCCTAGGTTGGACGATTGAGACGGCGTGGATCGCCGGAGAAGACGATCGGACTTTGACCGTGAGTTTAAGCGACGGACTGGTGAGTTTCTCCTAGTTTTCTTTCCGTTTTGAGGTTGTAGAACCATAGAACAGACCTAGACGACCCTATAGGGATGAACCCAGTCGAAAATGGTGGCCGGAATCGTACGGTGGAATCAGGTCAAGCCGTGGGTCGACGGCGACCCGGTTCCAGTCAAAAGGGTCTAACCCGGTACTGTACCATGATGACGTCATCATGCTGACGTCACTTCTGACGTCATGATGACGTATCCCTGTCAGATGTTGTCAGACCAGGGACCAATCAGAACATGCCACGTGTCACCTGACAAGTGTCAGTGATGACGTCATGTTGACGTCACTGCTGACGTCAGCAGTACTGTAGCAGCGTTGACCCACGCGTTGACCAGGCGCGTGGGGGCGCGTGTGAACAGTGATTTTGGTGGGTCCGGTACCATTTTCAAGGTTTCGACGATACGGATCCAATGGAGGTGGTTTCGTGTCGATCGGGGATCGTTATGTTAGTCAAAATGGGGTTTGAAGCACCGGGAATAGTGCCCGGGATGCGATTTTGAGGCGGATCTGTTCTAGGGTCTTGGTATTGATGTTATAGGGTCCTTAAGTAACCCTCAGGTATAAAAATACAGGTTTTTAGAGATCGTTGAGCAGCAAGGACCGAGTGTGAGTTGGCTGTTTGATTTATAAAAGGCTTGCATGCATAAACTGTTTTACTATTTCCACTTATGATTTCGATGAGTCTTATGAACTGTTTATATATATGCTATTACAATGTTTTGGGCATGAGACCCGTCTGGATTATATGTGGATTTTGTTTGGGATGTCCGGGGGACATAGGGTAAACTATAATGTTATTGTACTGTACTTTCCTACCTGTGTATATTGTCTCCTCCAGGGAGGGTCGTTGGCCTGGGTGGACCCTGGAGTAGTCACGGGGTTCTGACTGAGTGGAGTTGACCCCCGTTGGGCTGCTTACTCTCAGGAAGGCATGTTCATATACCTCGGGCAGTGACCGGGATACCGGGAGCTGATGTACCTAGAGAGTCTCGGGTGTGAGACCCTGAGTGGCAATGCGTAGCCTTAGAACCGTGACATCATTTGGGTTGGGTTTTACAGTGCACTGATATGTTAGTTTCACCTTTCGATTATTATTGTGGTTTAATTGTTATGATTTCATTATAATATTATATTTTCACTGCATGCAAGATTTGGAAAACGGAGGGGTAAAACCTTATGATTATTTTATTATTAAATTGATTTCTAAACTGTTATTTTTGGCCCACTCACCCTTGTTTTACTGACCCCTCCAGACCCTGACACGGAAATAGAGGAGGAGGACCCGGAGGAGGAGGAGGCAGAGGTTTAGTTTGTCTAGCTGTGCACCTGTATACCCACTTGTGGGTAGGTTGATCACCGAATAAATGTACTCTGACTGTTGTGCTCACGTGTTGTATTTTTACTTTCCCTTGTCTGACAGTATCACTTTAAACACTGTGGTTGTACGTTATCTATCTATTTAAGTCTTCGGTTTTTATTTAAGGGTAATTTTGGTATGTTTAGAGTCATTGTCAGACGGGAGCGGGGCACGTCCCCGGGTGGTCCCAGTGGGATTGGGACGGGTCCTGTCAGATTGGTATCAGAGCATTAGGATTAGTAGTCAGAGTACTAGGTTAGCGGTTTGTACTTTGTACATGGTCGCTTTCGATGTCTTTTAACCTGTTTGCCTCTTAACAGTTGGATATGCCTCCCCGACGTGAACCCCGTGCACGTGTTGACGAGGGCAATGGAGGAAATGGAGACACTGCGAGCATTGAGCGGGCGCAGCGCCTGGGTGCTACGCATTTCAGTGGGGGAACCGACCCCGAGGAAGCACACCAGTGGATTGACCGCTGGGAGAGGATTTTCGAGGTCATGCACTGTCCACCGGAGGAGCGTGTCGTACTGGCGACTTTCCTACTGGATGGGAGCGCCTATCGATGGTGGCATAACCTTGTCCTGGCCGGCTGGACCGTTCACACCATTCCATGGGAGACCTTTCGAGAGCGGTTTCTCAACCAGTTCTATCCACGGTCGTTTCGCAACGCCCGTGAGGCGGAGTTTCTGCAACTCCGGCAGGGAGATCAGACTGTAGCAGAGTACGAGGAGACCTTCCTGATGTTGTCTCGCTTTACTGAGAACTTCATGATCACCGAGGCAGATCGATGTCGCAGATTTGTGTGGGGCCTGCGACCTGAGATTCAGGCGATGGTGACTGCAACGCCCTTTGCTTCCATGAGGGATCTGACTGATGCGGCGACCAGGGTTGAGAACAGTATCCTGGCACGTCAGCGAGCTGAGGGGGAGACACGGCGACGTGATCGCCCACACTTGGGATTCTCGGGCCGTCGTGGCTCGAAGGGAGGACATTCTGGTGGATCTTCGTCTTCTGGCAGCCGAGGACGTTCTGGTCAGTTCAAGAGTCCTCAGCGGTCTGGACAGCGTTCTGGAGCTTGGCAGCGGCCGTACTCACCGATGAGCATCTCACCGGGAGGATACTCGGGTCGACCTAGGGAGGTCACATGCTTCGCTTGTGGTGAGCCGGGGCACTATGCTTATGAGTGTCCACTGATTCAGGGCAGTACTACGCCAGCACAGAGCTCCGCATCTCAGACTGACAGCAGCCGGACACGCGGTGTTGTGCGTGGCCGTGATCGAGGAGCTAGAGGACGGGGACGACCTGCAGAGTCTATGGCTCGTGTCTATGCTGTTACCCAGCAGCAGGCCAGATCCATTCCGGGAGTGTTGACAGGTACTGTACATATTTATGGCATGGTTGTTCATGCATTGATGGATTCGGGGGCAACTCATTCGTTTATTTCACCGCATTGTGCGAGTCTGTTGGGCCGTGAGGTGACCGTACTTGAGCACGAGATGGGTGTAGGGACACCGATGGGTGTGACCTACCAAGTGAACCAGGAGATACGAGCTTGTCCTGTGGAGATTGAGGGAGTCGAATTTCCGGCAGACTTAATTCTGATGAATGTGCACGACTTTGATGTGATACTTGGAGTTGATTGGTTGTCGGAGTACAATTCGCTCATCGACTGTAGTAACATGCGGTTGACTTTGAGAGGTTCGGGATTACCGAAAGTGATATTTCAGGGGGAGTGTGGAGACGCATCACCCAAGGTAATATCTGCACTCACAGCTACAAAACTTTTACAGAAGGGGTGTCAGGGTTATCTTGCTTATGTGGTAGAGTCTACGGATGAATCTTTGAGAATTGAGGATATTCCGATTGTGCGGGAATTTCCTGATGTCTTTCCCGGAGATTTACCTGGATTACCACCACCCAGGGAGATCGACTTTACAATCGAGTTACTCCCCGGGACTCGACCGATTTCACAAGCACCGTATCATATGGCACCGGCGGAGCTACGAGAATTGAAAATCCAATTACAGGAACTGGTGGATCTAGGGTTTATCCGACCCAGTACATCACCATGGGGAGCGCCGGTCTTATTTGTGAAAAAGAAGGAGGGTAGTTTGCGGTTGTGTGTGGATTATCGGCAGTTGAACAAGGCTACGGTAAGGAATCAGTATCCCTTACCCAGGATCGATGATTTGTTAGATCAGTTACGAGGAGCACGATATTTCTCCAAGATAGATCTGAGGTCAGGATACCATCAACTGAGAATAGCCGAGGGGGATGTTCAGAAAACAGCTTTTCGAACGAGGTATGGGCATTATGAGTTCTTGGTGATGCCCTTCGGACTGACGAATGCACCAGCTGCATTCATGGATTTGATGAATCGGGTTTTTCGAGCATACTTGGATAAATTTGTGATCGTGTTTATCGACGACATCTTGGTGTATTCCAAGAGTGTCAGGGCTCATGAGGAGCACTTACGAATGGTATTGGGTAAACTACGACAGGAGCAGCTGTATGCTAAGTTGAGCAAATGTCAATTCTGGCTAAATAGTATTGGATTCTTGTGTGACATTATATCACCCGAGGGGATAAGTGTGGATCCTCAGAAAACGGAGGCTGTGACAAATTGGCCAAGACCGACCACGGTGACGAATGTGCGAAGTTTTGTTGGGTTAGCAGGCTATTATCGGAGATTCGTGGAGGGTTTCTCCCAGATTGCCGCACCATTGACTCGGTTAACCCGGAAAGGGGTGAAGTTTGTGTGGGACGATCAGTGTGAACATAGTTTCCAGGAATTAAAGTTCCGATTAACCACTGCACTTGTCCTTGCACTACCAGACAGCAGTGGAGAGTTCGTGGTATATAGTGATGCATCGCTGCAGGGTTTGGGTTGTGTATTGATGCAAAATGGAAACGTGATTGCTTACCCATCCCGGCAGCTGAAGACGCACGAGTTGAATTACCCTACTCATGATTTGGAATTGGCAGCGGTGGTTCATGCCCTAAAGATCTGGAGACATCATTTGTTCGGTGTGACATGCCGAATATTCACCGATCACCAGAGTCTTAAACATTTGTTCACTCAGAAGGAACTCAACATGAGACAGCGGAGATGGTTGGAATTGTTGAAGGATTATGATTGTACCATCGAGTACCATCCTGGCAAGGCAAATGTTGTGGCCGATGCACTTAGCAGGAAGTCGGCGGGATCGGTTGCGCACTTGAGATTGGTGTATCTTCCTTTGCTAGTGGAACTTCGGAAGAGCGGAGTTATGTTAGGGATGGACGATCAGGGAGCCTTGTTGGCTAGCTTTCATGTGCGACCCGTGTTGGTCGACAGGATCATCGAGGCTCAACTACAGGACCAGATACTCTGTGACTACAGAAACGAGGTTGAATCCGGACAGAGACAGGATTTCTCCATCCGGGGCGATGGAGCATTAGTGAAGCTTGGGAGATTGTGTGTACCTGCGGTACCAGAGTTGAGGAGAGAGATTTTAGACGAGGCCCACAGTTCGGCCTATGCTATGCATCCAGGAGGGACAAAGATGTACCGTACCCTCCGGGACTATTATTGGTGGCCAGGGATGAAGAGGGAGATAGCTGAGTTTGTCAGCAAATGTTTGATCTGTCAGCAGGTCAAGGCAGAACGGCAGCGTCCGTATGGGGCTATGCAGCCACTTCCAATTCCGCAATGGAAGTGGGATCATATTACAATGGACTTTGTCTTCAAGTTACCGAAGACAAGGAGTGGAGTTGATGGGGTCTGGGTAATAGTGGACCGGTTGAATGAATCAGCGCATTTTCTGCCTGTACGTGAGACGTACAAGCTCAACCGTTTGGCCCAGCTATTCATTAATGAGATCATCCGATTACACGGTACCCCAGAGTCGATCGTGTCGGATCGGGATCCGCGTTTCACATCCAGGTTTTGGAGGAGTCTACAGACTACTTTGGGTACGAAATTGCACTTCAGTACGGCATTCCACCCACAGACCGACGGACAGTCTGAAAGGACAATACAAAATCTCGAGGACATGCTGAGAGCCTGTGTGTTGCAATTCCAGGATTCGTGGGCTGATCGATTGCCATTGATGGAGTTTGCCTACAATAACAGCTACCATGCGAGTATAGGGATGGCACCCTATGAGGCACTGTATGGTCGACAGTGCAGAACACCGGTATGCTGGATGGAGATCGGAGAAAGAACCGCAGTGGGGCCGGATCTGATGGATATGACCCAGGAGACAGTTCGGGTTATTCGGGAAAGATTGAAGGCGGCCCAAGATCGTCAGAAGAGCTATGCGGATCGGCGGATCCGAGATTTGGAGTTCGAGGTTGGTGACTTTGTCTTTTTAAAGTTATCGCCATGGAAAGGAATTCTCCGATTTGGACGACGTGGGAGATTGAGTCCTCGTTATATCGGACCATATGAGATTGTCGAGAGGATTGGTCCAGTGGCTTACCGTTTAGCACTACCTTCGGAGCTTTCCCGAGTACATGACGTATTTCATGTATCGATGCTACGGAAGTATCTTCGAGATGACTCTCATGCACTGCCAGAACAACCACTGGAACTGATGACAGATTTGAGTTTCGAGGAACAGCCAGTACAGATTTTGGATCGGAAGGAAAAGGTCTTAAGGAACAAGACGATTTCTTTGGTTAAGGTGCTATGGCGGAACCACGAGGTGGAGGAAGCGACATGGGAACCCGAGGAATCGATGAGAGGGCAGTACCCACACTTGTTTGAGTAAATTTCGAGGACGAAATTTCTGTAAGGTGGGTAGGTTGTAACGACCCGAACCGAGAATAATAATATTTTAATGTAAAAAGACTATTTTGCCCCTGAAGGGGGGAAACTTTGACTTTTGACCCGAGAAACAATTTGGACTTTGACCTATGACTATGACGTAGGTCGGGACGTCACGAATCCGTAGACAGGCGGCACGCCGAAATCGGAGTTCGTATGAAGAAGTTATGGTCAAGGAAGTGTTTTAGCGGAATTTACGAACCGAGAACAACGGAATAAAATATTAATTTATTACGGGAATCCGTGCCAACCTAATATTTAAATCAAACCAGCGGATTGATGACAAGTGTCACCCATCCAAGCCCCTACTATTCCAATAAAGCAACATTACACTATTCCTTCATTTTATAATCATTTAATTTTTCCCTCCATCAACCCTAGCCATTGGATTTCTGCCTAAACTAATCCTAGCCTTCCATTTTTCTCTGTTTTTCTGCTTCATGCACGTTCACCCCTCTGTCTGTTTCTCTCAAACACACATTCAGCCCCCCCCCCCCCCATCACCCGTGCATCTTCTTCCCATTTTTTCTCTATCCAAACACACGAACCAGCAGCCCTCACACCACTAGACGACCACCCACAGAACCATCATCACCCACTGATCATCACCGTGCACCACTAGCAACCACGGTCCACCTCCATGCCCTGCACAAACCGTGCAAAAACACAGACCCGAAACACCAAGGAAACGGGTCCGAGAAGCAAACCTCGACAACCGCATCACCTCGACGCAAGGGAAGCTTCAGCCTACACCGTGAGGACCCCAGGAGCACAACTGGACGACGACGAGGGCTACGGCGGCGTGACGGCGGCGGTAAGACCCAAAACCCGAAAGCCCCATTTTGATCCCCTGTTTCGAACCAACTTGTTTTAATGTCTAGAAATCGATCTATTGTTTATGGAAATGTCCTAGGGTGAGAGACGAGCTGTTTGGGCCCAGGTTGGACGACTGAGATGGCGTGGATCGCCGGAGAAGACGATCGGACTTTGACCGTGAGTTTCAGCGAGGGACTGGTGAGTTTCTCCTAGTTTTCTTTCCGTTTTGAGGTTGTAGAACCATAGAACAGACCTAGACGACCCTATAGGGATGAACCCCGTCGAAAATGGTGGCTGGAATCGTACGGTGGAATCGGGTCAAGCCGTGGGTCGACGGGGACCCGGTTCCAGTCAAACGGGTCTGACCCGATACTGTAGCATGATGACGTCATCATGCTGACGTCACTTCTGACGTCATGATGACGTATCCCTGTCAGATGTTGTCAGACCGGGGACCAAACAGAACATGCCACGTGTCACCTGACAAGTGTCAGTGATGACGTCATGTTGACGTCAGCATGACGTCACTACTGACGTCAGTAGTACTGTAGCAGCGTTGACCCACGTGTTGACCAGGCGCGTGGGGGTGCGTGTGAACAGTGATTTTGGTGGGGTCGGTACCATTTTCAAGGTTTTGACGATACGGATCCAATGGAGGTGGTTTCGTGTCGATCGGAGATCGTTATGTTAGTCAAAATGGGGTTTGAAGCACCGGGAATAGTGCCTGGGATGCGATTTTGAGGCGGATCTGTTCTAGGGTCTTGGTATTGATGTTATAGGGTCCTTAAGTAACCCTCAGGTATAAAAATACAGGTTTTTAGAGATCGTTGAGCAGCAAAGACCGAGTGTGAGTGGGCTGTTTGATTTATAAAAGGCTTGCATGCATAAACTGTTTTACTATTTCCACTTATGATTTCGATGAGTCTTATGAACTGTTTATATATATGCTATTACAATGTTTTGGGCATGAGACCCGTCTAGATTATATGTGGATTTTGTTTGGGATGTCCGGGGGACATAGGGTAAACTATACTGTTATTGTACTGTACTTTCCTACCTGTGTATATTGTCTCCTCCAGGGAGGGTCGTTGGCCTGGGTGGACCCTGGAGTAGTAACGGGGCTCTGACTGAGTGGAGTTGACCCCCATTGGGCTGCTTACTCTCAGGAAGGCATGTTCATATACCTCGGGCAGTGACCGGGATACCAGGAGCTGATGTACCTAGAGAGTCTCGAGTGTGAGACCCTGAGTGGCAACGCGTAGCCTTAGAACCGTGACATCATTTGGGTTGGGTTTTACAGTGCACTGATATGTTAGTTTCACCTTTCGATTATTATTGTGGTTTAATTGTTATGATTTCATTATAATATTATATTTTCACTCCATGCAAGATTTGGAAAACGGAGGGGTAAAACCTTATGATTATTTTATTATTAAATTGATTTCTAAACTGTTATTTTTGGCCCACTCACCCTTGTTTTACTAACCCCTCCAGACCCTGACACGGAAATAGAGGAGGAGGACCCGGAGGAGGAGGAGGCAGAGGTTTAGTTTGCCTAGCTGTGCACCTGTATGCCCACTTGTGGGTAGGTTGAGCACCGAATAAATGTACTCTGACTGTTGTGCTCACGTGTTGTATTTTTACTTTCCCTTGTCTGACAGTATCACTTTAACCACTGTGGTTGTACGTTATCTATCTATTTAAGTCTTCGGTTTTTATTTAAGGGTAATTTTGGTATGTTTAGAGTCATTGTCAGACGGGAGCGGGGCACGTCCCCAGGTGGTCCCAGTGGGATTGGGACGGGTCCTGTCAAAGGTACATTTAAGCCAAAAAGCCAAAAAATATTGGGTGAAATGATCTAGTAGAATTAATGACTACAGATATAGCCATTGTAATTTTTTTTTAATTCATTTTTTGTTCAAAACACTTGCAAAAGCCGTTGTAACTTTTTTTTTTCTTAAATTCTTTTTTTTTTCAAAACACTTGCAAAAACATATTCCTATTTTTTCTATAAATATATTTAGAATTCATACATATCTTCTCACGTATTCTTCATTCTACCCAATTTAATGAATTTTGGTGGAAAAAAATGAGCACTATTTCTAACAAAGGTCGAAATTTTGGAAAAAATGAAGATCGAGCTCTTTGCAAAGCTTACATAAATGTTAACTAAGATAGCATGACGGGTTACAACCAATCTGGTAAGGACGAATTTTTCTAACAAATTTTACGAGATTTATGAATACACTGAACTACCTTTTAATGGAAGAAACTTTGAAAATTGTAAAAGTCAATGGAAAAAGCACCTCGTGCCAAACATGAACAAATGAAATAAAGTCGTGCAAACCTCCAACAGAAGATACACTAGTGGAAGCAATTGCTTTTACCAAGTTAGTATTTTCACTATCTATCATTGATTATTATTTTATTATGCAAGTTGTTTCATAATATTTTGTTAGTTTTTTTTCTTCATAGCAACCTCAAACAGAGGAAATATTTATATCAAATGAAGGACGTTCTTTCAAATTTTCCCATTGTTGCGAAATTTGTAAAGATTGGGTGATGTTTCAACCTCCACCAGAAGAAGTTCTTGTTGATATACCAGTGCAATTGCCCTTTAATTTAAATAATGATCATCAAAATTCTCCTACAATAGAGGAAAATCCATTTCGAGTCAACCATCAATTTCTAGGCATATGGGAAGAAAAAGGAAAAAACAATGAGGAAAAAGGGAAAAAGAAAAGGTGGCTAGCCTACTTGGAGGGATCATGTTGATGCTTTGTGGGAATTGGTGGAACAAAATGAAAAATGAGAACAAGAGTAGAAGGTGAGGTACGAGACATTTGCCAACGTCAACTAGATGAGCTAGATGAAAGGATTATGGTTAGGAATACTACAAACATGACTCCATTAAGCAAGGAGTATTTTGATGGAAAAAATAAGGAAATTTGAGACCAATCCTGTGCACATAAGTTGTTTTAATATTCTGATTCAACATCTAACTACAATTCTACAATGAGGGGAGATGATTACGATTTTGGTTTATAGTAACTAGGTTTAAGTTGTTGAAAGTTACTTTTTATGTTTACGTTATTCTATTTAAATTTCTTATGCTTAACTTGTTGTGTTTAATTTGATATGTTTAAGTTGTTTCCTTTTAAATTAATAATAAAAATATTTTTCATTTAAGTTTAAATAATTAGTCAATTTAAATATTACTATTCAAAATTTTCAAAACTTAAAATTCATTTATTACAATATATTAAATGCCAAAAAAAAAGCATATAAGATTCATGAAAATAACTTCTAAACATCTAGACTCGACTCAAAAGTAAGACAAACATGTTTCTCATGACAATGGATTGCCATTTATTAAGTCCAGCATAAATTAAATGTAACTTCGCTCATATTCCATGTATGCACATAGCCCAAAGATGTGCGACAAGATCTTTTTGCAGGTATTTGTTTGCATTACCATACCTTATCATTTTGTAACAAGACAAGTATTCATCTATAGAAATTTTACTAGATCGAGGATCACGATCTAAATCTAGTCCAAGGTATATCTTTTCATGAGTCCTTCGAGATTTATTTGGCTATGGCTCGTTATCTTCAGAGTCTCCATCATAGTAGTCATCTCGCATATCCTCCACATTCATATTGTGCAATATTATGCATGTAATCAGGATGGAATTCAATTTCTCTAGGCTCCACCCTCTTGCTGGTTGTTGTATAATTGCAAATTGCGCTTACAGAATTCCAAATGCCATTTCAACATCCTTTTGTTAAGCCTCTTGCTTAGTAGTAAAGTAAAGCTCTGCTCCATTACTTGGCTCTCTAATTGTTTGGACAAGTGTTGCCCACAGCGGGTAGATGCCACCAGTCAGGTAATAACCCATATTATACTTGATGTGTCTTGCAAGTGCATGCGAGTTGATAACATAGTGGTGCACAAGTAAGAATGTCAAACCCATAGAGAGTAATTAGAACTATACAAATCACCAACTTAAGCAAACCCTAACTAGATTATAAAGTAAAACAGATTGAGTTTTGATTTAATTTGAGAGGGAAGTAATGTAACAAATGTAAAGATGTTTGATTGTTTGGTTTAGAAACAATGAGAGAATGACTAGCCATTTTGGTTTCACTATTACAATCCAATTCTATGCATCTTACTTAAGTCAATGTCATGTCTAATTCACTAATTTGATCCTAAGGTTCATTTTACTTATTCATGATCATCATATATGAGGTGTGGTTTTGATAAAGTATTCATAAGATACACCAGTTGTAATGTTCAGCACGGACGATGAATTAAGAACCCATTAAGCACAAGAAAACATAGAAGAACCAAAAAGATTATATGGCATGATGTGTGCATAATAATCAATTCATTCATTCACAGGTCATTCAAGTAAAAGCATGAAGTTTACTCTAAGCTCGAACCAGAAACTAATATGCAATTCGAATGGCAATCAAGCATCAAAATACGCATATCTATTAACAATTAAGTATAACGAATGAATAAAGAGATCAGATAAGAAAAATTGAATACTTTAACTTGAGAACATAGAACAGTTTTGCAAGGATACATCGAAATCCCTAGCTATGAATTTAGTTACACATCATGATCAAAGAAAATATCAACACAATCTAAAGAACAAACTAAACTCCTTTAAATAGGAGTATCCAATCCATAGAAGTTAGGAGAATAAATAGGAAATATCTACGACTTAAAGGACACATATTAAGACCTAAATGAGGAAAGAAAATCCAAAAACGTTTTCCTAGTCAGAGCTAAGACAAGGGTCCTAATAATCAGGCCCTTTTCATATTTCTTTGCTAAAATCTTCTTGAGATGTGTGGCAATGAAGGTTGCTGATGTCTTGGACATTCTTTGTATGACAAGGTTTCTTCTTGGGCCTTCTTGAGACTTCCGTCGACATCACTTTCCTCTTTGGTACATCCAATCCTTCCTTATGTGGCACTTTCCCTTTCAATATTGCTTTGAAGTTCCTTATGTGGAAAGACACAATCTTGACAATGAAGACTTCTTCTCGGATGGCAAGAAATATTATTTGCTCCTTGTTTGATTTGAGTTCATGAAAGATTCATTCATTCTTTCTTTTCTAAATTTAAATGAACTTTTCTACTTTTTCACACACTTCATAAGAATGATCACTTTCTACTATGTATGGAAATTAAATCACACAAAAGACAGGTAAATGAGCATTAGATGACATCAAAATAATGCTTGAATAATGACTTAACAAATACCCCCAAACCTATCTTTTTCTTTTCCTTAAGAAAAACAAAGAAAAAGTACACTAAACAATATGAAAAGACTCAATCTTAGTTAATGATAGTTCATTTAAACCACTAGGTGTTTCTAGTAGGAGGAGTTTTGTCTCTTAAGTGTTATGGAAGCAACGATACCCACAAATGTTTTACTTAAACTAATAACATGCTAGAGATATCTATTAACTAGTTAATAAGAATCAAGGAAAGTAAACAAGCTTTGCAAAATTAAAGGGAATGCCATAGAAGTAATTATCATGTGTGATGTGTCGATGCCAATATCTAAAGTGGTCATGCATTAAATCAACTTTATCCAAGTGCTCTAGAAAGATTTCGCCTCGACTCTAATCCTCAGTAGGCATCTCTCAATTATCACAGAAATCCTAGGCTTACACTCTTACAAGCATATGTGATGGACATTAAATTGAGGAGTTCAAGTTTAATCACATATGATTTGAAATGAAGAATAACACTTTTTAGAATTAAGATTTCATGGATTTGAATTTTACGAAGATAGATACATACATCAATCCTAAGCATGGTTGTCAATAAGATAAGTTAGGTTTTTATTTTTAGTTTTAATGGGGCTTAGCTTATGGTGAAAGAAAGAAAAAGGTCGGACCTGTGTTGTACTAAGGCATAAGACGTCATGATTTGAACTTTTAAGTTCTGGTCTGATTTCTTGCTTTGAACCCACGATAGCATTGATATTAACTTGATTCCTCATTTGAAGCCTTCTTGAATTCGTTGGCTCACTTGGATCAATTCCCTTTTTTTTCTTTCACTTTTTTTTTCTTAGGTTTCTTTCTTTTTTTCTTTTCTAAATTGAACCAATATCATACAATGGTTTTCTAATCCCTTATATAGATTTTTCACTCACATTCGAACATTAACTTTCACATTCTGGCCTCTTGCAGCTACAACTCGTTTTGAAATAGGTAGAAACATCTTTAACTCTACATTCTAAGCATGAATCTCATTTAATGCAGCCTTAATATGTTAGGGCATGGATTGATTGAATGATTGAGTGTTTGGCAGATTATGCTCAAGGTGATGAAACAAAAGGCCGATTGTTTAGCTTCAAAATGGCTTAGGGAGCACAAAACAAGGTTGGACAATGCCTTTAGAGGTTTAATCACGCATAGCCTACATCACTTCTTATGGCAAACCACACCTAAAATCAAAAGCATCAATATGATGTCAATTCTTTAAAATCCAATGCAACTGTAATGCAATGAGTTTATCTTTAAGAACAAAATCAGATAGTATTTAAAAGTAGAAAAAATGTATATCACTCTAAAAGAATGGAAATACAACTCAATAATCTCACGAGGTGATCTCCACTAATTTTCTGAAGTTCACTCAAATTCAGTAGCTTTGTTTACTTAATCATTCGAGACATGTCGTTGTGTAGTGCAAGGTATGATACAAAAGGATCATGGCAAAACTCTTAGTAGAACAAAGATAGTTAACTTAGCATGTACACTCTTATTAATGCTCACTGGCAAAAACTTAAACTAACTAACTAAACATACTTAAAAGAAAAAGATGAAAGTTTCAAGATCAGGCTGTGTATAATCCCCAAACCTACTTGTTTCTATATTCCAATTTTCAATCCACACCACAAACCTAAACTATACATTGTCCTCAATGTGATAAGGAATATGCAATGAGAAGACCAGAATGAAGTAGTTACTAAGTGAGTCCATTACAACAGAAACAAAAGAATAAAATAAAACACAATCCTACTAGGTTGCCTCCAAGAAGCGCTTTATTTAACGTCTAGTTAAGACACATGATAAATGTCTAAGTCGTGCCAAACTCAATGGACTTAACCACTTGAGATGTTTGTGCCTCCATACTGCTCCCAAGGTAAGGCTTCAATCTCTGTCCATTCAATTTGAATCTTGTACCATTCCTCATATTTTCAATCTCCGCAACTCCATGAGGGAAAAGATGATGCATTTTGAAAGGACTGACCCTTCTAGACTTCAACTTTCCTGGAAAAAGTTTCAACAGTGAGTTAAATAAAAGAACATTTTGATTAGGAGTGTACACCTTTCTGAGAATTACCTTATCATTTTTCAACTCCTCAAGCTCACTTAGTTGATGTTTCCTTGCGACCCAGCTTCTTTTAAATCAAAATTGAACTTCTTGATTGTAAAAAATGCATTGTGCTCAAGCTCAGGGGGTCTAATCACATAAGGGACTAAGTTGGCAGTAGATACAACTCATTATCTTGACATCAAATAACGATAAGGTAGAACAACCTAAGCGATAGGAAATCTTGACAATCAATCATGTGCTTACACATGGTAGATTTACTTATAAAAAATCTTATCAATTTCATTTTTTTTAATTTAAATCATATCTCATCAATATTTTATAAAATTTTATTTATACAACAGAGATAAGGTGGGACAACTAAGAGATAGTAAATCTCTAGAATCAATTGGGTTCCTACACGTGGCAAATTATCTTAGTAGTATCTTAATTCTTTTATTCTTTTAAAATAAAAAATGAAACATACCAATTTCACCAGCTGACACAGAATAAAAATAATCTTATAAGAAATGTTTTTCATTTTGTCACATATCCAAAAGATAGTTAAGATGTGAATTTAGTGCATTAATTCATTACACTCAAAAATATATTAAAGTTAAAAAGTATTAAAAAAAATATTGTTGAACCCTCAATTACTAGAGATAATAAAATGTAGACCTACACTATTCGTTAAAAACTAATTTTTGGAGTCCTAAGTTTTGGTTTAGGTAGCCCTTTAGGATCCTATTGCTAGAGAAGGTCTAAATATGTTAATGGGTAAAAAGGTTCACAAGTTGTTGGTTTTTGGTTTGCCCAGTTTTAGCTTTTATATTTAATTCAATATGACAGATACCTATTTTCGCAAGTTTAACAATTTGTATTATGGTTCTATATCAATTAGTTTCATGTGGAATAAGAAGAGTGATAGATAGAAATAAATTAATGCGTACAAAAAGAGAAACATGAAAGAGAAAAGGTGATTGGAAATCACTTCGACACTTGCTAGTTTGATATACAAATTTATGGCGCCATTTTCATTACGTTCATGCCCTCACTGTTGCTACCACCACTCTCCGTTATTACCACCACCACTCCCTGCTATCTTCGTCAACACCACCACCACCACCATTGGTATTACCACTATTACCACCAACTCAATCATCATGATACTACCATCATCTCCAGAACCATTGCCTTCATATCGACCACCACCACTTTCTACAAACTTGGTTGGTTACAAGGCATGCTTGGGTGTAAAAGGTTTCACCCAAAAAAAAGGACTGATTAAACTGAGACTTCTTGTAACGACCCGTCCCGAATTTCAGGATTAGATTAGTGACTAATCATGATTAGTGAGGTTAATTGGTGATTAGTTGGACGAAATCAGACGAACGATGCAAAATGACCGTTTTGCCCTAGTCGTGGGTAAAATATTGACTTTTTGTTCAGGCGGTCAAATGGACGTTGACCGATGACCGTGAGGTAGTTTAGGACGTCACGAGTTCATAGACAGGTGGCACGTTCAATTCCGACATTCGAGGAAGAAGTTATGACGTTCGGAAGTTAAGGAGCATTTTGATAATTTTGGTTAAAAAGGGAAAAATGTTGACTTTTGGACTGGGAGGTCCGATGGCCAAGGGCCAAGGACCGTTACATAGATCGGGACGATACGAATCCGTAGACAGGCAACACGTCAAATTCAGACGTTCAACGGCGAAGTTATGGATCACAGAAGTTTCAGGGAACTATTGCACGTTTTACGAAACTACTTAACTTTTGGATTCTAGTGGGCCCCAGATATTTAATCCCTGCCCAATGGATGAGTGACAAGTGTCACCCATCCACAGGTCACCCTTATACCTTTATGCATCGACCATCTTCTTTGTTTTTCAAAAACTCAACCCGATCTCACCATTTTTCTTCATCTCTGTAGAACCCAAAACAATATTCCCCCTCCCCAGTCGTTTATGTGTGAGGACAGAGAGAGAAGAGGAGTTTGAGGCGGCGGCAGGATGGCTCGCCATCGTGGACGACGGTGGCACACCAACCAAGTAAAACCCGAAACCATTTCTCGGTTTTATGATTCAAAAATGTGAGGTAAGTGTTTAGGATGTTAGAGGGTGATTGTGGGGTGATCATTTAAGCCTTGTGAATGCCTAGGATGGGTGGTTGATGGCAGAGGAATGGCTGAGCCACCCTGGGATTAAATGGAAAAAATGGATCACGGGCAAGCTTTGAACCCATGGGTTTTAGGGAGTGTTTTCTTACTTTCTTTATATGGTTAGATTCCTAGAAGGAAGATTAGGATTGATTAGAGATTAAATTGGACCAAAATAGGGGAGAAATAGTGCCAGACCGGTCACGCCGGTCCATGCAAACCGGCTGCACAGGAGAACCGGGTTGGACCGGTTCAGCCAAGGTTAGTGATGTGCTACAGTACCGCGCTTGGAGCCCACACGCAGTGGCATCTTGAGGCCCGTGGGGGCTCGTGGCCCATAATTTGGGAATTCTTTCAACATGTGAAATCTTCTATTCGATGTAATGAACATTTTGGGACTGGTTTCGTGTCGATCGGACACCGTCTCGATAATGTTCGGGGCATCGGAATGTTTCGGATCGGGATTAAAAATAGTTAAAAATTCGGGAAAATTACGGGACTTCAATGAGAGGTTAATAAGTTAGTTAGGAACCCTCTAGATTGATTTGGACAGGTTTGGGAGTCCCAGTGACGATGATTTGCCCGGTGAGGCTTACGACATGCAAACCGAGGCGGCAACATAGGACGGTCTGTGAGTGGACCTTGATTTCTAAACTGTGATGCATGCATAAATGTTTTATATGGATTATGAATGTGATTCTATGATGTTGATTTGGATGATTGTGAATTATATGGTTTCACGCTTTACGAGGCAAATTACGTGTTTGCACGTAAATCGAGGTTTTCCAGTTTTACACTGACTTTCCGTACTTAGGGTTTTGGGTATGATTTCATGAAATGGTTTTGGAATTGAAAAGGTAAACTCGGGTTCGAGATCCCTTTGTTTCGGAAACCCTCGGACTCGAAGTCCCTTTTAGCTACATTTTTTGGCCGGAGGCCCAATTGGTTCTTAAATTGATTTCGGATTTGGAAATATGGAATCGGGCATGAGACCAATTTGATTTATGAAATCGAGCACGAGGCCCAGTTGGTTTAAGAATCGGGCCTGAGGTCCAGTTTGTATGTGGATTCGGGCCTAGGGCCCAGTTATGTGTTACTATGGTGATTCGGGTCAGGGACTCACAAATGGATTTTATGGTTCATGACGGTTTATAGGAACCGACATGAACCCTTGAAATGTATTTATGGTTTATGACGGTTTATGGGAACCGGCATGAACACTTGAAAGGATTATATGGTTCACGACGGCTTATGAGGGCCGGGCATGAATCCTTGAAAGCTTTAAAGAATGATTTCAAAAGGTTTTTCATATGCCATCCTTTATGTATGATTGTCTCCTCTGGGAGGCTCGTTGGCCTGGGTGGACCCCGGAGTAGTCACAGAGCACTAACTGAGTGGAGTCGCCCCCCAGTTGGGTTTCTTACTCTTAGGAACGGCATGGTTCGTAACCTCCAGGGAGGGTCATTGATCTACGAACATTGACCTGGGTGGACCCTGGAGAGACTTGGGTTTGAGAACCCGGTTAGCACGCGCGTAGCTCTATATTACCGTGACAGGTTTAGTGATATGAAATATAATGGATAAACATGATTTCAATTGGTTTGGGAAATTGTGTTTTATGATGATAAATGGATTTGGCCTGAGATCCCACATATGTTTCCTATGTTATGGTTTTCTGTAAATGGTTTTGGGCAGGAGCTCATGTGACTTGTATTTACGGAACTTGGGGCTGAGACCCTATGTCAGGACCGGCGCCGAATCCCCTGGGATTAACGTGGGACCCGCCTAATCCCGTCTGACACCATGTGTCAGACCATGGAAAATTCCATGAGGAGTGCGCCAGGATCGTAGGAGGAGGGGAATGATGTCTCGTCTCTGCTACAGCCCGCATCCACGATCAACCTGAAGGTCATTAAAACATTAAAAGTCGTAAGTGGACAAAACAATTTTTCATTTAAAAACACTTCCACATAAAGACATTTATGCTCTTCATAAAAGCATATGCATGCATTCAAAAACATTTATCAAACATTCATAAAATCATTCAAGCGTTAATGCCCGTCCCCATAAACCGTCATGACCCATAAATTCCTTTGGGTCCTCGACCCGAAATCACAAAACCCGTAAGTCAAATCATTAGGGACTCAGCCCAAATCACGTCATGTGGGTCTCAGACCAAAACCATTCTCAAAATATCACAAACGGGGTCTCCGCCCCAAATCACTTTCACAACTTCAAATACAGGGGTCTCCGCCCCAAATCACTTTTTTGAAATTCTCATACGTACTCGTACGTATAACCCATCCTAGGCACTTCCGGAGAAGATGCCAACTCGGGGCACACAGCCCCTAGGGAACACATCCCCGATATAGTCACGATATCGAATCTATACTAGTGTGCACACTATTCGGGGTCTCATTCCGAGTCTTCTCCCAGGAATCTCCATATGGGAGGCTCAATCTCTGGATCTAGTCCGAGCTCTCTTTGTGGATCTAGTCCACATATACCCATTCTGGTCTGTGGATCGTGACTCTCCAAGTTGACGCTGGAGGAGATCATATAATCAATATGGAGGGTTCATATCTTTTCAAATACTTTCTTTCTCAAAACTCATTTCTCAACTGGGTCTCATACCCGATTCCTTTCAACGGGATTCCTCGAATCCGATTCCAATCACTTTCACAGGCCTCGGCCTAAATCCTCAGTTCAACTGGGTCTCATGCCCGAATTCTCATTTCACAAACTGAACTAGGACTCAAGCCCGATATCACAACCAATTGGGCCCTACGCCCGGAACCATAACTCAACAGGACCTCATGTCCGATTTCGCAACCAACGGAGCCTTAAGCCCGATATCTCAACTAAATGGGTCTCAGGCCCGATATCATAAATCAACGGGGCATCAAGCCCGATAGTATCACTAACTGGCCTCAAACCCGAATCATAAACCAAATGGACCCTCGGTCCGATCGTATGGCTCAATTGAACCCTAGGTCCAATTCCTCGTCAAATCATATGGACTCCAAGTCCGATAGTTTGTAAATCAAATGGGTCTCGTGCCCGGTTTCATATTTCTAAATCCAAAATCCATTTATTAAACCATCATTAAAAATCTAGAACGTATATGCATCGTATAAAATTGGAAACCTCGAAATACGTGCAAATACGTAAATCCTAGGCTACCACAAACAATTTCACTCATAGCAACACAAAACATATATTAAAATACTTATAAAACATTTATGCATGCATCAATTTCGAAAGAAAGGTCCACTCACAGACCGTCTGAAGCCGCGCCTCGATACGCGTGTCATAAACGTCTCCCGAGTCAATCGTCGCCTCCGGGATTCCCGAACCTGTCCAAATTCATATAGAGGGTTACTAACTACTTAAATAACCCCTCACTAAAGCCCCGTAATTTTATGGAATTTCTAACTATTTTTAAATTCGAACCTAAATCTTCTGATGCCCCGAACATTATCGAGACGGTGTCCGATTGACACGAAACCAATCCCAAAATGTTCGTTACATCGAATAGAAGATTTCGTATGTTGAACACTTCCCCAAGAGGTGAGGCACGCGCCCCCAAGCGCCCTCCAAAGTCCCTGCGCGTGAGCCCACGTGCCGGGGACTATTCTTGCACCATCGACCTATAGCAGACCGGTTCACCCGGTTTGGCTGGTCCATTTGGACCTGCGTGACCGGTTCTGTGCTCTAGACTCCCCATTTTTCGTCCAATCTCTTCCTTTTCGATTCCTTTCTTCCTAATTTGATGTTTTCTATCAATTCATATCCCTAAACTCAACCGAAAACGTCTAAATCCCATGGTTTGATTTTGAACCAAACGGTTCAAGGTTTCCCCATCCACTCCTCAGTCCAAAACCACCACCCAGACCTCCTTAAAAACTTCCTAACAACCTAATGAACTCAACCTAATCACCCAAAACCGGACATAATGCATAAATTGAAATAAAATGGAAATTGGGCCTGGGGGCAAAATCGTCATTTCGCCCGAACGTCCGCTAATCCTCGTCTAATCTCCGATTAGTCTTGCTAATCTGTAATTAATCCTTAATTAATCCCGTTAATTCGGGACGGGTCGTCACACCCTAAATATGGTTGTTTAAACATATGTGATTGGATAAATGGTTTTACTATGCATGCATGCTTTTTAGTGAAGGGTATAAAGATCTTTTATAAATGTGTTTTACGAAACTTATTACTTTTTGTCCACTCACAATCTTTCTGTTTTCAATACCCTTCTGGTTGGATACGGTGCAGACTGTAACAGAGACCGAGATATCACATACCTCCTCTGGATCTTGGCGTACTCTGATAGACCGAGAGGACAAAGGTTGGAAATTTCTCTTGTCTGACACTTCGTGTCAAACGGGATCAGGGTCGTCCCGCGTTAATCCCGGGGGGGATTGGGAGGGGTCCTGACAGGTGGTATCAGAGCATAGGATTACTTATCAGAGCATGGTTTGCTCATGTTACTCTGAATTCCAGAGCGTATTTTGCGCGATACTCCATACGCAGGTCGAGGATGTGATATTTCAATGGGCCATAGTTCGTTATCAACCTGATAGTTAGGATGCTGATGCGGTAGTTAGTAGGATCAAATCGCGGATCATCTTCGTTCGGCACTTGATGCCGGGGTTGCCATAGTTCTGTCGTGGATGGCAGAGTGGGACCCTACGGAAGGATAAACGTAACAGTACGTTAGAGTTTTGATCATGAGACGGTTAGTTGGGATCGTCTTTCACGATGTTGTATAATCAGCTTGACGATAGGATTGGATTGACGTCTTTTCGATGTCAAGACCACGTGGATGGTCAGATTTTGGATTATACTGCAGTTAGAAGTTTGGTTCCGAGGAACTCTAGGTGTAAATGTGAAACCCTACCTTATGGTGTATGGTTCGGAAAGGTGAGTTGGCAAATGGTTAGACTCTAACGACTTTTCGAAGTCAAGCCCGTCGGTCATGTCAGGTCTAGTCATGTCAGCTTTAGTGATGGGACTACACTCTGCAGTCAGGGTTGTACTTATCGGTTAGACCTAGTTGGTTGTCGTGATACTTTAGTTGTGATGGGTTGTTGGTGCAACTAAGGTCTTGGATGACCTAGTAGACGACATTGGTTGAGTCGAGTTACGACAAGTTAGAGATTATTGGACAGTTTACCAGGGTTGGTACTTGTCTATGGAATCCCAGAGCGGGGATACAGAGTTGTGGTACGTGCGGTTGATTCCGTTGGATGTGGATTCTGGATATCGAGATGTCTGGTGATTAGGTCTGCACGAGTCCATGGCAGGCACTACCTGTAACAACCCATCCCAAGAGTCGGGATTAGTACAGTGATTAAGTCGGGATTAGTGAGCTTAATCGGTAGTTAGATGGTCCTGATAGGTCCGTGAGCGCAAAATGACGATTTTGCCCCTGGTTTGGGCAAAATGTTGACGTTTAGTTCGGGTGGTCCAATGGACTTTGACTGGTGATCAGGACGTAGTTTAGGACGTCACGAATTCATAGGCAGGTGGTACGCCCGATTCCGACATCCGAGGAGGAAGTTGTGATGTTCGAAAGGTGAAGGGTATTATCGTAATTTTGGGAAAAATAGGGGGAAAAGTTGACTTTTTGTGTAAACGGGTTTTGGTACCTTGACCTAGGATGGTTAGATAGTTCTCGTCGTCCTGAGTTCGATGACAGGCGGCACGTATTCATCGGACTTACGATGTGTGAGTTACGGGTCTAGGAAGTTAGTGGAAAAATCATAAAATCGGGATAAAAGGAGGGGCAGTTTGGTCTTTTTGCACCTTGGGATTCGTGCAGAGAGAGAAGGAATGGAAGGCTGAGATTGGACCGGGTGTGAGGGAAAGGGAGTGGATTGTGACATGTGGCACAGGACTAGAGGGTTCTGGGAGAATCCTGTACGTGCACGGTCCAATTATTTTGGGGTGCACCTGTGCAGTGTTCGTGTTGGTTCGACACAGAGAGAAACAGAGGGTGAGGAAATTGGAGGACGGTGATCGATTCTGTGCAAGAGGGAGTGAAGAGTGGTTTGTGAGAGTGACAGAGGGAAGAGTTTGAGCAGGTGGTCGTGTTTTGGTGGCGACATCGTGCACGGCGTCACGGAGGTGGCACGGTTGCAGTTTCTGGGAAAACATGGAGGCCGTGATACAAGGACGGTGGCTACGCTGTGTGGTGGCTCAAATCAAGGCATGGGGAGGCTTAGGAGGTTGCAGGGGACCCAACGAACACCGTGGCACGCGGCGGTGCTCACGGCGGAGACGGAATCGCAAGGTGAGTTCTCTTACTCTGTTTGTCCCGTGAGCTTCAATTTGAAAGTCGTGGGGTTGGGAGTAGAGTCGAGGGATTTGGAGGCCAGGGTGAGACTCCTGGAGGCCCTAGGAGTCGACTGTGTGTGCTGCCGTGATGGGTGGTGCACGGCGGAGGATGGCACGACGGAGGTGCTCTGTGTCCTCTGTTTTGGCCGTGAGATTCGAACGGCGAGTCGTCGAGCTTGGGGCTGAGTCGAAGGTCTAGGAGGGTTGGTTTAGGTTCAGTGAAGTCCTAGGAAGGGTCTGGGACAGTCACCGTGACGGGAGGTGACCGGAACTGCTGGATCGTGAAACAGGGCAGTGTACGGGATTTTGGTTCGAGCTTCAGTCGACCGGATTGGGGCTGCGTCGAGGTTAGAGGAGTTGGGGAATGGATAGATTGGATCTGGAAGAAGCTTTAGGAGAAGAAAGGAAGGGAAATGGTGGCCGGACGGTGGAGATTGGTTCTCGCCGGTCTGAGTTGCAGACCACTGTGCTGAACCGGGTTTGTTCGAGGTAGGGGATGCACTGTAGCAGCGCGTAAGGGCCACGCGCAGCCACTTTGGGCGGCACGTGGGGGCGCGTGCGACGGTGATGGGGAAAATGATCAATATGGTTCTTGATCTAGGAGTTATGGTGAGTCCATTGGAAGTGGTTTCGGGTCAATCAGACGTCGTTTGAGTTTAGTTTCGCGAGGGTAAAGGTTTAGGGTCTCGGGTTATTACATTTTCGATTCGGGGAATTTTGAGGGAATTTAGGTGGACTTTCATAGACATGTTAGCAACGTGATTTGACGGTGATTGACAGGATCAGGATTTCCCGAGGAAGCCGAGGAACGTGCAGGACGTTCAGGATGCGAGTAGGGCTCAATACTGTGAGTGGACCCCTTCTCTAAACCCGAGCATGCATAACTGTTTTCTATACATGTTTTATGGTTTTGATCATGATTCCATGTTATCGAATATGTTTTGGTTGGTTTTACATTATTGCACGTTTTTCGAGGAAGTTTGGTTTTTAGCACGTTTTACGAGACATGTTTGGTTTCTGACTAGGGATGCTATGATTTTGGGATTTTAAAGGATAATTGGTTTTCAAATGATTAAGGGATTTTGGAACATGGTTTTGATGATTAAAGGTTTTCGGTTTTAGAAACAGATTTCGGAAAAAGGGTTGGTTTCAAATGGAAAAGTGGATTCCGAATTTGGGTTCGGAATGACGGTTCGGGATGCTGGCAGGGCATCGGACCGGTGATTTCGGATTCGGGTTTGGATGTGAAAACTAAAATGGTTTCAACTGGTTTTGATTGGATTTGCTGGATCTGGATATTGGGTGTAAAGACCCGGATATATGTGACGGGGGACGGGCCCGGATTGAGTTTAAAGACTCGGGAGTTTAAAGACTCGGATATATTGATTTTCCCCCGTAAGCCTTGAGTTTAAAGACTCGGGAGTTTAAAGACTCAGATATGATTAAGGCCTGGATTGAGTTTAAAGACTCGGGAGTTTAAAGACTCGGATAGGTCCAGCAGGTTCGATCGGGAAATGAGGATTTGAGCTTTATGGTTTCTATAACTGTTTTATAGTGTTTCTGTTTCTTATGATGTTTTATGAGAAATAATTTATAAATGCGTTAATAAATATTGGTTATGCATGTAGTTTTCAAAACGGAGGGTTAAACTCGGTTTTCTGATAAATGGTTTTAGAACTTTTCTTTTATTATGGTCCACTCACACTTTTGTTTTAACTTGCCCTCCAGGTTGTGGAGCTAGCGCGGGGTCTTGACGTCGAGGCAGTGTCCGAGGCATAGAAGTCACGCGAGGGATCCCAGAGTGGTTTAAGTTTTCCGCGTGCGTGTACTTATTATCGGTTTTTAGTTCCTTGTATTTTCGTACTATGCTCTGTAAACGATAACTTCGGGATATTTGTCTAGTTACTCCTGCGTCTGACTGAGTTTGAGTGAGTTTTACTTTGGTGTTGCGTCGGGGAGTCAGACGGGAGCAGGATTTACCTCGGGTTTCGGGGTGGAACCGGGGTGGGTCCTGACACTACTACCGAGAATGGTTGTAGTTACGGTTTTTGGGAATCGGGGACGTTCGGGGAACGTTTCCTTTTCTTGTATGAGATGTCATGGTGAATGTACCCAGAGTTGTTGGGTACGACGGAGGCAAAGTTTCTCCAATTTGAGCAGAGGTACGGGATCGTTGCTCTGTATGAGCTGTAACGACCCGTCCCAAATTCCTAGATTAGATTAGTGACTAATCACGATTAGTGAGGTTAATCCGTGATTAGTAGGGCGAAATCGGACGAACGATGCAAAATGACCGTTTTGCCCTTGGGCGTGGGTAAAATGTTGACTTTTCATTCGGGCGGTCAAACGAACTTTGACCAATGACCGTGACGTAGTTTAGGACGTCACGAGTTCATAGGCAGGTGGCACGTTCAATTCCGACGTTCGAGGAAGAAGTTATGACGTTCAGAAGTTTAGGGGCATTTTGGTAATTTTGGTTAAATGGGGCAAATAGTTGACTTTTTGACCAAGAGTTCCGATGGCTGAGGGCCGAAGACCGTTACGTAGATAAGGACGATACGAATCCGTAGACAGGCGGTACGTCGAATTCGAACGTTCGACGGCGAAGTTACGGTTCACGAAAGTTCCAGAATACTATTCATGGTGACACGTTTTACGAGGCACTTTTGGACTTAAGTGGGCCAGATATTTTACAAGGGCCCAATTGTTGAGTGACAAGTGTCACTCATCCATTGCTCATTATGTTCCCATACATGCATACCATCCCTTAGTCGTGCAAACCATCCCCCACAACACAAACCCGATCTCACCATTCCTCTCCATCTTTGTGCAACCCAAACCAATCCAACCTTCAACCCATGATCATTTGAGGAACCAGGAGAGTGAGGGAAGGACTGAGGATGATGGTGGCCGGCAAGGAGGGAGCCACCATGCACGGCGGAAACCCGAACTCGAGGTAATGCTCGGTTTTGATTTTTGGATCCATAATTGTGTTTTTGTGGATATAGTTGATATTAGATGATTGGGATGGGCTTAATGAGTCATTAGGGTCCTAATGGAATGGTTTTTGGAGGTGTAGGACTGCTGTGAAGCCATGGGAGAATTTTAGGAAGCTTGAACCGTATGGTTCAAGAATTGAACCATGAAATTTTGAGGTTTTTAGGTCGTTTTGATGATTGGAATTGATAGGGAACGAAGAGATATGAATTATAGGATTAATTAGGGTTGAAATCGGACCAAAATAGAGGGAGAAAACCCCTGAACCGTTCACGCCGGTTTGGAACAGTGCTGCTACAGTAACCGGTCCAAAACCCCGAAAAAAAACGGGTTTTCTGAGGTTAGTTATGATGAACAGTGTTTTTGACCTTCTAGGGGCTCGTGAGGACGCGTGGCCCATAATTTGGGGAAGTGTTCAACACGGGAAATCTTCTATTCGATGTAAGGAAGATTTTGGGACTGGTCTCGCGTCAATCGGACATCGTTTCGATATTTTTCGGGGTGTCGGAAGGTTTAGGGTCGGTTTAAAAATAGTTAAACATTCGGGAAAATTACGGGGCTTTGGTAAGAGGTTAATTAAGTAGTTAGTAACCTTCTATTAAAATTTGGACGGGTTTGGAAGTCGCGGTGACGGTGATCCGCTCGGGGAGCCGTATGGCACGCGTATCGAGGCGCGGCTTCGGACGGTCTGTGAGTGGACCTTGTTTTCTAAATTGGTGCATGCATAAATGTTTATTATATGTTTTAAATACTTATTTGTGATGCCATGAGTGCATTTGGATGTGTGGTTACGTATAGGCACGTATTTCGAGGTTTCGGCCCTATACGGTGCCTATACGGGGCTGTATGTCTTTATTGGTCTGAATGAAATGGTTTTGGATTTCCAAAAGGATAATGAATGTGATTTGATGAGTTTGATTTGGATATTTTCGAATTATATGGTTTCACGTATTTCGAGGTGATTTATGTGCTTGCACGTAAATCGAGATTTTCCGGTTTTACTCTGATTTTCCATTCTTATGGTTTTGGAAATAGTTTAATGAAATGATTTTGGATTTGAAAAGGTAATTCTCGGACTTGAGGTCCATTTGATTTACGGAATCGGGCCGAAGGCCCAATTGGTTTACGATTCGGGCCTAGGGCCCAGTTATGTGTTACAAATGGTTTTTATGGGTCATGACGGTTTATGGGAACCAGCATGAACCCTTGAAATGGTTTTTATGGTTCACGACGGTTTATGGGAACCGGCATGAACCTTTGAAATGGATTTACGGGTCATGACGGTTTATGGGAACCGGCATGAACCCATGAAAGGATTTTATGGTTCATGACTGCTTATGGGGGCCGGACATGAATCCTGGAAAAGTTTAAAGAATGATTTCAAAAGGTTTTTCATATTCCATCCTTTATATATGATTGTCTCCTCCGGGGAGGGTCGTTGGCCTGGGTGGACCCCGGAGTAGTCACGGAGCACTGACTGAGTAGAGTCGCCCCCAGTTGGGTTCCTTACTCTCAGGATGGGCATGGTTCGCTACCTCCAGGGAGGGTCATTAATCTACGGACATTGACTTGGGTGAACCCTAGAGAGACTTGGGTTTGAGACCCCGGTTAGCACACGTGTAGCTCTATTTTACCGTGACAGGTTCTGGATATGAATATAAGGGATAAACATGATTTCAATTGGTTTGGGAAATTGTGTTTATGATGATAAATGATTTGGGCTGAGATCCCACATATGGTTATTATGTTATGGTTTCCAGTAAATGGTTTTGGGCAGGAGCCCGTGTGACTTGGATTTACGGAACTCGGGGCTGAGACCCTAATTATGCTTGTTTTAACATATGTGTTTGGATAAATGATTTTACTATGCATGCATGCTTTTTAGTGATGGGTATAAAGGTCTTTTATGGAAATGTTTTTATAAACTCTTTATTTTTGTCCACTCACAGCCTTTCTGTTTTTAATACCCTTCAGGTTGGATACGATGTGGACTATAGCAGAGACCGAGATATCACATACCTCCTCCGGATCCTGGCGTACTCTGATAGCCCGGGAGGGCAAAGGTCGCAAATATCCCTTGTCTGACACTTCGTGTCAGACGGGAGCAGGGTCATCCCGCACCAATCCCGGGGGGATTGGGATGGGTCCTGTTACTGTATGAGCGGATATCCAGGGTTGTCAGTTTTTCACACGGTGTGCTAGTGTTAGTGCTGATGCTAGTGTGGATGCTTGTGTGCTGATGATGATAGGTGATAGTGATGATACTGGTACTAGTGCTGGTGCTGGTCCCAGTGATTGTGACGACGATGAGTTACCAGTCGGGATGTGACTCCGTCGAGATGGGCATATGTTCGGCATCTGTGGTCTGGAGGTGGATCACGGATAGTGATGGACTGGATTGAATCCAACAGTTGTTAAGATGTGAGGATCGTTTACTGTCATGGGGGATTAGTGACTGGTTGGTCAGACTCGATCTATCGCGGGGTTTAGCGACCAGTTGGTCAGTTTTGGCCAGAGTTGGTCAGATATGGTGGTATGCAGAGATTTGACTGCAGATCACAGCAGGAGTCTGTTGTGACTCTTCAGTCGAGCAGTACATCAGATTAGGACGAATTGACAACCTTTTGGATGTACATAAATGGTGTAAACCGACAGTCGAACTTGGTAGTGATTTTGACTCGTTAGGGACACGTGGTTGATGTCCGAGTGTGCTGGTTCCGATATGGTTTGAACTTCGGAATCGAGAGTGATTGTGATTGAGGTGACATGAGGAATGCGGGTTTTCCGCATTGGTAACGAGTATTTCGAAGTCATTTGGGTGACTTCTCAGGTTCTACCGTGGTAGATGATGGTTGTGTCACCAGTATGATAATCGTGTATTGGTTAGTGGACCCGGGATTTATTTTGGGTCATCAAGAGGAGATGAGTATATCGAAGTTAGGTGATTTAGAATTCTCATTTTCTCCTTGGTGACAAACGATGTTGGATTACATGGCGTGGTGAGTGCAGCGAGTTTTGTTGCATTCACGTAAGGTGAGTTTTGGCGTCATCATTTTGTATCATCCTTGGTTTCCCAGGTGGAATGTCAAGGATCGATATGAGGTAATTGGAGATAACCCACAGTCTCGACGTGTCTCATCGTTGACTAATCTGTTTAGATGTGGGAATTGGTTGACGAACGATGTGTCTTGGCTTTTTGGCTATGTAGATGATGGGACTGAACTTCTTTTCGAAGTGAATCCCGTACGATATATTACGCCTGAGTAGGTATCCGACGAGGTCGGATTTTGTCAGCCTAAATGTGTTAATATTGGGATTGACTTCCCTATGAAGTCAATCGAACGTATTTAGGTAATCGTTTGAACAGGTATCCGATAGGTTCAGATATAGTGCGCCTCGGTAGACGTGAATGAGATTTCGGGTTTTGGAATCGGATTTCTGGAAGACGATTCAGGATTCGATTTTGGAACTTGAAAGTGGACTTATGGATTTGGGTTCGGAATGGTCATTCCTGATACTAGTTTACGGAAGGATGATTTCGGATTCGGATTTGGAAATGGATAATGGGTCAGAATTTTGATTTTCCTAGTACTGGATTGGACAGATGGACTCCAAATTGAAACATGATTGGCTACGACCTAGGTGGTTGTAGGCTGGTTGATGGATAGATGTACGTACCTTGTGCGTTGTTCGAGGTACGATACCGGGCAGACTTGTGATGTCTAGTGACGGTATATAGGTTATACCGGTAGTACGTTGGTGAGCTTGTTGATGAGCTTGTTGGTAGTCGGCTTAGTTCCGATACCATTGGATTAGTCGAGAACGTGGATTGGACATTGGATACTGTGCACTGGGTCATGGTATTTCTGATGGGTCTAGTTACACACAGGTCATGTGAGGTGTTGGTAAATGTAAACTCGAGTTGAGTAAGTTGGTGGTTAGTGTAACCACGAGGGAGTATAGTGTCAGTTTTCGACTGACGACTGTCAAGTGGTGACAGTTTGTCCGATGTTTTGTGGATTGGTTAGTGAGGTCTGATGACTCCCAGTGGGAGCAGACGTCAGGATAGATTGGTGCTTGAGCAAGGAAACCGTTGAGTTGGTTGTGTCAACAAAATGGTAGATTTGACAAGTGGTGTCAATTCAGAACGTATGGCTGTTGTCATTCGACGTGGTCGAACTTAGTCGATACGACGTGAGTATTAGTGGTACGACTGGGTGTAGACGAGCTTTGTTATGGTTAGTGCGTGTATGAGTGTACACATGAGATAAGATCGATTTTGCTTTCCACGAGGTGGATGTGGAATCAAGATAGTTGGATTTTCGAGAACGGAACTAATTAAGGAGGGAAGAACGGTTGGAATTAAGTAGCATGGAATTTCGAGGACAAAATTAATTAAGGAAGGAAGGTTGTAACGACCTGTCCTGAATTTCAGGATTAGATTAGTGACTAATCATGATTAGTGAGGTTAATCGGTGATTAGTTGGGCGAAATCGGACGAACGAAGCAAAATGACCGTTTTGCCCCTGGTCGTGGGTAAAACGTTGACTTTTCGTTCAAACGGTCAAATGGACTTTGATCGATGACGGTGACGTAGTTTAGGACATCATGAGTTCATAGACAGGTGGCACGTTCAATTCCGACATTCGAGGAAGAAGTTATGACGTTCGGAAGTTAAGGGGCATTTTGGTAATTTTGGTTAAAAGGGGCAAAATGTTGACTTTTGGACTGGGAGGTCCGATGGCCGAGGTCCAAGGACCGTTACGTAGATCAGGGCGATACAAATCCGTAGACAGGCGGCACGTCGAATTCGGACGTTCGACGACGAAGTTACGGTTCAAGGAAATTTTGGGGAACTATTGCACGTTTTACGAAACGACTTAACTTTTGGATTCTAGTTGGCGGCTGCAGGATGGCTCGCCGTCGTGGACGACGGTGGCACACCAACTAGGTAAAACCCGAAACCATTTCTCGGTTTTTATGGTTCAAAAATGTGAGGTAAGTGTTTAAGATGTTAGAGGGTAATTGTGGGGCGATCATTTGAGCCTTGAGGACGCCTAGGATGGGTGGTTGACGGCGGAGGAACGGCGAAGCCACCCTGGGATTAAATGGAAAAAATGGATCACGGGCAAGCTTTGAACCCACGGGTTTTAGGGAGTGTTTTCTTACTTTCTTTATATGGTTAGATTCCTAGAAGGAAGATTAGGATTGATTAGGATTGATTAGAGATTAAATCGGACTAAAATAGGGGAGAAATAGAGTCGGACCGGTCACGCCGGTCCAGGCAAACCGGCTGCAGAGGAGAACTGGGTTGGACCGATTCAAAGGTTAGTGACGATGCTACAGTACCGCGCGTGGAGCCCACGCGCAGTGGCATCTCGGGGCGCGTGAGGACGCGTGGCCCATAATTTAGGAATGTTTTCAACACGTGAAATCTTCTATTCGATGTAACGAACATTTTGGGACTGGTTTCGTGTCGATCGAACACCGTCTCGATAATGTTCGGGGCATCAGAAGGTTTCGGATATGGATTAAAAATAGTTAAAAATTCGGGAAAATTACTGGACTTCAATGAGAGGTTAATAAGGTAGTTAGTAACCCTCTAGATTGATTTGGACAGGTTTGGGAGTCCCGGTGACGATGATTTGCCCTGTGAGGCTTACGGCACGCAAACTGAGGCGGAAGCATAGGACGGTCTGTGAGTGGACCTTGATTTGCCCTGACACTTCTAACCTACTACCAAGCTTGTTACCTTCCGCTGCCTTTTTACATTGGAGGCTGCTTGTTCAGACATTACTTAAGCACCATTTTGATTTTTTTAAGTACCTATTTTTCGTGTTTTTTGAGTGATTTCATGTCATTGATAGGAGAAAATGATCAATCTTGTGAGACATGCGTAGATTTGGAAAGGGGTAAATTTTAAGAAGTCAAAACGAACTCAATTTGGAGGTCTAACGAAAGAGTTTCCTCAAGATGAAAACTGAGGACCTGTCACGAGGACCTTCCAGGTCCTTAGTGTGCCTAATTGAAGTCCCAGCAGAAGACCTTGCCATGTCTTGTACCGAGCCCCATTGGTGGACCCTAAAGAACCACTATGTGATGAAGGTAGTGCCCCGATGTAACGACCCATCCCGAATACCGTGATTAAATATTAGTTAATTATGGGTTAGAATGACTAATCGGCGATTAGTTGGGGGAAATCCGACGAAATATGCAAAATGATCGTTTTGCCCCTAGGCGTGGGAAAAATATTGACTTTTAACACGGGAGGTCCAATGGCTGAGGGCCAAGGACCGTTACGTAGATCGAGTCGATACGAATCCATAGACAGGCGGCAGGCCGAAATCGGACGTCAAATAGAGAAGTTATGGTCACGGGAGCGAAATAGATTAAACGTACGAACAGAGGGTTTAAGCAAAATAATATTATAATATTGCAATCTGACATAAAGCTGGAATTGATCTGGACCCTTGGATGAGTGACATGTGTCACTCATCCCACACTCCCTTTTCCCTAAATTCTGGATCATGTCTGCACCCTTCATTCCCTCTCATCTTATCACCATCTTCCCCTTATTCGAACAACACCAAACTCTCTGTGACATTTTTCACCAAGAACCGTGAACCTTCACCCATGAACCCTCAAGATCTCATCTAATGCTTATAGTTTGTGAATGAGAGTTGGAGCGTGAGGGCAAGCGAGGCTAGTGGTGGCAACCACGATGACCATCGTGGACGGTGGTGGTGGCGGGGGACCAGAAACCGTGAGCCCGGTTTCAGCTCAAAAATCGTGAATTGGTTTAGGGAATTGGATAACCGATTTAGTTGCTCTTGGGACGTTCTGGAGGTTACCAGGAGTGGTTCTAATGTGGAATGAAGCTCGTCCGTGGACGGTGGCAGTCAAACCAGTAAAAGGTAAGTTTAAAGTCGAAAATGGTAATTCATGAATGTTTAATTTTCAACCGAATTGATGGATTGGGTATTGTCTTGGAAGGTCAAAGGACACAATTGGAACAAAAACTGAGGCTCGAGATGGCCAGACGGCTGAGAACACCGGGGAGGTTTTTGGCCGGTTCGAATGATCGGTCGGAAGGTACGATCTCGACCAAAAATTCTTATTTAAACCGTGTAGATCGATAGGAAATAACAATATAAAGCTTTAGGACTTGAAATGATTGAAATTGGACGAAGACTAAACAAAATATGACATTGAACCGGGACCGCCAGTTCAGTTGGACCGAACCGGACTGAACTAGTCTGAACCGGTCTGGACAAAGGTTAGGGACGATGAACAGTGCCCGGTGCGTGGGTTTCACTCGCAGGGAGTTCAAATGGCGTGTGGGGGCGCTTGAAGGGTATTTTAGGGAAACTTCCAACATGCCTTTTAATCTATTTAATGTAACGAACATTTTGGGACTGATTTCGTGTCGATCCGACACCGTTTCGATATGTTTCGGAGTGTCTGAAGGTTTAGGATTAATTTAAAAATAATTAAAAATTCGAGAAAATTACGGGAATTGAATGAGGGGTTAATGAATAGGTTAGCGACCCTCTAGTGTGATTTGGACAGGTTTGGAAGTCCCGGTGATAGTGGTGTGACCCGGAAAGGCTTATGGCACGCATATCGAAGCGCAGCGTAGGACGGTCTGTGAGTGGACTTTAGTTTTATAAATACTATGCATGCATAACTGTTTTATATGTTTTATATACGTGATTTCTATGATGATGATTGTGGTTATTGATTTTGCGTATGTTACACGTATTTCGATATGTTTTCCGTATTACACGCATATCGAGGCTGATGGTTTTATTGTGGTTTTACGTGCTTGCGGTTTCATGAATGATGTGATGAAATAGTTTTGAAATTGGAAAGATGAACTCGGGCATGAGACCCAATTATTTTGGAAACCTCGGACTTTGAGTCCATTTGAGTTACGTAATTGGTCTAGGGGCCTAGTTGCATTATGAAATCGGGCTAGGGGCCCAGTTGTTACGAAATCGGGCTGAGACCCATTTAAGTTATATTATCGGGTCAGGGGCCCAGTTGATTTACGAAATCGGGCCATGGGCCCAGTTGGTTTACGAAATCGGGCATAAGGCCCAGTTGGGTTATAAATGTGATTTCGGGTCGAAGACCCTAAATGGTTTTGGATTTGAGAAATCAGATGTTTGGACTTGTGATGGTTTTATGGAAATTTCGGGCAGGGCACATTGAGATGTTTTGAAATGGCTTTGTAAAACTGTTTTCCATATACCATCTTGATACGAGGATATGTGATGGTCTCCTCCAGGTGTCTGGGACACTAGGGAAGTCATGGTGCATTGCCTGCAAGGGGTCATTATACGGAGCTACCGGACCGTATAGTGACTCAGGAGCAGGATTGCTATGATTAGACGTCTGGGACATCAGACATCAGGGATGTCAGAGATATGGACCCGGTGAGACCCCGAGCAGCACGCGTTGCTTATACCATGAGATATGACGTCTGGGACGGCGCGGCATCTAGGAAGCCCAGGATGGTTTAAACATGTTTTTCTTGAATGGTATTTATGGTTATGGTTTTTGATGGTGGCCCACTTGGAACTGGATTTGGTATCTGGATGTCGGATTTATTGAGTATATGTTTTGGTTTTCGGTATTCTTGGATTTGGGCAGGGACCCACGTGATTTGGTTTTAGGGATTTTGGGCTATGGCCCTAATGGTTTCTTTTAGTAAATGGTTTTCTTACTGGTTTCGATGCATGTATACGTTTTAATGAAGGGCATAAATATCTTTGTGAAATGTGTTTTATGAACTCATTTATTTTTGTCCACTCACAGCCTTTGTTACTTTTAATGCCCTTCAGGTTGATCACGGATGCGTCTGCAGCAGAAACCAGGACATTGCATGCCTCCTCCATCGATCCTTGTGCACTCTAGAAGCCCTGAATGGGCAGTGGCATTAGGTTATCCCTAGTCTGACACTTCGTGTCAGACGAGAGTATGGCACATCCCACCGTACTCCCGGGTTGATTAGGATGGGTCGTGTCAAGTGGTATCAGAGCGAGATTGTCGTTATTCGGTAGTTCTTGATGTACGCGCAAGTTGAGGGTTTGATGTCTCTTTGGGCTGCAAATCGTTATCAACCTGATAGTTAAGATGTCGGATTAATAGTTAGTGAGAATGAATCATGAATAGTGGATATAGTATGATTTTCCCGATACACCATACGTTAGTGTGGTTCGACCCAAGTGGGGCTGTCTGTGATGAACTTGTAATGTGGGACTGTCGGTTCGGTCACGTGATATTAGATTGTTGTGCTGTTGGACGCAGCTGGGTTCGGGGAATCCCATTTGAGTAGTGATCTGGAAATGCGAACCTCAGTTGAGTGATGGTTTGAGAATGTGAACCCTAGTAGTGATTGCTGGTGTGGGGAATGTTAGTACACGAGTTAGTTGATAACCTTGGTGGTGGAACCCCCATTGAGTTTATGGTAGGATTGGATTGACGTCCATGCGATGTCAGGACCGTAGGGTCAGTCAGGTTGTAGATTGTACTGCAGAGAGCAGCTGGGTTCAGAGAAACCCTAAGGTGTGATTGTGGAACCCTAATTCATGATGGATGGACTGGAAAGGTGAACTTTAGTTATGACTGATGAATTAAAATTGTGTGTTCATAGTTGTCGTGGATTGGGAGACTTTATGAAGTCGAGGTTGTCTGTCGGGTAGAACCCCAGATTGGGACTGGTAGATTGAAATTGTGTCGTAGAGAACGACTGAGGTCGAGGATGACCTGGTGGACACGCTAGTTGAGCCAAGTTGAGATTAGCTAACGATTGGTTATAGACTGGTTAGACAGGTTACCAGGGTGTGGTGCTCATCGATGAAATCCCACAGCGGGGATACATGGTAGTAGGTACGAGCAGTTGATTCCGGTTGGGTTCGTAGTCTCGATAGCGATGTCTGGTGGTTAGGTCTGCACGAGTGGGTGGCAGGCACTACCATCGAGGGTGGATGTATTCATGGTTGTTGCAAATCGGTGACGTTCAGAGAACGTTTTCTTTTCTTGTATGGTTTGTGACAGGACCCATCCCAATCCCCCCGGGATTAGTGCGGGATGACCCTGCTCCCGTCTGACACGAAGTGTCAGACAAGGGATATTTCCGACCATTGCCCTCCCGGCCTATCAGAGTACGCCAGGATCCGGAAGAGGCATGTGATATCTCGGTCTCTGCTACAGTCCACATACGATGTCAACCTGAAGGGTAGTCAAAACATTAAAAACTGTGAGTGGACAAAACAAGAGTTTATAAAAACATTTCATAAGAAGACATTTGTACCCTTCACTAAAAAGCATGCATGCATTCGAAAACCGTTTAACCAAAGAAACCATATGTGGGAACTAAACCCAAAATCAAGATTGAAAGAACCATAATGAAAACGACCATACGGGCCACTGCCCAAATCCATAAGGGACTCGGCCCAAATCATAAGAAACCAACCAGACGGGCCACTGCCCAAAACCTGTGTAAACACACATAATATATCATATCATATAGCATACATCATATATACATATAATTCACACAACCAATCCTGTCACGGTTTCCAAAGCAACGCGCGTGCTACCCAAGTCTCAATCCGAGTCTTCTCAAAGTCAAGATCAATGTCCGCAGACAACTGACCCTACCCGAGGTAATAGTAATCATAGCCTTCCTGAGAGTAAGGAACCCAACTGGGGGGTGACACCACTCAGTCGGTGCTCCGTGACTACTCCGGGGTCCACCCAGGCCAACGGCCCTCCCCGGAGGAGATAATAGAAGTAAAGGAAGGTATATGAATACATATATATACATAACATAAACATTCATGCCCGGTTCCCTTGAACCGTCATGATCCATAACATCAATTATATTCATATACATATAGACAACATCCTCCATGACCGGTTCCCATAAACCGTCATGTACCACAACGACCTGACAAGGGTTCATGCCGGTTCCCATAAACCGTCATGAACCACAATGACCTTTCCAGAGTTGATGTCGGTTCCCATAAACCGTCATGAACTCGAAAATCCATCTAGGGTCCCTGACCCGAAATCATCAGTGTAAAACAACTGGGTCTCGTGCCCGAACATATGACTCAACTGGGCACCGTGCCAGATATCTAAGGGTCAGTCACGACTCCGATCATAGTGATGCGTGCAACCATCCATCCAGGACCTCCCTAAATCCTGGTATGTCACCGTGAACGAATCGACCGACGCGACCACCATAAGATCATGGTGCACTCATCACCGATCGCTATCCTGAACCGTCAGCACTCCGAAGTCGAGCCTCCCCAGGCTACCCGACAACGAATCGTGCATCGTGACCTCTCCGGAAGGAACACATCCCAATCCGAAGGCAAGCGTCATATCGTCGATCGCCTTGCACATAGCACTCGTCGCGACCACGATTTAGACCCGGAGGTCGTATCTAGAGTCATATGCCCGAGACCAAACCAAATGGGTCTCATACCCGAGTTTATCCTTGTAGAAATCCAAAACCATTTCATTTAGACCAAAACAGAAATATAGACCCGTATAGGCACCGTATAGGGCCGAAACCTCGAAATACGTGCCTATACGTAACCACACATACAAATGCACTCATTGCATCACAAACAAGTATTTAAAACATATAATAAACATTTATGCATGCATCAATTTAGAAAACAAGTCCACTCACAGACCGTCCGAGCTGCCGCCTCGATTTGCGTGCCATAGGCTCTCCCGAGCCGATCGCCATCACCGGGACTCCCAAACCTGTCCAAATTTTAATAGAAGGTTACTAACTACTTAATTAACCTCCTACCAAAGCCCCGTAATTTTCCCGAATTTTTAACTATTTTTAAACCGACCCTAAATATTTCGACGCCCCGAAACATATTGAGACGGCATCCGATCGACACGAAACCAGTCCCAAAATGTTCGTTACACCGAATAGAATATTTCCCGTGTTGAACACTTTCCCAAATTATGGCCCATGCGGCCTCACGGGCCCCTAGAAGGTCAAAAACACTATTCATCACCATCAACCTCAGAAAACCGGTTTTTTTTTCTGGTTTTTGGACCGGTTACTGTGCTCAACCGGCGTGACCGGTTCAGCGTCCCTACTCCCTCTTTTTAGTCCGATTTCAACCCCAATCAATCCTATAATTCCTATTTTCATGTTTCCTATCTATTCTAATCCTTAAAACAACCTAAAAACACCTAAATCCTATGGTTTGATTTTGAACCAAATGGTTCAATATTTCCAAAACTCACCCACGGCTGCCCAGCCGTCCAACCACCATAGAAACCTTCCTAAAACTATCCTAGCAACCTATTTGATTCATTAAAACCATTAAAAACCAGCCATAACAACAAAAATGGAAAAATGGATCAAAATGGGCTAACCGGGTACCTTGCGGGTTTCTCCTCCTCTCGCCGCCGTCCACGGCGGTTCTGGCCATCCAGGCTGGCCACCTCAGCTCCCTCAGTCTCCCTGGTCCTCTTCCTGGTCATGGGTGTAGGTTGGATGGGTTTGGGTTGCACGGGAATGAGAGAAATGAGATCGGGTGGGTTTTTGGGTTGAAAATGGGAATGATCGATGCAAAATGCAAGGGATGATATGCATGTATGTGTGAGGTTGGCTAGTGGATGGGTGACACTTGTCACTCATCCATTGGCTATCTAAAAAGCTGGGCCCACTAGAGACAAAACTGTACTTTTTGTCTCGTAAAACGTGTCACCGTAAATAGTATCCCGACACTTCCGTGAACCGTAACTTCGTCGTCGAACGGCCGAATTCGACGTGCCGCCTGTCTACGGATTCGTATCGTCCATATCTACGTAACGGTCTGCGGCCCTTGGCCATCGGACCTCTTGGTCAAAAAGTCAACATTTGCCCCCTTTTATCCAAAATTACCAAAATGCCCCTAAACTTCCGAACGTCATAACTTCCTCCTCGGACGTCGGAATTGAACGTACCACCTGTCTATGAACTCGTGACGTCACAAACTACGTCACGGTCATCGGTCAAAGTCCATTTGACCGCCTGAACGAAAAGTCAACGTTTTGCCACGCCTAGCGGCAAAACGGTCATTTTGCATCATTCGTCCGATTTCTCCCAACTAATCACGGATTAGCCTCACTAATCGTGATTAGTCACTAATCTAATCTAGGAATTCGGGACGGGTCGTTACAACCTTCCCTCCTTAATTAATTTCATCCTCGAAATTCCAACCGACCTAATTCTAGCCGTTCTTCCCTCCTTAATTTAGTTTCGCTCTCGAAACTCCAACTATACTAGTTCCACATCCACCTCGTGGAAAGTAAAATCGACCTCACGACACGTGTACACTAGTACACCCACTAGTCAACATAAACCTCGTCTGCAACCAGACGTACCACTAACACTCACGTCGCATTGACTACATTCGACCACGTCGAATGCAAAAAGTCGTACGTCCCGAATTGACACCACTTGTCAAATCCACCATGTCGCTGACACAAACACTCGACGGTTCCCTTCTCAATCACCCATCTATCCTGATGTCTGCTCCCACAGGGAGTTATCAGACCTCACTCAACGATCCACGTTGACACCTCCGACAAACTGTCATCACTTGACAGTCGTCAATCGAAAACTGTCACTATACTAATTTGTGGCTACACTAACCAACAACTTACTCGACTTGAGTTTACATTTACCAACCCTCACACGACCTGTGTGTAACTAGACCCATCAGAAATACCATGACCCAATGCGCAGTATCTAATGTCCAGTTCACGTCCTCAACTAATCCAATGGTATCGGAACTAATCCGACTACCACACGCTGACCAACCTACTACTGGTATATCCTATATAACGTCACCAAGCACCACAAGTCTGCCGGTATCGTAACTCGAACAACGTACAAGGTACGTACATCTACTCATCAACTAGACCACAACCACCTAGGTCATAGCCAATCACGTTTCAATTATGGAGTTCACTTGTCCAATCCAGCATTAGACAAATTGAAAATCCAACCCATCATCCATGTCCAAATCTGAATCCGAATCCGCAATTTCGTAAGAAATCCCGAATTCAAACCCAGAATTCATATCTATAATCATGTCCAAATTCGAATCCGAAATCATCATTCCGTAAACTAGTATCAGGAATGACCATTCCGAACCCAAATCCATAAAAAGAAAATCCAAAGTCAAGCTCTAGAATCAAATCCTGAATCGTCACCCAGAATCCGATTCCAAAACCCAAATCCAGAAATCCCTTTCAAGTTTCAAAATCAAATCCTGAATCGTCATCTAGAAATCTGATTTCAAAACCCGAAATCTCGTTCACGTCTACCGTGACGTATCAAAACCGAACCTATCGGTTATCTGCTCAACCGATTACCACAGTACAATCGATTGACTTCATAGGAAAGTCAATCCCAATATCCACACATCTATGCTGACAAAATCCGACCTTGTCAGACACTTACTCACCTGAGTAATATACCATATGGGATTTACCTCGAAAAGAAGTTCAGTCCCATCATGCTCCACTCAAGCATCTGAGTAAGAGTGATAAACTCGCCACCTATCTGGATCATCGAGATCACGATCCAGATCCATCACTACGTCAACCGACCATAGACGTCACGATCCCCGATCGTCACGACATCCAAAGTCCTCAACCAAATCCCACATCTAAGAAGACCAGTCAACGACGAGACACGTCGAGACTGTGGGTTCTCACTGATTACCTTGTATCGATCCTTGTCATTCCACCGAGGAAAAATCAAGAATGATCGAATAATCCATCCTACGTGAATGCGAACAAAACTCGCTACGTTCACCACGCCACGTAATCCAACATCGTCTGCCACTAAGCAGAAAATGAGAAATCTCAGCCACCTAACTTCGATATACTCATTATCAATGCGGAAAACCCGCATTCCACTCGTCACCTCAATCGTAACCTCTCGCGATTCCGAAATTCCAATAAGATTGGAAACAACATACCCGGACATCAACCACGTGTCCCCTAACCAATTTAACTCTATCCAGGATTCACTCCCGAACTACAGATACCGAACATATAAGTAACTCGATGGAGTCACATCCCGACTCTTGACTCACCGTCATCACAATCACCAGCACCAGCACCAACGCCAGTACCAGCACCAACGCATTATCACCCACACTAGTATCAGCACACAGGAATCCACACTAGTAGCAGCATACTAACACCAGTATCAGTATCAGCACCGGCACACCGGTTGCAAATCTGACAACCCCGGATCTCCGCTCATACCAAGCGACGACTCCGTACCTCTACTTGAATAGGAGAACTCTGCCTCCCTCGTACCCGACAACTCTGGGTACAGTCACTCTGACATCTCACACGAGAAAAGGAAACGTTCCCCGAACGTCCCCGATTCCTAACAATCGTAACTACAACCACTCTCGGTAGTGGCACCTGCCACACACTCGTGCAGACCTAACTACCAGACATCTCGATATCCAGACTCCGCATCCAACGGAATCAATCGACCGTACAAACTATCCCGTATCCCAAACCTGGGATTACATCGACAAGGACCAACCCTGATAACTTGTCCAAATCAAACTCTACCAGTCGTAACTCCACTAAACCAATAACGTCCACCAGGTCATCCATGACCTTAGTTGTATCAAAAATCCATCACAACTGAGTAGCACGACAACCAACTAGGTCTAACCGATAAGTATAACCTCGACTGCGAAGTGCAGTCCCAACATAAGCTGACATGACTAGACCGACTAACGAATCCAAATCCGAGTAGTCGTCCAAGTCAAACCACTGATCAACTCACATTTCTGAACCATACACCCAAGGTAGGGTTCCACGATCACACCTAGGGTCACTCTGAACCCAACTGCGAAAAGCAGTATAATCCATAATCTGACCGACCCCGCGGTCCCGACATCGTAAAGACGTCAATCCAACTAGGATTCCTCGAATCCGGTTGCCAACTGCCATAAGTTCAACCAGAGTTCCACGAACTCGACTGCTAACCGCCAACTGCATTGTAATCTATAACCCGACTGCTCCCAGCAGTAAATCCATCTAACTCAACCAATCTGATCATCGGATGGTCATAACACCGAACCAGTCGTCGGAACCGATCCTACGACATCGTGAAAACGATCCCAACTAACCGTCTCACGATCATAACCTAACGTACGAATACGTTCATCCTTCCATAGGGTCTCACTCTGCCATCCGCGACAGAACTATGGCAACCCCGGCATCAGATGCCGAACCAAGACATTCCTCGATACAGTCCTACTAACTATCGTATCGGCATCCCACTATCAGGTTAACCACGAACTATAGCCCATTGAGATATCACATCCTCGACCTACGTACCACCCCAAGAGCTACACGGTTGCCCGAATAGAGACAACCCCGCTCTGATACCACGCTGACAGTATCAGAGCATCCTGGGTATCCGATGAGCTATCCGAGCTCTGATACCACATTGACAGGACCCATCCCAATCCCCCCAGGATTAGTGCGGGATGACCCTACTCCCATCTGACACGAAGTGTCAGACAAGGGATATTCCGACCTTTACCCTCCCGGGCTATCAGAGTACGCCATGATCCGGAGGAGGCATGTGATATCTCGGTCTCTGCTACAGTCCACATCCGATGTCAACCTGAAGGGAAGTCAAAACATTAAAAACTATGAGTGGACAAAACAAGAGTTTATAAAAACATTTCATAAGAAGACATTTGTACCCTTCACTAAAAAGCATGCATGCATTCGAAAACCGTTTAACCAAAGAAACCATATGTGGGAACTAAACCCAAAATCAAGATTGAAAGAACCATAATGAAAACGACCATACGGGCCACTGCCCAAATCCATAAGGGACTCGGCCCAAATCATAAGAAACCAACCAGATGGGCCACTGCCCAAAACCTGTGTAAACACACATAATATATCATATCATATAGCATACATCATATATACATATAATTCACACAACCAATCCTGTCACGGTTTCCAAAGCTACGCGCGTGCTACCCAGGTCTCAATCCGAGTCTTCTCAAAGTCAAGATCAATGTCCGCAGATGTCAGGACCCGACCCTCTTCTGTCAGGTCCCGACCCTCTTCTGTCAGGTCCCGATTCATCTAGCACGATATTGTCCGCTTTGGGCCTCGCCCTCACGGTTTTGTTTTCGGGAGCTCACGGTGCAACTTCCCAGGGGGTCACCCATCTGGAATTGCACCAGCCTCAACTCGCTTAACTTTGGGGTTCCCCGACCCTCCTCTGTCAGGTCCCGACTCATCTAGCATGATATTGTCCGCTTTGGGCCTCCTTGCCCTTGCCCTCACGGTTTTGTTTTCGGGAGCTCACGGTGCAACTTCCCAGGGGGTCACCCATCATGGAATTGCACCAGCCTCAACTCGCTTAACTTTGGGGTTCCAATCCCCCCCAAAGCCACTGAGCTCCCAAAAGGCCTCATGCTAGATAGGTGTGTGCCTACACCTTTAAGGCACACCACCATTCCCTTCCCAGACCATTCCCCCCTCGCAGGAATTTGGGATTGTTCACCGTTCCCTCCAGGACAAGGGTCTTACAATCCACCCCCCTTAGGGCCCAGCGTCCTCGCTGGCACACTTCCCGGTCGGGGTCTGGCTCTGATACCAAATTGTCAAGACCCGACCCTCCTCTGTCAGGTCCCGACTCATCTAGCATGATATTGTCCGCTTTGGGCCTCCTTGCCCTTGCCCTCACGGTTTTGTTTTCGGGAGCTCACGGTGCAACTTCCCAGGGGGTCACCCATCATGGAATTGCACCAGCCTCAACTCGCTTAACTTTGGGGTTCCAATCCCCCCCAAAGCCACTGAGCTCCCAAAAAGCCTCATGCTAGATAGGTGTGTGCCTACACCTTTAAGGCACACCACCATTCCCTTCCCAGACCATTCCCCCCTCGTAGGAATTTGGGATTGTTCACCGTTCCCTCCAGGACAGGGGTCTTACAGCAGACCACTGACCCTACCCAAGGTAATAGTAATCATAGCCTTCCTGAGTGTAAGGAACCCAACTGGGGGGTGACTCCACTCAGTCGATGCTCCGTGACTACTATGGGGTCCACCCAGGCCAACGACCCTCCCCGGAGGAGATAATAGAAGTAAAGGTATATGAATACATATATATACATAACATAAACATTCATGCCTGGTTCCCTGTAACCGTCATGATCCATAACATCAATTATATTCATATACATATAGACAACATCCTCCATGACCGGTTCCCATAAACCGTCATGTACCACAACGACCTGACAAGGGTTCATGCCGGTTCCCATAAACCGTCATGAACCACAATGACCTTTCCAGAGTTCTTGCCGGTTCCCATAAACCGTCATGAACTCGAAAATCCATCGAGGGTCCCTGACCCGAAATCATCAGTGTAAAACAACTGGGTCTCATGCACGCACATATGACTCAACTTGGCACCGTGCCAGATATCTAAGGGTCAGTCACGACTCCGATCATAGTGATGTGTGCAACCATCAACTTGGCACCGTGCCATAAATGAACATTAATTCATTAAAATCACACAATCATAAATCCACCCGGAAAGCCATTTCATTAATTCGTATTTTACCATTACCATCACCAGCATCCCTGATGCTAGACGTCCCTGACGTCATGTCTCACGGTTTCATAAGCTACGCGTGCTGCCCGGGGTCTCTCCGGGTCCATATATCTGACATCCCTGATGTCTGACGTCCCTGACGTCAATCATAGCAATCCTGCTCCTGAGTCATCATACGGTCCGGCTGCTCCATATAATGACCCCTCGCAGGCAATGCACCGTGACTTCCCCAGTGTCCCAGACATCTGGAGGAGACCATCATATATCCTTGTATCCAGATGGTATATGGAAAACAGTTTTATTAAATCCTTTTATCACATCATTACAATGGGCCCTGCCCGAAATTTCCATAAAACCACGTAATCCCATTTAGGGTCCCTGACCCAAAATCACAATTATTAAATATAGGGTCCCTGACCCAAAATCACATTTATAATCCAACTGGGCCTCATGCCCGATTTTATGAACCACTGGGCCCACGGCCCGATTTGTAAACCAACTGGGCCCGCAGCCCGACTTTATAAACCCACTGGGCCCACGGCCCGAATTCACAAATCAACTGGGCCCCTGGCCCGATAATATAACTCAAATGGGTCTCAGCCCGATTTCATACCAACTGGGCCCCTGGCCCGATTTCATTAACCAACTGGGCCCCCGGCCCGATTCTCAAATGGACTCCAAGTCCGAAATTTCCAAAACAAGTGGGCCTCAAGCCCGAGTTCATATTTCCAATTTCAAAACCATTTCATCATATTATTTATTTAACCACAAGCACACAAAACCACAAATAAACCGTTAATCCCGATATACGTGAAATACGGAAAACACCTCGAAATACGTGCAACATATCCAAAATCAATGCTCACAAATACCATCATAGAAATCATGTATATAAACCATATAACACATTTAAGCATGCATAGGATTTATAAAACCAAAGTCCACTCACAGACCGTTTTAACCGTGTGCCTCGATATGCGTGCCACCGGCCCTCCCGGGCCACACCACTATCACCGGGACTCCCAATCTTGTCCAAGTCACATTAGAGGGTCACTAACCTCAACATTAACATCCTATCAAAGTCCCGTAATTTTTCCCGAATTTTTACTTATTTTTAAACTTAATTTAAAACCTTCGGACATCCCGAACAATATCGAGACGGTGTCCGATCGACACGAAACCAATTCCAAAATGTCCGTTACATTAAATAGGACAGAAGTCATGTTGACCTCACCTCGAGATTCGCGCCCACGCGCCGTCACGCGCCGCCGTGAGTGGCTGCGCGTGAAACCCACGCGCCTGCTACAGTGTCACCATCTAACCCGTATGTCTGGTAAACGGGTCCAGTTTGCCCGCGATACGACCCGGTTCCAATCCTATCAATTCAGCCTTAATTACATCAATTGATCATTCCATTAGCTTCGTTTTAAGTTTAATTTAAGTTCTGTAACATTGATTACACAAATCCTTACCCAGATTCCCACGATTCGATGATAATCCATGAAGAACACCCGGATACTGTGCAATCATGGAAGTCCCTCAATTGATGCAGGTTTCATCCAATTGATGATTCCAGAAGCATCAATGGACCATGAGGAACAATTCCCCCACATCAATTGCATCAAACCGGTGCTCAAACGTCACGACTCAAACTCGAGCACCGTCACTGTTCAACAATGGAGTTCTGCCATTCTCCAACGTTTTCCTTCAATTGATGATCCCAGAAGCATCGTGGGATCATGAGAAAGCATTTCCCCACAACAATTGAATCAATCACAGCCCCAAACTCCACGACTCAGCCTCGATTTCTTCCTCTGTCACCAAGCTCGATCAGAGCCAAAACGGCACCATTCCTTCTCGTTTTTGATGTGGATCAACTCGTCACAACCTCAGGAAGATGTTTGTAACCTCCAATTCGATCATCACAGCCCAATTCGTCCAATTTGATTTTCCCTCCCAAAACTCAATCTTTCGAATTCTCAGTTCCTCCTCACTGCCACTCTCTCGTGTTTACCCAGTTGAAATCACACTCAAAACGCTCACAAAATCACACTCTCAGGTTCAGCAATGGCAGAGGATTTTAGGTTGGGTAGAAGCTGGGTTGGTTGTACACGGTTAAGAAAATTAGGGAGGGATAATGGAAATTAAAAGATTAATTAATTAATTAAAAATTAATTAAACATCATCATGAGGTCTCCCCCAAAAACATGGATTCTGATTTCAAGGGATGAGTGACACTTGTCACTCATCCAGGTGTGTAGGGTCAACGGTCACTATTCATTATTTTATTATTATTTTAATCCCGGCCTCGGTTCGTTAGTTCGTTTCCTTGACCATAACGTCGTCGTCGGATCTCCGATTTCGGCATGCCGCCTGTCGTTGGATTCGTATCGACGATACCTACGTAACGGTCCTTGGCCCTCGCCCATCGGACCTCCCGATCAAAAAGTCAACATTTGGCCCCTAACAAGCCAAATTACCAAAATACCCCTCAACTTCCGAACACCATAACTTTCTCTACGAATGTCGGAATCGAACGTGCCACCTGTCTATGAACTCGTGACGTCCCGAACTACGTCACGGTCATCGGTCAAAGTCCATTTGACCGCCCGAACAAAAAGTCAACATTTTGCCCACGACCAGGGGCAAAACGGTCATTTTGCACAATTTATCCGATTCCGCTCTACTAACCACCGTTCAACCTCGCTAATCAAGATTAGTCACTAAACTAATCCCGGAATTCGGGACGGGTCGTTACATGGACCCATGATTGGCTTTGGGTCATTGGACAACTTGGGTCATTGGACACAAGAAGTTGTGTTTAATTCTGGATTGGTGGTGAAAATCAAGGTCATCATTCCACCTAGGGAAATATGACGAGGGAGTCCAGTTAGGGTAAGATGTGGAGAAAGATGACGTGGGATGACAAGGATCGATAAGAGGCAATTTGAGAGGATCCACAGTTTAGACGTGTTCCGTCTTTGACTGAATGATTAGATGTGAAGTAGTTATGGAACATTGCGATAGTATGCAGATTCAATGAGGGTGTAAGACCCTATGACCTGAATCCTGATATCTAACTAAGTGAGAGTATGTGAGGATCCTAGGTGGATCGGGATCGTGATGTTGAGGATATGGAGCGTTGTGACGATCTAGGATCGTGACGTTAATGATCAGGTGATGATGGCGATGGATCTGGATCGTGACCTTGTTGATCCAGGTAGGTGGAGGGCTTATTGCTCTTACTTAGATATTGAATATGGAGATGTCGGGGCTGACTTCTTTTCGAGGTTAATCCCGTGTGATTTATTAATGGAATGAGTGGATATCCGACAAGGTTGAATTGGTTAGTCTTGGATATGTTAATGATGGGATTGGCTTCCTTTCGGAGTCAATCGAATATGATATGGTAATCGAGTGAGCGAGTATCCGATAGGTTCAGAGTTGGTACGTCTCGGTAGACGTGAGTGAGATTGGATGCTCATTTGGCATGAATGGGTACTCCTTGGTGGTCGTGCTTGGATTGGTACATTTTGGATGACGTGATTAGGAGTAGACTTTGTGTTACTGGTCGGGTAACCATGGGACTCGTGATAGGTGATGAGTTGGAGTATTTGGTCTGTCTAGTGCTGCACTGGACAGATGGACTCCAAAATTGATGCGTGTTAGCTATGAGCTACATTGTAGATTGGGTGATGGATGGATGTACATACCATATACGTTGTGTGAGGACTGTTGCTGGGTAGGTCTGAGTGGTGCTTGGGGACGGTATACAGGATATACTAGGGGTATGTTGAGGCACATGTTGGTAATCGGCTTAGTTCCGATATCATTAAATTGGTTGTGATCGTGGACTGGACATTGGATACTGCGCATTAGGCCAGAGTGATCTTGTTAGGTTCAGTGATTGTATGAGCAGGTGCTCTTCGCCATGGATGGCTAGTGAAACCCTAGTGTTGTGATGTGTGATCACAGCTGGGCTGGTGTTCAATGTGTTCCAATTACACCACCTGATTGAGTGAGATGACGATATACGTATACTCAAGATAAGGGAGTTGGTGGTTAGTGTAACCACAGGTTGCTTCGCGTGAAGTTACTACTTTGTGACTCTTACCAGTGTCATGGATCGCTGAGGGAGTTGACAGTTGTGGACGCTGAGATTCATATATGTCGCAGGATTGAGCTTGCCCTACGAGGTGAGATCCTGTTGTTGATCTTACGCTACATTGAGGGAGTTGTAGTACGAGATGATGTCACTGATTGGTTAATGATTGGAGCTTTACTAGGGTGGTAGAGCTTAGTGGTGATAGTTTGGCTGGTAGTGTCAGCGTGGACTAACAAGTGAGATTTGGTGACTCCCAGTGGGAGCAGATGTCAGGGTATATTAGTGATTGAGAGGAACCATGCTAAAGGAGTCAACTTAATGGTGAAATTGTTAAGAGGTATTAACGTGGATCGTATGATTAATTTCACTCGAGGTGGTTGAGTGTAGTCGATACACCGTGAATTCGTGATGGAATGTCTGGATACAGACAAGTGTTGTTCCAGTTAGTGGGTGTACAAGTGTACACACGTTCCAGTTAGTTGGAATTTTGAGGACGAAATTATTTAAGGGGGGAAGGTTGTAACGACCCGTCCCGAATACCTGGATTAAATATTGATTAATTATGGGTTAGAATGACTAATCGGGGATTAGTTGGGGGAAATCGGATGAAATGTACAAAATGACTGTTTTACCCCTAGGCATGGGCAAAAAATTGACTTTTAACACATAGATCGAGTCGATACGAATCCATAGACAGGCGGTACGCCAAAATCGGACGTCGAACGGAGAAGTTATGGTTAGGGGAGCGAAATCGATTAAACGTACGAACCGAGGGTTTAAGTAAAATAATATTATAATATTGCAATCTGACATAAAGTTGGAATTGATCTGGACCCTTGGATGAGTGACAGGTGTCACTCATCCCACACTCCATTTTCCCTACATTGTGGATCATGTCTGTACCCTTCATTCCCTCTCATCTGATCACCATCTTCCCCTTATTCGAACAACACCACCCTCTCTGTGACATTTTTCACCAAGAACCGTGAACCTTCACCCATGAACCCTCAAGATCTCATCTAATTCTTATAGGTTGTGAATGAGAGTTTGAGCATGAGGGCAGGCGAGGCTAGTGGTGGCAACCACGATGACCGTGGTGGACGGCGGTGGTGGCGGGGGACTAGAAACCGTGAGCCCGGTTTCAGCTCAAAAATCGTGAATTGGTTTAGAGAGTTGGATAACCGATTTAGTTGCTTTTGGGACGTTCTGGAGGTTACCAGGAGTGGTTCTAACGTGGAATGAAGCTCGTTCGTGGACGGTGGCCGTCAAACCAGTAAAAGGTAAGTTTAAAGTCGAAAATGGTAATTCATGAATGTTTAATTTTCAATCAAATTGATGGATTGGGTATTGTCTTGGAGGGTCAAAGGAAACTATTGGAGCAAAAACTAAGGCTGGAGATGGCCAGACGGCTGAGAACACGACGGAGGTTTTTGGCCGGTTCGAATGATCGGTTGGAAGGTACGATATCGACCAAAAATTCTTGTTTAAACCGTGTAGATCGATAGGAAATAACAATATAAAGCTTTAGGACTTGAAATGATTGAAATTGGACGAAGATTGAATGAAATATGACATTGAACTGGGACCGCCGGTTCGTTTGGACCGAACCAGACTGAACCGGTCTAAACCGATCTAGACAAAGGTTAGGGAAGATGAACAGTGCCCGGCACGTGGATTTGATGCGCATGGGGTTCAAATGCGCTTGTGGGGGCGCGTGAAGGGTATTTTGGAGAAACTTCCAACATGACTTTTAATCTATTTAATGTAACGAACATTTTGGGACTGGTTTCGTGGCGATCTGACACCGTTTCGATATGTTTCGGAGTTTCCGAAGGTTTAGGATTTAATTTAAAAATAGTTAAAAATTAGAAAAAAAAATTACGGGACTTGAATGAGGGGTTAATGAAGACGTTAGTGACCCTATATTGTGATTTGGACAGGTTTGGAAGTCCCGGTGATAGTGGTGTGGCCCGGGAAAGCTTATGGCACGCGTATCGAGTCGCATCATAGGACGGTCTGTGAGTGGACTTTGATTTTATAAATACTATGCATGCATAACTGTTTTATATGTTCTATATACGTGATTTCTATGATGATGATTGTGATTATTGGTTTTGCGTATGTTACACGTATTTCGAGATGTTTTTCGTATTACACGTATATCGAGGCTGACGGTTTTATTGTGGTTTTACGTGCTTGCGGTTTCATGAATGATGTGATGAAATGATTTTGAAATTGGAAAGATGAACTCGGACATGAGACCCAATTATTTTGGAAACCTCGGACTTTGAGTCCATTTGAGTTACGTAATCGGGCCGGGGGCCTAGTTGCTTGAAGAAATCGAGCCAGGGGCCCAGTTGTTACGAAATTGGGCTGAGACCCATTTGAGTTATATTATCGGGCCAGGGGCCCAGTTGATTTACGAAATCGGGCCGTGGGCCCAGTTGGTTTACGAAATCGGGCATGAGGCCCAGTTGGGTTATAAATGTGATTTCATGTCGGGGACACTAAATGGATTTGAATAAATGGTTTTGGATTTGAGAAATCAGATGTTTGAACTTGTGATGGTTTTATGGAAATTTCGGACAGGGCCCATTGAGATGTTTTGAATTGGCTTTGTAAAACTGTTTTCCATATACCATCTTGATACGAGGATATGTGATGGTCTCCTCCAGGTGTCTGAGATACTAGGGAAGTCACGGTGCATTGCCTGCGAGGGGTCATTATACGGAGCTACCGGACCGTATAGTGACTCAGGAGTAGGATTGCTATGATTAGACGTCTAGGACGTCAGACATCTGGGATGTCAGAGATATGGACCCGGTGAGACCCCAGGCAGCACGCGTTGCTTATACCGTGAGATATGACGTCTGAGATGCTAAGCATCTGGGATGCCCAGGATGGTTTAAACATGTTTTTCCTGAATGGTATTTATGGTTATGGTTTTGGGTAGTGGCCCACTTGGAACTGGATTTGGTATCTGGATGTCGGATTTATCGAGTATATGTTTTGGTTTTCGGTATTCTTGGATTTGGGCAGAGACCCACGTGATTTGTTTTTACAGATTTTGGGCTAAGGCCCTAATGGTTTCTTTTATTAAATGGTTTGTTTACTGTTTTCGATGCATGCATACGTTTTAATGAAGGGCATAAATATCTTTGTGAAATGTGTTTTATGAACTCCTTTATTTTCGTCCATTCACAGCCTTTGTTGTTTTTAATGCCCTTCAGGTTGATCATGGATGCGACTGTAGCAGAGACCGGGACATCGCATGCCTCCTCCATCGATCCTTGTGCACTCTGGAAGCCCTGAATGGGCAGTGGCATTAGGTTATCCCTTGTCTTACACTTTGTGTTAGACGGGAGCATGGCACATCCCACGGTACTCCCTGGGGAATTGGGATGGGTCGTGTCACCCGAGGTGTTTACCAAAGGCCTAGTGCACTTCTAACATTCAAAAGGTGTTCTTCCAAAGTGCATTATCCTTGAAATCGTTGGAGCAATTCTAGATTGATGTCCCTCTGCTAAGTCCCCATTCCGCCAGGGTAGGACAGATGTTCCATCTGTACGGAATGCTTGAAGCATTGTGCGCCTAGCCAAAGACAAGGTGCACTTCTACTAAGTTCAACGTGCACTCCTTGTTCGTACTAATGATGCCTCCTTGGATTCATGTTCTATTCTATCTTAAAGGACCTCCTAGGAATCCTAATTTGATTATTTTGGGTCATCAACATTTCTACAAGCTATTGAGCAAGACACTTCCTAGAATCATACTGGATACACTATTGGGGAGTGCACGTTTGTAACGACCCATCCCGAATTCCAGGATTAGATTAGTGACTAATCATGAGTAGTGAGGTTAATTCGTGATTAGTTGGGCGAAATCGGACGAACGATGAAAAATGACCGTTTTGCCCTTGGGCGTGGGCAAAACATTAACTTTTCATTCTGGCGGTCAAACGGACTTTGGCCGATGACTGTGACGTATTTTAGGACGCCACGAGTTCATAGACAGGTGGCACGTTCAATTCCGACATTCAAGGAAGAAGTTATGATGTTCGGAAGTTCAAGGACATTTTGGTAATTTTGGTTAAAAGGGGCAAATAGTTGACTTTTGACCTGGGAGGTCCGATGGCCGAGGGCCAAGGACCGTTACGTAGATCGGGACGATATGAATCCGTAGACAAGCGGCACACTTAAATCGGACTTCGAATGGGAGAGTTTTGGGTCACGGAAGATCGATTTCACTATGCACGTACTTCGAGACGATGATGAGGTGGCCTATTCTGATTGGCCAGATATTTTGAGTGGGACCCATGGATGAGTGACAAGTGTCACTCATCCCATTGGCCAATTTCCCTACAAATTGGATCTAACGTAATTAAATATTATTATTTTAATTATTTTATAATTAATCCACTCATCCTTTCATCTCAGCCCTCCATCTCTCATCTAATCTCTAAATCCCAACCATCCATTATTTCCCTCTCTCATCAGACAACATCATCTCCCTTGTTCTTCTTCAAACCCGAAACCATAGTTTTCCCCATTTCTCCATTCTCTTGAACGAACCCACACACACCACCACCACCTTACATCCTCACGGTCGTGGGAAGGACTTGGAAAGTGAGTGAAGTGAGAGGGCAGTGACGGCCAGCCACGGCGGCGGCTCACGGCTCACGCCGCCTTGATGGTTTTTACTCGATTCTATTAATGAGGTTGACTTCCTAGTGGTCTGAGGAGAAGGTCTGGATTGTTTTCGAGGCTTAGGACAACCTGGAACGACGAGGAACGGCGGAGGAAGTCACCCCCGCCATGGTTGATTCTTGGAGGTACGAGTTTTATGGTTTTCTTCCGTTTTTAATGTTTAAAAGATAGGAAACAGGATTAGGAAGATAATAGGATTAAAATGGGATGAAATGGACCGAAAATGGACTAGTTTAGGCCTTGAACCGGTCCAGACCGGTTCGGCCCGGTTCAGTTGCAGGTGAACCCGGTTCACCCCTTGGAGAAGACAATGAATAGTATCGCGCGTGATCTCACGCGCAGCACCTTCATTGGGCTCGTGGGGGCGCGTGAGTGACGTTTTTGGAATGTGTTCAACACGTGAAATCTTCTATTCGATGTAACGAACATTTTGGGACTGGTTTCGTGTCGATCGGATACCGTCTCGATAATATTCGGGGCATCAGAACGTTTAAGTTCGGGATTTAAAATAGTTAAAAATTTTGGAAAATTACGGGGCTATAGTGGGAGGTTAATTAAGCAGTTAGTAACCTTCTATTACGATTTGGACAGGTTCGGGAGTCCCGGTGACGGTGATCGGCTAGGCAGAGTCGTATGGCACGCATATCGAGGCGGCAACTCGGACGGTCTGTGAGTGGACCTTGTTTTCTAAAATGGTGCATGCATAAATATTTATTATATGTTTTAATACATGTTTGGTGATGCCATGAGTACATTTGGTTACTGTTACGTATAGGCACGTATTTCAAAGTTTCAGCCTTATACGGTGCCTATACGGGTCTGTATTTCTTTGATGGTTTAAATGAATTGGATTTGGATTTCCAAATTGATAAACTCGGGTATGAGACCCATTTGGTTTTGTCTCGGGCATATGACCCTATTGATGGCCTTCGGTTCTAAATCGTGGTCTCGACGGGTGCTGTGTGCACGGCGACAGACGATATGACGCTCACCTCCGGATTGGGATTTGTTCCTACCGGAGAGGTCACGATGCATGATATGTTGTCGGGTAGCCGATGGAGGCTCGACTTCGGAGTGCTGACGGTTCAGGATAGTGATCAGTGATGAGTGCACCATGATCTTGTGGTGGTCGCGTCGGTTGATACGTTCGCGGCGACATACCAGGATTGAAGGCGGTCCTGGATGGATGGTTGCACGCATCACTACGATCGGAGTCGTGACTGGCCCTTAGATATCGGGCAGGATGCCCAGCTAATGTCATATGTTCGGGCACAAGACTCAATTACTTTACATTGATGATTTCGGGTCAGGGACCTTAAATGGATTTCCAAGTTCATGGCGGTTTATGGGAACCGATATGAACCCTGGAAAGGTTATTGTGGTACATGACGGTTTATGGGAACCGGGTATGGAGGATGTTTTCTATATATATATATATATATATATATATATATATATATATATGAATGGCATGGATATTATGGATCATGACGGTTCAGGGGGACCGGGCATGAATGTGTATGTTATATGTATATATATGTTCATATACCTTTCTGTACTTCTATTATGTCCTCTGGGGAGGGTCGTTGGCCTGGGCGGACCCCCGAGTAGTCATGGAGCACTAACTGAGTGGAGTCGCCCCAGTTGGGTTCCTTACTCTCAGAAAGGCTTGTACTATAACCTCAGGGCGGGTCATTGGTCTACGGACAATGACCTTAACCTTGAAAGACTTGGGTTTGAGACCCCGGGTACTACGCGCGTAGCTTTGGAAACCGTGACAGGATTGGTTGTGTGAATTATATGTATATATGATATATGATATGTGATGTATACGATATATGATGTGTGATGTATACAGGTTTTGGGTTGAGTCCCACATGGATTTGGTCGGTGCCCCCTATGTTTGGTATCTTTATGGATTTGGGCAGTGGCCCGTGTATTCGGTTTCATTTACGATTTTGGGCTAAGGCCCTAATGAACGGTTTGATAAATGTTTTTCGAATGCATGCATGCTTTTTAGTGAAGGGTACAAATGTCTTTCGATAAACTGTTTTTATAAACTCTTGTTTTGTCCACTCACAGCTTTTCATGTTTTGACTGCCCTTCAGGTTGATAGCGGATGTGGACTGTAGTAGAGACCGAGATATCACATACCTCCTCCGGATACTGGATTACTCTGATAGCCCGAGAGGGCAAAGGTCGGAAATATCCCTTGTCTGACACTTCGTGTCAGACGGGAGCAAGGTTGTCCCACATTAATCCCGGGGGGATTGGGATGGGTCCTGTCAACGTTGAACTTAGCAGAAGTGCACATTGTCTTTGGCTAGGCATGCAAGAAAGCTCAAAAGTGTTTATATCAAATCCTTACCGCAATTCCTAGTCCCATTCCAATTAAGGTTGTCGTTTGAGTTCCTTTTCAATTCAAACTAAGAAAGTTAAGTCAGTTTTTAAAGGCACGGATTTCCTATAAATATGAGTAGAAGACACATCAGCTAGGGTTCCAACTTTTGCCCTAATTTTTAGACCTAGCTGCAATTTTCATTGTAATTTCAGTTCTTAATTTTCAAACAGTGTTTGTTCTTCATTGGAGGACAAGCTTTGTCGTGGTTTTCTGTTGTGTTTCATCTTCAACAATATCTTTTATATCTCTACTTTTATTGCATTTACTTTAATGAATTCAATCATGTTTGTTTCAATTTCAATAATGTTTAAGTAGTCTTTTTTAGGATTAGGGCTGCTTGAAGCCCTAGCCATGGCTCATGGCTCTTGATTTTGATTGCTATGTTTGCAGAATAAATTCTGATTACTGCTTAAACTACTATTCTTTTACTGACACGACCCATCCCAATCCCCCCGGGATCATCGTGGGATGTGCCATGCTCCCGTCTGACACGAAGTGTCATACAAGGGATAACCTAATGCCACTGCCCATTCGGGGCTTCCAGAGTGTGCAAGGATCGATGGAGGAGGCATTCGATGTCCCGGTCACTGCTACAGTTGCATCCGTGATCAACCTGAAGGGTATTAAAAACAACAAAGGCTGTGAGGGGACGAAAATAAAGGAGTTCATAAAACACATTTCACAAAGATATTTATGCCCTTCATTAAAACGTATGCATGCATCGAAACCAGTAAGCAAACCATTTACTAAAAGAAACCATTAGGGCCTTAGCCCAAAATCCATAAAACCAAATCACGTGGATCCCTGCCCAAATCCAAGAATACCGAAAACCAAAACATATACTCTAAAAATCCGACATCCATATACCAAATCCAGTTCCAAGTGGGCCACCGCTCAAAACCATAACCATAATTAGCATTCATCAAAAACATGTTTAAACCATCCTGGACATCCCAGATGCCTAGCGTCCTAGACGCTCGACGTCCTAGACGTCATATCTCACGGTATAAGCAACGCGTGCTGCCCGGGGTCTCACCAGGTGACAGGACCTGCCCCAAATCCCTCGGGATTAGCGTTGGACGTACCTGCTCCCGTCTGACACGAAGTGTCAAACGAGGGATATTTTCGTCTTTTGCCTAACTGGGGCTATCAGAGTACGCCAGGATCCGAAGGAGGAATGCGATGTCACGTCTCTGCTACAGCCGCATCCGCGATCAACCTGAAGGGCATTCAAAACACAAAAGTTGTGAGTGGACAAATCAAATATTTTATAAAAACATTTCATAAAAGACCTTTATGCCCTTCATTAAAAACATATGCATGCATTCGAAAACTATTTCTAAGGTTCATGCCCGGTTCCCACAAACCGTCATGAACCATCAAACCATTTGGGCCTTGGCCCGAAATTTGTCAATCAAACCATGGGACTCCGCCCAAACGAAAAACACATGGGAACACGTCCCAAAACCAACTCGTAAGGGTCTCAGCCCAAAACTAATACGCGTGGGTCTCAGCCCAACGCCATCTCAGTGAAAACCTGTCCACATATACATATATACATATATAACCCATCCTAGGCACTTCCGGAGAAGATGCCAACTCGGGGCACACAGCCCCTAGGGATCACATCACCGATATAGTCACGATGTCATCTCTATACTAGTGTGCACACTACTCGGGGTCTCACTCCGAGTCTTCTCCCAGGAATTCTCCATCTGGGAGGCTCAATCTCTGGATCTAGTCCGAGCTCTCTGTGTGGATCTAGTCCACATATCCATCCGGAATCTGGTCCGGGTCCACAACATAATAAGTAACCTCCACTCTTGGAACGGGATCCCTATGGGGATACCCACTCTGGTCTGTGGATCGTGACTCTCCAGGTCGACGCTGGAGGAGACCAATCAATAATATCGTAAGGCGGGTATATACATACTCGTATACAATACCATAAAATGGGACTCACGCCCGATAACACAAAGCAAATGGCCCTCCAGCCCGAACACAAGACTCAACAGGGCCTCCAACCCGATTTCACAATAATTGGCCATCGAGCCCGAACTCGTAAATCAACTGGGCATCGAACCCGATATCTCAGGGTCAGTCAGGATCCCGATCATAGCGATGTGTGCAACCATCAATCCAGAACCGCTCTCAATCCTGGTATGTCGCCGTGAACATATCACTGCCGCGACCATCTTGAGACCATGATGTACACGTCGCCGATCGATTCTCTAAACCGTCAGCACTCCGAAGTCGAGCCTCCATTGGCTGCTCGACAACGGGACGTGCATCGTGACCTCTCTGGAAGGAACGTATCTCAATCTGGAGGCGAGCGTCACGTCGTCCGTCGCCGTGCACATAGCACCCGTCGCGACAACGACTCAGACCTACGGGTCGTAAATAGGGTCTCATGCCCGAGTCAAAACCAAATCCAAATGGGTCTCATGCCCAGTTTTACCTTTTTCAAACCATTTCATGAAAACCAAAAACGTAAGAGGGTATAAGCACGTATAAAACCCGAAACCACAGACCGTCCGCGCTGCTGCCTCGATATGCGTGTTGTATGCCTTCCCGGGTCAACCATCGCCTTTGGGGTACCCAAACCTGTCCAAACCACTTTATAGGGTTACTAACTACTTAATTAACCCCTCACTAAAGCCCCCTAATTTTCTAGGATTTTTAACTATTTTTAAACGCGCACCGAAATCTTCGGACAACCCGAACTATATCGAGACGATGTCCAATCGACTCGATACAAGTCCAAAAATGTTCGCTACATCGAATAGATGATTCGACATGTTGGAACCATCCTCAAATTCTCCCCCACATGTCGCACGCGCCGCCTGAAGTGGCTGCGCGTGGGCCTCACGCGCCTAGCTACAGTGTCACCCCTAACCTCCAGCCGATCGGTCCGGCCCGGTTTTTCCTGCAACTTGGACCGGCATGACCGGTCCAGGTCCATAACCGGTCCAATCTTCACCGTTTCTTCCTCTAATCGATCCTAATCTTCATTATTTAATCCTAGGATCCTAACCTAATCGATTAGAACCACTAAAACACCCTAAATCCGACCGGTTCGATTTTCCTCTCACGGTTCGAATTTTCAAAACTCTCCCCAGGGCTTCTCGACGTCTCACCACTCCCAAAACCTTTTTAAAAACTCCCTAGCAACCTTATTAACTCAAAACCAACACCCAAAACGGCCCATAATAATGAAAATTGAAAATGGATGAAATTTGGGTACAACCGATTACCTCGATCGGTTTTCTCCACCGCCGTCCACGGCGGCGCTCTCTGGGCCGGCCACCACCTCCACTCTGTCCTCAGTTCACTCTCTGCCCCTCACAAATGGGTTTAGGGTTGAAGGGTTTGGATTTGGGGTGGATATGGTGATCGGGTTTTGGGTTCGAAAAATGGAAAATGATCGATGAACGAGGAATGGGGTATGCATGAAGGAAAATGATGTCCAGTGGATGAGTGACACTTGTCACTCATCCATTGGCCTTGGGACAAATATTTGGGCCCCACTAAAGTCCAAACAGTCCTCGTCTCGTAAAATGTGTAATAGTGCACTCGAACTTCCGTGAACCGTAACTTCTCCGTCGAACGCCCGAATTCGACGTGCCGCCTGTCTACGGATTCGTATCGTCGTGATCTACATCACGGTATTCGTCCCTCAGCCATCTGACCTCCAGGGTCAAAAGTCAACTGTTGGCCCCTTTTTGCGAAAATTACCAAAACGCCCTTGATCTTCCGATCGTCATAACTTCTTCCTCGAATGTCAGAATTGAGCGTGCCACCTATCTATGAACTCGTGACGTCTCGAACTACGTCACGATCATCGATCAAAGTCCACTTGACCTTCCGAACGAAAAGTCAACGTTTTACCCATTCCAAGGGCAAAATCGTCATTTTGCACTGAACGTCTGATAATTCTCGTCTAATCTCCGATTAGCCTTGCTAAGCCGTCATTAATCCTTAATTAATCCTGTTAATTTAGGTCGGGTCGTTACAAACTTCTCCTCTTAAAGAATTTCGTCCTCGAAATTCAAATGGACCCGATTTCCACAACCAATTGTGGAAATGAAATCGTGTCTCTGCACACAGCCACTCTCGTGCACAAGTACAGTCCGTCACTATGTCGTACTCGTCGGTACGTACTGTCACCGAAGCTCCCAAGCTCCATCTCAACTCTCATCAGCTGCGTTCCGAACGTTAATTCGCGAGAACCATCACGTCGACTTTTCATCCTGATGGTTCTTCTCATTCGATAATCGGAACTGATGTCCTAATCAGCATCCGATCCGACAACTAACCTCATTGCTCCCACGGAGCGATACTCAACCTCCGTCGATGTCACTAAGTCCACGAGTACGCTCGGTTCCACTTTGCTCCCGCTGCACACTGTGATCTCGACTCGTTCTTGAGTCCCAACCATCGTACTACTCAACCTGTCGACAACCAATCGACGTCTCACCCCTCCGGGTTTACACAGGACTCCAATCAAATACTTGTCTCAGCAGAAAACACAAACAAGCACTAGGGTTCCACTGGCCCACACGGCTCTGAGCTCTCGGCTCATTAACTATCTGAACCCTCTCTGTCGCTTCTGCTCAAGCACACAACATTCGATATCTAAAAAAAATACCAATATGTCGGAACACATCTGATCATAGTACTCATCGGTCTGATGCCTAATCGTGCATCACTAGCCAGCCTCAATCCAATACAATCTCTATTCTCAATTCCATCTCGAGGCATCGGCTATTCATCTCTTCTTGATTGATACCCATGTATCGTCCTCACTCACCTTAATTCCCACATCCAAACTCTATCATCTCACTAACTATGCGAAGGGATCCTTAGAAGTTTTCTTTTATTCCTAGCTTAGCATAATCAGCAAGGCATTTCACTCCAATGACGACCAGACCTCGGTCTAAATGCCCCACAGCCGTCACAATCGCTTCCGTCATCTCGACCATCCTCATGCTTCTCAATCTGTCTCATCTTGGGTACTCACCTGTCACATCACTAGATGTGACACCACGAATCATCTGATCTCCAAGTCAATCCAATTGACATCACTGTCGTCTTCTTCGTCATCATTCCACATGAGGAAAGTTGAAGATGATGAGATCAAAGTTCATCCTAAGTCATCCTCTGTAACGACCCGTCCTTGGAGTCGAGATTAGCGAAGTGGTTAGTGATGGATTAACTGAATTAATCGGTGGTTAGTTGGTTATGTTTGGACCTTGGGCGTAGAATGACGATTTTGCCCCTGGTTTGGGCAAATTGTTGACTTTTAGTTTGGGAGGTCAATTGGGCTTTGGCCGATGACTGTGACGTAGTTTGGGACGTCACGAGTTCGTAGACAGGTGGCACGTCCGATTTGGACAAGCGGAGAAAAAGTTATGGTGATCGGAAGGTTAAGGGCATTACCGTAATTTGGTAAATAGAGGGAAAATGTTGAATTTTTGCTAGACTCCTAGTTTTCACGAAGACCGAGGACCGTTAGGTAGATCGCGTCCTCCTGAGTTCAACGATAGGCAGCATGCTTTTGTCGGACGTAGGATGAGTGAGTTATGGGTCTAGAACGACGAAGGGCGAATTGGTAATTTTGACTCACAAGGGCATTTTGGTCTTTTGGTGCATTGGGATTTGTGCAACAGAGATGAAGACAAGTGTACAGGAGGGATTGGATATTTTGAGTTTGGGCCATGGGATGGTGGACACGTAGGGGTGCTCTAGTGGGTTCTAGGCTTTGTGCACGGTGCAATTATATGTGTGTGTTAGTCGTGTTCGAAGAGGGAAAAACAGAGGGTGAGACAGTGAGGAGAATTTGATCGAATTGCAGAGACTGAGTGAGTGTGTGAGTGTTGTGAGGTTCTGTGGTGTTCGAAGGAGAGTGTGTGATCGTGTTTGTGAGGAGTTGGACGTGACTGTGTGTGTGAAGAAGAAGGAGGAACTAGAGGACACAGAGACGAGGACCACCATGCACGGTTGTGCACTTCTAGTGATCAAATCGTCAAATTAAACTCGTAGGGGGTGTCGAGAGGCTGAAGGGAAGTCCAGCAGACCCAGCGGAGCTCACGGTGGCGGTCGGAGAATAGGTAATTTCTTGAATTCCTTCTGATTGCTCTATTTTGCTGTTTGGTTTCAAACGTTAAGTCGTGAAGTTAGGGGCTGAGTCGATGTGTTCTGTAGGTTCTATTGAGTTCAGTAGTTCCCCAGGAACCTGTAGAGGTCGAAGCCGTGACGGGGGATTGCACGGTTGGCCGGGAATAGAAACAGGGGTGTTCAGGAGGTTTTGTTCGAGCTTGAGGACGACGGGTTAGAGGCCGTGATGTCTAGTTGTTAGGATTGGACTTAGTTGCTAGGGCGCGTGGTGGCTTTTCTGGGGGAACTTCCAACTAGGTTTTTGATCTAATCGTTGTAACGAATCTTTTGGGATAAGTTTCGGGACGATTGGACGTTGTTTCGGGTTAGTTCTGCGGGATCGAAGGTTTAGGGTTCTGTTCAAAGTACGCTTAGAAGTTCGGAAAAATTATGGGATTTGAGTAGGACTTTTGTGAAGTAGTTAGTAACCTTATTATGGGCTTTGGACAGGTTCGAGAAAGCCGAGGATAGCGGAATGGCCGGGGACGGCGTAAGTACGCGCGTATCGAGGCGACGTCGGAATGGTCTGTGAGTGGACTTTGCTTTCTAACTCTTGATGCATGCATATATGTTTTAATATGTTTTCATATGTGATTCTATGATTTACTTTATGATCTTGATGGTTTACGGTTTTGCACGATTTTCGAGGTATTTTACGGAATTTCACGTTTTACGATATTTCGAACGTTCTTGTGATTTGATCATGGTTTTAATGTTTTGATTTCGGGATTTGAAAGATGATTTGATTTCAAAGTTTTAAAATGGATTTCAGAAAGTGATTTCGGGCTTGGAGCCCAGCTCTTATGATTTCAGAAAGGATGTTTTGGATTTGGTTTTCAAGGTTTGGAAAGGAAGTCTGGATTTGGGTTCGGGACAGTGGTTCCGGATGCCGACTTATGGAATCATTGTTGCGAATCCGGAGATGGATTTTCTGTGGTTTTCATGGTTGATTGAAAAATGGTTTTGGGTTTAAAGACCCGGAAAAGAAAAGAAAACCCACTGGATCTGGTTTTGAATTTAAAGACTCGGTATGGTTTTGAGTTTAAAAACTCGGATATGATACCCCCTGAGGCCTGTGATTGTGTTTTGAGTTTAAAAGACTCGTTGATATCCCGAGAAGGCCTGGCTATTTGCGCATTGTGTTTTGAGTTTAAAGACTCGGGCGCACTTGAGATCTAGTAAACTTGTATGATTGATGTTTTTCACCGGTTTTCTGATGTTTTGGGCAGTGGCCAGGATGATTTGGATTTGATGAGTTTTGGGATTGAGTTCCCGGTGTTGAGATTGAATTATGATTTGAGGCTGAGGCTTGGATGATACCGGTTTTCAAATGGTTTCGTGGATGGTTTTTGATTCGAGTGGTTTCATGACTTAAATTGATATGCATGCATTGGTTTTTGCGTGAAGGGTATAAAAGTAATTGTTTTATTGAACTGTTTTCTGAAGTATACTTTATTTTTGTCCACTTACAGTTTTTTCGTGTTTTTGATACCCTCCAGGTTGTTACGGCGCGGGCTGTCGGTCGAGAGAGACGGAGACATCACACGTATGCTCCATAGTAGACTCTGCGCACTCTGGGAAGTTTGGAAATTTTTGGACGGTCGGATCTAAATCTCTTGTCCGACTTACGTGTCACATGCAGGTTGGACGTCAGTTTAACCTTCGTGTCATGTGTAAGTTAGACGGGATCGGGATTGAGCCCTTAATCCCGGGGGATTAGGGGTGGGTCCTGACAATTTGGTATCAGAGCGAGGTTTAGTCGACTTGGGTGGTGTGATGCTACTGTGGATGTGATGTCTCGATGCGGAACAGCTCGACAGCAACCTGGATACGACAGTGATAGTACGTTCGAGGTGGTTAGATAGTAGCGATTGAGGGTGTTAGTCGTTCAATACGCAGTACGAGGTGTGACGTACGTCGACTCAAGGCCGGAACGGTTAGTGTGTTGGCACTGGTTTTGCTTGATGGATGGACCATAAGGGTCAGAGATACACAAGCAAGGTTAACCTGGATGGTAGCCGGTGAGCTACGGATGTGTAGGTTTGTCGGCCTGAGGGACCTGAGAGTAACTTGTTGAGTTAGTAAGATACTTAGGCCAGGGAGGTTGGTTGACGGTGGCCGGTTGGGCCGGTTAGTGTTTGGATGTTGAGCGTATGGATTGGTGACCTTTTGGTCAGTTGGGTTGAGAGGCAGGGTTTCGAGGGATTTTCCCCCTAGTGATGGTCTTAGACAGGTGTGACGATCCGAGTGGTAAGGCTGTGGTGAACCAAGGGCAGTTGAGGGTTTGATTAACCCGGACGACGGGGATGATTTGAGGAACCCCGTGGGATTACTGGATTGTAGTGAGAGGTACCTGAGGGAAACCGTGAGTTGGGGTTTGTGGTACCGTAATCCTTGAGGTTTGGGCCGACTTACGGTCGGATCGGAAAGGGTGCTGCTAGGTGCAGCCGAGGTAGTGGGTGCCTGGTGGATGACTCTGGACGAGGATTCGTACTCAAAGCGAGGTAGTGATCTGTAGAAGTTGAGGATCGCCTACGGCTAGTGATGATGAGTTGGAAAACTCGTGGTTGAAATGCAAGTTGTGTTCCGAAGTAGAGAAGTACTTGGTGACGCTGAGCTTAGGGAGTGTTAGGAGATGGTATTAAGATGGATTAAGTCATTGTGATGGCATGGTTGGGGACCATGGTGAGTTCCGTTGACGGATAACGGAAGGGAAGGAGAAATAAGTGGCAATAACTGATCGATATGAGGTTATTGAAGAGAACCCACAATCTAGGAGTGCCTTTAGGACTTTGTTGATTTATTCCGACAGGGTGGTCGGAGGACTGGATCGTTTCGGGTAAGGGGTTAAGTTGAGTAGTGGTTGAGATAGAGTAGGAGACCCCACACCTGAGGTACGAGCTGTGGAATTTCGGGACGAAATTCTTTTAAGGAGGGTAGATTGTAACGACCCGTCCCGGGAGTCGAGATTAGCGAAGTGGTTAGTGACGGATTAACTGAGTTAATCGGTGGTTAGTTGGTTATGTTTGTACCTTGGGCGTAGAATGGCGATTTTGCCCCTAGTTTGGGAAAATTGTTGACTTTTAGTTTGGGTTGTCAATTGGGCTTTGACCGATGACTGTGACGTAGTTCGGGACATCACGAGTCCGTAGACAGGTGGCACGTCCGATTTGGACAAGCGGAGAAAAAGTTATGGTGATCGGAAGGTTAAGGGCATTACAGTAATTTGGTAAATAGAGGGAAAATGTTGACTTTTTGCTAGACTCTTAGTTTTCACGAAGATCGAGGACCGTTAGGTAGATCTCGTCCTCCTGGATGATACCGGTTTTCAAATGGTTTCGTGGATGGTTTTTGATTCTAGTGGTTTCATGACTTAAATTGATATGCATGCATTGGTTTTTGCGTGGAGGATATAAAAGTAATTGTTTTATTGAACTGTTTTCTAAAGTATATTTTATTTTTGTCCACTCACAGTCTTTTCGTGTTTTCGATACCCTCCAGGTTGTTACGGCGCGGGTTGTCGGTCGAGAGAGACGAAGACATCACACGTATGCTCCACAGTAGACTCTGCGCACTCTGGGAAGTTTGGAAATTTTTGGACGGTCGTATCTAAGTCCCTTGTCCGACTTACGTGTCACAAGTAGGTTGGACATCAGTTTAACCTTCGTGTCATGTGTAAGTTAGACGGGATCGGGATTTAGCCCTTAATCCCGGGGGATTAGGGGTGGTTCCTGACATCCTCCGTCATCCATCACGATCTGTGAAGTAGCAGAAAACGAGAAGTCTCCTTCACCAACCTTTAAGTCGAGAGTAGTTGCAACCATGTTGGAAGCATACCTAACTTTTCCAACAGTTCTGTTCCTGAGCTGGAAGTCCCGCTTCCCGACTCGACTAAGAGCATTCTCTGATAATTACTGTAATGTTTAATCCATCCTTCAGGACTAAACACATCCAAGGGTTCCTTCCGGCTTCTCCCCTTGCCGTTCCCATCGGTAACCTAATTCGCACGTCCCAATCCTTATGGGATTCAAAACCAGCACCTAACACTCGTACCGTCCGTTCATAACGATCACTGGTTCCTGTCACCTCTCCAGGTAAAGCGTGAATCTCGCATCGAGCCACTCGGAAACCTCTCTATCCCACTCAGTGCCCAACGAACTCGAATGACTACCACGCTAGGGCACGCCTACAAACTCGGTCACATCAACTCACTCGAACATCATCCACATGTCCACAAACAATCCAATTCGCCTACCCATTTATGACCGTTTATGCACATCCAAAAGGATGTCGATTCATCCTAATCCGATGTGCCACCAGACTACAGAGTCACAACAGACTCCTACTGTGATCTGCCTACAATCCTCTGTGTACTGCCCAAACCTCCGGTCACTAATCCTCACGACAATCCTTGCGTTATCCCTTCTTTCTAACCAACGAAAACTGTCGATAACTATTGTTGTGACCCATTCTATTTCTCACTATCAAATTATCCCCGAACTGCGTACCTGACACTTAGGATGTATGGTCAACCGTAGCCAACCAACCATCACCAATTGCCTAGAAAAATCTATGTTATCCTACGAATCCTTCTCGTCGCGTAGTGGTAGAACCTTACCATGAGCACATCACGATTGAGCTACTCTTAGCTCGTTGCTCATCGTCTCTTCTTGTTAAAGTCCTCGCATCACTGCCAATAGAGTGCAACTCAAACCAATCTGATGACTATGCTCAGTTTGAGTAGGGTCTTTCTTACTCGATACGACTCAACTTCGTCCATTGATAGCGGCGTCTGCCACAACCTCATGTAGACAGATCTCAGAAGCACTCTGCTATCGAGACTCGAAACTACGCGGTCAACTCACCGCCGGTACTAATCACTCAACAACAACATCCGTCGATCGTTCCACCCCGGAATCCAATTGACAAGTACCACACTCCGGGTCACTAGTCCAATCAATCGTCAACTGGGGTTACTACAACTCGGTTGCTCGCCTGTAGCACGTCCATCTCGAATGATAGGATCATCGTACTCCGATACTGGTATTCCAACAACCAGTAACCACAGCCTAAGGACCTCGTTCTCTCGTAACTCTACGATTCTCAACCAATGTCCTCCACAAGAACTTGGCCATACTCCGTGCCTAACACTGCCCAACGGCTAGGCATCGCAATCGTATCCTATCACGTCACACCACAACTACTCTGGCATCTCTTTCCAAATAGGATCAACGTCCTACTCCAACCCGTCTCAACTAAGGTCCTCGCGCATCTAACTGCTCTAAGCAGCACAATCTCGATTCTTGCGGTTCCATCGTCGTTGGGATCTCCGGTCGTCCTACTGCGTCACTTGATCCACTGGAATAGGATCCAATAACTACGCGGCTCTGAGCCGTCAGATTCACACGGATAATGATCCTACTTGAGATTTCGACCTCTCGGAAAACACGGCTTCTTCAGCCAACTGACCTCAGATGATCGCATCGCGTCAGAAACGTACACGGACTAATATCTATTCGACCGAAACCTCGTACTAGTACCCTAACAATCAGGTTGATGATGGGCTGTTACGATTGGAGAGACATCACATCCACGATTTGCGCACTCTAAGAGCAAAACACGCTCTGATACCAAGCGGTATCAGAGTACTATGGGTATCAAAATGAGCTGACCTGCTCTGATACCAAGCTGACAGGACCCGCCCCAAATCCCTCGGGATTAGCGTGGGACGTACCTGCTCCCGTCTGACACGAAGTGTCAGACCAGGGATATTTTTATCTTTTGCCCAACTTGGGCTATCAGAGTACGCCAGGATCAGAAGGAGGAATGCGATGTCTCGTCTCTGCTACAACCGCATCCGCGATCAACCTGAAGGGCATTCAAAACACAAAAGATATGAGTGGACAAATCAAATATTTTATAAAAACATTTCATAAAAGACCTTTATGCCTTTTATTAAAAACATATGCATGTGTTCGAAAACCATTTCTAAGGTTCATGCCTGGTTCCCACCGTCATGAACCATCAAACCATTTGGGCCTTGGCCCGAAATCTGTCAATCAAACCATGGGACTCCGCCCAAACCAAAAACACATGGGAACACGTCCCAAAACCAACTCGTAAGGGTCTCAGCCCAAAACTAATACGCGTGGGTCTCAGCCCAAAACTAATACGCGTGGGTCTCAGCCCAACGCCATCTCAGTGAAAACCTGTCCACATATACATATATACATATATAACCCATCCTAGGCACTTCCGGAGAAGATGCCAACTCGGGGCACACAGCCCCTAGGGATCACATCACCGATATAGTCACGATGTCATCTCTATACTAGTGTGCACACTACTCGGGGTCTCACTCCGAGTCTTCTCCCAGGAATTCTTCATCTGGGAGGCTCAATCTCTGGATCTAGTCCGAGCTCTGTGTGTGGATCTAGTCCACATATCCCTCCGGAATCTGGTCCGGGACCACAACATAATAAGTAACCTCCACTCTTGGAACGGGATCCCTATGGGGATACCCACTCTGGTCTGTGGATCGTGACTCTCCAGGTCGACGCTGGAGGAGACCAATCAATAATCTTGTAAGGCGGGTATATACATACTCATATACAATACCATAAAAACAGGACTCACGCCCGATAACACAAAGCAAATGGGCCTCCAGCCCGAACACAAGACTCAACAGGGCCTCCAGCCCGATTTCACAATAACTGGGCATCGAGCCCGAACTCGTAAATCATCAGGGTTAGTCACGTTCCCGATCATAGCGATGTGTGCAACCATCAATCCAGAACCGCTCTCAATCCTGGTATGTCTCCGTGAACATATCACTGCCGCGACCATCTCGAGCCCATGATGCACACGTCGCCGATCGATTCTCTAAACCGTCAGCACTCCGAAGTCGAGCCTCCATTGGCTGCTCGACAACGGGACGTGCATCGTGACCTCTCCGGAAGGAACGTATCTCAATCTGGAGGCGAGGGTCACGTCGTCCGTCGCCGTGCACATAGCACCCGTCTCGGCCACGACTCAGACCTACGGGTCATAAATAGGGTCTCAAGCTCGAGTCAAAACCAAATCCAAATGGGTCTCATGCCCGGTTTTACCTTTTTAAAACCATTTCATGAAAACCAAAATGCACTCAAGGAATCCCAAAACACATATTACAACATATATAAAACATTTATGCATGCATCGATTTCAGAAAGAAAGTCCACTCACATACCGTCCGTGCTGCTGCCTCGATATGCGCGCAGTATGCCTTCCCGGATCAACCGTCGCCTTCGGGGTACCCAAACCTGTCCAAATCACTTTAGAGGGTTACTAACTACTTAATTAACCCCTCGCTAAAGCCCCCTAATTTTTCGGGATTTTTAACTATTTTTAAACGCGCACTGAAACCTTCGGACAGTCCCAAAATGTTCGTTACATCGAATAGATGATTCGACATGTTGGAACCATCCTAAAATTCTCCCCCACGCGTCGCACGCGCCGCTTGAAGTGGCTGCGCGTGGGCCTCACGCGCCTAGCTACAATGTCACCCCTAACCTCCAGCCGACCGGTCCGGCCCGGTTTTTCCTGCAACTTGGACCGGCGTGACTGGTCCAGGTCCATAACTGGTCCAATCTTCACCGTATCTTCCTCTAATCGATCCTAATCTTCATTATTTAATCCTACGATCCTAACCTAATCGATTAGAACCCCTAAAACACCCTAAATCCGACCGGTTCGATTTTCTTCTCACGGTTCGAATTTTCAAAACTCTCCCCATGGCTTCTCGACGTCTCACCACTCCCAAAACCTTCTTAAAAACTCTCTAGCAACCTTATTAACTCAAAACCAACACCCAAAACGGCCCATAATAATGAAAATTGAAAATGGATGATGTAACGACCCGTCCCGGAATCCGGGGTTAGATTAGTAACTAATCATGATTAACGGGGTTAATCGGTGATTAGTTGGGCGAAATCCGACGAACGATGCAAAATGATCGTTTTGCCTCTAGTTGTGGGTAAAACGTTGACTTTTAATTCGGGCGGTCAAATGGACTTTGACCGATGACCGTGACGTAGTTTGGGACGTCACGAGCTCATAGACAGGTGGCAGGTTCGATTCCGACGTTCGAGGTGAAAGTTATAACAGAAGTCCAAGGGCATTTTCGTAATTTGGACGAAAATGGGAAAATGTTGACTTTTTGACCGGGAGGTCCGATGGTCGAGGACTGGGGACCGTTAGGATGTTCTCGATGCCCTGAGTACAACGACAGGCGGCACGCGTCAAACGGACAACGAATGACCAAGTTCCGGGTCACAGATGGTGAGGGGCATTTTGGTAAATTGTCAAAGGAGGGAAAAATAGTAATTTCACAGGGGTACTGTTTGAACAGGGACAGCCGTGTATGGGATTACATCTTGATCAGTGCACGGGGGTGAATTGTTTATGAAATTGATGGGCTGGGGAGTTGTTTACTGGATTAGGGAATTGTTTATGCATTGTGTGGGAAACAGGAGTTTGTGGGTGTGTGGAGGTAGTGCACGGGCTGGCGTTTTTGAGGTGAGAAAAACAGAGTGGGCAGGCGTTTGAATGTGCACAGGTGAGGTTGGAATTGGAGCACTGTTGTGGTCTGATTGTTTATGCAGTTAGTGTGGGAATAAGGACAGAAGGCAGAGCACGGTTGTGATGGTAGTGGTGCAGTGCGGGAAACAAAATGCACAGTGAACTGTGCAGAGGCTTTTGAAATGGAAAAACAGAGATTATCGAACCATGACTAATTCGACCTCCCCAATAATGGTTCGAGGAGAAAATGAGAGCTGGGGAAGAATGAGAGTAGCAGAGGGATGTTAATGGTGAGGGAAAACAGGGAGAAAGACCCTAGGAGCACTGAACCCGCCCGAAAACCTCATTTACAAACTTGAAAGCAAATTTTGAAATGGGGCGGTCAATTGGTGGAATCAGGGATGAGGTTGAGCTCCCGATAGATTCGGGGTTGGTGCGCCTTAGTAATTGTGAGTGAGATTACATGCCCTTTTGGCATGACTATACACGCCTTGGTGAGCGTGCTTGGATTGGTACACCTTGGATGACGTGTTTGGGAGTTGATGTTGTGTTACTGGTCGGGTGACCATGGGATTCAGAATGGATGATGTGTTGGAATGATCAATTTGTCTGGTATGAGATTGGACAAGGAACCCCAGTATCAGATTGTAATTGACTGTGAACCTTGTAGTGGACTTGTTGGGGATGGACGTACGTACCCTGTACGTTGTATGAGAATCGGTACTGGACATGGAGTACTATGCATGGGACCTAGTGTTCTTGATGGGTTTAGTGATTTTTGAACAGGTGCTCTTAGCCACGGATGGCTAGTGAAACCCTAGTGTTGAGATGTGTGATCACTGCTGGGCTAGTATTCAATGTGTTTCTGTTACACCACCTGATTGAGTATGAGGACGGTGTACGTATACTCAGGATGAGTGAGATGGTGGTTAGTGTAACCACGAGTGGCCTTGCGTGATGTACCACGCCGTGACATTTCCAGCGTCATGGTTCGCTGAGGGAGTTGACTGTTTCGGACATCGAGTTTGATATGTGTCGCAGGATTGGGCTTGCCCTGCGAGAGGAGATTATGTGGTTGATCTTACGCTACACTGAGTGAGTTGGAGTACGAGGCGATGACACCGATTGGCTGATGATTGGCGTTTTACTAGGGTGGTAGAGCTTAGTGGTGGCAGTTTGGCTGGTAGCGTCAGCTGGGACTGACGAGTTAGATTTGCTGACTCCTAGGGGGAGCAGACGTCGGGTATATTAATGTTTGAGAAAAACCGACTAGTGGAAGGAGTCAGCTAAATGGTGAATTTAACAAGCGTTATTGACACGGACCAGGTGGTCAATTTCACTTGAGGTGCTCGAGAGTGGTTGGTCCGGCGTAAGACTATGATGGGATGTATGAGTACAGATTAGTTAGTTGGTGTACGAGTGTAAACAAGTTTGAGGTCGAAATGTTTTCCACGAGGTGGATGTGGAATAAGGACAATCGAAAATTTCGGGAACGTTGCGATTAGATCGGTTGGAATTTCGAGGACAAAATTCTTTAAGGGGGGAAGACTGTAACGACCCTTACCGGAATCCAGGGTTAGATTAGTAACTAATCATGATTAACGGGGTTAATCGGTGATTAGTTGGGCGAAATCGGACGAACGATGCAAAATGACCGTTTTGCCCGTAGTTGTGGGTAAAACGTTGACTTTTAATTCGGGCGGTCAAATGGACTTTGACCGATGACCGTGACGTAGTTTGGGACGTCACGAGCTCATATACAGGTGGCACGTTCGATTCGGATGTTCGAGGTGAAAGTTATAACGTTCGGAAATCCAAGGGCATTTTCGTAGTTTGGACAAAAATGGGAAAATGTTGACTTTTTGACCGGGAGGTCCGATGGTCGGGACTGAGGACCGTTAGGATGGTCTCGATGCCCTGAGTACAACGACAGGCGGCATGCGTCAAACGGACATCGAATGACCAAGTTACGGGTCACGGATGGTGAGGGGCATTTTGGTAAATTGTCAAAGGAGGGCAAAATAGTAATTTCACAGGGGTACTGTTTGAACAGGGACAGCCGTGTATGGGATTACATCTTGATCAGTGCACGGGGGTGAATTGTTTATGAAATTGATGGGTTGAGGAGTTGTTTACTGGATTAAGGAATTGTTTATGCATTGTGTGGGAAACAGGAGTTTGTGGGAGTGTGGAGGTAGTGCACGGGCTGGCGTTTTTGAGGTGAGAAAAACAGAGTGGGCAGGCGTTTGAATGTGCACGGGTGAGGTTGGAATTGGAGCACTGTTGTGGTCTGATTGTTTATGCAGTTAGTGTGGGAACAGGGACAGAAGGTAGAGCACGGTTGTGCTGGTAGTGGTGCAGTGTGGGAAACAAAATGCACAGTGAACTGTGCAGAGGCTTTTGAAATGGAAAAACAGAGATTATCGAACCATGACTAATCCGACCTCCCCAATAATGGTTCGGGGAGAAAATGAGAGCTGGGGAAGAAGGAGAGTAGCAGGGGGATGTTAATGGTGAGGGAAAACAGGGAGAAAGACCCCAGGAGCACTGAACCCGCCCGAAAACCTCATTTACAAACTTGAAATCAAATTTTGAAATGGGGTGGTCAATTGATGGAATCAGGGATGAGGTTGAGCTTCCAGACATCCAAACGAGTCGAATGGGATTGGAACTGAAGAGAATGGTGCAGAGAGGAGCCCAGGCGACTTCGAGGTTCTGTTCTGAAAATCCCAGTTGAGTTAGTGTGGTTAGAGGGATTGGAGCTTGCAATTGAGATCGAAGACCGGTTTCTGGTGATCCTACAAAGCTTCTGAGTGAGCCAATTTAAAGAAATCGCTGAGAATCGACAAAATCAAGTGTTGAACAGTAGTCGGTGTTCTTCGAGTAGTCGAGTTGAGTCCATCGGATTGAGGTATGTTTTGAGGTAATTGATTTCACAGAACCTTAATTAGATCCTTAGCGAGACTAATAGACAGTTGAATTGTAGAAATCAAGCTAGAACTAAGGGAAATTTAATGAGTCATGTTGTGGGTCGAACAACCCGGTTGCACGCTTGGCGGGTGAGAACGATGAACTGTGCAGGGGTACTGTAGCAGGCGCGTGGACTCACGCGCAGCCACTCACGGTGGCGCGTGAGGGCGCGTGGGTCCGATTTTCGAGGTAAGTCCAACATGACTTTTTTCCTATACACTGTAACGAACATTTTAACGATGATTTTGAATTTATCGGACACCGTTTCGATGTTGTTTCGCGGGTCCGAACGTCTAGGTTACGTTTTTAATTACCGATTAATTCCCGGAAAATTATGGGAAATTAGTATGTTGTTATTTGAGACCTAAATGGCTCTGGAATGTGATTTCAGACAAGATTCGGGTTTTCTGGAAAATGCCAAAAATTACGGGAACGCGTGCGGCGCGGAACCGAGCCTTAAGAGAACGGTGTGTGAGTGGACGTTGCTTTCAAAATTTAATTCATGCATAAATATTTCGATGATTTCTATGATTATGATTATGACTTGTGTTGATTTCGATTCCCGTATTTATACGTATTTTTGATATGCACACGGAATTGCACGTATTTCGAGACTATGGTTTCTTTTATGAATGATGATGGTTTAATGAATGATTTTATGTGATTTGTGTGTATTATGTTTTTAAGATGTTGGATTTCGATTGTGAGTATGGTTTACGGTTTTGACACGTATTTTGAGAATGTCACGGTTTTGCACGTTTTACGAGATTTCGAGTATGTGTGTGATTTGATCGTGATTTTGATGATTTGATTGTGGTTTTAATGTCTTGACCTTGAGATTTGACATATGAGGTGTTTTCAAGGATTTAAAATGGATTTTGAAAAAGGTGATTTTGAGCTTGATGCTCGGGGCATAAAAGTAATTTTGATGAACGAGATTTCAGTTTTCGGAAGTTTGAAAACGGATTCTTGGTTTGGGTTCGGGATGATGTTTCCGGATGCCGGCTTACGGAATCATTATTGCGAATTCGAATTCGGGAATGGAAGACGATTTAATAAAGTGATTTGGTGTGATTATACATGCCCCGTGTTTAATGATGATTTGATCATATTTTGGGAAGTAAGATTCGGGGACTTGAATGTGGAAATTCGGACCATAAGTACTGTTATGAGAAAATGTGATTTCGGGATGGATCCCGAGTTGTTGTGATTGAAAAATGTCTTGGGTTTAAAGACCCGTTGGAAACTGTTTTGGGTTTAAAGACCCGGTGCTATTGCTGGAGCACGTTTTGAGTTTAAAGAATCGGTTAATTGATGACGGGGGAGGGCCCTTAATGAGTTTAAAGACTCGTGAGTTTAAAGACTCGGTTATTGTGATACCCCCGAGGCCTATTGATTATGTTTTGAGTTTAAAGACTCGTTGAAATCCCGGGAAGGCCTGATTATGCGCATGGTTTTGAGTTTAAAGACTGGGGCGTACTTGATATCCAGCAAACTGTTTGACTTGAGAGTTATGGTTACTTTCTGTTGTTTCGGATTGTGTTGGGCAGTGGCCCGGTTTATGTGGTTGATGGTTTTGGATCATGTTGTGTATTTGGTTTTGATTCATGGTTTTAGGCGGAGGCCCTGTGGTTATGATTGCGGGTTAAGACCCGAAGGGTAAGAAAAGGAAAATGATTTTGATTTCATGCATTGTTTTTCTTATGTTTAAAATGTCAACCGATTGCGAAATAATTTTGGTATGCATGCATTGGTTTTACGCGGAGTGTAAAAACGTCTTTTTGTAACTGTTTTTATAAACTAATTTATTTTTGTCCACTCACACCTTTTGGTTTTTATTGACCCTCCAGGTTGTGGCGCGTTGATCGAGGCTGATCGTGAGGCGGAGGCATGAGTAAGCACGTGTGGCTATCCCTGGTCTGGCACGTACTGAGGGTAAGATTGGGGATTTCAGTCGTCTTGCCAGACGGGACCAGGATCGGGCACGGTTAACAATGCCCTTTTGGGGGCGGTCCTGTCAATTTGGTATCAGAGCACTAGGTTGCTGATTCTGTTGCCACATCATGCCTCCGAATCGTAAGCCTCGTGCGCGACCTGGTAGTGAGACGAGTAGGTGAGGGTGTTTGGGACCTCGTGTTAGATCTCGGGTGAGATTAACCCTGGTTTGAGAGATAGATGTCGGGTAGTGTACACTGTGAACTGCGATTTGTTAGACATAAAATTGCGTGGGTCGCAGGGACGAACGAAACCGGTGGGTGGGAGGCCGCATAATTGGGCAAATTGTACTATCTCGTAGGCCCTATTGGCCGTATAGAATGTGGTGGAGCATTGGAAATTGCTCGGGGACTGGGTATGTCAGTGATGACATGATCGGTTTGGTATGAGATTGGACTCAGGAGGAGTCGAGATGTGGATGTGGGACTCACGCGGAGCCAGGATTTTGGGTTAGGAACGTGAGATGAGTCATGGTAAGGTACCAAGGCTCGAGAGGAGCCAGAAAGGCTGAATGAGGAACGTTTGGAACTTAGAATGCCAAGGACCGGAATATGGACAGGTATTGAGGAGTTAGGAAATTATGGCTTGGTTTTGTGGGATGGTAGTCTTATGGAGATAACTGATTATTAGGGGTACTTGGTGTAGTGGTAGTAGTTGAGGATCAGGGGGCGTTCAGGGAACGTTCATTTATCCTGATGTGGATTGTCATATGGTGGTACCCCCAGTCTTGGAGTACGAGTAGTGATGCGGGATCGTCGCTCGGTATGAGCGGAGATCCAGGGCTACCCACTTTGCACACGGTGTGCTAGTGTGGATGATTGTACGCTGGTGCTAGTGTCAATGTTTGAGATCGTGTTGAGCCACGAGTTTGGGTGTGAACCTGTCATGATGAGCGTACGTTAGTATTTGAGATTCAGTAGTGGTTGAGTCATGGACTGGATGGAATCCAGCAGAAATGGTGATGTGTTGGGATAAGTCCCAACAGTGTTGAGGCGATAACAGATTGTGGATAAACGGTATGTTTGAGACATGAGGAATCTTGGGACGACTTTCCCTATGTCATGAGAGTTGGAGGATTTGGGGAGTTGTTGTCAACTCCGAGATTGGTTGGTGAACCCTGTGTGTTTTGGGGTCATCAGGAGGAGTTGCGTTTTTCGAAGTTGGGTAAACGGAATTCCCATTTTTCTGCTGGGTGGCAGACGATGTTGGAATACTTGTGTGGGGGGTGCAGTGGGTTGTGTTTGCACTCACGTAGGATGGCTGTTGATGACATCGTATTGGATCATCCTTGGTCCCTCCTAGGTGGAGTGACAAGGATCCATGTGGGGTAAATGGAGGGGATCCACAGAGTGGATGTGTTACGTTGTCGAGTGAAGGATTGGATGTGAAAATAGTTGAAGGGTGTTGTGTGGTTCACAAGAATTCTAGAGGGTGTAAGACCCTACGATCACGTTCCAGGTAGATTGCCAGCTGGGAGAATGTGTGGATCCTAGGTGGATCTGGATTATGATGTTGGGGGCCTTGCACGTGGTGACGATCTAGGTTCGTGGTGTTACCAGTCGGGTAACGTGGTAACGAAGTTAACTTGTGATCGCCTTGATCAGGCTAGGTGAAGAGCTTATCGCTCTGTCATAAATGTTTAGATATGGGAATAGTTGGACCGAACTTCCTTTCGAAGTTAATCCGTACTCGAGCGAGTGGGAATGTTTATGTTTTGACTCGAGGGTTGACCTGTTAACAGGGTCTAATTGGTAGTCTTAGATATGTGCGATGGGATTGGCTTCCTTTTCGAAGTCAATCGATTGTGATGTGGTAACCGTTTGAGTGGGTATCCGATAGATTCGGGGTTGGTGCGCCTCAGTAATTGTGAGTGAGATTACATACCCTTTTGGCATGACTATACACGCCTTGGTAAGCATGCTTGGATTGGTACACCTTGGATGACGTGTTTGGGAGTTGATGTTGTGTTACTGGTTGGGTGACCATGGGATTCAGAATGGATGATGAGTTGGAATGATCAATTTGTCTGGTATGAGATTGGACAAGGAACCCTAGTATCAGATTGTAATTGACTGTGAACCTTGTAGTGGACGTGTTGGGGATGGACGTACGTACCCTGTACGTTGTATGAGAATCGGTACTGGACATGGAGTACTATGCATGGGACCTAGTGTTCTTGATGGGTTTAGTGATTTTTGAACAGGTGCTCTTAGCCACGGATGGCTAGTGAAACCCTAGTGTTGAGATGTGTGATCACTGCTGGGCTAGTATTCAATGTGTTTCTGTTACACCACCTGATTGAGTATGAGGATGGTGTACGTATACTCAGGATGAGTGAGATGGTGGTTAGTGTAACCACGAGTGGCCTTGCGTGATGTACCACGTCGTGACATTTCCAGCATCATGGTTCGCTTAGGGAGTTGACTGTTTCGAACATCGAGTTTGATATGTGTCGCAGGATTGGGCTTGCCCTGCGAGAGGAGATCATGTGGTTGATCTTACGCTACACTGAGTGAGTTGGAGTACGAGGCGATGACACTGATTGGCTGATGATTGGCGCTTTACTAGGGTGGTAGAGCTTAGTGGTGACAGTTTGGCCGGTAGCGTCAGCTTGGACTGACGAGTAAGATTTGGTGACTCCCAGGGGGAGCAGACGTCGGGTATATTAATGTTTGAGAAAAACCGACTAGTGGAAGGAGTCAGCTAAATGGTGAATTTAACAAGCGTTATTGACACGGACCAGGTGGTCAATTTCACTTGAGGTGGTCGAGAGTGGTTGGTCTGGCGTAAGACTATGATGGGACGTATGAGTACAGATGAGTTAGTTGGTGTACGAGTGTATACAAGTTTGAGGTCGAAATGTTTTCCACGAGGTGGATGTGGAATAAGGACAATCGAAAATTTCGGGAACGTTGCGATTAGATCGGTTGGAATTTCGAGGACGAAATTCTTTAGGGGGGGAAGACTGTAACGACCCATCCCGGAATCCGGGTTAGATTAGTAACTAATCATGATTAACGGGGTTAATCGGTGATTAGTTGGGCGAAATCGGACGAACGATGCAAAATGATTGTTTTGCCTCTAGTTTAGGGTAAAACGTTGACTTTTAATTCGGGCGGTCAAAAGGACTTTGACCGATGACCGTGACATAGTTTGGGACGTCACGAGCTCATAGACAGGTGGCACGTTCGATTCCGACGTTCGAGGTGAAAGTTATAACGTTCGGAAGTCCAAGGGCATTTTCGTAATTTGGACAAAAATGAGAAAATGTTGACTTTTTGACCGGGAGGTCCGATGGCCGGGGACTGAGGACCGTTAGGATGGTCTCGATGTTAATGGTGAGGGAAAACAGGGAGAAAGACCCCAGGAGCACTGAACCCGCCCGAAAACCTCATTTAAAAACTTGAAATCAAATTTTGAAATGAGGCGGTCAATTGATGGAATCAGGGATGAGGTTGAGCTTCCAGACATCCAAACGAGTCAAATGGGATTGGAAGTGAAGAGAATGGTGCAGAGAGGAGCCCAGGCGACTTCGAGGTTCTGTTATGAAAATCCCAGTTGAATTAGCATGGTTAGATAGATTGGAGCTTGCAATTGAGATCGAAGACCGGTTTCTGGTGATCCTGCGAAGCTTCTGAGTGAGCCAATTTAAAGAAATCGCTGAGAATCGACAAAATCAAGTGTTGAACAGTAGTCGTTATTCTTCGAATAGTCGAGTTGAGTCGATCGGATTGAGGTAAGTTTTGAGGTAATTGATTTCACATAACCTTAATTAGATCCTTAGCGAGACTAATAGACAGTTGAATTGTAGAAATCAAGCTAGAACTAAGGGAAATTTAATGGGTCATGTCGCAGGTCGAACGACCCGGTTGCACGCTTGGCGGGTGAAAACGATGAACTGTGCAGGGGGTACTGTAGCAGGCGCGTGGACTCACGCGCAGCCACTCACGGCAGCGCGTGAGGGCGCGTGGGTCCGATTTTCGAGGTAAGTCCAACATGACTTTTGTCCTATACACTGTAACGAACATTTTAACAATGGTTTCGAATTTATCGGACACCGTTTCGATGTTGTTTCAAGGGTCCGAAGGTCTAGGTTACGTTTTTAATTACCGATTAATTCCCGGAAAATTCTGGGAAATTAGTATGTTGTTATTTGAGACCTTAATGACCCTGGAATGCGATTTCAAACAGGATTCGGATTTTCTGAAAAATGCCAAAAATTACGGGAACGCGTGCGGCGCGGAACCGAGCCTTAAGAACGGTATGTGAGTGGACGTTGCTTTCAAAATTTAATGCATGCGTAAATATTTCGATGATTTCTATGATTATGATTATGACTTGTGTTGATTTCGATTCCCGTATTTATACGTATTTTTGATATGCACACGAAATTGCACATATTTCGAGACTATGGTTTCTTTTATGAATGATGATGGTTTAATGAATGATTTTATGTGATTTGTGTGTATTATGTTTTTAAGATGTTGGATTTTGATTGTGAGTATGATTTACGGTTTTGACACGTATTTCGAGAATGTCACGGTTTTGCACGTTTTACGAGATTTCGAGTATGTGTGTGATTTGATCGTGATTTTGGTGATTTGATTGTGGTTTTGATGTCTTAACCTTGAGATTTGACATATGAGGTGTTTTCAAGGATTTAAAATGGATTTTGGAAAATGTGATTTTGAGCTTGATGCTCGGGGCATAAAAGTAATTTCGATGAACGAGATTTCAGTTTTCGGAAGTTTGAAAACGGATTCTTGGTTTGGGTTCGGGATGATGTTTCCGGATGCCGGCTTACGGAATCATTATTGCGAATTCGAATTCGGGAATGGAAGACGATTTAATAAAGTGATTTGGTGTGATTATACATGCCCCGTGTTTAATGATGATTTGATCATATTTTGTGAAGTAAGATTTGGGGACTTGAATGTGGAAATTCGGACCATGAGTCCTGTTATGACAAAATGTGATTTCGGGATGGATCCCGAGTTGTTGTGATTGAAAAATGTCTTGGGTTTAAAGACCCGTTGGAAACTGTTTTGGGTTTAAAGTGTAATGACCCGTCCCGAATATCGGGATTGAATATTAATTAATTATGATTTAGAATGACTAATCGGGGATTAGTTGAGTGAAATCGGACGAAACGTGCAAAATGACCGCTTTGCCCCTAGCGTGGGTAAAATGTTGACTTTTAGTTCGGGCGGTCAAACGGATCTTGACCGATGACGGTGACGTAGTTCGGGACGTCACGAGTTCATAGACAGGTGGCACGTTCGATTCCGACATTCGAGGAGAAAGTTATGATGATCGGAAGATGAGGGGTATTTTGGTAATTTGGCATAGTAGGGGCCAAATGTTGACTTTTTGATCGGGAGGTCCGATGGACGAGGGCCAAGGACCGTTACGTAGGACTCGTCGATACGAATCCAACGACAGGCGGCATGCCGAAATCGGAGATTCGACGACGAAGTTATGGTCACGGAATCGGGCTCGATTAACCGAACGAACCGGGAATAAAATAATAGTTTAATATGAACAGTACCCGGTGACTGTGCACATCCGGATGAGTGACAAGTGTCACCCATCCCTTGATTCCAGCTCCATGTTTCCCTCCCAACACTATCATTACTACATCATCATTCCTACACCATCATTCCTCCATCTTTTTCCCCATTTTTCTTCTTCTTTGTTTTTCTTACCCGTGAGAGGGGGAATCAGAATTGGGAGAATTGAGCTCCCTTTCACATCCAGTTTTGGGGGGAATTTGTGAGATTGTGTGATAGGATTAAACTGGGGAAACACTGAGGGTCGATTGGGGGCTGGAGGCTGAGAATCGAAAATTTAGAAAATTGGGGGGAAATTCAAATGTCGAGTGAGGGGTCGTGAGGATCAAATTGAAGCTCACATTCAGCTTCCTGAGGTTGAGACGAGTTGTTTCAAATCAAAAACGAGTTGAATTGAGGCTCATTTGGCTCTGAACGGGTTTGGTAACAGTGAGAGAAATCGAGGCTGTGTCGTGATCTTGGAGCGATCAAACGGTGTAATTGATGTGGGGATTGTGTTCCTGAGGATCCCACGATGCTTCTGGATCCATCAATTGGAAGAAACTGATTGAAATTGACTGAACTCCATAGTTGCACAGTGACGAAGAATCGAGTTTGAGTCGTGGCGTTTGAGCCATGAATTGATGCAATTGAGATGGGGAAAGAGTTTACCTGAATCCACTGAAGCTTCTGGTTGCATCAATTGAGAGAAATCGATTGAAATTGAGGGAGTTCTGAGAATGTACAGTGTGCGGGGTGTTCTTCGAGTGATCAACTGTGATCATGAGGTTTGAGGACTGAAACCGGGTCTGATCGCGGGTTAAACGACCCGTTTACCAGACAAACGGGTTGGGACGGTGACACTGTAGCAGGCGCGTGGATTTCACGCGCAGCCACTCACGGCGGCGCGTGAGGGCGCGTTCGGCCTAGTCTCAAGGAGTTGTGATTTCCAGATTTTACAGAAAAACGTGCAGCTCGGAAACGGACCGTTTTGGACGGTGTGTGTGAGTGGACTTTGTTTTCTAACCGTGATGCATGCATATATGATTTAAATGCCTTATTATATGGTTTTATATGCTTGGGCATGATTTGTGTTTCAATCCGGTAATTTCTCGGTTTTATGATTATTATATTATTATTTTGGGCGATTTTCGAGAAATTACGAAAAATGGTAAAAATGATGTTTGGACTTGGTTTATGAGTCCGGGATTGGAATTGATTGAAAATAATGGTTGGACTCGGATTATTGAGTCATGGATTGAAAATGATATTTGGACTCGGGTTATGAGTCAGTGATTGACTTTGTGGATTTACGTGAAAATGGCAACGGAGGTTGCAACGCATGGATTTGCGTGATAATGTTATTTTGGGCATGAGAACCCAAGTGAATAGTGCTTTTGACTCGGATTTGGAATCATTTGTGAAATTGTGAAATTAATGATTTATTGGGATTTTATGATGATTTTAATCAGTCTTTCGGGCACGTTTTACGAGGAACGTGCAAATGATGTTTTGGGCTAGGCCCGAAGTCTAAATGATTTCTAAAATGATGTTTTGACTTGGTTGGTGAGTCAATGATGATTTTCAGATTATTTTATTGATTTAAATGTGATTTTAACGGTTTATGTGTAAAAGGTATTTTGGGCTTGAGACCCAGTTGAGAATGACCTTGACTTGGTATGAAGTCAAGATTTGATTGAAATGTTTTGGGATGTAATTCCCGGGATGGTTTTCATTGTGATTGTGATATTCCCAGACGGTCGGTGCTTGGGGGATTACCCAGACGACCGGAGCTTGGGGGATGTGATTGTAGGATCGGGAGTTGATCCTATGGTAGTCAGCTTCTCGGATGATACTGAGCCTGGATGTACCACTCGGAGGTGTCTGATCCTGGGGATGTGTTCGCCCAGAGGTGACTGAGCCCGAGGGGGTTGAGCCCAGAGGTGTTTATTCCCGAGAGAGTGACTGGATATTGGCCTACGCGTAGTGCAGCACTTGTGAGTAGTACAGTTTGATTGATTGTGCACTTGTGAGTAGTGCAGATGTGATTGGTGATATTTTATGCACTCGTGAGTAGTGCGGATTGATTGGATCGATATATTTATTGTGCACTGGTAAGTAATGCTGATTTGTATTGATTGTGATGATGTACTGGTATTGAGTACGGGTTTTTGGTCCTTGTGGCCAGGTGATTATGTTTTCACATGTTTTGGCCTGAGAGCCGGAATTTGATGTTTTATAACATGAACTAATTTGGTGAACATGAGTGTTATGGACCATGGGAAAATATGTTTTGATTTTATCGGTCCACTATTCATACTTGAATGATTTCATACTATTACTCATGTTTTACGATATGCATGCAAGTTTGTGAAAACTGGAGGGTAAGAATGTATTTTGATAAATGTTTTTATAAGAGGTCATTTTTGTCCACTCACACCATTTCTGTTTTGTGACCCTCCAGGCCGTGGTACGACGTGCGGGACTGATCGTGAGGCAGTGACAGCAGCAGAAATCCGCACAAACATCCCTTGTCTGGCAAGCACTGAAGGGGAGTTTCGGACCTTTAGTTGACTTGTCAGACGGGAGCAGGACCGGGTACGGTTTTTGACGTCCAGTTGGGATCGGTCCTGTCATAAAGACCCGGTGCTATTGCTGGAGCACGTTTTGAGTTTAAAGACTCGGTTAATTGATGACGGGGGAGGGCCCTTATTGAGTTTAAAGACTCGTGAGTTTAAAGACTCGGTTATTGTGATACCCCCGAGGCCTATTGATTATGTTTTGAGTTTAAAGACTTGTTGAAATCCCGGGAAGGCCTGATTATGCGCATGGTTTTGAGTTTAAAGACTCGGGCGCACTTGATATCCAGCAAACTGTTTGACTTGAGAGTTATGGTTACTTTCTGATGTTTCGGATTGTGTTGGGCAGTGGCCCAGTTTATGTGGTTGATGGTTTTGGATCATGTTGTGTATTTGGTTTTGATTCATGGTTTTGGGCGGAGGCCCTGTGGTTATGATTGCGGGCTGAGACCCGAAGGGTAAGAAAAGGAAAATGATTTTGACTTCATGCATTGTTTTTCTTATGTTGAAAATGTCAACCGATTGCGAAATTATTTTGCTATGCATGCATTGGATTTATGAGGAGGGTAAAAATGTCTTTTTGTAACTGTTTTTATAAACTGATTTATTTTTGTCCACTCACACCTTTTGGTTTTTATTGACCCTCCAGGTTGTGGCGCGTTGATCGAGGCTGATCGTGAGGCGGAGGCATGAGTAAGCACGTGTGGCTATCCCTGGTCTGGCACGTACTGAGGGTAACATTGGGGATTTCAGTCGTCTTGCCAGACGGGAGCAGGACCGGGCACGGTTAACAATGCCCTTTCGGGGGCGGTCCTGTCAGATGAAATTTCGGTAAAACCGATTACCTCGATCGGTTTTCTCCACCACCATCCACAGCAGCGCTCTCTGGGCCGGCCATCACCTCCACTCTGTCCTCAGTTCACTCTCTGCCTCTCACAAATGGGTTTAGGGTTTTGGGTTTGGATTTGGGGTGGATATGGTGATCGGGTTTTGGGTTGGAAAAATGGAAAATGATCGATGAACGGGGAATGGGGTATGCATGAAGGAAAATGATGTCCAGTGGATAAGTGACACTTGTCACTCATCCATTGGCCTTGGGACAAATATCTGGGACCCACTAAAGTCCAAACAGTCCTCGTCTCGTAAAACGTGTAATAGTGCACTCGAACTTCCGTGAACCGTAACTTCTCCGTCGAACATCCGAATTCGATGTGCCGCCTGTCTACGGATTCGTATTGTCGTGATCTACATCACGGTATTCGTCCCTCGGCCATCTGACTTCCATGGTCAAAAGTCAACCGTTGGCCCTTTTCGCCAAAATTACCAAAACGCCCCCGATCTTCCGATCGTCATAACTTCTTCTTCGAATGTCGGAATTGAGCGTGCCACCTGTCTATGAACTCGTGACGTCCCGAACTACGTCACGATCATCGATCAAAGTCCATTTGACCATCCGAATGAAAAGTCAACGTTTTACCCATTCCAAGGGCAAAATTGTCATTTTGCACTGGACGTCCGATAATCTTCGTCTAATCTCTGATTAGCCTTGCTAATCCGTCATTAATTCTTAATTAATCCCGTTAATTCAGGACGGGTCGTTACAAACTTCCCCTATTAAAGAATTTCGTCCTCGATATTCAAATGGACCCGATTTCCACAACCAATTGTGGAAATGCAATCGTGTCTCCGAACACGGCCACTCTCGTGCACAAGTACACGTCCGTCACTATGTCATACTCGTCGGTACGTACTGTCACCGAAACTCCCATGCTCCATCTCAACTCTCATCAGCTGCGCTCCGAACGTTAATTCGCGAGAATCATCACGTCGACTTTTCAGCCTGATGGTTCTTCTCATTAGATAATCGGAAATAATGTCCTAATCAGCATCCGATCCGACAACTAACCTCACTGCTCACACGGAGCGATACTCAACCTCTGTCACTGTCACTAAGTCCACGAGTACGCTCGGTTCCACTTTGCTCCCGCTGCACACTGTGATCTCGACTCGCTCTCGAGTCCCAACCATCGTACTACTCAACCTGTCGACAACCAATCGACGTCTCACCCATCCGGGTGTACACAGGACTCCAATCGAATACTTGTCTCAACAGAAAACACAAACAAGCACTAGGGTTCCACTAGCCCACACGGCTCTGAGCTCTCGGCTCATTAACTATCTGAACCCTCTCTGTCGCTTCTGCTTAAGCACACAGCATTCGATATATAATCAAAATACCAATATGTCGGAACATATTCGATCATAGTACTCATCGGTCTGATGCCTAATCGTGCATCATTAGCCAGCCTCAATCCAATACAATCTCTATTCTCGATTCCATCTCGAGGCATCAGCTATTCATCTCTTCCTGATTGATACCCATGTATCGTCCTCACTCACCTTAATTCCCACTTCCAAACTCTATCATCTCACTAACTATGCTAAGGGATCCTTAGAAGTTTTCTTTTATTCCTAGCTTAGCATAATCAGCAAGGCATTTCACTCCAATGACGACCAGACCTCGGTCTAAATGCCCCATAGCCGTCACAATCACTTCCGTCATCTCGACCATCCTCACGTTTCTCAATCTGTCTCGTCTTGGGTACTCGCATGTCACATCACTAGACGTGACACCACGAATCATCTGATCTCCAAGTTAATCCAATTGACATCACTGTCGTCTCCTTCCTCATCAATCCACATGAGGAAAGTTGAAGATGATGACATCAAAGTTCATCCTATGTCATCCTCCGTCATCCAGCACGATCTGTGAAGGAGTAGAAATCGAGAAGTCTCCTTCACCAGCCTCTAAGTCGAGAGTAGTTGCAACTATGTTGGAAGCGTACCTAACTTTTCCGACAGTTCTGTTCCTGAGCTGGAAGACCCGCTTCCCGACTCGACTAAGAGCATTCTCTGATAATTACTGTAATGTTTAATCCATCCTTCAGGACTAAACACATCCAAGGATTCCTTCCGGCTTCTCCCCTTGCCGTTCACGTCGGTAACCTAATTCGCACGTCCCAATCCTTATGGGATTCAAAACCAGCACCTAACACTAGTACCGTCCATTCATAACGATCACTGGTACCTGTCACCTCTCCGGGTAAAGCTTGAATCTTGAACCGAGCCACTCGAAAACCTCTCTGTCCCACTTAGTGCCCAACGAACTCGCATGACTACCACGCTAGAGCACGCCTACAAACTCGGTCACATCAACTCACTCGGACATCATCCACATGAAGGTTATGGAAAGGAACTAGATAGGTTCCAGGTCACATCAACTCACTCGGTCACATCAACTCACTCGGTTCCATAGGTGGTCGTGAAGAACTAGATAGGTTCCAGGTCGTGTGATTTGAAGCTAAGAAGCTTTGAAAGATTGATGAGACCGTGTGATTGCTCTGAGCTCAATTTGAGTGAGGTCTGATCGCATGAAGGTTATGGAAAGGAACTGGAAACCATGGCCAAAGTCCACGGTTCTAGACCAGGTTGTAGAGGTGTGTTTTCCCTTATTTTCTTATCATAAATCTCCTCCTCATAGAATTTACATGAAATTTAACGTTTATAGCACATCAAACTATGAAGTAATCACTGAATTTGAACCGGTTCATGGCCACGGGTCAGACGACCCAAAAACCAGACTCTTCGAGAACATGAAGAAGATGAATAGTTAAGCGCTTGACCCCATGCGTAGTGAGGGTTTCTGGCGCGTGAGGGTGCGTGAAGCTCTATCTTGAATTTTGGTAAACATGAAAACTATAGTATTCGATCATACGAACCTAACAGTACAATTTTCGAGGCGATCGGCTATCGTCTCGAAGTAGTTTTGATTGTCCGAATGTTTAGGGTCTTTTTTAATATGTTTAAAAATCCCGAAAAATTATGGGATTAATATGAGAGTTAATTGGGATGTTTTAGTGACCCCTAGAAAGTGATTTTGACAGGAATTGAGGTTCTCGGATTTTACGAAAAAGCGTGTGGTTCGGTTCAATCCAGCGAAAGGTAAGTGTGAGTGGAACTTTGTTTTCCGAAACCCTATGAATGCATTTTTAGACGATTTTATATGATTATTATGAAAAGTTTCTTATGGTTGGTTACATATGATTTATATGAATTTCTTGGGAGTTTCTGGGAATATTTAAGAAAAATGCTATTAAAATGTTTTGCGAGGAAATTGGGTTTATTAAACCCTGGATCCTCAACGAGTTGTGGGAATTTTTTTATACTTATTATGTCCCGTTTATATTGTCAGGACCCATCCCAAATATCACCTCGATACCCGGGACGAATCCTGCTCCCGTCTGACAATCACACTTAAAGTACCAAAATAACCTTAATACCACTATAAGCATAACTATCAGACGAAGGAGTAAAATATATACAACTGTCAGTCAAAACATAGTTCTACAAAATGGGCACAAAAATCCTACAATGCTAGTCTCGCAACGGAAGAACGCCAAAAGCTCTATGCCTCGATTTCTGCCTCAACGTTCACCCCGACGCTATCACCACGACCTGGAGGGAAAATTAAAACCAAAGATGTGTGTGGACTAAGGGTAATAAAAGTTTCAAAACAGTTTCTCATCAAATCAGAGTTAAGAAAACAATAATAATATTTGTTCCCTCCGTTTTGAAAACATGCATGCCCAACTAAGTATTAGAAAACCATAACTTAAAACATCATAAGAAACAGAAACACTATAAAACGGATATAGAAATCATAGCATGTGCATCAGAAAACCATAGCATAAACTATGAACATCAAATCATCATTTCCGATCAAACCTGCTAGACCTATCCGAGTCTTTAAACACAACCAGGACTCAAGTATAATTCCGAGTCTTTAAACTCCCGAGTCTTTAAACTCAATAGGCCTATGGGGGTAATATCGTAAGTGTCCGAGTCTTTAAACTCCCGAGTCTTTAAACTCAATCCGGGCCCGTCCCCCGTCAATCAATATCTGGGTCTTTAAACCCAATATCCAGATCCAGCAAATCCAATCTAAACCATTTGAAAAACCATTTCTAAGTCCATATCCAAACTCGAATTCGAAATCCCCGGTTCGAAGCCCTTCCGGCGTTCAGAACCGACATTCCGAACCCAAATCCGGAAATCCATTTTTATACCAAAAACCACATTTAATCACAAATCATGTGTCATAATCCATTCATCATCCTCAGAAAACATTTATAGATTGAAATCCCCAAATGTGGCATCAAAATCCGAAAACCAGCTTTTTCTCGAAAAACGTGCAAAATCTCGGAAATGTCTCGAAAAACGTGCAAACATATCCACCACATATAATCATCAACAAGAAACATAAAACACATTTAATATCATAAATCATCAATAAAAACAGTTAGGCATGCTCGAAAAAAAAGAAGGAGTCCACTCACAAATCAGGACGAGTCAATCGCGCTCCGTGCGCTCCTCAACCGTCTCAGGCGTCTCCCATCCTGTCAATGTGCACCAAATAGGGTCACAAATACATCAAGGATACTAATCCTAATTTCCCCAATTTTTCAGGAATTTATTAATATTTTAATCCTAGACCCTAAACCGTCCGGATTCCCGAACAATCCCGTAACACTGTCCGCTTAACTCGAAAATCATACCAATGGATTCCTTAGGACATTTAGAACCAAAACCATGTTGGAAGCTTGGCCGGAATCCTCCCCACGCGCCGCTAAAAGTGGCTGCGCGTGGGCCTCACGCGGCTGCTACAGTGCTCTTTCAACCTCGAGTCACCCGGTTCAGCACAGTTGAACCGGCGTGACCGGTTCTCTGTGATTCCTCCACCGTTCTTCCTCATTTCTTCTCCATTAGCATCGTCCAGTCCCTAGCAACCTTCCCATGTCCTAACTTATAAAAATCGAAGCCTAAAACCCATCGTTAACGGCCTCGAAACAGACGGCCCGTGGCCCCTGTTTTGGCCGCCGGCCGCCCAGGTCCTCCCCCGGCACGGTACCACAACCAAACGACTCCTGGGACCTCCAGGAGTCTCACCCTGACCTCCAAATCCCTCGACTCTAAGCCCAACTCCACGACTTTGCAAAATAAGAAACACGGGAAAAACAGGGGAATCGAGTATACCTTTCGATTCGGTCTCCGCCGTGTGCACCGCCGAGTGCCACGGTGTTCGTTGGTTTCCCTGCAACCACCTGAACCTCCCACGGTCTTGGTTTGAGCCACCACACGGCACAACTACCACCCCTGTCTCACGGCTTCCCTGTTTTTCTCAGAACTCCGCTGCACCACCTCCGTGTCTCCGGGCACGATTCCTCCACCAAAACACGATCACCAGCTCCGCCTTGTCTCTCTGTCACTTCCACCAATCATCAATTCCCTCACCCTTGCACCAAATCGATCGAACTCTCTCAATTGCACACTCTCTGTTTTCTACGTCACGGTCAAGGGTCAACACTCATCCAACCTGTAAATCAAAAAGTCAACTTTTGACGCACTATTCACAAGGGCAAAATCGTCCTTATATACAAAACTTTTACAAAATTACATTTTACTCTTCTCGAAAGTACGTGTTGTTACATATATGATTTGGATGATGGTAGATGTATTGGATTTTTGTAAGATTTTACGAATATTTTAGTGGTTCGTTTTACAAGGGTTATGAACGTATATGTGATTTGGGCTTAGGCCCGAGGTTTGACTTTGGTTTTGATTTATGGTCTTGGTTTGTGTTAAGGGTATGTGATTATTGGATTGTGGTCCCTCAGTATTAGTGATGGTTGTGATGTCTGGGATGATGGTCGTGATGTCTATGATGATGGTTGTGATGATTGTAATGATATGATGTGGAAACCTTCCTCAAAATGCCAGATTGGTCGGACAATCTCGGATGTCGAAGTAAATCTTTGTAGTTCCCGAGACTAATATTGTGAGCAGTCTCAAACGTTGAGGTGATGCTCTGTAGTTCTTGAGACTAGAATCGTGACTTATATGTCAAGGTAATGCTTCATAGTTCCCGAGTACTCTTAGCCTACTGATAGCATATTGATATGATGATTCAACTTGCAGGCATCGAGGTTGGACCATACGGTATGTTGGTGTACTCATATGATATGATTGGCTGATCTGGTATGTTGGTGTTCAATTTGGCTAGTTCTGTGTGACTAGGGTGTTGTTGCATAGTTGTGATCTTGACTGTGTTGGTATATTGATGTGGTTGGTTTCCTATATTTGTTGAGTGTGTACTTGAGTTTAGTCGTATTTACCGTAATATCCTATTTTGGTTTCTTGTTGAAAATGTTTCAAATCACTGGGTTTTTTTTGTTAAGGCACGTGTTTAGAACGTGATGTATTATCCGTAAACTTGGTGCATGTATAGCTTTATAAAACGGAGGGAAATGGTATATTTTGAATAATATGTTTTTGTAAACCTTTATTTTCACCCACTCACACTTTTTTTTTGTTTTTGAAACCCTCCAGGGCTATTGCACGAGAATCGAGGTTGTTTATTGAGTGGGGGCATGTGCACACGAGTATGCAAGCATCCTTTGTCTGACAAGGTTTGAGGGTTCATTCAGTATTGTAGGCCACCTGTCAGACGGGAGCAGGGCCCGATTATGGTTTTTCACATTTTATTAGGATCGGGTCCTGTCAAGTTTAGGCTGGAGTAATCACGGATGGGTGACCCAGTGGAAAGTTGCACACGAGTTCTCAGAAACATAGCAGTGAGGGCTTGGCCCAAAGTGGAAATATCGTGCTAGGAGAGCCAGATCGTGACCGAATGGTATAAGAGCTTAGGTTCTGATATGTGTTCGACATTGGCATGCCTCTGAGATGTGAGCCTCATGCACGACTTGGTAGTGAGACGAGAATAGGTACCTCGTGGTAGTAGTTTTGAGATTGGATGTGAATTGGTTATATGTTATATGTGATATGTGATATGTGTTGTTTATCCAATCCACTTGGATTTAGGTGAGGAGTTATACATGTTGTATGTTAGTATATTTCCTCGATGTTTATGATGTTGAATTAGATTAGTTGTGTGAATAGTAGATGTTACGTGCTGATAAGAGGAAATAAATATATGATTCCAAATAATAAGTGAGCTCACTAGAGAAAGTAAGAGAAATTGACGGTACGTTGGGCCCGAGCGAGATAATTGAATACGTGCCTCAGTTTGACTGAGTGTTGGTTTATTGGATCCGAAGTGTGTGGTAATATTTTCGGTTAATAATCATAAGTATTAGTACTTGGTTAGTCATGACTATCGAATTGGGACCCCAATAGGAATTAGGATATCCGGTTTATGGTTTAGGGGTGAGTTGTGTTGTTAGAATAGAATTAAGGAGAGTCGGAAGGCGAACGCATCGTATTTATGTGAAAAATATGTAATTGTTATTAGACCGTATAAGATGCAGTTTCTTAAGAATTTTGTGTAGTTAATAAGTGGTAGTACGAAAGAATACCCCCTGCCTTGGAAAAGTATATGCCTAATGACAGGACCCATCCCAATCCCCCCGGGATTACAGTGGAATGTGCCCTGCTCCCGTCCAACAAGGGGTGTCAAACAAGGGATAACCAAGAGCCACTACCCAACGGGGCATCCAGAGTGCGCAAGGATCGATGGAGGAGGTGTGCAATGTCCCAGTCTCTGCTGCAATCGCATCCGTAATCAACCTGAAGGGCATTAAAACCAAAACTGTGAGTGGACAAAAACCAATAAGTTCATCAAATACATTTATAAGACATTTATGCCCTCCAATAAAAACGTATGCATGCCACGAAAACCAGTAACCAAAACGTTTGCTCAACTGAGCCATTAGTGTAACGACCCGTCCCGAATTCCGGGATTAGTTTAGTGACTAATCTTGATTAGCGAGGTTGAACGGTGGTTAGTAGGGCGGAATCGGACAAAATGTGCAAAATGACCGTTTTGCCCCTGGTCGTGGGCAAAATGTTGACTTTTTGTTCGGACGGTCAAATGGACTTTGACCGATGACCGTGACGTAGTTCGGGACGTCACGAGTTCATAGACAGGTGGCACGTTCGATTCCGACATTCGTAGAGAAAGTTATGAGGTTCGGAAGTTGAGGGGTATTTTGGTAATTTGGCTTATTAGGGGCCAAATGTTGACTTTCTGACCGGGAGGTCCGATGGGCGAGGGCCAAGGACCGTTACGTAGGTATCGTCGATACGAATCCAACGACAGGCGGCATGCCGAAATCGGAGTTCCGACGACGACGTTATGGTCAAGGAAACGAACTAACGAACCGAGGCCGGGATTAAAATAATAATATAATATTGAATAGTGACCGTTGACCCTACACACCTGGATGAGTGACAAGTGTCACTCATCCCTTGAAATCAGAATCCATGTTTTTGGGGGAGACCTCATGATGATGTTTAATTAATTTTTAATTAATTAATTAATCTTTTATTTCCATTAATCTCCATATTTTCCTTAACCGTGTACAACCAAATCCAATACTCTCCCAACCAATTCCTCTCCCATTGCTGAACCTGAGAGTGTGAATTTGTGAGCAATTTGAGAGTGATTTCAACTGGGTAAACACGAGAGATTGACGGTGAGGAAGAACTGAGAATTCGAAAGATTAAGTTTTGGGAGGGAAAATCAAATTGAAGGAATTGGGCTGTGATGATCGAATTGGAGGTTACAAACATCTTCCTGAGGTTGTGACGAGTCGATCCACATCAAAAACGAGAAGGAATGGTGCCGTTTTGGCTCTGATCGAGCTTGGTGACAGAGGAAGAAATCGAGGCTGAGTCGTGGAGTTTGGGGCTGTGAGTGACTCAATTGTTGTGGGGAAATGATTTCTCATGATCCCACGATGCTCCTGGGATCATCAATTGAAGGAAACCGGCTGAGATCGATGGAACTCCATGGTTGCACAGTGGACGGTGTTCGTACTTGAGTCGTGATCATTTACTGATCAAACGACGAAATTGATGTGGGGGAATTGTTCCTCGTGGTCCACTGATGCTTCTGGTTGAACCAATTTAGGGAAATCAATCGAGATTGAAGGAATCCCATGATTGAACAGTGACCGGAGTGTTCTTAGTGTTCATCGTTGAATCGTGGAATTGTAGGTAATGTTTTGTGTAATTGAGATTACAGAACCTTAATTTAACTTAAAACGAAACTAATGGAATGATCAATTGAAGGAATTAGGATCGAATTGACAGGATTGGAACCGGGTTGTGTCGCGGGTGAGTTGGACCCGTTTACCAGACAAACGGGTTGGGCTGGTGACACTGTAGCAGGCGCGTGAGTTTCACGCGCAGCCACTCACGGCGGCGCGTGGCGGCGCGTGGGCACGAATCTCGAGGTGAGGTCAACATGACTTCTGTCCTATTTAATGTAACAGACATTTTGGAATTGGTTTCCTGTCGATCGGGACACCGTCTCGATATTGTTCGGGATTTCCGAAGGTTTTAAATTAAGTTTAAAAATAAGTAAAAATTCGGGAAAATTACGGGACTTTGATAGGATGTTAATGATGAGGTTAGTGACCCTCTAATGTGATTTGAACAGGATTGGGAGTCCCGGTGATAGTGGTGTGGCCCGGGAGGGCCAGTGGCACGCATATCGAGGCACACGGTTAAAACGGTCTGTGAGTGGACTTTGGTTTTATAAATCCTATGCATGCTTAAATGTGTTATAAGGTTTTTATACATGATTTCTATGATGGTATTTGTGAGTATTGATTTTGGGTATGTTGCACGTATTTCGAGGTGTTTTCCGTATTTCACGTGTATCGGGATTAACGGTTTATTTGTGGTTTTGCATGCTTGTGGTTAAATAAATATTATGATAAAACGGTTTTTATATTGGAAAGATGAATTCGGGCTTGAGGCCCACTTGTTTTGGAAATCTCGGACTTGGAGTCCATTTGAGTACGTAATCGGGCTGCGGGCCCAGTTGGTTTATAAGTCGGGCTGCGGGCCCAGTTGGTTTATAAATCGGGTCGTGGGCCCAGTGGTTCATAAAGTCGGGCATGAGGCCCAGTTGGATTTAAATGATGATTTCGGGCCAGGGGCCCTATATTTAATAAATGTGGTTTCGGGTCAGGAACCCTAAATGGAAATGTGTTGTTTTATGGAAATTCGGGCAGGGCCCATTGTGATGTTGTGAAATGAATTAATAAAAACTGTTTTTCCATATACCATCTGTACACATGGATATATGATGGTCTCCTCGAGATGTCTGGGACACTGGGGAAGTCACGGTGCATTGCCTGTGAAGGGTCACCATACGGAGCAGCCGGACCGTATGATGACTCAGGAGCAGGATTGCTATGATTGACGTCTGGGACGTCAGACATCAGGGATGTCAGATATATGGACCCGGAGAGACCCCGGGCAGCACGCGTAGCTTATGAAACCGTGAGACATGACGTCAGGGACGTCTAGCATCAGGGATGCTGGTGATGGTAATGGTAAAATACGAATTAATGAAATGGCTTTCCGGGTGGATTTATGATTGTGTGATTTTAATGAATTAATGTTCATTTATGGTAGTGGGTGGTGACCCACATGGTCGTATATGTATGGTGGTGGTATTCCACGGTTTTGGGCTGAGTTCCCACACTTGGTTTTTGGTTAACGGTTTTTGGGCTAAGGCCCTAAGGGCTCGGTTGAGCAAACGTTTTGGTTACTGGTTTTTCGTGGCATGCATACGTTTTTATTGGAGGGCATAAATGTCTTATAAATGTATTTGGTAAATTTATTGGTTTTTGTCCACTCACAGCTTTTGGTTTTAATGCCCTTCAGGTTGACTACGGATGCGATTGCAGCAGAGACTGGGACATTGCACACCTCCTCCATCGATCCTTGCGCACTCTGGATGCCCTGTTTGGGCAGTGGCTCTTGGTCATCCTTTGTCTGACACCCCTTGTTGGACGGGAGCAGGGCACATTCCATGGTAATCCCGAGGGGATTGGGATGGGTCCTGTCAATTAGGGCCTTAGGCCAAAAACCGTTAACCAAAAACCAAGTGTGGGAACTCAGCCCAAAACAGTGGAATACCACAACCATACATAAACAACCATGTGGGCCACCGCCCAAAGCCATAAATATAAATCCATAAATTCAAAACCATTTAGGGTCCCTGACCCGACATACCATTTCATAACCAATAATCCATTTTTACCACATAACACATATCCAACCGAAAAGCCATTTCATAGATCCATTAATCCATATTTTACCATTACCATCATCAGCATCCTAGATGCTTAGCGTCCCAGACGCTTGACGTCCCTGACGTCATATCTCACGGTTTCATAAGCTACGCGTGCTGCCCGGGGTCTCTCCGGGTCCATATAACTGACATCCCTGATGTCTGACGTCCCTGACGTCAATCATAGCAATCCTGCTCCTAAGTCATCATACAATCCGGCTGCTCCGTATAATGACCCCTCGCAGGCAATGCACCGTGACTTCCCCAGTGTCCCAAACATCTGGAGGAGACCATCATATATCCTTGTATCCAAATGGTATATGGAAAACAATTTTATTAAATCCTTTTATCACATCATTACCATTGGGCCCTGCCCGAAATTTCCATAAAACCATGTAATTCCATTTAGGGTCCCTGACCCAAAATCACAATTATTAAACATAGGGTCCCTGACCCGAAATCACATTTATTATCCAACTGGGTCTCATGCCCGATTTTATGAACCACTGGGCCCACGACCCGATTTATAAACCAACTGGGCCCGCAGCCCGACTTATAAACCCACTGGGCCCACGGCCCGAATTCGTAAATCAACTGGGCCCCTGGCCCGATAACATAACTCAAATGGGTCTCAGCCCGATTTCATATCAACTGGGCCCCTGGCCCGATTTCATTAACCAACTGGGCCCCCGGCCCGATTCTCAATGGACTCCAAGTCCGAAATTTCCAACATAATTGGGCCTCAAGCCCGAGTTCATATTTCCAATTTCAAAACCATTTCATCATATTATATCCAAGTCATAAATATGGAAAATCCATGTAAAACCAGAAACCTCGATTTACGTGCAAGCACGTAAATCGCCTCGAAATAGGTGAAACCGTACAATTTACCAACAACCAAATCAACATCACACAATCACAACCATAATCCATATAAAACATTTAAGCATGCATAGAATTTATAAAACCAAAGTCCACTCACAGACCGTTTTAACGGTATGCCTCGATACGCGTGCCACCGGCCCTCCCGGGCCACACCACTATCACCGGGACTCTCAATCCTGTCCAAATCACATTAGAGGGTCACTAACCTCATTATTAACATCCCATCAAAGTCCCGTAATTTTCCCTTATTTTTACTTATTTTTTACACTTAATTTAAAACCTTCGGACATCCCGAACACTATCGAGACGGTGTCCGATCGACACGAAACCAATCCCAAAATGTCCGTTACATTAAATAGGACAGAAGTCATGTTGACCTCACCTCAAGATTCCCACTCACGCGCCCCCACGTGCCGCCGCAAGCGGCTGTGCGTGGAAGCCACGCGCCAGCTACAGTACCAGCACAGTAATCCCCTTCGCCTGTTTGTCTGGTAAACGGGTTGAAAAACCCGCGAACAGACCCAATTCAATCTCATTCAATTTAACCTCAATTCGATCCGTTCTTTCAACTGATCCCTTCCAATCCAACTCTAATTAAGTTCTGCAAGTTCAATTTCTCGAATCGTGGTCTAAATCCTCACGACTCTCGATCGATCCTCGACGGGTCTCCGATTCGGGTTCATAGATTTCCACCCTGTTTTTCAAATTAATTAACACAGTGAGTATCGTGAGAGTGTAAGGATCATTTCTACAAGATTAATTTCATACAATCTCACCTCTAACCCAATGAACTCAAGCTCGAACACCGTCACTGTTCAACCATGGAGTTTCGTCAACCACGGCCGTTTTCTTTCAATTGACGAACCCAGAAGCATCGTGGGATCATGAGAAGCAGTTTCCCCACCTCAATTCTGTCGTCTAAACACTCCACGATCACGACTCAACCTCGAAATTCCTCCTCTGTCACCAAGCTCGTTCAGAGCCAAAACGGCACCAATTCTTCTCGTTTCTTCGACAATTATGATCGTTGTGATCCCAGGAAGCTGAATGTAATCTCCAATTCGATCCTCACGGCCTAATTCTTCCATTTCGAATTTTCCCCCCAATTTTCCCGAAATCCAAAATCCAAAATTCAACCCACACTCAATCCCTCGTGTTTCCCCGTTAATTCAATCATCTTAGTCTCTCATTTTTCTCTCAAGAACGGCAAAGAGAGGGAGCCAATTCTCCCTAATCCGAATCCCAAATTTGTGCACGGTTTAGAAACAAAGAAGAGGAAATGATGGAGAAAATGGAGGAAATGATGAAGGATAAATGATGATGTTGTAATGATGATGTTTGGAGGGAAACAAGGAGCTGGAAACAAGGGATGGGTGACACTTGTCACTCATCCGGAGGTGCACAGTCAATGGTCACTATTCATTATTATATTATTATTTTAATCCGAGCCTCGGTTCGTTAGTTCGTTTCCTTGACCATAACTTCGTCGTCGAATCTCCGATTTCGGCATGCCGCCTGTCATTGGATTCGTATCGACGATACCTACGTAACGGTCCTTGGCCCTCGTCCATCGGACCTCCCGGTCAAAAAGTCAACATTTGGCCCCTAATAAGCCAAATTACCAAAATACCCCTCAACTTCCGAACACCATAACTTTCTCTACGAATGTCGGAATCGAACGTGCCACCTGTCTATGAACTCGTGACGTCCCGAACTACGTCACGGTCATCGGTCAAAGTCCGTTTGACCGCCCGATCAAAAAGTCAACATTTTGCCAACGACCAGGGGCAAAACGATCATTTTGCACAATTTGTCCGATTCCGCCCTACTAACCACCGTTCAACCTCACTAATCAAGATTAGTCACTAACCTAATCCCGGAATTCGGGACGGGTCGTTACATCTAAAGAGTTCTAAGCGGATAAACCTTTTCTGATAATTTAATCATAATGCGTAAGTAGAATAGAGAAGGATAAGATCCCCAAAATAGATTTCCTTATGAGGTATGGGCCATTGAGATCTACTTAGAAAAACTATGTAATGTTGTTATGGCCTCATGATCTATGGTTTGAAACAGTGGATTGGGTTTTTGTTGTTGGTACATGTATTTGAGTTCTCATTATTTATACTATGAGGTGTGTCTAGAGAATGGGTATGGAGAAGATAATACCTTGAGTAAGGAAATTGGTGAATTTTTATGTTTCAGCTATGTGGTATTGTTTGGTGGTACTAAGGGGTACCACCCTTTTTCGAAGAATGTTATTCATAATGTGTTCTAAGGTAATCGGTAACGAAGTTGGGATATAGTCAACGTGTTACTCAGTGAGCAAGGGATGTCGTATTGAAAACTGGATGGGTGTAGTAAGAATTGAGGATTGGTTATGTTTTGATTAACGATATGTGTGTACAGATGTTTCTTTCATGATTTGGTTGATGAATATGGATTTTGGGAAACCATGGGCCACATGAATTTTGAAAATTTGATATGATTTTACTAGTCCACTGTTTATAATTGCTTGATTTTCAAACGATTATTTATGGGTTATGATATGCATATGATTCGATTGAAATGATTTGAGTAATGATTGATTTGATGAACTCTAGGTTTATGAAATGATTTCTGGACGTTGTTTTACAATGGTTTTGTGGAAATTGTGTCTAGGAAAGCCTTATTTGAGTACAGCCCTATTGAAGTGTTTTGACTCGATTTGAGACATAGATATTTATGAGAATGCGTTTATTGGATTTGATGACAGTTTTCCACATGTACCATTCTTTAGTATGTTGTTGTTTCGCTCTAGACGTTTGGTGATCCCGGTAAGGTCACGATTATGCTACTCGAGGATGAGTAGCTCCATGGGAGACTCAGTCTCAGGAGTGTTAGATTATGACATCACCTGGATGTCGTTTGTCAGGACCCGACCCTCTTCTGTCAGGTCCCGATTCATCTAGCACGATATTGTCCGCTTTGGGCCTCGCCCTCACGGTTTTGTTTTCGGGAGCTCACGGTGCAACTTCCCAGGGGGTCACCCATCTGGAATTGCACCAGCCTCAACTCGCTTAACTTTGGGGTTCCAATCCCCCCCAAAGCCACTGAGCTCCCAAAAGGCCTCGTGCTAGATAGGTGTGTGCCTACACCTTTAAGGCACACCACCATTCCCTTCCCAGACCATTCCCCTCGCAGGAATGTGGGATTGTTCACCGTTCCCTCCAGGACACGGGTCTTACAATCCACCCCCTTAGGGCCCAGCGTCCTCGCTGGCACACTTCCCGGTCGGGGTCTAGCTCTGATACCAAATTGTCAGGACCCGACCCTCTTCTGTCAGGTCCCGATTCATCTAGCACGATATTGTCCGCTTTGGGCCTCGCCCTCACGGTTTTGTTTTTGGGAGCTCACGGTGAAACTTCCTAGAGGGTCACCCATCTGGAATTGCACCAGCCTCAACTCGCTTAACTTTGGGGTTCCAATCCCCCCCAAAGCCACTGAGCTCCCAAAAGGCCTCGTGCTAGATAGGTGTGTGCCTACACCTTTAAGGCACACCACCATTCCCTTCCCAAACCATTCCCCTCGCAGGAATGTGGGATTGTTCACCGTTCCCTCCAGGACACGGGTCTTACATCGTTGATTCCCGGAATGTACTAGAATGTGAGAATCCTGAATTTCTATGTGTAGCACCAATATCGTGACTGAGGACTAGGTATTGAGGATTGTAGATCAATTGATAAGTTAACTACATGAAGTTGTAACATTGAGTTTGTTTAGTTGGAATTTAAAGAAGGATAGTCTAACCAGACTGTTCAGTTTTTGGAAAAAACGTAAGGAGGGTATTATACGAAGTCCCTATTGGTCTCGGGCCATATGAACATAGTTGATATTTTCCTCATAGCCCTCTTAGAGAGTATGGTGATATAGAAATCCTAGATGTAATGAAACCCCGGTGACACGACCCATCCTCAATCCCACCTGGATTAAGAGATGTGTCATGCTCCCGTCTAACCTACGTACGAAACGAAGGCAGACACCCGTCCAATCTGCATGTAACGACTCGTTCCTGAAATCGGGATTAGCTTAGTGATTAAAGACGAATTAGTGAAGTTAATCAGTGATTAGTTGGATGCTTTCGGACGGACGGTGCAAAATGGCAGTTTTACCCTTGGAATGGGCGAACAGTTGACTTTTTGTTTGGGTAGTCAAATGGACTTTGACCAATGACTGTGACGTAGTTCGGGACGTCACGAGTTCATAGACAGGTGGCACGTCCGATTCCGACATTCGGGGAAAAAGTTATGATGTTCGGAAGTTCAAGGGTAATTTGGTAATTTGGATGAAAAAGGGCGAACTGTTGACTTTTAAGCCGACAAGTATTTTTCACGTATTTCAAGGACCGTTCGGTAGGTCTCGATCCTCTGAGTACAATGACAGGCGGCATACTGTCATCAGAGTTTGGATGGCTCGGGGTTCGGTCAAGATATACTAAGGGCATTTTGGTAAATTGTCGTATAAGGGGCAGTTTGGTCTTTTACTTTCTTGGGAGTTGTGCCCAGTGATTAGTGGACATGTGGCTCTCTTTGGAAGTGTGCCCAATGAACTTGGGACACTTGTCCCCTCTCCAGACTTCTGTGGAAGCCTCACAACTGCCTTCACAAAAGTTAAAATGACGATGGGTTGTGCACCGGTTAGAAAAATGCAAGAAAACAGGGCAAACAGAGAAGAAACCTACCCCTACCTCCCTTGATCTTCCTCATTTTGGCATCCTTTGTGAATGGAAAAGAAAACATGGACTGTACGGAATGTGATGGTGCTGTCACGATGAGCCATCGTGGACGGTGGCTTGAGGATTGAGGAAAAAAGAGAGGTTTGTGCACCTTGTTTCATTCAAATGGTAATTGGACGTTTGAGGCTAAGATAAGTGTATTGGTGATAAGGAGGCTACTTAGGAAGGTCAGGGAAGTCAAGTGGGGCTAAGTTCGAGGTTGGCTGTGGACGGCAGCCATGGAACTCAAAGAAATGGTAAGTGTCTTCAAAAATGGTAACTAGAGGTTTAGCTGTTTTTAATCAGAAGTGATAACTGGGAGTTGTTTCTGGCACTTCTAGGAATGGTTTGGGAGCAAAATGAAGCGAGGAGGTGACCAGGATCGTGACAACTCGAGGACAGACCAGGACCGGTTTACTTATCAATTTGGGAGGTAAACTAGGTCTTTGGTTCTTAGCTTTTGACGTTTTAAAACGCTTAGGAATGGAGGGACGAAGTTAATGGGATTAAAAGGAGTGAAAATGGTTGAGAATTGGACGAAAACCGGCCACGCCGGTTCAGACTGAACCGAACCGGTCTGAACTGGGTCGACCTAAGGAAGACGATGAACAGTGCAGGAGCGTGGCTCCCCCGCGCAACCCCTTTAGTCGGCGCATGAGGGCGTGTGGCACTGTTCATGGGGAAGTTTTCAACATGACTTTTAAAGTATTCGATGTAACGAACATTTTGGCACTAGTTTCAAGTCAATCGGATATCGTCTCGATGTGTTTCGGGATGTCCAAAGGTTTTAGGGCTCGGCTAAAAATAGTTAAAAATTCAAAAAAATTACGGGGTTTTAGTATAAGCTTTGTGAAGTAGTTAGTGACCTTATAATGGGATTTGGACAGGTTCGGGGAAGCCGGTGATAGCAAATTAGTCGGAAACAGCATAAGTGTGCGCGTATCGAGGCGGCGCGCGTAAATGGTCTGTGAGTGGACTTTTCTTTCAAACTTATGATGCATGCATATATATTTTTATATGTTTTCTATACGTGATTTCTATATTTGTGAATTGATATTGATGATTTACGGTTTTGCACGTATTTCGAGATAACTACCTATTTGCACGTTTTACGAGTTTCCGATTTATATTTTGATTTGATCATGGTTTGATGATTTGATTTTGGGATTTGAATTATGATTTGATTTCAATGATTTACGATGGATTTCAGAAAAGTGATTTCAAACTTGAAGCCCTGTTCATGTGATTTCGATAAACGAGATTTCGGTTTTGGAATCGGATTTTGAGAAGATGATTCTTGATTCGGTTTTGAAACTTGAAAGAAAAATTCTGGATTTGGGTTCGGGATGATGGTTCGGGATGATAGCTTACGGAAGCATTATTGCGAATTCGGATATGGATTTTCTATGGTTTTCACTTGATTGAAAATGGTTTTGGGTTTAAAGACCCGGAAAAAGAAAAAGAAAAACCGCTAGATCTGGTTTTGAGTTTAAAGACTCGGTTGATTGACGGGGGAGGGCTCTGGATTGATATGTTTTGAGTTTAAAGACTCGGTATATGTTTTGAGTTTAAAGACTCGGTATATGTTTTGAGTTTAAAGACTCGGTTATGATATCCCCCGAGGCCTATTGATTGTGTTTTGAGTTTAAAGACTCGTTGATATCCCGGGAAGGCCTGATTATTGCGTATGGTTTTGAGTTTAAAGACTCGGACGCACTTGAGATCCAGCAAATCGCATGATTGATGTTTTTCATTGGTTTTTAGATGTTTTGGGCAATGGCCCGGATGATTTGGTTTTGATGAGTTTTTGGGTTGAGTTCCATTACTTGATGAGGATTTGTGATTTTGGGCTGAGACCCTGGATTTGAATTGTGGATTTGAGGAAAGGAAACGATTCGGGTTTTCAATAATGGCTTTCTTATCTCGGATATGGAGTGGTTTTATGAATGAGACTTATATGCATGCATTGGTTTTTAAATGGAGGGTATTACTGTCTTTCTGATAACTGTTTTTGAAATGACTATTTATTTTTGTCCACTCACAGTCTTTTATGTTTTCGATACCCTACAGGTTGTTGCGGCGTGAGCTGTTGATCGAGAGAGACGGAAACATCACACACGCGATCCACAGTAGAGTCTGTGCGCTCTGGGAAGTCCGGTACTGTTGAACGGTTCGTATGGAAATCCCTTGTCCGGCTTACGTGTCACATGGAGGTTGGACGTCGGTTTAGTCTTCGTGTTAAGCGTAAGTTAGACGGGAGCATGACTTAGCCCTTAATCCCGGGGGATTGAGGGTGGGTCGTGTCACTGCATGTGACACGCAGACCAGACAAGGGATCCCAGGTCAACGGTCCAAAAACAACTTCCGGCTTCCCAGAGTGTGCAAAAACCATCGTGGATCGTGTGTGATGTCTCAGTCTCACCAACAGCCCGCATCTGCATCAACCTGAAGAGCATCGAAAAACTAGAAAAAACTGTGAGTGGTAAAAAATAAATAAGTTTATAAAATACATTTTATCAGAAAAGACATTTGTGCCCTCCACGTAAAAACTAATGCATGCATTCGAAAACTATTTCATTTCCAATGTAATAAAAACGTTTATAAAACCCAAATTATTTTCCTTTCTCAAATCACTGGGCCTTAACCCAAAACCATAAATCAAAATCAAAGTACGGGAACTCCGACCAAAAATCCAAGATCCAAATCACGTGTAAAACTGTAAATCCAATCATCTGGGCCACTGCCCAAAACATCTGAAAACCATATGAAAATCCATCATAATATCACAGAAATCCGAAACGCATTTCCATCAATCAATCGAACTTGCTGGATCTCATATCAACGAGTCTTTAAACTCAATTAGGCCTTCCCGGGTAATCAACGAGTTTTTAAACTCACGAGTCTTTAAACTCAATAACAGGCATCGGGGGAAATCAATAACTGGGTCTTTAAACTCACGAGTCTTTAAACTCAATAACAGGCCTCAGGGGAAATCAATAACCGAGTCTTTAAACTCAAATCACATATAGGGCCCTCCCCCGTCACAATCAATCACCGGGTCTTTAAACTCAAATCCAGATCCAGCAAATCCTATTCAAAACCATTTTATCAAATCCATAAATCCATTAATCCATTTCCAAATCTGAATCCGAAATCATTATTTTGAAACCAGAATCCAAATCTAGAAATCCATCCAAAATCACATTTAAACCAAAATCCGAAATCATCTTTTATCGAAATGGGTCTCATGCCCGAATTCACATTCAAACCCAATATCATATCATCAAATCATTAACAAAACACAATACGTAGAAACAGTATAAAATCATCCATCAAGATCATCATCAAAGCATAGCATAAACCATATTCTCGTGCAATTACGTAAATCACATCGAAATATGTGTAAGTACGGAAGTCATCAATATCGCAATCATAAGCATAGAAATCACATACAAAAAACATATAAAACAGTTATCCATGCATTATAATTTAGAAAGCAAAGTCCACTCACAGACCATCCTTGCTGCCGCCTCGATACGTGTGAAATACGCCTTTCCTGGCTCATCCACCATCACTGGAACTCCCGGACCTGTGCAAATTACATTCTAAGATCACTAACTACTTCAATAACCTTCCATTAAATCCCCGTAATTTTCTCAAATTTTTAAACGTATTTAAACTAACCCTTAAACCTTCAGACATCCCGAACTATATCGAAACGATGTCCGATCGACTCGAAACCAATCCCAAAATATTCGTTATATCAAATACTTAAATACTCATGTTGACCGTGCCTCGAAATGAGAGCCCACGCACCCTCACGCGTCACCCAAAGGTACTGTGCGTGGGAGTCACGCGTCGGTGCACTGTTCATCCTTGTCCTCGCGTGAACCCGGTCCGGTTCGGTCCTCTACAAATCCAGTCCAACAGGACCGGCGTGATCGGTTCATCGCCAATCCTTCTCCGTTTTCGATCCTTCCGACGCCTATACCTTCGTCCCAACATTTCCTATCCATCTATGACCTCAAAACATGAAATTCAGTTCTAGAGATTACCTCCCAATTCGAAGCACAACGACCGCAACAAAACAATATTCAACGAAAGCAAGAAAAGTTCACTTATCTGATAAGTTCACAAAGACGGAAACAGCCCCTCCTTCATAAATAAATTTTGAAAAATTAAAAATAAATACCATTATCTCTTCGCGTTCTTGGTCGGACGTCAGTAGCTACCATCGAATGAGCACAAAAAACGTCGCCCCCGTCCTGAGGACCCATTCACAAATTTTGCATTTTCTGCACTCTTTCCTTCCCAACTTCCTCAAATCTGAAATCTTTCTCTCTACGTAGCACAAACGCTACCACTTCTCTCTCTCTCTCTCTCTCTCTCTCTCTCTCTCTCTCTCTCAATATATGCAAAGGGACGCACCAACGGAGCTATATTGGGAGCTCTGGTGAACCCAACTTCCATACTTTCTGCTTTTCACAATCAAATGGCCACCATTTCCTTAACTCCCAGCTTCATTTTGGGCAGCTCTTCTGACTCTGGGCATGCCCTTCAACTCATATGTCCTAACCACAATTTCAAAAGAAGACCAACTTTTTTTAGAAAATGCTATGGAAGCCGACGTGTGATTTCTTTCAATCGTGGAATTAGAGTGTTTTGCCAATCCAAGGTAATTCCTGAACGCCCTTTTGAAGAATTCAATCTCCAACTTCTATTTTCATTTTCTGCTCGTTTAATTAATATGTTTCGGTTGGGTTCTTCATAAAATCGTAGTAGTACATGTAATGATATCAATATTGGATGGCCGGTGAAATTTATAGTTCCATGGCCGTATAAGACCGCCTTCTGAAATAGAAGTCGTGTGTGCCGAAATTTTTGAACTTTCAATTAATGAACTTCTAACCAAACCTACTAGCCAGGCAATCACTTCCATGTTTATAATCTTTGGCTTCGTAATGTTTTTATAGCTCTTGTATTTAGTTTTGTTCCTTTGTTGCAGTCGTTCCCTGCCCCATTCATACCACGAGTCTTCTATTTGATGTTATGATGTGAAATTGTCCTGAGTAGAGCCAGTGTTATGAATTCAGTCGAAAAGGAAAATTCTTAGACTTTGATTGCCCGGAGCTGAAATTTAAATAATTTAGCCAATATATTGAGATTCGTAATTGTGGCGTCGGTCAGGAACCTTAGGCTGTAACCTTACCTGAACAAGTTACTATCTAGGCTCAATGGTTAGCCAAGATACTGAGATTGGTAACTGTGTCACTTCCGGCCAATGCATAATTGCCTCTTGATGACATCTCAAATAAACAACTGTATGTGTCCATCAATTTTATTCTTTCTTCGGATTTGCAAATTCCTTTTGAAATATGGAATTAGAACCTGATATATGTATATTTTTAAAGTTTCTAGAGCTATCATCTAAAAGGTTTAAAACTTTATGTATTTACTCAATAATTCAACATACAGCAGTGTTCTGTATTTATACACGTTCTAGGATGGCTTAACTAGGTATGTACTAGTTAGGAAACTAGGATAGTATCTGTAGGATTCTAGCTGTACATGATCTGTAGGTTTCTAGCTGTACATGGAAGGAATCTGATTGATTCTGTTGACTAGGAGCAGCAGATCAAGGAGATTGATCCTCAATCTCCTGTGATCTGGTTGACTTAGGAGGATCCACAATATCATCTTTCTGCCTAGATTGGTTTATTCTCTTATCAATCTATCTGCTTGATTGCTTTAAGTATTCCACTTTCATAGTGGTAGTGTCCTTCTCCTGAGACTTGAAAACCGATATCTATGGGATTACGACTATAATCTAACTTCTTCCCCTCATATTCAAAAGTATCATGACCATTTCAGTCTTATTGCAATGATCTCATTGGTTACATATTACAAAGTTTTTCCTTTGTTTTTTCTTAGCTTTAGAAGGCTTTGAATGCCTGATAGACAGATGGTTACACAAGCTAGCGGGTACTTACAATTATTTGCATATTTAAAAAAAAAAAATTCTGTTACAGACAGAGGAAATGCAGATACGCAGGTATTCACCATTTCTAGATAGTGTGTTTCTGGACAGTACTTCTGTATCTGGTGAGTGGAAAGCAGTTCCTGACATTTGGAGATCTTCAGCTGAGAAATATGGTGACTGTGTAGCCTTGGTGGATCCCTACCATCACCCACCTTCAAGTTTAACTTATAAGCAGGTTAATTTCTTTTCTTTTTCTTAATTATTTCTTTCATACTTATTTCATCTTGACTATATTGCTAACTGACTCACCAGGATGGGGACAACGCATTTATTAGGGGTTCTGATTTTGTGATTAGTAGATATAGTGGAAGTACAATGAACAGAAAAAGATTCCTATAGATGAATGCTGATTTATTTCTGCCAAGATGATTTGGTCTAATCTGTTAAAATGAATGTTTTACCTATATAAGATGATATCGTAACGTTCACTTTAGTGGTAGTTGCAATGAACAGGAAAAGATTCCTACTAGTGAATGCAGTTCCTTTGATTTTACTACATTTTTCCTTGATCGAATATATAAGCCTTTATCATATAAAATACAAATGAATTACATATCATGCATGAAAAGTGATAAATCCATCAACAATCAATTCATAGTCCCCAGCGAATAAAGATGGAATAAATGGGAAGAAATGTCTGAAATTGTTTAACAATGAAGTCCATAAGGATGCCAAAGAATCTTCATCATCCTCCACCATATCATTTATTTCCCTCTTCATACTGTAAATCCAAAGATAAGGAAAAATAGCACATTCCAGAATTATCTTCTTCCTTAAAGCCCAAAGGAAAGGTAATCCAAAACCATCAAACATCTGCAGGATTATTTTGAAAATGCATATGACCTTGAAGCAGCCTAACCCAAAGTTTCAATGTGAAAGGGCAATGCTCTTATTAAGTGAATGCTTTTCCTTTGGAATACTTTCAATTGCTACTATAATATCTCATTCGGATAATTTCTTTTGTTGTGTAACTTAAATCCTTTATTAGAAAAGATTCAGTGTTGTAACTGAAGCTTTTTGTATTCTTGATTTGGCTTTTAATATATTCTCATGCATAGCATATTTACAGATCCATTGAGTTTCTTTTGGTTATTTCAAAATTGCAGCTTGAGGAGGAAATTTTGGATTTTTCTGAAGGGTTAAGAGTTATTGGAGTAAATCCAGAAGAAAAAATTGCACTTTTTGCTGATAATTCAAGCCGCTGGCTTGTTGCAGATCAGGGTATGCAATTTTTCTTAACATTATAGGTTTAAAAGATGTTTATTAAATCATTGCTTTATAGCCATCATGTGTTACCTTCTCTAGGATGTGGTATGCTCATTTTCTCTATGGCCATGCTATTGCTCTGATAGCATCAATTTGTGCTCTTCAGGTTTGTTGCTTCACATCTTGCTATTGACAATTGGAATGTGGACTTAATGCATGCTTGACAAAATAGCTGATCGATCCTTATTATAACCTTTTCTCAAACATCATGTATGGAATGGCTGTACTTATCACTTTAAAAGGAAGTAATATTCTTAAATTGAACATCAGCCACTGACTGTAAACTTTGGACTTCTTATATCAATAAATCGTGCATGGTAAACAGGTATGAATTTCCCTTGTTTATCAACTGAATAATAACTTTACAATAGGAGAGTCCTATATATACAGTTCCTAGGTAAGTCTAAGTAGGAAAACAATTATAAACTAGGTAGGAAATCGTGGACCTAACTAGGGAAGTATCTACAGAGAACCTAGGACAGTTTTAGGAAGGAATTTGCTGAATTCCTTTGACTTCTGAGATCTGGGAATCAGGGAGATTGATCCTCAATCTCCTGGGATTCCCGTGTATCTTTATCACGCCCCCGCAAGATGGTGGAGCCGTCTGCGACGCCAATCTTGTCACGGAGGAGCTGGAAACGTGGGCGCGGCAGAGATTTGGTGAGAGCATCTGCGAGTTGATCATCAGTGGGAACATGGTGGACATGGAGAAGGCCACGGGTGACCTGATCACGAACAAACTGAAAGTCAATGTCCACATGTTTCATCCTGGAGTGTAGAGCAGGATTGGCACAGTAGAAAGTGGTGCCTAGGTTGTCACAGGAAATTGTGGGTGTTCCTGTGGCCTGAATACTGAGCTCCCGCATGAGAGATTGAACCCAGAGTAATTCTGCAGTGGTGGAGGCAACAGCCCTGTATTCAACTTCGGTTGAAGAGCGGGAGACTGACCGTTGTTTGCGTGAGCTCCAGGATATTAAGTTACCACCTAGGTAAACAAGATATGCTGTGGTGGACTTGCGGTCATCATGGTCACCAGCCCAGTCTGCATCTGAAAAGGCACTGAGTGTGCTGAAGTAGTGTGCAACAGCATGTAGATGATGGGGGGCAGTGCGGCGGATGGGAAGGCCATAGAGTACGGTGCCCTTGAGGTAGCGTAGAACACGTTTTAGGGCCTGCCAATGAAGGTCCGTGGGAGCATGCATAAATTGGGAGAGGCGGTTTACAGTATAAGAGACATCCGGGCGGGTTAAGTTGAGGTACTGCAGGCTGCCCACCACTCTACGAAAGAGAGTAGCATCAGTTGGCGGGGATCCATCATGGAGAAGGAGAGGTGGAGAAACGGCCAAGGGTGTGGACACGGGTTTGGCCCCCTCCATATGCACCATGGTGAGAATATCCTGCAGATATTGATGCTGGGACAGAAAGAGACCATCAGAGGTGGGCAGAACTTCCACGCCCAAGAAGTAGTTCAAGGTGCCGAGATCCTTGATGGAAAACCGGGTGGCCAATGTGGTGATGAACTTCGAGATGAGGGAAGAGTCACTGCCTGTTACAATAAGATCGTCAACATAAACTAGGAAGTAAAGAACTTGAGAGCCTTGCCTGTAGAGGAAAAGAGAGGCATCAGATTTGGCATTGACAAAGCCGTTGGCCAGAAGGAAAGAATGAAGCTCTTGATACCAGGCCCGGGGTGCCTGTTTGAGACCGTAGAGAGCCTTTTTCAGCTGGCAGACATAAGTGGGGTTGTGGGGATCCACAAATCCAGCAGGTTGTGCCATGTAGACAGTCTCGGTAAGGGTGCCTTGCAGAAATGCATTGTTGACGTCCAGCTGTCGTATGGGCCAACCATGCGTCACACTGAGATGGAGAATCAGTCGAATGGTTGTGGGCTTGACCACTGGGCTGTAAGTAGCAGTGAAGTCCAGGCCTGGGCGTTGGTGATAGCCCTTAGCCACAAGTCTGGCCTTGAATCGGTCAACAACGCCATTGTGCTTCCGTTTGATCCGGAAGACCCATTTGTTACCAATGACATTCTGGGTAGGCTGAGGAGGGACCAGGACCCATGTGCCATTATGAATGAGGGCATTCAGCTCTTCGGACATGGCAGAGCGCCACTGTGGGTGTTTCACCGCCTGGGAAACACAAGTGGGTTCAAGGAGAGGGAGGGGATGGGCGGTTGCCATGAGGGCATAGTTGGGAATGTGGGGAAGACAGCCAGTTTTGCTGCGGGTGAGCATGGGATGAGTGGGTGCTGGTGGTGGAGGGGAAGCCGTGGGGGCTGGCCGGGGGGGGGGGGGGGGGGGAGGGGGGGGTGTGGAGGAGCAGGGGTGTGGGACAGCCGTTAGGACCGCCGTGTATATGTACGAAGAGTAGGTGGTGCAGGGGGCGGAGGGATAGGAGGCGGAGGGGAGGCCGTGGTGCTGGTGGTGGTTTGTGGCAGGTTCTGTGCTGGAACTAACGCAGGGGCAGATGCAGCGTCAAGAACAAGGGCGGAGGATGAATCCAAGTGGCCTTCAGGGGAAGGTGTTGACTGTGCAGTCACTGGTGAAGCAGCTGAATCAGGCACTGGAAGAGTAGAGACAAGAGGCTGGGAGGAGAGCCATTGGTGGAAGGCATCGGAGGAAACAAGAGGTACAACGGACGGGAGACTTAGACCAGGGTAGGTGGACTCATCAAACTGGACATGACGGGAGATATATAGGTGGTGAGCTGAAGTATCATAGCAGAGGTATGCACTTTGATTTAGTGAGTAGCCGAGAAAGAGGCAGGGAGTAGATCGAGGCTGCAGTTTATTGGAGTTGTAGGGCCGGAGCCAAGGGAAACAAAGACAGCCAAAGGTTCTGAGACGGTGGTAGTTGGGTGGCTGTTGGAAGAGGGCAGTATATGGAGATTGGTTGTGGAGAATGGAGGTAGGAAGCCGGTTGATGAGGTATGCGGCTGTTTTGAAGGCATAGGTCCAGAAAGTTAGGGGGAGGTTGGCTTGATGAAGGAGGGTGAGGCCGGTTTCAACAAGATGACGATGGCGTCGTTCGGCCACACCATTGTGTTGGGGAGTGTGAGGTGGGGTAAGGAGGTGATTTATGCCGTGGGTGGCAAGAAAGGGTTTGAGTTTGATGAATTCACCACCACCATCAGTGTAAAGAGTCTGAATTGGATGTTGAAAGTATTTTTCGACAAGAGTTTTGAAATCAATGAATGTGGAAAAGACATCAGATTTTTTCTTTAGAAGATAAAGCCATGTATACTTTGTGTAGTGGTCAACAAAGATAATGTAATAAGAAAAACAGTCAATGGAAGTGTGAGGGGCAGGACCCCACACATCGGTATATATTAATTGTAAAGGACGATGACTGTGAAGGGAGGAGGTGCCAAATGGCAGCCTATGACTCTTATTACAAAGACATGACAAACATGGGGACTCTTTGAGCTTGGGAGACAGATTGATGGAGGATTGATGAAGGACGTTGTGGAGAACTTTGGAGTGGGGATGACCAAGACGACGATGCCAGAGATTGGGTGAAACAGCAATGCCTACCAGTGCCTGTGGTTGATGTAAGGTTGCAGGTGACCACTCGTAGACACCATCCTTACTCGGGCCTTGAAGGAGAACCGCCCCCGTGCTTAGATCCTTCACATGAAAACAAGAGGGAAAGAGTTCAATAGAGGTATTGTGCTGTTTGTTAAACTGAGAAATAGAGAGAATATTTCTAGTTATTTGAGGTGCACAGAGAACATTATGGAGAAGGATTTATTGGAAGGAGAGGATAGAGTGGTGGAGCCGACATGGGTGATGTCAAGCCCTTTACCGTTACCAATGATGATCTCGTCTGGACCCTGGTATTCAGAAACAGCAGACAGATGGTGAGGGGAAGCGGTCACATGGTGAGATGCACCAGAATCGAGGAGCCAAGGTGAGGTGGTGCCCGGGTTGGTTGGATTGGCTACGGGTTGGGCAGCAGGATTTTGTTGAAGTTGTGGACAGCGCTTGGCGCTATGCCCTTGTATGCCACACCATTGACAGAACCCTCGATAGCCGCTGCCTTGGTTTGGATTGGACCTGCGATTGCTGGTGGAGGGCTGGGAAGAGCGGTTGGAGGAGTAACCACGGTTGTCAGACTGCTGGTAGGAGCTCCGGTAGTCAGAAGAGCCTCTGGGCTGACGGTTATAGGAAGTGCCACGGGCTGTGTTGGCTGGATTTGCAGTGATGGGGGGTTGGGGGAAAGCAGGGGCTTCACGTGTGGTGGCAGCCTCATGCTGTACCAGCATATCGTGCAGGTTCTCAAAGGAGACAGGAGTGTCTCGAGAACGAACAGCAGTAGAAATATCCTTAAAGGCAGAGCCGACGCCATTAAGGACGTAAAGAAGGAGATCATCGTCTGAGAGGGGGGCATCAATTGCAGCCAGTTCGTCTGAGAGAAGACGGACTTCCTGCAGGTAGTCAGTGACAGGACGATTGTCACGGTGAAGGAGAGTCAACTGCTCCTTTAGGCCTAGAACACGAGCTCGAGCCTTGCTGGCATAGAGCCGTGTGAGGCGGGTCCAGGTTGCCTCTGAAGTTTTGGTAGCAGCGATCAGGGTTACTACCTGAGGAGAGACAGAGCCAAGGATCGCATGGAGGATGAGCTGATCCTGGCGAAACCACAGAGCACGGGCTAGGGTTTCAGTTGCGGGTGGGCAGGGATGGGTACCATCAACATACCCCATGAGATCGTAGCCGAGTAGGAGAGCATTGAATTGTGCTCTCCACGGGAAGAAGTTGGTGGCGGTCAGTTTCACAGGGAACTGGGCGGCGTTGATGGAGATGAGAGATGAAAAGGGGGAGGTGGTGTCGGTGGTTGGTGGGGGATTAGGGTTAAGGGTGGCGGCTGCAGGAGTGGGTTGGGCGGCCATGGATTAGGGTTTGCTTTCTAGGGTTGCTCGGTGGAGCTTTTACTGCTCTGATACCATAAACAGGTATGAATTTCCCTTGTTTATTAACTGAATAATAACTTTACAATAGGAGAGTCCTATATATACAGTTCCTAGGTAAGTCTAAGTAGGAAAACAATTATAAACTAGGTAGGAAATCGTGGACCTAACTAGGGAAGTATCTACAGAGAACCTAGGACAGTTTTAGGAAGGAATTTGCTGAATTCCTTTGACTTCTGAGATCTGGGAATCAGGGAGATTGATCCTCAATGTCCTGGGATTCCCGTGTATCTTTATCACATGGTAGCTGTGTCAATTCACCAACCACATGGCATGCAATTTGTATCAGTATTATAGAATAAACTTGAACATGTTGGTTCTAAACGCTTATTTATTGAGTATGGAAGTTGGAGGAACAATGTGATGTTTGCATAATATGCAGCTATCATAATACCAGTTAACCCATTACTTGGCGAGAAAAAAATTCAATTTTTAAAATAATCTTGACATGAACTTTCTGTATGAATGTTTGGACAATGCTTAGCTGTCCAATTCTATTCTGGGGAAATAGTCATCAGAGAAAATGTGTATGCTACACACGATATTATATATGTGCTAAGGTATTAATATCTCTCTGTTGGCACAGTCTGTAAACAATTAAAGCTCATTGTTATTTTTATGTTTACTCAGGTATAATGGCCACTGGAGCAATCAATGTGGTCAGAGGTTCAAGGTCATCGCTCGAAGAGTTATTACAAATATACAATCATTCTGAAAGGTTTGGGAAATTTTTTTCCCGTAAAGTATACTTATTTCACGCATATGACCAATGTCTCTATAACCATATTCTTGATAAAGTGGTATGTTTTTTATTACCTGCCTCCATGCAGCTCATCTAGAGTCTTGTTGACGTAGGAGTGTAGGACAGGAAGGATAATATGATCTTTGAAAGGTTTAGATTGTAGGTAGGGAGAATAATAGGAAGTTTAAAAGGAAAAGTAACCAAAAAAAAAATAATAATAGAACAAGGATAGGATAGATTCTACTGATATCACACCAGTAAATTTCTAGGAATCATTCCTACGGTTCTATGCATTACACCTAGAGTTTCTTAGGCACCAACCTAGGGTTATGCTGCATCTCTCAAACCTGGAGAAAATTAAAGCTCCATAATTTTATTCCATATAAAAACTGTTATCTAGTGATTACAACGGTATAATTTATAAAGATGTTGGCTGACGAAGGGAAATTAATCCTGCTGGAAGTTAAACAAGAAGTTAAGCCTAATTCTTGTGCAAGATGAAAACGAGAAGACTGAGCATTTAAGATGGGAAATAGTCCTGCTGACAAAACAGCAGATTTTATTTGAAACCCTAATCATTCAAAGCCTAAGACCCAAGACGCCTATGGTCTGTTTGGACAAGGAACTTTAAAGTTCCAAGGAATTTAAATTATATTACTAATCAGTACACTATCAACAATTGAATAAGTTTTTGAAATTAAGTTGTGGAATAACTAGTAAGGGAGCACATGCACAACATGAGCATAGCAAAATCAGTAAACAAGGGAATTCCAAATTAACACCTTAATAGGTGTTACTTATAAATCCCTTCTAAATGTCTTGCATTCTTGGTAGTTTGAAGTTCCTCATTTTAACTAATTTAGCCTAAATCCTTGGTACTTTGAAGTTCCTCATCCAAACATAGCCTTAATGAGTAAAACACTTAACCATTCTCCATCACTTGGTTTTTAATTTTTGTGCTACACATTTTTTTGCCAGTGCAACTTATTTTAGTGGGTCACTTTCACATCAAATATCTTTTTGAGGATCAATGATGGCAATTTTGTTTCTTGAATACAATATGAACATAAAGAATTAAGATTGTTCATATCTATTTTTATTCAGTGTTGAAATAGTTAGTGTTAACAATAGATCCTAATCTGAAATTTCATTCTATGGATTAGTAGCAGGATGTAGTTCAGATCATTCAATGTACTCAGACCTTTAAAACAAGGATTTATGCATTTACAAAATTAAGTGTGTGTTTTGTTTACGGTGATGTTTCCGTGGATCAATGTTTAACTTCATTGTCATTACAGTGTTGCACTTGCTGTGGAAAATCCTGAATTGTTCAATCGGATTTCAGAAGAAATCTGTTCCAAGGCTATGAAATTTATTGTTCTCCTATGGGGGGAAAAGTCAAGCCTAATCAGTGAAGGAAAGATTCCTATTTTTAACTACAAGGAGATTCTAGATTTGGGACGAGAGAGTCGTAAGAGTATGCTTGAGTCTGATGATAAACGTATGCCAATCATCTTTTATTGTTGATAATTTCATTTTTCTTCTACATAATTATCTAAGTTTTTGGTTTGGTTACTTGTGATGATATGCATGTTTCTTGTATTTTCTTTCCTGAGTTTGATTCACTTCGGCTACCAACCTTGTTTCTTTTTTGGTTAGATCCTTTTCATGTTTTCATTTTCATTTGATATTAAGAAGCATGCATTATGAGATAGCATAGATAATCAAGTATTTGAAACCCAATAATCACCTGCAGGCAAGCATTTGGGAAAACCATACAATCCCACAAAAATAACTATTTTATAATAATTGGATTGGTTCAGTTTTTGAGGTCCACAACTACACAAGAATACTATTGGCCTTGTGACTTTACAGTCTGACCCAGTCCAAGCCTATTAAATTTTGGCTTTGATTGGGTTATTTATTCAGCTTTTTTGCTTTTTCTTCTTATTGTTATTTTATCTTTAAACTGCCCCAGATCTTTAAATTGCCCCAGGTAAATAATTGGTATCGTTTGCTGTTGTGGTATTAGAAAATCACATAAGGATTTCTACATTTTTGTTGAGGCTCCTGTCACTATAGTTTTGAAATGGTGATTTGACATGCCATAAAGTTCACAGTAATTTTATGTGACAGAATTCCCGCTGATGAAAAAGCATACGTCTTAGAAGACGAACGTGTATCTTAATTCACGTGCCAACAGCCCTCTAATCTGTACATGCATTGATATACGTGTGTTCTTGTTTTTATATATGCAGGCATACATATTATGTTTGGTATGTTACTTAGTTGTCTTTCCGTTATATGAATATTTCGTGTAGTTAATTTTAGTATTTGATTAGCTACATCTTCTTTAGTTTCTGGAAGTGGGCATGGTCGGTGGATTTGCAGCCTCTAATGTAATTTTTCTGATTGCAGAGCAGTCCTATATGTATGAAGCTATCAAATCAGATGATGTTGCTACATTAGTATATACAAGTGGAACAAGTGGCAACCCAAAAGGTGTCATGCTCACACATCAAAATTTGTTGCATCAGGTTGGTTTTGGTTGTATTGCTTTTGCCAAGCTACAGTATCGAGAAGATGCCCCACATTAGCTTTGAATATTCTAGGCGAAAGATGGATTTTGGGCATTTCTGTTTTTATTTTCATTCTCTTTTTTGGATGGTTACATGATTTTGAATGAAAACAGTTGTGATAAAGAAGCAGTTATGTTACCTAATTCTTTTTTGTACTGCTCTTCTTGCTTCCCTAGTTTCTTGTTGCTCTAATGGAACCTCAATCAGTTATATTTAATTCGTTTTGCATTGTTCTTCTTTCAGATAAACAACCTCGGGGATATTGTACCTGCGATCGGTGGGGACAAATTTCTTAGCATGCTCCCACCTTGGCATTGCTACGAAAGAGCTTGTGAGTATTTCGCTTTTACGTGTGGAATTGAGCAATGTTATACAACTGTGAGGAAATTGAAGGTATTATTATCTCAATTGTTAATTTTCTTGCAAGATGGTAGTTCCTATGGTGTACTTCACTGGTAAATGCTATTCAAAGCTTAAACTGTCATGGATAGAGCAAGTACACTGTAATGACTGGCCAACAGTGTTTCTTTCATATTAACTTTATACTACATTGCAGTGCTTTTGAAGAAGAATTGAAGAATATATGCTAGTGTTAAATGGAAAAACAGTTTAGATCACATATAGTTATTTATTATTCGTTATGGTTTCATATGTACAAATAGATTAGTATTATTTGACTTTTTTGTCTTAATTATATGATAGGATGATTTGCAACATTATCAGCCAAACTATGTAATATCAGTTCCTTTAGTGTACGAGACACTTTACAGGTATGTCTTTTCTTGGGAATTGTGCTCACAGAATCTCCCTGTGGAGGTCTACTAAAATTTATTTACTAGTGTCTATTGAATTTTGATGTTCATGTAGGGGTTATCTGTTGAAACCACTTATTTTCTTTTAAAAGTAGGGTTCAAAATCATGTAATGGATTCAAACCATTTGGTCAGATGTGCTTAATGAAGATCATACAGCTTCAGAGTCTAAGATGTTAAACTGAGATATCTGTTTCAATGTCTCTTACTTTATTACTTTGTTATAATTGGGAAATTCTCAAATGTCCTGCTGTAATAATAATGATGATCATGAAAGTTCTTCCCAATTTACTTGTCCTTCTTGACCTTGTTTTGGATAATTTACACTATAGCTTCCTTTTTTGACTAAATTGTTTCTTTTCCTCTTTGCAGTGGGATTCAGAAACAAATCTCTTCCAGCTCTACAGCCCGGAAGCTGATTGCACTTGCATTCATAAGGATCAGTTTGGCATACATGGAGTTTAAGAGGATCTATGAGGTTCCTTGAACTTATTCTTCTTTAACTAACTTGTTATTTGCTATTTTCATCTCCAAACTGAAATTCTCTACACTGATCATGTTTCTTGTTCATTTTCATGTCATTTTCTGGTAATCTGATAGTTATAATAATTTATTATTAGGTAACGACATAATTATCTTCCATGACCTATATATTTTGTTGTCCTTTAATTGGTTCATGGTTTCGTATTGTTATAGACAGACCACTAAACCAAGAGGTCTCCATATGATCCGATTGCTTTATGTTAATAATTTGCTTGAACATGTTTTCTGCATTTTTCTCATCTTTGTATCTTATGAAATCTAGGTAACAGAACTTATTTCGTGAAATTTAAAAAACTTAAAGTTGGTATCTCTACTACAGTTAACCTTAGCTACCATAAGGTTACAGACATGCTTTCCGAGCGATATTAAAAAATGCATAAAGTTGATAACACACGCCTGTGCATATAATATTTCCCTGCGTACCAAACACATGGATGTCAACAATTCAAATTTTTCCTAAATGATCACACTGAAAAATAATTCCTTAATGAGAAATATGTAAGACTTCTCTGAGTAATCGAACATTATCAATGAGCAAAACTTCTCGTTTGTTCCAACCAAATTACATAAAGTAAGAGTTTAACTCTTAGAATATTCTCCTTAATACTTAGCTTGAATTTCTGAGATAGGAAAACATTCTATAACTTGAATTTCTGAGATAGGAAAACATTCTATAAACTCCCAAATGAAAGGTCAGCTTACAACCATTGATAAATTTGGCTCCATATTGATCTCACTGCTCATCTTCAAGCATTATGGTCCATTAAGGTATTTTGTCTTGACATCAAAGAGGTCAAACAAAGAATAAAACCTGCTTTGGTTGGCTAAGTGAATTGCATAACCTTGCAATGTATGATAAAACTGTAAAAGAGTCTTTTGCAACTACTCTATTGCTCATAATTCTGTTTCAAAAAATGTAGTTGAATCTTCTGATAAACATTTTTCCCTTTTACTCCTATTTCATTGCTCTGCATGTATCAAACTATAAACTTATTTCAAACTTTAATTTGTTACTTCTATTGTCTTTTTAGTAAACATCTATTTGCATTGATTGGTTTCGATTGGTTTTATAGGGGACATATTTGACGAGGAACCAGAAGCCACCTTTGTATCTTGTTTCGATATCAGATTGGTTATGGGCAAGAATTGTTGCTACATTATTATGGCCGTTGCATGTGTTGGGAAAGAAACTAGTCTATAGTAAAATTCACTCTGCTGTCGGAATATCAAAGGTCATCTTATTTCAAATTCTAAGTTGTTATTTGTATCTTATTACTGTTATTTAAATAACTCGATTTTCCATATTTGGCTTTCATAGATCATATTGAACAAGCCAGATAAAAGGTTTTCAGAAGTGAATATTTAATTACAAGAATTCTTTTACATGTTGGCTTATCATTGCTGAGGCAACTCTATTTCAGAAGAGAATCAGTATTTTGTCATGGCATTTCTGGATCTTTTTAGCCTATCTATGTATTCTGTATATTAGAGAGGAAGGGAATAATAAGGACAGTATCTGGTATCCTGCAGGCTGGTATAAGTGGAGGAGGTTGTCTGCCTTCACATGTTGATAGATTTTTTGAAGTAAGGTTCTCACTCATATCTTTCCTTGCTCAGCAGAAATTTCGGATAATCAGGTATCATTTTAGTGTTGTATGCGTGCAGGCGATTGACCTGAAACTGCAGAATGGATATGGTTTAACAGAGACTTCTCCTGTTGTTGCTGCTCGACGTCCAGGCTGTAATGTGAGAATTATGATTTAAATATAAAGGCCAATTTTGGTTACTTGTTCTGCAGATTTACACATCAAGGGGGTTGTTCTTAAATCAATAGCAAAACTAACAAGTTCATTAATGGTGATGCCATTCTCTTTAAATACGGGTCATACCATAAGCAATTACTCACTTCTCTTACTGTTGGAGTTAACCTAAAGCTAGTGCAAAATCATTACTCATGTAAATGATATATGAACTTTTTCTTTTTAGTTATAAACAATTGCATCATGAAGACTACAATGGTAGTTTTGTGGTTGTACAAGTCTTTTGAAACATTCGGTACTTAATAGTAGGATTAAATATGTGTTCTGATAATTCAGACATCGCTTTTAGTTCTATTCTGATAGTTTCTCTTTTTTCTGTTTCTCATCTACTCTCTTGAAGGTTGTTGGCTCAGTTGGACATCCGATTCGGCATACTGAGTTTAAAGTTGTAGATCCTAAAACTGAAGAAGTTCTCGGTTCTGGTTCAAGGGGAGTTATAAAAATTAGGGGCCCACAAGTGATGAAAGGATACTACAAGGTGTCATTAATATTTATTGATCAAATGAGCTTTCTGGATTTTAATAAAAAACATGCTAAAACTGTTTCATTTTGTTGATACTTATTACTAAATTTGTAAGTTTCTTCCAGAACTGTGGAATGCTAAAAGCATAATAACGAAGTCCTAGTTAATGGACATTTGTAAACAAGAATCATGTGTATTCTTTTCTATGACCTCGGCAGTATGTCAATGGTAGCGTTCCACTATTTATCAGACAGCCACCTGCAATTTTTCATAATAAAAACTCATACTAATTGTAGTAATGAGTTTTCAATATACTTATTGCGACATAATTATATGTTTTTAACTTGTTCGGTTCATGTTTGGACTAGAATCCAGAGGCTACTGAGAAAATATTGGATGAGGATGGTTGGCTAAACACTGGAGACATAGGTTGGGTTGCTCCTCACCATTCAATAGGGCGAAGTCGTCGTTGTGGAGGTGTGGTTGTCCTTGAAGGGCGTGCCAAGGACACTATAGTTCTTTCAACAGGTATACTAAAGCTTAAATTTCTTCTCTAACACTATCGTGGATCTTCTGTTTTTTTTTTTTTAATATCATAGACCTTCTAATTAACTTGACATCTGTGTTGTTTCTGTTCCATGGACCACGTAATATCATTGACTGAAAAAAAAAAGACTACTTTCTCTTACGCAACATCAAAAACTTTTATTACAAAACCAAGTCTAAACTACTGATAGTCCTTCTCAAATATGTTTCAGACAATGGCTTTCTGAAAAAAGATCTTTACTAAAAAAAAAGAATGAAAGAAATTTGGAACTTTTGGGGGGATTTTAGTCTCGAAGATTTCACGAAAATTTAAGTGGACCAATAGTTAGTTATGCTATAGAAATTTTCTTTCAAGTTAAAACATTTATCTATCGCTTAGTGTCAGCTGTTTCTATTTGAGAAAAAAATAGTTTTTGTATTTATTTTTCATATAATTGGTTTCCTATTTCTTTTTCTTTCCTCTAACCTTGTGCATGGTGGTTATTTAACTAGGGGAAAATGTTGAACCGGTAGAGCTTGAAGAAGCTGCCTTGCGAAGTAGTCTAATTGAGCAAATTGTTGTCATTGGCCAGGTTATCCCGTCTCAATTCCCCCTCTCCTGCTCCCCGACCATGTAGTTTGTGCATACTTCTATGGTCAGTGTACTGATTATTCATGTGTGGTATTCATATATGTAGGATCAGCGACGTCTTGGGGCAATAATTGTTCCAAACAAAGAGGAGGCCTTACTCGCAGTAAAAAAGAAGTCTGCTGTAGATGTTAATGCCTCTGAGCTACGCAGCGATAGAATGACAAGCTTGTTATATGAAGATTTGAGAAAATGGTGAAAATGCTGTGCTTGACTGCAAGTTTTGTTAGTTATATTTGTTCTCTCTTTCTTTCCTCATTTGGCTCAGTAAAAAGGTCCTATTTCGGTGCACTAAAATTTGTTGGCTTGATTAACATTGTTGGTCCATTCCTTAACCAATAGCTTTTAAAAATGTCAGAAACTGATAAGGCATCAAAATTATGATACTTGGGACTTGGTCATGTCAGCCGTATGAAGCTATGCAGATTTCGAATCCAGGCTTCAAATCATTTTGTGACTTAATTTTAGTGCCTCATTATCCTGCTCAGTCTGCCTTAATGTTCCTAATGGCCCACATCTAAACAGATTCAGTCGTCTCCAAATTTTTAGCTGTTTGGTGACTTGCAACTAACTCTACCTCTCATAGCCTACCTCTCATAGCTCCCTTGTATTTTTTTTTTTGTAGGACTTCAGGGTGTTCGTTTCAAATTGGCCCGATCTTAGTTGTTGACGAACCCTTTACTGTAAGTTATCCATGGTGGTGGTGTCACCAGCATTGCCTTTGGCTTTCTTTACAAGATCAATGTGACTGGTTGACTGATTATACCGTTGCCTTGCAGATTGACGGTGGCTTAATGACTCCAACCATGAAAATTCGAAGGGATAGAGTGGTGGCTCAATACAAGGAGCAAATAGACAATCTGTTCAAGTAAAAGCAAACTTTTATCTATTTTTTCATGCTATTATTATGCATGCATGGAAGAGATCACATATATCAATCACAATCATAGGGAAATCTTCATGACAATATAGTGTTTTTCAATGATATTTGGTGTCTCAAGGCTAAGAAAAGAATGAATAATCTTTACTGTAAGTAATAGCTTGTTTGTTTCTCTCAACCCCTACGGAGCTGGATCAAGAAATGGATAAAAGAATCATCTTCTAACAATACTCGCCAAAAAGGTGTCTTATTAAAGCTGGAACATTGCCACTATTACTGTCTTGTAGCATTCTTACCAATTTCCTTGTGCAGTCGGAGCCTCAAATTTGACTCCCGCAAAGTGTAAGGTCTACTTAATATACAATCTCCCTCCCCAATATCGTTACATTAAAATGAAAATTGATAGGGAGATCATGTAATTTGCAAAGCACACACTAATAAAGTAACTTTGCAGTGTCGTTTGCAAATCACAATCTTACTAGCATCTTCCTTCCAAATTCGAGTGACGATGTTGCCATGCCTGACTAGTTGAAAGTTGTTACCCAAAAAGGGTCATGGCCTAGGCATGAAGACTATGGAATGTTCTATTGTTAAAAAAGTCTTGGAAGTTCGATTTTCAGTGGTTTAAAATGTTATACTTATATGAAGCGTGGATCGTGAAATTAGCTCGACACCTTTAGAAGAGTTATTTACATAAACGCTCCTTAAAGGTTTTTTATATTTTCATAAACACCATCCAATTTTAGATTTTATACAAACACCATTTTAGATTCCAAAAATATTGCACATAATCCATAAAATATGAAAAATATTTAATTAAATTTAATATAAATTATGTAAATACTAAAATGCTCTTATAGTTATTTGGATACATTATCATTCTAATTCTAAAAATATTATTAAAAAAATCATTTTTGTTAAAATTTAGGTTAATGTTGGAACCCAAGAGAGTGTTTTGGAACCTAAGAGTGTAAAGTTTAAAATTTGAAGGGATGTTTGGGAAAAAACTAAAATTAACTGAACGGCTTACTCCAAATTAACAGGTCAAACTGTGCGGCTTACTCCAAATTTACCGGCCCAACGGCTCTCCTATATTTTAACTCCCAAATAAATAAAATAAAATAAAATAAATCCATCGCTTGTCTTGGTGGACAGAATTGTGTCCTTCATTTGCCTGGTCAATGGGTGTTATCAAACAAATTGAACAAGTGACAGATTGGGTTTAGAGGGAGGGAAGTAAAAGTAAATTTTGGCGAAGGCAAGCCAAGCAAGCGAGCCTCCACCGTAAATTGGCCGATACAACTCTGACCACCGTGCGGGCGGTTCATAGAAGAAGGTGATGAATGCCAGTATCTTACTATCTACGCCAACTGCAGCTCTGCGCAAGGCGCCGAACATCTTCCACAGCCAAAAAACTCCACTCTCAAATCATCAAAGCAGGCCTCCAGCTATGCGTGCCCCTACCCAACACCCTCTTAGATTCTTACGGGAAATGTGGTCTACTCGAAGACGCGCTCCATGTGTTCGACGAAATGCCTCAACGAGACCCTGTCTCATGGGCCTCAATTTTCACTGCCCACAACCAAGCCAACATCCCCCGAAGAACCCTCTCCATGTTCCCTGCTATGTTTGAGTTTGATGGTCTGCAGCCTGACCATTTTGTGTTTGCTAGCGTTGTCAAGGCCTGCTCTAGCTTAGGAGCTATTCGACAAGGCAAGCAAGCGCACGCCCGCTTTTTGTTATCCCCCTTTCATGGCGATGATGTTGTGAAGTCGTCTCTGGTTGATATGTATGCAAAATGTGGACTGCCTGATAATGCTCGTGCTGTTTTTGATTCTATTTGGTCCACAAGTCCGGTTTCGTGGACTGCTCTGATTTCGGGGTATGCCAGAAGTGGAAGGAAATCAGATGCTTTTGACATGTTTGAGAGGTTACCAGTTAAGAATTTGTTTTCTTGGACTGCTTTGATATCTGGGTTGGTGCAAAGTGGGCATGGCGTTGATGCATTTTATCTGTTTATTGAAATGAGAAAAGAAGGGGTTGATATAGTAGATCCATTAGTTCTCTCCAGCATCGTCGGAGCTTGTGCTAATTTGGCGGTATTGGAGCTTGGCAAGCAGCTACATGCGCTAGTTATTGGCCTCGGCTATGAGTCTTGCTTGTTTATTAGTAATGCACTAGTTGATATGTATGCAAAATGTAGTGACATTTTAGCTGCTAAGGATATTTTTGGTCGAATGCATCGAAGAGATGTCGTGTCTTGGACTTCTATAATAGTCGGGGTGGCTCAGCATGGGCAAGCTGAGGAAGCATTGGCTTTATATGATGAGATGGTTGCAGCCGGAGTAAAGCCAAATCAAGTTACCTTTGTCGGATTAATTTATGCGTGTAGTCATGTTGGTTTAGTTAGCAAAGGACGTGCTCTTTTCAGATCTATGATTGAGGATTATGGAATTAGCCCCTCTTTGCAGCACTACACATGCTTTTTGGATCTTCTTAGTCGGTCTGGGCACCTTGGTGAAGCTTCAAATGTTATCGATTCAATGCCTTTTGAGCCGGATGAACCCACTTGGGCAGCTTTGTTAAGTGCTTGCAAGCATCATGGAGACACCCAAATGGGAATCAGGATTGCCGATCATCTTCTACGCTTAAAACCAGAAGATCCGTCAAGTTACATATTGTTGTCCAACATCTATGCCGGTGCAGGAATGTGGGAAAATGTAGCGGCGGTGAGAAAGTTGATGGTGGCTAGAGAAGTTAAGAAGGAGCCTGGTTATAGTTGCATTGGCATTGGAAAGGAGAGCAAAATTTTTTATGCCGGAGAGATATTCCACCCTATGAAGGATGAGATATTCGGTTTGCTTAAGGAATTAGACGCAGAGATGAGAAAAAGAGGGTATGTTCCTGATAGTAGCTTTGTTTTGCATGACATGGAGCACCAAGAGAAGGAAAGGCAGTTATTTTGGCATAGTGAGAGGTTGGCTGTGGCTTATGGGTTGCTCAAGTCTGTTCCAGGGACAACCATCCGGATCGTGAAAAATCTTCGTGTTTGTGGAGACTGTCATACTGTACTTAAATTCGTAAGCAGCATTGTGAAGAGGGACATTATTGTTCGAGATGCCACAAGATACCACCATTTTACTAATGGGGAATGTTCGTGCAAAAACTTCTGGTAATTTCTTCTGTAAGTGGTTATAATTTTTTTTCAATCAGAGTTTTATATGCTTTTTTTTTGACTTTTTTTATAAAACATAATTTCATTGATCAGGACAATACAACAGAAAAGGTGAGATTGACCTGTCTGTACATACAGTGCTTCATAGAAAACTTCCTGTTCGACAGATTAACAAAAAATCGTACTACACACTGCAAACAAATCAACCTAGAACACAATCTTCAAAAACAAAACAAATACCCTCTGACAACTCAAATAAATACCCTCCGACTTTCACAGGCAATTACCCAAATAGAGGATTTTGGAAAGATATCAGACAACAAGAACCCCACATAACAATCTCTAAAATTGTACTAACACAAAGCAGCCCGATCACAAAGAGGGGTGCCGGCACTAAAAACTTAAGAATTAACTCTCCTAATATACGCTAGAGAGACAAATTGAAATCCTTCTCCATCCTTGTTCCCCAAGTAAGAACAAAAGATTTGGACCAATCATAAAATACTATCCAAGAGAAAATCTGAAAGCAAAACCATTGCAATACCCAGCAAGTCCCATAGCACTGATCTCGCATCCTCTAACCAATCTTTAGCACGTCACTGCGTCCACTAGGTACAGCGAAGCCAACATCGAGCCCCATCATGGTACATCTCCTCACCACGATATCGGAATAGAGAGATCCGGGCCAAAAATACTCTCAACAAAAGGGGAAAGGGGACAAGAATCTCACAATTGTGCCTATAGTACGTCGTTTGATTATTTATTACTAAATTGATTATAGTTTGAGATCTCATCAACACTTACTATTACGATCCAGCGATATTTATATACAAGTGTTATATGGAAGGTCTAGTGTTCGATTCCTGTAAACTCCAATTATTGTACAAAAATAAAAGTTAGTTTGGGATCTCATTGGGTTGTGATATTTTTTTAAACAAAAATGTCAACGATTTTATTAGAAACAAACGAAAATTCCAACATAAAAAACTATTGTGTCAAACAACCCCTCAGTCTCCAATTCATCCCAACAATGAGACCCTCCTACTCTAGAAACATAAGATGCAACAAGATGTACAACATTGTTTGTCCCCACTACGCATTTTCTTAGCTAATTCCTCAATAGAAAACAGAATGGCGTCCATGTCCACCTCGCAGGAATTAACTCCATGTAGAATTTTGATAGGCCGAGAGCATTAGACTCAATCACCACACTCCTATGACCAGTATTTAAACAATATGAATGCGCACCACAAACAGCCTACGCTTCAGCCATAAGACTATACTTCATGGGCAAATCATCTTGGACGCCAGTTTGAACGAGAAACACATGGCAATCCCGTGAGACCTATCGAGCGCCATAACAATCCTAAAAGACCCATCGAGCACCACCACACTTTGTCGTCTCACACAAGGACCAGTCGCAGTTGATCTTCAATGTCCCCACCAGTGGCCGCTGCCATCTAAGCTCCTCCAATCCAGCAGCTCGATCCGGTGGTCTCTCATGAACATTGGAGCTCAACATCGGTAGAGCATGCAATTCCTTGAACACTATCACTTGTTTGATGTAATGGCTTGAAAATTCAAAAAATGTAATTTCAAGAATTGGAAAGAGAATTGACGTTTTTGCCTTTGTTTACGTGATCAAAAGTTGACTATTTAATTCTAGGTAGTTTTTGGAGTTTTTGTGAGGGCCGTTACGTAGGTCTTGGAATCCTGAGTCAGTAGACAAGCAGTACGTCGAAATCGGAGTTCGAACGAGACTATTATGGGTCTAAAATATCAAAGGGTATTTTGGTAATTTGGAGTGCAAGGGCAATTAGGTAAGTTGGTGTTGAGGTTTTGTTTGTATGGCCTAATGGGCTGGTGAAGAGTGTCACCATCCAGGGATGGATTAGTGGCACCAGCCACCTCCCTTAATGCTTTAACATGTGTGTGGTGTCTTGGGGTTGCAACCAAAATCAAATTATGCAATCATTTTCAAAGGGGAAAAGAAACCGAGATGGAACTAGGGAGATTAAGAGGAAAAAAAGCATAAATAGTTTGTATAATACAAATTTCCACAATCTATTCGGCACTCCTATCACACTCGGTATCCTACACTTGCTCAATACCCTTCACATGATCGGTACTATTCACGTACTCGGTACCCTTCACCTGCTCGGTACCCTTCACTTGCTCGGTACCCTTCACTTGCTCGACACCCTTTTCCTTCAAGTCCATTATAGCTATATCTAAACTATCAATGGAGGTAGAAGATGTAGAACTACTTCGGGTCGACGAGGACCCACTAGTGGATCGTGAAATTCCTTTTTTCACTCAACCTATCACTTGTCGAGTGAGAAGCAGTTTCATTACAAAAAGTTTGAGAGGATCTTTCCCCAGATTTAACAGTCGATGCGGACTCTGACATCTACAAGTGCAAAACAAAATGGAAACTACATATAAGCACAACTAATCCTAATGCCAAGGACGAATGCAAAAATAAAGGAGGAAATTTTTAACTTAAGTATTCCTTGCTCGGAAGGCGCAAGCTCTAGAAGACTGATCAGAAGTCACGTTCTAAGTCAAATCCAATCAGCAGTTTTGAAAATCAATCAGCAGGCAGAGCTCTAATGATTTCATGACTAAAAGTTGCAAAATGAGGAAATTCCAGCCCCTTTTATAGGTTCTTGGCATGCCCCGAGATGCGAAACAACCATATGACGGCGCCACGCGTCTGCCCAACTGCATCCACATACGATTACAGATACGAAAACTTTTACACTTCGTATTAAAAAAATCGATTTATCATAATCTCGAAATCAAAAAATGAAAATCCATGAATTATGCTCCAACCGACAAGTAGGAACATTGCGACCAATCAGAAACTTCATTCAAAGTACCCTCTCAGATTCATACTCCAATTGGCAAGCGGGAACACTGTGACCGACCGAAGCATCATTTGAGGTGCTCTTGCAGCTCTGATCGGAAAGTATGAACTTTGCGACCAATCAGAAGTTTCATTCGAAGTACCCACTTAGATTTATGCTCTGATTGGCAAGTAGGAACATTGTGACCGATCGAAAGCATCATTCAAGGTGTTCGCGTAGTTACGGTGGATAAGCAGGAACATTGCGACCGATCAGAAGCTACATTCGAAGTACCCTATCATATTTATGCTCTGATCAACAAGTAGGAATATTACGACCGATCAGAAGCATCATAATATTACGACCGGTAGGAAGTATCATAATATTACGACTGATCGGAAGCATCATTAAAGGTGCTCTCATAGCTTCGATCAGCAAGTAGGAATTTAACAACTGATTAGAAGCTTCATTCGAAGAACCCTCTCAGATTTATGCTCTGATTAGCAAGTAGGAACATTGTGACCGATTGGAAGCTTCATTCGAAGTAACCTCTCAGATTTATAATCCATTCGACAAGTAGTAACATTACGACCGATCAGAAGCATAATTTGAGGTGCTTTGTCAGGACTCGTCCTAATCCCCCCGGGACTAACGCGGAACGCGCCTGATCCTGTCTGACACGGAGTGTCAGACAAAGGAAAATTCCGACTTTAGCCCACTCGGGGCTTCAGAGAGAGCTAGGATCCCGAGGAGGAGTGTGATGTCTCGGTCTCTGCTACAACCCGCATCCGCTATCAACCTGAAGAGCATTCAAAACATTTAAAAGTTGTGAGTGGACAAAAAAAAATAATTTATAAAAAACATTTTCACAAAAGACATTTATTTATAATCTTCACTAAAAAGCATGCATGCATTCATTCGAAAACCATTTACCAAACCTCTAGGGCTTAGCCCAAAATCGTAAATGAAACCACCCATACGGGCCAATGCCCAAATCCATGTGGGACTCAGCCCAAAACCAGTATATCATATAGTATATATCACATAACCAATCCTTTCACGGTTTCTAAAGCTACGCGCGTGCTACCCGGGGTCTCAAATCCCAAGTCTCCCCATGGTCCACCCAGGTCAATGTCCGCAGATCAATGACCCTTCCTGGGGATTATAATCCATAAGCCTTCTTGAGAGTAAGGTACCCAACGGGGGCGATTCCACTTAGTTAGTGCTTCGTGACTACTCTCGAAAATATTCTTAAAACCTTTCAAAGGATTCATGCCCAGTTCCCATAAACCGTCATGAACCCAGAAATCCATTTAGGGTCTCCAACCCGAAATCACAAACGTACACTAACTCGCCCTCGAGCATGAACTCATGACTCAACTGGGCATCGAGCCCGATATCTCAGGATCAGTCACGATTCTAATCTTAGTGATGTGTGCAACCATCCGTCTAGGACCACCCTCAATCATGGTGTGTCGCCGTGAACATATCAACCCATCGATCTCCTTAACTGTCAGCACCCCGAAGTCGAACCTCCAGTGGTTGCTCGACAATGGAACATGCATCATGACCTCTACGGAAGGAACACATCGTAGTCCGAAGGCGAGAGTCGTGTCATCCGTCACCGTGCACACAACACTCGTTGCGACCCCGAATCAGACCCGTAGGTCATCAATAGGGTCACATGTCCGAGACAAAACCAAATGGGTCTCATGCCCGATTTCATATTTCCAAATCCAAAACCATTTACTTAAACTGAAACCATAAACACGTATAAGCACCGTATAAAACAGAAAATCTCGAAATACGTGCAAATACGTAAACACACACAAATGCACTCATGGCATCACAAAACATGTTCACAAAAACATATAAAACATTTATGCATGCATCAAATTAGAAAACAAGGTCCACTCACAGACTGTCCAAAGTCGCGCCTCGATACACGCGCCATACCCCTCTCCCGAGCCAATCTCCGTCTCTGGAGTTCCCAAACCTTTCCAAATCAATTTAGAGGGTTACGATCTACTTAAATAACCCCTCATTAAAGCCCTGTAACTTCTCGGAATTTATAACTATTTTTAAAGTTGATCCAAAACCTTCGGACACCCGAACCATATCAAGTCGATGTCCGATCGACACGAAACCAGTCCTAAAATGTTCGTTACATCGAATATATGATTTCACATTTTGGAACGATCCCCAAAAAGTGGGCCATGGGCCCACACGGGCCGCCTGAAGTCCCTGCGCGTGGGAGCCACGCGCCGCTACAGTGCATCCCTGACCTTCGGCAGATCGGCCGGTCCGGTTCGGTCTCTGCAATCCTGTCCAGCTGAACTGACGGAACTGGTTTGGTTCCATATCTTCTTCATTTTTCATCATTTTTCCACCATTCCAACTCCTATGGGTTCCTCTCTTCATTTCCAACCTAACCATGTCCTTAAATCCAAGAAACCAAGCCTAAAACCTATTGGTTCTGAAAACCATTTCGGGGTCTAACCTTTATCCTAAGGGTTCCAATAGGTTCCTAGGATCCCTAAAAATGTACTAGGAGGGTCGATTTGGTTCAACTTGGCCAGAAAACAAATTCGGTGGCCAGCCACCGAAAATTTCCCAGACGCCGTTCCTGACTTGCTCAGCCGTCCTCAGCCTCCAAAACCTTCTCCTAAACCTCCTACCAACCTCCAAACCTATCCTAATCAACATATACCGTCCCAAACGTCCAAAACCCAAATTTGAAAAATTGAAACAATATAGGGGTTCGGATTTTTACCTTTTCCCTGGGCCAACGCTGCCGTCCACGACGGTCTTGTCCTCGCCCAGCCACCATCACGTCCTCAGCCTCCCTCTCTTAGCCTCAGCTGAATCAAATGGGGAAGGGTTTGAATTTGGGTTCATCGGGATGGTTGTTCTAAGGGGTTCGGGTTTGGTTTGGATGAAAATAGAAAAGGGGGGTGCATGTGTCTATGTAATGGGAGCAATGGATGGATGACACTTTTCACTCATCCATTGGGCCACTTCAAAAGATCTGGGCCCACTTTAGGACAAAAGTCCATTTTTGCCTCGTAAAACGTACTATCATGAATAGTACCCTAAACTTCCGTGAACCGTAACTTTTCCGTCGAACATTCGATTTCGACGTGCCGCCTGTCTACGGACTCATATCGACCCGATCTATGTCACAATCATCGGCCCTCGACCGTCGAACATCCCGGGTCAAAAGTTAATTTTTCGCCCTCGTTTAGGGGTAAAATCAAAATTTCGACTTGAACGTCTGTTAATTCTCGGCTAATCCATAATTAATCTTAATTCACCCTTAAGATCAGGGACGGGTCGTTACAACATCCCCTCAAATAATTTCATCCTCGAAATTCAAACTGACCTAATTCCACAACCAAACTGTGGAATCTAAAAATGTCCCCGCACACGGGCACTCTCGTGTAGAAGTACTCGTCCGACACAGCCACACTTCGGCTCGTAAGTCTCACTCGAGACTAATGTCGACGTCTAGACTATTATGCACTCTGACAGGTCAGCAATACCAAGCTGAAGTCAAATCAGCTTTTCAGCCTACCACTCTAACACGTTCCATCCTATAACCAAGGTCAACTTTTCAGTCTGATGGTTCTTCTCATCCGACAACCGGAGCTGATATCCTAATCAGCATCCGATCCGACAATTATCCTCATTGCTCCCACTGAGCGATATCTCATCTTCTGTCACTTAAACAGTTCACGACCGCAATCCATCGTTCAAAGGAGTACCATTTCCCCTCTAACATCCTCTAAGTCCACGGTCACGATCATGGCTAGCAGGTAACGCTCGGCTCCACTGCGTTTTCGCTCCGATACCCGATCTTGATTCTCTCTCGAGTACTCGTGTCAGGACCCGACCCTCCTCTGTCGGGTCCCTACTCATCTAGCACCATACTGTCCGCATTGGGCCTCACCCTCACGGTTTTGTTTTCGGGAGCTCATGGTTCAACTTCCCTGGGGGTCACCCATCATGGAATTACACCAGCCTCAACTCGCTTAACTTTGGGGTTCCAATCCCCCCCAAAGCCACTTGAGCTCCCAAAGGGCCAAGAGCTAGATAGGTGTGTGCCTACACCTTTAAGGCACACCACCATCCTCTCCCAGACCATTCCCCTCGCAGGAATGTACGATCGTTTACCGTTCCCTCCAAGACACGGGTCTTACAATCCACCCCCCTTAGGGCCCAGCGTCCTCGCTGGCACACTTCCCGATCGGGGTCTGGCTCTGATACCATTCTATCAGGACCCGAGCCTCCTCTGTCATGTCCCGACTCATCTAGCACCATATTGTCCGCTTTTGGCCTCGCCCTCACAATTTTGTTTTCGGGAGCTCATGGTACAACTTCCCAGGGGGTCCCCCATCATGGAATTGCACTAGCCTCAACTCGCTTAACTTTGGGGTTCTAATCCCCCCCAAAGCCACTTGAGCTCCCAAAAGGCCTAGTGCTAGAGGTGTGTGCCTACACCTTTAAGGCACACCACCATCCTCTCCCAAACCATTCCCCTCGCAGGAATGTGGGATTGTTCACCGTTCCCTCTAGGACACGGATCTTACAACTCGTATCGCATCTCACGTCACTCAGCGATCTCTACTGATACCTGGACTCACCTCGAGTCTTAACTATTGTACTACTCGTCCTGTCGATACACAATCGATGTCTTACCCAACCTGGGTGTATAGGATCCTAAATCGAATACTTGTCTCAGCAGAGAAAACACTCTGCACTGAAGGGTTCCCTTGTCACAGAGGAGTGCTTCGCAAAGCAACTGACCCCAGCTCGGAATGTGCGTAAATTTTCCAATTTGATTTCCTGTACCCATGTTCTTTCTGTACACCAGCATGCACGTCTGGCTTAGTGTCAGGCATTCACTCCAACCAATGCGGTCTATTCGAACCACGTCTACCAAGACGCACCATTCCGAATCTCGCTAGTGCGTCTTCATGACCAAGACAGATCGTACACACTCTTCACATATCCAATCTTTGTCTTGTCATCTCACCAACTATGCTAAGGGATCCTTCAACAGTCTTACAACACCGTTCTCCTCTGCTCCTAGCTTAGCATAATCATCAAGGAAAATCACTCCAATGATTACGAGACCTTGGTCTACTCGCCTCAAGGTCGCCACAATCACCTCAGTCATCCCGATCATCCTCACACTACTCAACCTGACTCACCTCAAACACTCACTCGCCACATCTAGTGATGCCAAATACTATCTGCACCGAGTCAATCAAATTTGACCCACATCCTTGGTGTTCAGTTCTTACACCCTCTTTGAACCCTTTAGCTATCATATCACTCCTCGTCATCCCACCTAGGGAAGAATCAAAGAGAATCCAAGATGATGACATCAAAGTTCATCCTATGTCATTCACCGGCACCCAGCACCATCTGCTAAAGAGTAGAAAACGAGAAGTCTCCTTCATCGACTTCGGAATCGAGAGTAGTTGCAACCATATTGGAACCATACCTAACTTTTACAATTACTGAGCTAGTGGAAAAACGAAGTCCTTCTCCAACTAGGAGTATTCTCTGATAATTATTGTAATGCTTAATCCTTTCCTTTCGACTAAGCACTTCCATTGATTCTCTTCGGCTTCTTCCATCACTGTTCACGTTGGCATATTGGTTCGCACATCCCAACCCTTATGGGATCAATATCCAGCACCGAACGATCGTACTGTCCGTCCACAATGAACCAAGGTACCTAGCACCAATCTAGGTATAGGTCATACCACGGAAATCCAGGTATACCCCATACATTGCACCGAGCCACACGAGATCCTCTTTGTCTAACACCATACCTGACCAACCGGTCGCCAAACTCCACAACAGTGCTCACGTCGTCCAATTATGCCATTTTGTCTAATCGCCACTTAGTCATCTCAACATGATTCCCAAGAATCTATACTAGCCGACAAATCCTCCTTGTTATCGTCACCGCATCACCGCCCCACGGAGTGTGAATCAAACCGATCCTAAGCCTTGCTCAAACAGAGCAATCGTCACTTACCTCTGCTCGAGTCGGAGGGCTCTGCCTCCCTCGTACTCCTATGACTCCGAGTATGACTATCTCGACAATCCATGCTAGAAGATGAACGTTCCCCGAACGTCCCCTGATTCTCATCGACCATCAACAAAGCCACCCTCGATGGTGGTACCTACCACGAGCTTGTACCGACCAAACCCACGTACAACACCACCGAGACTCCGAACCTATGCGGTCAACTCACCGCCAGTACCAACCGTTCAACACACAACATCTACCGATCGGTCCACCTCGGAATCTGATCCACAAGTACCACTCTCCTGGTCACTCATCTGATCACTCACCAACTAGGGTTATCACAAACCTGGCTACTCCCTACAGTATGTCCATCTCGAGTGGTCCCTCGCACTTGACTCCGAAGAATCGTCATGCTCCGTTACTGGTATCCATTCACCTAGTAATAAAAATCTAAGGATCTCGCCCTCTCGTAACTCTACGGCTCCTAGTCGCTGGCCTTCACAAGGACTTGGCCATACTCTGTGTCTAACACTGTACAACAACTATACCGTGGCATCCCCTACCAGTCGACATCCCTCTAGAACTCGACACACCGAAACATGGCATCGTACGCAGTGCAATCCCCATTTCGAAATTCCATCGTGGACGACCCTAAGGTCCAACCTCCATTGATTCCACGTTGCTTCATTCCATGTCCGTCATGACTACTCGACGGTCCCGACTCTCAGGTCGTCAAACGGTGTCTACTAGTCCACTAGATCCTATCTCCGGTAACTATGCGGCTCTAAACCGTTGGATTCACACGAATATCGATCCTACTCAGGATCTACTTCCTCGATACACGCGGCATCCTATGCCAATCGAACCATAATCCAACGCACCTCGTACTAAATGTAACCTAACTAGAATTCAATTCCACTTAATCCTCCTACTCTTACCCTAACTATCAGGTTGATGGCGGGCTCTTACCACTGTAGAGACATCACATCTTCGACATGGGCACCACTAAGAGAGCAAAACCCGCTCTGATACCATTTGTCAGGACCCGTCCCAATCCCCTCGGGATTAACGCGGGACTCGCCTAATCCCGTCTGACACGGAGTGTCAGACAAGGGAAAATTCTGACTTTAGTCCACTTGGGGCTTCAAAGAGCGTCAGGATCCGGAGGAGGAGTGTGATGTCTCAATCTCTGCTACAGCCCTCATCTGCGATTAACCTGAAGGGCATTCATAACATTATAAAGCTGTGAGTGGACAAAACAAATAATTTATAAAAAGAATTTCACAAAAGACATTTATTTATAACCTTTACTAAAAAACATACATGCATGCGAAAACCATTTACCAAACCACTAGGGCTTGGCCCAAAATCGTAAATGAAACCACTCATACGGGCCACAGCCCAAATCCATGTGGGAATCAGCCCAAAAACAGTAGATCATATAGTATATATCACATAACCAATCCTGTCACGGTTTCTAAAGCTACGTGCGTGCTACCCGGGGTCTCAAATCCCAATTCTCCGCAAGGTCCACCTAGGTCAATGTTTTAATGACCCTCCCTGGGGGTTATAATCCATAAGCCTTCCTGAGAATAAGGTACCCAACGGGGGCGACTCCACTTAGTTAGTGCTACGTAACTACTCCAAGGTCCACACATGACAATGACCCTCCCCAGAGGAGGAAATCCATAAATAAGGATGGTATATGAAAAATCTATATAAAAAACATTCTTAAAACCTTTCAAAGGATTCATGCCCGGTTCCCATAAACCATCATGAACCCAGAAATCCATTTAGGGTCTCCGACTCGAAATCACAAACGACACTAACTAGACCTCGAGCCCGAACTCATGACTCAACTGGGCATCGAGCCCGATATCTCAGGATCAGTCACGATTCCAATCTTAGTGATGCGTTCAACCATCCGTCCAATACCTCTCTCAATCCTGGTATGTCGCTATGAACATATCAACCAACACGACCACCTCTATATCATGGTGCACACATCACCGATCGATCTCCTGAACCGTCAGTACCTCGAAGTCGAACCTCTAGTGGCTGCTCGAAACGGAACGTGCATCATGACCTCTCTGGAAGGAACACATCGCAGTCCGAAGGCGAGAGTCGTGTCGTCCGTTGCCGTGCACACATCACTCGTCGCAGCCCCGACTTAGACCTGTAAGTCATCAATAGGGCTACATGCCAGATATAAAACCAAATGGGTCTCATTCCCAATTTTATATTTCCAAATCCAAAACCATTTACTTAAATCGAAACCATAAACACGTATAAGCACCGTATAAAACAAAAAATCTCGGAATACTTGAAAATACGTAAACACACACAAATGCACTCATGGCATCACAGAACATGTTCACAAACACATATAAAACATTTATGCATGCATCAAATTAGAAAACAAGGTCCACTCACAGATCGTCCAAAGCCGCGCCTAGATACGCGCGCCATACACCTCTCCCGGGCCAATCCCCGTCATCGGTGTTTCCAAACCTGTCCAAATCACTTTAGAGGGTTACTAACTACTTAAATAACCCCTCATTAAATCTCCGTAATTTTCCGGAATTTTTAACTATTTTTAAAGTCGATCCTAAACCTTCGGACACCCCGAACCATATCGAGTCGATGTCCGATCAACACGAAACCAGTCCCAAAATGTTCGTTATATCGAATAGATGATTTCACATGTTGGAACCATCCCTAAAAAGTGGGCCACGCGCCAACACGCGCCGCCTGAAGTCCCTGCGTGTGGGAGCCACGTGCCGCTGCAGTGCATCCCTGACCTTCGGTAAACCAGCCGATCTGGTCCGATCTCTGCAATATGGTCCAGCCGAACCGGCGGAACCGGTTCGATTCAATATCTGCTGCATTTTTCGTCCTTTTTCAACCATTCCAACTCCTATGGTTTCCTCTCTTCATTTCCAACCAAACCATGTCCTTAAATCCAAGAAACCAAGCCTAAAACCTATTGGTTCTGAAAACCATTTCGAACCTGAACTTCCATTCGTTGTTCAGGGAATTACTAGGGGTCCAACCTTCATCCTAAGGGTTCCAATAGTTCCTGGGATCCCTAAAAACGTACTAGGAGGGTCGATTTGGTTCAACTTGGCCGGAAAACAAATTTGGTGGCCAGCCACCGAAAATTTCCCAGCCGCCGTTCCAGGCTTGCTCAGCTGTCCTCAGCCTCCAAAACTTTCTCCTAAACCTCCTATGACAGAACCCGCCCCGATCCCACAGGGGACCACATGGGGACGTGCCCTGCTCCCGTCTGACACCCAAAATACATACCAATTTTAACCTCAAACAATCAAATGCATAAACAACCAAATTAAAGTTATACATCAAATCCGATTTAACAGATGTCAGACAAGGGATGAAATCCAAAATTACAAGTTGCGAGCACGACTCTAAAATAAACCTACGGGTAAACCACCTAACAGGGGTTCAGGTACGCAGAAGTAGATCTATGCCTCAACCTCAGGTTCCTCCTCTACCTCAGTAGCACGACCTGGAGGGGTTACCAAAACAATAAGGGTGAGTGGGCCGAAACTCAAGTTTATAAAATTGTTTAGTAAGTAAAAGATATAATTTACCCCTCCGTTTTCCAAACATGCATGCATCAGCATTTAAAACCATAAATCATATAATATGGACCATAAGGCATGTAATAAAATCATAAGATAAATTTTAGCTACTGCACTATACGTTCCGATCTTGACATCCCTGATGCCTGACGTCCCTGACGTCCAATAAGGTCACAGTCTCAAGGCTACGCGTGCCACTCGGGTCTCAATTCCGAGTCCAATCCCTGAACCCCGTACGGGTACGGCATCTCAAATGCCTAGCGTCCTAGACGCTCGACGTGCCTGACGTCCAATAAACAATCCTGCTCTTGAGTCATTTTACGGTCCGGTTCCTCCGTAGAATGACCCCTCGGAGGCAATGCATTATGACCACTCCGGGGTACCACATCCGGAGGAGACAGTATCATAAGAATGGATCTATACAGTGCAGTACCAAATACATTTTATTGATATCCACATGCAAAACATATATATATACATAGATGAAATCCAAACCAATCTTTAAGTTTCATCAGACGGGTCTCAAGCCCAAATACCGTGAAACGTACCATAACCATAATATAGATATCATCAAAACCGTTTCTTGATTCCAGCATGTGAATATGTAAGTAAATCAGAAAATATTTAAGCATGCAAGGGTTTAATGAAATCGGGCCCACTCACAGTACAATCCTGCTGAAAATCGAACGTATACCCTCGACCTGGTACAATTGTACAATCCATGTCATGTCCAAAGTATACGTAAAGGTCAATATAAACCCCTAACATTCAACCATGAAACCCTAGACTGAAACCGGCCCGAAAAAGCCGCCCGAACGCGCTTCCCGAGGCAATAGACCTCATTTTGACCAACTTAATGATCTCCGATCGACCCGAAACCACCGCCATTGGATCTGGATCGTCGAAACCTAAAGAATGGTGGTGGTCCCACCAAAAGTACTGTTCACACGCGCCCACACGCGCCGGTCAACGTCCTGGTCAACGCAGTGACGTCAACGATGACGTCATCTGACAGCTGTCAGGTCTGACATGTCAGACCCTGACAGGTGCCATGTGTCAACACACGATTGGTCCACCTCACTGATATATCAGGCCACGTGTCAGATCTGACATATGCCACGTGTCAGCACAACACTGGTCCATGTCACTGACATGTCAGTGCTGACTGCTGACACGTGGCACATGTCAGATCTGACACGTGGCCTGACAGATCAGTGAGGTGGACCAATCGTGTGTTGACACGTGGCACCTATCAGAGTCTGACATGTCAGACCTGACAGCTGTCAGATGACGTCAGCATGAATGTTTACTGACATGTGACACGTGTTGTCCGAAGAATGGTCCACGTCACCTGACAAGTCTGACAGGGTGCCACATCATCACCCCTGTCCTCCTAACGAGTCGACCCGTTCTCTGCAACTGGGTCGATCAGACCCGCGATCTGACCCGGTCACCATTCCTCCATTTCTCAACCATTTTAACTCAGGTTTGTTCCTAACTGTTCGTCTCAATCCCAGAAAGGGTTCTACCTAATTAAAATCACCAAACAGAGACTGGATCGAAGGCTTACCTCGATGAACAGAATCTGGGTTCCTGTCGTCGTTTATCCTCTGTTCAGGTCACCTCAGATCCCGAAACCAAGCCCTAGAGGTTCCTAACAGTCCAGAGAGTCGATTAGGGTCAAAAGGAATCGAAAATATACGTTGGAAATCAAGCTTTCATTTCTGAGTTTTTAAAAATAGTTTCGGGTTCAAGGCTGCCTACCTCGCCGCCGTCTGCCGCCGTTCACCGCCGTCTCTCAGCCTCTCCAGTGAGTCTCTCACACACAGTCACATAGAATGGGTGCAATGCGGGTGTGTTGATTGTATGGACAGTGTGTGCGTGTGTGTGTCGGGTTACGAAAATATATAGAATGGAGGGAATCTGCTAACACAAAATGGATGGTCGAGATTCAATCTAAGAAACAGATTAAGGGTTGAGATGTAATCTGGAAGTTTTGAGATGAATGGCTGAGATCAAAAGGTGGGTTTAATCCTATTTAATCACATAGTGGAGTTTGATCCAATCTAGCCAATGGGTGAGTGACACTTGTCACTCATCCAGGTGTCCTCCAATCAGAAAATCAGAATAAAATATTCGACATGAAAACCGAGACGTGAACCTCCCGATTTCACGTTTCTGACCATAACTTCCCCGTACGAAGTTCGATTTCGGCGTGCCGCCTGTCTACGGACTCAGGGCAACGAGACCTACCTAACGGTCCTTGAGTCGTGTGAAAATTAGGTGTCAGACAAAAAGTCAACATTTTCGCCCCTAATGTCCAAATTACGGTAATGCCCCTGAACTTCCGATAGTCATAACTTTTTCCCTGATCGTCCGAATTGGACGTGCCACCTGTCTATGGACTCGTGTCGTCCCGAACTACGTCACGATCATTGGTCAAAGTCCATTTGACCCATCAATCAAAAAGTCAACAATTTGGGCAATACTATTCACAAGGGTAAAAATGTCAATTCATGCAATAATTTACAATATTGAAATCCTCGAATTTTCCGGGGTGCTACATCCTAAACCTATCCTAATCAACAGATACCCTCCCCAATGTCCAAAACCCAAATTTGAAAAATTGAAACAATACAGGGGTTCGGGTTTTTACCTTTTCCGTGGGCCAACGTCGTCGTCCACGACGGTCCTGTCCTCACCCAGCCACCAGTACGTCCTCAGCCTCCCTCTCTTGGCCTCAACTGAATGAAATGGGGAAGGGTTTTGATTTGGGTTCATCGGGGTGGTTGTTCTAAGGGGTTCGGGTTTGGTTTGGACGAACACAGAAAAAGAGGGGTGCATGTGTCTGTGTAATGGGAGCAATGGATGGGTGACACTTGTCACTCATCCATTGGACCACTTCAAAAGATCTGGGCCCACTTGAGGACAAAAGTCCACTTTTGCCTCGTAAAATGTACCATCGTGAATAGTACCTTGAAACTTTCGTGAACCGTAACTTTTCCGTCGAACGTCCAATTTCGACATGCCGCTTGTCTACAGACTCGTATCGACTCGATCTACGTCAGGATCATCAGCCATCGGACCTCTCGAGTCAAAAGTTAACTTTTTACCCTCGTTCAGGGGCAAAATCGTAATTTCGACCTGAAAGTTCATTAATCCTCGGCTAATCCCCAATTAGCCTCGCTAATCCGTAATTAGCCTTAATTAACCCTTAAGATCAGGGATGGGTCGTTACATGCTTTAGCAGCTCTTATCGGCGAGCAGGATTGCGACTGAAAGCAAGCTTCATTCGAAGTACCTACTCAGATTTATACTCTGATCGATAAGTAAGAACATTGCGACCCATAGGAAGCATCATCCTAGGTGTTCTCGCATCTCCGATCGGTAAGTAGGAACATTTTGACCGATTAGAAGCTTCATTCAAATTACCCTCTTAGATTTATGTTCCGATCGATTGGAAATATCATTCGAGGTGCTCTCGTAGCTCCGATCGAAAAGTAGGAAAATTTCTACGATTAGAAGCTTTACTGAAGGTAATTTCTCATCCTTAGTCGACATGCAAGAATATCACAATCGAGTCATAGTTGGTGACTGGTGCAATACCATTTGACAAAGGTACACTCCCTCACTCAAGGACATGAAGGACTAGTGGGTACACCCCTTTGGTCGTTTAACATATATCGGCCTAAGTATAAGTTCCCAACTGAGTAAATCCACCTCAGTCAATGACTTAGGAGACTTATGTTGATACCATGTCGACTAACCAAGCCTAGTACGACCAGCCACATCATAGACATGCGATCTGCTACTAGTTAATCAGCATACTTGCCAATCCGTAGGCTCATGCGACTTGGCTCGCAATGCTGGCGTGAGATGATCAGACTCAAAAATCCCAAAACACACGGGTCTGAGTCCTACTCCCATCTGACACACAGGGCCAAAATACCAAAAATTCCCTTGCACATGTGCCAAACCAGGGATACCCGGTCAGACAGTACTACTTACTAACCAACAGTCATATCCTCCCGTTAGAGCGGCAGGAACTCAAACTCTCGGTCATCACGATAGGATTGTGGGTAGAGCTGCTCCAAGAATCGTTCACTGAAAGTGTCCCAAGTCGTAGTGCAAGCATCGTAACTCGTCCTTCTGAGCCCCTACCACCAATGACGTGCAAAGCCACCCAGAAGAAATGTGGTAATCGGTACCCTTTACTCCGAAAGGCACCCCATCATCTTAAAAATCTCCTCCAACTGAGTAATCCACTCATCCGCCACCTTTGGGTCTAGCAACCCCTCTAACTTGGTGGCCTTGAGCCTCTAAGCCTGCTCCACCTCCAAACTCCCAGAGGTCCCTCTACCTTGGAGCACAGCATGTAGGGCCTGACCCAACTGCTCCAGAGTCGTCCTTACAATTGGCTCCCTATCCTGACTATGAGTACTCTCTGAACCCTCAGCATCGCCTCTATGTCCAGACCGTGTATGGTGTAATGACCCGAACTTTCGTAAATATTATTTTATTGCGAAATGACCATTTTGCCTCTAAGGGGGGGAGGGGGGAAACTTGACTTTTGCCCCGGAAAATATTTAGGACTTTGACCCATGGTCGTGACGTAGATCGGGACGTCACGAGTTTGTAGGCAGGCGGCACGTCGAAAACGGACGTAAGACGAAAAGGTTATGGTCACGAGAGTAAAATTGATTAACCGAACGAACTGAGGTTTGAATTAAAATAATAATATAATAATGTAATCTGATTTAAAAACCAAATTAATCTGGTCCCTTGGATGAGTGACACTTGGATGAGTGACAAGTGTCACTCATCCCACACTTCCTTTTCCCTAAATCTAGGATCTTGTCCCTATTGGCTACTTAGTTTATTATTTATTTTCCCTCATAAAATCCTAACCATCCATTCTAAATCCCAGATTGAATCTGGACCCTTGATCCCATCTTCTTCTCTCTTTTAATTGATCATACCCTCACTCGCTCACACCTTTATTTTCTTTCAAGCCGTGAGAACACGGCTCACTTCCTTGAACAAACACACACACCCAGATGACCATCCTCCCTGCTTTGCTCCACCTCCAGACGACGGCCAGCCATCACCACCCACCACCCTCACCAGCCATCACCACCACCGATCTCCACCCTTGTCTGAAAAATCCGTAAAAACCCCCAGACCCAAGAAGGAAAAACCAGCCCGAAGAACCCAGCCGTTCAACCTCAACACCAGAGCTCGAACCAACGTAGGTTTAGGATTACTTGGACGACAAGATGACTGAGAAGTGGACGAGGCAGCTTACGGAGTCGACACGGCGGCGGTAAGCCGAAAAACCCGAGAGGCCCATTTTTCTTCCATGTTTCGAAACGAACTGTTTTTGACATTGTGGTTCATTCTTTACCTTTGGGACATGTCCTAGGCACTTAGACGACCAGGTTGGACTAGTGTTCGTGGCTGGAATCAGGGTGAGTCATCGGGGAAGACGACCAGAGCTTGCAACCAATTTTCCCTTTGAGTTTCAGGTAATGTAGTTTTGAATCCACATAACCGTAGGGTAGGTTGTGACGAGTCCATAGGACCAAGTCTGATCGAAAATGGTGGCCGGAAACGAGATCTGTGATCGGGTCAAGCCGCGGGTTAACAGCGACCCAGTTTTTGAAATTCGGGTTGACCCGGTTACTGTAGTAGCGATGACGACATCATGCTGACATCAGAAGTGACGTCATCATGCTGACATCAGAAGTGACATCATGATGACATCATCATGTCAGAAAAGGTCAGACCAGGGACCAATCAGTGTGTGACACGTGTCCTCTGACACTGTCAGTGCTGACGTCACCATGCACTGTAGCAGTGTTGACCTGCCTTTGACCGGGCTCGTGGGGGCACATGTGAATAGTAATTTTTTTGGGACCAGTACCATTTTTAAGGTTTCGACAATACGAATCCAATGGCAGTGGTTTCGTGTCAATCGGAGATTGTTAGGTTGGTCAAATTAGGGTTTGAAGCATCGGGAAGCGTATTCGGATGGCTTTCCCGAGCCGATTTCAGTCTAGGGTTTCATGGTTGAATAATAGTGACTTGTAGTGACATTTAAGTGTACTTTGGATATGACAGGAATCATACAATAGCACCAAGGAAGGGTTATACGCTCGGATTTGCAGCAGGATTGTACCGTGAGTGGGCCCTTGATTTCATTAAACCCTTGCATGCATAATTGTTTTCCTTTATATATATATATATATATATATATGTGATTCGAGCAAAAGCATCTGATTATCTCGAGTTATGATTATGGCACGAATTATGATGTTTGGGCATGAGACCCGTCTGGTTAGTTTATGCATTGTTTTGAGTCATATATATGTATATGGATTTCGATGACTATCTTTAGTACTGCACTGTATAGATCTACCCTTGTGATACTGTCTCTTTCGGATGTGGGTGCCCCGGAGTGGTCACGGCCCAATGCCTGTGAGGGGTCATTCTACGGAGGGACTGGACTGTAGGGTGACTCAGGAGCAGGATTGCTATGATTGGACGTCTAGGACGTCATGTTAGGACCCGTCCAATCCCCCTGGGATTAACGTGGGACGACCCTGATCCCGTCTGACACGGAGTGTCAGACAAGGGAAAATTCCAACTTTAGCCCTATCGGGCTTCAGAGTACGCCAAGATCCGGAGGAGGTATGTGATATCTCGGTCTCTGCTACATTCCACATCCGCGATCAACCTGAAAGGCAGTCAAAACATTTAAAAGTTGTGAGTGGACAAAAGAATCATTTAATAAAAACATTTTATCGAAAGACATTTGTACCCTTCACTAAAAAGCATGCATGCATTCGAAAACCATTTATCCAAAAGAACCATATGCGGGAACTAAGCCCAAAACCATAACCGAAACCAACCATATGGGCCACTGCCCAAATCCATGTGGGACTCAGCCCAAAACTTGTACACATCACAAATCATACAGCATATACATATAAATCACATAACCCATCCTTACACGGTATCTAAAGCTATGCGCGTGCTACCCGGGGTCTCAAGCCCAAGTCTCTCGGGGTCCACCCAGGTCAATGTCCGTAGATCAATGACCCTCCCTGAGGTTATAATCCAAGCCCTCCTGAGAGTAAGGTACCCAACGGGGGCGACTCCACTCAGTTTGTCCTCCGTGGTTACTCCGGGGTCCACCCAGGCCAACGACCCTCCCCGGAGGAGATAATAGAAGTAAAGGAAGGTATATGAATACATATATATACATAACATAAACATTCATGCCCGGTTCCCTTGAACCGTCATGATCCATAACATCCATAACAAGGGTTCATGCCGGTTCCCATAAACCGTCGTGAACTAGAATGACCTGACAAAGGTTCATGCCGGTTCACCTAAACCGTCATAAACCACAATGATCTTTCCAGAGTTCATGCCGGTTCCCATAAACCGTCATGAACTTGGAAATCCATCTAGGGTCCCTGACCCAAAATCATCAGTGTAAAACAACTGGGTCTCATGCCCGAACATATGACTCAACTGGGCACCGTGCCCGATATCTAAGGGTCAGTCACGACTCCGATCATAGTGATGCGTGCAACCATCCGTCCAGGACCATCCTCAATCCTGGTATGTCACCGTAAACGTATCAACCGACGCGACCACCACAAGATCATGGTGCACTCATCACCAATAGATATCTTGAACCGTCAGCACTTCGAAGTCGAGCCTCCCATGGTTTCTCAACGACGGTACGTGCATCGTGACCTCTTCGGAAGGAACACATCCCAGTCCGGAGGCGAGCGTTGTATCGTCCGTCGCCTTGCACATAGCACCCACCGCGACCACAACTCAGACCCGTAGGTCATCAATAGGGTCATCTACCCCAGACAAAACCAAATGGGTCTCATGCCCAAGTTTATCCTTTTTAAATCCAAAACTATTTCATTTAAACCAACATAGAAATACAAACCCGTATAGGTACCGTATAAGGCCGAAACCTCGAAATACGTGCCAATACGTAACCACACACAAATGCACTCATGGCACCACAAAAAAAGTATTAAAACACATATTAAACGTTTATGCATGCATCAATTTATAAAACAAGGTCCACTCACAGACCGTCCGAGCTGCCGCCTCGATATGCGTGCAATACGGCTCTCTCGGGCCAATCATCGTCACCGGGACTCCCAAACCTATCCAAATCACTTTAGAGGGTTACTAACTACCTTATTAACCTCTCACTAAAGCCCCGTAATTTTATGGAATTTTTAAATATTTTTAAACTCGATCCTAAACCTTTGGACACCCTGAAACCTATCGAAACGATGTCCGATCGACACGAAACCAATCTCATAATGTTCGTTACATCAAATAGATGATTTCACATGTTTGAACCCTCCCCAGAATGTGGGCCACGCGCCCACACTTACCCTAAGAAGTTCCTGCGCGTGGGCCTCACGCGCCAGGACACTATTCAGTCATCTTCAAGCTCAGGCCGGTCCGAACCAGCCGGTTCTCTGCAATCCGGTCCAGCTGGACCGGTGTGACCAGTCCAGCTCCATATCCTCCTATTTTTACGTCCTTTTTCTTCCTTCCTTCCACTAATCTTACTAAATCTATCCTATGAACCTAAATATATGAATCAAAACATCAAAAACCTACAAAAACCCGTCCGTTCTAACTCCCCTCCACGGTTCGACTTTCCGAGTTTTTCTCAAGGGGTTCCTCAGCCCCTAACCACCACCAAAACCACCTTATTACTCCCCTAGCAACCTAAATAACCCATTACAATCACCTAAGACCGTCCATAATATCGCAAATCAAAAATCAAAGGAAATGGGACAAACCGATACCTTGTCGATTTTCCTCCTCCATACCGCCGTCCACGGCGGTTCAGGCCATCCTGCAGCGTCCCTCAGTCCTCAGCCACTCTCTGCCTCATCCTCAGATTGAACCAAGTGAAGGGGGAAAAGATTGGTGTGTGGGTTGTACAGAGATGGAAAATGGTGAGATCGGGTTTAGGTTTGGCTTGGTATGCACGAACAAAGGGATGGGTATGCATGTATGGGAAGCAATGAGAAATGGATGAGTGACACTTGTCACTCCTCCATTGGGCCAAATTAAAATATCTGGGGCCCACTTGAATACAAAAGCTCCTCGTTTCGTAATTCGTGCAATAGTTCCTCGAAACTTCCGTGAACCGTAACTTCTCCGCCACCTGTCTACAGATTCGTATCGACCTGATCTACATAACGATCCTCGGCCCTCGTACATCAGACCTCCCGGGTCAAAATTAAACTATTTTCTCCTTTTCAACTAAATTACCAAAATACCCATGAACTTCCGAACGTCATAACTTCTTCCTCGAACGTCGGAATCGGACGTGCCACCTGTTTATGAACTCGTGACGTCCCAAAATACGTCACAGTCATCGGCCAAAGTCCATTTGATTGCCAGAACAAAAAGTCAACGTTTTGCTCACGACTAGGGGCAAAACGGTCATTTTACATCGTTCGTCCGATTTCGCTCAACTAATCACCGATTAACTTCATTAATCCTAATTAGTCACTAATCTAATCCTGAAATCGGGACGGGTCGTTAGACGTCAGGCATCTGGGATGCCATACCTGGATTGGGTTCGGGATTTGGACTCGGGATTGAGACCCCGGGTGGTACGCGTAGCCTTGGGACTGTGGCCTTATTGGACGTCTGGGACGTCGGATATCTGGGATGTTTAGTGCAGTGACTAATGTTATGATAATGTTACATTATGTTGCTTATGTTTTTATGATATAATATTATGGTTTTTGATACTAATGCATGCATGTTTGGAAAACGGAGGGGTAAAACTATATGTTTTCGATATGATGAACTGTTTTATAAACTTTGAGTTTCGGCCCACTCACCCTTATTGTTTTATTGACCCCTCCAATCTGCATGTTCTCCTACTTTAAGATATCACCTAAGAATTATCGACTCAATTCCATAAGATGTCGCGTGAGGTCTTTCATCTGTGTATTTATGTGTAGGCTAGGGAGTATTTTGTTGTCCATGCAAGGGATAGAATGGACTGCCTGTTGTATATTTTTATAGAACTATTTTATCTTTCAGATCTGGACGTATATATGCTGTAGACACAAAAACAAATCCGAGGGCTCCCTCTTTGTATAAGGTTGTTGACACTGTAGATATCGTACAGAAGACTGGATTGGCATATGCACACACATCTCATTGCCTTGCTTCGGGCGATTTATTGGTTTCATGCCTAGGTGATAAAGATGGAAATGCTGCAGGAAGTGGATTTCTCCTCCTTGACTCTGAGTTCAATGTGAAGGGCAGGTACGACCGTCTGTAGTAAAACACAAGTCATTTTGAAAAAACTTGTCTTTGCTCCGACTGGTCTTGAAAACCCACAGACATGCACATCAATATGTTCTTAAGTTTTAGTTGATATTTTTACAATTTAAACATGTGAAATGTGATTGATCATGCCAAATCGTTATATGAAACCCATTTAAACATCTCAAAGAGATTTAATACCACTGCTTTAGATGTGGTTGCATGGTAGATTGAGGACATCTGCCAAAGCTTTGTATCTTGATTGCATATAAATTTTAGCTATTGTAATGTCTGTCAGGTGGGAGAAACCAGGGCACAGTCCACTTTTTGGGTATGATTTCTGGTACAAGCCACGATACAAGACAATGATAAGCACATCATGGGGCGCCCCTTTAGCTTTTACTAAAGGTTTCAATCCTCAGCATGTCTCTGATGGTCTTTATGGGAGGCATCTTCATGTCGACAGCTGGCCCGAAGGCAAATTGAAACAAACGTTGGATCTAGGAGATACTGGCCTCTTACCCTTGGAGGTTATTTTTTTTAACTTAATTAATAGTACTCATTAATATATACAATTTTTGTATTTTCCTGTAAAGACGTTATACGTGTCTGGATCAATCCTATAGTCAATCTCACCATTTGCAGATAAGGTTCTTGCATGATCCTTCTATAGACAATGGGTTTGTTGGGTGTGCTTTGACAAGTAACATCGTGCGATTCTTCAAGACAGAGGATGGCTCGTGAGCCATGAGGTATTATTAGCATGCAACTCTGCATTTTGCTTCGATCTTATTATTTTTTGTTTTGAAAATGAAGTGCATGGTAGTACATCTTTATTTACTTTTCCAGGTTGCAATATCAGTGAACACGTTGAAGGTGCAGAACTGGATTCTCCCAGAAATGCCTGGGCTTATAACTGATTTCCTAATCTCACTTGATGCTCGTTTTCTATACTTCGTGAACTGGCTTCATGGTGATGTGAGACAATATAACATTGAGGACCTTAAAAGTCCTAAGCTGACAGGCCAATTGTGGGTCGGGGGGTTAATCCAAAAGGGAAGCCCGGTTGTGGCTGAGGCTGAAGATGGTACAACAAAGCAGTTTGATGTTCCACAGATCCAGGTTCATATGATCTTTTTAGTACACTTTTTTGTTTGTTTGTTAGTATTCAAAACTGAAAAAAATGGGTCCATGAGTTTATGTGTGGGATTCAGGGAAAGAAGTTGAGAGGTAGACCGCAGATGATACAGCTGAGTTTGGATGGGAAGCGGCTTTACATAACCAACTCACTTTTTAGTACATGGGATCGCCAATTTTACCCTGATCTTCTGGAGAAAGGGGGTCACATAATACAGCTTGATGTTAATACTGAGAGTGGTGGGCAGGCAATAAACCCAAATTTTTTCGTTGACTTTGGAGCTGAACCTGATGGTCCTTCTCTAGCTCATGAAATGAGATACCCTGGTGGTGACTGCACCTCAGATATCTGGGTTTGAGTCTTCTTCCCAGAGTAGTTGTATTTGTTGTCTTATTTGTTGTCTTATAATCATGTTGTGAAATATGTTTAGAACGTTCTCTCATTAATCAATTGAACTAATCCTTATATAGAAATAAGATTAGGATTCAGTACAATAAATCAGGATCTATTAATTTTTCACTAATGACTAAATTACACTTCGTAATCATACATGAATAGTCATATACTTTGACATATTTATAATATTACCCCTTGAATATTTTATGTAACAGTGTTGCTCGCCTGCAAGCTTACGTGTTGTCTCGTTAAAACTTTGCCAGGTGACAAAAATCATATAGGACAAAATAACTCTAGTCGAAGGAAAAAGAGTGCAATGCGCGTGGATAGTGGTCACATCGCAATCTCTGGAGGTATTTGAAGTCGTCTCTTCTTGATCATTACTAGATAGTACGTCTTTAAAATAAAATGCATTAGAGTTGCTACACCAAAACCTTACCGGGAATACCCAGGGGAAAAGCCTGTGGTCGAAGGGAAAAGATGGACAAATGCATATAAATCGAATCATGACATCTTTAGGATGCATTATTAATAGGATGACCATACCAAAAGTTTGCCTCGTTAAAACTTCGCCAAGTAACAAAATCCAATGAGACAAAATAATCCTGATTGTAGGGCAAAAGAGTACACGATGATCATGTGAATATATTTTAGGATGCTTAGAGAACTCCCAGATACTTATTATGCTTTGGGATACTCCCCATGATATCGAATTCCCCTGAAATTAAAAACTAGGTAAATCAGCGAGTCTACACAAGTCAGTACCATGAACATATTTCTTGAATGTTGTATTGGGTGATGACTTATAGTGCTCTCCTATAATGAAACCGGTTCTCATATGCTTGATGGAGGTAACATTATCGCAGTAGATAATCGTCAATTCATTATTGGTGGAATGTAGTCTACAAGTACTTTGAAGACATAGCAACAAGGGTCTGTTTCTTACACCTCCAGGATAATGTTGTGTTCCCAATGGAAAAGGCATAACCAGTTTGGGAATATGCCTTATGTGGGTCTGATACCACCTGCATTAGTATACCCAATAAGGCAATGGATCAATCCGAGGACCAAGGGGGTTTTATTCATTCCTCGATGCATAGGGATAGAATAAACCCATATTTGACATACCTTTGAGGTATCAGAAAATATATTTTATACCATTCCAATAGCGACGTGTCGGCACAGAGTTAAATGTAGTTAGTAAGTTCACAACGGATGAAATGTCTGGTCTAGGGCATTTGAATCAAGTACAATAATGCGTTTATTGCACTTAGATATGGAACTTCTGATCTCGTTATCTCTTTGTTATTATCTGCTAGATGAAACGGGTCCTTTTAGCATTTAGATTACGGATGATCATGAGTGTGCTTGAAGGTTCCGCTTTATCCTCATTAAAGCGTATCAACATCCTCTGGATGTAGTATCAATGTCCTCTGGATGTAGTATCAATATCTATTGGAAGTAATTCAGTCGATCCACTAAAATCTCATTGAAAGGTACTCAAGCTTCAAGCCGAGATAGAACTTTGTTCTACCAAAATCCTTCATTTCAAATACCAAGTTTAGGTGCTTAATGATTTCTTTGGTTTCTTCTAGAATACCAATAAATAGCAAACATGTAACTTATTTTCTTAATAAACACGCATGAGTATTCTGCATTATTCTATAATCCACGCTAATTAAATACTCAATTAGATAGTTATACCACATCCATCTGGATTATCTCTGACATGACTCTTCTCGATTATTGAGAAAAAATCCTACTCCCGTCTGATAGTTAATATCATAAGTGAAAATAACTTCAAAGTACCACACAATATCGATAAAAGTTCACCAACAATCAGACAAGGGATAATTCTCACAATAATCAGAAGGTCGGTTATGTTCTCTTGATCTACTTCTGGCTCCACTGGCGGTCTGGCTCCCCGCAATTATCGTTTGGGTCCAAGTAGCAGAGGGACCAGATCGAGGGGTGTCCAGAGCTTTGGGTCGAGGTCTCAAATGCCTTAGTTCGGGAAATCTCTAAGAATATGCCCAGGCTCTCTGTAAGTAAAACATCAAATCACGTACAGCATTGTGGGTCTGCCTTCTTGTTTTCCCGATAACTGCAAGAAGCCAGACAAAGCTCCGAGCACCCCTTGATCCGGTCCCTCTGCTACCTGGACCTGAATGATAATTGCCAAAGGATCCAAAATTCATGCTACCTCTCTTTGGGGCTCTTTGACCAAAATTACTAGTAAACAGGCGCTCACGCCTCTGATCTGCATCTTATCGTCGTGCTAACAAACTGGAATCCACTCGAAAAGTAGCATCAGATAACTCTCTCAATGAGGCAAAAAAACCTACTGTTACGGTAGCACGGACCTCATCTTGTAAACCCATCTCAAACCGACAATACTTGTCTGCCCAGTTGCCGCATTTGCTGGAGCAAATTGGGACAGACTCAGAAACTTCTATTCATATTCGGCCACCGTCAGGTTCCCTTGCTACAATCGTAAACTACACCTCTCTAGAATCTTGAAAAGATTGGGGTTTCTTATGTCACATCTAGGGTATCCTAGCCCATCATCTGCAGCCTCCGCCACCACTAGTAAACATAATCACTCAATTGAAAGTAGCTATCAACACCTTGTCCTTTGGCGGGCACCGCATGACACAACCCATCCCATCCCCCCGGAATTAACGCGGAATGTGCCATGCTCTCGTCTAACCCACGTGTAACACGATGGGCCGGACCATCCAATCCACATGGAACACGAAGGCCAGACAAGGGATAACCCACACCTTAGCCCACTTGGGCTTCTAGAGTGCGCCAAGATCAGTGGCAGAGTGTGATGTCTCGGTCTCTACTATAGCCCGCATCCGTGATCAACCTGAAGGGCATTAAAAACCATAAAAGGTGCGAGTGGACGAAAATAAATAATTTAATCAAACTTATTTCATAAAAGAAGACAGTTATACCCTTCACTTAAAAACCATGCATACATACGAAAACCAGTTAATTCAAATATAATAAAACTGTTTATAAAACCAAAGCCATTTCTTTCCTCAAATAATTTGGGCCTTAGCCCAAAACCAGAAAATCACCCAAGTGGGAACTCGGCCCAAAATCGTAAATCCAATACATATGGGTCACTGCCCAAATCTCTTTTTTATATACAGAAACACCATTTCATAAATCCAATAAATCTATAATCCAAATACCAATCCTTGGCATCCCAGATGCCTAGCGTCCCACACGCTTGACGTCCGAGACGTCATATCACGGTCTAAGGCTACGTGTGCTGCCCGGGGTCTCTATGGGTCTATCTATGACATCCCAGATGTTTGACGTCCCAGACGTCTAGTAATTTTGCTCCCGAGTCACTATACGGCTCGGTCGCTCCATGCAATGACCCCTTGCAGGCAATGCGCCGTGACTTCCCTAGTGTCCCAGGCAATCCATATATCCTCATATCAGGATGGTTTATGGAAAATATTTTATAAAATCCTTTCAAAATATTTCAAAGGGGCCATACCCGGAATTTCCATAAAACCATCATAAATTCATAATGGGTCTCATGCCCGAAGTATACTTTTTATAAAAAATTTCCATAAATCCATTTCGTACACCAAAAATGGGACTCATGCCCAATATCGTATCAACTGGGCCTCTAGCCCGATAATGTGAGCCAAATGGGTGTCATCCCGACAATTCATTAAATCAAATGAACTCCAAGTCCGATAGTTTCCAAATCAAATGGGTCTCATGCCCAATTACATATTTCTAAATCCAAAACCATTCCATTAAATCCACAGTTGAAAACACAAGCACATGTAAATCCAACATAAAACTATATGCCTCAAAATACATGAAAATACGCAAATACCAAATACCACAAACATACGTACTCAAAGCATTCAAACATAGATATAAAAGTCAACGTGTCCCGAACAAATTTCCCGAGGTGAAAAACCTCGATTTGACAAACCTAACGATCGTCGATCAACTCGAAACCATCACTATTGGATCCGAATCGTCAAAACCCTTCAATTGACACTAGTACCACCTCGAAATTTATGCCAAGCGCTCCCACGCGCTTGGTTAACGCAGAAGTTAACGCTGATGACGTCATCAAAGTCAACGCTAACGCCAGCAGTCAACGGTCAATGCTGACGTCTGCATGACGTCATCCCTGACTCTTGTCAGTCTAACACATGTCTGACATGACAGGGTGCCACGTGTTAGTCATTGGTTGGTCCATGTGTCTGACATATCAATGACATGTTGTAACGATCCGTCCCAAATTTTTGGGATTAATTAAGATCAAATTGAGGATTAGCGAGAATAATTGGGAATTTGTCGAGGATTATTGTACGTTCAGGGCGAAATTACGATTTTACCCCTAGACGAGGGTAAAAATTTGACTTTGACCCAGGAGGTCCAATGCAAGAGAACCGAGGACCATTACGTAGATTGAGTCGATACGAGTTAGTAGACAGGCGGCAAGTCAAAATCGGACATTCGACGAGAAAGTTACGGGTCACGGAAGTTTCGAGGCACTATCGCACATTCTACGTGACGGGTGGACTTTTGTCTTGAGTGCGCCCTAGATATTTTTTCCAGGTCCATTGGATGAGTGACAAGTCTCACTCATCCATTTCCTATCAACACACATACATGCACCCACCCCTTCATCCTCATCTGTTTCATTCGATCAAACCAAACCCAAAGACCCCAAAACCCATGCAACCCAAAACACCTCCACCCCACCTTATACCCTCTTGTGATGACTGTGTAACGACCCGAACTATCGTAATTATTATTTTATTGTAAAATGACTGTTTTGCCCCTGAGGGAGGGGGGGAAGTTGACTTTATCTCGGGAAGTATTTAGGGCTTTTACCCATTACCGTGACGTAGTTTAGGACGTCACGAGTTCATAGGCAGGTGGCGTTCGATTCCGACGTTCGAGGAAGAAGTTGTGACGTTCGGAAGTTGAGGGGTATTTTGGTAATTTGGCCATTTGGGGGCCAAATGTTGACTGTTGACCCGGGAAGTCCAACGGATGAGGGCCAATGACCGTTACGTAGGTCTCGTCGATACGAATCCGTAGACAGGGGGCACGCCAAAATCGGACTTACGACGAAAAAGTTATGGTCAAGAACGTAACCGAACTAACCGAGACTCGGAACTTAAAATAATATTAAAATAATGAAATCTGGTTACTTTATTCAAAATCAATCTGGACCCTTGATGAGTGACACATGTCACTCATCTACCTCATCCACATCATCCCCAAAAACCAGGATCTGTGTTTGCCATTCCATTAATTAATTAATTTAACTTCCTTAAATCCTCACCCTTCATCCTTAAATCAGATTGAATCTCAGCCCTTCATTCCATTTTCTCCTTCTGTTCTTAAACCATCAGAGAATCATATTTTCATTTTCATTTCTCTCTAAACCGTGCATCCTCTCACTCTCTGCACAAACACACCAGCGATCACACCACCTCTCAGCCTCAACCCACACACTAGACTACCTCTCAGCCACCTCCAGACGGCCATCACCACCACCACGGCCACCCTGTACGGCCGGGAAACCCACAAACCCGAGAAGGAACCCGTGCAGCCCAAAGTAACCAAACCGTCCAAACCTTCACCCCTGCACTCGAACTAACTTAGGGATGGGTCAACTGGAACCATAGGACGACTCAGGACTGGACTGGGCAGCCCACGGCGGCGACACGACGGCGGTAAGCCCATAAACCCGAGAGACACCGATTTCCTTCCCTGTTTTGAAACGTCCGTTTTTGACGTTGGAAATGTTTGTTTGCTTTTGAGACATTACCTAGGGGACTAGACGAGCATTTTGGACGAGAGTTTGTGGCTGGAAGCTTGACGGCTCTCCGAAGAAGACGAACCAGAGCCGGCAGCCAGGTTCCCGTCGATTTTCAGGTGGTTTCTCGAACTTAAAAACCTGTTTTAATCCCACAGAACCATAGAACATGATTAGACGAGTTCATAGAAACAAATCCCATCGTTTTTGGTGGTCGGGTTGATGAGAACTGATCGGGTTGAACCGTGGGTCTGCGGTGACCCGGTTCTCAGACCCGGTACTGTAGCTGATGACGTCATCATGCTGACGTTAGCAGTGACGTCATGATGACGTCATCATGTCAGAAAACTGTCAGACCAGGGACCAATGGGCTGTTGACACGTGTCCTCTGACACTGTCAGTGATGACGTCATGCTGACGTCAGCAGTGACGTCATACTGACGTCAGCATCACTGTAGCACTATTGACCAGGGGGTTGACCGGCGCGTGGGGGGCGCGTATGAACAATATTTTGTGTGGGAGCAGTACCATTTTCAAGGTTTCGACGATACGGATCCAATGGCGGTGGTTTCGTGTCGATCGGAGATCGTTAAGTTGGTCAAATTAGGGTTCGACGCCTTGGGAAGCGTGTTCAGACGGCTTTCCCGGGCCGGTTTCAGTCTAGGGTTTCTTAGTTGTTTAGTAGGGACTTAAAGTGACCTTTACGTATGCTTTGGACATGACATGAATTGTACTGTAACCCTTGGACGGGGCTATACGCTCGGGATTGCAGCGGGATTGTACTGTGAGTGGGCCTTTGATTTCACTAAACTTCGGCATGCATAACTGTTTTACTTTCTACTATATCTATATGTGATTCAAGTAAAAGTATCTGTTTATCTTGAGTATGATTTATGGCACGTATTACGATGTTTGGGCATGAGACCCGTCTGGTTGTTTATGAATGGTTTGGAGTCATGTATATGTATAATGGATCTCGATATTATCTGTGGTACTGCACTGTATAGATCTACCCTAGGATTCTATCTCCTCCGGATGTAGGTACACCGGAGTGGTCACGGCGCATTGCCTGTGAGGAGTCATTCTACGGAGGGACCGGACCGTAGAGTGACTCAGGAGCAGGATTGCTACTATTGGACGACTGGGACGTCAGGCATCTAGAATGCCATGCTCGGACTGGGTTCGGGATTTGGACTCGGGACTGAGACCCCGGGTGGCACGCGTAGCCATGGGACTGTGACCTTATCGGGCGTCTGGGACGTCAGGCATCTGGGATGTTAGGGTTGGGATGTATAGTGCAGTGACTAAGATTATATTATGTTGATTTTATTCTGCTTATGATTATATGGTTTTGTGGTTTATGATACTAATGCATGTCTTTTCGGAAAACGGAGGGGAAAAACTATATGTTTTCGAAATGGTAAACTATTTTGTAAACCTTGAGTTTCGGCCCACTCACCTTTGTTGTTTTACTACCCCTCCAGGTAGTGCTTTTGAGGAGGAGGATCTTGAGGAGGAGGAGGAGGAGGATCCCGAGGAGGAAGAGGCATAGGTTTACGTTGCGTACCTGAACCCTACTGCTGGGTAGGTTGGCACGTAGTGTGTCTAGAGTCGTGCTCAATAAACTGTATTCGGGAACTATCCCTTGTCTGACACTATTTTGTATTCGGATATTTGTGTGGTGTGCTATGTATGACTTAACTTTGGATTTTCTTTATGCATTTTATCTTCAATAAGGGTATATTTGGTATTTTAATGTCGGGTGTCAGACGGGAGCAGGGCACGTCCCGGGTGGTCCCAAGGGGATCGGGGCAGGTCCTGTCAACTTGGTATCAAAGCCAGGTTGTGGTCAACATGCTAGACTAGTGGTCAGTACTTAGTTTAAAAGATGTCAGTATCTAATCTATGCCTCTTAACAGCGGGTTATGCCTCCAAGGAGAATTCCTCAAACACGAACTGACGAGGAAATCGCGAGAGAGATGGAATGTGCTAGCATTGAGCGAGCTCAAAGGTTGGGAGCCACACCTTTCAGCGGGGGATCAAACCCCGAGGATGCCCATGAGTGGATTGCGAAATGGGAAAGAATCTTCACCGTGATGCACTGCCCACCCGGCGAGCGGGTGGCACTGGCGGCCTTCTTACTGGAAGGCGGAGCTTATCAATGGTGGCATGGTCTTGAGATGTCAGGGTGGACTGTTCACACCACCACATGGGAGGTCTTTCGTGCCCGATTCTTAGATCAGTATTACCCGCGTTCATTTCGCATGGCACGAGAGGCAGAGTTCCTGCGGCTGGAACAGGGAGAAATGTCAGTGGCAGATTACGAGCAGACTTTCGAGAAGCTTTCCCGTTTTGCCGCAGCTTTTGTGAGTAGTGAGGGGGAAAAATGTCAAAGATTTGAGTTTTGACTCCGAGGAGAGTTACGGGAAAGTGTGACGGCTACTAGTTACGCGACTCTGAGGGACATGGTCGACGCTGCAGTTCGTGTCGAGGCCAGTCTGGCGGCTCACCAGGCGCGACAATCATCAGGCGAGGGGTAGCGCCGGGATCGTCCACATCCTGGACCAACCGGCCCAAAGATCTCTAAGGGGGGAAATTACCGAGGAGCACCCTCATCTTTACGTGGTCGTGGCTGGTCAGGTCGACATGGGAACTCTCAGAGGGGCGGATCGAGATTCAGTTCTGGACAGCATCAGGCTTGGAGTGGTGCATCAGGAGGGTCTTGGGATGGACCGAGGACAGTTAATTGCTTTGCTTGTGGAGGAGCGGGCCACTATGCCCGAGATTGCCCTTTACTGTCAAGGAACAACGAGACTAAAGGTGTTAGTGTGACACAGAGTTCGGCTTCCCACCCTGCCAGAGGCCAAGGACAGAGTGCTGAGCGTGGCGCGCGTGGGCACGGACAGACTGCGGGACCCCGAGCTCGTGTTTTTGCAGTGACTCAGCAGCAGGTGAGGTCAGCCCCTGGTGTGGTTACAAGTACTCTTCATATCTCAAATATTTTTGTACGGGTGTTAATGGATGCTGGGGCTACTCATTCTTTTATTTCAAAAAGTTGTGCGGGTATGTTAGATCGCGAGGTGTCAGCCTTGGATAGTGAAATGGGTGTTGGTACACCAATGGGCGTTGTGTACATAGTGAATCAGGAGATCCGGAGATGCCCAGTAAGGGTGGAGGATGTAGATCTGCTAGCTGATCTAATCCTTATGGATATCTATGACTTTGATGTTATCTTGGGAATGGATTGGTTGACTGAGCACGGTTCGCTCATCGACTGTTGTAGTAGGCGGGTGATTTTGCGGAGTCCGAGCTTGCCGGAGGTTACTTTTCAGGGAGAGCGCGACGGTTCGCTACCTGAAGTAATTTCTTCACTTGCCGCTACGAAGCTTCTACAGAAAGGATGCCAGGGTTATCTGGCGCATGTTGTGACGACGAAGAGTGATACTTCGGGTGCCGATGATATACCTGTGGTGCGATAATTTCCGGATGTGTTCCCGGAAGATTTGCCTGGTTTACCACCACATCTGGAGATTGAGTTCACGATTGAACTACTTCCCGGCACACGACCTATATCGCAGGCACCATATCGAATGGCACCAGCAGAGTTACGGGAACTGAAGATCCAATTGCAGGAGTTGGTGGACTTGGGATTCATCCGACCGAGTACATCACCGTGGGGAGCACCGGTATTATTTGTGAAGAAGAAGGAGGGAGCCTCCGTTTGTGTGTGGATTATCGACAGCTCAACAAGGTCACGGTAAGGAACCAGTACCCCTTACCCAGGATTGACGATCTCTTTGATCAACTGCGGGGAGCACAGTACTTCTCGAAGATTGATTTGCGATCTGGTTATCATCAGTTGAAGATTGCTGAAGGAGATGTCCCGAAGACAGCGTTTCGGACCAGATACGAGCATTATGAATTCCTTGTGATGCCTTTCGGCTTGACGAATGCTCCAGCAGCATTCATGGATCTGATGAATAGGGTCTTCCGATCTTATTTGGATAAGTTCGTGATCGTGTTCATTGATGACATCCTTGTGTACTCGAGGAGTGCTCAGGCTCATGAGAAACACTTACGATCGGTGTTAGGGAAGCTGAGGCAGAACCAGTTATACGCCAAGCTGAGTAAGTGTCAGTTTTGGTTAACCAGCATTGGTTTTCTGGGACATGTAGTGTCAGCAGACGGGATTAGTGTGGATCCCCAGAAGACCGAAGTGGTGACAAATTGGGCTAGACCGACAACCGTGACAGAGGTACGGAGTTTCGTTGGTTTGGCAGGATACTACCGGAGATTTGTTTCTAGTATCGCTGCACCGTTGACTCGTTTAACCAGGAAGGGAGTAATGTTTGTTTGGGATGAACGGTGTGAGCAGAGTTATCAGGAATTAAAACGTCGGTTAACTACCGCACCTGTTCTTGCCTTGCCGGATAACAGTGGAGAGTTCGAAGTCTACAGTGACGCATCATTGCAAGGGTTGGGTTGCGTGCTGATGCAGAATGGCAGAGTTATCGCTTATGCATCGAGACAGCTAAAGACACATGAACTGAACTACCCTACGCATGATCTGGAGTTGGCAGCGGTGGTTCACGCTTTAAAAATCTGGCGACATTATCTGTACGGGGTGACTTGCAGGATCTTCACCGATCATCAGAGTTTAAAGCATTTGTTCACTCAGAAGGAGCTGAACGTGAGGCAGCGATGGTGGCTAGAACTAATCAAGGACTATGATTGTACGATTGAATATCATCCAGGGAAGGCGAACGTTGTGGCAGACGCACTCAGCAGGAAGTCAGCAGGATCGATTGCACACTTGAGGCTGGTGTACCTTCCTTTGCTTGTGGAACTCCGAAGAGCTGGAGTTATGCTGGGGATGGATGAGCAGGGAGCTTTGTTGGCCAGTTTTCATGTACGACCTGTGCTAGTCGATCGGATTATCGAGGCACAATTGGAGGATCTGACACTTTGTATCTACAGGATCGAGGTCGAAGCGGACGAGAGGCAGGACTTTACTATCCGACCAGATGGAGCTCTGGTGAAACTGGGCCGTTTGTGTGTTCCTGCAGTGGCAGAGTTACGGGCAGAAATTCTCGAGGAAGCCCACAGTTCGGCTTATGCCATGCATCCGGGAGGTACAAAGATGAACCGTACCCTCCGGGACCACTATTGGTGGGCAGGAATGAAGAAGGATATTGCAGTGTTTGTGTCAGGACCCACCCCGGTTCCACCCCGAAATCCGAGGTAAATCCCGCTCCCGTCTGACTCCCCGACACAAATACTCAAGTAAAACTCACCCAAACCCTATCAGACGCAGGAGTAATTAAACAAAATATCCCGAAGTTATCGTTTACAGAACGTAGTACGAAACACAAGGAAAAATAAAAACTGATAAAGTACACGCATACGGAAAACTCTAAACTATTCTGGAATCCCTCACGTCCCTTCTATGCCTCGGACTCTGCCTCGACGTCAAGACCCCGCGCTCGCTCCACAACCTGGAGGGCAAATTAAAACAGAAGATGTGAGTGGACCAAACAGTACAAGAGTTCAAAACCATTTTACACGAAAATCGAGTTTAACCCTCCGTTTTGAAAACCACATGCATAACCAATAATTATGAACACAATTATAAATTAATTTACCATAAACCGCATCATAAGAAACAGAAACACTATAACTCAGTTAGAAAAACCACAACATGTGAATCATAAAACTATATCAAAAATCATAACATCACATCATCATTTTCCCGATCAAACCTGCTGGACCTATCCGAGTCTTTAAACTCCCGAGTCTTTAAACTCAATCCAGGCCTTAATCATATCCGAGTCTTTAAACTCAAGGCCTACAGGGGAAAATCAATATATCCGAGTCTTTAAACTCCCGAGTCTTTAAACTCAATCCGGGTCTTTAAACCCAATCCGGTCGGTCCCCCGTCACATATATCCGGGTTTTTAAACCCAATATTCAGATCCAGCAAATCCAATCCCAAAACCATTTGAAAACCATTTACCAATCCACATCCAAACCCGAATTCGAAATCACTGGTCCGATACCCTTCCGGCATCCAGAACCGTCATTCCGAACCCAAATCCGGAATCCACTTTCCTGCTCATTTAATTCCCAAATCATGTTTCAAAATCCTTTTGTAAGAAATCAAACTAGTTATCCTTTAAAATCCCAAAACCCTGGCATTTTACTCAGAAATCGATATCTCTCGTAAAACGTGTCAAATACCGTATTTCTCGAAAAATGTGCAATAATGTAAAACCAACCAAAACATATTCAATAATGACTAAATCCACAAAACAACGATAGAAAACAGTTATGCATGCTCAAGTTTAAAGAAGGGGTCCACTCACAGTACCAAGCCCTTAATCGTGTCCCGAACGTCCAACACGTTCCTCGGCTTCCTCGGCTTTCTCGGGAAATCCCGATCCTGTTCAAAATCACCAAATTACGTCACTAACACGTCTACAAACACTCACCTAAATTCCCTCAAAAATCCCCGAACCGAAAACCTAGAACCCGGGACCCTAAACATTCACCCTCGCGGAACTACATTCAAACGACTTCTGATTGACTCGAAACCAACTCCATTGAACTCACCATAACTTCTAGACCAAAATCCATGTTGATCGTTTTCCCCATCGCCGCCGCACGCGCCCCCACGCGCCGCCCAAAGTGGCTGCGCGTGGCCTTCACGCGCCAGCTACAGTGTATCAGCTACCTCGAGCCAACCCGGTTCGCCACAGTCACCTGCAACTCAGACCGGCGTGAGCGGTTCACTGCCGTGCCTGTCCTATTTCCTTCCCTTTCTTCACCAATCTCATCGTCCAGTTCCAAGCTATCCATTCCCCAACTCCTCAGACCTCGACACCGTCCCTAGCCCGTCGACTAAAGCTCGAACCAAACAACCCAAAAACCCCTGTTTTCCTTCCCGGCCACCCACAACTTCCCCCTTCACGGTGGCTACACCAACCTCTTCCTAGGACTCTACCAAACCTCAACCAACCCTCCTGGACTGTCGACTCAGCCCTAAGCTCGACGACTCGCCGTTTGAAACCCACGGCCAAAACAGAGCACCAGAGTGCTCATCTTTGCCTGAGCCCCGCCGTGTACGGCCTCGTCATGGCGACCATCCTAGTCGACACATAGGACCCTCCTGAACATAACCCTGACCTTCAAATCTCTCGACTCTCAGCCAAACCTCGCGACTTTCCAAATGAAATTTCACGGGAAAACAGAGCAAGGAAACTTACCCTTCGATTGCAGCTCCGCCGTGCGCACCGCCGCCTACCACGGTGCTCGTTGGACTCCTTGGAACCTCCTCGGCCTCCCCTCGCCTGGGTTTGCCTCACCTCACGACGTAGCCACCACCTCGAACTCTCAGGCTCCCTGTTTCCCCCTAACCTTCTCCGCACCTCCGCCGTACCGCCGTGCACGATTGCACCACCAAAACCCGATCAGCAACTCACTCCTACCTCCCTGTCACTCTCACAACTCAATCTTCACTCACCCTTGCACCCAGATCGATCAATTGATCTCAATCTCTCACCCTCTGTTCTCTGTTCTTTGAACACACACCAACACGAACAACACGGATGCACCCAATTAATTAGGACCGTAAACACACAGGATTGCACCAGAAGCCTCTACACACATGCCACATGTCACAATCCAATCCACACTCTCCCACATCGCCCAACCTTAGCCGTCCATTTCCTTCTTTCTGCACAAATCCCAATGTGCAGAAAGACCAAAATACCCTCCAGTTTACACATTTTTACGGTTTTACCAAAACTTCCTAGACCCATAACTCTCACCTCGTAAGTCCGATGAGTACGTGCCGCCTATCATCGAACTCAGGACGTCAAAAGCTACCTAACCATCCTAGGTCAACCTACCAAAATTCAATTATTCAAAAAGTCAACTATTTTGCCCAAATTACGGTTATGCCCTCGACCTTCCGAACATCACAATTTCCTCCTCGGATGTCGGAATCAGGCGTGCCACCTGCCTATGGATTCGTGACGTCCTAAACTACGTCCTGGTCACCGGTCAACGTTCATTTGACTACCCGAACTAAAAGTCAACTATTTTGCCCAAACTAGGGGCAAAATCGTCATTTTTATCAGGACCAACTAACCACGGATTAATCTCACTAATCACACCTTAATCACTATCTTAATCCCGGCTCTCGGGACGGGTTGTTACAATTTATGAGCAGATGGTCAAGGCGGAGCGGCAGAGACCGTATGGAGCTATGCAACCACTTCCGATTCCCGAGTGGAAGTGGGATCACATTACCATGGACTTTGTCTTCAAATTGCCTAGAACTCAGAGAGGATTCGATGGAGTTTGGGTGATTGTCGACCGATTGACCAAGTCAGCTCATTTCTTACCGGTATAGGAGACATTTAAGCCAAACCGACTGGCTCAGCTGTTTGTGAAGGAGATCATTCGACTTCATGGTACGCCAGAGTCGATAGTGTCTGATCGAGATTCGCGTTTCACTTCCAGGTTCTGGCGAAGTTTGCAGAACGCCTTGGGTACAAACTTACATTTCAGTACAGCGTTCCACCCACAGACCGATGGGCAGTCAGAGAGGACTATCCAGACACTAGAGGACATGATGAGGTCTTGTGTACTGCAGTTTTAGGATTCGTGGGATACTCATTTGCCTTTGATGGAGTTCGCATACAACAACAGTTATCAGGCAAGTATCGGGATGGCGCGCTACGAGGCACTGTATGGCCGACAGTGCAGGACACCTATCTGCTGGATGGAGGTAGGAGAGCGAGCAGCTTTAGGACCGGATTTGATGGACATGACCCAGGAAACAGTTCGAATCATCAAGGAAAGATTGAAGGCAGCACAAGATCGCCAAAAGAGCTATGCTGATCGACGAATTCGAGACTTGGAATTCGAGGTTGGAGATTTTGTGTTCCTTAAGTTATCTCCATGGAAAGAAATTATCCGTTTTGGCCGACGCGGGAAGTTGAGTCCACGTTATTTTGGGCCGTTCGAGATCTTAGAGAGGATTGGACTAGTGGAATACCGATTGGCATTACCTCCAGAACATGCCAGAGTGCACGACGTTTTCCATGTGTCCATGTTACGGAAATACCTATGGGACGATTCACATGCCTTGCTGGAACAACCAGTAGAACTGATGACTGATCTGAGCTTTGAGGAGAAACTAGTGCAGATTCTGGATCAGAAGAACAAGGTTCTGAGAAACAAGACGATTCGGTTGGTGAAAGTGCTATGGAGGAACCATGACGTCGAGGAAGCGACGTGGGAACCCGAAGACTTGATGAGGGAACAGTACCCGTTTTTATTCGAGTAAATTTCGAGGACGAAATTTTTGTAAGGTGGGTAGATTGTAACGACCCGAACTTTCGTAATTATTATTTTATTGTAAAATGACTGTTTTGCCCCTGAGGGGGGGGGGGGAAGTTGACTTTTGCCTCGGGAAGTATTTAGGGCTTTTACCCATTACCGTGACGTAGTTTAGGACGTCACGAGTTCATAGGCAGGTGGCACGTTCGATTCCGACATTCGAGGAAGAAGTTGTGACGTTCGGAAGTCGAGGGGTATTTTGGTAATTTGGCCATTTGGGGGACAAATGTTGACTTTTGACCCGGGAAGTCCTACGGACGAGGGCCAATGACCGTTACGTATCGATACGAATCCGTAGACAGGCGGCATGCCGAAATCGGACTTACGACGAAAAAGTTATGGTCAAGAACGTAACCGAACTAACCGAGACTCGGAACTTAAAATAATATTAAAATAATGAAATCTGGTTACTTTATTCAAAATCAATCTGGACCCTTGATGAGTGACACATGTCACTCATCTACCTCATCCACCTCATCCACATCATCCCCAAAAACCAGGATCTGTGTTTGCCATTCCATTAATTAATTAATTTAACTTCCTTAAATCCTCACCCTTCATCCTTAAATCATATTGAATCTCAGCCCTTCATTCCATTTTCTCCTTCTGTTCTTAAACCATCAGAGAATCATATTTTCATTTTCATTTCCCTCTAAACCGTGCATCCTCTCACTCTCTGCACAAACACACCAGCGATCACACCACCTCTCAGCCTCAACCCACACACCAGACTACCTCTCAGCCACCTCCAGACGACCATCACCACCACCACGGCCACCCTGCACGGCCGGGAAACCCACAAACCCGAGAAGGAACCCGTGCAGCCCAAACTAACCAAACCGTCCAAACCTTCACCCCTGCACTCGAACTAACTTAGGGATGGGTCAACTGGAACCATAGGACGACTCAGGACTGGACTGGGCAGCCCACGACGGCGACACGGCGGCGGTAAGCCCATAAACCCGAGAGACACCGATTTCCTTCCCTGTTTCGAAACGTCCGTTTTTGACGTTGGAAATGTTTGTTTGCTTTTGAGACATAACCTAGGGGACTAGACGAGCATTTTGGACAAGAGTTTGTGGCTGGAAGCTTGACGGCTCGCCGGAGAAGATGAACCAGAGTCGGCAGCCAGGTTCCCGTCGATTTTCAGGTGGTTTCTCGAACTTACTAACCTGTTTTAAAACCACAGAACCATAGCACATGATTAGACGAGTTCATAGGAACAAATCCCATCGTTTTTGGTGGTCGGGTTGATGAGAACTGATCGGGTTGAACCGTGGGTCTGCGGTGACCCGGTTCTCAGACCCGGTACTGTAGCTGATGACGTCATCATGCTGACGTCAGCAGTGACGTCATGATGACATCATCATGTCAGAAAACTGTCAGACTAGGGACCAATGGGCTGTTGACACGTGTCCTCTGACACTGTCAGTGATGACGTCATGCTGACGTCAGCAGTGACGTCATGCTGCGTCAGCATCACTGTAGCACTGTTGACCAGGGAGTTGACCGGCGCGTGGGGGGCGCGTGTGAACAGTATTTTGTGTGGGACCAGTGCTATTTTCAAGGTTTCGACGATACGGATCCAATGCGGTGGTTTCGTGTCGATCAGAGATCGTTAAGTTGGTCAAATTAGGGTTTGACGCCTAGGGAAGCGTGTTCGGACGACTTTCCCAGGCCGGTTTCAGTCTAGGGTTTCTTAGTTGTTTAGTAGGGACTTAAAGTGACCTTTACGTATGCTTTGGACATGACAGGAATTGTACTGTAACCCTTGGACGGGGCTATACGCTCGGGATTGCAGCGGGATTGTACTGTGAGTGGGCCTTTGATTTCACTAAACTTCGGCATGCATAACTGTTTTACTTTCTACTATATTTATATGTGATTCAAGTAAAAGTATTTGTTTATATTGAGTATGATTTATGGCACGTATTACGATGTTTGGGCATGAGACCCGTCTGGTTGTTTATGAATGGTTTGTAGTCATGTATATGTATAATGGATCTCGATATTATTTGTGGTACTGCACTGTATAGATCTACCCAAGGATTCTATCTCCTCCGGATGGAGGTACACCGGAGTGGTCACAGCGCATTGCCTGTGAGGAGTCATTCTACGGAGGGACCGGACCGTAGAGTGACTCAGGAGCAGGATTGCTACTATTGGATGTCTGGGACGTCAAGCATCTAGAATGCCATGCTCGGACTGGGTTCGGGATTTGGACTCGGGATTGAGACCCTGGGTGGCACGCGTAGCCATGGGACTGTGACCTTATCGGGCGTCTGGGACGTCAGGCATCTGGGATGTCAGGGTTAGGATGTATAGTGCAGTGACTAAGATTATATTATGTTGATATTATTCTACTTATGATTATATGGTTTTGTGGTTTATGATACTAATGCATGTCTTTTCGGAAAACGGAGTGGAAAAACTATATGTTTTTAAAATGGTAAACTATTTTGTAAACCTTGAGTTTCGGCCCACTCACCTTTGTTGTTTTACTACCCCTCCAGGTAGTGCTTTTGAGGAGGAGGATCCTGAGGAGGGGGAGGAGGAGGATCCCGAGGAGGAAGAGGCATAGGTTTACGTTGCGTACCTGAACCCTACTGCTGGGTAGGTTGGCACGTAGTGTGTCTAGAGTCGTGCTCAATAAGCTGTATTCGGGAACTATCCCTTGTCTGACACTATTTTGTATTCGGATATTTGTGTGGTGTGCTATGTATGACTTAACTTTGGATTTTCTTTATGCATTTTATCTTCAATAAGGGTATATTTGGTATTTTAATGTCGGGTGTCAGACAGGAGCAGGGCACGTCCTGGGTGGTCCCAGGGGGATCGGGGCGGGTCCTGTCAACTTGGTATCAAAACCAGGTTGTGGTCAACATGCTAGACTAGTGGTCAGTACTTAGTTTAAAAGATGTCAGTATCTAATCTATGCCTCATAACAGCGGGTTATGCCTCCAAGGAGAATTCCTCAAACACGAACTGACGAGGAAATCGCGAGAGAGATGGAATGTGCTAGCATTGAGCGGGCTCAAAGGTTGGGAGCCACACCTTTCAGCGGGGGATCAAACCCCGAGGATGCCCATGAGTGGATTGCGAAATGGGAAAGAATCTTCACCGTGATGCACTGCCCACCCGGCGAGCGGGTGGCACTGGCGGCCTTCTTACTGGAAGGCGGAGCTTATCAATGGTGGCATGGTCATGAGATGTCAGGGTGGACTGTTCACACCACCACATGGGAGGTCTTTCGTGCCCGATTCTTAGATCAGTATTACCCGCGTTCATTTCGCATGGCACGAGAGGCAGAGTTCCTGCGGCTGGAACAGGGAGATATGTCAGTGGCAGATTACGAGCAGACTTTCGGGAAGCTTTCCCGTTTTGCCGCAGCTTTTGTGAGTACTGAGGAGGAAAAATGTCAAAGATTTGAGTTGGGACTCCGAGGAGAGTTACGGGCAAGTGTGACGGCTACTAGTTACGCGACTCTGAGGGACATGGTCGACGCTGCAGTTCGTGTCGAGGCCAGTCTGGCGGCACACCAGGCGCGACAATCATCAGGCGAGGGGCAGCGCCGGGATCGTCCACATCCTGGACCAACCGGCCCAAAGATCTCTAAGGGGGGAAATTGCCGAGGAGCACCCTCATCTTTACGTGGTCGTGGCTGGTCAGGTCGACATGGGAACTCTCAGAGGGGCGGATCGAGATTCAATTCTGGACAGCATCCGGCTTGGAGTGGTGCACCAGGAGGGTCTTGGGATGGACCGAGGACAGTTAATTGCTTTGCTTGTGGAGGAGCGGGCCACTATGCCCGAGATTGCCCTTTACTGTCAAGGAACAACGAGACTAAAGGTGTTAGTGTGACACAGAGTTCGGCTTCCCACCCTGCCAGAGACCAAGGACAGAGTGCTGAGCGTGGTGCGCGTGGGCGCGGACAGACTGCGGGACCCAGAGCTCGTGTTTTTACAGTGACTCAGCAGCAGGCGAGGTCAGCCCCTGGTGTGGTTACAGGTACTCTTCATATCTCAAATATTTTTGTACGGGTGTTAATGGATGCTGGGGCTACTCATTCTTTTATTTCGAAAAGTTGTACGGGTATGTTAGATCGCGAGGTGTCAGCCTTGGATAGTGAAATGGGTGTTGGTACACCGATGGGCGTTGTGTACATAGTGAATCAGGTGATCTGGATATGCCCAGTAAGGGTGGAGGATGTAGATCTGCTAGCTGATCTAATCCTTATGGATATCCATGACTTTGATGTTATCTTGGGAATGGATTGGTTGACTGAGCACGGTTCGCTCATCGACTGTTGTAGTAGGCGGGTGATTTTGCGGAGTCCGGGCTTGCCGGAGGTTACTTTTCAGGGAGAGCGCGATGGTTCGCTACCTGAAGTAATTTCTTCACTTGCCGCTACGAAGCTTCTACAGAAAGGATGCCAGGGTTATCTGGCGCATGTTGTGACGACGAAGAGTGATACTTCGGGTGCCGATGATATACCTGTGGTGCGAGAATTTTCGGATGTGTTCCCGGAAGATTTTCCTGGTTTACCACCACATCGGGAGATTGAGTTCACGATTGAACTACTTCCCGACACACGACCTATATCGCAGGCACCATATCGAATGTCACCAGCAGAGTTACGGGAACTGAAGATCCAATTGCAGGAGTTGGTGGACTTGGGATTCATCCGACCGAGTACATCACCGTGGGGAGCACCGGTATTATTTGTGAAGAAGAAGGAGGGGAGCCTCCGTTTGTGTGTGGATTATCGACAGCTCAACAAGGTCACGGTAAGGAACCAGTACCCCTTACCCAGGATTGACGATCTCTTTGATCAACTGCGGGGAGCACAGTACTTCTCGAAGATTGATTTGCGATCTGGTTATCATCTGTTGAAGATTGCTGAAGGAGATGTCCCGAAGACAGCGTTTCGGACCAGATACGAGCATTATGAATTCCTTGTGATGCCTTTCGGCTTGACGAATGCTCCAGCAGCATTCATGGATCTGATGAATAGGGTCTTCCGATCTTATTTGGATAAGTTCGTGATCGTGTTCATTGATGACATCCTTGTGTACTCGAGGAGTGCTCAGGCTCATGAGAAACACTTACGATCAGTGTTAGGGAAGCTGAGGCAGAACCAGTTATATGCCAAGCTGAGTAAGTGTCAGTTTTGGTTAACCAGCATTGGTTTTCTGGGACATGTAGTGTCAGCAGACGGGATTAGTGTGGATCCCCAGAAGACCGAAGCGGTGACAAATTGGGCTAGACCGACAACCGTGACAGAGGTACGGAGTTTCGTTGGTTTGGCAGGATACTACCGGAGATTTGTTTCTAGTATCGCTGCACCGTTGACTCGTTTAACCAGGAAGGGAGTAAAGTTTGTTTGGGATGAACGGTGTGAGCAGAGTTATCAGGAATTAAAACGTCGGTTAACTACCGCACCTGTTCTTGCCTTGCCGGATAACAGTGGAGAGTTCGAAGTCTACAGTGACGCATCATTGCAAGGGTTGGGTTGCGTGCTGATGCAGAATGGCAGAGTTATCGCTTATGCATCGGGACAGCTAAAGACACATGAACTGAACTACCCTACGCATGATCTGGAGTTGGCAGCGGTGGTTCACGCTTTAAAAATCTGGCGACATTATCTGTACGGGGTGACTTGCAGGATCTTCACCGATCATCAGAGTTTAAACCATTTGTTCACTCAGAAGGAGCTGAACGTGAGGCAGCGACGGTGGCTAGAACTAATCAAGGACTATGATTGTACAATTGAATATCATCCAGGGAAGGCGAACGTTGTGGCAGACGCACTCAGCAAGAAGTCAGCAGGATCGATTGCACACCTGAGGCTGGTGTACCTTCCTTTGCTTGTGGAACTCCGAAGAGCTGGAGTTATGCTGGGGATGGATGAGCAGGGAGCTTTGTTGGCCAGTTTTCATGTACGACCTGTGCTAGTCGATCGGATTATCGAGGCACAATTGGAGGATCCGACACTTTGTATCTACAGGATTGAGGTCGAAGCGGACGAGATGCAGGACTTTACTATCCGACCAGATGGAGCTCTGGTGAAACTGGGCCGTTTGTGTGTTCCTGCAGTGGCAGAGTTACGGGCAGAAATTCTCGAGGAAGCCCACAGTTCGGCTTATGCCATGCATCCGGGAGGTACAAAGATGTACCGTACCCTCCGGGACCACTATTGGTGGGCAGGAATGAAGAAGGATATTGGAGTGTTTGTGAGCAGATGGTCAAGGCTGAGCGGCAGAGACCGTATGGAGCTATGCAACCACTTCCGATTCGCGAGTGGAAGTGGGATCACATTACCATGGACTTTGTCTTCAAATTGCCTAGAACTCAGAGAGGATTCGATGGAGTTTGGGTGATTGTCGACCGATTGACCAAGTCAGCTCATTTCTTACAGGTACAGGAGACATTTAAGCCAAACCGACTGGCTCAGCTGTTTGTGAAGGAGATCATTCGACTTCATGGTACGCCGGAGTCGATAGTGTCTGATCGAGATTCGCGTTTCACTTCCAGGTTCTGGCGAAGTTTGCAGAACGCCTTGGGTACAAACTTACATTTCAGTACAGCGTTCCACCCACAGACCGATGGGCAGTCAGAGAGGACTATCCAGACACTGGAGGACATGATGAGGTCTTGTGTACTGCAGTTTCAGGATTCGTGGGATACTCATTTGCCTTTGATGGAGTTCGCATACAACAACAGTTATCAGGCAAGTATCGGGATGGCGCCCTACGAGGCACTATATGACCGACAGTGCAGGACACCTATCTGCTGGATGGAGGTAGGAGAGCGAGCAGCTTTAGGACCGGATTTGATGGACATGACCCAGGAAACAGTTCGAATCATAAAGGAAAGAATGAAGGCAGCACAAGATCTCCAAAAGAGCTATGCTGATCGACGAATTCGAGACTTGGAATTCGAGGTTGGAGATTTTGTGTTCCTTAAGTTATCTCCATGGAAAGGAATTATCCGTTTTGGCCGACGCGGGAAGTTGAGTCCACGTTATTCTGGGCCGTTCGAGAACTTAGAGAGGATTGGACTAGTGGCATACCGATTGGCATTACCTCCAGAACTTGCCAGAGTGCACGACGTTTTCCATGTGTCCATGTTACGGAAATACCTACGGGACGATTCACATGCCTTACCAGAACAACCAGTAGAACTGATGACTGATCTGAGCTTTGAGGAGAAACCAGTGCAGATTCTGGATCAGAAGAACAAGGTTCTGAGAAACAAGACGATTCGGTTGGTGAAAGTGCTGTGGAGGAACCATGACGTCGAGGAAGCGACGTGGGAACCCGAAGACTTGATGAGGGAACAGTACCCGTTTTTATTCGAGTAAATTTTGAGGACGAAATTTTTGTAAGCTGGGTAGATTGTAACGACCCGAACTTTCGTAATTATTATTTTATTGTAAAATGACTGTTTTGCCCCTAAGGGGGGGGGGGAAGTTGACTTTTACCTCGGGAAGTATTTAGGGCTTTTACCCATTACCGTGACGTAGTTTAGGACGTCACGAGTTCATAGGCAGGTGGCACGTTCGATTCCGACGTTCGAGGAAGAAGTTGTGACGTTCGGAAGTCGAGGGGTATTTTGGTAATTTGGCCATTTGGGGGCCAAATGTTGACTTTTGACCCGGGAAGTCCAACGGACGAGGGCCAATGACCGTTACGTAGGTCTCGTCGATACGAATCCGTAGACAGGCGGCACGCCGAAATCGGACTTACGACGAAAAAGTTATGGTCAAGAACGTAACCGAACTAACCGAGACTCGGAACTTAAAATAATATTAAAATAATGAAATCTGGTTACTTTATTCAAAATCAATCTGGACCCTTGATGAGTGACACATGTCACTCATCTACCTCATCCACCTCATCAACATCATCCCCAAAAACCAGGATCTGTGTTTGCCATTCCATTAATTAATTAATTTAACTTCCTTAAATCCTCACCCTTCATCCTTAAATCAGATTGAATCTCAGCCCTTCATTCCATTTTCTCCTTCTGTTCTTAAACCATCAGAGAATCATATTTTCATTTTCATTTCTCTCTAAACCGTGCATCCTCTCACTCTCTGCACAAACACACCAGCGATCACACCACCTCTCAGCCTCAACCCACACACCAGACTACCTCTCAGCCACCTCCAGACGGCCATCACCACCACCACGGCCACCCTGCACGGCCGGGAAACACACAAACCCGAGAAGGAACCCGTGCAGCCCAAACTAACCAAACCGTCCAAACCTTCACCCCTGCACTCGAACTAACTTAGGGATGGGTCAATTGGAACCATAGGACGACTCAGGACTGGACTGGGCAGCCCACGGTGGCGACACGGCGGCGGTAAGCCCATAAACCCGAGAGACACCGATTTCCTTCCCTGTTTCGAAACGTCCGTTTTTGACGTTGGAAATGTTTGTTTGATTTTGAGACATAACCTAGGGGACTAGACGAGCATTTTGGACGAGAGTTTGTGGCTGAAAGCTTGACGGCTCGCCGGAGAAGACGAACCAGAGTCGGCAGCCAGGTTCCCGTCGATTTTCATAGGAACAAATCCCATCGTTTTTGGTGGTCGGGTTGATGAGAACTGATCGGGTTGAACCGTGGGTCTGCGGTGACCCGGTTCTCAGACCCGGTATTGTAGCTGATGACGTCATCATGCTGACGTCAGCAGTGACGTCATGATGATGTCATCATGTCAGAAAAATGTCAGACCATGGACCAATGGGCTGTTGACACGTGTCCTCTGACACTGTCAGTGATGACATCATGCTGACGTCATGCTGCGTCAGCATCACTGTAGCACTGTTGACCAGGGGGTTGACCGGCGCGTGGGGGGCGCGTGTGAACAATATTTTGTGTGGGACCAATGCCATTTTCAAGGTTTCGACGATACGGATCCAATGCGGTGGTTTCGTGTCGATCGGAGATCGTTAAGTTGGTCAAATTATGGTTTGACGCCTTGAGAAGCGTGTTTAGACGACTTTCCCGGGCCGGTTTCAGTCTAGGGTTTCTTAGTTGTTTAGTAGGGACTTAAAGTGACCTTTACGTATGCTTTGGACATGACAGGAATTGTATTGTAACCCTTGGACGGGGCTATACGCTCGGGATTGCAGCGGGATTGTACTGTGAGTGGGCCTTTGATTTCACTAAACTTCGGCATGCATAACTGTTTTACTTTCTACCATATCTATATGTGATTCAAGTAAAAGTATCTGTTTATCTTGAGTATGATTTATGGCACGTATTACGATGTTTGGGCATGAGACCCGTCTGGTTGTTTATGAATGGTTTGTAGTCATGTATATGTATAATGGATCTCGATATTATCTGTGGTACTGCACTGTATAGATCTACCCTAGGATTCTATCTCCTCCAGATGTAGGTACACCGGAGTGGTCACGGCGCATTGCCTGTGAGGAGTCATTCTACGGAGGGACCGGACCGTAGAGTGACTCAGGAGCAGGATTGCTACTATTGGACGTCTGGGACGTCAGGCATCTAGAATGCCATGCTCGGACTGGGTTCGGGATTTGGACTCGGGATTGAGACCCCGGGTGGCACGTGTAGCCATGGGACTGTGACCTTATCGGGCGTCTGGGACGTCAGGCATCTGGGATGTCAGGGTTGGGATGTATAGTGCAGTGACTAAGATTATATTATGTTGATATTATTCTGCTTATGATTATATGGTTTTGTGGTTTATGATACTAATGCATGTCTTTTTGGAAAACGGAGGGGAAAAACTATATGTTTTTGAAATGGTAAACTATTTTGTAAACCTTGAGTTTCGGCCCACTCACCTTTATTGTTTTACTACCCCTCCAGGTAGTGCTTTTGCGGAGCAGGATCCCGAGGAGGAGGAGGAGGAGGATCCCGAGGAGGAAGAGGCATAGGTTTACGTTGCGTACCTGAACCCTACTGCTGGGTAGGTTGGCACGTAGTGTGTCTAGAGTCGTGCTCAATAAACTGTATTCGGGAACTATCCCTTGTCTGACACTATTTTGTATTCGGATATTTGTGTGGTGTGCTATGTATGACTTAACTTTGGATTTTCTTTATGCATTTTATCTTCAATAAGGGTATATTTGGTATTTTAATGTCGGGTGTCAGACGGGAGCAGGGCACGTCCCGGGTGGTCCCAGGGGGATCGGGGCGGGTCCTGTCAGACTGAGAGTAAGAGGCTGAGTTGGATGGATGACGGAGGGACAGAGGTGCACGGCGGAGGAACCACGACCAGGTAAACCCGAAACCAATTTTACGGGTCCAAATTCTAAGTTGAGTTTAGCGAGTTTGTTGGACCGTTCTGATTACAAAAAAAGATTCCCAGTGTCAGGACCCATCCCAAATCCCCCTGGGATTAACGTGGGACGCGCCTGATCCCGTCTGACATGGAGTATCAGACAAGGGAAAATTCCAACTGTAGCCCACTCGTGGCTTCAAAGAGCGCCAGGATCCGGAGGAGGAGTGTGATGTCTCGGTCTCTACAACAGCCCGCATCCACGATCAACCTAAAGGGTATTCAAAACATTAAAAGCTGTGAGTGGAAAAAACAAAGAATTTATAAAAACAGTTTCACAAAAATATATTTATACCCCTCACTAAAAGCATGCATGCATTCGAAAACCATTTACCAAACCATTAAGGCCTTGGCCCAAAATCGTAAATGAAACCAATCATACGGGCCACTGCCCAAATCCATGTGGGACTCAGCCCAAAGCCAGTATATAGATCATATAACATATAACCAATCCTGTCACAGTTTCCAAAGTTACGCGCGTGCTACCCGGGGTCTCAAATCCCAAGGCTTCCCGGGGTCCACCCAGGTCATTATCTGCAGATCAATGACCCTCCCTGAGGGTAATAATCCATAAGCCTTCCTGAGAGTAAGGTACCCAACGGGGGCAACTCCACTCAGTTAGTGCTCCGTGGCTACTCTAGGGTTCTCCCAGGCCAAAAACCCTCCCGGGAGGAGACAATTCATAAATAAAGGATGGTATATGAAATTCCTTTTTGAAAACAGTCTTAAAACCTTTCAAAGGATTTATGCCCAATCCCCATAAATCGTCATGAAACCAGAAATCCATTTAGGGTCCCCGACTCGAAATAACCACGTAAATCAGCTGGGCCTCGAGCCCGAACTCATGACTCAACTGGGAATCATGCTCGATATCTCAGGGTCTGTCACGATTCCAATCGTAGTGATGCGCGCAACCATCTGTCCAGGACCGCTCTTAATCCTAGTATGTCGCCGTAAACGTATCAACCGACACAACCACCTCTAGATCATGGTGCACACATCACTGATCGATCTCCTAAATCGTCAGCACTCCGAAGTCGAGCCTCCAGTTGCTGCTCGACAACGGGACGTGCATCGTGAACTCTATGGAAGGAACACATCCCCAGTCCGGAGGTGAGCGTCAGATCGTCCATCGTCGTGCACACAACACTCGCCACAACCACGACTCAGACCCGTAGGTCATCAATAGGGCCATATGCCCGAGACAAAACAAAATGGGTCTCAAGCCCGAGTTTACCTTTTCAAATCCAATTCCATTTCATTAAAACCAAAACCACAAACACGTATAAGCACAGTATAAAATCGAAACCTTGAAATACGTGCAAATACGTAAACACACACAAATGCACTCATGGCATCACAAAACATGTATTAAAACACATATAAAACATTTATGCATGCATCGGTTTAGAAATAGGTCCACTCACAGACCGTTCCAACTGCAACCTCGATACGCGCGCCATACGCCCTTCCCGGGCCAATCACCATCACCGGCGTTCCCGAACTTGTCTAAATCACTTTAGAGAGTTACTAACTACTTAAATAACCCCACATTAAAGCCCGGTAATTTTTCAGAATTTTTAACTATTTTAAAACTTGATCCTAAACCTTCGGACATCCCGAACTATATCGAGACGATGTCCGATTGACTCGAAACTAGTAACAAAATGTTCGTTACATCGAATAGATGACTACACATGTTGCAAGTACCCCCAACAGATGGCCCACATGCTGCCACACGTCGCCTAAAGGGCCTTGCTCATGGGCTTCACACGCCGGGAACAGCTGTCCCCTACCTCGCGCAGACTGAGTCTGATCTGGTCCAGCGCTGCAATCCGGTCCGCCTAGACCAGCGTGACCGGTCCAGCCCCATAACTCAACCAATTTTTGTCCTTTTTCTTCCATTTGAATCCTAATCTACTTGTCTCAATGGTAGGAACCTAGCCATAAAATTAGAATGAAGGAAAACCCCCTAAAACCCCTTGGTTCAATTTCCCCATTCACGGCCCAAATTTCCAGTTTATCCCCTAGGCCGTTTGGCTGTCTTCCACCACCCAAATCTATTCCCTAATGATCATATTAACCCTATAATCACATTACAATCCACAGAAAACAACCACAACGTTCCAAAGTAAGGATTTGAATTTGAAATGTAACAGGGTTCGGATTTACCTCTGTTTTGGGCTTCATCCGCCGTCCACGGTGGTTCTGATGCTCTCACCGTCGCCGTCCAGTCCCTCAGCCACTCTCTGTCTCAATCTCAGGTCAAACCAGGTGAGGGGAAGGGATTGGGGTTGTGGTCGATGGGGACAAAAGTAAGGATTTGAATTTGAAATGTAACAGGGTCACTCATCCGTTAGGCCACTTCAAAAGATCTGGGCCCACTTGAGGACAAAAGTCCACTTTTGCTTTGTAAAGCGCACCATTGTGAATAGTACCTCAGAACTTCATGAAACCGTAACTTTTCTGTTGAATGTCCGATTTCAACGTGCCACCTGTCTACGGACTCGTATCGACCCGATCTACGTAACGGTCCTCGCCCTCGGCCATCGGACCTCCCGGGTCAAAAGTTAATTTTTCGCACTCGTTTAGGGGAAAAATCGTAATTTCACCCTAAACGTCCAATAATCCTCGACTAATCCCCGATTAGCCTCGCCAATAAGTAATTAAGTCTTAATTAATCCTTAAAATCAGGGATAGGTCGTTACAACCTCCCTCCTTAAAGAATTTTGTCCTCGTTTTAAACCGACCAAATTCCACAACCAAAATGTGGAATCCAATTATGTCCCCGCACACGGCACTCTCGTGTGAAGTACACGTCCGAGACAGCCACACTTCGACTCATAAGTCTCACTCGAGACGAATGTCGACGTCTCGCCTGTCATGCACTCTGACAGTTCAGCAATACCAAGCTGACGTCAAATTGGCTTTCAATCTACCGCTTTAACATGTTCCATCCTATCAGCAAGGTTAGCTTTTCATTCTGATGGTTCTTTTCATCCGACAACCGGAGCTGATATTCTATTCAGCATCCGATCCGACCATTATCCTCATTGCTCCCATTTGAACGATATCTCATCTCCTGTCACTTAAACAGTTTACAAACGTAATCCATCGTTCAGAGGAGTACCATTTCCCCTCTAACATCCTCTAAGTCCACAGTCACGATAGTGACTAGCCAGCAACGCTCGGCTCCACTGCGCTACTTTGATCTTGACTCACTCTCGAGTACTCGCATCACATCTCATGTCACTTAGCGATCTCCGTCGATACCTGGACTCTCCTCGAGTTTCAACTGTCGTACTACTCATCCTGTCGACACCCAAACGACGTCTCACCCATCCGGGGTGTATCTGAATCCTAAGTCGAATACTTGTCTCAGCAGAGAAAACTTTCTGCACTGAAGGGTTCCCTTAGTCATCCACGACCTGAGCCTCCACTCATAATACAATTCTCCTCTTCTCCTAGCTTAGCATAAACAAAAAGGCAAATCACTCCAATGACTACCAGACCTTGGTCTACTCGTCCCAAGGTCGCCACAATCACCTCAAATCATCCCAATTGTCCTCACACTATTCAACCTGACTCACCTCGGGCACTCACTTGTCACATCCAGTGATGCCAAATACTTTATGCTCTTCAATCACTCAAATTTAACCCACAACCTAGGTGTTCGGTTCTTACACCCTCTTTGAACCCTTAGCTGTCAAATCACTCCTCGTCATCCCACCTAGGGAAGAATCAAGGAGAATCCAAGATGATGACATCAAAGTTCATCCTATGTGATCCTCCGGCACCCAGCGCCATCGGCTAAAGAGCAGAAAACGAGAAGTCTCCTTCCTCGACTTCGGAATCAAGAGTAGTTGTAACCATGTTGGCAGTAAACCTAACTTTTCCATTACTGAGCTAGTGGAAAAAGCGAAGCCCTCCTTCTTCAACTAAGAGTATTCTCTAATAATTACTGTAATGCTTAGTCCATTCCTTTCGAACTAAACACTTCCCATCTTTTCCGACCAACGACAAGTATCGATAACTACCGTAATGACCCATTCTATTTCTCACGATCAGATTTCTCCTCAAACAAGCTTACACAAAACTCAGGAGGTATGGTCAACCGCAGTTAACCAAAACCATCTCCATCACGATTCCCAAGAAGCTACACTAGCTGACAAATCCTCCTCGTCGTGTAGTGGTAGAAACCCACCGTGAGCATATCATGACTGAGGTACCCTCCGCTCGTGGCTCGTCATCTCTCGTTGTTATTGTCATCGCATCACCGTCCCGCAGAGTGCGAATCAAACCAATCCTAAGCCTTGCTCAAACTGACCAATCGCCACTTATCTCTCCTCGGGTCGGAGGGCTCTGCCTCCCTCGTACTCCTATGACTCAAGGTAAGACTATCACGACAATCCATACCAGAAGATGAACGTTCCCCGAACGTCCCCCGATTCTCAACAACCAAATCAAATCCAGCCTCGATGGTGGTACCTACCACGAGCTCGTACTAACACAACCCATATACAACACCACCGAGACTTCGAACCTAAGCGATTAACTCACCGCCGGCACCAACCGCTCAACACATAACATCCACCGATCGGTCCACCTCGGAATCCAATCCATAAGTACCACTGTTCTGGTACTCGTTCGATCAACCACCAACTAGGGTTATCACAAACCCGGCTGCTCCCGGCAGCACGTCCATCTTGAGTGGTCCATCGCGCTTGACTTTGAAAAGTCGTCATACTCTGTTAATGGTGTCCAAACAACCAGTAACCACACTTTGAGGATCCCATCCTCTCGTAACTCTACGGCTCCTAGCCGCTGGCCTCTACAAGAACTTGGCCATACTCCGTGCCTAACGCTGCACCTCCGCTATGTGTTGCAACCGCATCCTACTATGCCACTCAACAACTACTCCGAGCATCTCCTGCCAGTCGACATCCCTCCAGGACTCAACAGTCTCAACTAGGGCCATCGTTTGCCTGACTACTCCCAGCAGTATAATTTCCGTTTCGAAATTCTATCATGAACGACCCTAACGTCCAACCTCCACTGATTCCACGTTGCTCCATTCCCCGTCCGTCATGACTACTCGACGGTCCAGACTCTCAGGTCGTCAAACGGTGTCTACTAGTCCACTGGATACTATCTCCGGTAACTATACAGCTCTAAGCCATCGGATTCGCACGAATGTCGATCCTACTCGGGAACTATTTCCTCAAAATACGCGGCATCCTATGTAAAATCGGACACTAATACATCGCACCTCATGCCAAACGAAATCTAACCAAGATTCGATTCCATTGAATCCTCCTACTCTTACCCTAACCATCAGGTTGATGATGGGCTGTTACCACTGTAGAGACATCACATCCTCGACCTGCACATAGTCTGAGAGTAAAACCCGCTCTGATACCACTTTAGTATCAGAGTACCATGAGTATTATATGAGCTAACCTACTCTGATACCACATGTTAGGACCCTTCCAAAAAACCCCTGGGATTAACGTGGGACGCGCCTGATTCGTTCTGACACGGAGTGTCAGACAAGGGAAAATTCCTACTTTAACCCACTCGGGGCTTCAGAGAGCGCCAAGATCTGGAGGAGGAGTGTGATGTCTCTGTTTCTGCAACAGCCAGCATCCGCGATCAACCTGAAGGGCATTCAAAACATTAAAATTTGTGAGTGGACAAAGCAAAGAATTTATAAAAATAGTTTCACAAAAAGTCATTTATACCCCTCACTAAAAAGCATGCATGCATTCGAAAACCATTTACCAAACCAATAGGGCCTTGGCCCAAAATCGTAAATGAAACCAATCATATGGGCCACTGCCTAAATCCATGTGGGACTCAGCCCAAAGCCAGTATATAGATCATATAACATATAACCAATCCTATAAAAGTTTCCAAAGTTACGCGCGTGCTACCCGGGGTCTCAAATCCCAAGGTTTCCCAGGGTCAACCCAGGTCATTGTCTGCAGATCAATGACCCTCCCTGAGGGTAATAATCCATAAGCCTTCCTGAGAGTAAGGTACCCAACGGGGGAAACTCCACTCAGTTAGTGCTCCGTGACTACTCCACGGTCCACCCAGGCCAACGACCCTCCCCGGAGGTGACAATCCATAAATAGAGGATGGTATATGAATTTCCTTTTCGAAAACATTCTTAAAACCTTTCAAAGGATTCCTGCCCGGTCCCCATAAACCATCATGAAACCAAAAATCCATTTAGGGTCCCCGACCCAAAATCACAACGTAAATCAACTGGGCCTCGAGCTCGAACTCATGACTCAACTGGGCATCGAGCCCGATATCTCAGGGTCTGTCACAATTCCAATCGTAGTGATGCATGCAACCATCTGTCCAGGGCTGCTCTCAATCTAGATCATGGTGCACATGTCACCGATCGATATCCTAAACCGTCAGCACTTCGTAGTTGAGCCTCCAGTGGCTACTCGACAATGGGACGTGCATCGTGACCTCTCCTGTCAGGACCCGACCCACCTCGGTCAGGACCCGACTCATCTAGCACGATATTGTCCGCTTTGGGCCTCATTTCCCTTGCCCTCACGGTTTTGTTTTCGAGACCTCATGGTGCAACTTCCTAGGGAGTCACCCATCATGGAATTGCAACAGCCTCAACTCCCTTAACTTTGGGGTTCTAATCCCCCCCAGAGCCACTTGTGCTCCCAAAAGGCCTCGTTTAGATCAAGGTTGCGTAGCGGCCCACTCTACCTATCACGATATTGTCCCCCCTAGACTCACTGGCCGAACCAACCCAGCCCGCAGGGTTTTGTTCCTGGAAGCTCACAGTGCAACTTCCCAGTGGGTCACCCATCATGGGATTGCACTAGCCTCCACTCGCTTAACTTTGGAGTTCCCCATGAATCCAAAGCCAATGAGCTCCTAGAAGGCCTCGCTTAGATCAGAGTTGCGCATCTATCTAACACGATATTGTCCCCTCTGGGCAAGGCGCACCATCACACCTGCAGGATTTTGTTCCCGGGGGCTCACGGTTCAACTTCCCAGTGGGTCACCCATAATGGGATTGCACCAACCTCCACTCACTTAACTTTGGAGTTCCCCCGGAATTCAAAGCCAGTGAGCTCCCAAGAGGCCTCGTTTAGATCCGAGTTGCGCAGCGTCCCACTCTATCTAACACGATATTGTCCCTCTAGACTAACTGGCCGAACCAGTTCAGCCCGTAGAGTTTTGTTTCCGGGAGCACACGGTGCAGCTTCCCAGTGGGTCACCCATCATAGGATTGCACCAGCCTTCACTCGCTTAACTTTGGAGCTACCCCAGAATCCAAAGCCAGTGAGCTCCCAAGAGTCCTCGTACTAGATAGGTGTGTGCCTACACCTTTAAGGCACACTACCATTCCCCTCCAGACCATTCCCCCTCACAGGAATGTGGGATCGTTCACCGTTACCTCCAGGACACGTGTCTTACATCTCCGAAAGGAATACATCCCCAGTCTAGAGGCGAGTGTCATATCGTCTGTCGCCGTGCACACAACACTCGCCGAGATCACGACTCATATCGTAGGTCATCAATAGGTCCATATGCCCGAGACAAAATCAAATGTGTCTCATGCCCGAGTTTACCTTTTCAAATCCAATTCCATTTCATTAAAACTGAAACCACAAACACGTATAAGAACCGTATAAAATCAAAACCTCGAAATACGTGTAACTTTGTAAACACGCACAAATGCACTCATGGCATCACAAAACATGAATTAAAACACATATAAAACATTTTTGCATGCATCAGTTTAGAAATCAAGGTCCACTCATAGACTGTCCGAGCTGTCGTCTCGATATGCGCGCCATACGCGCTTCCCGGGCCAATCACCATCACGGGGATTCTCGAACCTGTCCAAATCACTTTAGAGGGTTACTAATTACTTAAATAACCACTCATTAAAGCCTCGTAAGTTTTTAGAATTTTTAACTATTATTAAATTTGATCCTAAACCTTCAGACATCCCGAACTATATAGAGACGATGTCCGATTGACTCGAAACCATTCCTAAAATGTTTTTTATATCGAATAGATGATTTCACATGTTGGAAGTACCCCCAAACGATGGCCCACGTGTTACCATGCGTCGTCCAAAAGGCCCTGTGCATGGGCTTCACGCGCTGGGAACAGTTGTCCCCTATCTCACGCAGATCGAGTCCGGTATGGTCCAACTCTGCAATCCGGTCTACATGGACCGGCGTGACCGTTCCAGCCCCATAACTCAACCAATTTTCATCCTTTTCCTTCCATTTCAATCCTAATATTCTTGTCTCAATCCTAGGAACCTAACCATACAATTAGAATGAAGGAAAACCCCCTAAAACCCCCTGGTTCAATTTTCCCATTCACGACCCAAATTTCCAATTTATCCCCTGGGCCGTTCGGTCGTCTTCCACCACCCAAATCTATTCCCTAATGATCATATTAACCCTATAATCACATTACAATCCACAGAAAACAACCCTAATGTTTGAAAGTAAGGATTTGAATTTGAAATGTAACGGAGTTTGGGTTTACCTCTGTTTTGGGCTTCCCCCACCATCAACGGCGGTTCTGATGCTCTCACCGTCGCTGTCCAGTCCCCCATCCACTCTTTGTCTCAATCTCATGTCGAACCAGGTGAGGGGAAGGGATTAGGGTTGTGGTCGATGAGGTTTGTACAAAAAGAAGGGAGGTTTCGGGTTTGGTTTGGATGTACAAAAAGAAGGGAGGTTTCCACTTTTGCTTCGTAAAGCGTACCGCTATGAATAGTACCTCAGAACTTCCTTGAACCGTAACTTTTCCGTCGAATGTTCGATTTTGGCATGCCGCTTGTCTAAGAACTCATATCAACCCGATCTACGTAACGGTCCTCGACCCTCGGCCATCGGACCTCCAGGGTCAAAAGTTAACTTTTCACCCTTATTAGGGGCAAAATAGTAATTTTGCCCTAAACGTCCGATAATCCTCGACTAATCCCCAATTAGCCTAGCCAATCCGTAATTAAGTCTTAATTTATCCTTAAAATCAGGGACGGATCGTTACACCCAGGGACCAGCCGACTTCGATTGGATCAAAACCATGGACGGAGGTGGCCGAAATCGAGGCCTGTCGATGGAAGAAAAATTGGTCGGACTATTCATCGATTCCAGGTAAAATTCTAGGCTGTTGTCTACGGTTTTGATCATATGGATCCCTTCTTGGGATTGAGACGATGAGATTAGAAGCAACAGCTTTGAAATTGAACCGGGTCGACACGGACAAAGGACGATGACGATGGTGATGTTATCGATGATGTCATCAGATGACGTCATCCTATCAAACTTGACATGTCAGATTGACATGTGTTAGATGTTAGATGATGTCATCGATGACATCAACTATTGACTTTACTGTTCACTACTGACGTCAGCGTTGACTTTGCTGATGTCAACGTTGACCAGCCATTTTGACCCACATGTGGGGGCGCGTGGGTACATATTTTGTGGTAAGACTAGGACCATTTTAAAGGTTTCAACGATACGAATCCAATGGTGGTGGTTTTGAGTCGATCAAAGATTGTTAGGTTGGTCAAATCAGGATTTTTAGCCTCGAGAAACATGTCCGGGATACGTTGAGTCTTTCGGGAATGTTAGGGGTTCTTGATATGGACTTGTGTAGGTTAGTAGTAACCTTTGAGTGTGATTTGGACAAGTTCGGACGACTTAGAGACGTCGGATTAGCCCGGAGAGGCTGATGGTGCGCGTACTCAGGCGCAGCTTGGACGGTCTGTGAGTGGACTTTGTTTTATGAATTTGATGCATATATAAATGTTTTATATGTGTTTATGAACATGATTTGAGATGCCATGAGTGCATATGTTTTAAATATGAATTTTTTGACATTTTCGGAGGAAAATGCGTTATTCCATGTAGTTCGAGATTTCTGCTTTATGTGATGTTTGTGCTTCGGCCGAGTGTATTACGTGCTTGTGCGTTAGGTGATTCCGAAGGTTTCACGGAGAGGCATGAAACCGAGGGACTGAGTTACAATTTTTTAGGATTTTACGGAGATGTGTGAAATCGATATTCAAGCACTAGTCCCAGTTGAATTATGATTTGAAAGTGTTTTGGAAATGAGAATTGGTTTTCAGCTTTGAAAATATCTTTCGGGCATATGACCCAGCTGATCTGGGGTTTAACTTAGAGTATAGTCAAACGTGAGATAAGTCGGGCAGTGACCCAGTTATGAGTTTTGCGAAAGGTATTTCGGGCATGAGACCCAGTTGTGGATTTGATAGGATTCGAGGAATACTAGGATATGAAGTTTTGTAGGACACTAGCTTTTGGGCTGTGACCCATTTGATGATATTCCATGTTTGAGGCCCTATGTATGATGATAAAATTCTGGTTCGTCCCGGGTGTTACGGCGCTCGCCTTTGGACTGCGATGTGTTCCTTCCAGAGAGGTCACGGTGCACTGCCTGTTGTCGAACAGCCGCGGGAAGCAATGATCGAGGGAGGCTTGACTTAGGAGTTTTGATGAGATACTCTATGATTGATCGGCGATGTGTTCGCAATGATCTAGGGACAGTCGCGACGAATGATGTGTTCACGACGACATACTGGGATTGTCAGCAGTCCTGTGCTATTTGGTTTGGAAGAGTTCCCATGGGATATGTTCCCACTTGTTCTATGGTTTGGGCCAAGGTTCTGTTTCCATTTTTTGGTTTTTGGTTGAGACCCTCTATAATCTGGTTTAGGACTAAGACCCTACCGAGGTACTAGTTTCGATTGAGAAGCAGTTTTCACTGTTTTTGGATTTGGGAAGCAATAGGAAATAACTATTTTATGATGCATGCATGCTTTTACGTGAAGGGTATAAATCTATTTTCGATATAAATGAGTTTTATAAACTGTTGTTTTGTCCACTCATAGCTTTTATGGTTTTACTACCCTTCAAGTTAATCGTGGATGCGGGCTGTAGTAGAGATCAAGACATCATATGCCACTACCGATCTTGACGTACTCTCATGGACCCCTAGCGGGTGACGAGTTTATCCCTGGTCTGACATGAGGTGTCCGACGGGAGAAGGCACCTCCCATGATAATATAGGGGGATTGGGATGGGTCCTGTCAAAGTGGTATTAGAGCATGAGTTGCTCTCAGAGTGACGCGCATGTGCTGGATGTGATGTCTCTGTAGTGGTAACAGCCTGTCATCAACCTGATAGTTATTGTGAGAGTATGAGGATTCAGTGGAATCGAAGCTGTGTTAGGTCATGTTTGGCACGTGGTGCGATGGTTTAGGGTTCGATTGGCATAGGATGCCGTGTTTGGTGAGACTTGATCCCAAGTAGGGTCGTTATGTATCAGAATCGAACGGCCTAGGGCTGCAGTGATACAGAAAGGTCACATCTACCTAGTTGACCAGTTGTCCCAATAGGACGACTTTGAGAGTCGAGACCGTTGAGCGGTCATGTAAGATCGAGGATTGTGTCAATGTGATATCAATGGAGGTCGTGGACGACCCTAGTTGAGACTGTTGGGAATAGGAATGTTGGATCCTATTTTGCATAAGATTCCATGTTTCAGTATGTTGAATCCCTGTGGGATTTTGATTGGCAACAGATGCCACAATATAGATGGTGTGTGGCATGAAATGTCGCGGTTGAGCAGGTTTGGTATGGCCTTACTCAGTGCCAAGCTTTTTGTGGGCCTAGGCGGCTGGGAGCTGTAGAGTTACAAGTGGACGAGGTCCTGGATTGTGGTTACAGGTTAGTTGTATGCCAGTATCGAAGTATGACGACTTTTCGGAGTCGAGAGCGATGGATCGGTCAGGATGGACGTACTGCAGTGAGTAGCCAGGTTCGTGATGACCCTAGTTTATGATTGATTGGACAAGTTGCCATGAGTGTGGTAGTTGTGGACCGGATCCTGAGGTGGACCGATCGGTGGATACTACGCGTTGCGCGATTAGTATCTACAGTGAGTTGACCGTAGGGGTATGGAGTTTCGATAACTGGGCGCTTCTGAAATTGACTAGCGCAAGGTTGTGGCAAACATTACTTTAATAAGACTCATCCATTGGATTTGTCTTCTTATCGAGTTGGATAGGCTCAGGTTTCCGTGACGACTGTGACGATGGAGATTCGCCAGTCGTGGCAATGGTACGGAGGTGCGTGAGCGACACACAGTACGAGCAGTGGTTTTGGGAGTTGGTTTTGATTTACTGTGGTTGACCATACCTCCTGAGCTTCATATAAGCTTGTTTGAGGAGAAATCTGATTGTGGGAATAGAATGGGTCACAAAGTGGTTGTCCATGTTTTTTATTGGTTAGAAAATATGGATATGCTTCCAACATGATTGCAACTTCTCTTGATTCCGAAGTCGATAAAGGAAACTTCTTGTTTTCTTCTCTTTAGCAGATGGTGCTTGGTGTCGCAGGATGACATAGGATGAATTTTGATGTCATCATCTTAGGTCATCCTTGATTCTTCCCTACGTGGGATGATGAGGAGTGATATGATAGTTAAGGGGTTCAAAGAGGGTGTAAGAACTGAACACCTAGAATGTGAGTCAAATTTGAATGACTTGAAGAGCAGATAGTATTTAGCTTCACCGGATGTGACGAGTGAGTGTCCAAGGTAGTGAGCCCATGTTGGTATTATGGGTCATGTTACCTTGGCTGAGAGAGCTAGTATGGATCCACCTAGAATTGAATAGATCGAGTCGTGGGGTGACGATGAAGAGGATCAAGATGATATGGATGATTGTGGCGACCGTGAGTCGAGTAAACCGAGTTCTGGTCATCATCGGGGAGAATCATACTACTGATTATGCTAAACTACTAGCAGAGGAGAATCATATTGTAAGACAGTTGAAGAATCTTTTGGACTAATTGGCGAGAAGTCAAGACAGAGGTTGGATATGGGGATGTGTGTATGATCTGTCTTGGATAGGTGGATGGTTATGTGTTGGCTACGTGAATAAGTATGAGACAAGAATGATACGTGGCTATCGATCAGGAAGAGATGAATAGCCGATACCTCGAGATGGATATGAAGATAGAGATTGTGGTGGGTTGAGGTTAGCCTTGTGACGTACGGTTGGGTGCCGAGCTGTGTTCGGAGTGAGGTTTGATATGTGGCTGGACCTTGCCAGCGTTCAGTTCTTGACCAGGTCGAGTACTGCCTTGATGGTTAATATGATGTGGGTGCACCGGTATGTTTGGGTCTGGAGTCACCAGAGAGGACGAAGGTTTTTCCAAATGAATGAAGTCCTAGATGGACATGAGATGGTGATCGGATTGGATCCGATGGCGACGGTTCGATGAGGATTAGGATCGGATGTATTCCGACATGATGATGTTGACTGGACGTTGAATACTGTGTGCTCGAGTAGAGTGGACTGAGAGGATTCAGTGATTATGTGAACCGAAAGCTCAGGGTCATGTAGCCTAGAGGAAACCTAGTGTTTTTATCTTTGTGATTACCTCTACTGAGGAAAGTGTTCGATGGGGTTCAGATACACCCAGGATGGGTGAGATATCGAATGTGTTTCGACAGGACACGTGATGTGACAAATTGAGACTCGAGATGAGTCAGGATTTCAGCGACCTACGCTGAGTGACACGAGATACGATGTGGGGACTCAAGAGCGAGTCGAGATTAGAGTAGAAAAACGAAGACGCAGTGGAGCCAGGAATTACCAGCGATCACAATAGTTGTCGATGGGATTGGCTTCGTAGGTATCCGATGGGTTCGTATTGATATGTAATGATGGGACTCTAGTGAGACTCAGCATGAGCATGAGAGAACGAAGTGTTGAATGATGTGAGTACCGAGGCCGATAAATAACGCACATTTGAGTAAGGCCTGCGAGGTGAGATTCTTACCATTGTGACGGTAGGATTTAGAGGATGTTGCATGATTGGATGACGAGCAGGATGTCAGTTTTGATTGTCGGATGAGAAGAGTCGTTAGGCTGAAAAGTCGACTTTGATGTTAGCTTAGTATGGTAGACCTGTCGGAGTGAGTGACAGACGAGATTGACGAGTGTCGGAGTCTCGAGTGAGACTTACAAACCGACATGTAGATTCTCGAGAGTTGAGTTGGAACTTTAGAAGCTCCGTTGACAGTGGGTACCGACGAGTACAGTGGTTTGTGTCGGACGTGTACTTTTAGACGAGAGTGCCCGAGTGGGAGACAAGATTGGATTTTCCACGGTTTCGTTGGGAAATGGGTCAGGTTGAATTTTGAGGACGAAATTCTTTAAAGAGGGAAGTTTGTAACGACCCGTCCCAAATTTTTGGGGTTAATTAAGATTAAATTGAGGATTTATGAGACTAATCCGGAATTTATCGAGGATTATCGGACGTTCAGGACAAAATTACGATTTTACCCCTAGACGAGGGCAAAAATTTAAATTTGACCCGGGAGGTCCAATGTACGAGGACCGAGGACCGTTACGTAGATTGAGTCTGCACGAGTCCGTAGACAAGCGGTACGTCGAAATCGGACATTCGACGGGAAAGTTACTGGTCACAAAAGTTTTGAGGCACTATTGCAAGTTTTATGAGATGGGTGGACTATTTTCTTAAGTGAGCCCCATATATTTTCGCCAGGTCCAACTGTCACTCATCCATTGCCTATCAACACACATACTTGCACCCACCCCTTCATCCGCATCTGTTTCATTTGATCAAACCAAACCCAAAACCCCCCAAACCCGTGCAACCCAAAACACCTCCACCCCACCTAATCCCCTAATGTGATGACTGAGTGACTGGGAGTGAGTGGCTGAGTTGGAAGGACGACAGAGGGACGGCGGTGCACGAGGGAGGAACCACAACCAGGTAAACCCGAAACCAGTTTTAAGGGTCCAAATTCTAAGTTGGGTTTAGAGAGTTTGTTGGACCGTTCTGATGACCAAAACAGACTACCAGGGACCAGCCAACTTCGCCTGGATCAAAACCATGGAAGGACGTGGCCGAAATCGAGGGCGGTCGACGGAGGAAAATTGGCTGGATTATTCATCGATTCCAGGTACAATTCTCGACTGTTTTCTACGGTTTTGGTCATATGGATCCCCTCTTGGGATGGAGACGAAGAGATTAGAAGCAACGGCTCCAAAATCAAACCAAGAACTAGAGAGAAAATTTTGGGTGGGGTCGGTAGGTCTGCTTGACGTGGAACAGTGAATCGGGTCGACATAGACAAAAGACAGTGACGATGATGAGGTCATCAATGATGTCATCCTGTCAAACCTAACATGTCAGATTGACATGTATCAGATGTCAGATGACATCACTGGTGACGTCAGTGATGATGTCACCCGTTGACTTTACTGGTCACTACTGATGTCAGCATTGACTTTTTGGTTAATGTTGACCTGCCAATTTAACCCAAGCGTGGGGGTGCGTGGGCACCTATTTTGAGGTGGAACTAGGACCATTTTAAAGATTTCGACGATATGAATCCAATGGTGGTGGTTATGAGTCTATCAGAGATTGTTAGGTTGGTCAAATCGAGGTTTTTATCCTCGAGAAGCTTGTTCGGGACACATTGACTTTTCTAGGAATGTTGGGGGTTCTTAATATGGACTTGTGTAAGTTAGTAGTAACCTTTGAGTGTGATTTGGACAAGTCCGGATGTAAGACTCGTGTCCTAAAGGGAACGGTGAACAGTCCCGCATTCCTGTGAGGGGAATGGTCTGGGAGGGGAATGGTGGTTTGTCTTAAAAGTGTAGGCACACACCTATTTAGCACGAGGCCTCTTGGGAGCTCACTGGCTTTGGATTCCGGGGGAACTCCAAAGTTAAGCGAGTGGATGCTGGTGTAATCCAATGATGGGTGACCCACTAGGAAGTTGCACCGTGAGCTCCCGGGAACAAAACCCTGCGGGTTGGGCTTGTCTGGCTAGTGAGTCCAGAGGGGACAATATCGTGTTAGGTAGAGTGGGCTGCTGCACAACTCTGATCTAAGTGAGGCCTTCTGGGAGCTCAATGGCTTTGGATTCCTAGGGAATTCCATAGTTAAGCGAGTGGAGGCTGGTGCAATCCCATGATGGGTGACCCACTGGGAAGTTGCATCGTGAACTCCTGGGAACAAAACCTTGCGGGCTGGGCTGGTTCTTCCAGTGACTCTAGAGGGGACAATTTCATGTTGCGTAGAGTGGGCTGCTGCAAAACTCTGATCTAAACGAGGCGTTTTGGGATCTCATTGGCTTTGGGTTCGGTTGGAACTCCAAAGTTAAGCGAGTTGAGGCTGGTGCAATTCCATGATGGGTGACGCCCTGGAAAGTTGCACTGTGAGCTCTCGAAAACAGAACTGTGAGGGCAAGGGCAAGGAGGCCCAAATAAGACAATATTATGCTAGATGCGTCGGGTTCTGATCGAGGAGGGTCGGATCCTGACACCGGATGACCCGGAGAGGTCGGATTAGCCCGAAGAGGATTATGGCGCGCGTATTGAGGCCCAACTTGGACGGTATGTGAGTGAACTTTGTTTTGTGAATATGATGCATGCATAAATGTTTTATACGTGTTTATGAACGTTATTTGAGATGCCATGAGTGCATATGTTTTAAATATGAATTGTTTGGCATTTTCGGAGGAAAATGTATTATTGCACGTAGTTCGCGATTTCTGCTTTATGTGATGTTTGGGCTTCGACCGAGTGTACTACATGCTTGTGTTTTATGTGATTCCGAAGGTTTCATGGAGAGATGTGAAACCAGGGGACTGAGTTACGATTTTTACGGATTTCACGGAGATGCGTGAAATCAAGATTCGGGCACGAATCCCAGTTGAACTATGATTTGAATGTGTTTTGGAAATGAGAATTGGTTTTCAGCTTTGGAAATATCTTTCGAGCGTATGACCCAATTGATTTGAGGTTTGACTTAGAGTACAATCACACGTGAGACAAGTCGGGCAGTGACCTAGTTATGAGTTTTATGAAAAGTATTTCGGTCATGAGACACAATTGTGGATTTGATAGGATTCGAGGAATCCTGGGATAAAAATTGTCGTAGGACACTAGCTTTCGGGATGTGACCCATTTGATGATGTTCCATGTTTGAGGCCCTATGTATGATAATAACATTCGGGTTCATCCCGGGTGTTACAGCGCTCACCTTCGGACTGCGATGTGTTCCTTCTAGAGAGGTCACGGTGCACTGCTAATTGTCGTATAGCTGCGGGAAGCAATGACCGAGGGAGGCTCAACTTAGCAGTGTTGATGAGATACTCTATGATCGATCGGCGATGTGTTCACGATGATCTAGGGACAGTCGCGTCAAGTGATGTGTTCACGGCAACATACTGGGATTGTGAGCGGTCCTGAGCTATTTGCACATGTGCTAGGATTAGAATTGTGACTGACATTGGGATGAATTCCCATGGGATGTATTCCCACGTGTTCTATGGTTTGGGTCGAGCTTCTGTTTGCGTTTTCTAGCTTTGGGCTGAGACCCTGTATGATCTGGTTTGGAGCTGAGATTCTAATGAGGTACTGGCTACGATTGAGAAGCAGTTTTCATTGTGTTTTGATTTGGGAAGTAATACGTCTTGCTTCCGAGAAAGTATTTGAAATAACTATTTTATGATGCATGCATGCTTTTACGTGAAGGGTATAAATGTATTTTCGATATAAATGAGTTTTATAGAATATTGTTTTGTCCACTCACAACTTTTATGGTTTTCATACCCTTCAGGTTGATCGCGGATGCGAGCTGGAGTAGAGATCAAGACATCACATGCCACCACCGATCCTGACGTACTCTGATGGACCCAGAATGGGTGATGAGTTTATCCCTGGTCTGACACGCGGTGTCAGACGGGAGCAGGCACGTCCCACGATAATCCAGGGGGATTGGGACGGGTCCTGTCTCACGTGGCACCATCTGATTGGTCCACGTCACTAACATGTCAGGCTAACCGGGTACTAACATAATGACACGTTTCAAGCCCCCATTGGTCTTTGTTTGACACCTGTCAGATGATGACGTCACCCATTGATGTCATCCTTATCCCCTACCTCCGTATGGGTCAACCAAAACTCCTGAATCGGTTCGCGTAGACCCACAACCGTGACCCGGCCGGTTTTCCATCCTCTGACCACCAAAAATGCTCCAATCTGCTCGTATTGTCATCGTCTCGATCCCTAGAACGGCTCTATCAACCAAGAAAACTAAGAAAATGACTCGAAGTTACCAGTTCGAAGATGAACAGTAACCGTAGTTTTTCCAGCTCTGTTCCCAGACAATTCTGGCCACGGTTGCCCTCGAAATTGAGTTCTCTAAACTCGTCTCAACCCCTAGAGCACCATCCAATCCACCAATTCGATAAACACATGCTAAAACTCAAATTTCCATTTTCGAACTAAAATAGGTTACGGTTTGCTTACCTCCGCCATGCCTCAGTCCTTCACTCTCACTATCTCAGTCATCACCGTAGAGGATAGGATGAGATGTGGGTTTGGGGTAGCATGGGGTATGGTTTCATGGGTAAGGAAATGAAAAACAAAGAAAATAAAGCTGACGGATGAAGATAAGCCCAAAATATTAGGGTTTGGACCAATCAGATTGGTGACACTTGTCACTCATCTGGTGGGTCCTCCCCAGATTTTTCTAATATCAAATTATGCCACGTGTCAAATTCCTCGATTAACGTGAATAGTTCTAATTTCCGTTTTAGACCCGTAACTTTCTCGTCAAATGTTCGATTTCGACGTGCCACTTGTTTACGAATTCGTGACGTCCTGATTTACGTCACGACCATCGGTCCTTATGCATTTGACCATCCGTGACACGACCCATCCTAATACCCCGGGGATTATCGCGGGATGTGCCATGCTCCCATCTCACACGAAGTGTCAGACAAGAGATAACTAAAACCTCAGCCCGTTCGGGGCTTCCAGAGCGCAACAGGATCGGTGGAGGAGTGCGATGTCTCAGTCTCTGCTACAGCCCATGTCCATGATCAACCTGAAGGGCATTAAAATCATTAAAAGCTGTGAGTGGACGAAAATCAATAGTTTAATAAAAGACATTTCATAAGAAGACATTATGCCCTTCACCAAAAAGTATGCATGTATTCGAATACCAATAATCAAACCATTTACATTAATTAAATCATTAGGGCCTTAGCCCAAAACCATAAATCAAAGTATGTGGGATTTCATCCTTAAAGCGTAAATCAAATCATGTGGGCCATTGTCCAAAACCATCAACACTAAAATACCATTTCATAAATCCAATAAATCTGAAATACACATACATAATCCAGGAAAGCCATGAATCACAATTCAATCCAATACCATTTTATACCAATCCTTGGAATCCCAGGCGCCTGACATCTCAGACGTGATGTCACGGTCCAAGCTATGCGTGCTACCCGGTGTCTCAACCCGAGTCAATCTCTGACATCCCAGATGTCTGACGTCTCAGATATCTAGCAATCCTCCTCCTGAGTAACTATACAGTCTGGTTGCTCCGTGCAATGACCCCTCACCGGTAATACGCCGTGACTAATCCAACGTCCCAGACGACTGGAGGAGACTATCCATAGATATAAGGATGGTATATGGAAAAAATTTCATAAATCATCTCAAACCGTTCAAATGGTCCTATGCCAGTGATTTCCATAAAACCATCGTAATCCACCAATCCGATTTCTCAAATCCAAATTCATTTATGGGTCCCCGACCCGAAATCACATTCATATAACACAATTGGGCCTCATGCCCAATTTCGTAAACCAAACGGGCCTCTGGCCCGATGCCTCATTCAATCAAATGGACTCCAAGTCCAATAGTTCGGAAACTAAATGGACTCACGCCCGATTCCATATTTCCAAATCCAAAATCATACCCTTGAACCATTATTTAAACCACAATCACGTAGAAATACAGTATAAAATCATAAACCTCGATATACGTGCAAATACGAAAATTATCTCGGAATACGAAAAAAATATGTAAATCACCAATACCACAATCATCATCATAGAAATCACATATATAAAACATATAAAACAGTTATGCATGCATCACAGTTTAGAAAACAATGTCCATTCATGTAAGACCCCTGTCCTGGAGGGAACGGTGAAGATCCCACATTCCTGCGAGGGGGAATGGTCTGGGAAGAGAATGGTGGTGTGCCTTAAAGGTGTAAGCGCACACCTATCTAGCACTAGGCCTTTTGGGAGCTCAAGTGGCTTTGAGGGGGATTGGAACCCCAAAGTTAAGTCAGTTGAGCCTGGTGCAATTCCATGATGGGTGACCCCCTGGGATGTTACACCATGAGCTCCCCAAAACAAAATCGTGAGGGCGAGGCCCAAAGTGGACAATATGGTGCTAAATGAGTCAGGTCCTGACCGAGGAGGGTCGGGTCCTGACAATTGTGTATCAGAGCCAAACCCCGGCCGGGAAGTGTGCCAGCGAGGACGCTGGGCTCTAAGGGGGGTGGATTGTAAAACCCGTGTCTGGAGGGAACGGTGAACGATCCCACATTCCTGCGAGGGGGAATGGTCTGGGAAGGGAATAGTGGTGTACGTTAAAGGTGTAGGCACACACCTATCTAGCACGAGGCCTTTTGGGAGCTCAAGTGGCTTTGGGGGGTATTGGAACTCCAAAGTTAAGCGAGTTGAGGCTAGTGCAATTCCATGATCGGTGGTCCCCTGGGAAGTTGCACCATAAGCTCCCGAAAACAAAACCGTGAGGATGTGACCCAAAGTGAACAATATGGTGCTAGATGAGTCGGGTACTGATCGAGGAAGGTCCGGTCCTGACAATTCACAGACAGTCCTATGGTGCTGCCTTGATATGCTTGCCATATCCCCTTCTGAGCCACAACACTATCACCGAGACTTCCAAACCTGTCCAAATCATACTAGAGAGTTACTAACTACTTCAATAACCTCTTATTAACGCCCCCTAATTTTCTGTTATTTTTCTAAACTCGATCCTAAACCATTGAACATCACGAATTATATTGAAATGATGTCCGATCCACACGAAACAAGTCCCAAAATGTTCATTACATCGAATAGATGAAAACACATGTTGAACACTTCCCCAAAAAAGTCCCGACGCACCCCACGCGCCGGGAACATTGCAACTTTAACCTTGCATCGAACCCAGTCCGCCTGGTTTTTCGGTTCGACCGAATCGGCGAACTGACCTGGTCGGTTCTCCCTTGTTTCTCAGTAATTTCAACTCCTGTTTCTTCCTATATGTTCGTCTGGACCTAACCTAGAGTTCTATGGACTCCAAAACCACCAAAAAGCTCGAGATTTATACTTGTGATGCAAAACCACAGTCCAGTTTTCCGGTAGTCCTCCCCGTCGACTCAGACCATCCTGTGCCTCGAAACCAGGCTCATTGTGCTCGTCTCTGCCCCTAGAATCACACTTAAACCATCAAACTAGCCAATACACATTAAGAATGCTAGTTTCAAAACTGGACAAATAGCGGGGTTTCGGGTTTCTAGCTTACGGCCGCCGCTTTACCGTCGTGGGTCCTCCCTGATGGCTTCCCCGGCCTCTTAGTCTCCTCCTACGCCTACTCTATCAATGGTTGGGGTCAGTTGTGTTGGTTTGATGATTTTGGTTTTTTGTTATGGTTTGTCTTTCACGGGTTTTGGGAGTGTGGAGAATGAAGATGAAGTTTGATGAGGATGAAGGTGATCTGATAATGAGGATGAAGGGTGAGGATGAGAGGGCTAAGTGAGATCTGAACGGCTGGGGGAGGGTTGTGAGAGATGTGTGAGTTTAATTAATTAATTAATTAAATGGCCAATGGACATAGATACATAATTTTAGGGACACCCACCAATGGGATGAGTGACACTTGTCACTCATCCAAGGGACCCACATTAGTTAATTACCCAATCAGATTTTAGGATTAATTAATTTGAATCCCCAGACGCTAAACTCCCGATTTCGATCCCATGATCATAACTTCTCCGTTCGACGTCCGATTTTGACGCGCCACCTATCTATAGACTCGTGACATCCCGATCTACGTCACGGTCATCGGTCCTCATACGTTTGACTCCCCATGTCAAAAGTCAACATTTTGCCCAATTCTAGGGGCAAAACGATCATTTTACACCGTCCATCTGAATTCTCTCAACTAACCCTCGATTAATCATTCTAAATCCATAATTAATTAATATTTAATCCTGATATTCGGAACGGGTCATTACAACCTTCCCCCTTTAAAATAATTTCCAACTATCCCGATTCCACATCCACATCGTGGAAAATCAAGCTCAGTGTAACGCCCCGGAAATCCAAATAATGGGATTGTATAAAATAATATGCAAAATGACATATTTACCCTTGGCGGGGTGTGGTTAGAAGTTGACTTTTTGTAAATTTTCTGAAAACCGTTGTGTAGGTCTCGAGACGCTTAGTCCGTAGACAGGTGGCACGTCGAAAATGGAGCTCGGATGTGAAAGTTATGGGTCCAAGAAGGTTAGGGGCATTTTCGTAATTAGAAGCCCAAGGGCATTTTTGTCAATTGTCTTTTAGGGGGTTAAAATTGTCCTTTTGTGGGTTTTATGAATCACCCACACCTGTTTCAGTTAAATTGTTAAGTGACACATGTCAATTGTACCATTTGGGTTAGTGGCCGTGGGTGTGTGCGTGTTGTGCAATTGAAGAAGAAAACAAGGGAGGCGACAAGTTTAAAAACCAAAAATTGAGAGACTTACAGAGGAAGAACGAGAGGGATTGAGGAAACGAATGCAATTGAGAGACTTAGGAGTTTGGGACAAAAAGGAAAACACGAGGGACAGAGAGGATAACCGAAACCCATGTTCGAAAAATTGAAGAACAAAGTGAGTTTTCGAACTTGTAGTTGTGGACCTTGAGGATCAAAAATGACCTTGAATCCATCTTTCTGGGACCATTCCGAGATAATCCATCTCAAAAACGAAGAGAATTGATGTCGTTTCAGTCGAGAACCGAATCTCCAAACTCTTCAAAAAATCAAGCTTGGGTTCATATAATTCGAGGTAAGTAAAATTGAAATTGATCTTGAAATCATGTTCATATGAGTCCTAAGATACTTACTGGTTGATTGTAATTAAGAAAGGAATTGAAATTGGACGAAATTTGAGTTATGGCCGATCGGGAATTGACTTAGAAATCGACCTGTTTAAGACGTGATTTCGTGAAAATAAGAATACAAATCCCTAATTAAGATTCAGTAGATGAAAATCAGTGAAAGAAACGAAGGAATTGAGGTCAAATTGATGAAGAATTTATCGGGCCAGGTCGCGGGTTTACAGACCCGTTTACCAGGCGATCAGGTTGGGACGATGAGCAGTAATGGTACTGTTCACCAGCGCGTGAGTTCACGCACAACCCATTTATCGGTGCGTGAGGGCACATGGTTTACCTTCTGGGGAAGTGTTCAACACACATTTTAATGTATTCGACGATACAGACCTATTGGTACAGGTTTCGCGTCGATCAGACACCGTTTTGATACTGTTTCGAGGGTCCGAAAGATTATGTTACATTTTAAATTTGTATTTAATTCCCGAAAACTTTGGGGGATTTTAATATGCTATTATGGAATCATTACTGACCCATAATGATGTTGTTTTACAGGATCCAGTATTTTCAGAAATTACGGAAAGGCGTGCAGCTCGGAATTGAGCGGTTTGGACGGTGTGTGAGTGGTCGTTTGTTTTATAAACTGTTATGCATGCATAGTTAAATGTTTTACATGATTGATTGCATGATTTGATTGGAAATGATGTCATAGTGAGTTGACATGACCATTTATTAATTTAATGATTATTTTAATCGGTCTTTTGGGCCTGTTAATGCAATTGATGTTTAGGGCCAGGCCCAGAGTAAAAAAGGTTTCAAAAAGGGTATTTTGACTTAGTAGTCAAGGATGATTTCGGGATTATTTTAATGAGATTTTATGGATTTACGTGCAATGACAATTTGTCCTTGAGACCCAATTGGATAAATGGTTTGATTTGGATTTGGAGTCAAATGTGAATATATGATCGAATTGATGGTTTTAGATGTATGTTCAGTGTCCCTAGATGTGTAATTCCTAGGTAGACCCGAATGTGTAACTCTCAGGTTGGATCGGATGTGTAATTCCTGAGCTTTGAGTGTTATGATATATGTGTTTGTGATTGTGGATACTAGTACATGTCTGGATGATGTGAGTACAGTTCCTGGACATGACTCGGATGTTGCGTGAGTGCAGTCCCCAAGTATGTGGTACGTCTAGATGGTGCGTGTATAGTTCCCAGACATGACTCAGATGTTGCGTGAGTGCAGTTCCTGAGTTGGCCTATGCGTAGTGCCGTTGTGATGTTGTGATTGATTGTGCACTTGTGAGTGATGTTGTTTGATGTTGATTTGATTTTGATTCTTTACGTACTGGTAATGAGTACGGGTTTTGGTCTTTGTGAACAGGTTGGTATTTTCATATGATTTGGCTGGGAAGTCGGTGATGGCTATTCGTATGTTTTTCTGCTATGCATGCATGGTTTCATAACTGGAGGGGAAATGTCTATTTGAAATGTATTTTCAAAGGATATTATTTTTGTTCACTCACACCTTTTCTGTTTTGATGACCCTCCAGGTTGTGGAACAACGTTCGGGGCTGATCGAGAGCAGAGGCATGAGCGAAAATCAGTGCAGTTATCCTTTATCTGACATGTGCTGATGGTAGTTTTGGGACTCCAGTTGACTTGTCAGACGGGAGCAGGATCGGACACGGTTATCAAGGTCCAGTTGGGGCGGGTCCTATCACTTAGTCTCACCGTCAGGTTTAACATTCCATGTATACGTCTACACCCACTAACCAACATTTTACTTGTCTGCTCACAGACGTTCCACTAATACTCACGCCGCATCGTCTACACTCGACCACTTTGACTGAAATTGATCAAACGTTCTAAGTTGATACCACCCGACAATTCTACCATTACGCTAACACATTTAGCTAACACATTCAGCTTGACGGTTCTTCTCAGTCACCAATCCACTCTGACATCTGCTCCCACTAGGAGTCACCAAATCTCACTCAACAATCCACGCAGTCACATCCAGCCAAACTGTCACCACTTGCTAGTCACAAATCAATCCGGCATCTCTCCCACACCGAGAGTTATGAAATCACACAATTTTTTCGCATTTCTTGAATTTTACCATGTCAATAACATACATCCCATAACGTCAAACTCAGTCGGCAACTCTGACTCATTATAGAGTCGTACCAAAGTATCTAGTACCAAAATTTCCTCATAAATCCATGTTGCCGTTAATGAGAGTCACAGAGCAGTTGCTCCACGTAAAGCAACCCGTGGTTACACTAACCAACAACTCACTCAACTTGCGTATACGTATACCAACATCTCACTCGATCTGTGTGTAGCTGGACCCCATTGAATACCTACCCATCAGTGATAACACATCTCCGCTCTAGGATTCCACTAGCCATCCACGGCGCTGAGCACCTGTTCATACGATCACTAAACCCATCAAACTCTGACCCAGCGCACAATATTCAATGTCTAGTTCACGTTCTCAACCAATCCAATGATATCTGAGCTAAGCCGACTGCCAACACGTTCAACCACATACCACTGGTATATCCTATATACTGTCACCAGACACCACTCAGGCCTGTCCAATATCGGTCCTCTCACAACGTACCCAGTACGAACATCCATCCACCAAATAGCCTACTACATAGCTCGTAGCAATCACACTTCAATTCTAGAGTCCATCTGTCCAGTCCAGTACTAGAGAGATCACATACTCCAACTCATCATCCATTCCGAGTTCCATGGTCACCCTACCAGCATCAACCCGTCTAGTCTTAATCATGTAATCCAACACTTATCAATCCGATTCATGCCCACCAAGGCGTACCCATTCATGCCAAATGGGTATCCAATCTCATCCACGTCTATCGAGATGCACCAACTCCTAACCTATCGGTTACCTGCTCATTTGATTACCATATCATATTCGATTGACTTCATAATGAAGCCAATCCCCACAGCATAACGTGACCCACAACATAACCTTATCATCAAGATCACAATCCAGATCCATCACCTCACCACCTGATAATTACCATCATGATCCTCGATCGTCACAACACCCTATATCCTCAACATCATGATCCTGATCCAACACAACATCACCCGATCATCCACATCACGACCCTAGGTGGATCAATACTAGTTCTCATTCAGCTAACTACCAGATTTCAAGCCATAGGGTTTTACACCCTCATTGAATCTACATACTACCAAATCGCTTCTCAACCATTTTCACATCTAAACAGATTAGTGAACGACGAGACACGTCGAGATTGTGGGTTCTTTCCAATTACCTCATATCGATCCTTGTCATTCCACCTAGGAAAAATCAAGTATGATCCAAGACAATGCCATCAAAATTCATCCTACGTGAGTGCAAACACAAACTCACTGCACTCACCACATCACGTAATACCAACATCGTCTGCCACCAAGCAGCAAACAAGAAATCTCCTTCACTAATGACTTCAGAATACCCATCATCAATGCGGAATAAAGCACTCCTCTCGTCGCCTCAATCACAACCTCTCTCGATTCTGAAGTTCCAACCATGTAGGAACCAACTCACTCGTGTAACAACCACGTGTCTGTACTAAGCAAATTTGGTACCTCAACCCGCCTATTCGCTCATACCGTTTCATTTATTTACCACTTAATCATTCTAATCATATCAGTTATCACACTCACGGTTAGGTTAGAGTCCCAACACATCTCATCCAATGTTGTATCTCGTCCAGTCCAACTCATCTCCTGCCGAATCTCAGATACCAAACGTATGCCCATCACGACGGAGTCACATCCCAACTCGTGGCTCATCGTCATCATAATCACTGGCACACAGTGTGCGAATTAGACAACCCTAGATCTTTGCTCATACCGAGTAACGACCCAGTACCTCTACTCAAGTTGGAGGAATTTTTCCTCCCTCATACCCAACAACTCTGGGTACAATCACATTGACAACCTATACAAGAAAATAAACATTCCATAAACGTCAACGATTCACAACAACCACAACTACATCCACCCCCGATGGTAGTGCCTACCAAAATCTCGTGCAGACCCAACTACCAGACATCGCTATCGGGACTCCACATCCAACTGGAATAAACCACTAGTACTCACTACTCTATATCCCCACTTTGGGATTCCATCAACAAGTATCACACCCTGGTAACCTGTCCAACCAATCTCTAACTAATCTTTAACTAGCCTCAACTCGACTCAACCAGTGTCGTCCACCAGGTCATCCTTAACCTCAACTAAACCAAACCTCCAGGGATGTGGAAGTGTCTTCCCCACTGAGGTTTGAAGCTTACGTTCCTTTTCGGAAAACCCTCGACACAATGTATGGCCCTTCCCAGTTTGGAACGAAGGTCCCAGCTAATTTGTCTCTGGTTCCAAGGTTGACCTTACGAAGAACCAAGTCCCCCACTTTGAAACTTCGGTGTCGAACCCTGGAGTCGTAGTATCTTGTTGATAGGTCATAATTTATGCATGTTTTATCCATGATTTCATACCGTTTTACTTATGTATGGTTAATAATTTGGTCTATGCAATTGGAGAAAGTAATATATATTTTTGAGTAATGTGTAGATCAAATAGATGATGGAATTACTAGAATTTGGGCGAAAGAATCACCTAAATCGGAGTTGAAACAAAGATTTTATGATGGAAATAAAATGGCACAGGAATTCGGTGGCCATCCACCGAATTCAGCATCAGATACATCACGTGTGTCACTGTAGCATACCTATCGATTCGGTGCATGGCTACTGATGGTCAGGGATGACCTTGTAGTCGCGCGTGGCTTTCATGCGCAGGGCACTCAGGCCGTGCGTGCGGGCGTATGAAGCCACTTTTAGTGAAACTTCCAACACACGAAATCATCTATTTGATGTAACGAACATTTTGGGACTGATTACGAGTCGATCAGACATCGTCTCGATATGGTTCGGGATGTCCGAAGGTTTAGGATCGAGATTAAAAATAGTTAAAAATTTCAGAAAATTACGGGGCTTTAGTGAGGGGTTATTTAAGTAGTTAGTAACCCTCTCAAGTGATTTGGATAAGTTTGGGAACCCCAGTGGCGGTGATTGGCCCGGGAAGGGCGTATGGCACGCATATTTAGGCGTGGCTTTTGAAGGTCTGTGAGTGGACCTTATTTTCTAAATTGATGCTTGCATAAATGTTTTATATGTGTTTATAAACATGTTTTGTGATACCATGAGTGCATTTGTGTGTGTTTACGTATTTGCACGTATTTCGAGGTTTTAATTTTATACGGTGCTTATACGTGTTTGTGGTTTGGGTTTAATGAAATGGATTGGGATTTGAAAAGGTAAACTGGGGCATGAGACCCATTTGGTTATGTCTCTGGCATATGGCCCTATTGATGACCTACAGGTCTGAGTCGGGGTCGCGACGAATGATGTGTGAACGGCGACGTACAATACAACGTTCGCCTCCAAACTGGGAATGTGTTCCTTCCGAAGAGGGAATGATGCACGTCCCGTTGTCGAGCAGCCACTGGAGACTCGACTTCGGAGTGCTGACAATTTAGGAAATCGATTGGTGATGTGTGCACCAAGATCTAGAGGTGGTTGCGTCGGTTGATTTGTTCACGGCGACATACAAGGATTGAGAGCAGTCTTGGACGGATGGTTGCACGCATCACTATGATTGGAATCATGAGTGACCCTAAGATATTGGGCTCGATACCCAGTTGAGTCATGAGTTGGGGCTTGAGGCCCAGTTGGTGTACGTTTATGCTTTCAGGTTGGAAACCCTAAATGGATTTCTGGTTCATGACGGTTTATGGGGACCGGGCATGAATCCTTTGAAAGGTTTTAAGGATGTTTTCGAAATGGATTCTCATATACCATCCTTATTTATGGATTGTCTCTTCCGGAGAGGGTTGTTGGCCTAGGTGGACCCCGGAGTAGTCACGGTGCACTGAGTGGAGTCGCCCTCGTTGGGTACGTTACTCTTAGGAAGGCTTATGGATTATAACCCCCAGAGAGGGTCATTGATCTATAGACATTGACCTGGGTGGACCTTGGGAAGACTTGGGATTTGAGACCCCGGGTAGCACGCCCGTAGCTTTGAAAACCGTGACAGGATGGTTTTGTGATATACATATTATATGTTATATGATATATATATATATACTGGTTTTGGGCTGAGTCCCACATGGATTTGGGCAGTGGACCGTATGATTTGGATTTACAGAATTTGGGGCTGAGACCCTAGTATTGGTTATTTTGAATAACTGGTTTTCGAATGCATGCATGCTTTTTAGTGAAGGTTATAATTATGTTCTTTTGTGAAAATGTTTTTATAAATGCTTTGTTTTGTCCGTTCACATCTTTTAAAGTTTTGGATGCCCTTCAGGTTGATCACGGATGCGGGTTGTCGCAGAGATCGAGACATCACACTCCTCCTCCGGATCCTGTCGCTCTCTGAAGCCCCGAGTGGACTAAAGTAGAAATTTGCCCTTGTCTGACACTTCGTGTCAAACGGGATCAGGCGCGTCCCGCGTTAATCCCGGGGGGATTGGGACGAGTCCTGACAGTATACAACTCAGTTTTTGTTTTGAAATGCTTGCTGTTTTTTTTTTCTTCAGTTTTTGCTCTTATTTGCTTGCTTTTTTTTGTTTTGTTCTGTTTTCTTTGCTGTGTTTTTTTTTTGTTTTGTGATGCTAGTTTTTATGCCTAAAAAAGTTAATATGAATGTATAGAACATGAGAAATGCTTGTACTTACTAGAAATCATTGTCATTGCCATTGAACTCACACTTGCACTTCATGATACCATAATCAAGTGATTAACCAACCAAAACAATTGAATTTGAGCATACTTAGGAAATTAGTGGAGACTACCATTGTGATATCTTTGAGCTTAATTGCCTTTTTTTCTTAGTGATCTACTTGTTTATACTCTTAAACACTCATCAATTCGTTCTTAGTTGCATGATCTATTTCTATTTGCATTGATGTTTAAAGAACCGTATTTATTGGATGCTCTTGATTTGATGTATGATTATATATGAGATGTGATATAGGCTATGTGTGTTTTAGCTCCTAAAGGCCTTTCTTTTCCCCTTCCAAATTGCATGCTCCTTAAGCCACTTTGAAGCCAAACACTTAGCCGTTTTGTTCTTCACTTACAATATGACCTAACCATGTTTTGAACCCGTTATAAGGGCAATACCCTATGATCTAAACTTGTGTCAAGGTTGCATCAAATGAGATTCATGGTGAGGAGGAATATGTTGATGTGTTGTGCTACTTATAGTCATGTGATTGAAGTATGCTTGAATGGAAAGGATTGTTAGTTTAGTTGTAAATTGAGGAAGTTATTGCATGATCTTGGCTCAGTTCATATAAACAAAAATGTATCAAGTTCATTAGTGAAAAGAAAAGAAAAGAAAATAGAAAACAATTAATTTAAAGATGAGTCAAGTGAGCCAAGTATCTCAATTAGAGCAATGTAGTGAGCTTAGGCACGATTTTGTCATCTGTTACTCAAGGTCCGAGTCATGACTTCTCTTGCCTTGATGCGGTTTAGGTTCTTTGAATTCCAACCTTTCTTTCTCAACCCTAGAACCTAGCCCCATTACAACCCGGGAATGAAGACATATTGATCTTTTGAATGGTTATGAAAAAGATTAAGGTATGTATCTTTGTTCTTAAACTTCAATTCCTTCGTGAGATCATTACTTACATATAAAGTGCGTTTCTTCATTGAAATCCATATGTGATTAACTTGATTGTCTTTACATTGCCTCATCACATATGTAACGACCCGTCCCAAATTTCGGGATTAGATTAGTGACTAATCTTGATTAGTGAGGTTGATCGGTGATTAGTTGGGCGAAATCGGACCAAATGTGCAAAATGACCTTTTTGCCCCTGGTCGTGGGCAAAATGTTGACTTTTTGATCAGGCGGTCAAATGGATTTTGACCGATGACCGTGACGTAGTTCAGGACGTCACGAGTTCATAGACAGGTGGCACGTTCGATTCCGACATTCGAGGAGAAAGTTATGATGTTCAGAAGTTGAGGGGCATTTTGGTAATTTGGCAGAAATGGGGCCAAATGTTGACTTTTGACCCGGGAGGTCCAATGGATGAGGGCCAAGGACCATTACGTAGAGCGTATCGATACGAATCCGTAGACAGGCGGCACGCCGAAATCGGAGTTTCGACGACGAAGTTATGGTCACCGGAACGAATTCGATTAACCGAATGAACCGAGGCTTCAATTAAAATAATATTATAATAATGAATAGTGACCGTTGATGTGGATGCTGGGATGAGTGACAAGTGTCACCCATCCCTCATTTTGAGCCCTAAACTCTGTTCCATGTTTCCCTCCAAACATCATCATTCCCTACATCATCATTCCTCCTTTATCATTTCCTCCATCTTTCTTTTATTCTTCTCTGTTCTTTGAACCGTGAGCAAACAAGGGAGAGTTGAGAGAAGTGAGCTGTGAGAAACAAGCTCTACAACCCCCTTTGATCTTCATCCTTTGCTTATGACCCGTGAATGAAAGTTGGAGAGGATGTTGAGACGAACCCAATGGTGGCCACGACAAGGACCGTCATGCACGGTGGCCGGAATTTTGGAAGGTAAACCGTGAGATTCAAATTTTGGGTTTTTGATTTTGATGGTGTTGATCAATTCTAAACTTAGGATGATATTTTTTGAGTTCTCAAGAGCTTGTAGGTGCATTTTGGGACGGATTTGGACGTTGGAGGTGGCCGGAATGATGATTGGAAATCTGGCCGAAACTTTGAATGCCCATAACTTAGAATCCAGGTACTTTCTGAATTTTCTGGGTTAATATTTGGAATCCTTGGCTCGAGTAGATAGATTTACATAGGAAGAACGTCTAATTTGGTTGAGAAACGAGTGAGATATCGAAGTTTGAAGTTTGGAGCATCAATGGAGTTTTCCGGCGAGAAATTCCGGCGAGTTGACTCGGTCGCCGGCGAGTTGACTCGTTGACCAGCGAGTTGTCTCGTTGACTTTTTGACGTTGACTTACTGTTCATGATGACGTCAGCGTTGACTTTGCTGACGTCAGTGTTGACTTTTTGGTCAACATTTGAATAAAACTTTGACCCGCTCGTGTGGGCGCGTGGGAGCGTATTTTTAGGTGGGACCAGGACCATTTTAAGGGTTTCGACGATCCGGATCCAATGGTGGTAGTTTCGGGTCGATCGGAGATCGTTAAGTTGATCAAATTGAGATTTTTCACCTCGGGAAACGTGTACGGGACACGTTGACTTTTTCGGGAAATTTTAGTGTTCTTAATATGGACTTGTATAGGTTAGTAGTAACCTTTGGATATGATTTGGACAGGTCAGGATGACCCAGAGAGGTCGGATTAGCTCGGAGAGGCTTATGGCACGCATATCGAGGCGACAGCTAGGATAGTCTGTGAGTGGACTTTTGTTTTCTAAACGTGATGCATGCATATATGATTTTAAATGCTTTATTATATGATTTTATATGCTTTGGCATGCTTGATGTTTCGATCCGGTGATTTCTCGATTTTCTCAGTTTTATGATTATTATATTATATTTTGGCACGATTTTCGAGAAATGATGGAATTGATGTTTTTGGGCTAGGCCCGGATTGAAAATGATGTTTTGACTCGGGTTATGAGTCAGGGAATTAAAAATGATATTTGGACTCGGATTATGAGTCAATGATTGATTTTATGGATTTACGTGATCGTGGCAACTCGGGCTTACGGTTGCACGGATTTGCGTGAAAATGATATTTTGGGCTTAAGACCCAGGTGAATAGTGATATTGACTCGGATTTGGAGTCACATGTGAATATGATTAAATTGATGATTTTGATTTATAAAGTGAATCCTGGACACTGTTTTATTATGGTTTTGTGGAACTTGATTTATGAAAGCTATGTCTCGGGCATAGGCCCCATTGAAATGTTTTTGACTTGATTTGAGACATAAATGGTTTTAAAATGAGATTACTGGATTTGGTGACCAGTTCCACATATACCATCCTCTGTGATTTGATAGTCTCCTCCAGACGTCGTAGTTCCTGGAGTAGTCACGATCCACTGCCTGGAGATGAGTAGCTCCGAGGGAGGCTCACTCGCAGGAGCGTGGGATTATGATGATATCCTCTAGACGTCGTTGATCCTAAAGTTGATATCCCCTTAGACGTCGTAGATCCTGGGGGATGTACTCGGACGTGAGACACCGAGTTTGCACGCGTTGCATTGATATCGTGACGGGATATATGGATATTGAGATTGGATATTGAGGATTGGTGGTATTATGATTTATTGATATTTTTGTCCAGAGGCTTTATAATAGATGCTTTATGTCATGAACTGATTTGATGAACATGAGTTTTTATGGACCATGGGAAAACGTATTTTGATTTTATCGGTCCACTAATCATACTTGATTGATTTCACACTATTACTCATGTTTTAAGTTATGCATGCACGTTTGTGAAAACTGAAGGGTAAGAATGTGTTTTGATAAATGTATTTCTAAAGGTTCATTTTCGTCCACTCACAGCTTTTATTGGTTTTAATGCCCTTCAAGTTGATCACGGATGCGACTGCAGCAGAGACTGGGACATTGCACGCCTCATCCATCGATCCTTGCGCACTCTGGAAACCCATTTTGGGCAGTGACGTTTGGTTATCCCTTGTCTGACACCTCTTGTTGGACGGGAGCAGGGCACATTCCACGGTAATCCTGAGGGGATGGGGATGGGTCCTGTCAACATATGCTTGTTGAGTGAATGCTTTAGGATTCTTGAGCGTATTGAATGATGCCTAGTGAGGATTAGAGTCGAGACGAAATCTTTCTAGGGTGTTTAGATGACGTTGTTTTCTAGTTTGATCATTTGGGATATTGGTATAAACACTCGACACCTTAAGTTCACGGTTTTGGCATGTTCCTTGGTTTGTATGAGTTTGTTTCTATTCTTGATTCTTATTAAATTGTTATTACATGACTTCTATCATCCTTTGTGTTAAGTAAAATGTTTGTGGGTATCGTGCTTCTATAACCCTCAAGAGACAAAACTCCTCTTACTAGGTGAACCTAGATGTTTAAATGCTTATCTTAACTAGATCGAGTCTTTTGTTTTTTTTTTTTGCTCGAGGACTAGCAAAAGATAGGTTTGGGGGTACTTTGTAACGACCCGTCCCAAATTCCATGATTAGATTAGTGACTAATCACAATTAGTGAGGCTAATCCGTGATTAGTTGAGCGAAATCGGACGAACGATGCGAAATGACCATTTTGCACTTGGACGTGGGCTAAACGTTGACTTTTCGTTCGGGCGGTCAAATGGACTTTGACCGATGACCGTGACGTAGTTCGTGACGTCACGAGTTCATAGACAGGTGGCACGTTCAATTCCGACGAAGACCAAGGGCATTTTGGTAATTTGGGTGAATAGGAGGTCAAATGTTGACTTTTTGACCGGGAGGTCCAATGGCTGAGGGCCAAAGACCGTTACGTAGATAAGGACGATACGAATCCGTAGACAGGCGGCACATCGAATTTGGACGTTCGACGGCGAAGTTACGGTTCACGAAAGTTTCGGGATACTATTCCCGGTGACACGTTTTACGAGAACCGTTTGTCTTTATTGGGCCCAGTTACTTTTCAGCAACCAATGGATGAGTGACACTTGTCACCCATCCACTGGCCCTTAATTCCCATACATGCATCGATCATCTTCTTGCTTTCCATTCATCCAAACACCCACCCGATCTCACCATTTTCTCTCATTCCCGTGCAACCCAAACCCGTCCAAATTGCACCCAAGACCAGGACAGAAGACCAGGAGGCTGAGGGAGTTGAGGTGGCCGGCCTGGATGGCCAGGGCCACCGTGAACGACGGCTGGAAGGGACAAACCCGTGCGGGTACCCGGTTAGTCCGTTTTCAATCCAAATTCCATTTTTATTGTTATGGTTCATTTTTAATGGTTCTAATGAGTCCATTAGGTTTCTGGGGAGTTGTTATGACGGTTTTGGTGAGGTTTAACGGCTGAGACGCCGTGGGGGACCAATCGGAAAAATGGGACCGTGAGGTCCATTTCGAACCAAGGGGTTTCGGGTAGTTTTCTTAGGTTTTAAGGATTGGGTTAGATAGGAAATGAAGAAATAGGAATTTAGGAATTGGAATGGAAGGAAACGGATGAAAAATGAGGGAGAAGGAGGCCTGGACCGGTTACGCCGGTCCAGTTGCAGGGGTTGGACCGGACCGGCTGGCCCGGACCGGCTGTGCGAGGAAGGCGACGGTACTGTAGCGGCCCGTGAGGCCCACGCGCAAGCAACTTCCAGGGGCGCGTGTGGGCACGTGCTAGGGTTTATGGGGATGGTTCCAACATGTGAAATCATCTATTCGATGTAACGAACATTTTGGGACTGGTTTCGAGTCGATCGGACACCATCTCGATATGTTTCGGGGCATCGGAAGGTTTAGGTTCGGTTTTAAAAATAGTTAGAAATTCCGGAAAATTACGGGGCTTTAGTGAGGGGTTATATAAGTAGTTAGTAACCCTCTAAATTAATTTGGACAGGTTTGGAAGTCCCGGTGACGGTGATCGGCTCGGGGAGCCCTATGGCACGCGTATCGAGGCGCAGCTTCGGACGGTCTATGAGTGGACCTTGTTTTCTAAATTGGTGCATGCATAAATGTTTATTATATGTTTTAAATGCTTGTTTGTGATGCCATGAGTGCATTTGGATGTGTGGTTACGTATAGGCACGTATTTCGAGGTTTCGGCCCTATACGGTGCCTATACGGGGCTATATGTCTTTATTGGTCTAAATGAAATGGTTTTGGATTTCCAAATGGATTATGAATATGATTTTATGATGTTGATTTGGATGCTTGTGATTTTTATGGTTTCACGTATTTCGAGGCGATTTACGTGCTTGCACGTAAATCGAGGTTTTTCGGTTTTACTCCGATTTTCCATTCTTATGGTTTTGGAAATAGTTTAATGAAATGGTTTTGGATTTGAAAAGGTAAACTCGGGTTCGAAACCCATTTGATTTACGGAATCGGGCCGGAGGCCCAGTTGGTTTACGAATCGGACTTGAGGTCCAGTTTCTATGTGGATTCGGGCCTAGCGCCCAGTTATGTGTTACAAATGGATTTACGGGTCATGACGGTTTATGGGAACCGGTATGAACCCCTGAAATGGATTTACGGGTCATGACGGTTATTGGGAACCGACATGAACCCATGAAAGGTTTTATGGTTCATGACGGCTTATGGGGGTCGGGCATGAATCCTGGGAAGATTTACATAATGATTTCAAAAGGTTTTTCATATGCCATCCTTTATATATGATTGTCTCCTCCGGGGAGGGTCGTTGGCCTGGGTGGACCCCGGAGTAGTCACGGAGCACTGACTGAGTGGAGTCGCCCCCCAGTTGGGTTCCTTACTCTCAGGATGGGCATGGTTCGTTACCTCCAGGGAGGGTCATTGATCTACGGACATTGACCTGGGTGGACCCTGGAGAGACTTGGGTTTGAGACCCCGGTTAGCACACGTGTAGCTTTATTTTACCGTGACAGGTTCTGGATATGAAATACAATGGATAAACATGATTTCAATTGGTTTTGGAAAATTATGTTTATAATGATAAATGGATTTGGACTGAGATCCCACATATGTTTACTATACTATGGTTTTCTGTAAATGGTTTTGGGCAGGAGCCCGGGTGACTTGTATTTACAGAATTTGGGGCTGAGACCCTAATTATGGATGTTTTAACATATATGATTGGATAAATGGTTTTACTATGCATGCATACCTTTTAGTGAAGGGTATAAATGTCTTTTATGGAAATGTTTTTATAAACTCTTTATTTTTGTCCACTCACAGTCTTTCTGTTTTTAATACCCTTCAGGTTGGATACGATGTGGACTGTAGCAGAGACCGAGATATCACATGCCTCCTCCGGATCCTGGCGTACTCTGATAGCCCGGGAGGGCAAAGGTCGGAAATATCCCTTGTCGTGTCAGACGGGAGCAGGGTCATCCCGCACTAATCCCGGGGGGATTGGGATGGGTCCTGTCATATTTGATATGTCATATTTTATGCATGTTTTATCCATGATTTAATACATTTTTACTTATGTTTTGTTAATAATTGATTCTATGCAATTGGAGAAAATAATATATTTTATGAGAAATGTGTAGATCAAATAGATCTTGGAATTACGAGAAATTGGGCGAGAGAATCAACTAAATCGGAGTTAAAACGAAGAAGTTATAAAGGAAATAAAATGGCACAGGATTTTAGTTGCCATCCACCGAATTCAGCATCAGAGACTTCATGCGTGTCACTGTAGCGCGCATATCGATTCAGTCCATGGCTACCGAAACACATAAATCCTCTTCAGCGCGCACATCCTGAAGCTCGCCCGTCCGATTCGGTTGACTGCCACCAAACACCTAAATTCCACATTTATTCTCCATATTGTATAGGGATTTTAGTCCTAATTCCTTTTCTATTCTTATGTTTAATTCATTTACTTGTAGGTAAGATTTTAATTAGATTTTTTAATTATTTAGGAAACTTTTTCCTTATAGAATTGAATTAAAAAACTCCTATTTTTAAGAGAATTAAGTATTCTCTTACAAATAGGGGTATTAGGGTTGATTGTAGAGGGGCCGAATTTACCTCTTGAAGGTTCCCGAAACTCTATCAAAATTTGTATTTCAATTCATGTTCTTAGTTTAGAGTTTTGTAATCTTAATTCAAGCACTCTTTACAATTCAAGCATCTTAATTTCAGCACGTCTACCTTTAGGAAGTTTCCCTTCATTCCTTTAATTATTTATTGCTTTATTTATGTTTATGCATGTTTTAATTATGTCCTTGTTTTATTCAATAATGTTTGAGTAGTGTCATTAGGGCTAAGGTTACTTGAAGCCCTAGCCATGTTTGTTCTTACTTGATTTTTGGCTCTTGATTATGGTTGTTATGTATGCATGAATTTGTTGGATTACTGTGCTTAATGAACTCAATTTATGCTTATAAGCTTAGCTACCTTATTTGTGTATAATTGTAGACGGAATTGCTTGACGGATCACCTCGATGTTTGTGTTCACTCTGCAATTTGTAGCATCACGTTTAAGGGGGGGGGGGGGGGGGGTGGAGACTCTTATTCGTAATCTAAACTCATGACTCACTAGAATTGCTCATCACTTTTCTTGGGACAGTGTAGTGTAATTAAATCTTCTTTATGTTTCATGCGCTATCACGCACCATCGGTAATAGTTGTTTAAGGACAGACACATCACGCATAAACATGTAATCTAAGAGAAGATAATATGTGTGGGGTGAGCCTTAACCAGACCCTTGCACGGGCACTTAATTCAGATACATGCATAGTAATCTAATCAAGGAAATCTAACAGAACTATAATTGGTAAATGTGGATAGAAACCCTAGCTCGACTTAGTTAGTTAATCTTAGTTAATTTACTTACATTCATTGAACGTAACAAACCCCCCATTGCATTTTAATTACTCCACTTAAGTCAATTGAGTTAAACAGAATTGGATATCATTGAACAAGTCTTCGTGGGATCGACCTTTGCTTGCATCTATACTATCTACACGTCTTGTGCACTTGCAAATTTTATTACACGTAGAGGTTTTTCCTAGTACATCTTTTGTGCTTGGTAAAATTTCTATCAGTTATCCACTAAGGTCATCAACTAACTCCATTTTACTCATATTCTCTAAATAGTCAATCACCATTAGGGTTCAAGAAACCCGGCTGCTCTTAGCAGCACCACTATCCAACTCAAAATAACCTCCTGACCATCTAATGGTCACAACTCCACACTATCGTCATATCCAATCCTACAATATCGTGATAGACGATCCCAACATAATCGTACCACGGTCAAAATTCTAAAGCACTACATCCCTCAGTAGAGTCCCACATTGCCAACCACAACATAACTATGGCACACATAAGCATCAAATGCCGAACCGAAACTATCCACGATTCATTTCCACTAACTATCAAACTGGTATCCTAACTATCAGGTTGATAATAGACTGACCACGTAGAGACATCACATCCTCGACCTACACGTACCACAAGAGCAAACCGCGCTCTGATACCACTTGACACGACCCATCCCAATCCCTCCGGGATTATCGCGGGATGTGCCATGCTCCCGTCTAAGGGATAACTCAAACCTCAGCCCGTTTTGGGCTTCTAGAGCATGCCAAGATCGGTGGAGGAGTGCGATGTCTTGGTCTCTGCTACAGCCTGTATCCATGATCAACCTGAAGAGCATTAAAACCATTAAAGCTGTGAGTGGACGAAAATCAATAGTTTAATAACACACATTTCATAACAAGACATTTATGCCCTTCACTAAAAACTATGCATGCATTCGAAAACCAATAATCAAACCATTTACTTTAATTGAATCATTAGGGCCTTAGCCCAAAACCATAAATCCAAGTATGTGGGAACTCAGCCCAAAACCGTAAATCAAATCATGTGGACCACTGCCCAAAACCATCAACACTGAAATACCATTTCATAAATCCAATAAATCTGAAATCTATATACATAATCCAATTAAGCCATGAATCACAATTCAATCCAATACCATTATATACCAATCCTTCGCATCCCAGATGCCTGGCATCCCAGACACCTGACGTCCCAGACGTCATGTCACGGTCCAAGCTACGCGTGCTACCCGGGGTCTCAACCAGAGTCAATCTCTGACATCCCAGATGTCTAACGTCCCAGACGTCTAGCAATCCTGCTCCTGAGTCACTATACAGTCCGGTTACTCTGTGCAATGACCCCTTGCAGGCAATGCGCCGTGACTACTCCAGCGTCCCAGACGACTAGAGGACACAATCGATAAATATAAGGATGGTATATGGAAAACATTTCATAAATCATCTCAAACTATTCAAATGGGCCTATGCCCGTGATTTCCATAAAACCATCGAAATCCACCAATACGATTTCTCAAATCCAAATCCATTTATCGGTCCCTGACCTGAAATCACATTCATAAAACACAATTGGGCCTCCTGCCCGATTTAGTAAACCAACTGAGCCCCTTGCCCGATCCCTCATTAAATCGAATGGACTTTAAGTCCAATTGTTTGTAAACCAAATGGGTCTCATGCCCGATTCTATATTTCCAAATCCAAAATCATACTCTTGAACCATTCTTAAAACCACAATCACGTAGAAATACATTATAAAACCATAAACCTCGATATACATGCAAATATGTAAATCACCAATACCACAATCATCATCATAGAAATCACATATATAAAAAATATATAACAGTTATGCATGCATCACAGTTTAGAAAACAATGTCCACTCACATACCGTCCTACGATGCCCCCTCGATATATGTGCCATACGCCCTTCCGAGCCACAACACTATCACCGAGACTTCCAAACCTGTCCAAATCATACTAGAGGGTTACTAACTTTTTCAATAATATCTCATTAAAGCCCCCCAATTTTGCAGAATTTTTAAACGTATATAAACTCGATCCTAAACCTTCGGACATCGCGAACTATATTGAAACAATGTCTGATCAACACGAAACCAGCCCCAAAATGTTCGTTACATGCAATAGATGAAAACACGTGTTGAACACTTCACCAAAAAGATCCCCCACATGCCCCCACATGCCGCCTAAAGGCGCTGCGTGTGGAGCCCACGCGCCGAGAATAGTGTATCTTCAACCTTGCATCGAACCTGGTCCGCCTGGTTCTTCGGTTTGACCGAATTGGCCGGTTCTCCCTTGTTTTTCAATAATTGACTCTTGTTTCTTCCTATATGTTCGTCTGGACCTAACCTAGAGTTCTACGGACTCAAAAACCACCAAAAAGCTCGAGATTTATACATGTGATGCAAAACGAGCAGCCCAATTTTTCGGTCATCCTCTCCGTCGACTCAGACCATCTCATGCCTCGAAACCATGCTCATTGTGCTCGTCTCTGCCCCTAGAATCACACTTTAACCAACAAACCAGCCAATACACGCTAAGAACGCTAGTTTCAAAATTGGACAAATAGCGGGGTTTCAGGTTTCTAGCTTACCGCCGCTGCTTCACCTTCGTGGGTCCTCCCTGATGGCTTCCCTGGCCTCCTAGTCTCCTCCTACGCCTACTCTAGCAATGGTTGGGGTCAGTTGTGCTGGTTGGATGATTTTGGGTTTTGGTTATGGTTTGTCTTTCACGGGTTTTGGGAGTGTGGAGAATAAAGATCAAGTTTGAAAAGGATGAAGGTGATCTGATAATGAGGATGAAGGGTGAGAATGAGAGGGTTGAGTGAGATCTGAACGGCTGGGGGAGGAATGTGAGAGATGTGTGAGTTTAATTATTTAATTAATTAAATGGCCAATGGACATAGATCAATAATTTTAGGGACACCCACCAATGGGATGAGTGACACTTGTCACTCATCCAAAGGCCCCACATAAATTAATCACCCAATCAGATTTTAGGATTAATTAATTCGAATCCTGAGATGCTAAATTCCTGATTTCGATCCCGTGACCATAACTTCTCTGTTCGACGTCCGATTTTGACGTGCCGCCTGTCTACAGACTCATGGTGTCCCAATCTACGTCACGGTCATCGGTCCTCGTACGTTTGACTCCCCAAGTTAAAATTCAACATTTTGCCCAATTCCTAGGTCAAAACGATCATTTTATACCGTCCTTCCGAATTCTCTCAACTAACCCCCGATTAATCATTCTAAATCCATAATTAATTAATATTTAATCCCGATATTTAGGACGGTTCGTTACAAACCAGGTCAAATGTAACGACCCGTCCCGAGTATCGGGATTTAATATTATTCAATTATGATTTAGAATGACTAATCTGGGATTAGTTGAGTAAATCGGACGAAATGTGCAAAATGAACGTTTTGCCCCAAGGCGTGAGCAAAATGTTTACTTTTTGATTGGGCGGTCAAATGGACTTTGATCGATAACCGTGATGTAGTTCGGGACGTCACGAGTTCATAGACTGGTGGCACGTTCGATTCCGACATTCGAGGAAGAAGTTATGACGTTCGGAAGTTCGAGGGCATTTTCGTAATTTGAACGAAAAGGGGGAATATGTTGACTTTTCGATCGGGAGACCCGATGGCCGAGGACCGAGGATCGTTAGGAAGGTCTCGATGCCCTGAGTCCGTAGACAGGCGGCACGCGTCAATCGGAGTTCGAATGACCAAGTTACGGGTCTAGATGCGTGAGGGGCATTTTGGTAATTTTGTGAGGAAGTGCAAAATTGTAATTTTCCAAGGCTGCAACTTGAAACTGCAACGAATGGGTTTGAGGAAATTGTTTAAGCATGGTTGTCGGTTCAGAGAGTTGTTTAATCTACTAGTGCCATTAAGGAATGATTTGGGGCAGCTTTGAGGAAGTGGAACACATGTGTTTGGGTTGGCAACAGATCACAGAACATGGACACCAATTTTTAATTTGAGTTTGGGACCGTTGCGGGAAAAAAATTCATGTGTGGGACTGAGGGGATTCCCACGGGTGTTGGTAGCACGTTTCAATCAATAGAGTTATAGGGGTTTGATTGAGTTCATTCTGAGCAAGTGAGGGCTGTCGAACTGGAGAGAAAGCAGAGATTGGAAAAATTAGAAAATTGGAGGGAAAGTTCAAATGTCGAGTGATGGGCTCTGAGGATCAAAATGGAGCTCACTTTCAGCTTCCTGGGAGTGCCACGATCAGAATCATGGAAAAAAGGAAGCAGATTGGTGCCCAATTCACTCTGAACGGACAAAACGACAGCAAGCTGGAGTCGAGGTTGAGTCGTGATCATTGAGTGATCAAACGATGAAATTGATTTGGGAAATGAGTTTCCCATGGTCCACTTATGCTTCTGGGTGGATCAATTGGAAGAAACCAGTTGGAATTGATGAAATTCGAAGCAGGAACAGTGACAGGTGTTCTTCGATGTTCATCGTCGAATTGTTGGATTTCAGGTAAGGATTGATGTAATTAGATTTACAGACCTTTAATTGAACTTAAAACGATGCTGGTTGAATGATCAATTGAATGATTTAGGGCTGAATTGAAAGAGAACTGTTCGGGTCTGTTCGCGGGTCGCGGGGATCCGTTTATCAGTAATCCGGGTGAGGACGATGACACTGTAGCAGGCACGTGGGTTTCACGCGCAGCCACTCACGGCGGAGCGTGACGGCGCGTGGGTACGAAATCGGGCTGAGACCCATTTGAGTTATATTATCAGGCCAGGGGCCCAATTGATTTATGAATTTGGGCCGTGGGCCCAGTAATTTACAGAATCGAGCATGAGGCCCAGTTGGTTTCATAAACGTGATTTCGGGTCGGGGACCCTAAATGGAATTGTGATGTTTTATGGAGATTTTGGGCAGGACCCATTGAGATGTTGTGCAATAATTTAATAAAACTATTTTCCATATACCATCTTGATACGAGAATATGTGAAGGTCTCCTCTAGGTGTCTGGGACACTGGGGAAATCACGGTGCATTGCCTGCGAGGGGTCATTGTGCGGAGCTACCGGACCGTATAGTGACTCCGGAGCAGGATTGCTATGATTGGGCGTCTGGGACGTCGAGCGTCCGGACGCTAGGCATCTGGGATGCTGTACTCGGATTGGGTTCGGGGATTGGGCTCGGGATTGAGACCCCGGGCAGCACACGTAGCTTATGGTTATACCGTGAAATATAAAGTCTGGGACGTCAAGCGTCTGGGACGCTAGGCATCTGGGATGCCGGTTATGGTAATGTGGTAAATATGAACTATTGATCTATGAAATGGTTTTTCAGTTGGATTTATGGTTTACGGTTTTGGGCTAAGGCCCTAATGCCTTGTTGAGCAAATGTTTTGGTTACTGGTTTTCGTGGCATGCATACGTTTTTATTGGAGGGCATAAATGTCTTATGAAATGTGTTAATAAAATTATTTATTTTCGTCCACTCAGCTTTAGTTTTAATGCCCTTTAGGTTGATTCCGGATGCGACTGCAGCAGAGACTGGGACATCGCACACCTCCTCCATCGATCCTTGCGCACTCTGGAAGCCCGGTTGGGCAGCGGCATCAGTTTATTCCTTGTCTGACACTTCGTGTTAGACGGGAGCATGACACATTCCACGGTAATCCCCGGGGGATTGGGATGGGTCGTGTCAAGTGGTATCAGGGCAGGTTTGCTCTTTTTGTGTGTGCAGGTCGAGGGTGTGATGTCTCTTTGGGCTACAGTTTCGTTATCAACCTGATAGATAGTTTTTGGGTTGGATAGTGGATAGAGTGTGTTTGGCCCGATACGCCGTGCGTTAACGTGATTCGACCCAAGTGGGGTTGTATTTGATGAACTGGTAATGTGGGACCGTCGGTTCGGTCATGTAATATTAGATTGTTGTGCTGCTAGGTGCAGCTAGGTTCGAGGAACCTCACTTAATATGAACCCTAGTGGTGATTGCTAGGGTGAGGGATGTTGGTACATCGGAGTTAGTCGATGACCTTAGTGGTAGAACCCACATTGAGTTGATGGTAGGGTTGGATTTGACGTTTATACGATGTCAGGACTGCGGGGTCGGTCAGGTTATGGATTATACTGTAGAGAGCAGTGGGGTTCAGAGGAACCGTAGGGTGTGACTGTGAAACCCTAATTTATAATTGATGGACTGGAAAAGTGAACTTTAAATGAGAACTTGTGCTGCGACGAGCGGCTGAGGTCGTGGATGACCATGTGGATGACTCTAGGGAGTCTAGTCAGGATTATGGGATTCGATCTACGGATACGGTTATGAGATAAAATATGGAATCCCGAGTTAGACCGAGTATTGGTGTGATGCGTGGATATGGATCTCGATGGTGATGACTGTCGGTCGACAGTTGTGTGGATATGACTGGCTATCGAGGGTATTTTGTGTGGTTACTATACTTGAGGATCGGGGGACGTTCAAGGAACGTTCATTATCCTGATGTATGGATTATCAGACTGGTGGTACCCATAGTTGTGGGGTACGAGTAGAGGTACGAGATTGTCGTTCCGTATGAGCGGAGATCCAGGATTGACGGATTTGCACACGTTGTGCTAGCGTGGATGTTTGTATGTTGGTACTCATGTACTGATACTAGTTTGGTTGATAGTGTGCTGGTGCTGGTGTCGGTGATTGTGATGACGATGAGCCACGAGTTGGGACGTGACTCCGTCATGATGAACATATGTTCGGTATTGAAGATTTTGTGGTGGTTGCGTCATGGACTGGATGGGATCCAGTGGAGGTTGTGACGTGTTGGGATAAGTCCAAATAGTTATGAGATGACAAGTGATGAATGGATAAAAAGGTATGATTGAGACTTGAGGAATCGTGGGATGACGTCTCATGTGTCATGAGAATTAGTGGATTTGGGGAGTTGTTGTCAACTCCGAGATTGGTAAGATTGTATATTTCTAATATCCCCAGAAAGTACAAAAAAATTATTGAAATTGGAAAAATCGTGGAAAACCATTGGGGGTGTTGAGGTGGAATTTTGTAATTGTGAATAACTTGGAAAACCGAGTGTTGAACCTGTAAAAGTGAGGATGTGGGCAGTCCAGTGGTTGGACTTGACATCTCATTGGGAGCATGTCAGTTTCCAACACGGCTGGAACCTTAGCTTCGAGGCGAGTTGTGATTGAGGGACGAGAGGTGTGCTCATTTCCGCATTGGTGGTAGGTATCCTGAAGTCATCGGGGTTGACTTCTTATTTTCTGCCCTGGCAGACATTGATTGTTGTTACCAGTACGTTGGGCGTGTATTGGTTGGTGGACTCATGATTGACCTTGGGTCATTGGACACAAAGAGTTGTGTATAATTCTGGATTTGGTGGTGAAAATCGGGGTCACCATTTCACCTATGGAAATTTGACGAAGGATTCAAGAGGGTGTAAGACCCTACGATCAGTTTTCAGATGGATTGTTAGCTACGTGAGCATGTGTGGATCCTACGTGGATCTGAATTGTGATGTTGTGGACTTTGGACAATGTGATGATCCAGGATCGTGATGTCACTTGTCGGATGACGTAGTGATGGATCTGGATCGTGATCTTGATGATCCAGATAAGTGGAGAGTTTTATCACTCTTACTTGGATGTTTGAGTTGAGGATGTAAGGACTAAACTCTTTTCGAAATGAGTCCCATATGGTTTGTTACTCAGGTGAGTAGGTTTCCGAAGTGGTCGGATTTTGTCAAACTTAGACGTGTGGATATTGGGATTGGCTTCCCTATGAACTCAATCGAGTGTTTTGAGCAGGTAACCGATATGTTCGGTTTTGGTACGTCTCGGTAGACGTGAACGAGATTTCGGGTTTTGGAATCAAATTTCTGGGTGACGAAGCTCGAAAGTGGATTACTGGATTTGGGTGCGGAATGATTATTCCAATGCTAGCTTATAGAATAATGATTTCGGATTCGGATTTGGAAATGGATATTGGGTCGGAGTTTTGATCTGTCTGGTACAGAATCTGACAGATGGACTCTAGAGTAATTAGAACGTGTTTGGGCACGACCTAGGTGGTTGTAGGCGGATTGATGGATAGATGTACGTACAAGGTACGTTGTACGAGGATTGATACTGGGTAGGCTGAGTGGTGCCTAGTGACGGTACATGGGATGTACCAGTGGTGTGTGATTAAACGGGTTGGTAATCGGCTTGGTTCCGATATCATTTGTTTGGTTGTGATTGTGGACTGGACATTGGATACTGTGCGCTAAGCAGAGTGATTTTGTCAGGTTCAGTGATTGTATGAGCATGTGCTCTTAGCCATGGATGGCTAGTGGAACTCTAGTGTTGAGATGTGTGATCACTGCTGGGTTGGCATTCAATGTGTTCCAGTTACACCACTTGATTGATTAAGTTGACGATATACGTACACTCAGGATGAGTGAGTTGGTGGTCAGTGTAACTACGAGTAGCCTTGTGTGATGTTATCACGCCGAGATATTTCCAGCGTCATGGTTCGCTGACGGAGTCGGCGGTTATGGACATTGAGATTAATATATGTCGCAGGATTGGGCTTGCCCTGCGAAATGAGATCATGTGGTTGATCTTACGCTACTTTGAGCGAGTGGTAGTATGGGTGATGTCACTGATTAGTCGATGGTTGGAGCTTTACTAGGGTGGTAAAGCTTAGTGGTGACAGTTTGGCTGGTAGTGTCAGCATGGACTGACAAGTGGGATTTTGTGACTCCCAATGGGAGCAAATGTAAGGATGTACTAGCAATGGAATGGAACTGTCTAGCTGAAGGAGTCAGCTTAATTGTTAAGCGATTTTAACGCGGATCATGTGATTATATTCACTCGAGGTGGTCGAGTGTAGTTGATATGACGTAAGACTGTGATGGGATGTCTGGGTACAGACGAGTTTTGTGTTGGTTAGTGGGTGTACAAGTGTACACGTGTTGTGTGACCAAATTGTTTTTCCACGAGGTGGATGTGGAATAAGAAAAGTTTTTAATTTCGAGGACGATATTATTTAAGGGGTGAAGGTTGTAACGACCCGTCCCGAGTATCGGGATTTAATATTATTCAATTATGATTTAGAATGACTAATTTGGGATTAGTTGAGTAAATCGGACGAATTGTGCCAAATGACCGTTTTGCCCCTGGGCGTGGGCAAAATGTTGACTTTTTGATTGGGCGGTCAAATGGACTTTGACCGATAATCGTGACGTAGTTCGGGACGTCACGAGTTCATAGACTGGTGGTACGTTCGATTCCGACATTCGAGGAAGAAGTTATGACGTTCGGAAGTTTAAGGACATTTTCGTAATTTGGATGAAAAGGGGGAATATGTTGACTTTCGATCGGGAGACCCGATGGCCGAGGACCGAGGACCATTAGGAAGGTCTCGACGCCCTGAGTCCGTAGACAGGTGGCACGCGTCAATCGGAGTTCGAATGACCAAGTTACGGGTCTAGATGTGTGAGGGGCATTTTGGTAATTTTGTGAGGAAGGGTAAAATTGTAATTTTCCAAGGCTGCAACTTGAAACTGCCGCGAATGAGTTTGAGGAAATTGTTTAAGCATGGCTGTCGGTTCAGAGAGTTGTTTAATCTGCTAGTGGCATTAAGGAATGATTTGGGGCAGCTTTGAGGAAGTGGAACACATGTGTTTGGGTTGGCAACAAATCACAGAACATGGACACCAATTTTTAATTTGAGTTTGGGACCGTTGCGGAAACAAATTCATGTGTGGGACTGAGGGGATTCCCACGGGTGTTGGTAGCACGTTTCAATCAATAGAGTTATAGGGGTTTGATTGAGTTCATTCTGAGCAAGTGAGGGCTGTCGAACTGGAGAGAAAGCAGAGATTGGAAAAATTAGAAAATTGGAGGGAAAGTTCAAATGTCGAGTGATGGGCTCTGAGGATCAAAATGGAGCTCACTTTCAGCTTCCTGGGAGTGCCACGATCAGAATCATGGAAAAAAGGAAGCAGATTGGTGCCCAATTCACTCTGAACGGACAAAACGACAGCAAGCTGGAGTCGAGGTTGAGTCGTGATCATTGAGTGATCAAACGATGAAATTGATTTGGGAAATGAGTTTCCCATGGTCCACTTATGCTTCTGGGTGGATCAATTGGAAGAAACCAGTTGGAATTGATGAAATTCGAAGCAGGAACAGTGACGGGTGTTCTTCGATGTTCATCGTCGAATTGTTGGATTTCAGGTAAGGATTGATGTAATTAGATTTACAGACCTTTAATTGAACTTAAAACGATGCTGGTTGAATGATCAATTGAATGATTTAGGGCTGAATTGACAGAGAACTGATCGGGTCTGTTTGCGGGTCGCGGGGATCCGTTTATCAGTAATCCGGGTGAGGACGATGACACTGTAGCAGGCGTGTGCGTTTCACGCTTAGCCACTCAAGCACCGCGTGATGGCGCGTGGGCATGATTCTCGAGGTGAGGTCAACATGACTTTTGTCCTATTTAATGTAACGAACATTTTAGCGTTGGTTTCGTGTCAATCGGCCCCGTTCCGACATTGTTCGGGACGTCCGAAGGTTTTAAGTCGAGTTTAAAAATGGTTAAAATTCGGGAAAATTACGGGACTTTAATAGGATGTTAATGAAGAGGTTAGTGACCCTCTAATGCGATTTGTACAGGATTGGGAGTCCCGGTGATAGTGGTGTGGCCCGGAAAGGCCTATGGCACGCGTATCGAGGCGTATCGTTGAACGGTCTGTGAGTGGACTTTGGTTTAATAAATTCTATGCATGCTTAACTATTTTATATGGATTATGATTGTGATTGTATGTTGTTGATTTGGATATTGGTAAATTATACAGTTTCACGTATTTCGAGGCGATTTACGTGCTTGCACGTAAATCGAGGTTTTTCTGGTTTTACACTGATTTTCCATACTTATGACTTTGGATATGATTTCATGAAATGGTTTTGAAATTGGAAAGAGAAACTCGGGCATGAGGCCCAATTGTTTTGGAAACCTCGTACTTGGAGTCCAATTGAGTTACGAAATCGGGCCAGGGGCCCAATTACTTTATGAAATCGGGCCAGGGGCCCAGTTATTTACAAAATCGGGCTGAGACCCATTTGAGTTATATTATTGGGCCAGGGGCCCAATTGATTTATGAATTTGGGCCGTGGGCCCAGTAATTTACAGAATCGGGCATGAGTCCCAGTTGGTTTCATAAACGTGATTTCGGGTCAGGGACCCTAAATGGAATTGTGATGTTTTTATGGAGATTTTGGGCAGGACCCATTCAGATGTTGTGAAATAATTTAATAAAACTGTTTTCCATATACCATCTTGATACGAGAATATGTGAAGGTCTCCTCCAGGTGTCTGGGACACTGGGGAAATCACGGTGCATTGCCTGCGAGGGGTCATTGTGCGGAGCTACCGGACCGTATAGTGACTCCGGAGCAGGATTGCTATGATTGGGCATCTGGGACGTCGAGCGTCTGGACGCTAGGCATCTGGGATACTGTACTCGGATTGGGTTCGGGGATTGGACTCGGGATTGAGACCTCGGGCAGCACGCGTAGCTTATGGCTATACCGGGAAATATGACGTCTGGGACGTCAGGCGTCTGGGATGCTAGGCATCTGGGATGCTAGGCATCTGGGATGCTGGTTATGGTAATGTGGTAAATATGAACTATTGATCTATGAAATGGTTTTTCCGTTGGATTTATGGTTTACGGTTTTAGGCTAAGGCCCTAATGCCTTGTTGAGCAAATGTTTTCGTTACTGGTTTTCGTGGCATGCATACGTTTTTATTGGAGGGCATAAATGTCTTATGAAATGTGTTAATAAAATTATTTATTTTCGTCCACTCACAGCTTTTGTTTTAATGCCCTTCAGGTTGATTCCAGATGTGACTGCAGCAGAGACTGGGACATCGCACACCTCCTCCATCGATCCTTGCGCACTCTGGAAGCCCGTTTGGGCAGTGGCATCAGGTTATCCCTTGTCTGACACTTCGTGTTAGACGGGAGCATGACACATTCTACGGTAATCCCCGGGGGATTGGGATGGGTCGTGTCATCAAAAGTCAACTTTTCGCCCATTCCAAGGGGCAAAACGGTCATTTTATATCGTCTGTCCAAATCTTCGGATTAGTTGAGGGATCTTCTCAATTAACCCCTAAGTATCCTTAATTAATCCTAATTATCCTTAATTAATCCTAATTATCATTAATTCATCTCGAAATTCAGGACAGATCGTTACACCGCATAACCTCAAAAATCTTTTCCATACAAGTGATCCACTCTTCTGCCTGCTCTGGGCTCACCTCACCCAAGAAAGCAGTAGCCCCTAGGCGCTAGGCTCTCTCTATGTTCGAGCCATCTTTAACCCGTTCTACTACATCATCCGATTGTGCACATGGATCTCTTTGTAGAGGCATAGTTGTTACCTTAACTCCCTGAAACAAACACACTTTAGTTCGTACGCTAGTGCAGTCCCCAGATAATAAACTTATGCCCTGATACCAAGTTGACAGGACTCTTCCCAACTAGCGAGAAAAGATCTTGCTCTCGTCTGACAGTTAATATCAGAAATGAAAATAACTTCAAAATACCGCGCAATATCGATAAAAGTTCACCAACTATCAGACAAAGGACAATTCTCTCACTTGTTTATAGAGTAAAAGTATTAAGTACAATTGGAATGTTAATCCTACCCTAAAAGTTGAAGAGTGCGCAGTGTTTAATTTCTACCTCCGGTCTCTAAGTAGATCCCCGTCCTTGTGTCACAAACAGAAGGGTAAATAAAATCCATAAAGATTGTGAGTGGATGAAAATAACCTTTTAAAAATAAATTTTAAAATATGTACGCCAATACTCTCCGTTTAAAAAAAACGATGCATTCAAATGATAAATCACCATATTTCGGTAAAATAATTAGCAACAAGAAATCTCAAAATACGATACATGAATCACCACAGTAATCACATACAATCAACCCATCCTCGATATATGAATACTAAACGTAGCATCATATAGCCACTCGGGGATACAACATTTGAGTGCTCGCTCAGGGATACAACATCTGAGCAACAACCACATAATCAACTGAACTACCTCAAGCATACAACATCTGAGAACCAACCACATAATCAATTGTACTACCTCGGGCATACAACATTCGAGTGTCCACTTAGGGACACAACATCTGAGCATCAACTACATAACCCAACCACTAGGGGATACACCATCTAAGTGGCCGCCTAGGGATACAACATCTTAGCGTAACCTAGTAATCCGAGGAGGGTTGTTTAAATAATTCACACAGTGCACAAACATCAATACAACACCATTTTATAACATATATTAATTCCAAAAACCAAATCCATGGTCCAAAATCTGGGCCTAAAACCAAAGCATAAAATCATAAAAATTCACATAAAAATCATAATCAAACCAATATCACATAAATCACACAGAAAAAAATTTAAAACACATAAATATGCATGCATAATAATTTGATAAAAGTAAAGGTCCATTCACGGTTTTTATAACATAGTTTATTCATGATTTTCGTGTTCCTCACTGGCTACAGAGGACGTATCGGCTATCAAAAATCATGATTTCAGGTCATAAATGTCCTAGGTAGTTTCCCAATACAAGCCCTAAGAACTGGAATTTAAATACCAATTTTTAAAAGTAAAACATACACTTCAACCCTTCAAAACTACCTCGAGACGATGATCAATTGCCTTGAAACCACCACCATTGGATTCGGGATGTTGAAAACTATCAGACATGCATCACCGTGTCTCAAAATTTATGCCCATGTACCGATGGAAGGCCAGCAGCCATCCCACGTGCAGTCACGTGCGTCACACGTGCTGCTGTCAGAATGTTGACCTGTCTTGCCACGTGGCATAACACGTGGCCCCACGTGGCATGACATGTGGTGACATGTTGCATTACATGTGGTGACATGTGGCATGACACATGGCCTGACATGTGGCACAAATGGCATGACACGTAAATGCATGTCAACATCCACTAACTAGCGACGAGTTGAGCTGAATGTCTGGTTTCGGGTTTTTGACCCAACAGGTAGACTCGGTTCTAACTCCTCCATGTCTGGACCAATTTCAATGCTTTCAAAACCGAAATTCTTCTATTCCAATCTAGAAATTGATCCATAAACTCAAAACTAATTAAAATTTAATAAAACTTAAAATTTTTACCATCGAACTTTTAGCCAAGCTTCCTTTCTAATTTCCACGCTCCCCAATGCACCAAACTCGCCCCTAGCTGAAGCTTTTGAACTTTGGGAACTTAAGAAACTTATTGTAACCTTTAACTCGAAGCTTTAACATCTCAAAAGACTTGGAGGCTCACAGGTGATTTTTCTGTGAAATTTTCGAGTCTTAACCCTTCTCTATTTCCTCACTCTCTCTCACTTCTCTTAGCCTCCCTATTCTTGTCTCTATCTCCCTCAGTTCTGGGTGGTTTCCTACTATGATTATCGGGTTGGGGTGTCACTTCTCAAAACATCTCACACTGAACTCAAACTACACACACACGACTACCCTAAATAATTCCACCTCCCCCAAGTTGGTGTAGCAATTCCAAAGTGATAAGTAAAAAAATGTGATAAACACGACTCAAAATATCCTCCTTGTATAATTACTATAATGCCACTCCTAGTTCAAATTACCAAATTGCTCCTAACCATGCTAGACCTGTAACACGCATATTCTGACAGGACCCCACCTAGATACACAAGAATCGTACATTCGGGTCCTGCTCCCATCTAACAGAAACATACCAGACAAGGGATACACAAACGTTTCTCTAGTTCATTCCTCCGTCTCTCGAGGCTCAATTCCTGTGTAGCAGCTCTGGAGGGTTACAAAATCAAGAAAACGTGTGAGTGGACAAAAAGAAATAGTTTAGAAAACATACTTTGAAAACATTCAGCTTTTACCCTCCGTTTTTCAAAAACCATGCATGCATACAAAGAAACCACAAATCAGTAGATTATAACCACAAATCAGTAGATTCTAACCACAAATCAGTTTAAACACGAAATACGAACACGTCATAACATACGAATTGTCAGGACCCACCCCAAATCCCCCGGGATTAACGTGGGACGTGCCTGATCCCGTCTGACACGAAGTGTCTGACTAGGGAAATTCCATCCTTAGCCCAACCGGGACTACCAGAGAACTAGGATCTGGAGGAGGAATGTGATGTCTCGGTCTCTGCTACAGCCCGCATCTGCGATTAACCTGAAGGGCATTCAAAAAAATCAAAGCCGTGAGTGGACAAAAACAAATAATTTATAAAAAAATTTCACGAAACGATATTTGTACCCTTCACTAAAAACATGCATGCATTCAAGAACCATTTTTTAAACATTCATTAGGGCCTTGGCTCAAAATCCAACCAAGTATCTGGGAACTCAGCCTAAACCAAATCAAATGGGAACTCAGCCCAAATTCGACACACGTGGTCTCAGCCCAAAACCATCTCCGTAAAACCTCGTACAACCATATATATATATATTTATGTATAACCCATCCTTGGCATCTCAATGCCTAAATCAAATAACCCGTCACGATATATCTCTAAGTGTGCACACTACTCGGGGTCTCACTCCGAGTCTACCCCCAGGATCTACGACGTCTGGGAGGAATCGTCCAAAATCTAGGATCTACGACGTCTGGAGGACAGCCTGCGGAACCAGTCTGAGACTGTACCATATCTCTCACTCCTGGAATGTGCTCCCTCTTGGAGTCACTCATTCCAAGTAGTGGATCGTGACACTTCAGGATCAACGACGTCCGGAGGAGACCAATATGCTCATAAGGAGGGTATATACATATAGCATGAAAAACCACAAATGGGACTCACGCCCGATACCACAAGTCAACTAGGCCTCCAGCCCAAACTTATGACTCAACTGGGCCTCTTGCCCGATTTCACAATGTAACTGGGCCTCAAGCCCTAACTCGTAATTCAACAGGGCATCAAGCTCGATACCTCAGAGTCAGTCACAATTCCGATCATAGTGATGCATGCAACCATCAGTCCAGGACCACTCTCAATCTTAGTACGTCACCGTGAACATATCACTGCCACGACCACCTCTAGATCAGGGCGCACACATCATCGATCGATCTCCTATACCGTCAGCACTCTGAAGTCGAGCCTCCAGTGGCTGCTCGACAATGGGACGTGCATCGTGACCTCTCCGAAGGGAACACATCCCCAGTCCGGAGGCGAGCGTCATGTCATTCGTCGCCATGCACACAGCACCCGTCGCGACCACAATTCAGACCCATAGGTCATCATTAGGGCCACATGCCTGAGAAAAAACCAAAACCAAATGGGTCTCATGCCCGGTTTTACCTCTTCAAAACCATTTCATTTAAAACCGCAACCATAAACGGGTATAAGCACGTACAAAACTGAAAACCTCGAAATACGTGCAAATATGTAAACACACACACAAATACACTCATGACATCACAAAACATGTATTAAAACTTATAAAATATTCATGCATGCATCAATTCATAAAAGAAAATCCACTCACCGACCGTCCGAGCTGCTGCCTCGATATGAGCGATGTAAGCCTTCCCGGGCCAATCGCCGTCTCCGGGATTCCCAAACCTGTCCAAAACACTTTAGAGGGTTACTAACTACTTAATTAACCCCTTACTAAAGCCCCATAATTTTCTGGGATTTTTAACTATTTTTAAACGTGATCTTAAACCATCGGACTACCCGAACTATATCGAGACGATGTCCGATCGACTCAAAACCAGTCCCAAAATGTTCGTTACATCAAATAGATGAAATTACATGTTGTAAGTTTCCCCAAAAACCTCCCCACGCGTGGCCATGCACCGCCTGAAGGCCCTACGCACGGGCTTCACGCGCCTGCACAAGGTCATCCTTGACCTCCAGCCGACTGGGTCTAACTAGCTGGTTCGGTTCAGCCTCTGTAATCCGGTCCAGGGCCATTCCTAATCTTCCTATCTCGGCCCTAGAAACCTATCTATGCAATTTGAATCACGAGAAACCCCTAAAACCTTATCGGTTCAAAACCTTCCTCACGGTTCAGTTTTACCATCTTTCTTCCTGGGTTGTTCAACCACCATCCACCAGCCAAAACCATCCCTAGACACTCCTAACAACCCATTAAACCTGTCCTAATAAACTAAAACCGTCCATAACGTCCAAATCCAAATATTGGAAAAATTGGGCAAAATCGGGTTTCGGGTTTTTACCTTGCACAGGGTTCCTCAGCCGTCCACGGCGGCGCTGTCCTTGTCCATCCACCACCAAAATGTCCTCACCTGTAACGAACCTTCCCAAATTAGCGGGATTAATTAAGGATTCTTGACGAATTAGTGATAGATAGGTCTGGAGACGTCACGAGTGGGCAAAACGTTGGGCAAAACGTAGATCAGTACGAAACGTCGGGGATTTATCGAGGATTAGCGGACGTTCAGGGCGAAATGACGGTTTTGCCCTCGGAATGGGCAAAACGTTGAATTTTTGTTCATGCGGTCAAATGGACTGTGGCCGATGACTATGACATAGTTCAGGACGTCACGAGTTCGTAGACAAGTGGTACGTTCGATTTCGACATTCGAGGAAGAACTTATGACGTTCAGAAGTTCGGGGGTATTTTGGTAATTTGGTTGAATAGGGGCCAACAGTTGATTTTTTATCAGGAAGGTCCGATGTTCGAGGGCCAAGGAACATTACGTAGATTAGTACGATAAAAATTCGTAGACAGACGGCACGTCGAATTCGGACGTTCAACGGAGAAGTTACGGTTCACGGAAGTTCGAACGTAGTATTGCACGTTTTACGAGACGAGGGCTATTTGGCAGCAAGTAGGGCCCAGATTTTTGGACAGGCCCAATGGATGAGTGACAAGTGTCACCCATCCATTGTCCATCCAAACTAATTCATGCATAACCTTCCCCTTTCCTTCATCGATCATTTTCCCCATTTCCTAACCCAAATCTGATCAACTTCCACCCCAAATCCAAACCCTTCCTCATCTGATCATGCTTGTGAGGTCCAGAGAGTGAAGTGAGGATGCTGGAATGATGGTGGCTGTCCAGGGGCAGCGCCGCCGTGGACGGCGGAGAACCTGTGCACGGTAAGCCGATAAAACCCATTTTCTTTCCATTTTCGATTTGTGACATTATGGGCCGTTTCTAGTGATCATAATGGGTTTATTGGGTTTTTAGGAATGTAATAGAATGATTTTGGGGAAGGTTAGAGGCCGAGGGAGCCTTGGGGGAATTCTGGGAAAATCGAACCGTGAGGGACAATCGGGTTTAGGGATTTTTGTAGGTTTTTGGTTGATTTGATTATGTAGTTAGGTTTCTAGGATCAAATTAGAGAGAATGGAATTGATTACGAGAAAAACGAACGAAAAAAAAGGAAGGAATAGGGATGGACCGGTCACGCCGGTCCAGTTAGACCGGAATTGCAGGAAAATCCGGATCGGTCGGTTCGAACCGGTCTCACCGAGGTAGGAAGAACTTGAGGGTAGTTCCAACATGTGAAATCATCTATTCGATGTAACGAACATTTTGGGACTGGTTTTGAGTCGATCGGACATAGTTAAAAATCCCAAAAAATTAGGGGGCTTTAGTGAGGGGTTCATTAAGTAGTTAGTAACCCTCTAAAGTATTTTGGATAGGTTTGGGAACCTCGGAGACGACTGTTGACCCGGGAAGGCGTACGACGCGCGTATCGAGGCAGCAACGCGGACGGTCTGTGAGTGGACTTTCTTTCTGAAATCGATGCATGCATAAATGTTTTATATGTGTTTTAATATATGTTTTGTGATGCCTTGAGTGCATTTTGGTGTGTGTTTACGTATTGGCACGTATTTTGAGGTTTTTGGGTTTTATACGTACTTATGCTTTCGGTTTTCATGAAATGGTTTTGAAAAGGTAGAACCGGGCATGAGAGCCATTTGGATTTGGTTTTGACTCGGGCATGAGACCCTATTGATGACCTACGGGTCTGAGTCGTGGTCGTGAAGGGTGTTGTGTGTACGGTGACAGACGACGTGACGCTCGGCTCTGGATTGGGATGCGTTCCTTTCGGAGAGGTCACGATGCACGTTTTGTTGTGGAGCAGCCATTGGAGGCTCGACTTCGGAGTGCTGGTGGTTTAGATGATCGATCGGCGACGTGTACACCATCGTCTCGAGATGGTCACGGTAGTGATGTGTTCACGGCGACATACTAGGATTGAGAGCGGTCTTGGATTGATGGTTGCACGAATCACTATGATTGGGATCGTGACTGACCATGAGATATCGGACTCGATGCCTTGTTGATTTACGACTTCGGGCTCGATGCCCAGTTACTGTGAAATCGGGCTAGAAGCCCTGTTGAGTCCTATGTTCGGGCTGGAGGCCCAATTGCTTTACGTTATCGGGCATGAGTTCCGTTTTTATGGTTTGCTATACTAGTATGTATATACCCTCCTTAAGAGCTTATTGATTGGTCTCCTCCATACGTCGACCTGGAGAGTCACGATCCACAAGCCAGAGTGGGTATCCCCATAGGGATCCCGTTCCAGGAGTGGGCGTTATGATGTGGTCTCGGACCAGATTCCAGAGAAATGATCGGACTAGGTCCGAAGATAGAGCATCCCAGATGGAGAATTTCTGGGAGAAGACTCGGAGTGAGACCCCGAGTAGTATGCATACTTATATATATTGAGACATCGTGACATATATAGAGGATGTGTTCCTTAGGGGCTGTGTGCCCTGAGTTGGCATCTTCTCAGGAAGTGCCTAGGATGAGTTATATATGTATATACGTATATGTGTACGAGTTTTCACTGACATGGCATATTGGTTTTGGGCTGAGACCCATATGAGCTGGATTTGGGACGAGTTCCCACGTGTTTTGGGTTGGGCGGAGGTCCCATGGATTGACTTAAGGATTTTGGTCCAAGGCCCAAATGGTTTTATGGTTCATGACGGTTTATGGGGACCAGGCATGAACCCTAGAAATGGTTTTCGAATGCATGCATATGTTTTTAATGAAGGCATAAAGGTGTTTATATGAAATATTTTTATAAAATATTTGTTTTTTCCACTCACAGATTTTGTGTTTTGAATGCCCTTCAGGTTGATCGCGGATGCAGCTGTAGTAGAGACGAGAAATTGCATTCATCCTTCGGATCCTTGCGTACTCTGATAGTCCCGGTTGGGCAAAGGACGGAAATATCACTGGTCTGACACTTCGTGTCAGACAGGAGCAGGCATGTCCCACGCTAATCCCGAGGGATTTGGGACGGGTCCTGTCATCACCTCACTCCCTTGGCCTCACACATGATCAGATGGGGGAAGGGTTTGGATTGGGGTTGAAAGGGTTGCTCGGGTTGGTGGAAAATGGAAGATTATCGAACAAAAGGGAAGAGATGGATGTGCATGTGTCTGTTTAGATGGGCAATGGATGGGTGACACTTGTCACACATCCATTGGGCCTATCCAAAAATATCTGGGCCCCACTTAATGCCAAATGGCATCCGTCTCATAAAATGTGCAATAGTTCGTTCAAACTTCCGTGAACTGTAACTTTTCTGTCGAACGTCTGAATTCGACGTGCCGCTTGTCTACGGATTCGTATCGACTCGACCTACGTAACGGTCATAGACCCGTAACTCAGCCATACGAAGTCCGATTTCGGCGTGCCGCCTGTCTACGGACTCAGGACGTCGAGACCTACCTATCGGTCCTGGAGTCGTGTGAAAATTAATTATTAAACGAAAAGTCAACATTTTCGGCCTAACCGTCACAATTACGGTAATGCCCCTGAACTTCCGATAGTCGTAACTTTTTCCCTGATCGTCCGAAATGGACGTGCCACCTGTCTATGAACTCGTGACGTCCCGAACTACGTCACGGTCATTGGTCAAGGTCCATTTGACCCACCAATAAAAAAGTCAACAATTTGGCCATACCATTAACAAGGGTAAAAACGTCAATTGATACATTAAATTACAATATTAAAGTCCTCGAATGTCCGGGGTGTTACACTAAGCATTCACATGAGAGCACTAACAACAGAACAACAACAAGTTAAAGTAATCATCACACATTCATCCAACAATCAATATTAATTCAACACAACGGCTCTAAAAGGGGCTCTGAACAAAATCTCACTTCACATCAAGGACTAAACTCAAACCATATCCAATCACACTTTTCGGCTCTTCTTCGGGCCTTAACTCTTACACTCGCCTTGAGTTTAGGTCGGACCTGATATGATCATCCCTTTCTCCATATCTTTATATAAGAAAAATAAAAAACTTCTTGTATTAAAATAAACTTTTTTTAATGAGCAGATACAAATTATTATCACATAATTAACATCAAATAACAAAATTATACTCGTGCTTTCAAAACTTTCAACTTACCTCAAGGTTTTATCTTTTACTTCGATTATTTTTGGGTAATATTATCTAGTACATCTTTACTTGTCTAAACTGAGCTCACAACTTAGCTTCTTTGGTCCACAAATTAGCTTATGTGGAATCAATTTTTTGCGCCAACCACCTTGTTTTAATTCAACTTATTTATTTATTTTGATTTACATTGTATTACGACTTTTGTTAACCACCTTAATTATAACATTTGAAAGATTATGTATGAATCTTTTACAATATATAAACTAATGAGTAATAAAATACAATTTATCCTATATTTATGACCGAGAAATCTCAAATTCAATTCTTATAAATAGCAAGATATAATTTACCAATCCAAAGTTCAAAAACGTAAAAACAAAGTCACATGCAAAACATAATACATGAACAAGTTTGGTGAAGTGCGGTCCGCACTGCTTATCCGTCATGCGCATTCCACTACCATATTTTCAAAAGGAAAGTAAAAAGAAGGAAATATACATTGATTCTTTACAAAGTGGGAAGAAAAAAGAGCCAAAGACAAAATGCAAATGCCAAACATGGTGTCTCTGCAATTTGGCCTCCTCCTACTAGTCCTTAGTCTATGCTATTTCATTCCAAGTCCCTCATGGACGACTCAAACTCAATCATCGTGCAATGGTTCAATAGCAGAGTGTGACACGGAAAGCGAGCTGCTGATGGAATCGGAGACAAGCAGAAGGTTTCTTGAGACGAAGAAATACATCTCACCAGGGGCTTTAAAACCAGACCAGCCAGTTTGCAATGGCGGCGGTAGAGGTGAAGCTTATAGTAGATCAGGAGGCTGCCTTCCTCGGCCATCTAACCCTCACAACAGAGGTTGCTCTAGGTACTATCGTTGTAGATCAGACTCGTGAACAAGCAAGTTTGGTTTTTCAATTATGGGTTTTGACAAGTCTATTATGGGTAATGTATGCATCACACTTGTAGCTGCTATTCTTACTGCCCTTCCAGTTTTCCAGTGTCGCTTGTTTTGGCTGCTTATTCAATAAAAGTTCTGGGTTCTGGGTAAAAGACCTCAACATTTGTTCAACTTACGGTAAGGTATGACGCATGAAGGCATAATCATGGCAATCATGTCATGCGATGACCAATGAAAATTGCAAGTTTGCAACACACAAATTCAGCAATCAACCGAATTCTAGTTTGTCAGACACGCGATAATAATTTAGAAAAGCGAAAACAATGAAGAAAAAGAGAAGAGGTCATATCCAAAGAAATTTAAACAGCAAGCTCTAGATTATTTTTTGCCTGCGTATAGCCTAACTGTAAAATTTGATTCTTGTTTTTTAAGGTTACAACATTTGATTCTTCATATTGGAGTGAAGTGCCCAAATTGGATACAGATAAGGATAGTATTTGATCTGCATGAATCGCAAGCCTACTTAAACGAAAGCTTCCATACCTCTCTTATGTTAGAAGAGCCATCTTCAACTTCAGCAACCATGGCAGAAGCCAATAATCCTGCAGACGAAATTCCCAGAAAAAGATATTTCAAGACAGAGATGGTGAACTCTATAAGAAGATAGGCATAATTTCAAAAACAATAATGTATAGATATAATACTTGAAAACGGTAAATAACCATATTGTCATAGCTTTAAGGTTTCTGAATTGCATTTACACAGAAGAAGCACATGTTTAGCAGAGGAACCACGAAAATTTTAATTTCAATAACAAAAGCCTGCTCGTACATGAACATAATAAGCTGTAACTTGTTCTTATCTCCTTTTACCCAATCCCAACCAGATTATCACAGCTTTAAGGCCTCCGAAATGCCTATACATACAAGAAACATATGTAATATAGAATCATAACAGCTTCAATGTGTGCATTTTGCTTATTCCCTTTCACCCCATCCCGTCAACCCAAGGAATTGGGTAGTTAAAAAATAAGAGACAACAACTTCTATATTATAGTTTCTCAATGATTTGCTAACATAATTCAGACTAGCTCACCATCTTTCACCATCTTTCTCAGGGATAGGAACCTTCGAGTTCCCCCACCTACTCCCAAGTAATGCTTCTTACCAGCCATGTAGACTACTCCATAGGAAGGAGTTATACACTGTAAAATAAACATTATTATGACCTGCAGCAGTTGCAAAAGATCACAGATACGAATAAAAAATAGTGACAAACTAAATAAGATAATACCTTCTTTATGAGTTCATAGAGATGTGGGAGAGTAGAGATTGAGTAAACTTTCTCTTCCATTAAAATAATATCATAGCAATCATTTGACCTTTTCCCTGAACTACCATTAAGATCCTTCTCAATGTCTTGTGCATAGGGAAGAAGATCATAGATTTCAAGCCAATCACCAGCAAAAAAACGAATTTCCGACTCCCCATCACACTTTCTCACTTGTACTTCTGGGGTTTGGAAGCTGGGAATATTTGAATTTACAATGGGTATGGTGAGACACTGCAGCAACTCTGCATTGAAGTCCTGGAAATGAATGGAAGCTGCGCCCTGATGCAACAATAAAGAATCTTAAGGAATCTAATCTAGCACAGTAAATTTACAAGCTTAAGAAACACATATTCACCTCAAGGCTGGCAAAGATTACAGGAAGTCCATGACCACAACCAAGCTGAAAACCCATTACAGGAAACACAGTAAGTAATAGTGAAAATTTGAAAAAGGAAATCAAAGTCAGCAGCCTCAACTATACCAACCAAGTAAACACCCACGGAATGCAGTCACTAGTAGAAGTGATATATGATTTCTTCATTTATTAATGATCAATGGTTGTGTGGCTTCACATGGGATGTGTGAGGCTTCCCCAGCAAATGAAATTTATTACGTGTGTGCAGACGTGAAGAGATATATCCATTGTTGGAAGATACTTTCATTGAAATGAAGAGATGTTACTTGTTAGGATGTTATAAGTTTTGTTGGTTGGACTCTATAAACAAGCCGCCAACCAAACATAGTTTCTGCAACATATTATATTCTCTTACACAGGTTAAAGTAATAGGGTTACTCGCCATTTACACTTTTTTAAAGTATCACATAGAGACTGCAGTGCACTATAATCGAGTCACCATTGTTAATTTAATTGAATGCTCCAATGTAAGATAATAAAACCCCAAAGGGTTGAACTAGCCATGTATTAGGAACAATTCGAAGGTTAGTTCTCTTGGACATAGACAACTGAAGTTCACAAGAAAGACGAAACAGGAAAAGCTAGAAAACTACCTAGATATTTCAAGAGTTGTCCTGTATGATGTATAACAGTGAAGAAATGGACTAGTACTTCGTGAGGACACCCTGCACTCTGAATTAAGTAGGTATGAATTCGATTAAAACCAAAAGAGCTTCACGTTGTAAAGTTATAATGCATTTTCAGGCAAAGAAGCTAGCATGTCTCTACTTTATGACTATAAGTCAGCTAATTTACTTGGGAACTTTAGACTAACATGCGAACATGTGCACTAACTAGAGGATATAAGTCCAGAGACCTTATTAAGTATATTTATTCGCACGGTAGTAAAGACCGAAGAAAATTAGCATGCGTATACATTGTGGGACAGTATACATTCACCTGAAAACATTAGGATGCCCACCTCTAAAACTCGTTTACTGGAAAAGGATAAATTCCCATTTTGAACTTCAGATCTAAGAGCTTTTACTAGATCACGAGAACCTTCCCATAGCTTCAATCTGTTGTATTTTCGCTTACATTTTAGGTCAATTAGATAACCCTTTATTTGGATCAATTATGACGCACTATTGTTAACTGTTTGTTTCCATATTTTATAAGGATTAGAGTTCCTAAGCCTTGTAGGAATATGGTTTCCTGTCCTTTAAGATATATAGGTTTGTACTCCTTATAGGATTAGATTAAATTAGACTAGTATATATTTGGCACAAGTTTCTCTTTGTTTAGTGTGCGTACAACCACATATTTGTGAAAGGCCTAAAAACCTTTCTTTTCTTTCGATTGTGGTGGTGCCGCACAGTTTGGAGAGAGACTGTTTTGGGTGTATTAGGGATTTGGGTATTGGGTTTGAGAGAGTTAATATCTTTTGTAATCTCCTTTGTTATTAGTGGAATTTCCTCGCCGGCTTCGCATGTGGATGTAGGCTTTATAGCCGAACCACGTAAATCCTTTGTGCTCTATGTGTACTATTAGTTTCCATATTTTGTCTTCATAATTGTTATATTGTTTTGAGACGCTTCCGCATAAAAATTGGTATCAAAGCTCGAGTTTTTGACTTGGGGTTATGTTTTGTATGATGGCATAATCCAGAACGGGAGGAATAACTTGGAGATTTTGGATAATCCCTCACCAATTTTGTTACAGTTGAAGTAGCTTTCATATTCTCTATTTGATTCGAAGTGGACCTATGGAAAACCAATTGGTGATTTCGTTATTCAAAGTTTGAGAAACTTTGATGTGGGTTTCTACATCAATTTTTTCTTTGTCAAATTCAAACGTTGGTGGAGGTTTTGATAGGTATATTTTGTGAGGACCAATTTGTTAGGTTTTGCAAAAGTGCATAATATATTTGTGGATCCTTTTGGGGAAAGCCCCATGCTTTCTAATTTGGTTGGTCTATGGAATTTTGGCTGAATTTGTTTGACCCTGCTATTTGATTTGTTGGTCTCCATCTACTGCAAATTGTTTTGAAGACTGTTTGGTTTCGGACCATGGCGTTTGTGAGCGGATGGAGTTTGAAGTTTGTTCAAGTATTTGGTGCTTCATTCAGTTTTGTTCTGGTGTGCTTAGTTTTGTTTGGTGATGTTGGAGAACTCAGGTTCTCGTTTGATTCACTTTTGTTTTGATCAAGGCACTTTGGTTTGCATGCTTTTGCATGTTTTGTGTTGAAGAAGATGTTGGAGGAAAGTTTCCTTTGAAGACATGAGTAAAATTTAAGTCAAGATGGAGATTGTTGTATTTTGGCTTAGATTTTAGGTCAATTAATTAACCCTTTAATTTGAACCAATTATGACGCATTATTTTTTGTTGTTTGTTTCCATATTTTATAAAGATTAGAGTTCCTAATCCTTGTAAGAATATGGTTTCCTGTCCTATCAGATTTATAGGTTTGTACTCCTTATAGGATTATGTTAAATTAGACTAGTATATAATTGGCACAAGTTTCTCTTTGTTTGGTGTGTGTACAACCACATATTTGTGAAAGCCCTAAAAATCTTTCTTTTGTTTTGATTGTGGCGGTGCCACCCAGTTTGGAGAGAGAGTGTTTTAGGTGTATGTCAGGACCCATCCCAAATCCCCCGGGGTTAACGTAGGACGTGCTTACTCCCGTCTCACACGATGTGTCAGACTAGGGATAATTTCGTCCTTAGCTCTACCGGAACTGCCGGAGCATGCTAGGATCTGGAGGAGGAGTGTGATGTCTCGGTCTCTGCTACAGCCCGCATCCGCGATCAACCTGAAGGGCATTAAAAATCTGAAAGCTGTGAGTGAACAAAACAAATAACTTATAAAAATATTTTCACAAAATGAATTTTATGCCCTTCACTAAAAAGCATGCATGCAATCGAAAAACATTTATCAAATCGATTTCCCAAACCATTAAACCATTAGGGCCTTGGCTCAAAATCGTAAATCAAGTACATGGGAACTCAACCCAAAACCAATTCATAGGGACTCAGCCCAAATCCAATTCACGTGGGTCTCTGCCCAAAACCAGTTTCCGTGAAACATCGTACAAATATATATATATATATCACCCATTCTCGGAATCTCATATGCCCAATCAACAATCGTCACGATTTCTCTATATGTGTGCACACTACTCGGGGTCCCACTCCGAGTCTACCCCCAAGATCTACGACGTCTGGGAGGAATCGTCCAAAATCCAGGATCTACGACATCTGGAGGACGGTCTGCGGACCCAGTACGACACTATACCATATCTCACACTCCTGGGCATGTGCTCCCTCTTGGAGTCACTCATCCCAGGTAGTGGATCGTGACACTCTAGGATCTACGACGTCTGGAGGAGACCAACCATATGGGAGGGTATATACATTTTAGTGAAAACATTCAACTGGGTCTCATACCCGAGTATCTCAACATGATTCCTCGAATCCGATTCAAATCCAATTTCATAGGCCTCAGCCTAAATCCACAATTCAATAGGGTCTCAAACCCGAATTCTTATTTCATAAACCACAACTGGGACTCAAGCCCGAAACCACACTAACGGGGCCTCGAGCCCGATTTCACAATCAACTAGGCCTCTAGCCCGATATTACAACTAACGGGGCCTCAAGCCCGATTTCACACCCAACCTGGCCTCAAGCCCGATACTAGAATCAATTGGGCCTCAAGCCCGAATTCGCAAATCAATGGGGCCTCTGGCCCGATCGTCTAACTCAAATGGGCCTCCAGCCCGATTTCTCATTAAATCAAATGGACTCCAAGTTTAAGAGTTCATAAATCAAATGGGTCTCATGCCCGATTCCGTATTTCTAAATCCGAAATCATTTCATCAAACTATTGTGGAAAACTCAGCACGTATAAGCATCGTCTAAAATCGAAAACCTCGAAATACGAGCAGATACGTAAATACTAATATACCACAAACAAATGCACTCATGGTATTCAAAAACATGTATTAAAACACGTATAAAACATTTATGCATGCATCAATTTAGAAAGTAAGGTCCACTCACAGACCGTCCAAAGTCGCGCCTCGATACGCATACCATACGCCCTTCCCAAGCCAATCATCGTCTCCGGGGTTTTTGAACCTGTCCAAACTAGTTTAGAGGGTTACTAACTACTTAAATAACCTCTAATTAAAGACCCGTAATTTTCTTGAATTTTTAACTGTTTTTAAACTTGATCCTAAACCTTCGAACGTCCCGAACTATATCTAGACGATATCCGATCGACTCGAAATTTATCCCAAAATGTTAGTTACATCGAAAGGATGGTTTCATAAGTTGAAAGCATCCCCAAAATCCTCCAAACGTGGCGTCCAAAGGGCCCTGCGCGTAGGCTTCACGCGCCTTGCACAGTTATCTTCAACCTTCGGCAGACCGTGTGTCAGGACCCGACCCTCCTCGGTTAGGACTCGACTCATCTAGCACGATATTGTCCGCGTTAGGTCTTCTTTCCCTTGCCCTCACGGTTTTGTTTTTGGGAGCTCATGGTGCAACTTCCTAGGGGGTCACCCATCATGAAATTGCATCATCCTCAACTCGCTTAACTTTGGGGTTCCAATCTCCCCCAAAGCCACTTGAGCTCCCAAAAGGCCTCGTGCTAGATAGGTGTGTGCCTACGTCTTTAAGGCACACCACCATTCCCTCCCAGACCATTCCCCTCTCGCAAGAATGTGGGATCGTTCACCGTTCCTTCCAGGACACGGGTCTTACACCGGGTCCGAACCGGTCTGCTGGTTTTCAATCCAACCGGACTGGTAGAACCGGTCCAGTCCCATTTCTCCTCCCATTTTCTTTCTTTTTCAATCCTTTCAATTCCTATCTCTATGTTTCTTCATTCCCTACCATCCTATATTCATAAAACACACCAAACGATCAAGGATTTACCTGCCCAAACGAGGAATGCACGACCCTGTTTCTCCGCCGCCAATCTGGGCTGCTCAACCAGTTTCCTCCGTCCAGAATCATCCTCACAAAATTGTACGAACCTCCAAAAGATTACCATATAATTAAAAACGTTCCTAAACGTTCAAAACTGAAACCCAAACTTTAGAACGTAAAACTCACCTCCGTGGATTCCCCGGCCACCGTGCACGACAGCCCACGATCCTGCCACCGTCCAGCATGTCTCAGTCCTCCCCCCATCCTTCCTTCACCTCCCAAAAGAAATAGATGAGGATTGAGGAAGGTGGTATGTGTGGGTTTCACGGTTTGGGGGGGCTTTCGGGTTCAATGAAAAAGACGAGAGAAAAGGGAAGGATACATGTATGTGTGAACCTAGGCAATGGATGAGTGACACTTGTCACTCACCCATTGGGCCTGGGAAAAACATCTGGGATCCACTTAGGACGAAAGTCCACTTTTGCCTCGTAAAGCTTGTCGCCGTAAATAGTTCCATAGAACTTCGGTGAACCGTAACTTTTCCATCGAACGTCCGATTTCAACGAGTCGCCTATCTACGGATTCGTATCAATCCGATCTATGTAACGGTCCTCGGCGCACGTGTGTAAGACCTCCTAGGTCAAAAGTTAACTTTTCGCCCTCGTTCAGGGGCAAAATCGTAATTTCATCCTAAGGTCTATTAAACCTCGGTTAATCCCCGATTAGCCTTGCTAATCCGTCATTAATTCTTAATTAATCCCAATAATTTGGGACGAGTCGTCACAGTGTATTCGGGATTTGGGTTTTGTGTTTGAGAGAGTTAATATCTTTTGTATTATCCTTCGTTATTAGTGGAATTTCCTCGCCGGCTTCGCCTGTGGATGTAGGCTTTATAACCGAACCACGTAAATCCTTTGTGTAATTTGTGTATTATTAGTTTCCAAATTTTTCCTTCATAATTGTTATATTGTTTTGACACTCTTCCGCACAACAATTGGTATCAAAGCTCAAGTTTTCGACTTAGGGTTATGTTTGTATGATGGCATAATACAGGATTGGAAAATTCAGCAGGAGGAATAACTTGGAGATTTTGGATAATCCCTCACCAATTTGGTTACAATTGAAGTAGCTTTCGTACTCTCTATTTTATTCGAAGTTGACCTATGCAAAACCAATTGGTGATTTGGTTGTTCAAAATTTGAGAAACTTTGATGTGGGTTTCTACATCAATTTGTTCTTTTTCAGATTCAAATGTTGGTGGAGGTTTTGATTGGTATATTTTGTGAGGACCAATTTGTTAGGTTCTGCAAAAGTGCAGAATATATTTGTGGATCCTTTTGGGGAAAGCCTCATGCTTTCTAATTTGGTTGGTTTACGGCCTTTTGGCTGAATTTGTTTGACCTTACTATTTGATTTGTTGGTCTCCATTTACTGCAAATTGTTTTAAAGACTGTTTGGTTTAGGACCATGGCATTTGTGAGCGGATGGAGTTTGAAGTTTGTTCAAGTATTTGGTGCTTCATTAAGCTTTGTTCTGGTGTGCTTAGTTTTGTTTGGTAATGTTGGAGAACTCAGGTTCTCGTTTGATTCCTTTCTCTTTTGATCAAGGCACTTTGGTTTGCATGCTTTGTATGTTTTATGTTGAAGAAGATGTTGGAGGAAAGTTTCATTTGAGCTGCCTCGTAGAGCTGCCACGTGGCCCATAATTCTCAGAATGACCAAATTGCCCCTGGCAATAATACTTGAAGCCCAAGCACCGGACATGGTCCAAGCCCACAATGCTTACATAGCCCAACATTGGGTCCAAACCAGGATGACATGTGGAAACATCTACACCTTCGATCTGTATAACACATGTTAGCATGCAAATTGAGGAGCATTTGTTCCACATCGAAACTATGGAAATTGAACATCTCACTCACCCCTATATAAGAGGTACACATTTCCCAATAAAGGTAAGTCGATTCTTCGCTTCGAAGTATATCCTTTTCCTCTCTCAAAGCTAACTTAGGCATCGGAGTGTTCTTAGTCGAACAACCCCCCGGGTAATCGATCGAGGCAACAATAGCTAATTGTTTGCTGTTTGCAGGAATTGTGAGAACTTTTCGTGGTGGGTTCGATTTATGCTTCAACAATTGGTGCTTTAATTGAGAGCCGATTGAGAAGTACTCAAAGGGAGCTCTCACGATCGTTCATCGTTCATCATACTTCGTTCGTCGTTCATCGACAATGTTCGAACTTCTTGAATGTTGTTCATCGTTCATCGTACTTCATTCGTCGTTTATCGACTATGTTTGGAAGTCCTTGAACGTTGTTCATCAGTCGCATTCATCATTCATCGTACTTTATTCGTTGTTTATCGATTATGTTTAGAAGTCCTTGAACTTTGTTCATCAATCATGTTCATCGTTCATTATACTTCGTTCGTCGCTCATCGACTATGCTCGAAGTTCTTGAACGTTGTTCATCGTTCGTTGGAACTTTCCGTCAATCCTCGCGATTTAACGTGGTTAGGGCGCGGCGATTCATTCGGTCATTTGAAGGTAGCGTTTCAGCCTTTGCAGCTTGAAAAGGAAGCAGAGAATGCATTCTGTCTTTAGAAGAGCATCAAAGCCTTCGCTTCTGCGAAGCACCAAAGCCTTCACTCCTGCGAAGCACCAAAGCCTTCGCTCCTGCGAAGCACCAATGCCTTCACCCCAGTGAAACATCCAAAGCCTTCGCTCCTGCGAAACATCCAAAGTCTTCGCTCGTATGAAGTATCTAAAGCCTTCGCCCCGCGAAGCACCAAAGCCTTCGCCACGCGAAGCACGCAAAGCCTTCGCCCTGCGAAGCACCAAAGTCTTTGCCCCACGAAGAACCAAAGTCTTCACCCTGCGACGTACCCAAGCCTTCGCCCCGCGAAGCACCAAAGCCTTCTCCCCGTGAAGCACCAAAGCCTTCGCCCCACGAAGCACCCAAGCTTTCGCCCCGCGAAGCATCCAATCTTTCGCCCCGCGAAGCACCAAAGCCTTTGCTCCTGTAAAGAACTAATGCCTTTGCTCCAGTGAAGCATCCAAAGCCTTTGTTCCTGCGAAGTACCCCAAAGCCTTCGCCCCGTGAAGCACCAAAGCCTTCACCCCGCGAAGCACCAAAACCTTCGCCCCTCGAAGCACCAAAGCCTTCACTCCGCGAGGCCCCTTTACCCCAGTGAAGCATCCAAGCCTTCGTCCCCACGAAACACCAAAGCATGCGCCCTAGTGAAGCATCTAAAGCTTTCGTTCCTGCGAAGTACCAAAGCCTTCGCTCCAGCGAAGCATCTGAAACCTTCGCCCCAGCGAAGTATTTGAAGCCTTCACTCCCGCGAAGCACCAAAGCCTTCGCCCCGCGAAGCACCAAAGCCTTCGCCCTGCGAAGCACGCAAAGCCTTCGCCCCGCGAAGCACGCAAAGCCTTCGCCACGCGAAGTATGCAAAGCCTTCACCCAGCGCAACACGCAAAGCCTTCTCCCTGCGAAGCACCAAAGCCTTCTCCCCGTGAAGCACCCAAACCTTTGCCCCGCAAAGCACCTAAGCCTTCTCCCCGCGAAACACCCAAGCCTTTGCTGATACGAAACACCAAAGCCTTCGCCATGCCAAGCATCAAAGCCTTTGCCATGCCAAGCACTAGAGCCTTCGCCATGTGAAGCATCAATGCCTACTCCATGTGAAGCATTCAAGTCTTTGCCCAGCGAAGCACCGAAGCCTTCACCCTCCGAAGCATCCAAACCTTCGCCTTGCGAAGCACCCATGTAACAACCCGTCCCGAGAGCCGGGATTAGTAGGGTGATTAAGGTGGGATTAGCGAGGCTAATCGGTGGTTAGTTGGTCCCGATAAGGTCATTAGCGTAGAATGACGATTTTGCCCCTGGTTAGGGCAAAAATGTTGACTTTTAGATCGGGTGGTCAAGTGGGTATTGACCGGTGACCAGGACGTAGTTTAGGACGTCACGAATTCATAGGCAGGTGGCACGCCCGATTCCGACATCCGAGGAGGAAGTTGTGATGTTCGGAAGGTTGGGGGCATAACCGTAATTTGGGTTAGTAGGGGGAAAAGTTGACTTTTCGTACAGACAAGTTTTGGTAGGTTGACCTAGGATGGTTAGGTAGATCTCGTCGTCCTGAGTTTGATGACAGGCGGCACGTATTCATCGGACTTACGATGAGTGAGATACGGGTCTAGAAAGTTAGTGGCGAAACCGTAAATATGAGTTAAAAAGAAGGGTAACTTGGTCTTTCTGCGCATTGGGATCTGTGCAACAGAAGGGATGATGGATGGCTGGGATTGGGCCAGGTGTGTGAGAGAGAATGGGGGATGGTGACACATGGCAATTGTGTAGAGGATTCTGGGAGAATCCTGTACGTGCACAACCCAAATAATTGGGGTGCACCCGTGCAGTGTTCGTGTTTGTTCGACACAGAGAGAAACAGAGGGTAAGGGAATTGGAGGATGGTGATCGTTTCTGTGAGGGTATGAAGTTTTGGTGAGTTGAGAGAGTGAGAGGGAGATAAGGGTGAGCTGGTGGTCGTACGGTTGGACGGGAATCGTGTACGGGGACACGGCGTAGGACGGTTGCGGTTTCGGGGAAAACAGGGAGGCCATGATACAAGGACGGTGGCTACGCCGTGTGGTGGCTCAAACCAAGGCAGTGGGAGCTGTAGGAGGTTGCAGGGGACCCCACGAACACCGTGGCACGCGGCGGTGCTCACGACGGAGACGGAATCACAAGGTGAGTTCTCTTACTCTGTTTTTTCCCATGAGCTTCAATTCGAAAGTCGTAGGGTTGGGCGTAGAGTCGAGGGATTTGGAGGCCAGGGTGAGACTCTTGGAGGTCCCAGGAGTCGACTGTGTGTGCTGCCGTGATGGGTGGTGCACGGCGGAGGATGGCACGACGGAGGTGCTCTGTGTCCTCTGTGTTGGCCGTGAGATTCGAACGGCGAATCGTGATCTTAGGGCTGAGTCAAAGGTCTAGAAGGGTTGGTTTAGGTTCAGTGAGACTCTAGCAAGGGTCTGGGACAGTCACCGTGACGGGGGGTGACCGGAGCAGCTGGATCGTGAAACAGGGGGAGTTTGGCCGTTTGGTTCGAGCTTCAGTCGACGGGACTGGGGCTGTGTCGAGGTTAGAGGAGTTGGGGAATGAGTAGATTGGATCTGGACGAAACTTTGGGAGAAGAAAGGAAGGGAAATGGTGGCCGGACGGCGGAGATGGGTTCTCGCCGGTCTGAGTTGCAGACCACTGTGCTGAACCGGGTTCGATCGAGGTTGGGGATGCACTGTAGCAGCGCGTGAGGGCCACGCGCAGCCACTTTGGGCGGCGCGTGGGGGCTCGTACGGCGGCGGATGGAAAGGCGATCAACATGGTTTTTAGTCTAGGAGTTATGGTGAGTTTAATGGACTTGGTTTCGGGTTGGTCGGACGTCGTTTGAGTTTAGTTCCGCGAGGGTGACGGTTTAGGGTCCCGGGTTTTTACGATTCGGGGATTTTTTTTTAAGGGAATTTAGGTGAACTTTCGAAGATGTGTTAGTAACGTACTCTGACGGTTGTTAATAGGATCGAGACTTCCTGAGGAAGCCGAGGAACGTGCAGGACATTCAGGACGCTAGTAGGGCGCAGTACTGTGAGTGGACCCCTTTCCTTAAACTCGAGCATGCATAACTGTTTTCTATACTTGTTTTATGGTTTTAATTAGCATTATACGTTTATCGAATATGTTTTGGTTGGTTTTACATGATTACACGTTTTTCTAGGAAATCGGTTTTTAGCACGTTTTATGGGAAATGGATGGTTTCTGAAATTGATGCTATGGTTTTGGGGATTTCAAATGATAAGTGGTTTTCAATGATTATAAAAGGATTTTGGAACATGATGTCGATGATAAGGTTTTCGGTTTTAGGAACAGATTTCGGAAAAAGGGTTGGTTTCCAAGTGGAAACGTGGATTCCGGATTTGGGTTCGGAATGACGGTTCTGAACGCCGGAAGGGCATCAGACCAGTGATTTCGGATTCGGGTTTGGATGTGAATTCGGAAATGGGTTTTAAATGGTTTTGGGTTGGATTTGCTGGATCTGGTTATTGGGTTTAAAGACCCGGATATTGATTTGACGGGGGACGGGCCCGGATTGAGTTTAAAGACTCGGGAGTTTAAAGACTCGGATATATTTATTTTCCCCCGTAGGCCTTTGAGTTTAAAGACTCGGGAGTTTAAAGACTCGGATATGATTAAGGCCTGGATTGAGTTTAAGGACTCGGGAGTTTAAAGACTCGAATAGGTGCAGCAGGTTTGATCGGAAAATGATGTTTTGATATTCACGGTTATATGATTTACATGTTGTGGTTTTTCTAACTGTTTTATAGTGTTTCTATTTCTTATGATGTGGTTTATGGTAATTTGGTTTATAACCGTTTTGATAACTGGGTTATGCATGTGGTTTTTAAAACGGAGGGTGAAACTCGGTTTTCTGATAAACGGTTTCCGAACTTTACTTTTCTTATGGTCCACTCACACTTTCTGTTTTAACTTGCCCTCCAGGTTGTGGAGATAGCGCGGGGTCTTGACGTCGCGGCAGTGTCCGAGGCATAGAAGTGATGTGAGGGATCCCAGAGTGATTTAAAGTCTTTCCGCGTGCGTGTACTTATTGTCAGTTTTTATTTCCTTGTATTCCGTACTATGCTCTGTAAACAATAACTTCGGGATATTTTTTTTAATTACTCCTGCGTCTGACTGGGTTTGAGTGAGTTTTACTTGGGTGTTGTGTCGGGGAGTCAGACGGGAGCAGGATTTACCTCGGGTTTCGGGGTGAAACCGGGGTGGGTCCTGACAACCCAAGCCTTCCTCATGTGAAGCACCCATGCCTTCGTTCTTCGAAGCATCCAAAATTTTTCCCTGCGAAGCATCAAGGTCTTCCTCCGAGAAACATCTCAGGCCTTTCCTTCAGGAAGTAATCAAAACCTTTCTCCAGAAAGCCTGCGAAGCCTTGCTCTCAGGAGCACATCAAGACCTTCCACCTAGAAGCACTTGAAGCCTTCCTCCAAGAAACAATCCAAGTCTTCACCCCAGAAGCAATCCAAGACTCTTTCTGGGAGCCACTCTAGACCAATTGGAGTAGAAAAGCTCTTAGTGGATGCTAATAGCTGCATTGGGGGCATTTGATAGACCTACAAGTGCAGAAGCTAATTCAAATAAATAAAAAGTTTGTAGAGGAAACTTCACACACGAAGTCAAAATTCAAATTGGAAAATGGTTGGAAAATCACATGTCGATTACTCACACCAAGCATTCAATGTTGAAATGAAAATACAATCATGGATAAAAAGCAACTACTCTATGAGAATTCTGGGGGCAAGGCACCAATCCGTATCATCCTTTGAGACTCGGTCCATTCTTCAGCCGAAAGTAGGGGGAAAGCCATCCACCATTCCTGACCTCAAACTCTTACTCTAGCTCCAGCTCTTTGGAAGGGACTCCGTTGCAACTCATCATACCCAACTTTAGCTCCTTATTTTCTTTTCGGAGCAAAGTTATGGGGGCATATGATAGTAAAAACCATTCAAGCCTCAAATAGCTGGATTTCCACCCTTGTTGAGTTTTCCACTTACAAAAACATCACCAAGTGCTCGGAAGGACTGATGGAAAGTCTGCATCTTCTAGTTGACCTTGATAAGCCATAACAACCACGAAATGGCCTCGAGCAGACTTGGAAGGCAATTCAGGACTTGACTTATTCTCTAAAGGAAAGTCAAGCTTCTGTTTTGGTGGCAATTGTCAAATACACTTGAGCACTCAACTACTCCTTGACCAAGCTTTTGGAAGGTCTTCCACCATCCAACCTTTTTGAGAATAAAAGTTTCCACCTCAACTGATGACCAAATGAGGAAGTCTTTATATTGTCCACTAGCTGGATTTTTTCACCTCAAATTGAATATCCTCCCCTCGAAATAGACTCTGGCTACGCTAACCACCGCACTCCCACAGAGTGAAGTTTCCCGAATTTCTCCGAGTATACACCTTGCCGCATCTTAAAATGATCGCCTTGGAAAAATAAATAAGTCGTCGCTTGAATCATTGCGAGGGGATGCCCAGAGCTATCATAAGTATGCCAAAAACGTAGGACTAACAATATATAAAATTTTATATATTGCATCCACAATTGACACAATCTTTGATAACCACTGCCATTCACGTGCTCCACTCCGCACGCGAGCAAAATACATCATGGCAAGGGTCAAGCACAACATGACATGTGACCAACCCGAACTGCCAACTTCAGCCTCCAATCCGAGCTCAACGTATGGCGCATCTCCATTGGCACTAACATGGGCGTCGTCAAAGGCGGGCCCTGCCTGCCTGATGTACCACCCAATAGCGAACATGTGGAGATGTTTACTCGGTGATTGGGCAAAATTCAACCAGTGTTCGCCCACTATTGACTCTCAAACTAAAGCCCGACGCACGACACCTTCTATAGAAGTCAACCGACATCCCCTAAAGCCAATTTGTGCCTAACTTGTGGTGAATTAAGGAGGTTACAAACTCCTAGATTAGTTGGTGAATTAACCTCAAATGATCCATTAACCAAGTCCAAGCCGGGAGGTACAACACAAATACATATCGGACCCCAAGACCTAAAGCATATTTATGTCATTTGATGTGACATTTCGAACTCAACGGAATTTATCATACACAAGAACAACGGTACAATGAAATTGAAGATCAAGTGGAGTCTTACTCTCATATATAATTTATCGGGACCACAATACAAATTACATCCCTTAGGAATCTCTGAATTCCTAAGCGATGTGGGGGCATTTGTGGAACCCAAAATCACCGGAAGAATGTAGAGCTGCCACGTGGCCCATAATTCTCGGAATGACCAAATTGCCCCTGGCAATAATACTTGAAGCCCAAGCACCAGACATGGCCCAAGTCCACAACGCTTACATAGCCCAACATTGGGTCCAAACCAGGATGACATGTGGAAACCTCTACACCCTCGATCTGTATAACACATGTTAGCATGCAAATTGAGGAGTATTAGTTCCACATCGAAACTATGGAAATTGAACATCTCACTCACCCCTATATAAGAGGTACACATTTCCCAATAAAGGTAAATCGATTCTTCGTTTCGAAGTATATCCTTTTCCTCTCTCAAAGCTAACTTAGGCATCAGAGTGTTCTTGGTCGAACAACCCCCCAGGTAATCGATCGAGGCAACGATAGCTAATTGTTTGTGGTTTGCAGGAATTGTGAGAACTTTTCGCAGCGGGTTTGATTTCTGCTTCAACACCCTTTATTTGTACAAATTATGACACACTATGGTTAACTGTTTGTTTCCATATTGTATAAGGATTAGAGTTCCAAATCCTTTTAGGAATATGGTTTTCTGTCTTATAAGATTTATTGGTTTGTACTCCTTAGAGGATTAGGTTAAATTAGACTAGTATTTAATTGGCACAAGTTTCTCTTTGTTTGGTGTGCGTACAACCACATATTTGTGAAAGCCCTAAAAACCTTTCTTTTGTTTCCATTGTGGTGGTGCTGCAACAATTGGAGAGAGAGTGTTTTAAGCTTATTCGAGATTTGGGTTTTGGGTTTTAGAGAGTTAATATCTTTTATAATCTCCTTTGTTATTAGTGGAATTTCCTCGCCCGCTTCGTCTATGGATGTAGGCTTTATAGCCGTACCACGTAAATCCTTTGTGTTCTTTGTGTACTATTAGTTTCCATATTTTTCCTTCATAATTGTTATATTGTTTTGAGACGCTTCCGTACCACAATTGGTATCAAAGCTCGAGTTTTGGACTTGGGGTTATGTTTTGTATGATGGCATAATACAAAATTAGAAAATTCGATGGGAGGAATAACTTGGAGATTTTGGATAATCCATCACACCAATTTGGTTACAATTGAAGTAGCTTTCATACTCTTTACTTAATTTGTAGTTGACCTATGCAAAACCAATTGGTGATTTGGTTCATCTGAATTTGAGAAACTTTGATGTGAGTTTCTACATCAATTTTTTCTTTGTCATATTCAGACGTTGGTTGAGGTTTTGATAGGTATATTTTGTGAGGACCCATTTGTTAGGTTCTACAAAAGTGCAGAATATATTTGTGGATCCTTTCGGGGAAAGCCTCATGCTTTCTAATTTGGTTAGTTTACAGACTTTTGGCTAAATTTGTTTGACCCTGCTATTTGATTTGTTGGTCTCCATCTATTGCAAATTGTTTTGAAGACTGTTTGGTTTCGAACCATGGCATTTGTGAGCGGATGGAGTTTGAAGTTTGTTCAAGTATTTGGTGCTTCATTCAGCTTTGTTCTGGTGTGCTTTCTTTTGTTTAGTGATGTTGGAGAACTCAGGTTCTCGTTTGATTCACTTCTGTTTTGATCAAGGAACTTTGGTTTGCATGCTTTTGCATGTTTTGTGTTGAAGAAGACATTGGAGGAAAGTTTTGTTTGAAGACTTGAGTAAAATTTAAGTCAAGGTGGAGATTGTTGTATTTTGGCTTAGATTTTAGGTCAATTAGTTAACCATTTATTAGGACCAATTATGACGCACTATTGTTAGCTGTTTGTTTCCATATTTTGTAAGGATTAGAGTTCCTAATCCTTGTAGAAATATGATTTCTTGTCCTATAAGATTTATAGGTTTGTACTCCTTATAGGATTATGTTAAATTAGACTAGTATATAATTGGCACAAATTTCTCTTTGTTTGGTGTGTGTACAACTACATATTTGCGAAAGGCCTAAAAACTTTTTCTTTTGTTTTGATTGTGGTGGTGTCGCACCGTTTGGAGAGAAAGTGTTTTGGGTGTATTCTGGATTTGGGTTTTGGGTTTGAGAGAGTTAATCTCTTCTGTAATCTCTTTTGTTATTAGCGGAATTTCATTGCCGGCTTCGCATGTGGATGTAGGCTTTATTGCCAAACCACGTAAATCCTTTGTGTTCTTATTGTATTATTAGTTTCCATATTTTTCCTTCATAATTGTAATATTGTTTTGAGATGCTTCCGCACAACAATTGGTATCAAAACTCGAGTTTTCGACTTTAGGTTATGTTTTGTATGATGGCATAATACAAAATTGGAAAATTCGACGGGAGGAATAACTTAAAAGAGGTCTTTGTGTGTCCAAAATACATTAATCGATCCTTAAACAAATAAATATTTATCACTTAAATTATACCTCAGAAGGTAGCACTTCGACCCAAGGAGGAGGCCGAGGATGAGAAGGCTCTGATTATTCAAGAAATCCTGAACCCGGTGATGAAAACAACCAAAACGGTTCAAAACTTGGTTTTTGAAATACACAGAAAACATCATTCAGTATCAAGGAAGTGAAGTTTTAAATTATATAACCATCTCAAACGTACCTAAGACGCCATTGCTCTTTGCTCTAGTCTCTGCTGAGTGTGTGAATCGATTCTGCTCCTCAGCTTGGGGGTTTTGGGTTTTGCTCTTGCATTACACAGTTTGGGACTTTTGGTATATATAGGTTTTTATTATTTTCTCAAGGTAAATAAAAACCCATGTACAAATTACATTGAATTTTACCCATATTGGATCTCAGCTCCTTTGATGAGAATCAAACATCTTACATTTCTATTAGGGTAAATTATATTTGAATATTATGTGGTTTACACATTGTAACAAATTTATTAGGATCTTTCAAATATTGCAATTATTACTCTGAATTTTTCAAAACATGACAACATATCCCTTCGTTAATTATCCCGTAAGATTTCTATTAAATGCTTATTTGGACAAAATGTGATTCATTATTTAAATAATAAATTATTATTATAAAATTTTAAAAATTATTCCCAAAAAAAAAGAACTACAGTCACATGTCCCCCTCATTAGGATCTTTCAAATATTTCAATTATTATTCTCAACTCTTTAAAGCGTGACAACATATCCATCCATTAATTATCTCGGATTTCTGTTAAATGCTTATTTAAATAATAGTAAATATTATAAAATTTTAAAAATTGTTCCCAAAAAAAAAATCGCAGGGGGCCGGCGCCATTGTGTAGTGTATGTCATCTGTTGCACTCTCCCAAGCTTATGCTACTTCTTGTTCAGAATTTAGAGAAAACTGAGGCATTCCAATGGTTCAAATACAGAGACATAAAAGTCTTAAAAATGCACTTTCACTTTGTCTGTTTTAGCTATTTTTTTTCCAATTACAATCCCGAAATTCACAATATTCAATTTCATGCTTGAGGAACCATAAATCACAGGAAAATTATGGAGTTACCACATGGCCAACAATTCTCATAATGCCGATATTGCCCTTGGTAAAATCAACATCGACACGTTACTCAATACATGCTCTCCAGTTTTCTCAAAAAGCTTCATCGTCCTTCATCGTTCTTCATCCATGATAAGAAAATAAAGGACAAAACGATCTGACGTACTCAACGCCTTCATCACGACGACTCACGATAAGAGCGGCATGTTCAACAGGATTCCAGAAACTCAACTGCAACACTCTGAATGGGAACTATCACCCTGTTTTGCAACCAGAATCTTCTATGGTGCAAGAAAGGCTCTGGCCGCGGTTGCGATGTCCATGCCATCTCAAAGCCACTCGGTACCAGCGTGCTTCCGACATCAATCCACTTCTCGCATTAGGCGCGATGGCAACCTTCCCACATGCGGATAGACAACTAGCTGGAAAAGCGCCACAACAAGCCCCAAGTTGGCTTCACACTGACGTCTGAACTTCGGAGGCTTATGAACAACCTACATCATGAATGAAGCACTTTGCCCCGTGAAGCACTTCAAGCCTTCGCCATGCGAAGCAGCCTAAGCCTTCGCCATGCGGAGCACTCCATGCCTTCGCCATGCCGAGCACTCCAAGCCTCTGCCAAGCAATGTACTTCAAGCCTTCACTCGTGAGGCATTGAAGTCATCACTCAGTGAAGTAGCCATGACTTTGTCCCATGAAGTGCCAGCACCTTAGCTCGTGAAGCATCAAAGCCTTTGACCAAACGTGTCAACGCATTCGTTCGATGAGTGACGCATTCGCCCATGAAGCTAATCCATGCACTCGCCCTGCAAAGTATCAACGCATTTGTTCGATGAGCGTCAATGCCTTCACTCAAAGCATTAAGTCCATTACACATAAAGCATAAATGTCTTCGACCCGTGAAGTAGCCAAGCCTTCACACACAAAGAAACGCATCGCTCACGAAGCATCAAGGCAATGGCCTTGCGACCCATCAAGACAATCGCCCCGCAACACGTCAAGGCAATTGCTATGCGATGCATCAATATCCTTATTCGTCAAAGCCATAATGCCTTCAACTTGAAACCTATCAACAACTGGTGCTTTCTAAGACTTCACCTACGAAGGACTTAGAGCACCTCTCCAAAGGGAAAAGTATAGCCTTCACCTAAAAGAGCTAAGTCGTCACTCAAGGAATTCGAAGGCTAAGTTCAATGCGGTTAACCAAAATTGAGGATCATAGTACTCAAGAACAATCCCAAGGATTACTGGACTTTGGAAAGCTACTAAGGATCGCTTCCCAACCCCACCAAGGGGAGCAACAATCGGGTCATGTCATGACAAATCTTGGGCAAACGTCTTAGTGTGCGCGACTACAAATTCCAGCACAAAACTTCAAGATTCATTCAGTCGTAGATCAATCAATTTGGATCACCCTGACATGAGCTTGATGACCCTAAAAAGGTACAGAAGTCAGCTTTCCAACATCATTGATCTCACTTAATTCCGAGTTGTGATGAGTTCCCAGTAAACGTTTTTGTACACAAAGGTTAATTGCACGTACCAGCGCACGAGCACAAGATTCGACCGATCCTACAAAGCTCAAATTTTATATCCTTGAACAGAGCTTGATGGCGCGAAGAAGGTACGGAAGTCAGCTTTCCAACACCACTAACGGTACTCAATTCGGAGCTAAAACGAAGTCAGAAGACCTAGTTTACTACATAGAGGTCAAATCTGCCGAAAATCACAAAACACTCAAAAAAGAATGGAAGGCTTCTATTAATGAAAATTAAAGAAGTTGGCAATTCACAAGTTGAATGCTCACTCAAAGTCTCCCCGTCAACCTATGAGCAAGCCAAGAAGAACCATGAAGCCTGTCATCAGGTCTGGTACGATCTCAGAGTCTCCCCGTCAACCTATGAGCAAGCCTTGGATGCCTTCGATCATCCCATCGTGGACTTCCAGTGACGCATCGTCCATGGCCATTTTCAAGAAATGGGGGCAACCTCCTCAACACTGCTTACTTGGCATAGTTGGCTTCACAAAAGCAACTTCACCACTGCTTGACTCTACGATGACTACAAAGCAGCTTGACTTTCAACTCCAAGACGAAACGATGGTTTGGTGTCGTGTGTCTTCACTTTGCTTGGCTTTAGCTTCTAGATGATGGCATCTCCAAGATATCTTCCTTCAATTAGGAGATGATGTACGACGTCTCGAGCTTTGCAGGGGGCATGATCGATCCTTTATTCTATGTTCTACCTTGCTACACCCCATTTTGAGCTCAACAAGGCCTTGAAGTTCAAGTCTCTGGAAGGTCATCCGTCATCCAAAGCTACTCATTGGAAAGCTTCATTTACTTCACGACACCACATGCACTTCGCCTCGCATCATGGGAAGCCTTGCTTTGAAGATGAAACATATCTCGCCTTATAGCTGGAACACACATTACCTTGCAGCTGGAACAAGTCTCATGCTGGGTTGTGACACGTCGCACTCCAAGTGATGGGATTCCTCACCTCGCACTTGCAACATGTTTCTCCTTCAGTTGTACCATGCCTCGCCTTGCACTCTGTGGCACCTCGCCTTGCACTCTGCTGCACCTTGCCTTGCATTCTGCTGCACCTCACCTCGCACTCTGCTACACCCTTCCTTGCGTTTTGCTGCACCTCGCCTCGCACTAGAAGCATGCCTCGCCTTGAAGTTGCACCATGCCTCGCCTTGCACTATGTTGCTCCTCGCCTAGCACTCTGCTGCACCTCACCTTGCACTTTGTTGCACCTCACCTTGCACTCTGCTGTAACTTGCCTCGCACTGGCAGCATGCCTTGCCTTGAAGTTGCACCATACCTCGCTTCCCACTATGCTGCAACTCGCCTGACACTCTGCTGCACCTCGCCTTGCACTTTGCTGCACCTCGCTTTGCACTCTGTTGCACCTCGCCTGGCACTCTACTGCGCCTCGCCTTACTCTCCATGTGCTGAGCTCTTCAATCCACCAAGCACTACTTGCGTGGTCATGGAAAGAACACCTCATTCATTTGATGCATCACTTCAAGCCTCAACCATGCCTCGCCTTGTGTTGTGACACGCCTCACTTCAAGTCATGGAACTTCGCACCTTCCCCATTGAAGACCTTAATGTTGGCTCCACCCGCACCTAAAGACGACAAGTCTATCAATGTGTCGAGCACTGCAGCCCATCAAGTGAGGTATTCAAGGCTACACCAGAAGTATGCCTTCATATATCTTGAAATGATCGTCTCGGAGAATAGAGCGCACCGCCACTTGAATCGTTACACTCGAACATCCACAACTCTCAGAATCTGCAAAAGATCGAAGCTAAACAAAAGAGAAACAATATATAAAAAATATATATTAAAATAATATATATATATATATATTACATCAAAAGCAAAAGCATGAATGCTTTTGTTGAAAGGACGGCAACGCGCAACAGCAAAAAAAAAATGGTTACAAGCTGCCAACAACAGCAAAAGAAAAAAAAAGATGTCAGAAAGCAGTGGCAGATAGCTCTGCCATCTACCAACAGGCCTTGCCGTAGCCGTCACCTCTTCCACGTGGGGCCGGTCTGTCCCACTCCTGTGATGAATGGCACACATCAAGGCCGCACACCGAAGCCCAGGCTGTACACGCCACCCGCCTGTCGCAAGAAGACTGTGAACCCACCTCAGCGAAAGCTAGCGCGTGTGCGTCGCGCTAGCCTCTGCTCCCATGCCACTTTTTCTCCTTCTTCCAGTCAACATAAGCCTAATTACCTCAGTCTCTCTCCCATATGGACTTTCAACCTTTAATAATCAGGAGAGACAGAGACATGAAGAAGGGAAAAATAAATTAATTACCTTCACAAACAAATGAAGGCTCAACTTTGATCACCGTAGCAGTTTGGTGGCGACGGCTTGCTCCTACCAGCAATAAATCACAATTAGGGTTTAATTTCTTTATTGGAAATAAAGGTCACATACCTTCATTTAAATAAAGGTCACATACCTTCATTTAAATAAAGAATATATATATATATATATATACAAACCCTAATTGCTATTTGGGCTCTAAGGATCAACTTAAAGCACAGCCTCAAGCCCAAAACTTCCTATTGGGAAATCAGAGCTACATTCAAGGGCAAGTTCGAAGACAATCCGAATTTCAACTGTTCGAAAAAAAGCGAAGTCATACTCCTGTAAAAATGATTTATCAGGACCACAATAAAAATTACATCCCTTAGGATTCCCTGAATTCCTAAGTGATGTGGGGGCATTTGTGGAACCATAAATCGCCGAAAAATTATGGAGCTACCATCTGGCCAACAATTCTCATAATGTCGATATTGCCCTTGGTAAAATCGACGTTGACATGTTACAATCACCGCATTAATTTAATATATTTATCAGCTAAATATATTAAATGATCAGATCAATACAGACAATAAATAATTTCCCAGCGAATTATTTATATATTAATAAATAAGTGATTATACTCGGTACAATCACTTATTTAACATTTTCTCCTTCAACCAATCAGACGCTCTGGTGGCCCTCAAGACTTCACTATAAATTGAAGGTCTCATCTCACTTCTAAAGGTAATTAAAATCTCATACTAAAACTCTGCCGGTTTATTCTCTCAATTAAACTAACTTTGGCAACAGAGTGTTCTTGGTTGAACCACCCTCCCGAGCTTCAACCTTAACCCCGATTATTTCTTGTTATTGTGTGTAGGGATCAAGAAGGAATTCTACAAGTCCGGGCGATTTTTGCATCAACAATGCCCAACTATACAATTATATGGGCAAATTACGAAGAAAACTTCAAGGCCCCTACTTCCTAGGCCTCTATTGATTTTAATTTATTTTATACTGTTTTATGTACTATATTATTATTTTTTGGTTACACAATCATTATTATGCCACTAATTGGGATTAACTAAAAACATTCATTTTTTCTTTTGGTATAACAACATCTGAAACGATGTGATTAACTATATAAAAACATTCCTTTATGATAACGCTCAAACTACGCATTAAATTAAACACGTAATTTGAGTGTTATTCAATTTAAACCCTCTTTGTGTAGTTGTAGTATTGGTAAATAGGGATCGTTCTTAACCGGAAAAATTAGGGAACATTAATAATATGTTAGTGAGAAAGAATAATGAATAATCAAAGAATAATGAATTAAAGAATTAAAGAATTAAATAATTAAGTAATTAAATAATTAAATAATAAAGAATTAAAGAATAAATGAATTAAAGAATAAAAGAATTCATGAATTAATGAAATAAAGAATAAATAATTAAATAATAAAAGAATAAATAATTAAATGGGGGGTTTGAAAGATTGTAATCATATAATAAAAAAAAACAAATAAAAATAATTAAGAACTTAATTCTACTTCTACTTTAACTTTTGTGCAAGTGAGGTTTCTTCAAACACATATTTTTACCAACACTCTAACATCATGCTCATATTGAATCAATCACGAAATCCTACCTTAATCATCTCAAACAAATGCATACGTTTTTCAATATTACAAATGCACCGAACAGCGGTCATAAACACTTATAATACGATTCACCTTATGTTATTGATTTCAATGTGTGTCAAACATTTAAATCTCTTCAACCGTATTCTAAGTGCACCGAACATCGGTCATAAACACTTAGCGTTAAATTGAAGGTTAAGCACTAAAACATATGAAGTAGATGAAATTCAAAAAGTAAAACACATGGAGATTGTATTCACATTTACAAATGTTAGAAAGAAAATACCAACACATATATTGAATTATAAGTAAACCGAAATAATAAGAAGAATTTAAGTAAATGGAAGAAAGTTACACTTTCGGAATCCAAGAACAGCTTGTGATTCCGAAAGTGGATGGAAACAATGGAATGTTATTCATAAGGAACACCGAACAACGTCTAGAACCTAATGAAGATGGATGATAAAACATAAGAATGCGGACTTAAATTCTAGAATTATTTTGGAAATACTTGGCCTAGATATTTCTTAAGAAAAGCATAAAAATGTATTTAAGAGATCTCAAAGAAAAATCACAAGAACAAAGTAAAGAAGAAATGAAATTAAGAAATAACATAAATTAAGAACAAGAATTAAAAGAAAGCTAATTAAATAAAAAGTCTACAAGAATTAAAATGGTCCTAAAAAATAAGGAATAAAAAGAAAGAAGATGAACTAAAGGAGAGAAGAACTATAGAGAAACTACAAAAAGAGAACTAAAAATGGGAGAAAATGGGGACCCTTTGCAAGTGAATTTTCCTCCCTATTTATAGAAGGAGACCACAAAGAACTAAAAATAAAATACAAAATAAAATATAAAAATAATAATAAAATAGTACAAAAAGAAATGATGAAAAATGATGATTTTAGGGATGGGATTAGGCTGAAAAAACTGCCAAAACTGGGCAAAGGGAGCAGGTTGGCCATGTGGGCTGTACAGGCATGTACAGTTGGCTTGTGCAGGAAATGGGCTGTGCTGTGCGGATTGGACTGGACTGTTGGTGCAGGTGGTTTGGTGGGCTGCTTTGGCAAGTGGGTTGTACGGGCTTGGTAAATATTTGGGTAGGTGGCTGCTGCAGTTGGGCTGACGGGCATGGGCTGCGAGCAGTAGGTGGCTGGCACAGTGCAGGCGTGCGGGTTGCGGGCTGGAGCGAGCAGGGTAGCGGGCCGGATTGCGAGCTGGACCGCACGGATGGAGAAGCAGGTGGCAGCTGGGCTTTCGCGCATGGGCTTAGGTTGCGCGGGTATGGGCTGCTCCAACTTGGATTTGGGCTGCAAATAAAATGAAAAGAATGGGCTGGATTTTAATATGAGTTTGGGCTTTTAAAACAGAATTTAATTTAAATTATTAATTAATATTTTCACCGAATTTCGTCCATAATTTCTTTGTTATAATTCCGATCGGGACAATTCTTTCGCCAAAATACTCCAAATAACAAGCTTTATTTATTTAAACAAAAATATCACAAAATAAATTATTTTATCTAATTATTTATTATTTTAATATTAAAAGTCAAGTATAAAAGGGTTTAAAATAATATAAAATAATGCTTATTTGAGGACCTATCACTTTCTCTTTTTCGGTCAACATAATTAATTATATATTTCTTTTTTAATAGGAAAATTATTATGCAATGAATGGAGATTTATGAATGATTGTTTGCTTTATTTCATAAATCGAGAAAAATATTTTTAAGAGTATGCATAATGATATTACTATGCAATGATATCAAAAAATGAAAATCCATCGAGGTCAACTAAGATTGAAACTGATTAGTAAAATGATGCCCCCTGAACCCCTTCAGATTTCTACAAATTTTATACCACGCTTAAAAAATAGGTTTTTTTTTACTCAAGATTCCCTATGAACATGAACTTTAGTCTCAAAATGGTCCCTGAAGATGATTTTGTACCAGGATGCTCTCTAATCCACCCTGGATCCCACCCAAAAAAAAATGCCAGCACACCCACTCCCCTTTTTTGTCTCAATTTGCCAATTTTCTGTCTTATTTCGCCACTTACTGTTAACTTGAAGGACAAACTTGTCACTTTAGACTAAATTCGCTTCCTTGGCATCTAATTTCGATTTTTAGGTTTGTTTACTTGACAGGACTTGTTTCTAAAATTTACTTTTGAGAAATCAAGTTGGTACTGCTCCCATCTGACAACTCTTGTCAGATAAAGAGTTGTCAGATAAAGAATTTTCCGTTTTTGTTCTTTTTCTCATTTGGTACTTTAACCAAACAAAACCCAACCTTTGTGGGGTACCACCCACATCCAACCCACTACCCAGTCAAGAGGTGGAAACTTCTGATTTTATTTAATCCGAACTTTATTATCATTAACAAATATTATGTTTAATTATGGCCACAAAATAATTACAATAAATAAGGTAATTTGCGTTTTTACTTAAGAAAAACCTCTTTACATATACCATACTCATAACCGAACTTTCTCTTATTACTTTCATAAAATTTCTATTTATAATAATAATTATTATTATTTATTAATACTCAAATATAATCATAGTCAAGTCCTTAACTTCCTAAACACAAAAATATAATCACATATATCATACACTTTAACCATAACCTTAAATATTCCTATTTTTCACATATTTTCATTTCATCACAATTTATCTTTATTTTTTATTAAAGACTCAAAATAACCTTATTTTAATATTCCTCAATGTTCAGAATTTAATTATGAATTTTAAATAATACATTACACTTTGAACAATCAAAATTGTCCTAAAATGGTGTCCAATTAACCCAAACATAGTACCATTAATATTGCTTTTTTTTTACAACCAATTTTTACGTTCAAATACACTATCTTCATCACTGTGAACCCAAAAAGAGTTCTACAAGCTCAAAATAAAGAAAAACTTACCTAATGACATGGTCTGACACTTAATCCTTCAGATGTGGTTCCTCAACCACTTTGATGGCCTATCGAGCATCCAAACCTGATCCTTCTAGTCCCAAAATGACGTAGTACTCCTAGGAGAGTACACAACTTTCTATTCTCAAGTCTTCTCGCCCAAAACTAAAGAACCCGAAATGGAACTCACGAGTTCCATTATGGTTCTTCACCATTTACCCCTCTTCTCTCCTCACCCTCCTTTCTTTCTTCTTCTTTCCTTTTTTCATGGTTCCCTCTAGTTCTTCCCTCGCGACTTCACTTTTTTCCCCCTCTTTTCTACCTTTTTCTTCTTTTTCAGTCACTCTTCACCGAATTGCCATAATACCACACATACATACTATATATAATAGTGTAGGTCGGTGGAAGAGAATGAGAGAGAAAAATGAAGAAAATTCTAGAACATCCTAGGTTCTTCATGCCAATTTACCAAAATACTTTTATGTCAAAAATAAGCCCATAACATACCTTTTTGACTTCTGATTTCGCTATAATTCCTGTCTATGGATTCAGAATTTCAAGACCTTCGTAAGTGTCTTCACGATACATCCACAAAAGTATCTCGGTCAAAAAGTCAATCTTGGACCATAAAAGGGCAAAATATCATTTCTATGTTAATTTTCCAAATTCACTTTTCTCGAATCTCAGGGTTGTTACAATCAACCCCCCTTAAAAAATTTTGTCCTTGAAAATTAAATAATAAGTGATACTAGTTGAGCGTCCAAGAAGTATTTCAATCATATGGTCATTCTTCTTAGAATGGGGTAATCCCAGTAACTTCTTTGGGACCACTTTTTGAATTCCCATGGGGTACAACAATTATACAACACTTTTAAATAATTTGTTGCCCATGTTTTTCAGGATTCACGTTCAGTGTCTCGTATTAAGTTACCCAAACATAGATATCAGTCAAACCAACATTAATACTTATTCAATATTAATGAATTAACTGGTCAATTAGTACTTATAATTTAAACTATTCACCTAGGATGAAAACACTACTAAAATGTAACTTTTTTTAAACATGAGTGACTTCGAGATCTCGTGTAGCCTAACTAAATCACATAGGAAATCTCGGAATTGAACTTGGCATTGCTCAAACCATTTTAGGAACTGCATTCACTTAAATTTGAACATGTTTAAAATCTCATTACGTCTTTCAGGGCTTGGCCTCTGTCAGCCAAACATAACTAATCATCAACTCAAGCACAAGTAATGATGAACAACAGTACGACTTGTACCCTGAACATCGATCTCTCGCCTGGGAATACATAACAAACTCTTGGCTCACATTCCAAGTTAAGATGTCAAACCAAAATTGAACTCAAGTACCATGTCATAAGGTACCACCATATATGCGTATTAAAATATTTAACACCAATACCTGGTTTGACACAAAATATAACCAAAACCCTGGCCTACAACAATAATTTAAGTGCCTTCCGAACTCTTATTCAATTCCAACTTCTCCAAATCTCATTCCAATATCCTAACTTATGTCCGAATTCTAAATTGATATCCAAGTCCATGTGACACTGATAGGTTAAATTCTCACGTAAAATCGACATTATTTACATCTTTTCTATAGAAGATCTTTTCATTATTTTTAACTCCTTAATTGTGCATCTAAATCATGGACCCTGGTTATTTTTTCACGGTCACCCATACCTTATTCTCACTTATCTGGATCCGTAGAAGTTGAAATGCAAACTTATTATCAAGTGAATCCTCAACATTCGGGAATAACTGCCAAGTTTCATATAACTTTCATCATTCCATCTTTTGTTTGCTAACATTTCACAATATCTAATTAATCTCAAACTAACCATTTGAAAAAATGAAAAGAAATACTAGTCTGCAATTTCAACCAGACTCAATTTATTTTGGGATCCCGCATAATTCTACTTACCTAAATAAACAGTTCTACACACTACTTCACACTTAAGTCTTTAGATTAACTGATTATATTCATCCATACTCTTCTAGACTCAATCGTATCCTTTTAGGTCATCTCAAATTCTTCCCTAACTCTTAGTCAATTTATAGGACTATAACCAACAATTTGACCTTCCAACTCCTTCTGAGTTATAGTCCACTAACTTCACTCATGTACGAGTCCTAATTCAATATTTGTAACTCACACTATCACTGACGCGCTTCGTTATTATGCAGATAAGCTCTGACACATAATCTTTCCATCGTTGCAATACCTCACTTATTCATTCAACCAAATAGCTCACTTTTCTATCATATCTAGGTCCATCTTGCCTAATCATATTATAACTTCTCTCTTCTGAACCTTACTCGTTATTCGACCTATCACAATTTCTCCTCACCAAATAATATTTGGACAACTCTACTCATCTCATCACCAAGTTTAACAAATTAAAAACCCAATTTCTAATCTTACACTATGCCATTTTTAGTCATAGATGACACTAATTAGATGACAGTTTTGACAAAGCTGTCATCTTATTTTAAGAGATGACAGTTTAAGCTAAAACTGTCATCTATGGTCATATAAATGTATTAGCTGCCCTCTAGAAAGGCTGCATAATTGGGCAAGTTGCACTCGTGATGGGATTACTTTCAGTGAAATCCTCAAGTGGAATCCGTGTTTAAAGAGTCTAAAATGTGATGGGATATCTCTTAGGCCTTATCGGTCGTATAAGATATGGTTGACCATTGGTAATTGCTCGGTGACTGGGTATGTCAGTGATGACATGATTGATTGGTATGAGATTGGACTCAAGAGGAGTCGAGATATGGGTACGGGACTCAAAATGAGTCCGAATATTAGTTAGAAACTTGAGATGAGCCATGGTAAGGTATCAACGCTCGAGAGGAGCCAGAAAGGCTGTTTGAGGAACGTTTGGAACTTAAGATGCCAAGGACTGGTATACGGTCAGGTACTGAGGAGTTAGGAAATTATGGCTTGGCCGTGTGTTGGACTTATGGGACGCACTAGTGTCATAAGTGACTGAGGTTCGGGCAGATAACCGAGGTATACAAGGATTTCGACTTAGGAGATAGTCCAGTTCAGTGGGACGCAAGTCGAGTCCACTGGGAGGTAAAGTAACAAGGGTAATTATATAGAAATAGTTATGATTGTGAGTCGTCTTGTCACATCATAAAGAAATGGTTATATTGATTGATTGATATAAGTGAGATGGCACTGTTGGAGTGTGATAGAGTGAGGATCGGCTCCTATATTGACTGTTGATATGACAAGCAAGGGAAGAGTTGGTGGGGCCCGTGATGGACCATAGGGGCGTGGTCAGTTGGGACCACATGACCGGGGATTTACAAGTCCTTCGTAGGAAGCCTGAGTAGCCCTGGAGTGATGACCTGGATACCTATTACTTGTGGTCATGATGTAAGTTTAACCAGAACGTATGCACTTGGTAGGTCCCGGGCTATCCACTCTTCCATATCTTAAGTTTGGCTATTGGTCGGTTATGGTGTTGTTTGTGATTGGTTACGGTATGGAAGTCGTTGAACGGACTAGAGTTACCAATGTGATATTTTGATAATAGTTATGCGGTAACCTTGGTAATTATATACGGTAAAATTGGTGAGATATAAGGGGGGGTAGACCTCTTGATGTGAGGTTACCTAGGATGACGGGTGTTATTCGCCTAGTGGCTGACCTTGATTTGGATGAATTGGATGTAATCCTTGGATTGGATGGGTCGATGACTCATGAGAACTCTATCGAGTCTGTTGATTAGGAAGTGATATGTGGAATCTAGGATTCCAGAGGTTATGTTTCAGGGAGACTCGAGGGTGTTACCCTTTAGGATGATTTTGATCCTCACAACCAATAGATGGTTGGTATGGAGTATTCAAGTTTACTGGTCACATGTGTGGTGTATGTGCTTCGTGTATGAGATGCCTAGTGAGGGCTGAGGATACCTAGATTGCTCAACATATTCCTGAGGTTTTGCCAGGATGAGAAATTGAGTTTACGATGATCTGAGTTTACATGTTGATTATGGAAAACTTAATAAGGTAACGGTATGGGATAAGTATCCCGTACCATGAGTAAAGGATTTGTGGTTCCGTGGGAAGGTTGTGAGTAGTGACCTTAATAAGAGAGGCCAACATGGTGGTGTTTGTCGATGTTGAGTAATAGAGAGAAAGAGAAAAGGATAATGTTTGGATATCGATATGGCTAAGGTTAGTGGATGGTAATACCCTTGGATAGCCAAATGGACTAGTTATAGTTGGGAGATGAGGAGTCGGGTAGTCTGACCACATTTAGATGATGTGTGGTACCAGGATTGATGATTGGTTGGTTGGTGTACTTACATGTACCGATGGGCGTGTGAGATACTGAGCAGATGTAGTGAATTCCCTCAGAGAAGGAGATAGTTGAATAAGTGTTAGGTCTGATATAGACCAGAGTAGGGTTGGGAAACGTGAGTTGGTCTGAGATTAGTTAGAGACCACAGAGGATCGTAGGGGGGGTTTCTATACCGTGTTTTCCCGTTATGGTGAGTGACCTAGAAGGAGGTCAGAGTTATTGGAAAGGAGAACTGAGATAGAGTGGTTACAAGTGGAGAAACGGTGACTTATGTCGATCACTCACTATGAGATTTGGGACTCGGTGAGTTGTGTGTTGATGCTAGTTAAACCTCAGAAGTTAACCGTCCTTGTATGAATTGAGATCGACCCACGGGGTTGAGTATGCAGAGGTCATATACCTTTGGTGTAACGACCTGTCCCAAATTAACGGGATTAATTACGAATTAATGACTAATTAGAAAGGCTAATCGGGGATTAGACGAGGATTAGCGGACGTTCAAGGAAAAATGACGATTTTGCCACTAGAATGGGCAAAACGTTGACTTTTCATTCGGACGGTCAAATAGACTTTTTCTGATAACCGTGACATATTTCGGGACGTCACAAGTTCATAGACAGGTGGCACGTTCAATTCTGGCATTCGAGAAAGAAGTTATGACGATCAGAAGATCAGGGGCGTTTTGGTAAATTTGGCAAAAAGGGGCCAATGGTTGACTTTTGACCCGGAAGGTCCGATGACCAAGGGCCGAGTACAGTGACGTATATCACGACGATACGAATCCGTAGACAGGCGGCACGTCGAATTCGGTCGTTCGACGACGAAGTTACGGTTCACAGAACTTCGACCGTACTATTGCACGTTTTTCGAGACAGGGACTATTTGGCAGCAAGTGGGGCCCAGATATTTTGGACAGGCCAATGGATGAGTGACAAGTGTCACCCATCCATTGTCCAACCCAACAACTCATGCATATCTCTCCCCTTCATCGATCATTCATTTTCTTCCTTTCAAACCAAAACCGATCCACCATTTTCATCCAATCCAAACCCTTCAACCCTAAACCCATTTGTGAGAGGACAGAGAGTGATAAGAAGAGCTGAGGAAAGTGGTGACCGGCCTAGGAAGCACCCCCGTGGACGGCGGAGGAGGAACCGATCGAGGTAATCGGTTTTACCCGATTTTGTTCATTTTCCATTTTAATTGTTATGGGTCGATTTGGATGGTTTCACTGAAGTAAATAGGTTGCTAGGAGTGTGTTAGGAAGGTTTTGAGAGGTTTTGGACGTCGGGGAAGCCCTGGGAGGAGATTGGATATTTGAACCGTGAGGGGTTTATTGGACCGGTCGGGTTTCGTGGGTTTTAGGGCTTTTAATCGATTGGGTTAGGTTCCTAGGACGATTATATGAAGATTAGGATCGATTAGGAGTGGAAACGGTGAAGATTGGACCGTGTAGGAGCTTGAACCGGTCACGCCGGTCCAAGTTGCAGGCCAACCGGACCAGACTGGTTCAGACCGTTCGTTGCGAAGAGAAAGACGACACTGTTCACTAGCGCGTGGCTCCCACGCGCAGCCACTTCAAGCGGCGCGTGCGGGCGTGTGGGGGAGAATTTTGGGAAGGTTCCAACATGTCAAATCATCTATTCGATGTAAAGAACATTTTGGGACAGGTTTCGAGTCGATCAGACATCGTCTCGATATAGTTCGGGCTGTCCGAAGGTTTCGGTGCGCGTTTAAAAATAGTTAAAAATCCTGAAAAATTAGGGGGCTTTAGTGAGGGGTTAATTAACTAGTTATTAACCCTCTGAAATCGATGCATGCATAAATGTTTTATATACGTTTTGATATGTGTTTTGAGATGCCTTGAGTGCATTTTGGTGTGTGTTTACGTATGGGCACGTACTTCGAGGTTTTTGGATTTTATACGTGCTTATACGCGCTTACGCTTTCGGTTTTCATGAAACGGTTTTGAAAAGTAAAACGACCCATGTGGTCTTGATTATTTGGGCATGAGACCCATTTGGATTCGGTTTTGACTCGGGCATGAGACCCTATTGGGATACGTTCCTTCCGGAGAGGTCACGATGCCCGTTCCGTTGTTGAGCAGCCACTAGAGGCTCGACTTCGGAGTGCTGACGGTTTAGAGGAACGATCGGCGACGTGTGCACCATGGTCCCGGGATGGTCGCGGCAGTGATGTGTTCACGGCGACATACCAGGATTTAGAGCGGCCTGGATTGATGGTTGCACGCATCGCTATGATCGGGATCGTGACTGACCCTGAGATATCGGGCTCGATGCCCAGTTGATTTGAGTTGGGGCTCAAGGCCCAATTATTGTGAAATCGGGCGAGAGGCCCTATTGAGTCGTATGTTCGGGCTGGAGGCCCAGTTGTTTTATGTTATCGGGCGTGAGTCCCATTTTTGTGGTTTTGTATACGAGTATGTATATACCCGCCTTACGAGATTATTGATTGGTCTCCTCCAGCGTCGACCTGGAGAGCCACGATCCACAGACCAGAGTGGGTATCCCCATAGGGATCCCGTTCCAGGAGTGGAGGTTACTTATGATGTTGTGGTCCCGGACCAGATTCCAGAGGGATATGTGGACTCGATCCAGAGAGAGAGCTCGGACTAGATCCAGAGATTGAGCCTCCCAGATGGAGATTCCTGGGAGAAGACTCAGAGTGAGACCCCGAGTAGTGTGCACACTAGATAGATATGATGACATCGTGACTATATCGGGGATGTAATCCCTAGGGGCTGTGTGCCCCGAGATGGCATCTTCTCCGGAAGTGCCTAGGATGGGTTATATATGTATATATGTATATGTGGACAGGTTTTCACTGATATGGCGTTGGGTTGAGACCCTCGCGTATTGGTTTTGGGCTGAGACCCACATGAGATGATTTTGGGACGAGTTCCCACGTGTTTTGGTTTGGGCGGAGGTCCCATGTGTTATTTGACTGATTTCGGGCTAAGGCCCAAATGGTTTGATGGTTCATGACGGTTTATGGGAACCGGGCATGAACCCTAGAAATGGTTTTTGAATGCATGCATATGTTTTTAATGAAGGGCATAAAGGTCTCTTATGAAATGTTTTTATAAAATTATTTGTTTCATCCACTCACAACTTTTATGTTTTGAATGCCCTTCAGGTTGATCGCAGATGTGGCTGTAGCAGAGACGAGACATCGCATTCCTCCTTCGGATCCTGGCGTACTCTGATAGCCCGGTTGGGCAAAACACGGAAATATCCCTGGTCTGACACTTCGTGTCAGACGGGAGCAGGCACGTCCCACGCTAATCCCGAGGGATTTGGGGCAGGTCCTGTCATTTGGGAAGGAATGTACGAGTACTATATTGACCATCATGATTAGTATTAATGGATAAAAAAGGAAAGACATAATGTGTTATAAGGTGATGGTCGGAATATATTGAGATGACGACCACATTGGCAGATCAGGTATTATTTGGGGAGAGGATTGTCATGTTTGATGACCTAAGGATAGGTGAAATCCTGTTAGTTATGGAACTCCATAGAATTGGAGTAGTACATGATTTCTGATAACTTGGACGGTTGGCGTCCAACTACAGGACCATACTTGGTGTATGGTGGAGTCGAGGTTAAGAGAGGGGTGTGATTTGAGATATAGTACGAGCGATTGTACTAAATGCTTATTGGCAATAGGAAGGAATCAGGAGGAAAGGGTAAAAATCATTATACATAGTGACCCTAGGAAAGGGATATGGTGTAATTAACTTAACAAGGGGAATGATTTCCCGAGTTATTGAACCTTATGAGTTTATTGGCCTGGTGGCCTGATGACATATGGGAGGATTTAGCCATTGGATCATGTCACGAGTGGATGACATGTAAATGAGAAGATCTGACTGATTCTGGTGTATCTTGGATCGTGTGGACTCGAACGTGAGCTAGGCTATGTATTCCGAGCCTGTATGTGGTATGACTGCCCATGGGGCAGGGTTTTATATAGAGGTTGAGACTGGTTGTATGATTTCTATAAGCGGGATATGACTTATATCCAGTTGAGGTTGATTATGTTTCGAGTTCATCTTAGACGTGTTTCCTTGGGAAAATATTATGGCTCCCACTAATTGGAATTTCGAGGACGAAATTCTTTAAAGGGGGTAGGGTGTAACGACCCGGACTTCGAAAAAGGGAAAATTTGGAAAATTTGAAGAAAATGACAATTTTGCCCTTGGAAATTGGGCGAACGGTTGACTTTTTGCTCGAGCTGTCAAACGGACTTTGACCGATGACGGTGACGTAGTTCGGGACGTCACGAGTTCATAGACAGGTGGCACGTCCGAGTCCGACGATCAGGGAAGAAGTTATGACATTCGGAAGTTCAAGGGCATTTTCGTAATTAGGATGAAAAGGGGGAATTTGTTGACTTTTCAAACGACATGGACTTTGCACGTAAGTCGAGGACCATTGGGTAGGTCTCGAGACGCTGAATCCGTAGACAGGCAGTACACGTCAATTGGAGTTCGGATGGCCAAGTTACGGGTCTAGAAGCGTGAAGGGCATTTTGGTAAATTGCCAAAGTAAGGGCAAAATGGTAATTTGACTGTTGAAATTTGAAACAGCCGTGGTGGACTGTTTGGCTGAATAGTTTAACTGGTTAAGTGACAATTGTCACTAAAAAAGGATGGATTAGTGGCAATGTGTAATGGTGGGAAGCTTAAAATATGTTGTTTGGCACAGTGAACAGTGCTGGTGCCATTGAAACTGGAAAAAACAGAGGCTGGTTCCCCATGCTTGATCGACTTCCCAAAAACATTTTGAGAGGAACTGAGTGAGGGGACAGAGGCAGAGGGAGAGCACGGGTGTCTGAATTTGGGCAATGAGTCTGTGTTGGTGCTGTTGGAGAATGAAAAACAGAGCACTAGGAATTGTTTAGGCTATTGAGTGGCCTGAGCAGAGCACGGGTTACATTGAGTTTTGGTTCGAAGTGACTAAACCAATTGCTGGGAATAAACGGGAGAGACAAAGAGACGAAACTGGAGAGGCAAAACGAGGGACTGAGTAGAAATGCACCCAGAAACCCGAAACTTGTGTTTGAACAAATTCAAATTCGAATATGAGTTTTAGACTAGCCCAAGGCAAATTAAGGTTAGATTATGTCTTCTGGGACATTTATTAGTCGATCCAAATCAAGTATTGCAAGCTTCGAAGCTCCTTAAGCCATGAACGGACATGGTGGATTGTCGGAAAATCACGAGATGTGTTCGTCTAATTAGGGGTAAGTTTTTGTGAAATTGAATTCTAAATCATCTTTACAATGAGGCTATGATGCTGTCCGACTAATTAATTGAAGGATTCAATGGTTAATTGACGAACTAAGATAATGAACATGCTTTTGAAACTTGAAGTAAGTCGAGATGGTTTGGAGTAACAAGACGTGAAATTGATGTTAAAGATCCATAATTCTTTTGGTTGCGAAACTAATGGAATGTTCAATTGTTCAAAATGATGTCGAATTGATGGAAAACTAACCGGGTCAACACGCGGGCTAAATGACCCGTTTTACAGGTATCCGGGTTGGGACGACGACTGTAGCGTTTACTGTAGCAGGCGCGTGGACTCACGTGCAGCCACTCACGGTGGCGCGTGAGGGCGTGTGGGCCCGATTTTCGAGGTGAGTTCAATACTACTTTTGTCCTACACAATGAACATTTTAGCGTTGGTTTCGAGTAAATCGGACACCGTTTCGATATTATTTTGAGGGTCCAAAGGTTTATGTTATTTGAGACCTTAATGACCCTGAAGAATGATTTCGGACAGGATTCGAGATTTCTGGAAAATGTCGAAAATTACGAAAACGCATGCATAAATGTTTCTATGATTTATATGATTATGCTTATGACTTGTGATAATTACGATTTTTCGTATTTATACGTATTTTGATATGCAATACGTATCTGCACGTATTTCGAGACTATGGTTTCTCCTATGTTTTGATGAAGGTTTAATGAACGATTTTACATGATTTGTGCGTATCATGTTTTAAGAATGTTTTGATTATGATTGTGCGTATGACTTACGATTTTGACACGTATTTTGACATTATTACGGATTTGTGCGTTTTACGAGATTTCGAATATATTGTGTTTTGATCATGGTTTTGATGCTTTGACTTTGGGATTTGAAATACGATTTGATTTCAAAGATTTAAACGGATTTTGGAAAAGGTGATTTCGGGCTTGAGGCCCAGGGCATAAAAGTAATTTTGATGATTGAGATTTCGGTTTTCGGAAACTTGAAAGTGGATTTCCGGATTTGGGTTCGGGATGATGGTTCCAGATGCTAGCTTACGGAATCATTATTGCGAATTCGGATTTGGAAATGGATGGTGAATATGATTGGGGATTTGAATGTGAAATTCGGACATAAGTCCTATTATGACAAAATGTGATTTCGGATTGGTTTTGGAATTTGGATCATGATGGATCCGGACTTGTTATGATTAGGTTTAAAGACCCGGTACTATTGCTGGATTATATTTTTGGTTTAAAGACCCGGATATGTTATGACGGGGGGGCGGGCCCGGATTGGGTTTAAAGACTCGGGAGTTTAAAGAATCGGTTACTGTGATGAGTTTAAAGACTCGTTGATATCCCGGGAAGGCCTTCTATATGTGAGTTTAAAGACTCGGTGACTGATATCCAGCAAAACTGATTAACTTATGATTTGTTGTTGATCTTTGATGTTTTCAGATGTGTTGGGCAGTTGCCCGGTTTATGTGATTTGATGGATTTGGATTATGTTGTGTACTTGGATTTGATTCATGGTTTTGGGCTGAGGCCTTGTGTTTATGATTGCGGGCTAAGACCCGAAGGTTAAGTAAAGGAAATTGATTTGATTTTCGTACATGGTTTTCTTATATTGGAAATGAAACGGATTGCGAAATGATTTTCGAATGCATACATTGGTTTTACGTGGAGGGTAGAAATGTCTTTCTGTAACTGTTTTATAACTGATTCATTTTTATCCACTCATACCTTTTGTGTTTTTATTGACCCCCCAGGTAGTGGTGCGTTGGTCGAGGGTGATCGAGAGGTGGAGGCATAAGTGAGTACGTGTGTGGCTATCCCTTGTTTGGCAAGTACGGAGGTTATTTTGGGAACTTCAGTCGACTTGCCAGACGGGAGCAGGACTGGGAACGGTTATCAATGTCCCTTCGGGGTGGTCCAATCAATCCATGCCTTCCTTAGAGTAAGGAACCCAACTGGGGCGACTCCACTCAATCAGTGCTCCGTGACTACTTCGGGGTCCACCCAAGTCATCGACCCTCCCCGGAGGAGATAATAGAAGTAAAGGAAGGTATATGCACATATATATACATAACATAAACATTCATGCCCAGTTCCCCTGAACCGTCATGATCCATATCATCCATTTAATGGTTCATGCCCAGTTCCCATAAACCGTCATGTACCACAATAACCTTTCCAGGGTTCATGCCTGGTTCCAATAAACCGTCATGAACTTGGAAATCCATCTAGGGTCCCTGACCCGAAATCATCAATGTAAAGTAACGGGGTCTCGTGCCCAAACATATGACATCAGCTGGGCATCGTGACCAATATCTAAGGGTTAGTCACGACTCCGATCGTAGTGATGCGTGCAACCATCCATCCAGGACCGCCCTCAATCCTGGTATCTCGCCGTGAACGAATTAACTGACGCGACCACCACAAGATCATGGTGCATTCATCACCGATCAATATCCTGAACCGTCAGCACTCTAAAGTCGAGCCTCCATCGGCTACCCGACAACAGATCGTGCATCGTGACCTCCCAGGAAGGAACACACCGTGCACATACCACTAGCCGCGACCACGATTCAGACCTGTAAGTCATCAATAGCGTCATATGCCCGAGACAAAACCAAATGGGTCTCATACCCGAGTTTATCCTTTTGAAATCCCAAAACCATTTCATTTAAACCAACATAGAAATACAGACCCGTATAGGCACCGTATAAGGCCGATACCTCGAAATACGTGCCTATACGTAACCAAAACCAAATGCACTCATGGCATCACAAAACATGTATTAAAACATATAATAAACATTTATGCATGCACCAATTTAGAAAACAAGGTCCACTCACAGACCGTCCGAGCTGCCGCCTTGATTCGCGTGCCATACGGCTCTCCCGAGCCAATCACCGTCACTGGGACTCCCAAACCTGTCCAAATCGTAATAGAAAGTTACTATCTACTTAATTAACTTCCCACTAAAGCCTCATAATTTTCTGGAATTTTTAACTATTTTTAAACTCGATCCGAAATATTTCGATCCCCCGAACATTATCGAAACGATGTCTGATCGACACGAAACGAGTCCCAAGATGTTCGTTACATCGAATAGAAGATTTCACGTGTTGAAAACATCCCCAAATAGTTGGACATGCACCCCCACGTGAGATTACGCGCCTAACTGTTCATCGTCACTAAGCTCTGTCGAACCGGGTTCGACTGGTGTGAACTGGCCAAACCGGTTCAAGAACCTAAGTCGTCCATTTTTGGTCCATTTTATCCTATTTTCATTTCTAAAGCTTTCTAATCATGTGACGACCCGTCCCGAATTAGCGAGATTAATTAAGAATTAATGACGGATTAACCTCGCTAATCGAAGACTAATCGCGGATTAGACGAGGATTAGCGGACGTTCGGGCGAAATGACGATTTTGCGCCTAGAATGGGCAAATCGTTGACTTTTTGTTCCGGCGGTCAAATGGACTTTGGACGATGACTGTGACGTAGTTCATAACATCACGAGTTCATAGACAGGTGGCATGCTCGATTCCTACGTCCGAGGAAGAAGTTATGACGTTCGGAAGTTCGAGGGCATTTTAGTAATTTGGGCCAAAAGTTGACTTTTGACCCGGTTGGTCCGATGGACGAGGACCATAGACCGTTACGTAGATCGAGACGATACGAATCCGTAGACAGGCGGCACGTCGAATTCGGACGTTCAACGGAAAAGTTACGGTTCAGGGAAGTTCCGGGGAACTATTTACGTCGACACGTTTTAGAAGGCAAAAAGTGAAGTTTTGTCTTTTGTGGGCCCAGATCTTTCCCAGACCTCAGGGGATGAGTGACACTTGTCACTCATCCATTCCCTCATTTTCCTCATTCATGCATCGATCACCTTCATTCTTCTTCCAAAAACCCACCTGAAACCCATTTTGTGCAACCCAACCCTCACAAACACTCCCCCAACCCCATTGGATGATCAGGAGCCATGAAGGAAAGAGGAAGAGGAGACCAGAATAGACTGGACAGTGGCAGGATCAGGAGCCACCGTGCACGGTGGCCGTGGAACCGTGAAGTTATAAATTTTACCTTTAAAATTTCCGTTTCGGGTTTTAAGTGTTAGGGTTGAATTACGGTGTTTAGATGGGGTTTATTGAGGTGGTAGGAAGGTGTAGAGGGTGGTTTGGACGGCGGTGAAGGGCTGACCAGCCCAGGAGGCGATCGGGAAAATTGAACCGTGGGATTCAAAGTGAACGGGTCGGGTTTTGGATGTTTTTCTTGGTTTTATTCATACCATTAGACTCCTAGGATTAAGATAGGAATTTTAGGATTGAAAAGGGAAAGAATGGAAAAAAAAATGGAAGGATAGAACCCTGGACTGGTCACGCCGGTCCAGTTGCAGAAAATAGACCGAACCGGCCGGTCTGAACTGGCCAGAGGAAGGAGATGATGCTACAATGCCCTGGCGCGTGGGCTCACGCGCAGTGGCTCCCCTGGACGAGTGAGGGCGCTTGCTCCCTCTTTTGGGAAAGTGTCTAACATGTCAAATCATCTATTCGATGTAACGAACATTTTAGGATTGGTTTCGTGTCAATCGGACATCGTTTCGACATAGTTCGGGCTGTCCGAAGGTTTAGGTTGGTTTTAAAAATAGTTAGAAAATCGGGAAAATTATGGGACTTCAATGAGAGGTTAATGAGGCTATTAGTAACCCTTTAAATGAATTTGGACAGGTTCGGTAATCCCGGAGGTGACGATTGGCCCCGGGAGACGTTATGGCACGCGTATCGAGACGCGACTTCAGACGGTCTGTGAGTGGACCTTTCTTTCGAAATTGATACATGCATAAATGTTTATAAATGCTTTTAATACGTATTTTATGATGCCATGAATGCATTTGGTTGTGGTAGCTTAGGATCGACATAATTGCACGTATTTCGAGGTTTCGGCTTTATGTCGTACCTTTGCATACCATGTTTTCGATGACGGTTTAATAAATGGATTTTGAATTTGGAAACATGAAATCGGGCACGAGACCCATTTGATTTATAACTCTCGGACCTGGAGTCCATTTGATTTGACGAGGAATCTGACCTAGGGTCCATTTGAGCCATACGATCGGACCGAGGGTCCAGTTGGTTTACGATTCGGGTTTGAGGCCCAGTTATTGGTACTATCGGGCTTGAGACTCATTTGGTTGAGATATCGGGCTTAAGGTCCCATTAGTTGTGAAATCGGGAATAAGGCCCCGTTGCTTTACGGTTCGGGCTTGAGGCCCAGTGAGTCGTGATATCGGGCTTGAGGCCCTGTTGAATGTAACATCGGGCTTGAGTCCCAGTTCAGTTTGTGAAATGAGAATTCGGGCATGAGACCCTGTTGAACTGAGGATTTAGGCCGAGGCCTGTGAAAGCGATTTGAATCGGATTCGAGGAATCCTATTGAGATGAATCGGGTATGAGACCCAGTTGAAAAGTGATTTGAGAAAGAAAGAAAAGAATTCAAATGAATGAACCCTCCATATGTTTATATGGTCTCATCCAGACGTCGACTTGGAGAGTCACGATCCACAGACCAGAGTGGGTATCCCCATAGGGATCCCGTTCCAGGAGTGGAGATTACGAGATATGATGTGGTCCCGAACCAGATTCTGGTGAGATATGTGGACTAGATCCAGAGAGAGAGCTCGGACTAGATCCAGTGATTGAGCCTCCCAGATGGACATTCCTGGGAGAAGACTCAGAGTGAGACCCTGAGTAGTGTGCACACTAGATAGATATGATGACATCGTGACTATATCAGGGATGTGTTCCCTAGGGGCTGTGTGACCCGAGTTGGCATCTTCTCCGGAAGTGCCTAGGATGGGTTATACGTACGAGTACGTATGAGGTTTTACAAAAAGTGATTTAGGGGCGGAGACCCCGTGTTCCGTGTTTTATGAGTTAGAAAGTGATTTGGGGCAGAGACCCCGTATTCGACTTTTTGCGAATGGTTTTGGCCTGAGACCCACGTGACTTGATTTGGACTGAGTCCCTATTGATTTGATTGTGATTTCGGGTCGGGGACCCAAATGGATTTATGGTTCATGACGGTTTATGGGAACCGGGCATGAACCCTTAAATGATTTTGAGATTATGTTTGATAAATGAAATGGTTTTATGAACGTTTTGATAAACGATTGTTGAATGCACGCATATGCTTTTATTGAAGGGCAGAAATGTCTTTAAGCAAAAGTGTTTTTAAATGAAACGTTTATTTTGTCCACTCACAGTTTTCGTATTTTAACGCCTTTCAGGTTGATCGCGGATGCGAGCTGTAGCAGAGACGAGACGTCACTCCCCTCCTCCTACGATCCTGACGCACTCTGATAGCCCCGGCGAGGGCTAGAGATGGAATTCTCCCTGGTCTGACACTTCGTGTCAGATGGAATCAGGCGAGTCCCACGTTAATCCCGAGGCATTTGGGACCGGTCCTGAAAAATCATATACCTAGTTTTTCTAGCCAATAAAAACACAGAAAAAACGGAAGGAAATCGTACCTTCAAGATCGATCATGGCGGTTGTGATTTTTCTCTGCCATTCACGGTCATTCCCGGTCGTTCTAAGCTTCAAAAACCATCCTATTAGCCTCCTATGGTCCCCAGAAACATTACCCAATCGATAGAATTAGCTAAAAACCTATAAATCTCAAACTTGAATTTTTAAAAGCTTACCCAAGCTTTCGGGTTTCCCCCCGCCGTGGCTATGGCCGTCGTGTTCAGTCCCTCAGCCTCTCATCACTCCTCACACGGTCATGTTGATGTAAGTAGAGTGATGGTGTGATGGGTGGTGTTTGTGTTTTGAAGAAAAATGGAGAAATATGGGTTATGGGGTTTCGGGTTATGAAAAAAAGAGAAGAAGAAATATTGTCTGATGAGAGAAGAGAGATAGATGAGATGAGTGGTGAGGATTGAGAGATTAAGTTGAAATGGATGGCTAGGATTGAATGTTGAAAGATTAGATTATAAAATAATTAATTTAATATTATTTAATTACTGAGATCCACAATTTAGGGGAATTTTCCAATGGGATGAGTGACACTTGTCACTCATCCATGGGTCCCACTCAAAATATCTGCCCAATCAGATATTTCCAAATTAGCATCGCCTCGAAGTTTGTGCATAGTGAAATTGAACTTCCGTGACCCATAACTTCCCCGTTTGAAGTCCGATTTCAGCGTGACGCCTGTCTATGGATTCGTATCATCCCGATCTACGTAACGGTCCTCGGCCCACGGCCATCGGAGCTCCTAGTCCAAAAGTCAACATTTTACCCCCTTTTAACCAAAATTACCAAATTGCCCTTAAACTTCCGAACGTCATAACGTCTTCCTCGATTGTCGGAATTGAACGTGTCGCCTGTCTATGAACTCGTGACGTCACGAACTACGTCACGGTCATCGGTCAAAGTCCATTTGACTGCCAGAATGAAAAGTCAACGTTTTACCCACGACCAAGGGTAAAACAGTCATTTTGCACAGTTCATCCGATTTCGCCCAACTAATCACCGAATAACATCACTAATCGTGATTAGTCACTAATCTAATCCAGGAATTCGGGATGGGTCGTTACAACCTTCCCTCCTTAATTAATTTCATCCTCGAACTTCCAACCGACATAATTCTAACTGTTCTTCCCTCCTTAATTTAGTTCCGTTCTCGAAACTCTAACTATTCTAATTCCACATCCACCTTGTGGAAATAATTTAATCTCATGCACGTGTAGACTCGTACACCAACTAACCAAAGCAAAACTCGTCTGCACCTAGACGTACCACTAACACTCTCGTTACATCGACTACACTAGACCACGTCGAATGACAATAATCATACGTTACGAATTGACACCACTTTCCAGATCTACCATTTCGTTGACACAAACAATTAGACAGTTCCTTACTCAATCACCAATCTATCCTGACGTCTGCTCCCACTGGGAGTCACCGAATTTTACTAACCAATCCACGCTGACATCTCCGACAAACTGTCACCACTTGACAGTCACCAATCAAACACTGACACTATACGTACTTGTGGTTACACTAACCACCAACTCACTCAACCTGTGCGTAACTGGACCCATCAGAATCACTATGACCCAATGCACAGTATCCAATCTCCAGTTTACGTCTAATTCAATGGTATCGAAACTAAGCCAACTACTAGCACGTTTGCCAACGTACCACTGGTATAACCTATATACCGTCACCAGGCACCACAAGTATGCCCAGTATCGTACCTCGAACAACGTATAAGGTACATACATACATTACCAACCAGACTACAACAACAACCTAAGTCGTAGCCAATCACGTTTCTATTCTGGAGTCCATCTGTCTAATCTAGTACTAGACAAATCAAAACTCCGACCCATTATCCATTTCTAAATCCAAATCTGAAATCATCATTCCGTAAACTAGTATTAGGAATGACCATTCGGAACCCAAATCCCTAAATCCACTTTCAAGCTCCAAAATCGAATCCTGAATCGTCATCCTGAAATTCGATTCCAAAACCTAAAATCTCGTTCACGTCTACCGAGACGCACTATATCCGAACCTATCGGATACTTGTTCAAACGATTACCTCAATACATTCGATTGACTTCATAGGGAAGCCAATCGCAATATCAATACATCTCTAAGGCTGAGAAAATCCGACTTCCTCGGACACTTACTCGGGCGTAATATATCGTACGGGATTCACTTCGAAAAGAAGTTCAGTCCCATCATCCTCAACTCAAACATCCAAGTAAGAGTGATAAACTCTCCACCTATCTGGATCATCAAGGTCATGATCCAGATCCATCACTACGTCACCCGACCATAGACGTCACGATCATCGATCCTCACGACGTCCAAAGTCCACAACATCAAAATCTCGATCCATAACACGATCCTAGGTGGATCCACACAAGCTCACTCAGCTAACAATCCACCTGAGATCCGATCATAGGGTCTTATACCCTCCTGAATCCTTCGTCAGTCACATCACTCCTTAACCAATTCCCACATCTAAATAGATCAGTCAACGATGAGACACGTTGAGACTATGGGTTTTCTCCAATTACCTCGTATCGATCCTTGTCATTCCACCGAGGAAAATCAAGAATGATCCAACACTATGACATCAACAAAGTCCATCCTACGTGGATGCAACCAAACTCGCTGCATTCACCACGCTATGTAACCTAACATCGTCTGCCACCAAGCAAAAAATGAGAAATCTCCTTCACCTAACTTCGATATACTCAAATCCTCCTAAAGACCAAAGACAAATCTCGGGTTCACCAACCAATACACGACCAATGTACTGGTGACACAACCAGTATCTACCATCATTTACCATCATCTACCATGGCAGAACATGAGAAGTCACCCAAAATGACTTTGAAATACCCATTACCAATGCGGAAAACCCCGCATTCCTCTTGTCACCACAATCGCAACCTCTCTCGATTTCGAAGTTCCAACCATATTGGAACCAACACACTCGGACTTCAACCACGTGTCCCATTACCAATTTAATTCTAACCGTGATCCACTGCCGGACCATAGATACCAACCACATGCCCATTTCAATGGAGTCACATCCCGACTCGTGACTCATCATCATCACAATCACCGGCACCAACACCAGCACTAGTACCAGCACACAGGCATCCACAGTAGTATCATCACACAAACACCAGCACAATCCCCAACACTAGTGTCAGTACTAACCTCCACATCTGCACACGAGCATCCATACTAGTATCAGTATCAGCATGCCGTGTGCAAAACTGACAATCCTGGATCTCCGCTCACACCGAACGACGATCCCTACCTCTACTCATATTGGAGAAACTCTACCTCCGTCGTACCCAATAACTCTAGGTCAGTCACCCTAACATCTCATACGAGAAAAGAAAACGTTCCCCGAACATCCCCGATTCCTAACAACCATAACTACAACCACTCTCGGTAGTAGTGCCTGCCACAGACTCGTGCAGATGTAAGCACCAGACATCAAAATCGAGACTCCGCATCCAACGGAATCAACCGCTCGTACCAAATACTCTGTATCCCCGCTTTGGGATTCCATCAACAAGTATCAACCCTAGTAGCTTGTCCAACCAATCTCCAACTAGTCGTAACTCGACTCAACTAGTGTCGTCTACCAGGTCGTCCATGACCTTAGCTGCACCAACAATCCATCACAACTACGGTAGTACGACAACCAATTAGGTCTAACCGATTACTACAACCTCGACTGCGAATTGCAGTCCCAACACTAAGCTAACATGACTAGATTTGACATGGCCGACGGTCTCAGCTCTGAGAAGTCGCCAAAGTCAACTACTCGCCAACTCACCTTTCCGAACCATACACCTAAGGTAGGGTTCCACAATCACACTTAGAGTTCCTCTGAACCCAACTGCTGAAAGCAGTATAATCCACGAGTTGACTGGCCCCGCGGTCTTGACATCGTAAGGACGTCAATCCAACTAGGATTCCTCGAATCCGACTGCTAACTCCCAGGAGCAGCAAATCCATTTAACTCAACAAGATCCGACCATCCAATGGTCATAACTCCCAACCAGTCGTCGAAAACGATCCTACGACATCGTGAAAGACGATCCCAACTAACCGCCTCACGATCAAAATTCCAAAGTACTATTACATTCATCCTTCAGTAGGGTCCCACACTGTCAACCATGACAGAACTATGGCAACCCTGGCATCAAATGCCGAACCAAGAGATTCCACGATTCAATCCTACTAACTACTGTACCAGCAACCTAACTATCAGGTTGATAACGAACTGTAGCCCATTGAGACATCACATCCTCGACCGGCGTACGGAGTATCGCGCAAAATACGCTCTGGAATTCAGAGTAACATGAGCAGCCCTTCTATGATACCACTTCGACAGGACCCATCCCAATCCCCCCCGGGATTAACGAGGGATGACCCTGCTCTCGTCTGACATGAATTATCAGACAAGGTGACAGGACCCGTCCCAACTGGACTTTGCTAGCCGCACCCGGTCCTGCTCCCGTCTGACAAGTCAACTGAAGTCCCGAAACTGCCCTTCAGCACCTGTCAGACCAAGGATAACTGCACTGACTTCTGGTCATGCCTCCGCATCTCGATCAGTCCCGAACGTCATGCCACGGTCTGGAGGGTAATCAAAATAGAAAGGTGTGAGTGGACAAAAATAATATCATTTAAAACACATTTATCAAAACACATCATTTACCCTCCAGTTTATCAAACCATGCATGCATAGGGTAAAACATATGAATAGCAATCACTGTCTTTCCAGCCAAATCACATGAAACATATCAAATCTGGGCTCTCAAGACAAACATGTGAAAACACACTCACCTGGCCACACAGACCAAAACCCGCCAGTACGTAATCACAATCAACATTAAACAACACTACGCACAAGTTCACAATCAATACAAATAGTCACACAGTCACATCCGCACTACGCGTAGGCCAACCTTGGGAACTGCACTCAGGCACCATCCGAGTCATATCCATTATGTCTGGGAACTGCACACGCACCATCTAGACGTACCACATACTCGGGGACTGCACTCACGCAACATCCGAGCCACGTCTAGGAACTGCACTTGAACCATCCAGAACATGATCCAGTATCCAGTATCCACAATCACAAACACAATCCATACCATAACACATATCAATCATGTCCATGACTTCAAACCAAGTCATAAGCATTCTCGACAAGGTCTCAAGCCCAAATTCCAATTATACGTAAATCCGTAAAATCACATTGAAAACATTACAATAATCGAGAAATCATCATTGACTCACCAATTAAGTCAAAACATCCTTTTTAAAACCTTTTTGACTCTAGGCCTAGCCCAAAACATCATTTGCACATTTTCTCGAAAAACGTACCCGAAAGATCGATTAAAATAATCATTAAATCACACATAATCATCACACATAATCATTGTATGATTTGACTTACAATGATGTCCTAATGATGTGTGATTTAATGATTATTTTAATCGGTCTTTCAGGTACGTTTTTCGAGAAAATGTGAAAATGTTGTTTTGGGCTAGGCCCAGAATCAAAAATGTTTTAAAAAGGATGTTTTGACTTAATTGGTGAGTCAATGATGATTTCTGGATTATTGTAACATTTTCAATGTGATTTCACGGATTTACGTATAATTGACATTTGGGCTTGAGACCCTGTTGGGAATGCTTATGACTTGGTTTGAAGTCATGGACATGATTGATATGTGTTATGGTATGGATTGTGTTTGTGATTGTGGATACTGGATACTGGATCATGTTCTGGATGGTGAGAGTGCAGTTCCTAGACGTGACTCAGATGTTGCGTGAGTGCAGTTCCCGAGTATGTGGTACGTCTAGATGGTGCGTGTGCAGTTCCCAAACATGATGGATATGACTCAGATGGTGCCTGAGTGCAGTTCCCGAGGTTGGCCTACGCGTAGTGCGGATGTGACTGTGTGAGTATTTGTATTGATTGTGAACTTGTGCATAGTGTTGTTTAATGTTGATTGTGATTACGTACTGGTATTGAGTACGGGTTTTGGTCTGTGTGGCCAGGTGACTGTGTTTTCACATGTTTGGCTTGAGAGCCGGGATTTGATATGTTTCATGTGATTTGGCTGGAAAGCCAGTGATTACTATTCATATGTTTTACCCTATGCATGCATGGTTTGATAAACTGGAGGTTAAATGATGTGTTTTAATAAATGTGTTTTAAATGATATTATTTTTGTCCACTCACACCTTTCTATTTTAATGACCCTCCAGGCCGTGGCACGACGTTCGGGGCTGATCGAGAGGCGGAGGCATGACCAGAAGTGAGTGCAGTTATCCATGGTCTGACAGGTGCTGAAGGGTAGTTTCGGGACTTCAGTTGACTTGTCAGACGGGAGCAGGACCGGGCGCGGTTATTAAAGTCCAGTTGGGACGGGTCCTATCAAATTGGTATCAGAGCATTTGGTTACTGACTTTCCATTCCTCCGAGATACGAGCCCTGTGCGCGGCCTGGTGATTAGACGAGATACGAAGGTCTAGAGAATCCCTGGCGTGATTCTGACCCTGGATTGGGGGTCGAACATTGTATTTTGTGTTCTGGTTGTGTTGGACATGTGATGGTCTGTATGGTTGTTTACGATAACGAGCTGGTATATGGATGGGCATGTTAGGCCCAGGATAAACTTGACGCGAGGATAGGGGTAATGGGACTCAGATGGAGTCCAGAATGGTTTAGTGTGTGCTGAGAGATTCTGAATAGAATGTGGTTCGCCTAGGGGTGTGTGCTAGGTGACCGGATATGCCAGTTGACAGGACCCATCCCAATCCCCCCGGGATTAGTGCGGGATGACCCTGCTCCCGTCTGACACGAAGTGTCAGACAAGGGATATTTTCGTCCTTTGCCCTCCCGGGCTATCAGAGTACGCCAGGATCCGGAGGAGGCATGTGATATCTCGGTCTCTGCTACAGTCCACATCCGATGTCAACCTGAAGGGCAGTCAAAACATTAGAAACTGTGAGTGGACAAAACAAAGAGTTTATAAAAACATTTTAACGAGAAGACCTTTGTACCCTCCACTAAAAAGCATGCATGCATTCGAAAACCATTTATCCAAAACAACCATATGTGGGACTAAGCCCAAAGCAGATATAAACTAAGGTCGAAAGGACCACAATAAAAACGACCATACGGGCCACTACCCAAATCCTGTGCACACCTGTACACACCACATATCATATATCATATATCCATCACATACATATATATAAGTCACATAACCAATCCTGTCACGGTATCCAAAGCCACGCGCGCGCTACCCGGGTCTCAATCCGAGTCATCTCAAAGTCAAGGTCAATGTCCGCAGACCACTGACCCTACCCGAGGTAATAGTAACCATAGCCTTCCTGAGAGTAAGGAACCCAACTGGGGGGTGACTCCACTCAGTCGGTGCTCCGTGACTACTCCGGGGTCCACCCAGGCCAACGACCCTCCCCGGAGGAGATAATAGAAGTAAAGGAAGGTAGACGAACATATATATACATAACATAAACATTCATGACCGGTTCCCCTGAACCGTCATGATCCATAATATCCATAATCAGGTAACATGCCGGTTCCCATAAACCGTCATGTACCGTAATAACCAACAAGGGTTCATGCCGGTTCCCATAAACCGTCATGAACCATAATACCATAACAAGGGTTCATGCCGGTTCCCATAAACCGTCATGAACCTGGGACTCCATTTAAGGTTCCCTGACCTGAAATCATAAACCGTAAAGTGACTGGGTCTCGTGCCTGAACATAGGACATCAGTTGGGCACCGTGCCCGATATCTGAGGTCATATGCCCGAGACAAAACCAAATGGGTCTCATACCCGAGTTTATCATTTTAGAAATCCAAAGCCAGTTCATTAAATCAATACAAAAATACAGACCCGTATAAGCACCGTATAAGGCCGAAACCTCAAAATACGTGCTTATACGTAACCACATAGAATTGTACCCATGGCATCATCAAACAAGTAATAAAACATATAATAAACATTTATGCATGCACCAATTTAGAAAACAAAGTCCACTCACAGACCGTCCGAGCTGCCGCCTCGATTTGCGTGCCATACGGCTCCCCGAGCCGATCACCGTCACCGGGACTCCCAAACCTGTCCAAATCGTAATAGAAGGTTACTAACTACTTAATTAACCTCCTACCAAAGCCCCGTAATTTTCACGTATTTTTAACTATTTTTAATCCCGAACCTAAACCTTCCGATGAACCGAAACATATCGAGACGGTGTCCGATCGACACGAAACCAGTCTCAAAATGTTCGTTACATCGAATAGAGGATTTCGTATGTTGGAACCTTCCCCAGATTCCCTGTCACGCGCCCTCACGCGCCGCCTGAAGTGGCTGCGCGTGGGCTTCACGCGCCTGCTACAGTACCTGCTGACGTCATCGCTGACGTCAGCATGACGTCATCTGACAGCTGTCAGGTCTGACATGTCAGACTTTGACAGGTGCCACGTGTCAAGCTCCCATTGGTCCACGTCACTGTGCTGTCAGTGCCACGTGGCAGTCTGACATGTGCCACGTGTCATCACGGCACTGGTCCACGTCAGTGCCACGTGTCAGCCTCTTATTGGGCCACGTCACTGACATGTCAGTGCACTGACATGTGACACGTGTCGCACTCCTATTGACCCATTTTCTGACATGTCAGCTGACATTGTCAGATCTGACGATGCTGACGTCATCCCTGACATGATGACGTCAGCAGGATGACGTCACCTGTCATCCCTGCCCTCCCGCGGGTCGACCCGAACGTCTGCAATCGGGTCGCCGTGACCCGCGGCTTGACCCAGCCGGTTCTCCCTGCTCCGGCCACCATTTTTCCTCCCGTTTGTCCCATTCTACTCCTCTCAACCTAACCTGAAGATCCATGGCCCTAACAACTAAGAACACCCTAAGAAACTATACCTTCCAAGTTCATCAATGGCGGCCGTGACTACCTCCGCCCTTCACGGCCGTTACAGGCCACCTCAGCCTTCGAAAACAATCCTAAAAGAACCCTAAGACCTCTAGGAACATTTCCCAATCCCTAGATTCGATTAAAACACAACAAAAATCAACTTTCAATTTTTGAAAGAAAACTCACCCACGGTTTCTCTCTCCCCGCCGTGGCTAGCCGTGGCCTGCCTTCCTCAGTCTCTTTCCACCACCTCACGGTCATGTCCAGCTCGCACAAGCAATGAATGGTGATGGTGTGTGTGTGTTTTGGGTTTTTGAAGAAAATGAAGAAAATGGAGGATTTTGGGTTATGGGGTTTCGGGTGTGTGTGAAGAATGAAGGGGATGAAATCAGATGAGAGAATGAGGGATGAAGGGTGAGGATTAAAAGGTAGGGTTGAAATGGATGGTTAGGATTAATAGTTGTTAGGTTAAATTATAAAATAATTAAAATAATAATATTTAATTATTTAGATCCACATTTTGGGGGATCAAAGCAATGGGATGAGTGACACTTGTCACTCATCCATGGGGCCCACCAAAATATCCACCCAATCAGATTTCGCCGAAACGTCCCCGTCTCGAAGTTCGTGCATAGTGAAATCGAACTTCCGTGACCCATAACTCTCCCGTTTGAAGTCCGATTTCAGTGTGCCGCCTGCCTATGGATTCGTATCGTCCTTATCTACGTAACGGTCTTCGGCCCTCGGCCATCGGACCTCCTGGTCAAAAAGTCAACTTTTGACCTCCTATTCACCCAAATTACCAAAATGCCCTTGGGCTTCCGAACGTCATAACTTCTTCTACGAACGTCGGAATTGAACGTGCCACCTGTCTATGAACTCGTGACGTCACGAACTACGTCACGGTCATCGGTCAAAGTCCCTTTGACTGCCCGATTAAAAAGTCAACGTTTTGCCACCATCAGGGGCAAAACGGTCATTTCGCACCGTTCGTCCGATTTCGCTCTACTAATCACGGATTAGCCCCACTAATCGTGATTAGTCACTAGTCTAATCTAGGAATTTGGGACGGGTCGTTACACCAGTGGTGGCATTGATGTTAGTGGATGTTGAGTTCAGACTCGAGAGAAATCGAGACATTGGATTTGGACTCAGAAGGAGTCAAGAGTTGGTTTAGAACTCGAAATGAATCATGAGGTGATATAAGGGCTCCGGATAAGTCGGGAAAGATGGAAAAATTGATTATGGTTGCACCTAACGAGTAACGGTTCATGTGGGAACCCGAGGTATTGAATGTGAATTTAGTCTCCATGAATTTTGTTGGAGAGGTATGTTCGAATTTCGAGGATGAAATTCTTTAAGGGGGGAAGGTTGTAACGACCCGGAAATTTGAAAAAGGAAAAATTGGAAAATTTGAAGGAAATGACGATTTTTCCCCTAGTCATAATGGCTAAAAGTTCACTTTTTGATCGGGACCTTATTTGGACTTTTCGGAAGGACCGTTGGATAGGTCTCGGGAAGCTGAATTCGTAGACAGGCGGCATGCGTTAAACGGAGTTCGGACGAGAAAGTTATGGGTCTTGAACGACAAGGGGCATTTTGGTAATTATTGGTGCAGGGGTAAAATGGTAATTTTGGGCAGTCAAAGTTAATTAAACGGTGAAATTGGCCGATTCAGCCATAGTGGTGAGTCACTTGAATGATTAAGTGACATCTGTCACTTTGATGTTTGAATTAGTGGCAATTGTGCCGCTTGAAATTGAAAATGGGATACTATAGACATATCCAATACATGTCCTGTGCTGATAAAAAATTGGAACCTCAGATGTTGAGAGACACACTGAGAGATTAAAACTAGAATTCAGAATGAAAAAGGGAGAGGAAATTCGAAGGGCTTAAGTAAAACACTCAAGAAAACCCGAAACCCAGATTCAGAAAATTCAAAAATTGATTGCTTTTCGAATTGGAACCTATGGACCACGATAACTGAAATTGGCCTTGAATTAAGCTTCTTGGGATTGAGACGAGTTGAACCAGCCTTGAATTCGAAGGAAATTGATACATAAACACGAAGAACAGACCCTGCGACATCCTCAAATTCTGGAGGTTGCGTTCACGTGATTAGAGGTAAGCAATCATGAAATTGATTTCGAATTCATGTTTAGAATGAATATAGGATGCTCACTGTGCGATCAATTTAATGAAACATCTTGAAATGGGGTAGAACCCGAGTTAGAACCCGTCGGGTATGTACTTCGAGTCGAGTAATTTGAGGACCCCTTTCATGAAATTGAACTTACAGATCCTTCATTAGGATTGAATAGATGAACATTAGTGAAAGAAACGGTGAAATTGGGGTCAAATTGCCTAAGAATGAATCGGGTTGCATTGCGGGTTACAGACACGTATGACAGAGAGTCGGGTTACAGGGATGACACTGTTCACGCGCGTGGCTTTCACTCGCAGCCGCTTGCGGCGGCGCGTGAGGGCGCGTGGTGAGTTTTCTGGGGAAGTGTTCAACAGGTGTTTTACTCTATGTAATGTAACGAACATTGTAGAGTTGGTTTCGAGTCAATCGGACACCGTCTCGCTAATGTTCCTAGGGTCCGAAGGTTTATATTATGTTTTAAATTAATATTTAATTCCCAGAAAATTATGGGGAATTGATATGGTGTAAATTGAGTTGTCAGTAACCCGGAATAATGATTTTGAACAGGATTCGAGATTCCTAAAAATTATCGGAAATTATGGAAATGCGTGCAACTCGGAAAGCGAGCAGTTTGGACGGTGTGTGAGTGGACGTTTGTTTTATAAACCATGATGCATGCATAGTTAAATGTTTTACATGATTGATTGCATGATTTGATATTATTTTTGTCCACTCACACCTTTCTGTTTTGATGACCCTCTAGGTCGTGGCACGACGTTCGGGGCTGATCGCGAGGCGGAGGCATGACCAAAAGTCAGTGCAGTTATCCCTGGTCTGACAAGTGCTGAAGGGTAGTTTCGGGACTTCAGTTGACTTGTCAGACGGGAGCAGGACCTGGCGCGGTTATCAAAGTCCAGTTGGGATAGGTCCTGTCACAAGGGATATTTCCGACCTTTGCCCTCTTGCGCTATCAATGTACGCCAGGATCCGGAGGAGGTATGAGATATCTTGGTCTCCACTACAGTCCACATCCGCTGTCAACCTGAAGGGCAGTCAAAAAATTAAAAGTTGTGAGTGGACAAAACAAGAGTTTATAAAAACATTTTAACAAAGACATTTGTACCCTTCACTAAAAAGCATGCATGCATTCAAAAACCATTTATCCGGAAGAAACCATATGTGGGGACTAAGCCCAAAACCGTAATGAAACCACGTACACGGGCCACTGCCCAAAACCTGTATACATCACACATCATATTTCATATCTCATATCATATACATCATATATACATATAATTCACACAACCAATCCTGTCACGGTTTCCAAAGCTACGAGCGTGCTACCCGGGGTCTCAAACCCAAGTCTCTTAGAGTCCAAGGTCAATGTCCGTAGACTAATGACCCATCCTGAGATTACGATACATGCCTTCCTGAGAGTAAGGAACCCAACTGGGGCGACTCCACTCAGTCAGTGCTCCGTGACTACTCCGAGGTCCACCTAGGCCAACGACCCTCCCCGGAAGAGATAATAGAAGTAAAGGAAGGTATATGAACATATATATATACATAACATAAACATTCATGCCCGGTTCCCCTGAACCATCATGATCCATATCATCCATTTAAGGGTTCATGTCCGGTTCCTATAAACCGTCATGTACCACAATAACCTTTCCAGGGTTCATGCCCAGTTCCCATAAACCGTCATGAACTTGGAAATCCATCTAGGGTCCCTGACCCGAAATCATCAATGTAAAGTAATGGGGTCTCGTGCCCGAACATATGACATCAGCTGGGCATCGTTCCCGATATCTAAGGGTCAGTCACGACTCCGATCGTAGTGATACGTGCAACCATTCATCCAGGACCGCCCTCAATCCTGGTATGTCGTCGTGAATGAATCAACCGACGTGACCCCCACAAGATCATGGTTCATTCATCATCGATCGATATCTTGAATCGTCAGCACTCCGAAGTTGAGCATCCATCGGCTACCCGACAACAGATCATGCATCGTGACCTCTCCGGAAGGAACACATCCCAATCCGGAGGCGAGCGTCGTATCGTCTGTCGCCGTGCACATAGCACTAGCCGCAACCACGATTCAGACTCGTAGGTCATCAATAACGTCATATGCCTGAGACAAAACCAAATGGGTCTCATACCCGAGTTTATCCTTTTGAAATCCCAAAACCATTTCATTTAAACCAACATAGAAATACAGACCCGTATATGCACCGTATAAGGTCGATACCTCGAAATACGTGCCTATACGTAACCACAACCAAATGTACTCATGGAATCACAAAACATGTATTAAACATATAATACACATTTATGCATGCACCAATTTAGAAAACAAGGTCCACTCACAGACCGTCCGAGCTGCTGCCTCGATTCGTGTGCCATAAGGCTCTCCCGAGCCAATCACCGTCACCGGGACTCCCAAACCTGTCCAAATTGTAATAGAAAGTTACTATCTACTTAATTAACCTCCCACTAAAGCCCCGTAATTTTCTGGAATTTTTAACTATTTTTAAATTCGATCTGAAACCTTACGATCCCCCGAACATTATCGAAACGATGTTTGATCGACACGAAACCAGTCCCAAAATATTCGTTACATCGAATAGAAGATTTCACGTGTTGAAAACATCCCTAAATAGTTGGACACACGCCCTCATGCACCCTAGGAAGGAGCTGCGTGTGAGATCACGCGCCGCACTGTTCCTCATCACTAAGCTCTGTCGAACGGGTTCGACTGGTGTGAACCGGCGGAACCGGTCTGGAGTGGTTCAAGACCCTAAGTCATCCATTTTTGGTCCATTTTATCCTATGGTCATTTCTAAAGCTTTCTAATCATATACCTAGTTTTTCTGGCCAATGAAAACACAGAAAAATGGAAGGAAATCGTACCTTCAAGATCGATCATGGCGGTTGTGATTTTCCTCAGCCGTTCACGGTCATTACTGACCGTTCTAACCTTCAAAAACCATCCTATTAGCCTCCTATGGTCCCCAGCAACATTACCCAATCGATAGAATTAGCTAAAAACCTATAAATCTCAAACTTGAATTTTTAAAAGCTTACCCAAGCTTTCAGGTTTCCCCCTGCCGTGAGCCTCCGTGGCTCTGGCCGTCGTGTTCAGTCCCTCAGCCTCTCATCACTCCTCACACGGTCATGTTGATGTAAGTAGAGTGATGGTGTGATGGGTGGTGTTTGTGTTTTGAAGAAAAATGGAGAAATATGGGTTATGGGGTTCCGGGTTATGAAGAAAAGAGAAGAAGAAATGTTGTTTGATGAGAGAAGAGAGATAGATGAGATGAGTGGTGAGGATTGAGAGATTAAATTGAAATGGATGGCTAGGATTGAATGTTGAAAGATTAGATTATAAGATAATTAATTTAATATTATTTAATTACTGAGATCCACAATTTAGGGGAATTTGCCAATGGGATGAGTGACACTTGTCACTCATCCATGGGTCCCACTCAAAATATCTGCCCAATCAGATATTGCCAAATAAGCATCACCTCGAAGTACGTGCATAGTGAAATCGAACTTCCGTGACCGATAACTTTCCCGTTCGAAGTCCGATTTCAGCGTGCCACCTGTCTAGGGATTCGTATCGTCTCGATCTACGTAATGGTCCTCGGCCCTCGGCCATCGGACCTCCTAGTCCAACAGTCAACATTTTACCTCCTTTTAAACAAAATTACCAAATTACCCTTAAACTTCCGAACGTCATAACTTTTTCCTCGAATGTCGGAATTGAACGTGCCACCTGTCTATGCCCACGACCAAGGGCAAAACGGTCATTTTGCATAGTTCATCCGATTTCGCCCAACAAATCACCGATTAACCTTACTAATCATGATTAGTCACTAATCTAATCCAGGAATTCGGGACGGGTCGTTACAACTGACTTGTTTGATTTCTATAAGTTTGAGTTATATTCGGTTGAACCAAAAGGGTATGCGATTGATTATGTTTCTGGTTCTCTACACATTCCTCGGGAGAACTATCATGGTACCTACTAATTGGAATTTCGAGGACAAAAATCTTTAAGTGGGGTAGGTTGTAACGACCCGAAAATTCGAAAAAAGGAAAATTTGGAAAATTTGAAGGAAATGACGATTTTGTCCATGGTTATAAGGGCTGAAAGTTGACCTTGTTTGGAATTTCCATAAGGACCGTTGGATAGGTATCGAGACGCTGAATCCGTAGACAGGCGGGATGCGCCAATCGGAGTTCGGATGTAAAAGATACTGGTCGGAGATGGCGAGGTGCATTTTGGTCATTTTGTTGGTAAGGGCAGAATGGTAATTTAGGGTAGCAAGGTGAATTGGATAAACAATAGGCTGATTCAGCCGTGATTAAGTGACTCAGTGAGGTACTTAAGTGACATATGTCACTTGGTGAGAGAGATTAGTGGCCTGGATTGCTATTTGATATTTGGATTGAATTTTAAAAACCGCGGGTGTGCTTCCCTCTTACAAACAAACAGAGCATCAGTATGCTCTCAAATAGCAGACCTCAATCTCCCTGTCTGATCGATCTATGAGAGAAATAGAGAGATAATTAGAGAGGAAAAACAAGGAATGAGAAGAAGTGAATCATATGGAACTGTATAGGATCCGAAATCCTTGATTGAAAGCTTGGACTTGAATTCGAATTTGTGTGATTAATTGATGAAAACAAAGGTGAGGATGAGTTTAGGGAGACCTAAACTAGTCGCCTGACACCAAAAATCGAAGAAAATTGGGAAAGAATAAGCCCAGACGGACTCTGGTTTTGAATCGAAAATCCACTTCTGAGTTAGATTAATTGGAGGAGTTGGGCGATGAAATTGAGATTGAAAAGTGGTTTATAAGGATCCAATGAAGTTTTCTGCTGAATCAATTTAACAAAAACAGACGAGATTAATGGAATTCGATGGATAAACAGTGCTCGAGTGTTCTTCAAAAAAATCGAGTTCGAATTGACGAATCGAGGACCCATTTTACAGGTATTCGGACGAGGACGGTAACTATAGCAGTTACTGTAGCACGTGCGTGGGCTCGATTCCCGAGGAATGGTGATTTTCAGAATTTACGAAAAAATGTGCAGCTCAAAAAGAGAGCGATATGGACAGTGTGTCGTTGCGCTATGATCGAGGCTATTCGAGAGGTGGAGGCATGAGTAGGCACCGGTCAAGTGCTGAGGGTAAATTTGGAACTTCAGTTGACTTGTTAGACGGGAGCAGGACCGAGCACGGTTATCTATGTCCTTCGGGGACGGGTGTTGTCACAGATAATCTGACAAGACTCTAACACATTGCCACGTGGCACCACCTCACTGGCCCATGTGATCTGAACTTGCTGACGTGGATTAACATGTCACCTGACACCTCCTAACATCCCTCCACATGGCACTAACCAGCCATGGCCACATGGTCTTACATGATGACGTGGCTTGCCATGTTAGCGTCTTCAACCTCTCGCAAGTCGACTTGGGTCACTATAACGGGTCAGTCTGTCGACCCGCGACCTTGACCCAGTCGTATCTTCGCTATCCGACCACCAAATCTCATCGTTTTCCACCGAGAAACAACCCCATCTACTCAAAACTAGGAAAACATACCTCAAAATGGTTGGCCAATCTTGATTCTCATGGCCCACCATTCGAACCGGTCCCCAGTTCGACTCCAGCCACCAAATCCTTCCATCTTGGCCCCTACATCCTTGTACAAGTGCGAGGATCAAAACCATAGCCTCAGAACCCTTCCACAAACGTCCAAAACTAAACACAAAAATCCAAAATCAACGGGGTTCGGGTTTTACCTTTTCTGGTTTCCTTAGGCCACCGTTGTGGCTCAACCGTCCACCGCCGCCCTCTTCTCTCCCTCTCGACTCACTCTCAATCTCTCTCTCAAGCACAAGAAGGGGAAGAGATGATGATGATGATGATGGAAGGGACAATTGGGTGTGGGTTTTAGGTTTTCCAAATAAAAGGGGGGTGGTGTGACAGGACCCATTCCCAAAGGACATAGATAACCGTGCCCGGTCCTGCTCCCGTCTGACAAGTCAACTGAAGTTCCGAAATTGCCCTCAGCACTTGCCAAACAAGGGATAATCGTACCTATGCCCATTCATGCCTCCACCTCCCGATCATCCTCGATCATCGTGCCACGACCTGGAGGGTCAATAAAATAGAAAAGGTGTGAGTGGACAAAAAATAAAAGTTTAGAAATACATTTATCAAAAGACATTCCTACCCTCCAGTTTCGCAAACATGCATGCATATCATAAATCATGAGTAAAATAAATCTGGGCATAAACGTTGATAAAGCACAAATCATGAACAATAGAAACCACAGGAGTCATTTCCATATCCAGGCTCATATCCAATCTCATATAGTCACGTTATCCCTGCAACGCGTGCAAATCAATAGGATCAAGGACCGCTCAAAATCCGAGCATCCGCCGCTGTGAACACATCACCAGCCGGCAATCCAGATCGTCGTGAACACATCACCGACCGATCTCCACATAATCCAGCACATCTGATCTGAGTCGAGCCTCCCTCGGCTGCACGACAACAAACCGTGCTACGTGACCTCTCCGGGGTAAACACTTCCATCCGGGAGGCGAGCGTTATCTCCATGGTTCATTCCAGGGAAACACATTCCCAACCGGAAGCCCTAATATCCACAATATATCATCATCATGAAAACTAGTGAAAAACAGTTGCATTTGAAATCAAAACCATTTTCAATACAGGGTCTCAGCCCAAAACATAATCCATAAAATCCATAAATCCAGAGTCCCGATTTCATAAATCCGAAAACCATCAATATCATCATGTACTCGCATGAAAATACTAATCCAATCAAAATCACATTTCCATTGGGTCTCACACCCAACATATCAATTTCACACAAATCCGTGTAACCGCAACCTTAGTTGCCATTCATAAATCCATAAGAGACATCCAGAAAACATTACAAATTCATCAAATCAAGTTCTCGACTCATAACCCGAGTCAAAACCAATCACAAATCCCGGGCCTTCGCCCAAAACAGTAATATCCGAGTTTTCTCGAAAATCGTGCCCAAAAGCATATAAAATAATATAATATTCCCAAAATCCAGAAATCATCATATCAAAACATCAATCATACCAAATCATTTCAAATAATAGCATAAAGCATTTAAAACATATATGCATGCATTCAGGGTAGAAAACAAAAGTCCACTCACACACCGTCCATATCGCTCGCTTTTCGAGCTACACATTTTTCCGTAATTTCCAGAAGTCATCACTCCTGTCCAAAATCATTATCAAAGGTCACTAACATCTCAATATACTTCTAATAATTTTCACCAATTTTTCCGAGATTTAAATACGTATTTTACAAGTAAAATAAACCTTCGGACACTCGAAACAATATCGAGACAGTGTCTGATTTCCGCGAAACCAGTGCCAAAATGTTCGTTACATTTAATAGGACAAGTTTTATGTTAAACACACCTTGAGATTCCCCCTCACGCGCCCCCACGCGCTGCTACAGTAACTGCTATTGTTCATCTCTTCCACCCGAATTTCTGCAAACGGGTTGTTCAACCCGCGATACGACCCGGTAAGTTCTCAGTCAATTCAGCTTCATTTTCGACAATTAAAACAGGAATATGCATCGAAGTAAGCTTAATTGAGGATCTGTATTGTTAATTTCAAGAAATTGGGCCCTAAACCACTCGACTCGAGGTGCATACCCGACGGGTTCTTAATCGGGTTTCACCCAATTTCGAGATATTTCTTTCAATTAATCACGCAGGCAATATCATATCTTCATTCTAATCAAGAATTTACATTCAATTTGAGCCCACCTTACCCGTGAGTATTCAAACTCAACCATGGGATTTCAGACTAGTCGCCAGGTGCGTTCTTATCCATTTCTGTCTCAATTCTCTTCCAATTTGAGATGGTTACACCCCAATCAAGCTCAGAAGGCTCAATGGATGTTCAGTTTCCCCCTTTACCTCCCAAAATTTCAATTTTGAATTTTGGGAAAACCATGAACGACGGCCAATTTTTGAGTGCGGGTCGAACTGGGTTTTCCAGTCACCTCGTCTTTCAATTGTTGACAGGACCCACCCCGATTATCGCCTCGATAATCGGGAAGCATCCTGCTCCCGTCTGACAATCGAATCCAAAAGACCGGAAAACTAATCAATATTACAACACACCCATTGCCAGACCAGGGAGATTAAACGATTACAACCGACTGGACGTCAAGTCCACAGTTTCACAGAGCATAATATTACAAAACAAGTTAAAGAAACAAATCCTACTCTGTGAACTAACTACTCCGCAACGGAAAACTTTATGCCTCTCTGTGCAATAATTACCAAATTGCCCTCCAGCTTCCGTGACCCATAACTCGGTCATCCGATGTCCGTTTCATGCGTGCCGCCTGTCGTTGTACTCAGGGCGCCGAGACGAACATAACGGTCTTCGAGTCAAATACATATCAATTGTCAAACAAAAAGTCAACTTTTCCCCTTAATAACGCCCAATTACGGTAATGCCCTTGAACTTCCGAACATCATAACTTTCACCCTATTCGTCCGAATCGAACGTGCCACCTGTCTATGAACTCATGACGGCCCGAACTACGTCACAGTCATCACTCCACGTCCGTTCGACCTCCCAATCAAAAACGTCATTTTATTCAATATTTTACAATATTACATTCTCAGAACGTCCGGGGCGTTACAATCTTCCCCCCTTAAGAAATTTCGTCCCGAAATTTCAAGGAAACAAGTAGGGGAACTGTTCTCGCATCTGTGCCTTGGGTTCCCATGTGGCTTCCTCCACATTCTGGTTCCTCCAGAGTACCTTTACCAGAGGAACGGTCTTCCGACGTAGTACATTATCCTTTCGATCCAAAATCTGTACCGGCTGTTCCTCGAAGCTCAAATCATCTTGAAGTTCAATGGGCTGTTCCTCCAGTACATGAGATGCGTCGAACACGTATTTCCGCAACATCGACACATGAAACACATCGTGGACCTTTGAAAGCTCTGGCGGTAGTGCCAACCTGTAAGCCACCGGGCCAATCCTCTCGGTAATCTCATAAGGTCCGATGTAACTAGGGCTCAACTCCCTCGCCTGCCAAATCTCACTACACCCTTCCAAGGGGATAATTTCAGGAATACCCGATCTCCGACCGCAAACTCAAGATCTCGAATCCGATGGTCCACATAACTCTTTTGTCTGTCTTGGGCTGCCTTGAGCCGATCCCTGATGAGTTTGACCTTCTTGGTCGTCAGTTCCACCAATTCGGATTTAGTCAGCTTCCTTTCACCCACGTCCGTCCAACACAACAGAGTTCTGCACTTCCGTCCGTACAAGGCTTCGTACGGAGCCATCCCAATGCTCGCCTGATAGCTGTTGTTGTAGGCAAATTCCATCAAGGCTAGATGTGACTCCCAAGTGTCCTGAAATTGCAAAACGCAAGCTCGCATCATATCCTCCAAAGTCTGGATGGTCCGCTCAGACTGGCCGTCAGTCTGAGGATGAAATGCAGTACTGAAACGAAGTTTCGTCCCAAATGCTTCCTGCAGACTCTGCCAAAATCGAGAAGTAAACCTCGGGTCTCGGTCAGAAACTATTGATTCCGGAGTACCGTGCAAACGGATGATCTCGTCAATAAACAACTGGGCCAACTGTGTCATCCTGAAGTTCTCTCGCACTGGCAAGAAATGAACTGATTTCGTAAGCCTGTCCATAATCACCCAAACTCCATCGTGACCTTTGGGTGTCTTAGGAAGTCCAAACACGAAATCCATCGTTAAGTGATCCCATTTCCATTCCGGGATAGGTAGGGGTTGCAGGGCTCCATAAGGTCGTTGTCTCTCAGCCTTCACTTGCTGGCAAATCAGACACCTGCTAACAAACTCGGCAATCTCCCGTTTCATTCCCGGCCACCAGTAGTGCTCTCGCAAGGTACGATACATCTTGGTCCCACCAGGATGCATCACGTAGGCCGAACTATGAGCTTCGTCCAAGATCTCCTTCTTCAGTACCTCAACGTCAGGCACACACAATCGTCCTTCTTTTAGCAAAGCTCCATCCTCCCTGATTGTAAAATCCAGCCGTTCACCGGCTTCCACTTCAATCCGAAGTACACATGAGACAGGATCTTGAGATTGAACCTCAACTATCCGATCGACCAGAAGTGGTCTCACATGAAAATTAGCCAGCAAGGCACCTTGGCCATCCAAACCCAAATCAATGCTATTCTTATGGAGTTCAACCAAAAGTGGTAAATGAACCGTCCGTAGATGTGCTACAGAATGCGTTGACTTCCGGCTTAGAGCATCAGCCACCACATTGGCTTTTCCCGGGTGGTACTCAATCGTGCAATCATAATCCTTAATTAGCTCTAGCCACCGTCGTTGCCTCACATTTAACTCCTTCTGAGTGAACAAGTACTTCAGGCTTTTGTGATCCGTGAACATTCTGCAAGTCGCACCATACAGGTGATGTCTCCAAATTTTTAACGCATGCACAACAGCAGCTAACTCCAAGTCGTGCGTCGGATAGTTGCGCTCATGCGGTTTCAACTGGCGCGAAGCATAGGCGATCACTTTCCCATGCTGCATTAGCACACATCCCAAACCCTGTAAGGATGAATCACTGTACACCTCGAATTCCCCACTGTCGTCCGGAAGGGTCAGTATAGGAGCAGATGTCAACCTTTCCTTTAGCTCCCGAAAACTACGCTCACAATCGTCATCCCACTCAAACTTGACTCCCTTCCGTGTCAGTCGCATCAACGGGGCAGCAATGGTAGAGAAACCCTCTACGAACCTCCTGTAGTAACCAGCCAAACCCAAGAAACTTCGGACTTCAGTGACGGTCCTCGGTTGTTCCCACTTCGCCACTGCCTCAATTTTCTGAGTATCCACACTGATCCTGTCAGTTGAGATCACATGCCCCAAGAAACTCACGCTCGTCAACCAAAACTGACACTTGCTGAGTTTCGCGTACAACTGGTTTTCCCTCAAGGTACCTAGCACCATCCTTAAGTGCTCCTCGTGCGCTTCCGCACTCCTCGAGTAGACTAGGATATCATCAATGAACACGATGACAAAATGATCCAAGTATGGCTGCAACACTCGGTTCATCAAATCCATAAATGCTGCGGGTGCGTTGGTCAAACCAAACGGCATCACAAGGAACTCATAATGACCATAACGGGTCCTAAAAGCTGTCTTGGGTACATCCTCATCCTTAACCCGCAATTGATGATACCCAGAACGTAGATCAATTTTGGAGAAGTACTGCGCTCCTCGCAGTTGATCGAACAAATCATCGATCCGAGGCAACGGGTATTTGTTCCTGACTGTTACTTTATTCAGTTTCCTGTAATCGATACAGAGTCTCAAACTCCCATCCTTTTTCCTCACAAACAACACCGGGGCTCCCCAGGGGGACGCACTCGGTCGAATAAACCCCATCTCAAGTAATTCTTGTAACTGCGCCTCCAGTTCTTTCAACTCGGCTGGCGCCATACGATACGGAGTCTGAGAGATAGGTTGCGTACCTGGAACCAGATCAACAGTGAACTCGACATCTCGATGCGGTGGAAATCCCGGTAGATCCTCCGGAAAGACATCCGGGAACTCCCGTACTATCGGTATATCCTCCACCCTCAATGGTGCAGCTCGTGAATCCATCACCTGAGCTAAGTATCCCTGGCATCCTTTCCTCAACAACTTACTTGCCTTCAGGGCTGATATCACTCCGACAGGAGTGGCTCGGTGAATCCCCTGAAAAGTGGTTTCCGGTAACCCCGGGCTCCGAAAGGTAACCTTCTTATCGACACATTCGATATAAGCATGATGGAGCGTCAACCAGTCCATTCCCAAAATGACATCAAAGTCGTGCAAGTCCAAGAGTATCAAGTCTGCCATCAGACCAACATCACCTACCATTACGGGACACTCCCGCAACACTTGATTTACCACAAATACATCTCCCGTGGGTGTACTCACACCCAAGTCACAGTCCAAGGCGGACACCTCTCTACCCGCCAACAACTCACAGTCCCATGAAATAAATGAATGAGTAGCTCCGGGATCAATTAAAGCACAAACATCAAGCCCAAAGATCGTGAGTGTACCTGTCACAACACCAGGCGCTGCCCTGGCCTCCTGCTGCGTAACAGCAAAAACTCGGGCCTGTGGTCCAGCTGCTCGCCCATGGCCCCGGCCCCTCTGTCCATTAGCCGCTCCAGTACCACCTCCTCGAGTACTCCCAGTCTCAGAAACTGCAGATGTGCTCCATCCCTGCTCTGCTCCACCCCGACCTGCGCCACCACCCTGTGGCAAAGATGGACACTCCCTCTGATAGTGGCCCCGCTCGCCACAGAAGACACAGATAACACTGGAAGCATCACGAGCAAAACCACCACCCTACCGTCCCGTGGAAGCAACAGAAGTCGCGCTCGCCTGCGGAGCAGTCTGCGCCCTAGGCGCTCGGAATCCGGAACCGTGATAGTTACCAGGCCTGCCATAACGATCATTGCCTGCGGATGAGGCTCCATTATAACGTCCCTTCTTCGGGGCTCTCTGACCATATGATCCAGGATATGAACGCTCTCGACGTTGCCCACCACCAGAGTATTGTGGACGTGTCGGGAGACTAGCCTCAACCAGCACCGCGGCATCAGACAACTCCCTGAGAGTAGCAAAAGCTCCGGCCGTCACAATGGCCCGTATCTCACCCCGTAGGCCAAGCTCAAACCTACGACATTTCTCAGCCTCAGTAGATACAAAGGTAGGAGCAAAACGAGCTAGCATCTGAAATTTCTGCTCATACTCAGCTACGGACATGCTCCCCTGCTGGAGCTGCAGAAACTCGGTCTCCCTAGCATCACGGAATGAACGGGGATAATACTGATCCAGAAACCGTTCACGAAAAGTCTCCCAAGTCACTGTACGGGCATCCCAGCCCGACAATTCCAGAGTATACCACCACTCATAAGCAGATCCATCAAGTAAAAATGTGGCCAACACCACACGCTCCTCATGAGGACAGTGCATCACAGTGAAAATCCGCTTAATCCGAGAAATCCAACGGTGAGCATCCTCGGGATCCGCTCCACCACTAAACACCGTAGCCCCAAGATGCTGGGCTCGCTCGATCGAAGCGCTCTCGGCATCGCCATCAGGTCATGGAGGGGGTTCGCGTCGCGGAGGCATGGCCGGTCGTCCTTCTCTGAAAGAGGCATAAGTTAGTACAATAATCAAGGCACACCCTAGTGCCGGACACGAATCGTAAACCTAGGCTCTGATACCAATTGACAAGACCCACCCCGATTATCGCCTCGATAATCGGGAAGCATCCTGCTCCCGTCTGACAATCGAATCCAAAAGACTCGAAAACTAATCAATATTACAACACACCCATTGTCAGACCAGGGAGATTAAACGATTACAACCGACTGGACGTCAAGTCCACAGTTTCACAGAGCATAATATTACAAAACAAGTTAAAGAAACAAATCCTACTCTGTGAACTAACTACTCCGCAACGGAAAACTTTATGCCTCCGCCTCAGCCTCGGCGCTTGCCCCCGCACTTGTACCACGACCTGGAGGGAATTTAAAACAACAAAGTGTGAGTGGACCGAAACATAAGTTTTACAGGAAAAACAGTTTTTCCGAAATCGGGTTCGCCCTCTAGTTTTGTTACACGCATGCATAACCAAATATTCAAATTTTGCATATTAACTTTTGAAAACTCTTTTTCCGAAACACATGAAAAACGTTACAAAGGATCTCTATAATTCATGTAAAAACCAGTTAATAATGCCAGGTTTCAGGAACCGTCATTTTGAACGTTAATTGCACAAATCAAGTAAAACGTGAATCAATAACCACAATTATGCCGTTGGATCCATCCGAGTCTTTAAACTCAATATTAGGCCTTCCCGGGATATCAACGAGTCTTTAAACTCAAAACATGATTAATAGGCCTCGGGGGTATCATAATAATCGAGTCTTTAAACTCACGAATCTTTAAACTCAATTCGGGTCTTTAAACCCAATTTTCGGGCCCGCCCCCGTCATCAACATACCGGGTCTTTAAACCCAAAACCAGATCCAACCATTAACCGGGTCTTTAAACCCAAAACCGTTTTTAAACACAACAAACCAGGATTTATCACAAACCGTTTTCCAACATTATTCCGAAAACATTTCTCATCATAACAGGACTTATGTCCGAATTCACGTGCAAATTCCAACACATGCAATTTCCAAAAATTACTTCACAATGTGATCAAACATCATAAATCCGAAACACGCATATTCATATCCAGGTACTTCATCAAAATCATCACGCATGCATAAGCAAAAACCGTAATCTCAAAATGCGTGAAATGCGATAAATGTCTCGAAAAACGTGGAAACATGTAAAACCGATATATCATATCACCATCATAAAATCATAGGTAAAACCAAGAGATAAAATAAGCAAAATAGTCATGCATGCCCAATTTAGAAATCAAAAGGTCCACTCACGGTTTTTAGGACGCGTCAATCGCGTCCCGCGCGCTCCTCCGTAGCTTCGGAAGTGTCCGGGCCTGTAAAAATATACAAGAAGGGTTACAAACATCCTCAAATAGCTCGTAGGATTTTTCCTAATTTTCCCGGATTTTCGGCGAAATAAACCTTAAGGTCCTAAACTTCCAAGCTCCCGAAATTATCCCGAATGACTCCCGAACAATTCGAACTCTAAAGGTAAAATGTTAATTACACTGAAAGGATCAATTTCTATGTTGACCGTGATCGGAGATGACATCGCACGCGCCGACCAAAGTGGCTGCGCGTGAAGGCCACGCGCCAAGCTACAGTGTCATCGTTCCTACCCGGATAGCCTGATAAACGGGTCTGTCACCCGCGACACAACCCGACCAGTTCAAGTTCAATTCTCAAGCAATTCCTCCCGTTTTCAATCCTAACACCTTCTTTACTCTATTAATTTTATGTCTGTAATGCTAATTAACCTCAATGGTCCCCAAGTCGATTCAACCCAGCCTTGAACAGACGAACGGGTCATCACTCAGAACTCCCCTAAACTAACTCCATTCTCAAATTAACTTCACCAGTAGATTAAGGAAACTTAGACGAACACAATGGTACAATCAATTGGACTCGCCGTTACCTGGAAGTTGTCGTCCTCAAGCTCGAAAATTCTCAGAGCCAGGGAGCTCAGTTCTTGGCCAATTCGTGGGTGTCGTCCTTCGAAATCGATGCGGATGGTTTCCTCTTGCTCCCAGAAGACTAGAATGGCCCTTGGTTTTGATCAACAAGCCTAAGAAATTGAATTCAATTTTTCCCTCCAACTGGTTCATCTCTGAACCGCGACTCAGGTTCTTGGGCCAACAGCGAACATTCTCCCTCAATTCTTGCACCTTCGTGATTCTTTCACTCCCAGAAGTCTCTCAATGTGTTTAGGTTTGTCTCTCAACCCGTAGAAGTCGAATTCAGAGCTTTCCCCCCAAAAACCCGAAAATGGTTCTTCACGGTTTCACTCACAGTTTCCTCTCAACTCAGCTCCTAAACTGAACCAAATGACCCAACTGAGTCCTCTCCTCACTCCTTTACTCTGTCGATCGATTCAAACGGCCAGCAACCCATGGGAGACCAACTGAGATTTTCTGAAAATGTCTCCCACGCACACAGAAGCCATAGCCATTATTTAACCCAGCCCGTGCACTCAGTCTCTGCCCAGACACGCAGGGATGCTTCCCACAATCTCAAAATTCATAAACTAACCCCACTCACCAGTCCACTTAGCCATAAACAATTGCACGCACAAAGCTCCACGGCCGCACTCTGTTTTTCACGGTGGTGCTACAGTAACCGCCGTGAAAATGACCAAAATGCCCCTCTGTGCAATAATTACCAAATTGCCCTCCAGCTTCCGTGACCCATAACTCGGTCATCCGATGTCCGTTTCATGCGTGCCGCCTGTCGTTGTACTCAGGGCGTCGAGACGAACATAACGGTCTTCGAGTCAAATACATATCAATTGTCAAACAAAAAGTCAACTTTTCCCCTTAATAACGCCCAATTACGGTAATGCCCCTGAACTTCCGAACATCATAACTTTCACCCTGTTCGTCCGAATCGAACGTGCCACGTGTCTATGAACTCGTGACGGCCCGAACTACGTCACCGTCATTACTCCACGTCCGTTCGACCTCCCAATCAAAAAGTCAACAAATTGATCACACAAATCACAGGGGTAAAAACGTCATTTTATTCAATATTTTACAATATTACATTCTCAGAACGTCCGGGGCGTTACAATTGTGGTGTCCTAATTCTCACAATTACACAAGGTTCCTCACAGGGTGTTGGCTGATTACAATTGAATCGAAGGATCAAGGTTGTGTCCTCTGTTTTTCCTTCAAACCACACACGATTTTTGTTTTGGTTAATTTAAACATATCTCAATTATCAATTAGAATTCACACCGCCCAATCTTCATTGCCACTAATCCACATTTAATTGTGATAGATGTCACTCCCCAAATCAGATTAGTCACCATTATACTAACTCATCACAAAGGCCCAGTCAAATTACCATTTTACCCTTCTTTGAAAAATTACCAAATCGCCCTTCACTTTCTCAAGCCCATAACTTTTTCATCCGAACCCCGATTGACGCATGCCGCTTGTCTACAGATTCAGCGTCTCGAGACCTACCCAACGGTATTGACGGAAAGTCCAAACATGGTCCGGATCAAAAAGTCAACAAATGGCCCATCTTTAACCAATTTACCGAATTACCCTTAACCTTCCGAACATCATAACTTTCTTCTCGAATGTCGGAATTGGGTGTGTCACCTGTCTATGAACTCGTGTCATCCTAACCTATGTCACAGTCATTGGTAAAATTCCGTTTGGCCGCTCAAACCAAAAGTCAACCGTTCGTCCAATTGCAGGTGCAAAATCGTCATTTCCTTCAACTTTTTCCACATTTTCTTTTTTCAAATTTCCTGGTCGTTACAACCTTCCCCCCTTAAGGAATTTCATCCTCGAAATTCCAATCAGTAGTACCCTGATAGTCAAATTCATAATCACTCGTATATGTATGTGAATCAGAAACACAATCAATCGCATATTCTTCTGGTTCAATCGAACCGAATGTCAGTCTAAATCAAACTTATGGAAACTCAACAATTCAGTCTCTGTCACTGGGTCAACATTGGGACATATCTCTCTATAACCTGCCCCACGGGAAGTCATATCCAAGCCTACTCGAAATACGGAGCCTTGCTCAACATCCGAGTACACACACAATCAAGAAGTCATAAGTACCAGTACCATCATCCCAATCACATGTCATCCACTCATGACATGATCTATCACACATAGGCCAGTAGGCCAGTAGGCCAACAACCTCATAGAGTCCAATAAATCGGGAACTCCTGTCCCTCATCAAGTTCATCATTCCATACCCCCTTTCTAGGGTCACTAAGCATAATGAATTCAACTTCTCTTTCTATTGTGTTTATCCTCATGGTCCTCACTGATGCCCACATCCTGTCTGCCAAGAACCAGTACAATTATTCATACGATATCACAAATCATATCCACTTCTTAACCTCAGTTCTATTCAGTATTAGTATCTCACCAATCCTTACGTTATCAGGCATGTCAGTTCTTGACCGGTTATCGTAGTAGCCTCCCCATGACTAATACCTGACCCGACAATGCGGTGATAATCTCACTGTATCCCGACCATCGCCTCATCACATATTCAGCTTTTCTGTTTATAAATTATGTTTCATCCTGATGGTCAATATAGGACCAATACATTCCTTCCCAGAGGTATGACCTCTGCATCACTCGATCCATGGGTCACTATGGTCGAGCCTAAATCATGCAAGAAAAGTAAAACTCTTGAGGGTTCAGTTAGCATCGGCAATCCCAACCCCATGCTACCAAAGCACATCTCACCCAATCCCAAATCTCATAGTGACATATCACTAGTTCTTCACTAGTAATCATTCGATTTCAGTGTTCATTTCCAATAACTCTAACCTCCTTCCGAGTCGATCACCATAACCGATAAAACATGGTAGAGAATCCCTCATCAATCCTATTCCTCCAATCTCAAAACAACTCATAATTTCCCCTGACAATTCCCATTGGCCAATACATCTGTTTTCCTGGGATTCACACTAATCCCGGCCATTATTCGTATGTTCTCCAAACTTACTCTGGTCCACCAGACCTAACACTTACATATCCAACCATATATTTTCTTTCTGAGGGCATTCAATACATCTGTCCAGTAGATTACACGCCCATATGTACATATGAGTACACCAGTCATCAAGCATAGTACCATACAGCATCCAAATATGGTCAAAATACCACACCCATCCACTCACAAACATAACCGGTTCATTTGCCCATCCAAAGGCGTCACCATTGGCTAACTTTAGCCACATCGAATCCGGGTAGCATATTTTTCTCTTTTACTCAGGACTGTTAATCATCACCAGGTTAGCCTCCCTCCATAGGCTCAATAATCACATATGTTCAATAGAACCACAATTCATTAACTTCTAAGGAGGGATACTTATCCCATACCGTTACCATAGGAAATTGCCCAAAATCAACATGTAACCACTGGGTTCCCCACGGCAACACTGAGCCGAATGAACCCGTGTCTACCAAGTCCTGTACTTGCACCTTCAGTCCTCATGACTCCATAGGTGCCCTATACCAAAGTGTCTGTGAAACAACTTTTATCTCAACATTATTTCCATCATAAACTCGATCTCTCATCCTGGCAAAACCTCAGGAAACATATTCCAAAATCTGTAAATTATTCTGAGGGAAATCCTCAAATCCCCCCCGAAATACAGGCTCTGGAAATCCTGAACTCCACATATCACTCTCTAATCGACATACTCGAGGTCCATCCCAAGGATTATATCCAAATCATCCAAGTCCAGAGAGGTCCAAGATCAGCCATTAGGTAAATAACACCTGTCGTCCTGGGTAGCCTCACACTAATGGGGCTATCCCCCCGCCCACCTTATAGATTACCAATGTCATCATATATCATTACCAAGGTTACCACATGAATATTATCAAATTTCTTACATTCGTATTTGAGTCGGCTCACCGACTGTCATACATCAACCAATCATGGACATGTCCATATCCGTCCAGATGAGAGGCTGAGGATGGCAAGCCACGGCGGGGGACGGCGGTGGCCACGGCGGGGAGAGGGAACCGTGAGGTAAAAATATTCAAATTTTGGATATTGGTTTTTGGTACGTTTTAATCGATGGTTTTGATTAGAAACAGCTTCTGGGGACTTTAGGAGATGAATGGAATTGGTTTCGAGACGTTGGACGGCCTGGAACAGCCGTGAACGGCGGGGGATAGTTCGGCCGCCATGAACGACGGATTAAGGTATGGGTTTTACGGTTTTTACTTCATTTTCAATGTCTAAAATGATAGGAATGGGATTAGGAACATTTAGGAATGAAAAAGGAACGAAATGGGTCAAAAATGGACGGGATTGGACCGTGAACTGGCCACGTCGGTCCAGACCGGTTCGAACCAGGCGGACCGGGTTCGTCGGGAGGTTGAAGACGACTGTAGCACCAAGCGTGGGGGCGCGTGGGGGCGCGTGGGGGTGCGTGGCGAGTCCAATGGGGAAGCTTCCAACACGTGAAGTCTTCTATTCGATGTAACGAACATTTTGGGACTGGTCTCGTGTCGATCGGACACCGTCTCGATAATGTTCGGGGCATCGGAAGGTTTCGGATCGGGTTTAAAAATAGTTAAAAATATCATAAACTTACGGGGCTTTGGTGGGAGGTTAATTAAGTAGTTAGTAACCTTCTATTACAATTTGGACAGGTTTGGGAGTCCCGGTGATAGTGATCGGCTCGGGAGAGCCTATGGCAACGCAAATCGAGGCAGCAGCTCTGACGGTCTGTTAGTGGACCTTATTTTCTAAATTGGTGCATGCATAAATGTTTATTATATGTTTTAAATACTTGTTTGTGATGCCATGAGTGCATTTGGATGTGTGGTTACGTATAGGCACGTATTTCGAGGTTTCAGCCCTTTACAGTGCCTATATGGGTCTGTATGTATATGAACTGGATGTTATGGATCATGATGGTTCAGGGGAACCGGGCATGAATGTTTATGTTATGTATATATATGTTCATATACCTTCCTTTACTTGTTCTATCTCCTCCGGGGAGGGTCGTTGGCCTGGGTGGACCCCGAAGTAGTCACGGAGAACTGACTGAGTGGGAGTCGCCCCCGTTGGGTGCCTTACTCTCAAAAAGGCTTGTACTATAACCTCAGGGCGGGTCATTGGTCTTCGGACATTGACTTGGTACCTGAAAGACTTGTGTTTGAGACCTCAAGTAGCACGCGCGTAGCTTTGGAAACGGTGACAGGATTGGTTCTGTGAATTATATGTGTATGTGATATAAATATGATATATGATATGTGGATACAGTATTTTAGCAGGGGCTCGTGTACTTGGTTTCTTTATGGTTTGGGCCGAGTCCTTTATGGATTGGGCAGTGGCCCGTATGGTCATTTTCATTATGATTTTGGGCTTAGTTCCCACATATGGTTCCATTTGGTTAAATGGTTTTCGAATGCATGCATGCTTTTTAGTGAAGGGTACAAATGTCTTTCTTATGAAATATTTTTATAAACGCTTGTTTTGTCCACTCACAGCTTTTAATGTTTTGACTGCCCTTCAGGTTGACATCGGATGTGGACTGTAGCAGAGACCGAGATATCACATACCTCCTCCGGATCCTGGCATACTCTGATAGCCCGGGAGGGCAAAGGTCGGAAATATCCCTTGTCTGACACTCCGTGTCAGACGGTAGCAGGGTTATCCCTCGTTAATCCCGGGGGGATTGGGATGGGTCCTATCAACGTGGTATCAGAGCATAGGATTGCTCGTAGGATGCTTATCAGAGCGGGGTTGTCTCTATTTGCGCAACCGTGTAGCTCTTGGAGTGGTACGCAGGCCGAGGATGTGATATCTCAATGGGCTACAGTTCGTGGTCAACCTGATAGTTGGGATGCCAATACGATAGTTAGTAGGACTGAATCGTGATATGTCTTGGTTCGGCACTAGATGCCAGGGTTGCCATAGTTCTATCGTGGGTGATTGTAACGACCCGTCCCAAATTCCAGGATTAGATTAGTGACTAATCACGATTAGTGAGGCTAATCCGTGATTAGTTGGGCGAAATCGGACGAACGATGCGAAATGACCGTTTTGAGCCTAGTGGTGGCAAAATTTTGACATTTCAATCGGGCGGTCAAATGGACTTTGACCGATGACCGTGACGTAGTTCGTGACGTCACGAGTTCATAGACAGGTGGCACGTTCAATTCTGACATTCGAGGAGGAAGTTATGACGTTCGGAAGTTTAGGGGCATTTTGGTAATTTGGGTGAATAGGAGGTCAAAAGTTGACTTTTTAACCGGGAGGTCCGATGGCCGAGGACCAAAGACCGTTACGTAGATAAGGACGATACGAATCCGTAGACAGGCAGCACGTCGAATTCGGACGTTCGACGGCGAAGTTACGTTCACGAAAATTTCGGGATACTATTCCCGGCGACACGTTTTATGAGACAAAAAGTGCAGTTTGTCTCTGGTGGGTCCAGATATTTAAGGGAGGCCCAATGGATGAGTGACAAGTGTCACCCATCCATTGCACAACCCACACCTATTCATGCATCGACCATCCATTTTCATTTCTCCATTTCAAACACACAAAACACCCACCCGATCTCACCGTTTTCTCTCATTCCCGTGCAACCCCAAACCCATCCAAATTGCACCCAAGACCAGGACAGAAGACCAGGAGGCTGAGGGAGTTGAGGTGGCCGGCCTGGATGGCCAAGACCGCCGTGAACGGTGGCTGGAACCCAAAACCCGAGCGGGTACTCGGTAAGCCCGATAAACCCATTTTTCTTCTATTTTTCGATTTAGACATTATGGTTGCTATTAGTTGATTAGGATGAGTTTATTGAGGTTGTAGGAAGGTGTAGAGGGTGGTTTGGACGGCGGTGAAGGGCTGAATAGCCCTGGGTGCAATCGGGAAAATTGAACCGTGGATTTTTCAGGGTTTTAGGTTGTTTAATTGATTGGGTTAGATAGGAAATGAAGAAATAGGAATTTAGGAATTGGAATGGAAGAAAACGGACCGAAAATGAGGGAGAAGGAGACCTGGACCGGTTACGCCGGTCCAAGTTGCAGGAAAAACCGGACCAGACCGGTTCGGACTGGTCTGACCGATGTAGGGGATGATAGGTGACGTCATCCTGCTGGCGTCATCATGTCAGGGATGACGTCAGCATTGTCAGATCTGACAATGTCAGCTGACATGTCAGAAAATGGGCCAATAGGAGTGCGACACGTGTCACATGTCAGTGCACAGTCAGCACTGACATGTTAGTGACGTGGCCCAATCAGGGGCTGACACGTGTCACTGACGTGGACCAGTGCCGTGATGACACGTGGCACTTGTCAGACTGCCACGTGGCACTGACAGCACAGTGACGTGGACCAATGGGAGGATGACACGTGGCACCTATCAGAGTCTGACATGTCAGACCTGACAGCTATCAGATGACGTCAGCAGGTACTGTAGCTGGCGCGTGAAGCCCACGCGCAGCCACTTCAGGCGGCGCGTGAGGGTGCGTGGTAGAGAATATGGGAAAGTATTCAACACGGAAAATCTTCTATTCGATGTAACGAACATTTTGGGACTGGTTTCGTGTCGATCGGACCCCGTCTCGATATGTTTCGGGGCATCGGAAGGTTTAGGTTTGGTTTTAAAAATAGTTAAAAATATCAAAAAATTACGGGGCTTTGGTAAGAGGTTAATCAAGTAGTTAGTAACCTTCTATTACGATTTGGACAGGTTTGGGAGTCCCGGTGACAGTGATCGGCTCGGGGAGCCGTATGGCACGCAAATCGAGGCGGCAGCTCGGATGGTCTATGAGTGGACCTTGTTTTCTAAATTGGTGCATGCATAAATGTTTATTATATGTTTTATTACTTGTTTGATGATGCCATGGGTGCATTTGTATGTGGTTACGTATAAGCACGTATTTCGAGGTTTCGGCCTTATACGGTGCTTATACGGGTATGTATTTCTTTATTGGTTTTAATGAAATGGATTTGGATTTATAAAAGGATAAACTCGGGTATGAGGCCCATTTGGTTTTGTCTCGGGCATATGACCCCAGATTTCGTGCACGGTGACCAGCTGATGTCATATGTTCGGGCACGAGACCCAGTTATTTTACGGTTTATGATTTCGGGTCAGGGACCCTAGATAGATTTCCAAGTTCATGACGGTTTATGGGAACCGGCATGAACTCTGGAAAGGTCATTGCGGTTCATGACGGTTTATGGGAATCGGCATGAACCTTTGTCAGGTCATTTTGGTTCTTGACGGTTTATGGGGACCGGCATGAACCCTTGTTGGTTATTACGGTACATGACGGTTTATGGGAACCGGCATGTTACCTCGGTTATGTTATTACGGTACATGACGGTTTATGGGAACCGACATGCTACCTGGTTATGTTATTATGGATCATGACGGTTCAGGGGAACCGGGCATGGATATTATGTTATGTATATATATGTTCATCTACCTTCCTTTACTTCTATTATCTCCTCCGGGGAGGGTCGTTGGCCTGGGTGGACCCCGGAGTAGTCACGGAGCACCGACTGAGTGGAGTCACCCCCCAGTTGGGTTCCTTACTCTCAGGAAGGCTATGGTTACTATTACCTCGAGTAGGATCAGTGGTCTGCGGACATTGACCTTGACTTTGAGATGACTCGGATTGAGACCCGGGTAGCACGCGCGTAGCTTTGGATACCGTGACAGGATTGGTTGTGTGACTTATATGTATATATATATATGATATGTGGTGTGCACAGGTGTGCACATGATTTGAGCAGTGGCTCGTGTACTTGGTTTCTTTATGGTTTGGGGCCGAGTCCCTTATGGATTTGGGCAGTGGCCCGTATGGTCGTTTTTATTGTGGTCCTTTCGACCTTGGTTTATATCTACTTTGGGCTTAGTCCCACATATGGTTTGTTTTGGATAAATGGTTTTCGAATGCATGCATGCTTTTTAGTGGAGGGTACAAATGTCTTATGAAATGTTTTTATAAACTTTTGTTTTGTCCACTCACAGTTTTTAATGTTTTGACTGTCCTTCAGGTTAACATCGGATGTGGACTGTAGTAGAGACCGAGATATCACATGCCTCCTCCGGATCCTTGCGTACTCTGATAGCTCGGGAGGGCAAAGGTCGGAAATATCCCTTGTCTGACACTCCGTGTCAGACGGGAGCAGGGTCATCCCACGTTAATCCCGGGGGGATTGGGATGGGTCCTGTCAGTGATAGTGTGGGACCCTATGGAAGGATGAACGTATTCGTATGCTAGATTGTGATCGTGAGACGGTTAGTTGGGATCATTCTCACGATGTCGTAGGATCAGTTCGGACGACTAGTTCGGAGTTATGACCATTCGATGGTTGGATCTTGTTGTGTTTGGTTGCTATGCTATTGGGAGCAGCCAGATTCATGGAATCCTAAGGTAGGATGTGTATGGTTCGGAAAGGTGAGTTGACGAGTGGTTTGACTTGGACGACTATTCGGATTTGGATTCGTTAGTCGGTTTAGTCATGTCAGCTTTTGTTGGGACTGTACTCTGCAGTCGAGGTTGTACTTATCGGTTAGACCTAGTTGGTTGTCGTACTACCGTAGTTGTGATGGATTGTTGGTACAACTAAGGTCATGGACGACCTGGTAGACGACACTGGTCGAGTCGAGTTACGACTAGTTAGTGATTGGTTGGACAAGTTATCAGGGTTGGTACTTGTCGATGGAATCCCTGAGTGGGATACGGAGTGGTTTCAGTTACGGTTGTTGGGAATCGGTGACGTTCAGGTGACGTTTCCTCTTCTCATATGAGTTATCAGGGTATCTGTACCCAGAGTTGTTGGGTACGAGGGAGGCAGAGTTTCTCCTATTCGAGCAGTGGTACGGGGTGGTCGCTCGGTATGAGCAGAGATCCAGGGTTGTCAGATTTGCACCCTATGTGCCGATGCTGATACTGATACTGATGATAGTGCGTTGGTGCTGGTACTAGCGCTGGTGCTGGTGCCGGTTATTGTGATGACGTTGAGTCACATCCGTCGAGATGGGCATATGTTCGGTATTTGTGGTTCAAGAGTGGATCACGGATAGAGTTAAATTGGTGATGGGCACGTGGATGATGTCCGAGTGGGTTGGTTCCGACAAGGTTGGAACTTTAGAATCGCGAAATGTTGTAATTGATGTGACACGTGGAATGCGGGTTTTCCGCATTGGTAATGGGTATTTCGAAGTCATTTTACGTGACTTCTCAGGTTCTACCAAGGCATATGATGGTTGATGACGTAGATGTTGTTGGTTGCCACTAGTACACCGATCGTGTATTGGTTGGTGGACCCGGGATTTGTCTTGGGTCATCAGGTGGAGTGAGTATATCGAAGTTAGGTGACTGAGATTTCTCATTCTCTACTTGGTGGCAGACGATGTCAGGTTACATGGCGTGGTGAGTGCAGCTAGTTTTGGTTGCATTCACGAAGGATGGATGTTGATGTCATCGTGTTGCATCATTCTTGGTTTTTCCTAGGTGGAATGACAAGGATCGAAACGAGGTAATCAGTGAGAACCCACAGTCTCGGCGTGTTTCGTCGTTGACTGATTTGTTTAGATACTGGGTAGATACTGGGTATAGTGATGGATCTGGATCGTAATCTTGATGATCCAGATAGGTGGAGAGTTTATCACTACTGGGTATAGTGATGGATCTGGATCGTAATCTTGATGATCCAGATAGGTGGAGAGTTTATCACTCTTACTTGGATGTTTGAGTTGAGGATATTGGGATTAGCTTCCCTATGAAGTCAATCGAACGTATTGTGGTAATCGTTTGACCAAGTATCCGATAGGTTCAGATTTGGTACATCTCGGTAGACGAGAACGAGATTTCAGGTTTTGGAATCAGATTTCTGGATGACGATTCAGGATTTGATTTTGAAACTTGAAAGAGGATTTCTGGATTTGGGTTTTGGAATCGGATTCTGGATGACGATTCAGGATTTGATTCTAGAGCTTGACAGTGGATTTTCTTTTATGGATTTAGGTTCAGAATGGTTATTCCAAATGCTAGCTTACGGAATGATGATTTCAGATTCGGATTTGGACATGATTATAGATATGATTTCTGGGTTTGGATTCGGGATTTCTTACGAAATTACGGATTCGGATTTGGAAGTGGATAATGGGTTGGAGTTTCGATTTTTCTAATGCTGGATTGGACAAATGAACTCCATAATTGAAACGTGATTGGGTATGACCTAGGTGGTTATAGTCTGATTGATGGATAGACGTATGTACCTTGTACGTAGTTCGAGGTACGATACGGGGCAGACTGGTGGTGCCTGGTGACGGTATATAGGTTATACCGGTGGTACGTTGGTGAGCATGTTGGTAGTCGGCTTAGTTCCGATAACATTGGATTAGTTGAGGACGTGAACTAGATATCGGATACAGTGCATTGGGTCATGGTATTTCTGATGGGTCCAGTTACACACAGGTCGAGTATTTGTTGGTATGTGTATACTAGCTGACGTCATCACTGACAGTGTCAGAAGACACGTGTCAGCAACCCATTGGTCCCTGGTCTGACTGTTTTCTGACATGATGACATCATCATGACGTCACTGCTGACGTCAGCATGATGACGTCATCAGCTACAGTAACAGGTCTGAAACCGGGTCACCGTTGACCCACGGTTCAACCCGATCAGTTTTCAACAACCCGACCACCATTTCTGGTGAAATTTGATCCTATGGACTCGTCACAACATGTTCTATGGTTCTGTACAAACAAAACTAGATTTTAGGTTGAAGAAGTCACCTGAAAATTGACGGGAAAACCGGCTGAGAACTCCGGTCGTCTTCTCCGGCGAGACGTCAAGCTTCCAGCCACGAGTCTTGGTCCAAAATGGTCGTCTAGGTCCCCTAAGTATGTCTCAAAAGCAACCAAACAATTTCAACATAAAAAACAAACGTTTCGAGACAGGGAAGAAAATCGGTGTCTCTCGGGTTTCTGAGCTTACCGCCGCCGTGTCGCCGTCGTGGCCCGTCCAGTCTGGGTCTGAGTCGTCCAGCCGTCCTAGTCTACCTATCCCTACGTTTGTTCGAGTCCAGGTGTGAAGGTTTGGACGGTTGGATGGTTTTGGGCTGTTCGGGTTCCTTTCGGGTCTGGGAGTTTTCCTGGCCATGCAGGGCAGCCGTGGTGGTGGTGGCCGTGTCTGGTGAAGGTGGTGGGTGGTCTGGTGGTGTTTGGTGTGTGGGTTGAGACTGAGAGGTGGTGGAGTGTTCGTTCAAAGGGTTAGAGTGTTACACGGATTTGAGAGAAGAAAATGAAAGTGTGAGGAAGTGAATATCTGATGGTTTAAAACAGAATGAGCAGATGAGATCAATGGCCAGGATTGATTCTGAGTTTAAAAATCAATGGTGAGGATTTGAGGAGAGAAAATAATTAACTAAGCAAATGGCCAACACAGATCCTTGTTTTAGGGAATGTAGGGGATGAGTGACACGTGTCACTCATCCAAGGATCCAGATTGATTTGATTAAAGTGATCAGATTCTATTAATTTAATATTATTTTAATTCGGGTCTCGGTTAGTTCGGTTTATCGCGATTACTTCCGTGACCATCACTTTTTCGTCGTACGTCCGATTTCGGCGTGCCGCCTGTCTACGGATTTGTATTGACTCGACCTACGTAACGGTCCTTGGCCCTCGTCCGTTGGACTTCCCGGGTCAAAAGTCAACATTTGGCCCCTCTTTGACCAAATTACCAAAATACCCCTCGACTTCCGAACGTCACAACTTCTTCCTCGAACGTCGGAATCGAACGTGCCACCTGCCTATAAACTCGTGACGTCCTAAACTACGTCACGGTCATGGGTCAAAGTCCTAAATATTTCCCGGGGTAAAAGTCATCTTTTTCCCCCCTCAGGGGCAAAATGGTCATTTTACAATAAAATAAAAATTACGAAAGTTCGGGTCGTTACAATCTACCCACCTTACAAAAATTTCGTCCTCGAAATTTACTCAAATAAAATAGGGTACTGTTCCCTCATCAAGTCTTCGGGTTCCCACGTCGCTTCCTCGACGTCATGGTTCCTCCAAAGTACTTTCACCAACCGAATCTTCTTGTTTCTCAAAACCTTGTTCTTCTGATCCAGAATCTGCACTGGTTTCTCCTCAAAGCTCAGATCAGTCATCAGTTCCACCGGTTGTTCCAGCAAGGCATGTGAATTGTCCCGTAGGTACTTCCGCAACATGGAGACATGGAAAACGTCGTGCACTCTGGCATGTTCTGGAGGTAATGCCAACCGGTATGCTACTAGTCCAATCCTTTCTGTGATCTCGAATGGTCCAAAATAATGTGGACTCAACTTCCCACGTCGGCTAAAACGGACAATTCCTTTCCATGGAGATAACTTGAGGAACACAAAATCTCCAACCTCAAATTCCAAGTCTCGAATTCGTCGATCAGCATAACTCTTTTGGCGATCTTGCGCTGCCTTCAATCTTTCCTTGATGATTCAGACTGTTTCCTGGATCATGTCCATCAAATCCGGTCCTATTGCTGCTCGCTCTCCTACCTCCATCCAGCAGATAGGTGTCCTGCACTATCGACCATACAGTGCCTCGTAGGGCGCCATCCCGATACTTGCATGATAATTGTTGTTGTATGCGAACTCCATCAAAGGCAAATGAGTATCCCACGAATCCTGAAACTGCAGTACACAAGACCTCATCATGTCCTCCAGAGTCTGAATAGTCCTCTCAGACTGCCCATCGGTCTGTGGGTGGAACGCTATACTGTAATGTAAGTTTGTACCAAAGGCGTTCTGCAAACTCCGCCAGAACCTAGAAGTGAAACGCGGATCTCGATCAGACACTATCGACTCCGGCGTACCATGAAGTCGAATGATATCTTTCACAAACAGCTGAGCCAGTCGGTTTGGCTTAAATGTCTCCTGTACTGGCAAGAAATGAGCTGACTTGGTCAATCAGTCGACAATCACCCAAACTCCATGGAATCCTCTCTGAGTTCTTGGAAACTTAAAGACAAAATCCATGGTAATGTGATCCCACTTCCACTCGGGAATCAGAAGTGGTTGCATAGCTCCATACGGTCTCTGTCGCTTTTCCTTGACCTGCTGACAGGTCAAACATCTGCTCACAAACTCTGCAATATCCTTTTTCATTCCTGCCCACCAATAGTGGTTCCGGAGGGTACGGTACATCTTTGTACCTCTCGGATGCATGGCATAAGCCGAGCTGTGGGCTTCCTCAAGAATTTCTGCCCGTAACTCAGCCACTGCAGGAACACACAAATGACCCAGTTTCACCAGAGCTCCATCTCTTCGGATAGTAAAGTCCTGCCTCTCATCCGCTTCGACCTTGATCCTGTAGATACAAAGTGTCGGATCCTCTAATTGTGCCTCGATAATCCGATCGACTAGCACAGGTCGTACATGAAAACTGGCCAACAAAGCTCCCTGCTCATCCATCCCCAGCATAACTCCAGCTCTTCGGAGTTCCACTAGCAAAGGAAGGTACACCAGCCTCAGGTGTGCAATCGATCCTGCTGACTTCCTGCTAAGTGCGTCTGCCACGACGTTCGCCTTTCCTGGATGATATTCAATCGTACAATCGTAGTCCTTGATTAGTTCCAACTACCGTCGCTGCCTTACGTTCAGCTCCTTCTTAGTGAACAAATGCTTTAGACTCTGATGATCGGTGAAGATCCTGCAAGTCACCCCGTACAGATAATGTCTCCAGATTTTTAAAGTGTGAACCACTGCCGCCAACTCCAGATCGTGCGTAGGGTAGTTCAGTTCATGTGTCTTTAGTTGTCTTGATGCATAAGCGATAACTCGGCCATTCTACATCAGCACGCAACCCAAACCTTGTAATGATGCGTCACTGTAGACTTCGAACTCTCCACTGTTATCCGGTAAGGCAAGAAAAGGTGCGGTAGTTAACCGACATTTAAATTCCTGATAACTCTGCTCACACCGTTCATCCCAAACAAACTTTACTCCTTTCCTGGTCAAACGGGTCAATGGTGCAGCGATACTAGAGAAGCCCTCAACAAATCTTCGGTAGTATCCTGCCAAACCAACGAAACTCCGTACCTCAATCACGGTCGTCGGTCTAGCCCAATTCGTCACAGCTTCGGTCTTCTGGGGATCCACACTAATCCCGTCTGCTGACACCACATGTCCCAGAAAACCAATGCTGGTTAGCCAAAACTAACACTTACTCAGCCTGATGTATAACTGGTTCTGCCTCAACTTCCCTAACACCGATCGTAAGTGTTTCTCATGAGCCTGACCACTCCTCGAGTACAATAGGATGTCATCAATGAACACGATCACGAACTTATCCAAATAAGATCGGAAGACCCTATTCATCAGATCCATGAATGTTGCTGGAGCATTCGTTAAGCCGAAAGGTATCACAAGGAACTCATAATGCCCGTATCTGGTCCGAAACACTGCCTTCGGGACATCCTCCTCAGCAATCTTCAACTGGTGATAACCAGATCGTAAATCAATCTTCGAGAAGTACTGTACTCCCCGCAGTTGATCGAATAGATCGTCGATCCTGGGTAAGGGGTACTGATTCCTTATCGTGACCTTGTTGAGCTGTCGATAGTCTACACACAAACGGAGGCTCCCCTCCTTCTTCTTCACAAATAACACCGGTGCTCCCAACGGTGATGTACTTGGTCGGATGAATCCCAAATCCACCAACTCCTGCAATTGGGTTTTCAGCTCCCGCAACTCCGCTGGTGCCATCCGATATGGCACCTGTGATATAGGTCGTGTGCGGGGAAGTAGTTCAATCGTGAACTTGATCTCCCGATATGGTGGTAAGCCAGGCAAATCTTCCGGGAACACATCCGGAAATTCTTGCACCACAGGTATATCCTCAGCACTCGGAGTATCACTCTGCGTCGTCACAACATGCGCCAGATAAACCTGGCATCCCTTCTGTAGAAGCTTGGTAGCAGCAAGTGAAGAAATTATTTCAGGTAGCAAACCGTCACGCTCTCTCTGAAAAGTAACCTCCGGCAAACCCGGACTCCGCAGAATCACTCGCCTACTACAACAGTCGATGAGAGAACTGTGCTCCGTCAACCAATCCATTCCCAAGATAACATCAAAGTCATGGATATCCATAAGGATTAGATCAGCTAGTAGATCTACATCCTCCACCATTACTGGGCATCTCCGGATCACCTGATTCACTATGTACACAACGCCCATCGGTGTACCAACACCCATCTCACTATCCAAGGCTGACACCTCGCGATCTAACATTCCCGCACAACTCTTCGAAATAAAAGAATGGGTAGCCCCATCATCCATTAACACCCATACGACAAGATTTGAGATATGAAGAGTACCTGTAACCACTCCTGGGGCTGACCTCGCCTGCTGCTAAGTCACTGCAAAAACACGAGCCCTGGGCCCCGTAGTCTGTCCGCGCCACACTCAGCACCCTGTCCTCGGCCTCCGGTAGCGTTGGAAGCCAAACCCTGTACAACACTAGCACCTTTAGCCTCGTTGTTCCTTGACATCAAAGGGCAATCTCGGGCATAGTGTCCCGCTCCTTCACAAGCAAAAAAACTAAATGTCCTCGGTCCATCCCAAGACCCTCCAGATGCACCACTCCAAGACTGCTGCTGTCCAGAACTGAATCTCGATCCGCTCCTCTGAGAGCCCCCATGTCGACCTGACCAGCCACGACCACGTAAAGATGAAGGTGCTCCTCGGTAACTTCCCCTCTTAGAGATCTTCAGGCCGGTTAGTCCTGGATGTGGACGATCCCGGCGCTGCCCCTCGCCTGATGATTGTCGCGCCTGGTGTGCCACCAGACTGCCCTCGACACGAACTGCAGCGTCGACCATGTCCATCAGAGTCGCATAGCTGGCAGCCATCACACTTGCCCTTAACTCTCCTCGGAGTCCCAGCTCAAATCTTTGACATTTTTCCTCCTCAGTACTCACAAAAGCTGCCGCAAAACGGGAAAGCTTCCCGAAAGTCTGCTCGTACTCTGCCACGAACATATCTCCCTGCTCCAGCCGCAGGAACTCTGCCTCTCGTGCCACACGAAATGATCGCGGGTAATACTGATCTAAGAATCGGGCACGAAAGACCTCCCATGTGGTGGTGTGGACAGACCACCCTCACATCTCAAGACCATGCCACCACTGATAAGCTCCGCCTTCCAGTAAGAAGGCCGCCAATGTCACCCGTTCGCCGGGTGGGCAGTGCATCACGGTGAAGATTCTTTCCCATTTCGCAATCCACTCATGGGCATCCACGGGGTTTGATCCCCCGTTGAAAGGTGTGGCTCCTAACCTTTGAGCCCAGTCAATGCTAGCGCATTCCATCTCTCTCGCGATTTCATCGTCAGTTCGTGTTTGAGGAATTCTCCTTGGAGGCATAACCCAGTGTTAAGAGGCATAGATTAGATAATGACATCTTTCAAACTAAGTACTGACCACTAGTCTAGCATGTTGACCATAACCTAGTGCTCTGATACCAAGTTGACAGGACCCGCCCCGATCCCCCTGGGACCACCCGGGGACGTGCCCTGCTCCCGTCTGACACCCGGCCTCAAAATACCAAAATTACCCTTAGGAATTCAAATGCATAAAGAAAATCCAAATTTAAGTCATACATATCCAAATTTAAGTCATACATAGCACGCTACACAAAATATCCGAGTAAAAATAGTGTCAGACAAGGGATAGTTCCCGAATACAGTTTATTGAGCATGACTCTAGACGTTCTACGTGCCAACCTACCCAACAGTAGGGTTCAGGTGCGCAACGTAAACCTATGCCTCTTCCCCGGGATCCTCCTCCTCTTCCTCCTCAATAGCACCACCTGGAGGGGTAGTAAAACAACAAGGGTGAGTGGACCGAAACTCAAGATTTACAAAAATAGTTTACCATCTCGAAAACATATAGATTTTCCCCTCAGTTTTCCGAAAAAGCATGCATCAGTATCAAAAGCCACAAAATCATAATAATCATAAGCATAATAATATCAAAATAATATAATCTCAGTCACTGCACTATACATCCCAACCCTGACATCCCAGATGTCCGACGTCCCAGACGCCAATAAGGTCACAGTCCCAAGGCTACGCGTGCCACATGGGGTCTCAATCCCGAGTCCAAATCCCGAACCCAGTCCGAGTATGGCATTCTAGATGCCTGACGTCCCAGACGTCCATTAGTAGCAATCCTGCTCCTGAGTCACTCTACGGTCCGGTCCCTCCGTAGAATGACTCCTCACAGGCAATGCGCCGTGACCACTCCGGGGTACCTACATCCGGAGGAGACAGTATCCTAGGGTAGATATATACAGTGCAGTACTAAAGATAAGTATCGAAATCCATATACATATACATGACTCAAAACCGTGCATAATCAACCAGACGGGTCTCATGCCCAAACATCGTAATACGTGCCATAAATCATACTCAGGATAAATAGATACTTTTTCTTGAATCACATATAGATATAATAGAAAGTAAAACAGTTATGAATGCCGAGGTTTAGTGAAATCGAGGGCCCACTCACAGTACAATCCCGCTGCAATCCCGAGCTTAAAACTCGTCCAAGTGTTAAAGTACGATTCCTGTCATGTCCAAAGCATACGTAAAGGTCACTTTAAGTCCCTACTAAACAACTAAGAAACCCTAGACTGAAACTGGCCCGGGAAAGCCGTCCGAACACGCTTCCCAAGGCTATAAACCCTAAATTAACCAACCTAACAATCTCCGATCGACACGAAACAACCGCCATTGGATTCGTATCGTCGAAACCATGAAAATGGTCCTAGTCTCACACAAAATACTGTTCACACGCGCCCCCACGTGCCTGGTCAAACTCTGGTCAACCCTGCTACAGTACTGATGACGTCAGCATGACGTCACTACTGACGTCATCACTGACAGTGTCAGAAGACACGTGTCAGCAGCCCATTGGTCCCTGGTCTGACTGTTTTCTGACATGATGACATCATCATGACGTCACTGCTGACGTCAGCATGATGACATCATCAGCTACAGTAACAGGTCTGAAACCGGGTCACCGTTGACCCACGGTTCAACAAGATCAGTTTTCAACAACCCGACCACCATTTCTGGTGAGATTTGATCCTATGGACTCGTCACAACATGTTCTATGGTTCTGTACAAACAAAACTAGATTTTAGGTTGAAGATTTCACCTGAAAATCGACGGGAAAACCGGTTGAGAACTTCGGTCGTCTTCTCCGGCGAGACGTCAAGCTTCCAGCCATGAGTCTTGGTCCAAAATGGTCGTCTAAGTCCCCTAAGTATGTCTCAAAAGAAACCAAACAATTTCAACGTCAAAAACAAACGTTTCGAGACATGGAAGAAAATCGGTGTCTCTCGGGTTTCTGAGCTTACCGCCGCCGTTTCGCCGCCGTGGCCCGTCCAGTCTAGGTCTGAGTCGTCCAGCCGTCCTAGTCTACCTATCCCTACGTTTGTTCGAGTCCAGGTGTGAATGTTTGGACGGTTGGATGGTTTTGGGCTGTTCGGGTTCCTTTCGAGTCTGGGAGTTTTCCTGGCCGTGCAGGGCGGCCGTGGTGGTGGTGGGCGTGTCTGGTGAAGGTGGTGGGTGGTCTGGCGGTGTCTGATGTGTGGGTTGAGACTGAGAGGTGGTGGAGTGTTCGTTCAAAGGGTGAGAGTGTTACACGGGTTTGAGAGAAGAAAATGAAAGTGTGAGGAAGTGAATATCTGATGGTTTAAACAGAATGAGCAGATGAGATCAATGGCCAGGATTGATTCTAAGTTTAAAAATCAATGGTGAGGATTTGAGGAGAGAAAATAATTAACTAAGCAAATGGCCAACACAGATCCTTGTTTTAGGGAATGTAGGGGATGAGTGACACATGTCACTCATCCAAGGGTCCAGATTGTTTTGATTAAAGTGATCAGATTCTATTAATTTAATATTATTTTAATCCGGGTCTCGGTTAGTTCGGTTTATCGCGATTACTTCTGTGACCATAACTTTTTCGTCGTGCGTCCGATTTCGGCGTGCCGCCTGTCTACGGATTCGTATTGCTTGACCTACGTAACGGTCCTTGGCCCTCGTCCGTTGGACTTCCCGGGTCAAAAGTCAACATTTGGCCCCTCTTTGACCAAATTACCAAAATACCCCTCGACTTCCGAACGTCACAACTTCTTCCTCGAACGTCGGAATCGAACGTGCCACCTGCCTATGAACTCGTGACGTCCTAAACTACGTCACGGTCATGGGTTAAAGTTCTAAATATTTCCCCGGGTAAAAGTCAACTTTTCCCCCCCTCAGGGGAAAAATGGTCATTTTACAATAAAATAACAATTATGAAAGTTCGGGTCGTTACATAACCCCCACAAACCCCCTTTGATCTTCATGCCTTGTTTGTGACCGTGAAGGAAAACATGAGGGTGGAAGGAGAGGAACGTGGTGGTGCTACCACGAGGATCGTCGTCGACGATGGTCTTGAAACCGTGAAACACTTGTACACCCGCGAAACTCAAACCCTTACAAACACCCTCAACTGCCCCTGAATGATGCTAGACTGTGAACAAAAGCTGGAGAGGAGACTGAGACGATTCTAACAGAGGCCACGACAGGGCAACGGCGACGGTAAGGTAGAACTCGTGAAGTTACGTTTTGAACTCAAATATGGCAAGTTGTGTTTTAGAAGTTAACCATCGAATTGGGTGATTAGATGACGACCTGGAGGTTTCCAGGAGTTTATCGAGCCTAGAATGGAGGCTGGAGGTGGTCAAAAACGGTGGCAGAAGGAAGTTGCAGGCCATGGTTACTATTCGAAGATCACGTAGGTAAATCTCGAGTTGGTTTTCGTGTTTTGAGTAGTTAAATCTAGTCTAGGATATAGAACAAAGCTAATAGGACAAACAGGATCGAAAAAGATGGAAAATTGAGGGAGAACCGGTGATGCCGGTTTGACTGGACCGGGTTATAGTAGATCGAAACGAACCGGGTTCGGCGAGAGGACAGTGATGAACAGTGCCAACGCGTGGCTCCCACGCGCAGTTCCTTTGGGCGGCGCATGAGGTTGCGTGGGCCCTGTTTCCGAGGCACGGTCAACAAACATTTTGGGATTAGTTTCGAGTCAATCGGACATCGTTTTGTTATAGTTCGGGATGTCCGAAGGTTTAGGATCGAGTTTAAATGCGTTTAAAAATTCAGGAAAATTACGGGGATTTAGTGGAAGCATATTGAAGTGGTTAGTGACCTTAGAATGTGATATGGACAGGTTTGGGAAGTCCGGTGATGATGTATTAGCCGGGAAAGGCATATTGCACGCGTATCGAGGCGACAACGAGGATGGTCTGTGAGTGGACTTTTTTTCTAAATTATGATGCATGCATAAATGTTTTGTCAGGACCCACCCCGGTTTCACCCCGAAACCCGAGGTAAATCCCGCTCCCGTCTGACTCCCCAACGCAAAACTCAAGTAAAACTCACTCACATACTACCCAGTCAAACGCAGGAGTAACTAGACACAATGTCCCGAAGGTAGCATTTACAGAACATAGTACGAACATACAAATAAAACCGATAACTACACGTACACGGAAACCTTTAAACTCTTCTAGGATCCCTCACGTCGCTCCTATGCCCCAGACTCTGCCTCGACGTCAAGACCCCGCGCTCGCTCCACAACCTGGAGGGCAATTTAAAACAGAAAATGTGAGTGGACCAGAAAGTACAAAAGTTCAAAAACCATTTTATAAGAAAACCGAGTTTTTTACCCTCCGTTTTGAAACCACATGCATAACCAGCAGTTATAAACACATTAATAAAAGAATCATTCTTAAACATCATAAGAAACAGAAATACTATAAAATACCATAAGAAACCATAGCATAGGTATCAGAAACCGTATCAAAACCATAATTACCAAAACATCATTTTCCCGATCAAACCTGCTGGATCTATCCGAGTCTTTAAACTCCCGAGTCTTTAAACTCAATCCAGGCCTTAATCATATCCGAGTCTTTAAACTCAAGGCCTACGGGGGAAAATCAATATATATCCGAGTCTTTAAACTCCCGAGTCTTTAAACTCAATCCGGGTCTTTAAACCCAATCCGGCCGGTCCCCCGTCAATATCAATCCGGGTCTTTAAACCCAATATCCAGATCCAGAAAATCCAATCCCAAAACCATTTGCCAAATCCTCATCCAAACCCGAATCCGAAATCACTGGTCTGATGCCATTCTGGCGTTCAGGACCGTCATTCCGAACCCAAATCCGGAAAATATCCATTTTCATACCAAAACCCCATGTAATCACAAATCACATTTCATAACCCATATATCTGTGGCATCAAAATCCGAAAACCAATATTTTCTCGAAAACCGTGCTAAAACCGTATTTTTCTCGAAAAACGTGCAAACACATAAAATCATCATTTCATAATCAATAAACCTAGATTCATAAGTAAAACCATAAAATACGTATATAAAAACAGTTATGCATGCTCGAGTTTAAGGAAAGGGTCCACTCACAGTACTGAGCCCTACTCGCGTCCCGAACGTCCAACCCGTTCCTCGGCTTCCTCGGGAAATCCCGATCCTGTCAAACACCGCCAAAAATACGTCACTAACACGTCTACGAAGGTTCACTTAAAAGCCCTCAAAAATCCCCGGACCAAAGACTTAAAACCCCGGGACCCTACACAATCACCCTCACGGAACTACACTCAAACGACTTCCGATTGACCCGAAACCAACTCCATTGAATTCACAACAACTCCTAGACCAAAAGTCATGTTGACCGTTTCTCCTAGAACCGCCGCACGCGCCCCCACGCGCCGCCCAAAGTGGCTGCGCGTGGCCCCACGCGCCTGCTACAGTGTCACCGTCTACCTCACGTAGACCGGGTTCGACACAGTGCCCGCTGCTTGAACCGGCGAGAGCGGTTCACCGCCATGCCTGCACCATTTTCCTCCCTCTCTTCACCATCCTCTTCGTCCAATCCTAAGCAATCCAGTTCCCTCACTCAAACACCTCAACACTGTCCCTAACCTGTCGACTCGAGCTCGAACAAAACCTGTACCAGTCCCCTGTTTCCTTCTCCGGCCACCCAGGTCTTCCCCCGTCACGGTGGCTACCCAAAACGCTTCCTAGGGCTGTCCTAAACCTCACCCAACTCACCAAGACCATCGACTCTCACCCAAAATCCACGACTTTCAAACTGAGCAAAATGGATAAAACAGAGCACATAGGGTACTCTCCGTCGTCTGGGCTCCGCCGTTCATTCCTCCGTCACGGCAGCACAACCAGCAGCTACCTAGGACTCAACTGAGTTCCCTAGACGTCACTAGACTCCTCGATTCAACCCCTAACGCTACAACTCTCAACTTGAAACTCGACGGCAAAACAGAGCACGAAGAGAAAAGTATGAAGTTTACCTGCTTCCAGGCGTCGCCGTGAGCTCAGCCGTGAGGCAATAGCTCCTCCCGTCCACCGCCAGCCTCTGGACACCTCCACGAGTCCAATTGCACCAACACACGGCCGCACCACCACCACAATCGTCCAAGTCCTCTCTGTTTTCTCTGAAAACCGACTGCCCCGTCCACCGTGTTCTTGCACGATTTCTCTCCCCCAAACATTCACCAGTTCACTCTTCCACCCTCTGATCACTCCTCACTTACCAACACCCACTAACACTCACCATCGTCTCTCAATTTCTCTCAATTCCTCCCTCTGTTTCTGTCTGGGTCGAACAACACACACGGCACGGTTGCACCCCAAATAATTGGACCGTGCACTCACTAGAACCAACCAGACCTCCTACACGTGTCACCAATCCCTCAACTCCTCTCCCAAGTGGCTCAATCTCAACCCTCTATCTTCCCTCTCTGTGCACAAATCCCCAGACAACCGAAAGACCAAAATACCCCTCATTTTAACTTCAAATTACGATTTTACCCTTACCGTTTTAGACCCGTAACTCACACCTCGTACGTCCGATGAATACGTGCCGCCTGTCATCGAACTCAGGACGACGAGATCTATCTAACGGTCTTAGGTCAACTGACCAAAACTCAATTATTCAAAAAGTCAACTTTTCCCCCCTATTTACCAAAATTACGAAAATACCCTTGACCTTCCGAACATCACAACTTCCTCCTCGGATGTCGGAATCGGGCGTGCCACCTGCCTACGGATTCGTAACGTCCTCAACTACGTCCTAGTCACTGGTCAACTCCCAATTGACCACCCGAAATAAAAGTCAACATTTCTGCCCACCACAGGGGCAAAATCGTCATCCTAGGTTCCCGGACCCCTCGGGACCACCTAACCCTTGATTAACCTTACTAATCACCCCTTAATCACTCTACTTATCCCAATTCTCGGGACGGGTTGTTACATGTTTTATATGTTTTCTATATGTGATTTATATGATTATGATTGTGATATCTATGATTTATGATTTGCACGTATTTCGAGATAATTTATGTATTTACATGTATTACGAGATTATGCTTTTGTTCTATGATTTGATAACGGTTTCGATGATATGATTTCGGGATTTCAAATATGATTTGATTTCAAAGATTTATAAATGGATTTGAAAAGTGAATTCGAGCTTGAGGCTCAGTTTATAAACGTGATTTCGGTAAATGGATTTGAAAGTGATAAAGTGGATTTCTAGATTTTAAAATATGATTTTTAAATGGTTTTTAAATGGTTTTTAAATTGGATTTTCTGGATCTGGTTTTAGGTTTAAAGACTCAGTGATTGATATGACGAGGGAGGGCCTAGATATGTGGTTTGAGTATAAAGACTCGTGAGTTTAAAAACTCGGTTATTGTGATTTGCCCCGAGTCCTGTTATTGAGTTTAAAGACTCGTTGATTACCAGGGTAGGCCTGTTGAGTTTAAAGACTCGGAATGATATTATGTTTAAAGACTCATCAAGATCCAGCAGGTTCGATTGTGTCAGGACCCGTCCCAATCCTCCCGGGATTAACGCAGGACGCGCCTAATCCCGTCTAACATGGAGTGTCAGACAAGGGAAATTCTGACTTTAGCCCGCTCAGGGCTTCAGAGTATGCCAGGATCCGGAGGAGGTATGTGATGTCTTGGTCTCTGCTACAGCCCGCATCCTCGATCAACCTGAAGAGCAGTCAAAACATTAAAAGCTGTGAGTGGACAAAACAATAGTTTATAAAAACATTTTCATAAAGACATTTGTACCCTTCACTAAAAAGCATGCATGCATTCGAAAACCATTTACCAAACCACTAGGGCCTTAGCCCAAAACATAAATGAAACTGAATACACGGGCCACTGCCCAAATCCATGTGGGACTCAGTCCAAAACCAGTACATCATATATCATATAACATATACATATACATCACATAACCAATCCTGTCATAATATCTAAAGCTACGTGCGTGCTACTCGGGGTCTCAAAGCCCAAAGTCTCCCAGGGTCTACCCAGGTCAGTGTCCGTAGATCAATGACCCTCCCTGGGGTTACAATCCATAAGCCTTCCTGAGAGCAAGGTACCCAACGGGGGCGACTCCACTCAGTTAGTTCTCTCTGACTACTCGGGGGTCCATCCAGGCCAACGACCCTCCCTGGAGGAGACATTCCAAATAAGGAAGGTATATGAATTTATATATATCGAAAACATTCGTAAAAACCTTTCAAGGGATTCATGACCGGTCCCCATAAACTGTCATGAATCCGGAAATCCATTTAGGATCCCCGATCCGAAATCACAAACGTAAAGTAACTGGGCCTCGTGCCCGAACTCATGACTCAACTGGGCATCGTGCCCGATATCTCAGGGTCAGTCATGATTCGGATCATAGTTATGTGTGCAATCATCCATCCAGGACCGCCCTCAATCCTGGTATGTTTTCGTGAACGTATCAACTGACGCGACCACCTCTAGATCATGGTGCACTCATCAACGATCGATAACCTAAACTTTCAGCACTCGGAAGTCAAGCCTCCAGTGGCTGCTCGACGACGGTACATGCATCGTGACCTCTCTGGAAGGAACGCATCCCAGTTCGGAGGCGAGCTTCGTATCGTCCGTCGTCGTGCACATTGCACTCGCCGAGACCACGACTAAGACCCGTAGGTCATCAATAGCGCTACATGCCCGAGAAAAAACCTAAATGGGTCTCATGCCTGAGTTTATCCTTTTTAAATCCAAAACCATTTCATTTAAACCATCATAGAAAGCATAATACGTATAAGCACTGTATAAGGCTGAAACCTTGAAATACGTGCTAATATGTGAACACACACAAAAGCACTCATGGCATCACAAAACATGTATTAAAACACATAATAAACTTTTATGCATGCATCAATTTAGAAAACAAGGTCCACTCACAGACCGTCTGAGCAGCCGCCTCGATACGGGTGCCATTTGGCTCTCCCGGGCCAATCACCATCACCAGAACCTTCAAACCTGTCCAAATCGTAATAGAGAGTTACTAACTACCTTATTAACCTCTTACTAATGCCCCGTAAGTTTCTGGAATTTTTAACTTTTTTTAAACCCGATTCTAAACCTTCGGACGTCCCGAAACCTATCGAAACGATGTCCGATTGACACGAAACTAGTCCCAAAATGTTCGTTACATTGAAAGGATGATTTCTTGTGTTGAAAGTATCCCCAAAATGTGTTCCCACGTGCCCACACGTACAGCCTGAAGTCCCTGCGCGTGTAGCCCACGCGCTGGGCACTGTTCTTCTTCTTCCTCGGCTAGACCGGTCCGAACCGGCCGGTCCAGCTTTTTCCTGCAAATTCGGGCCAACTGGACTGGCGTGATAGGTCCAGGCCCTTAGACCGTTCATTCTTCGTCCTTTTTCACCCTAATCGATTCCATTCTACCTATTCTGATCCTAGGAACCTAAATATACAATTAAAACAACCTAAAACCCATCGAATCCTCACGGTTCAACATTTTCAAAACCTTCCCAGGGCTTCCTCAGCCATGAAACACCACCAAAACCACCCTAATACCATCATAGCAACCTAACTAACTCATTCCATCCACTCAAAATCGTCCACAACGTGCAGAATCGAAAACAAAAGGAAAAGGGCCAAAACAGATTACCTTGTTCTAGTTTGCCTCCGCCGTCCACGGTAGTGCCGTCCTAGCTAGCCTCCACCATCATCCTTCCTTCCTCTCTGTTTCCATCATGTGTCACCAGCCTTAGGTTAGATTTGGGGGGTGTGGGGTGTGGGTTGTACAGAAATGGAAAATGGGTTTCGGGTTTGGTGGGTAGATCCAACAGGAAAGGGAGATGCATGTATGGGAGGTAGTGAGCAACGGATGAGTGACACTTTTCACTCATCCATTGGGCCTTCCTAAAATATCTGGGTCCACTTGAGTACAAAAGCTCCCCGTTTCGTAAAAAGTGCAATAGTTCCCTCGAACTTCCGTGAATCATAACTTTCCCGTTTGACGTCCGATTTCGGCATGCCACCTATCAACGGATTCATATTGACTCGATCTACGTAACGGTCCTTGTCCCTCGGCCATCAGACATCCCGGTTGAAAAGTCAACATTTTGCCCACGACTAGGGGCAAAACGGTCATTTTGCATCGTTCGTCCGATTTCGCTCAACTAATCACCGATTAACCTCACTAATCCTTGATTAGTCACTAATATAATCCCGAAATTCAGGACGAGTGGTTACAGATTGATTAAAATGTGGTTTGATATGTGTTCTGGATTTCTGTGATCTTTCAAATGGTTTTCAGACGTTTTGGGTTGCGGCCCGGATGAATTGGATTTGTGGATTTTTGGGCTGAGTTCCCGTATTTGGTTTTGCTTTATGGTTTTGGGTTAAGGCCCAGGGTTTTGAGAAAAGGAAATTATTTATGGCTTTCATAAACCATTTTTATTATCTTGGACATGCAATGGTTTTCATACGCATGAATTGGTTTTTCAATGGAGGGCATAAATGTCTTTTCTAATAAAATGTAATTTTCGTCTAATGAGATTGTGGAGATTTAATTGGCTTGAAACTATGTGATGTGATGGGATTCACTAGCGGAGTATCGACTCTATTGGTCGTTGAGATTGTTGTGCAGTGGATCGGGTTGAGGTTTGTTGACCCTAGGGTTACCTAGATGGGATCGTTAAGTATCAATTTGGCTAGAGTTGTAGGAAATGAGGAATGTAACGTTCCCCCGACCCAAGTGTGGATGTAAGGTTTTGGCTTGGTGTGAGCAAAGATTCGGGGTTAGTATGTTGTGAGCACGAGACAGGAGACGATAGGGATACGTGACAGGACCCATCCCAATCCCCCCCGGAATTAACGTGGGATGACCCTGCTCCCGTCTGACACGGAGTGTCAGACAAGGGATATTTCCGACCTTTGCCCTCCCGGGCTATCAGAGTACACCAGGATCCGGAGGAGGCATGTGATATCTCGGTCTCTGCTATAGTCCACATCTGATGTCAACCTGAAGGGCAGTCAAAACATTAAAAACTGTGAGTGGACAAAACAAGAGTTTATAAAAACATATTTCATAAAAGACATTTGTACCCTCCACTAAAAAGCATGCATGCATTCGAAAACCGTTTAACCAAAGAAACCATATGTGGGAACTAAGCCCAAAACCAAGATTGAAAGAACCATAATGGAAACGACCATACGGGACTCAGGCCAAACCATAGTAAAACCACGTACATGGGCCACTGCCCAAAACCTGTGCATATCACATATCATATATCTCATATAGCATACATCATATATACATATAATCCACACAACCAATCCTGTCACTATTTCCAAAGCTACGCGCGTGCTACCCAGGTCTCAATCCGAGTCTTCTCAAAGTCAAGATCAATGTCCGTAGACCACTGACCCTACCCGAGGTAATAGTAATCTTAGCCTTCCTGAGAGTAAGGAACCCAACTGGGGGGTGACTCCACTCAGTCGGTGCTCCGTGACTACTCCGGGGTCCACCCAGGCCAACGACCCTCCCCGGAGGAGATAATAGAAGTAAAGGAAGGTATATGAATACATATATATACATAACATAAACATTCATGCCCGGTTCCCTTGAACCGTCATGATCCATAACATTCATAACAAGGGTTCATGCCGGTTCCCATAAACCATCATGAACCAGAATGACCTGACAAAGGTTCATGCTAGTTCCCATAAACCGTCATGAACCACAATGACCTTTCCAGAGTTCATGCCGGTTCCCGTAAACCGTCATGAACTTGGAAATCCATCTAGGGTCCCTGACCCAAAATCATCATTGTAAAACAACTGGGTCTCGTGCCCGAACATATGACTCAACTGGGCATCATGCCCGATATCTAAGGGTCAGTCACGACTCCGATCATAGTGATGCGTGTAACCATCCATCCAGGACCGCTCTCAATCCTGGTATGTCGCCGTGAACGAATCAACCGACGCGACCACCACAAGATCATGGTGCACTCATCACCGATCGATATCCTGAATCGTCAGCACTCCGACGTCGAGCCTCCCCAGGCTGCCCAACCACGAATCGTGCATCGTGACCTCTCCGGAAGGAACACATCTAAATCCGGAGGCGAGCGTCGTATCGTCGATCGCCGTGCACATAGCACCCGTCGCGACCACGATTTAGACCCGAAGGTCGTAAATAGAGTCATATGCTCGAGACAAAACCAAATGGGTCTCATACCCGAGTTTATCCTTTTAGAAATCCAAAACCTTTCATTTACACCAATAAAGAAATACAGACCCGTATAGGCACTATATAAGGCCGAAACCTCGAAATACGTGCTTATACGTAACCACATACAAATGCACCCATGGCATCATAAAACATGTAATAAAACATATAATAAACATTTATGCATGCACCAATTTAGAAAACAAAGTCCACTCACAGACCGTCCGAGCTGCCGCCTCGATTTGCGTGCCATACGGCTCCCCGAGCCGATCACCGTCACCGGGACTCCCAAACCTGTATAAATCGTAATATAAGGTTACTAACTACTTAATTAACCTCCCACTAAAGCCCCGTAATTTTCCCGTATTTTTAACTATTTTTAATCCCGAACCTAAACCTTCCGATGCCCCAAAACATATCGAGACGGTGTCCGATCGACACAAAACTAGTCCCAAAATCTCACATGTTGGAACCTTTCCCAAAATCTCCCCCACGCACCCGCACGCGCCGCCTGAAGTGGCTGCGCGTGGGAGCCACGCGCCAGTGAACAGTGTCGTCTCCTACCGCAGTCAGACCGGTCCGAACCAGTCCGGTCCGGTTTTCTCTGCAACTTGGACCGGCGTAACCGGTCCAGGTCCCCTTCTCCCTCATTTTCGGTCCGTTTGCTTCCATTCCAATTCCTAAATTCCTATTTCTTCATTTCCTATCTAACCGAATCAATTAAACAACCTAAAACCCTCAAAAATCCACGGTTCAATTTTGAACCTCACGGTTCAATTTTCCAAAACCTTCCCCAGGCTTCCTCGACGTCTAACCTCCCTGAAATCCTTCCTAACAACGTCCTAGAAACCTATTTAACTCATTAAAATCGTCCAAATCGACCCATAACAATTAAAACTGAAAATGGATTGAAATCGGTTAAAACCGATACCTGCGCACGGTTTTCTCCTCCGCCGTGCACGGCGGTGCTTCCTGGGCCAGCCACCACGTCCAACCGGTCCCCTTCATCTCTCTGTCCTCTCAGCTAAGCTCACAGGTCAAGGGATTGGTATTTGGGTGAGAAATGGGATCGGGTTTGTGTTTGGGAACAAAGAAAATGGACGATGCACGGGGATGGGTTTTGGTGCATGAATGGGTGAGGTTGGCCAGTGGATGGGTGACAAGTATCACTCATCCATTGGTTGCTGAAACGTAACTGGGCCCACAAAAGACAAAACTTACTTTTCGTCTCGTAGAACGTGTCGCCGGGAATAGTATCCCGAAACTTTCGTGAACCGTAACTTCGCCGTCGAACGTCCAAATTCGACGTGCCGCCTGTCTACGGATTCGTATCGTCCCCATCTACGTAACGGTCTTTGGCCCTCGGCCATCGGACCTCCCGGTCAAAAAGTCAACATTTGACCCCTTTTAACCAAAATTACCAAAATGCCCCTAAACTTCCGAATGTCATAACTTCCTCCTCGAATGTCGGAATTGAACGTGCCACCTGTCTATGAACTCGTGACGTCACGAACTACGTCACAGTCATCGGTCAAAGTCCATTTGACCACCCGATCAAAAAGTCAACGTTTTGCCCACGCCTAGGGGCAAAACGGTCATTTCGCATCGTTCGTCCGATTTCGCTCTACTAATCACGGATTAACCTCACTAATCGTGATTAGTCACTAATCTAATCATGGAATTTGGGACGGGTCGTTACAATACGCTTAGTCGTGAGGTGCTAGTGCGTGGTGTGGACCACTACCCTGTTTGGATATTCGATAGAAGTGGAACATCATGTTCCTGTACGATTGGTCAGGATGGTGTTGGTTGAATCAGAGTAGCGCAGTAGAAGCGCGGTGAACCTATGCTTAGTGTTGGGTCAGGATAGTTTGGCATGGTCAGGTTGACCATAAGTGAGATTGGTTTTCATGGACACCTCGGAAATGTGTCAAATATGTTCGTATGTGTTAGGAGTCCGAGGTTAGTGATTGATGATTGAGGATCCCGAGAGTTCCCCTGGTGATGGTTGAGCTGTGAATGTCGGCTGGTGCGACGTAGAGGTACCTCGGGAATGAGGTAGACATGATTGGGAGATGTGCTAAATCTCGGTGAGAATGAGATGATTGCCAAATGGACCGAAAGTTTGTATGGGTTGGTCCGCTTAGCAGAGACGTGATGACAGTTGTGGTGATGGTTTGAAGCAGTGCCAGGAAAAGAACAGGATTGGCAGGTGGTGTACACCGGGCAGGTGGTGTACACTGGGTAGGAGGCCCAGGTGTGAGATAAGTTGGATTCCCCCAGTTAGTTGTGGAAGTACGAGATGCGGAATTTCGGGGACAAAATTCTTTTAAGGGGGAAGAATGTAACGACTCGTCCTAAATTTCGAGATTATATTAGTGTTTAATGAAGGATTAGTGAGATTAATCGGTGATAAGTTGAGTAATTACGGACGGACAGTGCAAAATGACCGTTTTGCCCCTGAAATTGGGCGAAACGTTGACTTTTGACTCGGGTGGTCAAAAGGACTTTGGCTGATGACTGTGACGGAGTTCGAGACATCATGATTCCGTAGACAGACGACACGTTAACGAAGAAGTTATGAGGCTCGGAACACTAATCTAATCTCAAAATCTGGTACGGGTCGTTACATATCGAGCCACGGATTATGGAGGAATATCGATGTGAAACGATGATTATGATAATCAACACATTACGAGCATATGATTAAGGTGGCTAAGGTCAAGGATTTTTTCGACTTAGCATGAGAGTTAATGTCATGATGATATTGTAGAAGAGTCATGTCAGACTAGTATATGTGTTAGTGTTGAAGTACTATGGTTGAGGCATGTCGACCTAGCTTATGTGTCATGTGTTGAGTATGAGGCATGTTGAGTCATATCTTAGTGCCAATTCGTGGTATATCCCATGGTAGTCGTTAGGGTCGTACTTGTTTATAGCTCACAGACCAATCCTTCACGTGACTTTTTACCTCGCGCTATACTCATTAAATAGTGCCATTCTTAACCATAAGCTCTTATTTATATCCATTATTCCAGAGCTCTTAGAGGGACCTTTGGTGATGGTGCTTGTACCCAACCCTTCACATGCTGGTGGTACAAACAAAGACACCCAGTACTGTCATATGCACGTGACTCGTGTGACTATAGTGCCATTGAGATACCTATTATAATGATTGATTCATAATAATAATTGGGGAACATGTCGGATGATGTGATATGATGATTGAGTCATTGTGATACTGAAATACATACCAGCTGATGTGATATGATGATTGAGTCATGAACATGGCCGAGGGACATGCCATCTAATAAGATATGACGATTGCCGATATTTGCAGGCTCATGTCAATATGTTATAGTCGAGGGAGTTATCAGCCGATGATGAAAATTAAGAGTTATGTGGGCTCATGATGTAACAACCTGTACCTTCAGGAAGGGTATAAATGTAATTTTGGAAACTATTTGTATATAAAAGGACGATTTTGCCCTTGTGAATAATGTGCCAAAAGTTGACTTTTTTCTTTGAAGGTTGCATGAGCATTGACCATTGACCGTGACGTAGTTCGGGACGTCACGAGTCCGTAGACAGGTGGCACGTCCGATTTGGACAATCGGAGAAAAAGTTATGGTGTCCGGAAGGTTAAGGGCGTTACCGTAAATTTGGTTACCTAAGGAAAATATTAACTTTTTGCTGGACTATTAGTTTTCACGTAGACCGAGGACCGTTAGATAGGTCTCGATATCCTGAGTACGACGACAGGCGTCACGCTGTCATCGGACGTCGGATGGTTAAGTTATGGGTCTAGGAAGTTGAAGGGCAAAATGGTGATTTTGGACCTAGGGGCATTTTGGTCTTTTACATTGGGCCAATCAGATAAGGCCTTATGGGAGTGTGTGATTGGATATTTATTTTCTGTCCAGGGAGAGTTGGACATGTGGTGGAGACCTAGAGGATTCTAGGAAAGTTATTGTGTGCACGGTTATAACTTGCACACGTTCAAACACCGTGCAATCGTCCAATTTCGCAAAACAGAGAGTGAGATGGTGAGGATTCCTGATTGATTCTGTGTGTGTGTGAGGCCCTGTGAACTGGTGAGAGTGACAGAGAGAAAGGAGACGCTGGGGAGTGGATTGTGAGTGGAAATCGGGCAAGGACCAACGGTGGGAGTGAGGTGTGAGTTTTCAGGGAAAACGGAGAGGGTCGAGGTGGTGGTGCGGCCACAGATGATCAAATTGACCTAAAAAAGTTCGAAGGGAAGCTAGGACGGCTGAGGACCACTCTGTGGACGCAGAGGAGCACGGCGGCGAGTACGGCGGAGGTGAGAAAGACGGTAAGCCCCTGTTTCCCTATTTTTCCCATTTTGTTCAATTCGAAAGTCGTGGCTTTTGGGGCTGAGTCGAGGGATTCTGTGAGTTTTGTGAGACTCAGTAGGTCCCTAGGAGTCGTTTAAACTTGAAGGCGTGCAGGGGATTGTGTGGTTGGCCGGGAACCGAAACAGAGGTGGCGGACAGTTTTTGTTCGAGCTTGTGGACGACGGGTTAGAGGCAGTAATGTCTAGATTTTAGGATTGGGAATGGTTGCTGGGAAAGGGACAAACCTAATGGGATTGAAAGGACTGGATTTGAGTAGGAAATGAGGGAGAACTGGTCACACCGGTTTGGTACAGTTGAATCGGCTTACCAGAGGTTGAAGACGACCCTGTAACAGGCGCGTGAAGCCCACGTGCAGACCCTTTAGGAGGCGCGTGAGGGCTTGTACGGCAGAGTCTGGGAAAACTTCCAACATGGTTTTCACTTTAATCAATGTAACGAATCTTTTAGGACAAGTCTCATGTCAATCGGTTGAGGAGCGCAAGGAGCGTGATTGACGCGTACAGATTTGTGAGTGGACTCCTTCTCTTTTAACGAGCATGCCTAACTGTTTTTATCTACATGTTTTATGTTTTTAAGCATGTTTTCATGATCATTGCTTATATCATATCTGCTTTACCTGTTTGCACGTTTATCAAGCCGATTATGGGTTTTAGTACGTTTTCTGAGAAATGTTTTATTTATGATTTTCATGCCATACTTTTGTTACTGATTTTATATGATGATAGCGGATTTTGAAGCATGATTTGACAAACAAGTTTTTCGGTTTTAGAATCGGATTTCAGAAAGCGAGATTTGGTTTTAAAGTTGGAAAAGTGGATTTCCGGATTTGGGTTCGGAATGACGGTTCTGGATGCCGAAATGGCTTCAGACCAGTGGTTTCGGATTCGGGTTTGGATATGGATTTAAAGATGGGTTCTAATTGGTTTTGGATTGGATTTGATGGATCTGATTATTGGGTTTAAAGACCCGGATTATATATGACGGGGGACGGGCCCGGATTGGGTTTAAAGACCCGGATTGAGTTTGAAGACTCGGGAGTTTAAAAACTAGGATATTATGATATTTCCCCCATAAGCCTGTTGAGTTTAAAGACTCGGGAGTTTAAAGACTCAGATATTATGATATTTCCCCCGTAGGCCTGTTGAGTTTAAAGACTCGGATTACATTTGAGGCCTGGATTGAGTTTAAAGACTCGGATAGACCCAGCAGGTTTGATCGGACAATTGACATTGGTATATCTTGTTTTATGATACACTTTTAGCATGATCAGTTTATTGTTTTATATTTCTGTTTTCCGATACTTAGTTAGGCATGAATTTTTTCTTTAAAACGGAGGGGAAAAATCCTATTTGTTTCATAAATTGTTTCATACGTTTGTTTTCTTTTTAGTCCACTCGCGTTTTTCTGGTTTTAACTTACCCTCCAGGTCGTGGTGATATCGTCGGGGAGAACGTTGAGGCAAGGACAGAGGCATAGAGCTTTGCGGCGTTTTCCGTTGCGTGAATATCCTAGTAGGACTTTTGTGCCTGTTTTGTATAACACTATGCTCTATGTTACTGTTGTATTACATTTTCTCCCTGGTCTGATAGTTGTACTTATGGTTTCTTGAGGTTGTTTTGGTACTTTTAAGTGTGATTGTCAGACGGGAACAGGGTTCGTCCCGGTTACAGAGGTGATAATCGGGGCGGATCCTGTCACATGATTTACAATCTGTTGAGATATAATAGCCAAGAGATTTTCCTACTGAATATATGTGATATGATGATTATTTTCAGGGGTGATGATCAGAGTTATGAGATATCATGGTTAATAAATTTGTCATTGAGGTGTGTAGGTATAGAGCGTGCAGTGACTGGAAAGACGAGTTATGATTCGTAAGCACGAGTACGACATGGAGTTAATAGATATCATCGCAAAACAATGATGATATCAAGGTATTACCATTCAAGTTATCCATTGTGATTGGATGTGTCATCTTCAACTTTTGAATATTTATTGATGAATGTTAGTTTGATAGATTGCCACACTTATTGGGACTGGGGTGCATATTTTTGATTTGGTGTGGTTGTGGGATTCTTAGAGAGGATATATATTGTAACAACCTAGAAATTCAAAAAAAGCAATTTCGGAAAATTAAAAAGGAAATTGGCTATTTTGCCGAGTATTTGATCCTAAAATGGACCTAACAAGGGGTGATCTTGATGGATGCTAGAAGTTTTCTTCTATTAGTCAGAATGACTTATGAGAGGGTAAGAAGAATACTTTACATCGGTGAGGTGCCAGCCTAGTGGATTTCGATGCTCAAGTTAGTAAATTAGATGGAGATCTTGATAGGACCCAACCCCGAAGACCCTGCTCCCGTCTGACAGAAACCCTGCCAGACAAGGGATAACACAGACTCTGCTCATTCATGCCTCCGCCTCTTGGCCTCGAATTATATGCAGTGATCCAAGAGTGTCATGAAAACACAAAAATATGTGAGTGGACAAAAGAAGGCTGCGTGTGGGAGCCACTCGCCTGCTACAGGATCGGTTACTGTTTTTCTTCCTTACCCGATTTTCTCTGCAAAATGGGTCCTATGACCCACGACTTGACCCGGTTCTTACTCTCACCACACTCAACCGTTTTTACTCATTTTTTGACCAAGAAACTCTACATAAGCTAATGAATGGATCTATATGATCAAAACAAAGAAAAACATACCCAAATTGATACGACTTGTCCCAATATCACTTTGATAACCATGCATGGTCCTGCTCTCGTCTGACAAGTCCACCGAAGTTATGTAACCATACCATTTTTCACGTAAATTCGTAAAATCACGTTTAGAAACCGATAATTAAGTCCACCAAATCATCAAGTAATCATAACAAATCATCAATCCAATTATTGCAACTCAAATCATGCATTAAATCATGGAAAACATTTACTATGCAAGCATCACAGTTTAAAAAACAAATGTCCACTCACACACCATCCAAGCTGCTCAATTCCGAGTTGTATACTTTTTCGTAATTTCCAAGAATCTCCAATCCTGTCAAAAATCATTATCAAATAATCTCACATTAAATTCCCCTAGTTTTTTCGGGATAAAATACGCATTTAAAAACGTAACATAACACTTCAGACCCTCGAAACTATATCAAAATGGCCTCTGATACACTCAAAACCTATGCCAAAATGTTTGTTACATTACATTAAAAATTCATGTTGATTGTACCTCGAGAATCGTGCCCACACGCCACTGCAAGCGGCTGCGCTTGAAGTTCACGCGCCTGCACATTAACTACTACAGTGCATCGTCCTCACCCGTCTACCTACAAAACAGATCCTTCAACCCGGTTCGTGACCCGATTTAATGTCCATCAATTCCAATCCTTTTCTCGATTATAATCAACCAGAAACCATCGTAGGATCTTTCTAAACATGTTTTCAAACTTAATTTCATGGTTTCTTACCTCCCATTACTCGAATTTCAATTCGAAATTCCAAAGAGGTTGCGGGTCTATTCTGGCCATGTTCTTCGTCAATTCCTTTCGATTTCAAATTGCTTCAACTCGTTTGGACCCTAGGGAGCTTAATCCAAACCTAGTTTCAACAATCGACAATAAGAATTCAACTTCTCAATTTCATATTCTGGATTTTTTGGGTTTCTGGGTTTATTTCGAATTTCAGTGTTTTTCTTTCCTTTTTTTGTTACTTTTTCCCTTTCATTTTTCAATCTCAATTACTCACAAGTTCTCAGGTTCTTAGTCTCTCAAGGATTGATGCCACTTTTATCAAGATCAAAGTTGAAATATGGATTTTGGGTTTTGTTCATCACGGTTTAATTTAAACCAAATATTCAACACTGAACACATATAGTCCAGTAATCCATCAATCAAAATGGCACATGTCACAAACCTACAGACATAATGACTCAGCAAATTTTTAACTAAAAATTCCATTTTGCCCTCTCTCGAAAATTTACCAAAATACCCCTGGCCTTCTCAGACCCGTAACTAGTCCGTCTAAACTCCAATTTTGATGTGCTGTCTGCCTATGGATTCAAGACTCCAAGACCTATATAAATGTCCTTACGGATAGTCCAAAAAGTATCCCAAATAAAAAGTAAACTTTTGACCACTTAAACCAAGGGTAAAATCATCATTTCCCATTCAAATTCTTGAAATTACCTTTTCCGAATTTTCGAGTCGTCATTCAAACTGCTTGACCCATCGATGGAATTCACATCCAACTTGCACCCCATGGTCCCTGGATGATCTCAGTGTCCAACTTCTCATCTCGGAAGTCTATTACAGTCACAAGGGTTCCAGGAAGATGATAAGGAGCTTGGTTTCAAGCTTCCTCATCAAAACTAATCCAGCAACTCGTTGACCCAAAACGACCTTCACGGGTCCACTATGTTCCTCTCCTTCGCAGGCCACGACCACCCTCTTCCTTTTCCTCACTTCTCTTCTCTCTGATCTCACTCTTTTCTCTTCTTTCCTCTTTGATTCTCCCCTCATTTCTTCCCCGTTTTTCGTTCTCGATCGTGTGCACCCAAAACACACACTCACAAAGCCCTTATACCCAGCACACACATAACATAAGGACAGTGGCACCAAACCCAACCTGATAAGGGACACTTGTCCCCACTTAATTGGTCACAAGAAAAACCTTAAAGAAAATTACCAAAAGACCCTTTCACACAAAATTACTAAAACGCCCCTAGGAAACTTTGACCAAGAATGAACTCAATCGAACTTTGTTTCCAGCAGGCCACATGTTAACGAACTTGGGAGATCGAGACCTTTCTAACGATATTTTTAAATTCACTACAAATCTTCCTGGTCAAAAAGTCAACTTTTTGACTTTGACAAAAAAAGTCAACCTTTGACTTAGGGACCAAAAGGTCAATTTTGTCTGATCTTTTCCTGATTTCGGTGTGCCGCCTATCTAATGACTCAAGATCTCGAGACCATCGTAATGGTTTTTTTGGAACCCTCAAACGACATCCCAATCAAAAAGTCAACATTTTGACTTTTCCAAGGGTAAAATCGCCATTTTACCTTAAATTTTTCAATTTGTCCTTTCCGCGAGATTCGGGTCATTACAGATCTGATACAGTGTAGGCAGTGTAAGGTTTAGTGAGTAGTAAAATAGTGAATGTACCTTTATGGGGTAAAGTTCCATGTATTTATAGTGGTAGTAAATGGGTCGGAACCCTAGTGAAGTGAGGACGAAGTAATCTCTTAGATGTTGTCGCGTGTCCCAAGATACTGGATGGATGGAAGTCATTTGCTATAGGGTAAACCTGTATTTTTACTGCTAGGGTAATAAAATATTTGATGGTGTCGACCATGATGCATAAGGATACTATCGGAAATCTGTGATAGAGAGTCTGACTGGGTGTCTCGATCGACAACCCTTAGTTGAGCGGTATGATAGGCTGGGTCGGCTAGCCATGTTCGGTTGGTAGACAACTGAGTCTAGCCACGAACTAGCGAAATGACTCCTAATGGTCATTTGTGGGCGGTTCTGGGCGGCTCCCTAGTAGTCGGTTAGAATGGTATAAACACCCTTGTAGGTAAAAAATTTGACTTTTTGCTCCGAATACTGTTTGGATTTTTCGTGCGGACCTTTGTGTAAGCCTCGAAGTCCTGTGTATATAAACAGGCAGCAAGTCAGAATCGAAGATCATATGAGTTCATTACGGGTCTAAATGCACCCGGGGTATTTTGTTAATTTTGACTCTAGGGTACTTTGGTAATTTTACAAGGGGAGATATTTTGTGATGGTGACAAGTATCCATATCACCTTCACTATTTTGGGTTATATGTCTTAAACCTAAACCCATGAACAAACTATGAAGGGCGAGAAGAAAGGGAAGGGAAAACCCAGGAGAGGTAAGTAGAGAAAGCTAGAGAAAATAGAGAGGAAAAAAAAGAGAAGAAAGGAAGAAACCAAGTGGGAAGGGAGAAGGAAACCCAAGAGCCCGATAAACCAGAAAACTGAAAAATTGGACGTTCAAATTTTTTGAAGCCTCATAGCTTGATACCAAGTTCATTAAGACCTTAGTTGAGTTCTTGGGATCGATTTGGGATGTAAACACCGAAGGTTGGACATGGGAAAACCTTGGAAGACGACCTTGGAGATAGGCCGAATTTGTTGAAGTTTTTTTCTGGAAAATCGAGGCGAGTTCTTTGTGTTTCGATATCATAACTCTTCAAAGGATAGTTTAGATGAATTATGGTAATTGGAACATGAAGAATGGTTGTGAAATGAGTCTCCCAGATCAGATTAGATTAGCCCTAGTCATGGTTCGGTATGGTTCAGTATGGAGGTGATACCAGAACTGTACCAAATAATTTTAACCGGTTCGTTACTATACAGTTTTTAAAAATTTGAAATTGATATCGTCCCGTAACAATTGTGTTCGGTACGATTTCACTTTTGAGACAAAATTACTCAACAAAAAATTGAGCCAAAATTTATGCAAAAAAAATCTAAATAATCTACTCATACGAAACTATTTTGTATTAAGAAATTTGTACCAGGACCTACTCCTACATGTGAATAGAGAATTTTTATATGAATTGGTACAACAATCCAAAATGCATAACAAATTCATATTTCATTCATACAATTCCTTAACAAATCTGAAAGTTATATTTCAAAGTGTAACCAACAAAATGGAAACACCATTAAGAAATGATAAGTTGACAAACATCCTATTAGCTTGATGATCTAGTGGTGTCTACGCCCATAAGTGTGCAATTCATTCTAGGCAGCAACCATATCTCCATTACTTTATTTAATTTATGTAGATAGAGGTTTCAAGTTTATGAAATGGTGAGAGGGTTGTAAGTTGTGAGCTCATCATGGCTTATTCCCACAGTTTGATATATGTCTATATATGATAATCATGATAATCAAACAATGAAAATTCCTTCTTATAATTCATGTGTCAAAGAACATAGAAACATACCTAACATATATATGAGTATATATCAAAAAACTTAGCACCATTTATTATTTTTAGATTTAATTTAATTTTTTGATTAATTATAAAATCAAACCGGTTCGGTTTCAATACAGGACTGTATTCCCCAACACTGAAATCGATCTCGTATCAGTTGGAATTGGTATGGTATCGGTACCATACCGATCATATATTCGATTTTACTATTCAATTTTTTCTGATTTGGTATAATACGGGACGAGACGGTTTTGATATTTGGGACGATATGTCCAGGGCTAGGTTAGATTGTGCAGACCCGCTGCAGGTAGAAGATGATGAACAGTGTCATCACATAACACCCGCGAGCAAAAACCATGGGTGACACGTAGGGGTGCGTTCCATTATACCTTGAAATGTAGTCAACACAACTTTTATAGTGTTCAATGTTACGAACATTTTGGCGCAAGTTTTGAATTGATTGGACATTATCTTAGGGAGTTTTGGATGTCTGAAGTGTTATGTTTTGGTTTTAGATTCGTATTTAATCCCAAAAATTAGGGGAATTTAATATAAGATTATTTGGGACGTTAATGACCCTTGGTGATGATTTATGATAGGCGGTACATCTCCCAGTAGTACAGAGTAACACTCAGTTCGAGGTTAAACTACAAGCACAATGTTTATTTTTATAATTATGATGTATGCATAGTTACATATTTTAATTGTTTTATTGCATGATATATGTTGCAATGATTTGAGTATGATTTAAAAATGATTATTTGATGATTTTTTGAATTTATTGATTGGTTTTAAACACGGTTATTTTACGATATTTTTTTGAAATGGTATTTTGGTTTCTTGGTATTAAGTAAAGAAATTGTGTTAAATGGGTTTCTTGGTTTTGTGAATCGTTCTCCACAGAAGTTATTCTCTTATGGTATTAGTACGTATCTGGATAGTGTGTGAGTGCAGTTCCCAGACGTGACATGGATGCTGCGTACGTGTAGTTCACGGGGATACTTTTACAACCTGGATGGTGCTATGTGGAGTTCCCAGAAGTGTCTAAATGGTACGCTAGTGTAGTTCCCATGCTTGACTTGGATGGTAGTACGTACAGTTTCCGAGTTATCCTACGTGTAGTGCTATTAGTCATTGTGATTGGTACTTGAGTTTGATGATTGGTTGTGCCTTTTATGAGGCTTGTGTGATTTAATCCATGGATTATGTTCATTGGTGTTGTGACGAGTTCCTAGATGGCTAATGCTCGGGGAGTTGATGATTGATTGTGTATTGGCTTTTGATTGGTTTACCTTATCGATATTTGATAGGACTCGATCCTAGAAACACTTTGATAACCACACCCGGTCCTGCTCCGATCTCGTAAGCAAACTCAAATATTGAAATTATTCTCAAACTTGTCTGAAACGGTCTTAGAGGGTTATCAAAATCACAAAAACGTGTGACTAGACAAAAATTAGTATTTAAAACATATTTGAAAACGTAAGTAATTTTACCCTCCGTTTTATGAATTTAATGGTACTATGTTTGGGTTAATTGGACATCATTTTAGGACAGTTTCGATTCTTCAAAGTGTAATGTATTACTTAAATTTTTTAATTAAATTCTGAAATTGAGGAATATTAATATAAGGTTATTTTTATTCTTTAATGAAAAGTAAAGATAATTTGTGATGAATTGAAAATATGTGAAAAGGAGGAATATTTAAGGTTATGGTTAAAGTTTATGATATATGTGAATATATTGTTGCATTTAGGAAGTTAAGGATTTGACTATGATTATATTTGAGTATGAATAAATTATAATAATAATTATGATAAATAGAGATTTTATGAAAGTAATAAGAGAAAGTTTGATTATGAGTATGGTATATGTAACAACCCGGCCCGAATTTACAGGAATTACCGAGAATTAATTGAGAATTATCGAGACTAATCGGGAATAAGTTGAGGATTATTAGACGATCGGGGTGAAATTACAATCTTGCCCCTAGGCGTGTGAAAAAAGTTGACTTTTGATTCGGGAGGTCAAATTCACGTGGACCGAGGGCCATTACGTAGATCGAGACATTACGAGTCCGTAGACAAGCGGCACGTCGAAAACGGATATCGTACGGGAAAGTTACGGGTCTGGAAAGAATCGTGGTAAGATTGCACCATTTACGAGGCAGGTTGACTTTTGTTTCTTGTGGGCTAGATATTTGTGTTCAGGCCCAATGGATGAGTGAAAAGTGTCACTCATTCATTGATCCCCATTTTGCATACATGCACCGTGTAACGACCCGGAAATTTGAAAAAAGAAAATGTGGCAAAAGTTGAAGGAAATGACGATTTTGCCCTTGGAATTGGGCGAACGGTTGACTTTTGGTTTGAGCTGTCAAACGGAATTTGACCAATGACTGTGACGTAGGTTGGGACGTCACGAGTTCATAGACAAGTGGCACGCCCAATTCCGACATTCGAGGAGAAAGTTATGATGTTCGGAAGATTAAGGGTAATTTGGTAAATTGGTTAAAGAGGGGCCATTTGTTGAATGTTTGATCGGGACCATGTTTGGACTTTCCGTCAATACCGTTGGGTAGATCTCGAGACGCTGAATCCGTAGACAGGCGGCATGCGTCAATCGGGGTTCGGATGAAAAAGTTATGGGCTTGAGAAAGTGAAGGGCGATTTGGTAATTTTTCAAAGAAGGGTAAAATAGTAATTTGACTGGGCCTTTGTGATGAATTAGTATAATGGTGACTAATCTGATTTGAGGAGTGACATCTGTCACAATTAAATGTGGATTAGTGGCAATGAAGATTGGGAGGTGTGAATTCTGATGGATAATTGAGACATGTTTAAATTAACCAAAACAAAAATCGTGTGTGGTTTGAAGGAAAAACAGAGGACCCAACCTTGATCCTTCGATTCAATTGTAATCAGCCAACACCCTGTGAGGAACCTTGTGTAATTGTGAGAATTAGGACACCACAATTGAAGGACGAGGAGACTGGAAAACCCAGTTCGACCCACACTCAAAAATTGGTCGTCGTTCATGTTTTTCCCAAAATTCAAAATTGAAAATTTGGTCGGTAAGGAAAATGAACATCCATTGAGTCTTCTGAGCTTGATTGGGGTGTAACCATCTCAAATTGGAAGAGAATTGAGACATAAATGGATAAGAACGCACCTGGCGACGAGTCTGAAATCCCATGGTTGAGTTCGAATACTCACGGGTAAGGTGGGCTCAAATTGAATGTAAATTCTTGATTATAATGAAGATATGATATTGCCTGCGTGACTAATTGAAAGAAATATCTCGAAATTGGGTGAAACCCGATTAAGAACCCGTCGGGTATGCACCTCGAGTCGAGTGGTTTAGGGCCTAATTTCCTGAAATTAACAGTACAGATCCTCAATTAAGCTTACTTCGATGCATATTCCTATTTTAATTGTCGAAAATGAAGCTGAATTGACTGAGAACTTACCGGGTCGTATCGCGGGTTAAACAGCCCGTTTGCAGGAATTCGGGTGGAAGAGATGAACAGTAGTAGTTACTGTAGCAGCGCATGGGGACGCGTGAGGAGGAATCTCGAGGTGTGTTCAACATGAAACTCCTATTTAATGTAACGAACATTTTGGCACTGGTTTCGAGGAAATCGGACACCGTCTCGATATTATTTCGAGGGTCCGAAGGATTATTTTATGTATAAAATACGTATTTAAATTCCGGACAAGAGTGATGACCTCCGGAAATTACGGAAAAATGTGCAGCTCGAAAAGCGAGCGATATGAACGGTGTGTGAGTGGACTTTTGCTTTCTACCCTGAATGCATGCATATATGTTTTAAATGCTTTATGCTATTATTTGAAATGATTTGGTATGATTGATGTTTTGATATGATGATTTCCGGATTTTGGGAATATTATATTATTTTATATGCTTTTGGGCACGATTTTCGAGAAAACCCGGATATTACTGTTTTGGGCGAAGCCCGAGATTTGTTATTGGTTTTGACTCGGGTTATGAGTCAGGAATTTGATTTGATGAATTTGTAATGTTTTCTGGATGTCTCTTATGGATTTATGAATGGCAACTAAGGTTGCGGTTGCACGGATTTGTGTGAAATTGATATGTTGGGCGTGAGACCCAATGGAAATGTGATTTTGATTGGATTAGTATTTTCATGCGATTACATGATGATATTGATGGGTTTCAGATTTATGAAATCGGGACTCTGGATTTATGGACTTTATGGATTATGTTTTGGGCTGAGACCCTGTATTGAAAATGGTTTTGATTTCAAATGCAACTGTTTTTCACTGGTTTTTATGATGATGATATATTGTGGATATTAGGGCTTCTGGTTGGGAATGTGTTTGCCCAGAATGAACCCTGGAGATAACGCTCGCCTCCGGGATGGAAGTGTTTACCACAGAGAGGTTACGTAGCACGGTCTGTTATCGTGCAGCCGAGGGAGGCTCGACTAAGATCAGATGACTGGATTATGTGGAGATCGGTCGGTGATGTGTTCACGACGATCTGGATTGCCAGCTGGTGATGTTCTCACAGTGGCGGATGCTCGGATTTTGAGCGGTCCTTGAGCCTATTGATTTGCCCGCATTGTAGGGATAACGTGACTATATGAGATTGGATATGAGACTGGATATGGAAATGAGTCCCGTGATTTTTGTTGTTCATGATTTGTGCTTTATGAACGTTTATGCCCAGATTTATTTTACTCATGATTTATGATATGCATGCATGTTTGCAAAACTGGAGGGTAGGAATGTCTTTTGATAAATGTATTTCTAAACTTATATTTTTTGTCCACTCACACCTTTTCTGTTTTATTGACCCTCCAGGTCGTGGCACGATGATCGAGGCTGATCGGGAGGTGGAGGCATGAATGGGCATAGGTACGATTATCCCTTGTTTGGCAAGTGCTGAGGGTAATTTCGGAACTTCAGTTGACTTGTCAGACGGGAGCAGGATCGGGCACGGTTATCTATGTCCTTTGGGAGCGGGTCCTGTCAAATTGGTATCAGAGCACTAGGTTGCGGATTCTGTTGCCACATCATGCCTCCGAAATGTAAGCCTCGTGCGTGACTTGGTTGTGAGACCAGTATACGAGAATGAATGAGCCCAGAGGCTAGAAAGGGAGCACATTTTGGCTGATTCCACCCGGGATGAGATTATCCTCAGTGAAAAATGAGTCTAGAATGTGATGGGATATCCCTTAGGCCTTATAGGTTGGCAGGACCCATCCCAATCCCCTTGGGATTAACGCGGGATGACCCTGCTCCCGTCTGACACGGAGTGTCAGACAAGGGATATTTCCGACCTTTGCCCTCCCGGGTTATCAGAGTACGCCAGGATCCGGATGAGGTATGTGATATCTCGGTCTCTGCTACAGTCCACATCCAATGTCAACCTGAAGGGCAGTCAAAACATTAAAAGCCGTGAGTGGACAAAACAAGCGTTTATAAAAACATTTCTTAAGAATGACATTTGTACCCTTCACTAAAAAGCATGCATGCATTCGCAAACCATTTAACCAAATGGAACCATATGTGGGAACTAAGCCCAAAATCATAATGAAAATGACCATACGGGCCACTGCCCAAATCCATAAGGGACTCGGCCCAAACTATAAAGAAACCAAGTACACGAGCCCCTGCTCAAATCCTGTATCCACATATCATATATCATATTTATATCACATACACATATAATTCACAGAACCAATCCTGTCACCGTTTTCAAAGCTACGCGCGTGCTACCCGGGGTCTCAAACCCAAGTCTTTCAGGTACCAAGTCAATGTCCGAAGACCAATGACCCGCCCTGAGGTTATAGTACAAGCCTTCATGAGAATAAGGCACCCAACGGGGGTGACTCCCACTCAGTCAGTGCTCCGTGACTACTCCGGGGTCCACCCAGGCCAACGACCCTCCCCAGAGGAGATAGAACAAGTAAAGGAAGGTACATGAACATATCTATACATAACATAAACATTCATGCCTGGTTCCCCAGCACCGTCATGATCCATAACATCCAGTTCATATACATATAGATCATCATCCATGTCCGGTTCCCATAAACCGTCATGTATCATAATAATATAACCAAGGTTCATGCCGGTTCCCATCAACCGTCATGTACCATAATGACCAACAAGGGTTCATGTCGGTTCCCATAAACCGTAATGAACCACGATACCATAACAAGGGTTCATGCCGGTTCCCATAAACCGTCATGAACCTGGAAATCCATTTAAGGTTCCCTGACCTGAAATCAAAACCGTAAAGTAACCTGGGTCTCGTGCCCGAACATAGGACATCAGCTGGGCACCGTGCCTGAAATAAGAGGTCATATGCCCGAGACAAAACCAAATGGGTCTCATACCCGAGTTTATCCTTTTAGAAATTCAAAACCTTTTCATTTAGACCAATAAAGAAATACAGACCCGTATAGGTGCCGTAAAGGGCTGAAACCTCGAAATACCTGCTTATACGTAACCACACATCCAAATGCACTCATGGCATCACAAACAAGTATCTAAAACATATAATAAACATTTATGCATGCACCAATTTAGAAAAAAAGGTACACTCACAGACCGTCCGAGCTGCTGCCTCGATTTGCGTACCATACGGCTCTCCCGAGCCGATCACTATCACCGGGACTCCCAAACCTGTCCAAATTGTAATAGAAGGTTACTAACTACTTAATTAACCTCCCACCAAAGCCCCGTAATTTTTCGATATTCTTAACTATTTTTAAACCCAATCTGAAACCTTCCGATGCCCCGAACATTATCGAGACGGTGTCCGATCGACACGAAACCAGTCCCAAAATGTTCGTTATATCGAATAGAAGACTTCATGTGTTGGAAGTTTCCCCAACGGACCCACCACGCGCCCCCACGCGCCGTTGCAAGCGGCTGCGCGTGAAGCCCACGGGTGGTGCTACAGTCATCTTCAACCTCTCGACGAACCTGGTCCGCCTGGTCCGAACCGGTCTGGACTGACGTGGCCGGTTCACGGTCCAATCCCGTCCATTTTTCGACCCATTTTGTTCCATTTTCATTCCTAAAGTTCCTAATCCCATTCCTATCATTTTAGACATTAAAAACGAAGTAAAAACCGTAAAACCCATACCTTAATCCGTCGTTCATGGCGGCCGAACTTTCCCCAGCTCTTCACGGCTGTTCCAGGCCGTCCAACGTCTCGAAACCAATTCCATTCATCTCCTAAAGTCCCCAGAAGCCGTTTCTAATCAAAACCATCGATTAAAACGTACCAAAAACCAATATCCAAAATTTGAATATTTTTACCTCACGTTCCCTCTCCCCGCCGTGGCCACCGCCGTCCCCCGCCGTGGCTTGCCATCCTCAGCCTCTCACCACTTCCTCACGGTCATATTCATTATATCACAGTCACAAGATGAGTGATGGAGGTGGGGAATATGTGTGTTTGTGTTTTGAAGAAAAATGGAGGAATATGGGTTATGGGGTTTTCGGGTGTGAAGAAGAAATGAGAAGATAGTGATGGCTGATGAGAGAAGAGAGAGTAGATGATTAGATGAGTGGTGAGGATTGAGTGTTTGATTGAAATGAATGGCTAGGATTGAGTGAAGAAAAGATTAATTATATAATAATAGATATAATAATATTTAATTAAGTGAGATCCCCTTTTTAGGGGAAATGACCAATAGGATGAGTGACACTTGTCACTCATCCATGGGACCCCCCTAAAATATCTAGCCCAATCAGATTTTGCCAAATCATCACCGTCTCGAAGTACGTGTATAGTGAAATCGAACTTCCGTGACCTATAACTCTCCCGTTCGAAGTCCGATTTCAGCGTGCCGCCTGTCTATGGATTCGTGTCAGGACCCGACCCTCTTCTATCAGGTCCCGATTCATCTAGCACGATATTTTCCGCTTTGGGCCTCCTTGCCCTTGCCCTCACGGTTTTGTTTTCGGGAGCTCACGGTGCAACTTCCCAGAGGGTCACCCATCCGGAATTGCACAAGCCTCAACTCGCTTAACTTTGGGGTTCCAATCCGCCCCAAAGCCACTGAGCTCCCAAAAGGCCTCATGCTAGATAGGTGTGTGCTTACACCTTTAAGGCACACCACCATTCCCTTCCCAGACCATTCCCCCCTCGCAGGAATGTGGGATTGTTCACCGTTTCCTCCAGGACACGGGTCTTACAATCCACCCCCCTTAGGGCCCAGCGTCCTCGCTGGCACACTTCCCGGTCGGGGTCTGGCTCTGATACCAAATTGTCAGGACCCGACCCTCTTCTGTCAGGTCCCGATTCATCTAGCACGATATTGTCCGCTTTGGGCATCGCCCTCACGGTTTTGTTTTCGAGAGCTCACGGTGCAACTTCCCAGGGGGTCACCCATCTGGAATTGCACCAGCCTCAACTCGCTTAACTTTGGGGTTCCAATCCCCCCCAAAGCCACTGAGCTACCAAAAGGCCTCATGCTAGATAGGTGTGTGCCTACACCTTTAAGGCACACCACCATTCCCTTCGCAGACGATTCCCCCCTCGCAGGAATGTGGGATTGTTCACCGTTTCCTCCAGGACACGGGTCTTACAATCCACCCCCCTTAGGGCCCAGCGTCCTCCCTGGCACACTTCCCGGTCGGGGTCTGGCTCTGATACCAAATTGTCAGGACCTGACCCTCTTCTGTCAGGTCCCGATTCATCTAGCACGATATTGTCCGCTTTGGGCCTCCTTGCCCTTGCCCTCACGGATTTGTTTTCGGGAGCTCACGGTGCAACTTCCCAGGGGGTCACCCATCTGGAATTGCACCAGCCTTAACTCACTTAACTTTGGGGTTCCAATTCCCCCCCAAAGCCACTGAGCTCCCAAAAGGCCTCATGCTACATAGGTGTGTGCCTACACCTTTAGGACACACCACCATTCCCTTCCCAGACCATTTCCCCCTCGCAGGAATGTGGGATTGTTCACCGTTCCCTCCAGGACACGGGTCTTACAATCCACCCCCCTTAGGGCCCAGCGTCCTCGCTGGCACACTTCCCGGTCGGGGTCTGGCTCTGATACCTGGGTCAGGTCCTGATTCATCTAGCACGATATTGTCCGCTTTGGGCCTCCTTGCCCTTGCCCTCACGGATTTGTTTTCGGGAGCTCACGGTGCAACTTCCCAGGGGGTCACCCATCTGGAATTGCACCAGCCTTAACTCGCTTAACTTTGGGGTTCCAATCCCCCCCAAAGCCACTGAGCTCCCAAAAGGCCTCATGCTAGATAGGTGTGTGCCTACACCTTTAAGCCACACCACCATTCCCTTCCCAGACCATTTCCCCCTCGCAGGAATGTGGGATTGTTCACCGTTCCCTCCAGGACACGGGTCTTACAATCCACGCCCCTTAGGGCCCAGCGTCCTCGCTGGCACACTTCCCGGTCGGGGTCTGGCTCTGATACCAAATTGTCAGGACCCGACCCTCTTCTGTCAGGTCCCGATTCATCTAGCACGATATTGTCCGCTTTGGGCCTCCTTGCCCTTGCCCTCACGGATTTGTTTTCGGGAGCTCACGGTGCAACTTCCCAGGGGGTCACCCATCTGGAATTTCACCAGCCTTAACCCGCTTAACTTTGGGGTTCCAATCCCCCCCAAAGCCACTGAGCTCCCAAAAGGCCTCATGCTAGATAGGTGTGTGCCTACACCATTAAGACACACCACCATTCCCTTCCCAGACCATTTCCCCCTCGCAGGAATGAGGGATTGTTCACCGTTCCCTCCAGGACACGGGTCTTACAATTCGTATCGTCCCGATCTACGTAATAGTCCTCGTCCCTCGACTATCGGACATCCCAGGTCAAAAGTCTACTATTTGCTCCTTTTAACCAAAATTACCAAACTGCCCCTAAATTTCCGAACATCATAACTTCCTCCTCGAACGTCGAAATTGAACATGCCACCTGTCTATGAACTCGTGACGTCACGAACTACGTCACGGTCATCAGTTAAAGTCCATTTGACAGCCAGAATGAAAAGTCAATGTTTTGCCACGATTAGGGGCAAAACGGTCATTTTGCATCGTTCGTCCGATTTCGCTCAACTAATCACGGATCAGCCTCACTAATCGTGATTAGTCACTAATCTAATCTAGGAATTTGGGACGGTTCATTACAACTTTCCCTCCTTAATTAATTTCGTCCTCGAAATTCCAACCGTTCTTCCCTCCTTAATTTAGTTTCATTCTCGAAACTCCAACTATCCCGATTCCACATCCAACTCGTCGAAATAATTCGATCTCACGACACGTGTACACTCGTACACCTACTAACCAGAACAATACTCGTCTGCAACCAGACATACCACTAACACTCACGTCGTATCGACTACACTCGACCACGTCGAATAACCGTAATCATACGTCCCGAATTGACACCACTTGTCAAATCTACCGTTTCGTTGACACGACCAACTCTACGGTTCCTTGCTCAAACACCAATCTATTCTGACGTCTGCTCCCACTGGGAGTCATCGGACCTCACTCAACGAACCACGTTGACGCCTTCGACAATCTGTCACCACTTGACAGTCGTCACTCGAAAACTGACACTATACTTACCCGTGGTTACACTCACCACCACTGTAGCAGGGTTGACCAGAGATTGACCAGGGGCGTGGGGGCGCGTGTGAACAGTATTTTGTGTGGGACCAGGACCATTTTCAATGTTTCGACGATACGAATCCAATGGAGGTGGTTTCGTGTCGATCGGAGATCGTTAGGTTGGTCAATTTAGGGTTTGAAGCCTTGGGAAGCGTGTTCTGACCGCTTTCCCGGGCCAGTTTCAGTCTAGGGTTTCTTAGTTGTTTAGTAGGGACTTAAAGTGACCTTTACGTATGCTTTGGACATGACAGGAATCGTACTTTAACACTTGGACGAGTTTTACGCTCGGGATTGCAGCGGGATTGTACTGTGAGTGGGCCTTTGATTTCACTAAACCTCGGCATGCATAACTATTTTACTTTCTATTATATCTATATGTGATTCAAGCAAAAGTATCTATTTATCCTGAGTATGATTTATGGCACGTATTACGATGTTTGGGCATGAGACCCGTCTGGTTGATTATGCACGGTTTTGAGTCATGTATATGTATATGGATTTCGATACTTATCTTTAGTACTGCACTGTATATATCTACCCTAGGATACTGTCTCCTCCGGATGTAGGTACCCCGGAGTGGTCACGGCGCATTGCCTATGAGGAGTCATTCTACGGAGGGACCGGACCGTAGAGTGACTCAGGAGCAGGATTGCTACTAATGGACGTCTGGGACGTCAGGCATCTAGAATGCCATACTCGGACTAGGTTCAGGATTTGGACTCGGGATTGAGATCCCGTGTGGCACGCGTATCCTTGGGACTGTGACCTTATTGGGCGTCTGGGACGTCGGACATCTAGGATGTCAGGGTTGGGATGTATAGTGCAGTGACTGAGATTATATTATGTTGATATTATTCTGCTTATGATTATTATGATTTTGTGGCTTTTGATACTGATGCATGCTTTTCGGAAAACGGAGGGGAAAATCTATATGTTTTCGAGATTGTAAACTATTTTTGTAAATCTTGAGTTTCGGCCCACTCACCCTTGTTGTTTTACTACCCCTCCAGGTGGTGCTATTGAGGAGGAAGAGGAGGAGGATCCCGTGGAAGAGGCATAGGTTTACGTTGCGCACCTGAACCCTACTGCTGGGTAGGTTGGCACGTAGAACGTCTAGAGTCGTGCTCAATAAACTGTATTCGGAAACTATCCCTTGTCTGACACTATTTGTACTCGGATATTTTGTGTGGTGTGCTATGTATGACTTAAATTTGGATTTTCTTTATGCATTTGAATTCCTAAGGGTAATTTTGGTATTTTGAGGCCGGGTGTAAGACGGGAGCAGGGCACGTCCCCGGGTGGTCCCAGGGGGATCGGGGCGGGTCCTGTCAGGTTAGTTGCACGGGGTACTCTGTTTTCTCCCTCAACACTCACCCGTTTAAATTCATTTGAGGGGGTGGATGAAGCTTCCACAGACGTCTAGAGAGGGGACTTACTTATTTTCGTCGACTCATAGCATTTTGTGTCGATGCCCTTCAGTTTTTGGTGAGATTGAGACATCACACACGATCCAAGGTGGTTTCTGTGCACTCTGGGAAGCCGGAAGTTAATTTTGGACGGCTGAATTGGAATCCCTTGTCTAGCGTGACAGGACCCATCCCAATCCCCCCGGGATTGACGCGGGATGACCCTGCTCCCGTCTGTCACGAAGTGTCAGACAAGGGATATTTCCGACCTTTGCCCTCCCGGGCAATCAGAGTTTGCCAGGATCCGGAGGAGGCATGTGATATCTCGGTCTCTGCTACAGTCCACATCCGATGTCAACCTGAAGGGCAGTCAAAACATTAAAAGCTCTGAGTGGACAAAACAACCAGTTTATAAAAACATTTCATAAGAGAAAGACATTTGTACCCTTCACTAAAAAGCCTGCATGCATTCGAAAACCATTTATCCGAAAGACACCATATGTGGGACTAAGCCCACGACCTTAATGAAATAGACCATACGGGCCACTGCCCAAATCATAAAGAAACCAATAAGGGACTCAGCCCAAAACCTGTGTAACCACACATCACATCTCATATATCATATATCATATATACATATAAGCCACACAACCAATCCTGTCACGGTGTCCAAAGCTACGCGCTTGCTACTCGAGTCTCAATCCGAGTCTTCTCAAAGTCAAGGTCAATGTCCGCAGACCACTGATCCTACTCGAGGTTATAGTAACCATAGCCTTCTTGAGAGTAAGGAACCCAACTAGGGGGTGACTCCACTCAGTCGGTGCTCCGTGACTACTCCGGGGTCCACCCAGGCCAACGACCCTCCCCGGAGGAGATAATAGAAGTAAAGGAAGGTATATGAACATATATATACATAATACAAATATCCATGCCCGGTTCCCCTGAACCGTCATGATCCATAGCATCCATACCATTCATATATATATATATATATATATATATAGAAAACATCCTCCATGCACGGTTCCCATAAACCGTCATGTACCACCATAACATAACCTGGCTTCATGCCGGTTCCCATAAACCGTCATGTACCAACATAACATAACCAGGGTTCATGCCGATTCCCATACACCATCATGTACCATAATAACATAACCAGGGTTCATGCCGGTCCCCATAATTCTTCATGAACCATGATACCATAAAAAGGGTTCATGCCGGTTCCCATAAACCGTCATGAACCGGGAAATCCATTTAAGGTTCCCTAACCGGAAATCAAAACCAAAAAGTAACCTGGGTCTCATGCCCGAACATAGGACATCAGCTGGGCACCGTGCCCGATATCTGATGTCATATGTCCGAGACAAAACCAAATGGGTCTCATACCCGAGTTTATCCTTTTAGAAATCCAAAACTTTTTCATTAAAACCAATAAAGAAATACCGACCCGTATAGGGACCGTATAGGGCCAAAACCTCAAAATACGTGCCTATACGTAACCACATACAAATGCACCCATGGCATCATCAAACATGTAATAAAACATATAATAAACATTTATGCATGCACCAATTTAGAAAACCAAGGTCTACTCACAGACCGTCCGAGCTGCCACCTCGATTTGCGTGCCATACGGCTCTCCCGAGCCAATCACCATCATCGGGACTCCCAAACCTATCCAAATTCATTTAGAGGGTTACTAATAGCCTCATTAACCCCTCATTGAAGTCCCATAATTTTCGCGATTTTCTAACTATTTTTAAGCTTGATCCTAAACTTTCGGACACCCCGAAACCTATCGAAACGATGTCCGATTGACACGAAACCAGTCCCAAAATGTTCGTTACATCGAATAGAAAATTTTGCATGTTGAACACTTTCCCAAAAGATGAGGCACGTTGTCATGACCCGACCCATCTAACACAATATTGTCCGCTTTGGGCCCAGCCCTCACGATTTTGTTTTCGGGAGCTCACGTGCAACTTCCCAGTAGGTCACCCATCATGGGATTGCACCAGCCTCAACTCGCTTAACTTTGGAGTTCCAATCCCCCCCAAAGCCACTGAGCTCCCAAAAGGCCTTGTGTTAGATAGATACGTGTCCACACATTAGGTACTTCACCTTTCCCTCCCCGAGCGATGTGGGATCGTTCACCGATCTTACCTTTCCAAGCTCACGGGTCTTGCTCACAGATCTTTCTTCTCAAGCTCACGGGTCTTGCTCACCGTTCTTTCTTCTAAGACCGGGTCTTACAATCCACCCCCCTTGGGGCCCAGCGTCCTCGCTGGCACACTTCCGGTCGGGGTCCAGCTCTGATACCATTCTGTCAGGACCCGACCCATCTAACACAATATTGTCCGCTTTGGGCCCAGCCCTCATGGTTTTGTTTTCGGGAGCTCACGTGCAACTTCCCAGTAGGTCACCCATCATGGGATTGCACCAGCCTCAACTCGCTTAACTTTGGGGTTCCAATCCCCCCCAAAGCCACTGAGCTCCCAAAAGGCCTTGTGTTAGATAGATACGTGTCCACACTTAAGGTACTTCACCTTTCCCTCCCCGAGCAATGTGGGATCGTTCACCGATCTTACCTTTCCAAGCTCACGGGTCTTGCTCACTGATCTTGCTTCTCAAGCTCACGGGTCTTGCTCACGGTTCTTGCTTCCAAGACCGGGTCTTACACACGTGCCCCCACGCGCCCTCTGAAGTCCCTGCGCTTGAGCCCACGCGCCGAGTACACAGTGTCATCTTCAACCCGCGTGAATTGGTCGACTGCAACCTGAACTGGTCCGGACCGGCGTGACCGATTCAGCGGTTTTCCTCCTCCATTTCGCTCCGATTCCAACCCTAATTAACCCTATAATTCCTATTTCTTCATTCCCTATCATTTCTAATCATTAAAACTAATCAAAACCCTATAAAACCTTTGGTTTGATTTGGAACCATATGGTCCATTTTTCCCCGATCAACCTCCACGGCGTCTCAGCCGCTAAACCCATTAAAAACCTTCCTAAAATGTCCCTAGCAACCTATTGAACACTTCTTAATCATCTAAAACCAACCATATCGTGCAAAATCGAATTAAGAATGGAAAATGGTTAACCGAGTACCTCTCGGTTTTGCCTTCTCCACGCCGCCGTCTACGGCGGTTCTGGCCGTCCAGCAACCTCCTCTCAGTCCCTCTCAACTCTCTTGGTCCTCAGACACGATAAAACAGGAAAGGGTTGGATTGGTTTGGTGAGAAATGAGATCGGGTATTGGGTTTGTGTTTGAATGGAGAAAATGGAAAGGCTGGTCGATGCATGAATCAATATAGGTGGCCTGTGGATGGGTGACAAGTGTCACTCATCCATTGGGCCTACATAAAATATCAGGGCCCCACTAAAGTCCAAAAGTGCAACTGTTTCGTAATTCGTGCAATAGTGACCTGAAACTTCCTTGAACCGTAACTTCGCCGTCGAACGTCCAAATTTGACGTGCCACCTGTCTATGGATTTGTATCGTCCCGATCTACTTACGGTCTTCGGCCCTTGGCCATCGGACCTCTCGGTCAAAAAGTCAACATTTGACCCCTTTTAACTAAAATTACCAAAATGCCCTTAAACTTCCGAACGTCATAACTTCTTCCTCGAATGTCGGAATTGAACGTACCACCTATCTATGAACTCGTGACGTCACGAACTACGTCACCGTCATCGGTCAAAGTCCATTTGACCGTTTGATCGAAAGTCAACATTTTGCCCACACCTAGGGGCAAAACGATCATTTTGCATCGTTCGTCTAATTTCGCGTAACTAATCACCGATTAGCCTCACTAATTGTGATTAGTCACTAATCTAATCTAGGAATTTGGGACGGGTCGTTACAACCTTCCCTCCTTAATTAATTTCATCCTCGAAATTCCAACCAACCTAATTCCAACCGTTCTTCCCTCCTTAATTTAGTTTCGTTCTCGAAACTCCAACTATACTGATTCCACATCCACCTCGTGGAAAACAATTTTAACCTCACAACATGTGTACACTCGTACACCCACTGACTAAACAATACTTACTCGTCTGCAACCAGACGTACCACTAACGCTTGCGTCGCATCGACTACACTCAACCACGTGGAATGACAGTAGTCATACGTTCCGAATTGACACTATTTGTCAAATCTACCGTTTCTTTGACACAACAACTAGACGGTTCCTTTTTCAATCTCAATCTATCCTGACGTCTGCTCCCACTGGGAGTCATCAGACCTCACTCAATGATCCATGCTAACACATCCGACAAACTGTCACCACATGACAGTCGTTAGTCGAAAACTGACACGATACTCACTTGTGGTTACACGAACCACCAAATCACTCAACCTGAGTATACGTATACCAAAAAAGCACTCAATATGTGTGTAACTAGACCCATCAGGAATACCATGGCCCAATGCACAGTATCCAATGTCCAGTTCACGACCTCGACTAATTCAATGGTATCGGAACTAAGCCGACTACCAACATGCTCACCAACGTACCACTGGTATAACCTATATATCGTCACCAGGCATCACAAGTCTGCCCGGTATCGTACCTCGAACAATTAACAAGGTACATACATCTATCCATCAATCAGCCTACAACCACCTAGGTCGTAGCCAATCACGTTTCAATTATGGAGTTCATCTGTCCAATCTTGGACTAGACAAATCGAAACTCCAACCCATCATCTATTTCCAAATTCGGATCCGAATCCGAATCCGCAATTTTGTAAGAAATCCCGAATCCAAACCCAGAAATCATATCCATAATCATGTCCAAATTCGAATCCGAAATCATCATTCCGTAGACTAGTATTAGGAATAACCATTCCGAACCCAAATCCATAAAAGGAAATCCACAGTCAAGCTTCAGAATCAAATCCTAAATCGTCACCCAGAATCCGATTCCAAAACCCAAATCCGGAAATCCACTTTCAAGTTCCAAAATTGAATCCTGAATCGTTATCCAGAAATTTGATTCCAAAACCCGAAATATCGTTCTCGTCTACCGAGACGCACCATATCTGAACCTATCGGATACCCGTTCAAACAATTTATACATTACCCTCGATTGAATTCATAGGGAAGCCAATCCCAACATCAACACATCTAAGGCTGACCATAATCCGAACTCGTCGGACACTTACTCGTCGGACAACTACTCGGGCGTAATATATCGTACGGGATTCACTTCAAAAAGAAGTTCAGTCCCATCATGCTCCACTCAAACATCCCAGTAAGAGTGATAAACTCTCCACCTATCTGGATGATCAAGATCACGATCCAGATCCATAACGACACCCAAAGTCTTAAACCAATTCCCACATCTTAAATACATCAGTCAACGACGAGACACGCCGAGACTGTGGGTTCTCTCCAATCACTTCGTATCGATCCTTGTCATTCCACCGAGGAAAAACCAAGAATGATCGAATAATCCATCTTACATGAATGCAAACAGAACTCGCTGTACTCACCACGTCATGTAACCTGACATCGTCTGACACCAAGCAAAAAATGCTCCAGATGGTCCCAAAACAATTTCCGGGTACTCCAACCAATACACGACCAGTGTACTAGTGCCAACCAACAATCATCTACTGTCATCTACTATCATCTACCACGGTAGAACCTGAGAAGTCACATAACGACTTCAAAATACCCATTACCAATGCGAAAAACCCGCATTCCACTCGTCACCTCAATCGCAACCTCTCGCGATTCCGAAGTTCCAATCAGATTGGAAACAACACACTCAGACATCAACCACGTGTCTCCCTTTTTGACTATTTAGGGACACATGCCCATTTACGACCGTATATGTACCCCTCGACTAGAGAGTCACAACAGACCCGTGCTGACAGGACCCGTCCCCGAAGGACATAGATAACCGTGCCCAGTCCTGCTCCCGTCTGACAAGTCAACTGAAGATCCGAAACTACCCTTCAGCACCTGCCAGACAAGGGATATTTGCGCCTGTGCCCACTCATACCTCCACCTTTCGAATAGCCTCGATCATCGCGCCACGACCTGAAGGGTCATTAAAACAGAAAAGTTGTGAGTGGACAAAAATGACCTCTTATAAAAACATTTGCCAAAATACATTCTTACCCTTCAGTTTTCACAAACTTGCATGCATATCATAAAACACGAGTAATAGTATGAAATCATTCAAGTATGAACAGTGGACCGATAAAATCAAAACATATTTTCCCATGGTCCATAAAACTCATGTTCACCAAATCCGTTCATGTTATAAAACATCAAATCCCGGCTCTCAGGCCAAAACATGTGAAAACATAATCACCTGGCCACAAAGACCAAAAACCCGTACTCAATACCAGTACGTCATCACAAACAACATCAATCAGTACTATTCACAAGTGCACAGTCAATCAATCAATCCAATCAATCTGCACTACTCACAAGTGTACAAACTATCACAATCACATATGCACTACTCACAAGTGCACAATCAAACCATCAACTGCACTACTCACAAGTGCTGCACTACGCGTAGGCCAATATCCAGCCGCATTCTCGGGATCGGACACCTCTGGGCTCAACCCTCGGGCTCAGTCACATCTGGGCGAACACATCCCCAGGCTCAGACCCATCCGAGTGGTACATCTGGGCTCAGTCACATCCGAGAAGCTGGCTTACCATAGGATCAACTCACGATCCTCCAATCACATCCCCCAAGCTCCGGTCGTCTGGGTAATCCCCCCCAAGCTCCGGCCGTCTGGACATTTCACAATCACAATGAAAACCATCTCGGGAATTACATCCCAAAACATTTCAATCAAATCTTGTCTTCATGCAAAGTCAAGATCATTCCCGACTGGGTCTCAAGCCCAAATTACCATTTATACGTAAATGTTTAAAATCACATTTTAAACTAATAAAATAATCCAGAAATCATCATTGACTCACCAATTAAGTCGAAATATCATTTTAGAAATCTTTTAGACTTCGGGCCTAGCCCAGAACATCATTTGCACGTTCCTCGTAAAACGTGCCCGAAAGACTGATTAAAATAATCATAAAATCATAATAAATCATACAAAATCATCAAATTCACAAGTGACTCCAATCCGAGTCAAAATCATTATCCACTTGGGTCTCACGCCCAAAATAACATTATCACGCAAATCTATGCGTTTGCAACCTCTGTTGCCATTTTCACGTAAATCCAAGAAATCGACCCTTGACTCATAATCCGAGTCCAAATATCATTTTTCAATCCATGACTCAATAATCCGAGTCCAAACATTATTTTCAATCAATTTCAATCCCGGACTCATAAACCAAGTCCAAACATCATTTTCAACCAATTTCATAATTTCTCGAAAGTCGTGCCCAAAAATAATATAATAATCCATAAAATCGAGAAATCACCGGATTGAAACATCAATCATGCTAAAGCATATAAAATCATATAATAAGGCATTTAAATCATATATGCATGCATCACGGTTAGAAAACAAAATCCACTCACACACACCGTCCAAAACGGTTCGTTTCCGATCTGCAAGTTTTCCGTAAATTCTGGAAATCACAACTCCTGTCCAAAATCATTATAGAGGGTTACTAACATCTCAAAATACTTCATATAATTTTCCCCAATTTTTCCGAAATTTAAATACGTATTTTAAACGTAAAACAAACCTTCGGATACGAGGAACATTAACGAAACGATATCCGATTTCCTCGAAACCAGTGTCAAAATGTTCGTTACACTAAATGGGAAAAAAGTCATGTTGAACGTACCTCGGGATTCTCACTCATGCGCCCCCACGCGCCGCCGCAAGCGGCTGCACGTGAAAGTCACGCGCGTAGCACAGTGTTGCTACAGTGCTCCTTCTTCACCCGTATGTCTGATAAACAGGTTGAAAACCCCACGATAGAACCCGATTCAAACTCGCTCAATTCGACCTCAAATCAACCCATTCTTTCAACTGATCCCTTCTATTCCATCTCCATTTACGTTATGTAAATTTAATTACTCGAATTATGCTCTAAATCCTCAAGACTCACGATCGATCCTCGACGGGTTTTCTATTCGGGTTTATCGATTTCGTCCCTGATTTTCAAATTAATTCATACAGTTAGTATCGTGAGAGTGTAAGGAACGTTTTTCCATGATCAATTTCATAACATCTTACCTCTAACTAGTTGAACTCAAGCTCGAATTGAAGCAGCCATGGAAGCGTCTGTTCTTCCCCAAAACCGGTTTCCATGTTATCTGGGGCAAGAAGAAGACAAAGTGACAGATGTCACTATCTGGTCATGGTTAAAAGACCATTTTGCCCTTCGTTCGTCAAATTACCATTTTACCACTAGACTTCTGTGACCCGTAACTTGGTCACCCGAACTTCATTTTCAACGTGCTGCCTGTCATTGGATTCGTATCAACAAGACCTACGTAACGGTCTTTGGCCCTCGTCCATTAAACTTCCCGAGTCAAAAGTCAATATTTGGCCCCTTTTTAGCCAAATTATGAAAATGCCATCGAACTTCCGAACGTCATAACTTTTTCCTCGAATGTCGGAATCGAACGTGCCACCTGTCTATGAACTCGTGACGTCCCGAACTACGTCACAGTCATCGGGCAAAGTCCATTTGACCGCCCGAACTAGAAGTCAACATTTTGCCCACGCTAGGGGCAAAACGGTCATTTTGCACATTTCGTCCGATTTCACTCAACTAATCCCCGATTAGTCATTCTAAATCATAATTAATTAATATGTAATTCCGATATTCAGAACGGGTCGTTACAACCTTCCCCCCTTTAAGAATTTCGTCCCCGAAATTCCAACTATCCGTATTCCACATCCACCTCGTGGAAAACAAATGGTTTCACAATACGTGTACACCCGTACACCCACTAACCAACACAGAACTCGTCTGCACGCAGACATCACATCATGCTACAACATCCTCAATGTAGCATAAGATCAACAACATGATCTCACCTCGCAGGGCGAACTCAATCCTGCGACAAATACCAACCTCAGTAACCACAACTGTCACCCCCTCAGCGATCCAAGATGCTGGTAAGGTCACGGCATGATAACATCTCGCAAAGAAAATCGTGGTCACACTAACCACCAACTCATTCAATCAGATGGTGTAACTGGAACACATTGAACACCAGCCTAGCAGTGATCACATAACTCAACACTAGAGTTACACTAGCCAACCATGGCTAAGAGCACCTGCTCATACAATCACTGAAATCATCAGACTTACTCTGCCCAGTGCATCGTGTTCAATGTCCAGTTCACGTTCACAACTAATAACCAATGGTATCGGAACTAAGCCGACTACCAACATGCTCACCAACGTATTACTGGTATACCTAATATACCGTCACCAGGCACCACCCGTCTACCCGGTATTATACCTCACTCCAAATCACGTAATCCCATACGTACCATTCCGACTCGCGCCTACCAAGGCGAACCTATTCATGCCAACTGGCAACAAATCTCACCCACGTCTACCAAGACGGATTTACTCTGAACCTCTTGGTTACCTATTCAAACGATTAACACATTACATTCGATTGACTTCATAAGGAAGCCAATCCCATCAGTCACAACTCTAAGGTTGACCAAATTAGACCCCATCGGAAACCTACTTGCTCGAGTAATGCACCATACAGGATTTACCTCGAAAAGAAGTTCAGTCCCATAATCCTTAACTCATATAGCCAAATAAGAGCGATAAACTCTCTACCTATCTGGATCAACAAGATCATGGTCCAGATCCATCACTACGTCAGCCGACCATGAACATCACGATCCTAGATCGTCACAATGCCCAATGTCCACAACATCACAATATCGATCCACCTAGGATCCACACATGCTCACCGAGTCAACCAATCCCCACATCTAAATAGATCAGTCAACGACGAGACACGCCGAGACTGTGGGTTTTCTCCACTTATCTCATATCGATCCCTGTCATTCCACTGAGGAAAAGCAAGGATGATCAAACACAACCTCTCACGATTCCGTAGGTCCAACCATGTTGGAACCAACGTACTCGGACACCAACCACGTGTCCCTTTTAGACTGGTTACTGACACATGCCCAACTCGACGAAGTCACAACTCGACTCGTGGCTCATCGTCAGCACAAACACCGGCACCAACACCTGCACTAGTACCAGCAGCAACACTAGCACTATATTCAACATCAGCACACAGACAACATCATCAGTATGAGCACACCGTGTGCAAAACTGACAACCCTGGATCTCCGCTCATAACGAGCGACGACCCCGTACCTCTGCTTGAATAGGAGAAAATCTACCTCCCTCGTTCCCAACAACTTTGGGTACATTCACCCTGACAACTCATATGAGAAAAGGAAACGTCCCCTGAACGTCCCCCGATTCTCAACAACCACTCTCGGTAGTAGTGCCTACCACAGACTTGTGCAGACCTAACCACCAGACACCGCTATCGAGACTCGCATCTAATGGAATCAAGTACCCGTACAACTACTCTGTATTCCCACTCTGGGATTCCTTCGACAAGTACCAACCCCTGGTAACCTGTCCAACACAACTCCAACCAATCGTAACTCTACTCAACCAATGTCGTCTACTAGGTCGCCCATGACCATAGTTGCACCAACAATCTGTCACAACTAAGTAGCACGACAACCAACTAGGTCTCACCGATAAGTACAACCCCGACTGTGGATTGCAGTTCCACCACTAAAGCTGACATGACTAGACCTGACACAAACGTCAGTCGATCTCGACTTCGAAAAGTCATTAAAAGTCAAACCACTCACCAACACACTTTTCCGAACCAAACACCCTACCTTAGGGCTCCACGATCACTAACTAGGGATCCTCAAAACCCGACTGCTCCTGAGTCCTAAGATATTACCATGACTCATCTCGAGTCCTAACCGAAATCTGGACTCAATCATCCATGCCATCCCTGGCATACTCGGTCACCTAGCAGTTACCACTGGTGAACCACATCTTATACCACTTACAAAGCCTAAGGGATACCCCATCACACCCTAGACTCAGAAAACACACATTCCACTTAAGGAATTTACTGAGAATCATCTCATCCCGGGTCCAAACTCCCTAATTTTGCTACCTTTCTAGCCTCTGGGTTCATTCAATCCTGGGACACATAAAAATACTGATTCGACAATTAGTAAGTCGCAATTACACGAATTACATCTGACCCTCAAACCAAGGTCAATTACATTCCGAGACCTATCACAAGGCCTTAAATACCCTAATATAGCCATCTCACTATCAGGTCGCGCACGAGGCTCACATTTTGGAGGTATGGCGTGGCAACAGCATCAGCAACCTAGTGCTCTGATACCAATTTGACAGGACCCGTCCCCGAAGGACATAGATAACCGTGCCCGGTCCTGCTCCCGTCTGACAAGTCAACTGAAGATCCGAAACTACCCTTCAGCACCTGCCAGACAAGGGATATTTGCGCCTGTGCCCACTCATACCTCCACCTCTCGAATAGCCTCGATCATCGCACCACGACCTGAAGGGTCATTAAAACAGAAAAGTTGTGAGTGGACAAAAATGACCTCTTATAAAAACATTTGCCAAAATACATTCTTACCTTCCAGTTTTCACAAACCTGCATGCATATCATAAAACACGAGTAATAGTATGAAATCATTCAAGTATGAACAGTGGACCGATAAAATCAAAACATATTTTCCCATGGTCCATAAAACTCATGTTCACCAAATCCGTTCATGTTATAAAACATCAAATCCCGGCTCTCAGGCCAAAACATGTGAAAACATAATCACCTGGCCACAAAGACCAAAAACCTGTACTCAATACTAGTACGTCATCACAAACAACATCAATCAGCACTATTCACAAGTGCACAGTCAATCAATCAATCCAATCAATCCGCAGTACTCACAAGTACAAAAACTATCACAATCACATCTGCACTACTCACAAGTGCACAATCAAACCATCAACTGCACTACTCACAAGTGCTGCACTACGCGTAGGCCAATATCCAGCCGCATTCTCGGGATCGAACACCTCTGGGCTCAACCCTCGGGCTCAGTCACATCTGGGCGAACACATCCCCAGGCTAAGACCCATCCGAGTGGTACATCCAGGCTCAGTCACATCCGAGAAGCTAGCTTACCATAGGATCAACTCACGATCCTCCAATCACATCCCTCAAGCTCTGGTCGTCAGGGTAATCCTGACAGGACCCATCCCTATCCCCCTAGGATTAACGAGGGATGGCCCTTCTCCCGTCCGACACGGAGTGTCAGACAAGGGATAATTCCAACCTTTGCCCTCCTGGGCTATCAGAGTACGCCAGGATCCGGAGGAGGTATGTGATATCTCGGTCTCTGCTACAGTCCACATCCGATGTCAACCTGAAGGGCAGTCAAAACATTAAAAGCTGTGAGTTGTCAAAAATAAGAGTTTACAAAAATATTTTAACGAGAAGACATTTGTACCCTTCACTAAAAAGCATGCATGAATTCGAAAACCATTTACCAAACCATTCATTAGGGCCTTAGCCCAAAATCATAAGAAACCAAATACACGGGCCACTGCCCAAATCCATGAAGATACCAAACACGCGGGCCACTGTCCAAAACCTGTGCACATCACATATCACATATCATATATATCATATATACATATAATTCACACAACCAATCCTGTCACGGTTTCCAAAGCTACGAGCGTGCTACCCAGGTCTCAATCCGAGTCTTCTCAAAGTCAAGATCAATGTCCGCAGACCACTGACCCTACCCGAGGTAATAGTAATCATAGCCTTCTTGAGAGTAAGGAACCCAACTGGGGGGTGACTCCACTCAGTCGGTGCTCTGTGACTACTCAGGGGTCAACTTAGGCCAACGACCCTCCCCGGATGAGATAATAGAACAAGTAAAGGAAAGTATATGAATACATATATATATATACATAACATAAACATTCATGCCCGGTTCCCTTGAACCGTCATGATCCATAACATCCATTAACCAGGGTTCATGCCGGTTCCCATAAACCGTCATGAACCAGAATGACTTGACAAAGGTTCATGCCGGTTCCCATAAACCGTCATGAACTCGGAAATCCATCTAGGGTCCCTGACCCGAAATCATAAGTGTAAAACAACTAGGTCTCGTGCCCGAACATATGACTCAACTGGGCACCGTGCCCGATATCTAAGGGTCAGTCACGACTCCGATCATAGTGATGTGTGCAACCATCCATCCAGGACCGCCCTCAATCCTGGTATGCCGCCGCGAACGTATAAACTGACGCGACCACCACAATATCATGGTGCAGTCATCGCCGATCGATATCCTGAACCGTCAGCACTCCAAAGTCGAGCCTCCCCAGGCTGCCTGACCACGAATCGTGCATCGTGACCTCTCTGGAAGGAACACTTCCCAATCCGGAGGCAAGCGTCGTATCGTCGATCACCGTGCACACAGCACCCGTCGCAACCACGATTTAGACCCGAAGTTCGTAAATAGCGTCATATGCCCGAGACAAAACCAAATAGGTCTTATACCCGAGTTCATCCTTTTAGAAATTCAAAACCATTTCATTTAGACCAATAAAGACATACAGACCCGTATAGGCACCTTATAGGGCCGAAACCTCGAAATACGTGCCTATACGTAACCACACATCCAAATGCACTCATGGCATCACAAACAAGTATTTAAAACATATAATAAACATTTATGCATGCACCAATTTAGAAAACAAGGTCCACTCACAGACCGTCCGAGCTGCCGTCTCGATTTGCGTGCCATAGGCTCTCCCGAGCCGATCACTTTCACCGGGACTCCCAAACCTGTCCAAATTTTAATATAAGGTTACTCACTACTTAATTAACTTCCTACCCAAGCCCCGTAATTTTCCCGAACTTTTAACTATTTTTAAACCGACCCTAATTCTTCCGACAGCCTGAAACCTATGGAAACGATGTCCGATTGACACGAAACCAGTCCCAAAATCTTCGTTACATTGAATAGAAGATTTCCCGTGTTGAACACTTTCCCAAATTATGGCCCACGCGCCCTCACGCGCCTCTAGAAGGTCGAAAACACTATTTATCATCTTCCAGCTCCAGCCGGTTCAGATGGCCAGTTCACCTGGTTTGGCCGGTCCAACTGGACCGGCGTGACCGGTTCACAGCCCTAGACACCCCATTTTTTATCCTACTTCTTCCTTTTTGATACCTTTCTTCCTATTTTCATGTTTTCTATCCATTTCAATCCTTAAACGCAACCGAAAATGTCTAAAACCTAAGGTTTGATTTTGAACCAAACGGTTCAAGTTTTCCAAAACTGCACCCATTGCTTCCCAGCCATCCCAAGCTTCCTAAAACCTTCCTAACACAATCCTAATAACCCATTTAATTCATTGGAAGCAACCAAAATGACCCATAGCAATAAAAATGGAAATTGGATTGAAAATGGGCTTACTGTGAACCTCACGGGTTCCTCCCCCTCTCGCCGCCGTGGACGGCGGTTCTGGCCGTCCAGCCACCTCCTCAGTCCTCTCATCACTCTCTGGATACTCAAGCATGGTCACAAGGGTTGAAGTTTTGGATTTGGGTGAAGGTTTACATGGGTTGGGTTGTTTGGAAACAAAGAAAATGAATGATCGATGAAGGTGGGAGGTGCATGAATGAAAGCTAAGGGCCAGTGGATGGGTGACACTTGTCACTCATCCATAGGGCAGGGATTAAATATCTGGGCCCCCACTAAAGTCCAAAAGTTAACTCGTTTCGTAATTCATGCAATAGTGAACTTGAACTTCCGTGAACCGTAACTTCGCCGTCGAACGTCCAAATTTGACGTTCCGCCTGTCTATGGATTCGTATCGTCCTTATCTACATAATGGTCCTTGGCCCTATGACATTGGACATCCCGGTCAAAAAGTCAACATTTGACCCTTTTAACTAAAATTACCAAAATGCCCCTAAACTTCCCAACGTCATAACTTCTTCCTCGAACGTCGGAATTGAACATGCCACCTGTCTATGAACTCGTGACGTCACGAACTACGTCACGGTCATCGGTCAAAGTCCATTTGACCGCCCAAACGAAAATTCAACGTTTTGCCCACGGCTAGGGGTAAAACGGTCATTTCGCATCGTTCGTACGATTTCGCCCAACTAATCACGGATTAACCTCACTAATCGTGATTAGTCACTAATCTAATCCTGGAATTTGGGACGGGTCGTTACAAATCACCCCCAAGCTCTGACCGTCTGGGCATTTCACAATCACAATGAAAACCATCTCGGGAATTACATCCCAAAACCTTTCAATCAAATCTTGTCTTCATGCAAAGTCAAGATCATTCCCGTCTGGGTCTCCAACCCAAATTACCATTTATACGTAAATCTTTAAAATCACATTTTAAACTAATAAAATAATCCAGAAATCATCATTGACTCACCAATTAAGTCAAAATATCATTTTAGAAATCCTTTAGACTCCGGGTCTAGCCCAAAACATCATTTGCACGTTCCTCGTAAAACGTGCCCGAAAGACTGATTAAAATAATCATAAAATCATAATAAATCATACAAAATCATCAAATTCACAAGTGACTCCAATCCGAGTCAAAATCATTATCCAGTTGGGTCTCACGCCCAAAATAACATTATCACGCAAATCTATGCGTTCGCAACCTCTGTTGCCATTTTCACGTAAATCCAAGAAATCGACCCTTGACTCATAATCCGAGTCCAAATATCATTTTTCAATCCATGACTCAATAATCCGAGTCCAAACATTATTTTCAATCAATTTCAATCCCGGACTCATAAACCAAGTCCAAACATCATTTTCAACCAATTTCATAATTTCTCGAAAGTCGTGCCCAAAAATAATATAATAATCCATAAAATCGAGAAATCACCGGATTGAAACATCAATCATGCCAAAGAATATAAAATCATATAATAAGGCATTTAAATCATATATGCATGCATCACGGTTAGAAAACAAAGTCCACTCAGACACACCGTCCAAAACGGTCCGTTTCCGAGCTGCCTGTTTTCCGTATATTCTGGAAATCACAACTCCTGTCCAAAATCATTATAGAGGGTTACTAACATCTCAAAATACTTCATATAATTTTCCCCAATTTTTCCGGAATTTAAATACGTATTTGAAACGTAAAACAAAACTTCGGATACGCGGAACATTAACGAAACAATATCCAATTTCCTCGAAACCAGTGTCAAAATGTTCGTTACACTAAATGGGAAAAAATTCATGTTGAACGTACCTCGGGATTCTCACTCACGCGCCCCCATGCGCCGCCGCAAGCGGCTGCACGTGAAAGTCACGCGCGTAGTGTAACGACCCGTCCCAAATTCCTAGATTAGATTAGTGACTAATCACGATTAGTGAGTCTAATCCGTGATTAGTAGAGCGAAATCGGAACGAACGGTGCGAAATGACCGTTTTGCCCTGATGGTGGCAAAACGTTGACTTTTTAATCGGCCAGTCAAATGGACTTTGACCGATGACCGTGACGTAGTTCGTGACGTCACGAGTTCATAGACAGGTGGCACGTTCAATTCCGACGTTCGAGGAAGAAGTTATGACGTTCGGAAGTTTAGGGGCATTTTGATAATTTGGGTGAATAGGGGGTCAGAAGTTGAGTTTTTGACCGGGAGGTCCGATGGCCGAGGGCCGAAGACCGTTTCGTAGATAAGGACGATACGAATCCATAGGCAGGCGGCACACTGAAATCGGACTTCGAACGGGAGAGTTATGGGTCACGGAAGTTCGATTTTACTATGCACGAACTTCGAGACGGGGACGATTTGGCGAAATCTGATTGGGCAGATATTTTAGTGGGCCCCATGGATGAGTGACAAGTGTCACTCATCCCATTGCTTTGATCCCCCAAAATGTGGATCTATATAATAAAATAATATTATTTAATTATTTTTACAAACCAAACCCACCCACCATTCAATCTTAACCATCCATTTCAATTCATCCTTAAATCCACACCATCCATCCCATCTCCCTCTCATCAGCCATCATTCTTCTTTGTTTCCTTACCACCCGAAACCCCATAACCCCATTTTCTCCATTTTCTTCCAAAAACCGAAACACACACACACATCACCATTCATTGCTTGGGAGTGACCGTGAGTGACAGGAGGGAAGGACAGAGAGGCTGGGACGGCGAGTCACGGCGACGGACGACGGAGGACACGGCGGAGGAGCTCGACCCGTGAGGTGAAAATATTTAAAAATCCAAGTTTTGTTTTTGTTAGGTTTTAATTGAAACTAATGATTGGGTTGTGCTTCTGGGGGACCTAGGAGAGAAATGGGAATGTTTTCGAAGGTTAGGGCGGCCTGGAACAGCCGTGAACGGTGGAGGAATGCACGGCCGCCATGGCCAAGCTCGAAGGTATGGTTTTCAGTGTTTTCCTTCCATTTTAATGTCGTAGAACCCTAGGTTAGGATTAGAGGATGAAAATGGAACAAACGGGAAGCATTTTGGTGGTCGGACGGCGGAGAACCGGCCGGGTCAAGTCGCGGGTCACGGCGACCCGGTTGCAGGGTTCGGGTCGACCCGTCGAGCGGTTGAAGGTGGTGACGTGACATGATGACGTGGCACCTGTCAGGTTGTCAGGTGACGTGGACCACTCATCAGCCGACACGTGTCACATGTCAGTGCACAGTCAGCACTGACATGTTAGTGACGTGGCCCAATCAGGGGCTGACACGTGGCACTGACGTGGACCAGTGCCGTGATGACACGTGGCACATGTCAGACTGCCACGTGGCACTGACAGTACAGTGACGTGGACTAATGGGAGCATGACACGTGGCACCTGTTAGAGTCTGACATATCAGACCTGACAGCTGTCAGATGACGTCAGCGATGACGTCAGCAGGTACTGTAGCAGGCGCGTGAAGCCCACGCGCAGCCACTTCAGGCGGCGCGTGAGGGCGCGTGACAGGGAATCTGGGGAAGGTTCCAACATACGAAATCTTCTATTCGATGTAACGAACATTTTGAGACTAGTTTCGTGTCGACCGGACACCGTCTCGATATGTTTCGGGGCATCGGAAGGTTTAGGTTCGGGATTAAAAATAGTTAAAAATACGGGAAAATTACGGGGCTTTAGTGGGAGGTTAATTAAGTAGTTAGTAACCTTCTATTACGATTTGGACAGGTTTGGTAGTCCCGGTGACCGTGATCGGCTCGGGGAGCCGTATGGCACGCAAATCGAGGCGGCAGCTCGGACGGTCTGTGAGTGGACCTTGTTTTCTAAATTGGTGCATGCATAAATGTTTATTATATGTTTTATTACTTGTTTGATGATGCCATGGGTGCATTTCTATGTGGTTACGTATAAGCACTATTTCGAGGTTTTTGCCTTATACGGTGCTTATACGGGTCTGTATTTCTTTATTGATTTAAATGAAATGGTGTTGGATTTCTAAAAGGCTAAACTCGGGTATGAAACCCATTTGGTTTTGTCTCGGGCATATGGCCTCAGATTCCGGGCACGGTGCCCAGTTGGTGTCCTATGTTCGGGTACGAGACCCAGTCACTTTACGGTTTTGATCTCAGGTCAGGGAACCTTAAATGGATTCCCAGGTTCATGACGGTTTGTGGGAACCGGCATGAACCCTTGTTGTGGTATCGTGGTTCATGACGGTTTATGGGAACCGGCATAAACCCTTGTTATGTTATTACGGTACATGACGGTTTATGGGAACCGGCATGTTACCTGATTATGGATATTATGGATCATGACGGTTCAGTGGAACCGGTCATGAATGTTTATGTTATGTATATATATGTTCGTCTACCTTCCTTTACTTCTATTATCTCCTCCGGGGAGGGTCGTTGGCCTGGGTGGACCCCGGAGTAGTCACGGAGCACCGACTGAGTGGAGTCACCCACCAGTTGGGTTCCTTACTCTCAGGAAGGCTATGGTTACTATTACCTCGGGTAGGGTAAGTGGTCTACGGACATTGACCTTGACTTTTAGATGACTCGGATTGAGACCCGGGTAGCGCGCGCGTGGCTTTGGATACCGTGACAGGATTGGTTGTGTGACTTATATATATGTATGTGATGGATATATGATATATGATATGTGGTGTGTGCAGCTGTGCACAGGATTTGGGCAGTGGCCCGTATGGTCGTTTTTCATTGTGGTCCTTTCGACCTTAGTTTATATCTGCTTTGAGCTTAGTCCCACATATGGTTTGTTTTGGATAAAGGGTTTTCGAATGCATGCATGCTTTTTAGTGGAGGGTACAAATGTCTTCTTATTAAATGTTTTTATAAACTCTTGTTTTGTCCACTCACAGTTTTTAATATTTTGACTGCCCTTCAGGTTGACATCGGATGTGGACTGTAGCAGAGATCGAGATATCACATGCCTCCTCCGGATCCTGGCGTACTCTGATAGCCCGGGAGGGCAAAGGTCGGAAATATCCCTTGTCTGACACTTCGTGTCAGACGGGAGCAGGGTCATCCCGCACTAATCCCGGGGGGATTGGGATGGGTCCTGTCACGTAGCCCAGTGTTGCTAGAGTGCTCCTTCTTCACCCGTATGTCTGATAAACGGGTTGAAAACCCCACGATAGAACCCGATTCAAACTCACTCAATTCGACCTCAAATCAACCCATTCTCTCAACTGATCCCTTCTATTCCATCTCCATTTACGTTATGTAAATTTAATTACTCGAATTATGGTCTAAATCCTCAAGACTCACGATCGATCCTCGACGGGTTTTCTATTCGGGTTTATCGATTTCGTCCCTGATTTTCAAATTAATTCATACAGTTAGTATCGTGAGAGTGTAAGGAACGTTTTTCCATGATCAATTTCATAACATCTTACCTCTAACTAGTTGAACTCAAGCTCGAATTGAAGCAGCCATGGAAGCGTCCGTTCTTCCCCAATTCGACAGCAATTCCCTTCGTTTTTGTTGCAGAGAGTTTCGTTTGGATCCCAGAAGTCTAATTCAAGCCTCAATTTCGATCCTCACCGCTCACAATTATCAATTCGAATTTCCCTCTAATTTTCCTAAATTTTCGATTCTGAATTGTCCCAGTGGGCTCTCTGTCTCTCGAGTTTTTCCCTCAATTCGAATTCCTCAATCTCACAAGTATACAATGAAGCTGAAACAACGGTTAATCACTAATCAATTTGGACACAATCATTACAATTAACCATAATTAAGGGGTAATTGTCTAAAGTGAATATCATTAGCCACAAAACCGGTTTCCATGTTATCTGGGGCAAGAAGAAGACAAAGTGACAGATGTCACTATCTGGTCATGGTTAAAAGACCATTTTGCCCTTTGTTCGTCAAATTACCATTTTACCACTAGACTTTCGTGACCCGTAACTTGGTCACCCGAACTTCGTTTTCAACGTGCCGCCTGTCATTGGATTCGTATCAACAAGACCTACGTAACGGTCTTTGGCCCTCGTCCATTGGACTTCCCGAGTCAAAAGTCAACATTTGGCCCCTTTTTAGCCAAATTACGAAAATGCCATCGAACTTCCGAACGTCATAACTTTTTCCTCGAATGTCGGAATCGAACGTGCCACCTGTCTATGAACTCGTGACGTCCCGAACTACGTCACAGTCATCGGTCAAAGTCCGTTTGACCGCCCGAACTAGAAGTCAACGTTTTGCCCACGATAGGGGCAAAACGGTCATTTTGCACATTTCGTCCGATTTCACTCAACTAATCCCCGATTAGTCATTCTAAATCATAATTAATTAATATGTAATTCCGATATTCAGAACGGGTCGTTACAACCTTCCCCCCTTAAAGAATTTCGTCCCCGAAATTCCAACTATCCGTATTCCACATCCACCTCGTGGAAAACAAATGATTTCACAATACGTGTACACCCGTACACCCACTAACCAACACAGAACTCGTCTGCACGCAGACATCACATCATGCTACAACGTCCTCAATGTAGCATAAGATCAACAACATGATCTCACCTCGCAGGGCGAACTCAATCCTGCGACAAATACCAACCTCAGTAACCACAACTGTCACCCCTCAGCGATCCAAGATGCTGGTAAGGTCACGGCATGATAACATCTCGCAAAGAAAATCGTGGTCACACTAACCACCAACTCATTCAATCAGATGGTGTAACTGGAACACATTGAACACCAGCCTAGCAGTGATCACATAACTCAACACTAGAGTTACACTAGCCAACCATGGCTAAGAGCACTGCTCATACAATCACTAAAATCATCAGACTCACTCTACCCAGTGCATCGTGTTCAATGTCCAGTTCACGTACACATCTAATAACCAATGGTATCGGAACTAAGCCGACTACCAACATGCTCACCAACGTATTACTGGTATACCTCACTAGGCACCACCCGTCTACCCGGTATTATACCTCACTCCAAATCACGTAACCCCATACGTACCATTCCGACTCGCGCCTACCAAGGCGAACCTACTCATGCCAACTGGCAACAAATCTCACCCACGTCTACCAAGACGGATTTACTCTGAACCTCTCGGTTACCTATTCAAACGATTAACACATTACATTCGATTGACTTCATAAGGAAGCCAATCCCATCAGTCACAACTCTAAGGCTGACCAAATTCGACCCCATCGGAAACCTACTTGCTCGAGTAATGCACCATACAGGATTTACCTCGAAAAGAAGTTCAGTCCCATAATCCTTAACTCATATAGCCAAATAAGAGCGATAAACTCTCTACCTATCTGGATCAACAAGATCATGGTCCAGATCCATCACTACGTCAGCCGACCATGAACATCACGATCCTAGATCGTCATAATGCCCAATGTCCACAACATCACAATCCCGATCCACCTAGGATCCACACATGCTCACCAAGTCAACCAATCCCCACATCTAAATAGATCAGTCAACGACGAGACACGCCGAGACTGTGGGTTTTCTCCACTTATCTCGTATCGATCCCTGTCATTCCACTGAGGAAAAGCAAGGATGATCAAACACAACCTCTCACGATTCCGTAGGTCCAACCATGTTGGAACCAACGTACTCGGACACCAACCACGTGTCCCTTTTAGACTGGTTACTGACACATGCCCAACTCGACGAAGTCACAACTCGACTTGTGGCTCATCGTCAGCACAAACACCGGCACCAACACCTGCACTAGTACCAGCAGCAACACTAGCACTAATTTCAACATCAGCACACAGACAACAGCATCAGTATGAGCACACCGTGTGCAAAACTGACAACCCTGGATCTCCGCTCATAACGAGCGACGACCCCGTACCTCTGCTTGAATAGGAGAAAATCTACCTCCCTCGTTCCCAACAACTTTGGGTACATTCACCCTGACAACTTATATGAGAAAAAGAAACGTCCCCTGAACGTCCCCCGATTCTCAACAACCACTCTCGGTAGTAGTGCCTGCCACAGACTTGTGCAGACCTAACCACCAGACACCACTATCGAAACTCGCATCTAATGGAATCAAGTACCCGTACAACTACTCTGTATTCCCACTCTGGGATTCCTTCGACAAGTACCAACCCCTGGTAACCTGTCCAACACAACTCCAACCAATCGTAACTCTACTCAACCAATGTCGTCTACTAGGTCGCCCATGACCATAGTTGCACCAACAATCTGTCACAACTAAGTAGCACGACAACCAACTAGGTCTCACCGATAAGTACAACCCCGACTGTGGATTGCAGTTCCACCACTAAAGTTGACATGACTAGACCTGACACAAACGTCAGTCGGTCTCGACTTCGAAAAGTCATTAAAAGTCAAACCACTCACCAACACACTTTTCCGAACCAAACACCCTACCTTAGGGCTCCACGATCACTACCTAGGGATCCTCAAAACCCGACTGCTCCTGAGTCCTAAGATATTACCATGACTCATCTCGAGTCCTAACCGAAATCTGGACTCAATCATCCATGCCATCCCTGGCATACTCGGTCACCTAGCAGTTACCACTGGTGAACCACATCTTATACCACTTACAAAGCCTAAGGGATACCCCATCACACCCTAGACTCAGAAAACACACATTCCACTTAAGGAATTTACTGAGAATCATCTCATCCCGGGTCCAAACTCCCCAATTTTGCTACCTTTCTAGCCTCTGGGACACATAAAAATACTGATTCGACAATTAGTAAGTCGCAATTACACGAATTACATCTGACCCTCAAACCAAGGTCAATTACATTCCGAGATCTATCACAACGCCTTAAATACCCTAATATAGCCATCTCACTACCAGGTCGCGCACGAGGCTCCCATTTCGGAGGTATGGCGTGGCAACAGCATCAGCAACCTAGTGCTCTGATACCAATTTGACAGGACCCGTCCCCGAAGGACATAGATAACCGTGCCCGGTTCTGCTCCCGTCCGACAAGTCAACTGAAGATCCGAAACTACCCTTCAGCACCTGCCAGACAAGGGATATTTGCGCCTGTGCCCACTCATACCTCCACCTCTCGAATAGCCTCGATCATCGCACCACGACCTGAAGGGTCATTAAAACCGAAAAGTTGTGAGTGGACAAAAATGACCTCTTATAAAAACATTTGCCAAAATACATTCTTACCCTCCAGTTTTCACAAACCTGCATGCATATCATAAAACACGAGTAATAGTATGAAATCATTCAAGTATGAACAGTGGACCGATAAAATCAAAACATATTTTCCCATGGTCCATAAAACTCATGTTCACAAAATCCGTTCATGTTATAAAACATCAAATCCCGGCTCTCAGGCCAAAACATGTGAAAACATAATCACCTGGCCACAAAGACCAAAAAATTGTACTCAATACTAGTACGTCATCACAAACAACATCAATCAGCACTATTCACAAGTGCACAGTCAATCAATCAATCCAATCAATCCGCAGTACTCACAAGTACAAAAACTATCACAATCACATCTGCACTACTCACAAGTGCACAATCAAACCATCAACTGCACTACTCACAAGTGCTGCACTACGCGTAGGCCAATATCCAGCCGCATTCTCGGGATCGGACACCTCTGGGCTCAACCCTCGGGCTCAGTCACATCTGGGCGAACACATCCCTAGGCTAAGACCCATCCGAGTGGTACATCCAGGCTCAGTCACATCCGAGAAGCTAGCTTACCATAGGATCAACTCACGATCCTCCAATCACATCCCTCAAGCTCTGGTCGTCAGGGTAATCCTGACAGGACCCATCCCTATCCCCCTAGGATTAACGAGGGATGGCCCTTCTCCCGTCCGACACGGAGTGTCAGACAAGGGATAATTCCAACCTTTGCCCTCCCGGGCTATCAGAGTACGCTAGGATTCGGAGGAGGTATGTGATATCTCGGTCTCTGCTACAGTCTACATCCGATGTCAACCTGAAGGGCAGTCAAAACATTAAAAGCTGTGAGTGGTCAAAAATAAGAGTTTATAAAAATATTTTAACGAGAAGACATTTGTACCCTTCACTAAAAAGCATGCATGCATTCGAAAACCATTTACCAAACCATTCATTAGGGCCTTAGCCCAAAATCATAAGAAACCAAATACACGGGCCACTGCCCAAATCCATGAAGATACCAAACACGCGGGCCACTGCCCAAAACCTGTGCACATCACATATCACATATCATATATATCATATATACATATAATTCACACAACCAATCCTGTCACGGTTTCCAAAGCTACGAGCGTGCTACCCAGGTCTCAATCCGAGTCTTCTCAAAGTCAAGATCAATGTCCGCAGACCACTGGCCCAACCCGAGGTAATAGTAATCATAGCCTTCTTGAGATTAAGGAACCCAACTGGGGGGTGACTCCACTCAGTCGGTGCTCTATGACTACTCAGGGGTCAACCTAGGCCAACGACCCTCCCCGGAGGAGATAATAGAACAAGTAAAGGAAAGTATATGAATACATATATATATATATATACATAACATAAACATTCATGCCCGGTTCCCTTGAACCGTCATGATCCATAACATCCATTAACCAGGGTTCATGCCGGTTCCCATAAACCCTCATGAACCCGAATGACCTGACAAAGGTTCATGCCGGTTCCCATAAACCGTCATGAACTCAGAAATCCATCTAGGGTCCCTGACCCGAAATCATCAGTGTAAAACAACTGGGTCTCGTGCCCGAACATATGACTCAACTGGGCACCGTGCCCGATATCTAAGGGTCAGTCACGACTCCGATCATAGTGATGTGTGCAACCATCCATCCAGGACCGCCCTCAATCCTGGTATGTCGCCGTGAACGTATCAACTGACGCGACCACCACAATATCATGGTGCACTCATCGCCGATCGATATCCTGAACCGTCAGCACTCCGCAGTCGAGCCTCCCCAGGCTGCCTGACCACGAATCGTGCATCGTGACCTCTCCGGAAGGAACACATCCCAATCCGGAGGCAAGCGTCGTATCGTCGATCGCCGTGCACACAACACCCGTCGCAACCACGATTTAGACCCGAAGGTCGTAAATAGCGTCATATGCCCGAAACAAAACCAAATAGTTCTTATACCCGAGTTTATCCTTTTAGATCCAAAACCATTTCATTTAGACCAATAAAGACATACAGACCCGTATAGGCACCGTATAGGGCCGAAACCTCGAAATACGTGCCTATACGTAACCACACATCCAAATGCACTCATGGCATCACAAACAAGTATTTAAAACATATAATAAACATTTATGCATGCACCAATTTAGAAAACAAGGTCCACTCACAGACCGTCCGAGCTGCCGTCTCGATTTGTGTGCCATAGGCTCTCCCGAGCCGATCACTTTCACCGGGACTCCCAAACCTGTCCAAATTTTAATAGAAGGTTACTCACTACTTAATTAACCTCCTACCCAAGCCCCGTAATTTTCCCGAACTTTTAACTATTTTTAAACCGACCCTAATTCTTCCGACAGCCCGAAACCTATGGAAACGATGTCCGATTGACACGAGACCAGTTCCAAAATCTTCGATACATTGAATAGAAGATTTCCCGTGTTGAACACTTTCCCAAATTATGGTCCACGCACCCTCACGCGCCTCTAGAAGGTCAAAAACACTATTCATCATCTTCCAGCTCCAGCCGGTTCAGATGGCCGGTTCAACTGTGAACCGGCGTGACCGGTTCACAGCCCTAGACACCCCATTTTTTATCCTACTTCTTCCTTTTTGATTCCTTTCTTCCTATTTTCATAGGGCAGGGATTAAATATCTGGGCCCCCACTAAAGTCCAAAAGTTAACTCGTTTCGTAATTCATGCAATAGTGAACTTGAACTTCCGTGAACCGTAACTTCGCCGTCGAACGTCCAAATTCGACGTGCCGCCTATCTATGGATTCGTATCGTCCTTATCTACGTAATGGTCCTTGGCCCTATGACATTGGACATCCCGGTCAAAAAGTCAACATTTGACCCTTTTAACTAAAATTACCAAAATACCCCTAAACTTCCGAACGTCATAACTTCTTCCTCGAACGTCGGAATTGAACATGCCACCTGTCTATGAACTCGTGACGTCGCGAACTACGTCACGGTCATCGGTCAAAGTCCATTTGACCGTCCAAACGAAAATTCAACGTTTTTCCCACGGCTATGGGTAAAACGGTCATTTCGCATCGTTCGTACGATTTCGCCCAACTAATCACGGATTAACCTCACTAATCGTGATTAGTCACTAATCTAATCCTGGAATTTGGGACGGGTCGTTACAAATCACCCCCAAGCTCTGACCGTCTGGGCATCTCACAATCACAATGAAAACCATCTCGGGAATTACATCCCAAAACCTTTCAATCAAATCTTGTCTTCATGCAAAGTCAAGATCATTCCCGACTGGGTCTCAAGCCCAAATTACCATTTATACGTAAATCTTTAAAATCACATTTTAAACTAATAAAATAATCCAGAAAGCATCATTGACTCACCAATTAAGTCAAAATATCATTTTAGAAATTTTTTAGACTCCGGGTCTAGCCCAAAACATCATTTGCACGTTCCTCGTAAAACGTGCCCGAAAGACTATTAAAATAATCATAAAATCATAATAAATCATACAAAATCATCAAATTCACAAGTGACTCCAATCCGAGTCAAAATCATTATCCAGTTGGGTCTCACGCCCAAAATAACATTATCACGCAAATCTATGCGTTCGCAACCTCTGTTGCCATTTTCACGTAAATCCAAGAAATCGACCCTTGACTCATAATCCGAGTCCAAGTATCATTTTTCAATCCATGACTCAATAATCCGAGTCCAAACATTATTTTCAATCAATTTCAATCCCGGACTCATAAACCAAGTCCAAACATCATTTTCAACCAATTTCATAATTTCTCGAAAGTCGTGCCCAAAAATAATATAATAATCCATAAAATCGAGAAATCACCGGATTGAAACATCAATCATGCCAAAGCATATAAAATCATATAATAAGGCATTTAAATCATATATGCATGCATCACGGTTAGAAAACAAAGTCCACTCACACACACCGTCCAAAACGGTCCGTTTCCGAGCTGCACGTTTTCCGTATATTCTGGAAATCACAACTCCTCTCCAAAATCATTATAGAGGGTTACTAACATCTCAAAATAATTCATACAATTTTCCCCAATTTTTCTGGAATTTAAATACGTATTTTAAACGTAAAACAAAACTTCGGATACGCGGAACATTAACGAAATGATATCCGATTTCCTCGAAACTAGTGTCAAAATGTTCGTTACACTAAATGAGACAAAAGTCATGTTGAATATACCTCGGGATTCTCACTCACGCGCCCCCATGAGCTGCCGCAAGCGGCTGCGCATGAAAGCCACGTGCGTAGCACAGTGTTGCTACAATGCTCCTTTTTCACCCGTATGTCTGATAAACGGGTTGAAAAACCCGCGATAGAACCCGATTCAAACTCACTCAATTCAACCTCAAATCAACCTATTCTTTCAACTGATCCCTTCTATTCCATCTCCATTTACGTTCTGTAAATTTAATTACTCGAATTATGGTCTAAATCCTCACGACTCACGATCGATCCTCGACGGGTTTTCTATTCGGGTTTATCGATTTCGTCCCTGATTTTCAAATTAATTCATACGGTTAGTATCATGAGAGTGTAAGGAACCTTTTTCCAAGATCAATTTCATAACATCTTACCTCTAACTAGTTGAACTCAAGCTCGAATTGAAGCAGCCATGGAAGCTTCTGTTCTTCCCCAATTCGACAGCAATTCCCTTCGTTTTTATTGCAGAGAGTTTCGTTTGGATCCCAGAAGTCTAATTCAAGCCTCAATTTCGGTCCCAGTGGGCTCTCTGTCTCTCGAGTTTTTCCCTCAATTCGAATTCCTCAATCTCACAAGTATACAATGAAGCTGAAACAACGGTTAATCACTAATCAATTTGGACACAATCATTACAATTAACCATAATTAAGGGATAATTGTCTAAAGTGAATATCATTAGCCGCAAAACCGGTTTCCATGTTATCTGGGGAAAGAAGAAGACAAAGTGACAGATGTCACTGTCTGGTCATGGTTAAAAGACCATGTTGCCCTTCGTTCGTCAAATTACCATTTTGCCACTAGACTTCCGTGACCTGTAACTTGGTCATCCGAACTCCGTTTTTGACATGCCGCCTGTCGTTGGATTCGTATCAAGAAGACCTACGTAACGGTCTTTGGCCCTCGTCCATTGGACTTCCCGGGTCAAAAGTCAACATTTGGCCCCTTTTTAGCCAAATTACGAAAATGCCCTAGAACTTCCGAACGTCATAAATTTTTCCTCGAATTTTGGAATCGAACGTGCCACCTGTCTATGAACTCGTGACGTCCCGAACTACGTCACAGTCATCGGTCAAAGTCCGTTTGACCGCCCGAACTAAAAGTCAACATTTTGCCCACGCTAGGGGCAAAACGGTCATTTTGCACATTTCGTCCGATTTCACTCAACTAATCCCCGATTAGTCATTCTAAATCATAATTAATTAATATGTAATTCCGATATTCGGAACGGGTCGTTACACCTTCTGTGATCTGCAGTCAAATCTCTGTATACCACCATATCTGACCAACTCTAGCCAACACCGACCAACTAGTCGCTAAACCCCAAGACAGATCGAGTCTGACCAACCGGTCACTAATCCACTCCCAAACCACAGATACTGAACATATACTTATCTTGACGGAGTCATATCCCGATTCGTAACTCACCGTCATCACAATCACCGGCACAGGCACCAGCACCAGCACTAGTACCAGTATCATCACCTATCAGCATCTGCGCAAAGTGTACAAATCAGACAACCCTGGATCTCCGCTCATACCGAACGACGACCCCGTACCTCTGCTCGAATAGGAGAAACTTTGTCTCCCTCGTACCCAACAACTCTGGGTACAGTCACCCTGACAACTCATAAGAGAAAAGGAAAACTTCCCCGTCTCATTCTGCGATCGCACTCAGCCGTAACCGAGTCGAATCCAGAATCACTGCTCGTACATATGCGTTACTCACGCACCTCGTATCATCGTCATGACTGAAAATCCCATTGTCACAATTGTCACGGTAACCTGAGTCTACTCGACCTGATAAGACTCGACTACATCCATCGATAGTAGCGTCTTCCACAACCTCGTGCAGACCTAACTACCAGACATCTCGATATCCAAACTCCGCATCCAACGGAATCAACCGCCCGTACTACTAATTCGTATCCCCAATCTGGGATTCCATCGACAAGTACCAACCTTGGTAACCTGTCCAAAAATCTATATCCTGTCGTAACTCGACTCCACCAATGTCGTCTACCAGGTCGCCCACGACCTTAGTTGCACCAAACCACAACTGAGTAGCACGACAACCAAGTAGGTCTAACCAATAAATACAACCTCGACTGCAGAGTGCAGTCCCATCACTATAGTTGGCATGACTAGACCGACTAACGAACCCAAATCCGAATAGTCGTCAAAGTCAAACCAATCACCAACTCACATTTTCGAACCATACACCCTAAAGTAGGGTTCCACAATCACATTCTAGGGTTCCACTGAACCCAACTGCATAAGGCAGTATAATCCATAATCTCATCGACCCTGCGGTCCCGACATCGTAAAGACGTCAATCCAATCCTACCGTCAATCCAACTAGGATTCCTCGAATCTGGCTGCCTCCAGCAGTATATCCGTTTAACTGAACCAAATCCGATCATCGGATGGTCACAACACCCAACAAGTCGTCGGAACCGATCCTACGACATCGTGAAAGACGATCCCAAACTAACCGTCTCACGATCACAATCTAACGTACGAATATGTTCATCCTTCCGTAAGGTCCCACACTGTCAACTACGACAGAACTATGGCAACCCCGGCATCAAGTGCCGAACCAAGACCTATCCCGATTCCATCCTACTAACTATCGTATCGGCATCCCAACAATCGGGTTAACCACAAACTGTAGCACCTTGAGATATCACATCCTCGACCTGCGTACTACTCCAAGAGCTCCACGGTTGCTAGAATAGAGACAACCCCGCTCTGATACCACGTTGACAGGACCCATCCCATTCCCCCCGGGATTAACGCGGGATGACCCTGCTCCCGTCTGACACGAAGTGTCAGACAAGGGATATTTCCGACTTGGGATATTTCCGACTTTTGCCCTCCCAGGCTATCAGAGTACGCCAGGATCCGGAGGAGGCATGTGATATCTCGATCTCTGCTACAGTCCACATCCGATGTCAACCTGAAGGGCAGTCAAAACATTAAAAGCTGTGAGTGGACAAAACAACTAGTTTATAAAAAAAAACAACCAGTTTATAAAAAAAACAACCAGTTTATAAAAACATTTCATAAGAGAAAGACATTTCTACCCTTCACTAAAAAGCCTGCATGCATTCGAAAACCATTTATCCGAAAGAAACCATATGTGGGACTAATGACATGACCCATCCCAATCCCCCCGGGTTTACCGCGGGATGTGACGTGCTCCCGTCTGACACGAAGTGTCAGACAAGGGATAACCTCAAGCCACTGCCCCTACGGGCTTCCAGAGTGCGCAAGGATCAATGGAGGAGGCATGCGATGTCCCGGTCTCCGCTGCGGTCGCATCCGTGATCAACCTGAAGAGCATTAAAAACCAAAAGCTGTGAGTGGACAAAAATAAACAAGTTCGTAAAATACATTTTATAAGACATTTAGGCCCCTCAGTAAAAACATATGCATGCATCAAAAACCAATAATCAAACATTTATTAGAAATAACCATTAGGGCCTTAGCCCGGAAACCATGAACATAGTTTCAATCCAAAAGTCAATCAAAGAGTTATTTCATAAATCCAGTGGTACACATTTATTACTTTACCATCTCCAACATCCCAGATGCCTAGCATCCCAGACGTCATATCTCACGTTATTAAGCGACGCGTGCTGCCGGGGTCTCACCGGGTCCTTATCTCTGACATCCCAGATGTCTGACGTCCTAGACGTCTAATCATAGCAATCTTGCTCCTGAGTCACTATACAGTCCGGCCGCTCCGTAGAATGACCCCTCGTAGGCAATGCACCGTGACTTCCCCAGTGTCCCAAACACCTGGAGGAGACCATACATAACCTCATATCGATATGGTTTTATGGAAAACATTTTATCATTCATTTCCAAAATATCACAAGGGCTCTGCCCCGAATTTCCATAAAACCGTCATAAGTCCAAATAGTTGATTATTAAATCCGAAATCATTTATTCAATTCCATTTTAGGGTCCCCGACCCGAAATCACATATAGAAATCAACTGGGCCCCTGGCCCGATTTCATAAGTCAACTAGGCTCCTGGCCCGATTTCTTAAATCAACTGGGCCCCTGGCCCGATTTTACTTTATACATTCCGTAACCGTTTCATGAAATCATATACAAACACAATTATGGAAATCAGTGAAAAATCAGAAAACCTCGATTTACGTGCAAACTCGTCAATCACCTCGAAATGCGTGAAATCATAAAAATTCACTGATATCCTAATCAAATCATATAATAACAATTATAACAATCATGAAATAGTTATGCATGCATAGAATTTATAAAACCAATGTCCACTCACAGACCGTTTAACCGTGCGCCTCGATACGCGTGCCATCGGCCTTCCCAGGCCTCGTCACTAATACCGGGACTCCCAAACCTGTTCATATCACATTAGAGGGTCACTAACCTCTTCATTAACATCCTATTCAAGTCCCGTAATTTTCCCGAATTTTTAATTATTTTTAAACCCGACTTACAACCTTCGGACATCCCGAACAGTATCGGAACGGGGTCCGATTGACATGAAACCAACGCTAAAATGTTCGTTACAATGTATAGGATGAAAGTCGTTTTGAACTGACCTTGAAAACCCGTCCCCCACGCCGTCACGCGCCGCCGTGAGTGGCTGCGTGTGACACCACGCGCCTGCTACAGTGCCCAGCACTGTTCATCGTCTCCCTCGCCCGCTTCCCTGCAATACGGGTTTGCAACCCGTGAGTTCAACCCGATCAGATAGCCTTCAATTCCAACTCGATTTCATCTTTTTTTGATCCTAAGACATTCCTTAACTATCCAATTAAAGTTCGATGTCCAATATTAACTCTAACCATCCCTTAATCGTGCTATCAACCCGTGATCACCTAAATAGGTCGATCACCGTAACTCCAAAATTCCCCAACCATTATCAAATTAACTTCCTAGTAAGCTTATTAGGTTTTGTACGAACTAATTCACATGATTGATTGGACAAGAAGTTACCTCAAACACCCCGACTCAAGGTCGGGTTTTTTTGGCCATCCACCAGACCGTCCACGGCTCCAGCAGCTTCAAAGGTGGCCACATTTGGTCTGGATCGACTCGTGAAGGTTCCAGGAAGCTCATACTCAACTCCAATTCCATCAATTGGCCGCCCAGATTGAAATTTGAAAATGAGGCTTGAATTTTGAGTTTTCGGGTCTGGCCATCCTCCACACCTCTCAGAACTCCATTCTCAGCTCTCTCACTCTCAAACTGTCCCAGGGACAGATTCCAATCGAACTCAATGCCGACCAGTGCCCTACACAATGTGAAATGAAATTCCAATGCTCTGTTTTGTCTTCCACGATCAAACGCACCAGCCATTGTTTAACGCACCTCCTCACCGTCCCACACAACATTGCTTCCCACTTACATGACCAAACAGTCCATTAACAGTTAAACAACAGTTTAGCCCATCCATTTGCCCCATAAACAATCCACCCGTGCACTGGTCATGTTTCCCAACACGGCTGCTATAGTAACCCGTTCAAACAGTACCCTGTGAAAGTACAATTCTGCCCTTGTGCAGAAAATTAACAAAATGCCCCTCACGCATCCAGGCCCGTAACTCGGTCATTCGGACTCCGATTGATGCGTGCCACCTATCTACGGACTCAGGGCATCGAGACCTTCCTAACGGACCTCCCGATCAAAAAGTCAACATTTTTCCTTATTTCGTCCAAATTACGAAAATGCCCTTGGGCTTCCGAACGTCATAACTTTCACCACGAACGTCGGAATCGAACATACCACCTGTCTATGAGCTCGTGACGTCCCAAAATACGTCACGGTCATTCGTCAAAGTCCATTTGACCGTCAGAATCAAAAGTCAACGTTTTACTCACGACTAGGGGCAAAACGGTCATTTTGCATCGTTCGTCCGATTTCGCCCAACTAATCACCGATTAACCCCGCAAATCGTGATTAGTTAGTAATCTAATCCCGAATTCCGAGACGAGTCGTCACAACCTTCCCCATTAAATAATTTCGTCCTCGAAATTACCAATATCCTTATTCCATATCCACCTCGTGGAAAGACATTTCGATCTCAAGCCTGTGTACACTTGTACACCCACCAAACTTGTATGTACTCAGACGTCCCATCACGGTCTCTCACCGTACCGACCACACTTGACCACCGCGAGTGAAATTAATCACCTGATCCGTGTGAATATCGCTTGTCAATTTCACCATTTAGCTGACTCCTTCAGCTTGTCGGTTTCTTCCAATCATTGATACACATGACGTCTGCTCCCCTGGTAGTCACCAAATCTCACTTGTCAGTCCATGCTGACACCACCAGTCAAACTGTCACCACTAAGCGTTACCACCCCGATAAAGCTCCAACCATCAGCCAATCAGTGACATCACCCCATACTGCCACTTGCTCAAAGTAGCGTAAGATCAACCACATCATCTCATCTCGCAGGGCAAGCCCAATCCTGGGACATATATCAATCTCAAAGTCCAGAACTGTCAACTCCCTCAGCGAACCATGACGCTGGAAATATCTCAGCGTGATACCATCACGTAAGGCCACTCGTAATTACGCAATCACCAACTCACTCATCATGAGTGTACGTATACCGTCATCATGCTCAGTCGGGTGGTGTAACTGACACACATTGAATACTAGCCAATCAGTGACCACACATCTCCACACTAGGGTTTCACGAGCCATGACACGACCCATCCCAATCCCCCCGGGATTACCATGGAATGTGACGAGCTCCCGTCTGACAAGAGGCGCCAGACAAGGGATAATCGATTGCCATTGCCCAAACGGGCTTCCAGAGTGCGTAAGGATCGATGGAGGAGGTGTGCGATGCTCAAGTCTCTGCTGCAGTCGTATCCGGAATCAACCTGAAGGGCATTAAAAACAAAAGCTGTGAGTGGACGAAAATAAACAAGTCTGTTAAAAAAACATTTATAAGACATTTATGCCCCTCAATAAAATCATATGCATGCACCAAAAACCAATAATCCCATATTTATTTAGAAATAACCATTAGGGCCTTAGCCCGGAAACCAAAGCATAGTTTCAATTTCCAAAAGTAAATCCAAGAGTTATTTCATAAATCCAGTAATATGAACCATAAGGCATATAATATAAACCATAACCATTATTTTAGTCACTGCACTATACACTCCAATCCGACATCCCTGATGTCTGACGTCCCTGACGTCAATAAGGTCACAATCACAAGGCTACGCGTGCCACTCGGGTCTCAATTTTCCGAGTTAAATCGCCGAACCCCGTTCGGGTACAGCATCACCTGATGCAGCATCACCTGATGCTTAGCGTCATAGACGCTGGACGTACTAGACGCCCGTGACCTCTCCGGGGTACCTCGCCGGAGGAGACAATATAATATGGAAGGATCTATACAGTGCAGTACCAAATACATTTTATCGATATCCACATGCAAGGCATATATATATATATATATACATGGATAAAATCCAAACCAATCTTTAAGTTTCATCAGACGGGTCTCAAGCCCAAATACCGTGAAACGTGCCATAACCATATTTTCCATATCATCAAAACCACTATTGTTTTTAGCATGTGAATATATATAAAATGTAAACCAGAAAACATTTATTCAATTCCTTTTTAGGGTCCCCGACCCGCAATCACCGGTAGAAGTCAACTGGGCCCCTGGCCCGATTCATAAGTTAACTGGGCCCCTGGCCCGATTCATTAATTAACTGGGCCCCTGGCCCGATTCCATTTATCAAATTCGTAACTGTTTCATGAAATCATATCCAACCCCATTTATGGAAATCGGTGCAAATCCAGAAAACCTCGATTTACGTGCAAATACGTAAATCGCCTCGAAATGTGTGAAATCATTTAAATTCACCGATATCCAAAGTAAATCATTTAATCATAACCATAACAATCATAAAACAGTTATGCATGCATCGAATTTATAAAACCAATGTCCACTCACAGACCGTTTAACCGAGCACCTCGATACGCGTGCCATAGGCCTTCCCGGGCCAAATCACTATCACTGAGACTCCCAATCCTGTTCAAATCACATTAGAGGATTACTAACCTCATCATTAACATCCTATTTAAGTCCCGTAATTTTCCCGAATTTTTAAGTATTTTTAAACTGGATTTAAAACCTTCGGACATCCCGAACAATATCGAGACGGTGTCCGATCGACACGAAACCAATCCCAAAATGTTCGTTACATTGTACAGGACAAAAGTCATGTTGACCTTACCTCGAGATTCGTGCCCACGCGCCGTCACGCGCCACCGTGAGTGGCTGTGCGTGAAAGCCACGCGCCTACTACAGTGACTGCTACAGTCACCATCTTCACCCGTTTGTCTGGTAAACGGGTCGAAAAGCCCGCGATAGGATCCGGTTCAATCACCCTCAATTCGATATCAATTCAATCCGTTCTTGATCCTACAACAATCATCAATCCACCAATTTCAGTTCTGTGTCCATGATTAGCATCAACCATCGATCAATCGTGTCAACAACCCGTGATCACCCAAAACGGGTCGATCACCAAAACTCCTCCAATCCTTAACCATTATCAAATTAACTTCACAGGAAGTTAATAAGGACTAATACGAACTAATTAGCATGATTAATTGAACTCGACAATACCTCAATCGTCACAACTCAAGCTTGAGTTTTCCGGCCGTCCACCATGTCCGTTCACGGCCCTAGGAGCTCCCAAGCTTGCCCCATTTGATCTGGTTCGACGCGTTGAAGTTCCAGAAAGCTCAATCACTCATCAATTAGGCTTGGGCTGGCCTGAAACTGGAAATTCGAATTTGAATTTCCCAGAACCCAGTTTCAGGTTTTTGAGCATTCCACCACCATTTCCACTCCAATTTTCCCTCTCTCAATCTCAGTGAACTGCCCTCGACACACTCTTCATTCTTTTAATTCAATTTAGCCGTTAAAGGCGTCCAAAACCGTCCTCAATCCACTGTGTAAAGGTTCCCGCACTGACCCGAAAATCATAGAAAAACCCAGTGCCCACGTTCAGTGATCGATGCCAACACAACCCCATGTGCAATTCCACCACAAACCGTCCCAATCCAGCCATTTAATTGATAAACAATCAAGGGATCGATCGCACAAAGCATCCACTACACGGCCAGTTCAATGGAACAGTGTCCCGTGTGAAATTACATTTCTGCCCTTGTGCAGAAAATTACCAAAATGCCCCTCACGCATCCTGACCCGTAACTCGGTCATACGGACTCCGATTGATGCGTGCCGCCTGTCATTGAATTCGTATCGACGATACCTACGTAACGGTCCTTGGCCCTCGGCCATCGGACATCCCGGTCGAAAAGTCAACATTCACCCTTATATCGTCCAAATTACGAAAATGCCCCTGGACTTCCGTACATCATAACTTTCACCATGAACGTCGGAACCGAACGTGCCACCTGTCTATGATCTCGTGACGTCCCAAACTACATCACGGTCATTGGTCAAAGTCCATTTGACCATCCGAATTAAAAGTCAACGTTTTGCCCACGCCCAGGGGCAAAACGGTCATTTTGCACAATTTGTCCGAAATCGCTCAACTAATCCCAGATTAGTAATCACAATTAAATATTATTAAATCCCGATATTCGGGACGGGTCGTTACAAGCCATCCGTGGCTAAGAGCGTCTGCTCATAAAATCACTGAACCCAACAAAATAACTCTGTCCAATGCATAGCACTCAATGTCCAGTTCACACTCACCGCCACATCCAATGGTGTCGGAACTAAGTCGACCAACAACACGTACAACCATACACCACTGGTACCACACATGTACCATCACCAGGCACCACATGGCCTGTCCAATACCGATCCTCGTACACCGTACAGGATACGTACGTCCATTTTCCAATAAGTCCACTGTATGGCCCACAGTCAATCAGAATTCGATACTGGGGTTCTCCTGTCCAATCCCAGACTAGACAAATAGCTCATCCCAACTCATTACCTAGTTCCAAATCCAAGTCCGAATTCGAATCCACAACTTCATAAGAAATCCCAGATCCAAACCCAAACATCATATCCTTAACCCATTTCCGAATCCGAATCCGAAATCATTATTCCGTAAGCTAGCATTTGGAATAATCATTCCGTACCCAAATCCAGAAATCCACTTTCAAGTTCCGAAATCGAATCCTGAATCGTCACCAAGAAATCCGATTCAAAAGCCCAAAATCTAATTTACGTCTACCCAGACTCACCGAAAACGAACCTATCGGTTACCTGTTCAATACATTCGATTGACTTCATAGGGAAGCCAATCCCGGCATTCACATGTTCCAAAACTGACCAACTAGGTCCTATAGGATATCCACTCATTCACAGGTCAAATCCTCGAGTCAATGCGTAAGCATTCCGATTCGCTCGAGTACTGATTAACTTCGAAAAGAAGTTCAGTCCCACTACCCCCATATCCAAACATGTGACAGAACGATAAGCTCTTCACCTAACCTTACCCAAACTGACACAATCCAAATCTGTCACCAAGTCACCCGACGGGTACCATTACGATCCCAGATCGTCACCATGTCCAATGTCTACAACATCACAATCCCGATCCACCTCGGATCCACACATGCTCACGTAGATAGGAATCCACCTGGAATCCAATCGTAGGGTCCTACACCCTCATGGGTCCTTTATCAACCACGCAACACTCCTCCAATTATTTCCACATCCAATCATTCTTTCACAATGGAGCACATCAACATTGGGGGTCACTTCCAATTACCCCATCTCGATCTTGGTCATTCCACCTAGGAAAATCAAGGATAAGCTAATAATATGACACCATCATCCATCCTACGTGAGTGCAAACATAACTCACTGTACCCGCCATACCAAGTAATCCAACACCGTCTGCTGGTGGCAGAAAATGAGAAGTCTCATTTTCACAACTTCGAAATACGCAACTCCTCCTGATGACCCCAACCACACATTGGTCCATCAACCAATACACACTCAACGTACTGATAACCAGAACAATGTCTGCCAGGGCAGAAAATAAGAAGTCAACCCAATTGACTTCAGAATACTGATTACCAATGCGGAGACGAGCACCCCTCTCGTCCGCAATCACAACTCCTCTCGAAACCCAAGTTCCAACCATGTTGGGAACAGACATGCTCCCAATGAGGTGTCAAGTCCAACCACTGGACTTCTCACAACCACAACTCACTTGGACAACCACGTGTCCGCAATCAATCCATTACTCAGACCTCACGTCCGTTAATAACCATTTATGCACACATCCCGACACTGTTGGGACCCTATCCCAACACCTCACAATCTCCACTGGATCCTATCCAGTCCATGACTCAACCACCACTGAGTCGCAGATACCGATCATATGTCCATCATGACAGAGTCACATCCCAACTCGTGGCTCACCACAATCTCAATCACCGACACCAGCACCAGCACCAGTGCTATTATCACCGACACTTGCCTCAACACACAGGCATCCATACATCCACACTAGCACACGAACATCCACACTAGCACACTGTGTGCAAAGTTGATACCCTGGATCTCCGTTCATACCGAACGACGATTCTGTATCACCACTCGTACCCCACGACTATGGGTACCTCCGATTTGACCATCCGCATTAGGATAATGAACGTTCCCTGAACGTCCCCTGATTCTCATCTACTACAACCAAACTAATTACCCTCGATAGCCAGTCATCTCCACATGACTATCGACCAATAATCATCGCTATCGAGATCCGTATCCACGCGTCGCACTAATATCCGGTCCAACTCGGAATTCCATATCTTATCTCATGACCTAACCCGTGGATCGAATCCCACCAATTCACTTCACATCTGACAATCAGTCTCTGACGTTCCGGCTAGACTCAATAGAGTCATCCACATAGCCATCCACGACCTCAGCCGCTCGTCGCAGCACCAGTTCCAATCCACTCGTCATAATCTGGGGTTCGCCTCAGCAAACCACCCGACATTCGAAAATCATCCAACCTTCAGGAATTGCAGACTCACAATACTAGTCCATTTATCATAACTAGGGTTCACCTTTCCCAACCATCATAAACTAGGGTTCCAAAATCACACCCTAGGGTTCCACCGAACCCAACTGCCTTCTGCAGTAAAATCCACAACCTGACCGACCCCGCAGTCCTGACATAGTATAGACGTCAATTCCAATCCAATCGTCAACTCAACGTGGGTACCACCACGAAGGTCATCGGCTAAATCCGATTCACTAACATCTCTTACCTTAGACATCACCACCAGGGTCCACATTTTAGACCATTACTCAACTGAGTTTCGCATTTCCCAAAATCACCACTCAAATGGGGTTTCTCGAACCCAGTTGTGCCCAGCAGCACAACAATTCAATACTGCATGACCGAAGCGAAGGTCCCACATTACTAGTTCATCGCATACAACCCCACTTGGGTTGAATCGCATTAACGCACGGCGTATCAGGCCAATCACACTATATCCACTATTCAAGGTTTAATCCCACCAACTATCCATCCGGCAACCCTAACTATCAGGTTGATGACGAACTGCAGCGTACAAGGAACCCCACATCCTCGACCTGTGCGCACAAAAAGAGCAGCCCTGCTCTGATACCACGCTGACACGAACCATCCCAATCCCCCCGGGATTACCGTGGGATGTGACGTGCTCCATTCTGACACGAAGTGTCAGACAAGGGATAACCTCAAGCCCCTGCCCCTACGGGCTTCCAGAGTGCGCAAGGATCGATGGAGGAGGCATGCAATGTCCCGGTCTCCGCTGCGGTCGCATCCGCGATCAACCTGAAGGGCATTAAAAACCAAAAGCTGTGAGTGGACGAAAATAAACAAGTTCGTAAAATACATTTTATAAGACATTTATGCCCCTCAGTAAAAACATATGCATGCATCAAAAACCAATAATCAAACATTTATTAGAAATAACCATTAGCCCGGAAACCATAAACATAGTCTCAATCCAAAAGTCAATCCAAACGTTATTTCATAAATCCAATGGTACATATTTATTACTTTACCATCTCCAGCATCCCAGATGCCTATTGTCCCAGACTGTCAGGACCGCCCCCGAAAGGGGCATCGATAACCGTGCCCGGTCCTGATCCCGTCTGGCAAGATGACTGAAAATCTCAAGTTACCCTCAGTACTTGCCAAACCAGGGATAGCCACACGTACATACTCATACCTCCGCCCCTCGTACAGCCTCGAACAACGCGCCACGACCTGGAGGGTCAATAAAAACTAAAAGGTGTGAGTGGACAAAAATAATCAGTTTAGCAAAACAGTTCCAACAAGCGTTTTTACCCTCCGCGTAAAACGAATGCATGCATACAAAAATCATTTCGCAATCGGTTAAGATTTTCCACATAAGAAAAACTATGTATCAAATTTCAACATAAGGGAAAACTCGTATGAATCTCAAAATCATTTTTCCTTTCTCAACCATCCGGTCTTAGCCCGCAATCATAGACACCGGGCCTCAGCCCAAAACCACAACTCAACCACATACCGGGCCACTGCCCAACTCAACCGAAACATCTGAAATCATCAATAAATCATAAGTCAATCATTTTGCTGGATAACAAGTGCGCCCGAGTCTTTAAACTCAAAACCATGCGCATAAACAGGCCTTCCCGGGATATCAACGAGTCTTTAAACTCAGAACATACTCAATAGGCCTCGGGGGTATCACAGTAACCGAGTCTTTAAACTCACGAGTCTTTAAACTCATTAAGGGCCTCCCTCGTCATCAATTAACCAAGTCTTTAAACTCAAAACGTGCTCCTGCAATAGCACCGGGTTTTTAAACCCAAAACAGTTTTCAAACACAACAACGGGTCTTTAAACCCCAAGCAGTTTTCAGCGGTCTTTAAATCCCAAAACAGTTTATCAATCACGACAACGTGGGATCCATCCCAAAATCACATTTTTCACAATAGGACCCATGGTCCGAATTTCCACATTCTTTTTCCCAAAATCATACTTTACAAACATAATCACATTATCATGAAACACGGGGCATGTACAATCACACCAAATCACTTTATTAAATCCTTTTTCATTCCCGAATTCGAATTCGCAATAATGATTCCGTAAGCCGGCATCCGGAAGCATCATCCCGAACCCAAACCAAGAATCCGCTTTATTATTTCCGAAAACCGAAATCGCGAATCAAAGTTACTTTTATGCCCCGAGCATTAAGCCCGAAATCACCTTTTTTAAATCCCTTTTTAATTCTTAGAAATCACTACTTTCTCAAATCTTATTTTCAACACACCAAAACCACAATCATAATCACCAAAATCACGGTCCAATCAAAAAATACCCAATACCCATTTTTAAATCCTCAAAATTACAATTCTCATTTCAATTCCCGGATTCAAACATCAACAGTGATCAAACCACAATAACTCGAAATCTCGTAAAACGTGCAAATCTGGAACGTTCTCGAAAAACGTGTCAAAACCGTAAGTCACACTCGCAAATCATAAACAACCTTCTTAAATCATTTTACATCCGTTTCATATAACTTCTTTCATTAAACCATCATTAAGCACACGAGCGACCATAGTCTCGAAATACGTGTAATTTCGCATGTATAGTAAAAAAAACGTATAAATACGGGAACTGAATACGTATAAATACGGAAATCAAAATCAATCACAACTTATAATCATAATCATAAAATCATAGAAATAATTTATGCATGCATTAAATTTTGAAAGCAAGTCCACTCACACACCATTCTTAAGGCTCGGTTTCGCACCGCACGCATGCCCGTAATTTCCGACATTTTCCAGAAACTCGAATCCTGTCCGAAAACACATTCCCGGGTCGTTAAGGTCTCAAATATCATCATACTAATCCCCCATAATTTTCCGGGATTTAATCGTTAATTAAAAACGAGACATAGACCTTCGGACCCTCCAAACAACATCGAAATGGTGTCCGATAATTTCGAAATTAATGCTAAAATGTTCGTTATAACGTATAGGATAAAGTCGTGTTGACCGTACCTCGGGATTCGTGCCCACGCGCCGTCACGCGCCGCCGTGAGTGGCTGCGCGTGACAGCCACGCGCTAGCTACAGTACCCCAACGGTCACCATCCTCACCCGATTCCCTGGTAAACGGGCCGTCAACCCGCGTGTGTGACCCGGTCCCAATCCTGCCAACAACATCTTGTTTCCTTCAATTGAACCCTCAAATAACATCGTGAAGGACTTAATTAAGGGTCTGTGACATCCATTACGATCGTCACGGCCTAAAGCTAGACCGACTGACCTCCTGTTCCAGCCACGGTCCAACGTCCCTGTTCAGTAAACCAACGTCTCCTTCCATCAATTAACTGGTCAGGGAGCATCGAGGACTTACTCTGAGGATGATTTTGAGGTCAATTTTTCCAGAACTTACCTTCAGGTCTACAACTCAATGCTCGATTTTCCTCCCAGTCGCCAGGTCCGATCAGACCCCGTACAGCATCAAGTCACCTCCCAATTGCTCTGGATCGACTCGACTTGATCCCAGGAGGCTAACTGAGGCCTTAACTTGCCATGGGTCGGCCTACATTCCAAATTCAAGTTTGAATTTGGCCAAACACGAGCTTCGGGTTTCTGGGTGCAATATCCCTCGTTCCTTCCACTTCACTCTCCCATACCCAACACAACTCGACCCTAGACACACGCTCACCCTGCCTCAACTCGCCTCAGACTTGTTCTAATGGGAGAGTAACCAACCTGCTCTCACACTCTGTTTTTCTCTCATAGACACCCACATAGTTTTGACTTCACCAGCCCGCAATTGTGCACCTTCAGACCCGAATACCAGCACCCCCCCACACTACTCTGATGATCACACACGACCCCAACACCCGTGGGGATACATTCTGGTCTCACTGCACAAACGGTTCCCGCACAGCCCAAAAAAGCCATTGTTTAAGCTTCCCGTGCTCTGCAAACTGTCCCAGCCACAGCAGGATGTCTCCACTACCTTCACTGCCCCAAGGCCACTCACGATTAACAAGCTCAGTGCTCCAATTCCAACCTCACCCGTGCACAGATCGTGCTTGCACGCAGAAGGTGTGAAGTTCGAATTGATGGAGAATAAGGAAATGGACGGCCCAGATTTGTCCAGGTTGAGGGATTAGATTAGATGAAGGGTCCAGATTCACTCTTGGGATTAAGTGGAAATTTTAAATTAATCAAACCCAATTATTTTAATCCACATTCACCAGATCAAAGCACAAGTCCATATTTAATGTTATTGGTCCCTGGGCCCCACATAGAACATCTGACCCAATCAGGATAAGCCACGTGACCTTGCCTCGAAATGCGTGCATAATGAAATCGAACTTCCGTGACCCGTAACTTTCCCGTTCGAAGTCCGATTTCGACGTGCCGCCTGTCGTCGTACTCAGGGCATCGAGACCTTCCTAACGGTCCTTGGCCCTCGGCCATCAGACCCCCCGATTAAAAAGTCAACATTTTCCCTTACTTCATCCAAATTACGGAAATGCCCCTGGGCTTCCGAACGTCATGACTTTCACCACGAATGTCGGAATCGAACGTGCCACCTGTCTATGATCTCGTGACGTCCCAAACTACGTCACGGTCACTAGTCAAAGTATATTTGACCGCCCGAATAAAAAGTCAACGTTTTACCCACGACTAGGGGCAAAACGATCATTTTGCATCGTTCATCCGATTCCACCCAACTAACCACCGATTAACCCTCATTAATCGTGATTAGTTACTAACCTACTCCCGAATTCTGGGACGGGTCGTTACACAGACGCTTGACATCCCAGCCGTCATATCTCACGGTGCACCTCCTCACCGTCCCACACACCATTGTTTCCCACTTACATGACCAAACAGTCCATTAACACTTAAACAAAAGTTTAGCCCAACCATTTGCCCAATAAACAATCCACCCGTGCACTGGTCATGTTTCCCAACACGGCTGCTACAGTAATCCGTTCAAACAATACACTGTGAAAGTACAATTCTGCCCTTGTGCAGAAAATTACCAAAATGCCCCTCACGCATCCAGACCCGTAACTCGGTCATTCAAACTCCGATTGATGCGTCTCGCCTGTCTACGGACTCAGGGCATCGAGACCTTCCTAACGGTCCTTGGCCTTCGGTCATCGGACCTCCCGATCCAACATACTCTGACATCAACCAGGTGTCCCCCAACTATCCGTGATTCACTCCCGAACCACAGATACTGAACATATGCCCATTTCGACGAAGTCACATACCGACTCGTAACTCATCGTCAACACAATCACCGGCACCAGCACCAGCACTAGTACTACCACTGTCACTATCACCACCATCACCTGTCAGCATCAGCACAGAGTGTGAGAATCCGACAACCCTGGATCTTCGCTCATACCGAGCGACGATCCCGTACCTCTACTCGAATTGGAGAAACTCTGCCTCCCTCGTACCCGACAACTCTGGGTACAGTCATCCTGATAACACATATGAGAAAAGGAAACGTCCCCTGAACGTCCCCGTCTCATTCTGCGATCGCACTCAGCTGTAACCGAGTCGAATCCAGAATCACTGCCCGTACATATGCGTTACTCACGCACCTTGTATCATCGTCACGACTGACAATCCCATCGTCACAATCATCACGGCAACCTGAGTCAACTCGACCTGATAAGACTCGACTACGCCCATCGATAGTAGCGTCTGCCACAACCTCATGCAAACCTAACTACCAGGCATCTCGATATCCAGATTCCGCATCCAACAGAATCAACCACTTGTACCAACTACTCTGTATCCCCACTCTGGGATTCCATGGACAAGTACCAACCTTGGTAACCTGTCCAAATCAAACTCTAACCAGTCATAACTCGACTCAGCCACTGTCGTCTACCAGGTCGTCCATGACCTTAGTTATACCAACAATCCATCACAACTAAAGTAGCACGATAACCAACTAGGTCTAACCGATAAGTACAACCTCGACTGCGGAGTGTAGTCCCATCACAAACTGACATGACACGATCGACGATCTCATCGAAGTTGAGACCACTCGCCAACTCACCTTTCCGAACCATACACACTACCTTAGCGTTTCACGGTCACACCTAGAGTTCCACTGACCCAACTGCTAGCTACCAACTGCAGTACAATCAACAATTTGACCGACCCCGCGGTCTAGACATCGTAAAGACGTCAATCCAATCCTACCGTCAATCCAACTAGGATTCCTCAAATCCGACTGCTAACTGCCATAAGTTCAACTAGAGTTCCACGAACTCGACTGCTAACTTCCAGGAGCAGTAAATCCATTTAACTCAACAATATCCGACCATCAAGATCATAACACCAAACTGTCGTCGGAACCAATCCTACGACATCGTGAAAGACGATCCCAACTAATCGTCATCACGATCCAATGCTAACGTACTGTTACGTTCATCCTTCCGTAGGGTCCCACACTGCCAACCTCGACAGAACTATGGCAACCCCGACATCAAATGTCGAGCCAAGACATTCCACGATTCAATCCTACTAACTATCGTATCGGCATCCCAACTATCAGGTTGATAACGAACTGTAGCCATTGAGATATCACATCCTCGACCTGCGCACATTCCAAGAGATTCGCGGTTGCTCGAATAGAGACAACCTCGCTCTGATATGAGCTAGCCGAGCTCTGATAAGCCAGCCTCGCTCTGATACCACCTGTCAGGACCCGTCCTCAATCCCACAGGGATTAACGAGGAATGCCCATGATCCCGTCTGACACAGAGTGTCAGACAAGGGATATTTCCGACCTTTGCCCTCCCGGGCTATCAGAGTACGCCAGGATCCGGAGGAGGTATGTGATATCTCGGTCTCTGCTACAGTCCACACCGTATCCAACCTGAAGGGTATTAAAAACAGAAAGACTGTGAGTGGACAAAAATAAAGAGTTTATAAAAACATATTTCATAAAAGACCTTTATACCCTTTACTAAAAAGCATGCATGCATAGTAAAACCATCTATCTAATCACATATGTTTAAACAACCATATTTAGGGTCACAGCCCCATGTTCCGTAAATACAAGTCACACGGGCTCCTGCCCAAAACCATGTACAGAAAACCAGAACATAGTAAACATATGTGGGATCTCAACCCAAATCCATTATCATCATAAAACACAGTTTCCCAAACTTGTTGAAATCATGTTTATCCATTATATTTCATATCCAAGAACCTGTCACGGTAAAATAGAGCTACGCGCGTGCTAACCGGGGTCTCAAACCCAAGTCTCTCCAGGGTCCACCCAGGTCATTGTCCGTAGATCAATGACCCTCCCTAGAGGTAACAAACCATGCCCATCTTGAGAGTAAGGAACCCAACTGGGGGACGACTCCACTCAGTCAGTACTCCGTGACTTATCCAGGTTCCACCCAGGCCAACGACCTTCCCCGGAGGAGACAATCATATATAAAGGAGGGAATACGAAAACCCTTTTGAAATCATTCTTTAAACCTTTCCAGGATTCATGCCCGGCCCTCACTAGCCGTCATGAACCATAAATCCTTTCAAGGGTTCATGCCGGTTCCCATAAACCGTCATGTCCCGTAAAATCCTTTCCAAGGGTTCATGCCGGTTCCCATAAACCATCATGACCCGTAAAATCCTTTCCAAGGGTTCATGCCGATTACCATAATCCGTCATGACCCGTAAAAACCATTTGTAACACAGCTGGCCCTAGGCCCGAATCCACATACAAACTGTACCCCTGGTCCGAATCCTAAACCAACTGGGCCTCCGACCCGATGCCTCATTAAATCAACTGGACCTCAATTCCGAGAGTTCTTAAGTCAAATGGGTGCCATAAGCGTCACCGATCAATTCATCATCACCTGGACTCCCAAACCTATTCAAATCGTAATAGAAGGTTACTAACTACTTAATTAACCTCGCATTGAAGCCCTGTAATTTTTCCAAATTTTTAACTATTTTAAATCCTGAACCTAAACCTTCCGATGCCCCGAACATTATCGAGACGGTGTCCGATCGACACGAAACCAGTCCCAAAATGTTCGTTACATCGAATAGAGTGTTTCACGTGTTGAAGTCATCCCCAAAAAGTTAGACACATGCCCCCACGCGCCCAATGAAGGTGTTGCGCGTGAAAGCCACGCACGACAGTATTCACCTTCTTCAACCCGCAGTGAATCGATCCACCTGTAACTGAACCGGTCTGGACCGGCGTGGTCTGTTCACAGTCCAAACCCATCCATTTTCATCCCATTTCAACCCATTTTGATTCTAATCTAATCCTAATATCAAACCCTATCATTTTGAATGTTAAAAAAGGAACTAAAACCACCAAACCCGTATCTTCATCCGTCGGTAATGGCGGCCGTGCCTTTCCTCCGCCGTTCACGGCCCTTCCCGGCCATCCTAAGCCTTGAAAACAATCCCATTCCTCTTCTTAGACCACCAAAAACATTACCTCATTAATGGAATCGAGTAAAAACCATCAAAACCCAAATTCGAATTTTTGAATATTTCCTTACCTCACGGGTTCTCTCCACCGTGGCCACCACCGTGAGCCACCGTCCAGCCTCTCAGTCCTCAGCCTCTCACACTCCTCACACGGTCACTCACGAGCTCACAAGAGGGATGGTGAAGTGTGTTTGTGTGTTAGAGAAAAAATGAAGGAAATGGAGGTATATGGGTTTCGGGTTTGAAGAAGAACAAAGAAGAGATGAAATGTGGTGATGTCTGATGAGAGAGGGAACAATGGATGGTGAGGATTTGAGAGATTAAGTTAGATGAATGGCTAGGATTTAATGATGTGTGGATTAGATTATAAAATATTAAATTAATATTATTTAATTAACATAGATCCACTTTTTAGGGATTTAGCCAATGGGATGAGTGAAACTTGTCACTCATCCATGGGACCCACTCAAAATATCTGGGCAATCAGAAAGGGCCACCTCAACATCACCTCGAAGTACGTGCATAGTGAAATCGAACTTCCGTGACCTATAACTTCTCCGTTTGAAGTCCGATTTCAGCGTGCTGTCTATCTATGGATTCGTATCATCCTAATCTACGTAACGGTCCTTGGCCCTTGGCCATCAGACATCCCGGTCAAAAAGTCAACATTTTGCCCCTTTTAACTAAAATTACCAAATTACCCCTTAACTTCCGAACGTCATAACTTCTTCCTCGAATGTCGGAATTGAACGTGCTACCTGTCTACGAACTCGTGACGTCACCAACTACGTCACAGTCATCGGTTAAAGTCCATTTGATAGCCAGAATGAAATGACAACATTTTGCCCACGACCAAGGGCAAAACGATCATTTTGCATCGTTCATCCGATTCCGCTCAACTAATCACCGATTAACCTCACTAATTGTGATTAGTCACTAATCTAATCTAGGAATTCGGGACAGGTCGTTACATATTCCTACTCTGTGATTCCATCGACAAGTACCAACCCTGGTAATCTGTCCAACCAAACTCTAACCAGTCGTAACTCGACTTAACCAATGCCATCTACCAGGTCGCCCATGACCTTAGTTGCACCAACAATCCATCACAACTACGTAGCACGACAACCAACTAGGTCTAACGGATTACTACAACCTCGCCAACTCACCTTTTCGAACCTTACTTCATGCCTTAGGGTTCCACGATCACACCCTAGGGTCCCTCTGAACCCAACTACAGAAGGCAGTATAATCCACAATCTGACCGACCCCGAGGTCCTGACGTTGTGAGGACATCAATCTAATCCTACCGTCAGTACAACAAGGGTTCCCCGAACCCGGCTGCTCCCAACAGCATAGCCACCTAACTCATCAAAATCCGACCATCTAATGGTCACAACTCCTGACTTGTCATCATACTAATCCTACAACATTGTGAAAGATGATCCCAACCTAACCGTCTCACGATCAAAACTCTAAAGTACTATTACGTTCATCCTTCAGTAGGGTCCCACACTGCCAACCATGACAGAACTATAGCAACCCCAGCATCGAGTTCCGAACCAAAACGATCTACGATTCAATCCTACTAACTATCGTACCGGCATCCTAACTATCAGGTTGATAACGAATTGCAGCCCATAGAGATATCACATCCTCAACCTCCACGTTGCTCTTGTGGTGCGCATCGACATCCCCGCTCTGGAATTCAAAGTAACGTGAGCAAACCTGCTTTGATACCACTTGTCAGTATCAGAGTATACTGAGTATCATATGAGCCAACCTCCTCTGATACCACTTGTCAGGACCCGTCCCAATCCCTCCAGGATTAACGAGGGACGCTCCTGATCCCGTCTGACACGGAGTGTCATACTAGGAAAAATTTGAACCTTTAGCCTAACCGGCTTCCAGAGTATGCCAGGATCCGGAGGAGGTATGTGATGTCTCGGTCTCTGCTACAGTCCGCACCGTATTCAATCTGAAGGACATTGAAAACAGAAAGACTGTGAGTGGACGAAAAGTAATAGTTCAAAAACACATTTTATAAAATACCTTTATCCCCTTCATTAAAAAGCATGCATGCATAGGAAAACTATTTATCAAACCACATATGCTTCAATAACCAAATCCATACGGGCCCCTTCCCAAAACCATTTACGCAAATCCATAACATAGTAAAGTTATGTGGGATCTCAGGCCAAATCCATTTATGATTCATAAAACACAATTTCGCAAATCCAAGAAATCATGTTTATCATATATATATATATATATATCATATAACCAATCCTGTTACGGTATCTCTAGCTACGCCCGTGCTACCTGGGGTCTCAAATCCTAAGTCTCCCCAGGGTCCACCAAGGTCAATGTCCGTAGATCAATGACCCTCCCTGCGGGTTATTATCCATAGCCTTTCTGAGAGTAAGGAACCCAACGGGGGCGACTCTACTCAGTCAGTGCTCCATGACTACTACGGAGTCCACCCAGGCCAACGACCCTCCCCGGAGGAAACAATCCATATATAGAAGGATGGTATACGAAAAACCTTTTGAAAACATTCTCAAAACCTTTCAAGGGTTCATGCCTGATCCCCATAAAACGTCATGAACCATAAAAACCTTTCAAGGGTTCATGCTGGTCCCCATAAACTGTTATGAACCATAAATCCATTTATGGGTTCGCGACCCAAAATCACAATTGTAAACCATAACTGGGCCCTAAGCACGAATTCACAAACCAACTAGGCCTCGTGCCCGGTTTCATAAGCCAAATAGGCCTCGTGCCCGATTTTGTAAACCAAATGGGCCTCGTGCCCGATACGTAAGTCAATTGGGCCTCGTGCCCGGTACGCAAACCAATTGGGCCTCGAGCCCGATACGTAAGCCAATTGGGCCTCCGGCTCGATGCCTTGTTAAATCAAATGGACTTCAGATCCATGAGTTCGTAAATCAAATGGTTCTCATGCCCGATTTCATATTTCCAAATCAGAAATCGATTTACGAACCAATTGGGCCTCTGGCCCGAAAACGTAACTAAATGGACTTCGAGTTCCAGGGTTTCCACAACAAATGGATCTCAAACCCGAGTTTACCTTTTCAAGTCCAAAACCATTTCATGAAATCATTTCCAAAACTATAAGAAAGGATAATCAGTACAAAACCGTAAACCTCGATTTACGTGCAAGCACGTAAATCACCTCGAAATGCGTGAAACCATGTAATTCAAAAATATCCAAATCAACATCATAGAATCATATTCATAAAACATATAAAACGTTTATGCATGCATCAAAGTTTAGAAATCAAGGTCCACTCACAGGCCGTCCTAAGATGCCACCTCGATTTGGGTGCCGTAAGCCTCACCGTGCTAATCGCGGTCACCGGGACTCCCAAACCCTTCAATTAAAACAGAACCCGGCCACCTACAACCTCCCACCGCCGTCGTCTTCGGCCACCTTCAACCTTGTAACCGGTCCCAACTAACTCTCCCAACCGTTTTGGTCATCGACCGCCTCTAACCACCAAGCCCCTCTAAAGTGATCCCAACCAGTTCCTCCGCCGTCCACGGCGGCCCGTGCTATTGCCACCGTTCGACCTGTCACATTCCACTCTTTAGCTTTCATTCAGACAAAAAGGGGAATGGGTTAGAGGATTCGAGGGTTGTGGGGTGCTATGTAGGTGTTTGTTCTCGATTTGAAGAAAAACAAAAGTGAGGGAGATGTGGATATTTTGCACGGGATGATGGGGGGAGGGAAGGTGAGTTTGGTATGTTGATCAGAGGAGTGAACGGTGGGGATGAATTGAGTGAGGGAATGGATGTTTCTTCTCAAAACCATTATTATATTATTAAACCCACCAATCACCTACTAAATCCACAAATTGGGATTAATGACCAATAGGATGAGTGATACTTGTCATTCATCCAAGGGTCCCACAATGAAAAGTCAACCAATCAAATTTCACCAAGTGTCTCCGTCTCATAATGTGTGCATAGTGCAATCGAACTTCCGTGAACCATAACTTTCCCGTACGACGTTCGATTTTGGCATGCCGCCTGTCAACGGATTCATATCGACCCGATCTAAGTAACGGTGATCGGCCCTCGGCCATCGGACCTCTTGGGTCAAAATTCAACATTTTGCCCACGACTAGGGGCAAAACGGTCATTTTGTATTATTCGTCTGATTTCACTCAACTAATCACCGATTAACCCTACTAATGCTTTCTTAGTCACTAATCTAATCCTGGAATTCGGGACGGGTCGTTACATTAACGACGTTAATGTTTGCAGACGTGGAGCACTGTTTGCATAGGTGGAGTCGTCGTGGCTTAGTAGGACCCAATTTGATGACCACGTGGGCGGAAAAAATTGAAAATCGAATCGAAACATTGAGAATTCGAATTGGGGCTAAATTTTGCCTGCTAGGGTTTCAAGGATGGTGGGATTAGGGGCCAAATTTGGCTATAGAATCGCGGGGGATTATAGGGGTTTCAATCGGAGGGAGAGACGAGCTGAAAGACATCGGAGTTGAAGGATGCCCATTCGTCGAGAACCTGGTACAAAACAACCTAATTATGGTATGTTTTGAAACGGTTTTCCTTTTTACTGGGTCTTATCTGTGGTGTTTTCTGAGTTTCCAAGTGTCGTTAAGGTAGGGTGAAGTCAGTTTTCTTGCTTGAAACAAATTGAACTGTATGTTGATTTGAGGCTTTGTTGTTCAATTAGTTTTTCTATTTTTTGAGTTTTGCTGGTTGGAACTGTATGTTGATTCGAGGCCTTGTTGTTCAATGAGTTTTGCTGCAGTGGATATATAGAGATGGTATTGAAGTCAGTTTAGCTAGTATATGGGCAATGTTTTGGAAATGCTTTGGATGGTTGTGATTTTGAAATCTGTGATGTTTTTTGGGGTATTGGTGTGGTAATGGATTGAATAAGGTAGTGGGGTAGTGCTTGGTGTGGGTTTTTGAATTGTAAATAGGTAGTATAGAAGAATAAGGCAGTGGGGTAGTGCTTTTCGTGGGTTTTTGAAAGGTAAATGGGTAGTATCAGGCAGTGAGTAGTGGGGTAGTGCTTTTCGTGGGTTTTTGAAAGGTAAATGGGTAGTATCAGGCAGTGGACAGTGAGGTTGTGGTTGGCGTGGGTTTTAGTTTAATCAATGGGCTAGTGCTTGTGATGATACACTTTACTGTTGGCAGTGGGCTGGACTAGAGTTGTTTGCTTTGTTTAAAATGGTTAAGGGTTTATAATGGGGCCTTACAATGGTTTTACGTGGTGCTAGGTGGAGCGGATGATATAGTGCCCATCAAGTTGCATCATGGTAGAAGTATCTCAAAGACAGGAATATTGTGGACATATGTTGGTGGTTCAATTACCTGGTATGATTGGTGCTGTTGGGAATATTTGTCTGTACTGGACCTAAATGGGTTGGTGAAGGACCAATTATATGTTGGGGATAGGCTTAATCAAAAGGCGGAATTCTATTTCAAGGAGCGAGGGAGGTTCTTTAAACTAGATAATGACCGGAAACTTTTGGACTTGGTCAAAAAGTCAGCAAAGACGAAATCTAGGACCTTGAACATATACTGCAGGCATGCTGTTGAGGGTGTCAATATTCAACAGGTGCCTGCTACGATAGAGTTTCGTGATGAGTGTAACAACCCGTCCTCGAAACCAAGATTAGCTTAGTGGTTAATGACGGATTAGTGTGATTAGTTGGGTGATTTCGGACGGACGGTGCGAAATGATGGTTTTGCACCTAGAATGGGCAAAAAGGTTGACTTTTAGTTCGGGTGGTCAAATGGACTTTGATCGATGACTCTCACGTAGTTCGGGACGTCATGAGTTCATAGACAGGTGGCTCGTCCGATTCTGACATTCGAGGAAAAAGTTTTGACGTTCGAAAGTTTGGGGGTATTTTGGTAATTCGGTTGAAAAGCGGAAAACCGTTGAATTTTCATACAACATAGATTTGTCATGCATTTCAAGGACTGTTAGGTAGGTCTCGATTCCCTGAGTACAACGACAGGCGGCACGCTGTCATCGGACATCGGACGGCTCGAATTTTGGTCTAAGCACCTTAGGGGGAAAATGGTAATTTGTGCGGCAAGGGGCATTTTGGTCATTTGGGCCTTGGGATCAGTGCCCAGTGAAATTGGGACACTTGGCTGACTTGGAATTGTTGTTTCATGAGATTGGGACACTTGTCCCCTCTTTAGAGGGTTGTGGAAGGTCCCTCAGCCGCCTCACACTTTTGTTTTAAACAAAGGGGCTATCGGGCAAACGATTGGGAGTGAAAACAGAGATAAAGTGTTTGTGAGAGTCCAAAACCCCCTCAACTGTCCTCAAATGGCTGTTCTGTGTGAACAAGAATGAGAGGATAGACGATGAGGAATGTGGTGGTGATACCGTAGAAGGCCGTCGTGCACGGTGGTAGTAGAAAAGAAGGTACGACCCGTGAACACCCCTGTTGAGATTCAAATGGCACATGATGGTTTCTTCATTATTGACTGATTTGGTGCATAGGATGAGGTTTCTGAGGTAGAAAGGAGACGAGGGAGCCTTGTTTTGAGGCTTGCCATACACGGTGGTCGTGGAACCCATGACTGGTAAGTCAATGATTCAAAAATGGTGACTGTTGATTTGGTGCTCAATATTTGAATTGATTAATTGGGAAAGCTTCTGGAGGTTCAGGTGAGGTGTTTATACGTGGAAGTAAGGTTGGAGGTGGCCAGGATCGTGGTCACACGACGGAGGAACTTTGAGGTTTTGATCACGGTTCGGGAGGTATGCTTCTGGCCCTAATTTGATGTTTTAAGTATATAGATCGATAGGAACTTTTGTAAGGAAACTATAGAACCAATTAAAATAAAAAATGGATTGAAAATAACAGAAATTTGGGGACGAACTGCCCACGTCGGTTCGGCTGGACCGGACCGGTTCAGACCCGGTCTAACAGAGGTAGGAGATGAACAGTGCTGAGGCGCGTGGCTGCCACGCGCAGCCCCTTTGGGCGGCGCGTAAGGGCACGTGGCACCTCTGATGGGGAAGTGTTCAGTATGTGAAATGATGTAATCGATGTAACAAGCATTTTAGGACTGGTTTCGAGTCGATTGGACATCGTTTCGATATGTTACGGGATGTCCGATGGTTTTAGGGCTCGGTTAAAAATAGTTAAAAATTCGGGAAAATTATGGGGCTTTAGTATAAACATTATGAAGTAGTTAGTGACCTTATTATGGGATTTGGACAGGTTCGGGAAAGCCAGTGATAGTGGATTAGCTGGGAAAGCGTAATTGCACGAGTATCGAGGCGGCGACGCGAATGGTCTGTGAGTGGACTTTGCTTTCTACCTTATGATGCATGCATAAATGTTTTTATATGTTTTCTATATGTTATGTCTATTTTTGTGATATGATATTGATGATTTACGGTTTTGTACATATTTCGAGATATTTACGTGATTGCACGTTTTACCAGATTATGGTTTTATGCTATGATTTGGGATTTGAAATATGGTTTGATTTTAATGATTTATAATGGATTTTGGAAAAGTGATTTCGGGCTTGAGGCCCTGTTCATAAAATTGATTTCGAAAAATGTGATTTCGAGTTTTGGAATCGGATTTCGGAATGATGATTCGGGATTCGATTTTGAAACTTGAAAAGTGGATTTCTGGATTTGAGTTCGAAATGATGATTCCGGATGCCAGCTACGGAATGATGATTTCCGATTTTGATTTGGAAATGGGTTTATGGATTTGGATTTTATGGATCTGGTATTGGGTTTAAAGACCCGGATATGATATATGACGGGGGGCGGGCCCGGATTGAGTTTAAAGACTCGGATTATATTGAGGCCTGGATTGAGTTTAAAGGCTCGGATAGATCCAGCAGGTTCGATTGATTGAAATGGATTTCAAATATGTTTGGATTCCTGTAATAACTTGATGGTTTTCAATAATGGTTTTCACATGTTTCGGGCTATGACCCGAATGATACGGATTTTGATGGTTTTGAGCTAAGGCCGGGGATTTGATGAAAAGGAAATTATTTCAAGTTTTTGGTTCCATAAATGGTTATATTAGCTTGAATATTAGATGGTTTTATGAAATGGGTTTTATATGCATGCATTGGTTTTTTTTTAAATGGAGGGTATAAATGTCTTTTTTGATAAACTGTGTTCTAAATTTTTTTTTGTCCACTCACAGTCTTTTATGTTTTTCGATACCCTTCAGGTTGTTGGCACGGTACGGGCTATTGTTAGAGAGACGGAGACATCACACACGTGATCCACAATAAGACTGCGAACTCTGGTTAACTCAAGTTGGTTTTGGTACGTTGACCTAGGTATCCGTTGTCCAGCTTACGTGTTACATGGAGGTTAAACGACGGTTTAACCTTCATGTCGCACGTGAGTTAGACGGGAGCATGACTTAGCCCTTAATCTAGGGGGATTGGGGGTGGGTCATGTCAATGGGGGCCTTACTCAAGCACTGGTTCATAATGAATACTTTACTCAAGAAGACCTTACTCAAGAACAGGCTCATAACGGTGAGGCTACTCAAGGTCTGGGATCTTATGACGGTGAGGGTTCTCATTGTCTGGGATCTCATGATGGTGAGGGTACTCAAGGTATGGGATCTCATAATGGTGAGGGTACTCAAGGTCTGGGATCTCATGATGGGGAGGGTACTCAAGAATCAGCTCAAGTGGTGCAAGTAAATGATGAACCGGTTTAGGTTGCTCAAGTTACTCAAGAGCCAATTCAGGATGAACCAGTAGTTACTCAAGGGCCAGTAGATGATGAACCAGTTACCCAAGTAACATTCTGAAGGCCTAGCTTGACAAGGAAGGATAAAGGGAAATCCAAAGTAATGAGGTTCAACTAGCAGTATCTAAGAAAGCTAAAGGGAAATCCAAGGTTTTCGTTGAAGAGGAATGTAGTGATAATGGTGAAGATAGTGAAGATAGTGGATCTGGGGAAGACAGTGATGATCCAGAGTTTGTTCCTTTTGAAGAGGAAGCATTTGATCAGGAGGATGAGGTACCCATAGTGGTGAGTGATGATGAGCTATTTGGGGCATTTGGGGCATATGTGGAAGTTGAAAACGGGCTAGTGGTAGATGACGATGAGGATGCCCCGTTACCACCTAGGATTGACTTTGGATGACCTTAGTGATGATGAAGATGCAATTCCTAAAAAAAAGGACTAGGAAGAAACCCGTCCCCAATTGCAGAGAGTTTGTTCCCAATCTTGACATGTAGAATCCCAGGTTTGAGATAGGGCTGAAGCTCTAGGATTCTACTACATTTAGAGATGCTGTAAGAAAGTACTCTGTAATGCAAGGAAGACAACTAAAGTTCTTATGGAATCAACCAGATCGTATGAAGGTTAAATGCTGTACTGAGTGTCCATTTTTTATTTTAGCATCTTCAGTGGAAGGGGGAAAGTTTTTGGAGATAAGGGAGTTGAATGTGGAGAATGTGTGTGGTACGGGAACATTCAATATTCATGCTAATGTCACGTAGATGGTAAGGCATTATGCTAGGCAGTTTTCAAGTAGCAAATGGGATTTTACAGAATTTCAAGATCTTGTCTGTCTTGAAACTGGCTACAGACCATCAAGAGCCACCTGTTACGGGGCAAGGATCATGATTCAGAAGCTCGTTGAAGGGTCATGTCAAAGACAATATGAAATACTTGGATAATACAGTCTTCAATTGTTGAAGACCAATCCAGGTTCAACTATGATTGTGAGGTCCAAGTTGGAGTTTAATGGGATAGACAGATTTGAGAGGGTATATGTTTGCTTCACAGCCTACAAAGATGGATGGGTGAAAGGTTGTAGACCATTTATAGGGTTAGATGCATGCCATATAAAAGGGATTCATCCGGGCCAACTTCTGTCAGCAGGGGGTTGTTAGTTATGAAAGATAAGCAGAAGGGACTGATTGAGGCAGTTAGTCAGATTTTTCCTTATGCAGAGTACCACCATTGCTTAAGGCATCTGTATGAAAACTTCAACAAGACATATAAGGGGATGGCCCTTAAAGATTAGATGGATGCAATTGCAAGAGCCACAACCATTCCTTGGTTTCAGGAAGAGATGTGGAAGATGGAAGATATGAGCCCTGGTGCAGCTAGATGGCTAAAAGAACATGATGCTAAGCAGTGGCGTAGATCCCACTTCAGGACTGATTTCAAGTGTGAAATTCTGCTAAATAATCTATCTGAGACATTCCATAAGGCTATTGTGCAGTATAGAGACAAAATCGTTTTTTCTTTATTGGACAAAGTGAGGCAGTACATCACTACCTTGCTGATTAGAAGATGTGATCAAGGTCAATTGTGGCATGGCCACCTAGTGGGCAAAAAGATCCAGGCATGTTAGAAGATCATAAGATGAAAGGACAGAGGTTAATTCCCACTCATTGTGAGAATAACATTTTCGAGATCATTCATCCATTCGGACGAAGATTTTAAGTGGACTTGAATCTCCAAACCTGCTCCTGCCAAAGATATGACCTTAGTGGAATCCCATGTGCTCATGCATGCAGTGCAATAAGCCGGTTTAAGAGAAATCCAGAGATGTTTCTCCATCATTGTTATAATCATGATGCATATACGAAGGAATATGAGGGGATCATTACACCATTGCCTAGTGAAGACCAACGGGAAAAAGTTGGGGCTCCCCCACTCAAGCCTCCTAAATATCACAAGCAGCCCAGGAGGCCGAAGATGAAAAGGAAGAGAAATCAGACTAAGGAGGCATCATCAAATCCTACGAAGTTGCCTACATACCATTCCACTTTAAGGTGTGGAAATTGTGGGTCTAACGAACACAAGAGTCCTGCATGCACAAAACTGGTAGATCCTACTAAGGATGCAAAGTTCAAGCTCAAGCAAGAACAAAGGAAAAAGAGAGACGCATACAGAAAAGCAAATGCTGGGAATGTGGCTGATGCACAGGTATATCAGCTGTTTTAGATGTATATTCATTGTATTAGATGTAGGTTTGATGTATATGTTTCTGTTTAGGGTATGAGGAGTGTTGTATATATGTTGTGTGGGCTGTATTAGATATAGGTTTGATGGATTTTTTTCTGTTTAGGGTATATATGAGATGTATCCCTATTATGGACCTGTTAGGATGTATAATGATGATAAGCTATCTATTGTGTGAGCTGTATTAAATGTAGGTTTGATGGATATGTTTTTGTTTAGGGTATATCTGAGTTGTATATCTGTTGTGGGCCTGTTAGGCTGTATATTGGATGTATATTGGATGTATATGTGGTGTTTTGGATGTATATGTGGTGTCTTGGATGTATATGTACTGGTTTTGGGTATTTGTACTAATTTTGGGTGTATGTGTTGTATTGGCTTTATTGCTTGTATATATAGTCTGGCCAAGTTCTAGCGAGCCAAATTCCAGCTGCACATACCTCTTCACCTACTACAACCCCAACTAGAACAAGACAAAAAAGGAATGTAAGGAAAGTCAGTACCCCTATTAGCCTACCTGTGCATCAAGCCCAACCGCAAGAACAAAGTCTAGTTACCAGTTCTAAGGGAAGAAGGATCAAGTCACCTACAAATACAAAAGGGATGACAAAGCGAATGTCACCTCCAAAGCCAAAGAAAACCAACAAAGATTGGCTCAAGCAAGCAAAGGAATTGCTACCCCATTGGCATCATTAGTAGATTTTCGAAGCTTATGATGTTTGGATTTTTTTTTACTAGACATTCTAATCTTTTGTAATGGTGCTGTATTGATAGACATTTGAACCATTTGATGTAATGTTCAAGTTTTTGCAGTGCTTTAGTTTGGAATCGTAATGGTGAAAGTATTTAGTTCTAACCTCCAAATGAAGTTCATCACATATTTCAAGTTCATCACATTTGCATCGTCCACACACATTCATCACATTCCCAAACCAAGATCACATAAAATCATCACAAACATTCATAACATTCACATTCATCACAAAATTTCAAATCTTACAAAAGAAGTTCATTCACATTCATAGCATCCCATCATTCATAACATCCACTAGCTCTACCAATCTACCTCATACATAACAATTCAGTCCAAGCTTAAATTTACCTTAAGGAAATCCTAAGCCTAAACATATATAATCCTTAGGATAATGCCAATCAGTACAACCCAAGTCACCATAAGGACAATTCTAAGCCTAAAAACTTTCCTCTTCTCATTCATAAATTTCTCTTCTCCAACGTCAAGCTTCCGAAGCAACCCGAGAATTATTTTCATCGACCTTTTACACATTTTTGGGTCCAACCACTCCCAAAAGTCACACCCTTCGCCCCGACATCTCTGCCATCGAACCTGCATTATCAAACCCATCAATTACCCAAGTATCAAACGGCTACAAGCCCAGAATTCATGAATTCATTCCAAAAAAACCAATAAATTATCAATTCATTCCAGAATTTATGAATTCATTCCAAAAAACTAATAAATTATCAATTAATTCCAACAATTCCTAATCTCTAACCATCAGTAAAACTAGAATTTCAAACCATACACATTATCTGTAAACCCATAAATGGAAACCCAGCAATTCAAACCCAGAAATGGAAACCTAGAAATGAAAACCCAAAAATGCAAACCAAATTGAGAGAGATAGCCTTCTTACCCGAGTATTTGCACAAATGAGAAACCTCTTCCCTGGGTTATCATCTGTCCACGAAGTCTTCATTGTGGCCACCTTCCCACAAAAGCATGTTTGATAATCCTCCAACCCTCGACTCTCTTTCATACTGCCACATTCCCACGAAGTCTTCATTGTTGCCACTTTCCCTATCGCTTCAATCCCCCTCTTTCAAGTCGTTCATCAGCCCAATCGTAAATCCCGCACTCCTAACGCAACTTCCCACGAATTCGATGCTAGCAATTCCCCCAAAATTGTTGAAACCCTAGTAGAGGAATTATCCTTAAACATTAACGTCTGTAAACATTAACGTCGTCAAGGACGGCGTCAATAAAATGGTGCAACGGTATTGACGGTGTTACCGTTCCCGTAGCACACTGAGGCAAATTTCTGTTCCTGATACATTTTCAAATTGCGTCACGTGTTCCTGGTGCACTGAGTGTAATAAGCCTATTAATAATATTGAGTTTAATATATATCAACGTACGTTTAGATTAAATTAACATTTATCAATTATGTACGTACGTACACGTACTTGCATTTGGTCACTAATGTTAACAAAGAAGGCTCCAAGAGCAGCATTCACCAACACCCACTTGGCGTTGTGCTTCACTTCAAGGCCACTCATATCATTCTAAATAAGGAGTGTTAGTAGCCCGTGGTCGGTATACAAGGGAATACCAATTGCATTGTCAAGATGTGGGCATGCTGGGTAGAAATTGGCGGCTAAAAGTTGTAAACCTTGGTCCCACTTCATGGCCTTTGCTATGTAGTTAGCCTCCAATCCCAAGTTCTCTGATATTCCATTCAATATTTGGGTGGCCACAACTCGACTTCTTTTGCTGTACTCCAATGAGACCTCACTATTTCCTACTGGTTTGTATAGTGAGTTGAATTGAAGGTGAGTTATGGCCTTGAGGTAATCCTTCCATAGACGAACTTTGTCTATTGCCACATTGAACCTTGTGCCACACTTGATTGGCTCCAATATGTTCCCTCTTTCAAACTCATTCTTCTCCTCCTCTGGTAGATCAAATTTTTTTTTGACATGCTTCTAACATTTCTTTCATCAATGTACGTATGTGGATAGATTTATTTGCATTCATCCTCATTTTGCGTGCACATTGGCATATATAAATTAATATTTCTATCTGAATATATAGCACTGTAGGTTTGAGAATATTGACATGCAATATTTAATATAATCGCATCGTGTACGAGCAGGCACAAAATAATTGAAGTAAATAAAATTAATGTACCTAGAAGGAGCCCTATTCCTCGCAAGCTCTTCCTAGTTGCTGGATCTCATTTTCCCATTGATCGGGGGAGCCGGAGGTGAGGAGGGCAAAATCAACAATGGGGATTGAATGTTGTGGGTCGTTCACATCACCTTATGTGGAACCCAAAATCATCCGAAAATTGTGGAGCTGCCACGTGGCCCATAATTCCCAAAATGACCAAATTACCCTTGGAAATAATGCTAATGACTTGAAAACACCCACACATTAAATAATCTATTTACCAGCTAAATGCGTTATTTAATCGGGTTAAGAGTCCCTGTAATATTAATATTCTCCCCGAGAGTTAATTGTCATTATTCTTAATAACGGACAATTAATATTGATATTAAAACACAGTAATTATCATTATTATCATAATGAGTTATTATTATAATTATTAAATAATATATTTAATTAATAATATATTATTTATTAATTACAAATTCAACCGACCAATCAGAACTCTCCGAGGCTTCCAAGATTTTCCTATAAATAGCGGAACATATTTCTTTTCCAAGGTAAATCGATTCTTCGCTTCGAAGTATAACCTTTTCCTCTCTCAAAGCTAACTTAGGCATCAGAGTGTTCTTGGTCGAACAACCCCCCGGGTAATTGATCGAGGCAACGATAACTAATTGTTTGCTGTTTGCAGGAATTGTGAGGACTTTTTGCGGCGGGTTCGATTTCTGCTTCAACAATTGGTTTTTTCATTGAGAGAAATTGAGGAATACTCAGAAGAAGCTCTCTCGGTTGTTCATCGTTCTTCAACGGTGTTCATCGTTCTTCAGGAAATTGTTCATATTTCATCTTTCTTCGTTCGTCGTTCATCGACATTGTTCGAAGATTTTGAACGTTGTTCGAAGATTTTGAACGTTGTTCAAGTCATCCATCAACAACTTTCTTGTTCAAGATTCTTTGACTCGACATGGCTAGGGTTCGTCGATCCGTTCGATCAGCTGGAGAAGGTGTTTCTACCTCAACTGCCTAGACGAGGAATGAGGCTCGCATAGAGACCCCGGAGGAGCGACCAATTCGACCCAGGCGTGTGTCCATAGAAGCGCCCATGGAGACACTCGGAGGGAGGCCAACCTTTAGCTTCGGAGCATTCCCCTCTCCAGTTAACCAAGTGCCCGCACTAGGGGAAGGAACTTTGGCTTTGCAACAAACGGGCGGGCGGTTGATAGGAGGTGCATCACGGCACGATCAGCCCATAACAAACATGGATCTAAGGGAGTTTCTAGATGGGCGTCACGACATCTCAGGCAGAAGTCACCACCAACCGCATCAGGACAACTTAGTGCAACAAGTTGAAAGGTTGAGCAGCCAAGTTCAACTTCAGACAAAACTCTTGCAGCGACTCTTGACAGAAAGAGCAGTCCAAGAGCTAGATAGACGTTCCACGTCACATGGAGGACAAGAGAATGCTCCAAGACGACCTTGGAAAGAACCGGTCCGCTGCCGAACAATATCACGAGACATTTCACTAAGCGACTCCGGTGAAGAAAGTCACACTCGCCGAGCAAGGAGCCCATAACACCTATGGCCATCAGTACATAAGCGGCTAGGAAGTAGGATTGGGGTAACTTCACGGGTGGAGCGCGCACAGCGCTCACATTGGAGTAGGGGGAAACCTCAGGCTCTACACAAAGACCCAAGATGATCTGCCCATGGCAGTGAAAGGAAAGATGAAGCCTACTCCCCTGCGTGATCCCAGAGGTCAAGGGGAGAAGCTCAAGGAGGTTTTCGGCGATTAGCACGAAATGACTCACCGTCTCAGCAAGGTGCGTTGCGGGCTAATGATGTTCAAAGAATGTTGGACAGGCACCTTCGTGTTCAACGAGATGGCGATCTAGAGAACGATATACGTCGGCAGATTCAACTATCCAGGCGTTTTGTAAGGGATATTGAGGAAGAGCCATTCCCTCAAAGGTTTACAACGCCAAACTTCACTCCGTTCAAAGGAGCCTCCAACCTGGTGAAGCACATAGATTATTACCGGTGACAGGACCCATCCCAACTGGACTTTGATAACTATGCTCGGTCTTGCTCCCGTCTGACAAGTTAACTGAAGTCCCGAAACTACCTTTCAGCACCTTTCAAACCAGGGACAACTGCACTGATTTCCGCTCATGCCTCCGCCTATCGATCAGCCCCGAACGTTGTGCCATGACCTGTAGGGTCATCAAAAACAAAGGTGTGAGTGGACAAAAATAATATCATTTAAAACGCATTTCAAAATACATCATTTACCCTCCATATGATCAAACCATGCATGCATAGGGTAAAACATATGTATAACATCCACCGGCTTTCCAGCCAAATCACATAGCAAGTCAAATCCTGACTCTCAGGCAAAAACATACGAAAACATAATCACCTGGCCACACAAACCAAAACCCGTACTCAATACCAGTACGTAATCACAATCAACATCAAACAGCACTACTCACAAGTGCACAATCAATCAATCAATCCACACTATTCACAAGTGCACAAACAATCACATAATCACATCTGCACTACGCGTAGGCCAACATCCAGCCACATTCTCGGGATCAGACACCTCTGGGCTCAACCCTCGGGCTCAGTCACATCTGGGCGAACACATCCCCAGGCTCAGACACATACGAGTGGTACATCCAGGCTCAGCCGCATCCGAGAGGCTGGCTTACCATAACAACTCACAATCATACCATCGTAACCCCCAAGCTCCGGCCGACTAGGTGATCCCCTAGCTCTAACCTTCTGGACATTCACAATCACAATAAAAACCATCCCGGGATTACATCCGGAAATATTTCAATCAAATCCATGACTTCAAACCAAGTCAAAATCATTCCCGACTGGGTCTCAAGCCCCAAATACCATTCACACGTAAATCCGTAAAATCTCATTTGAAAACATTAACATAATCTAGAAATCATCCTTGACTCATCATGTAACGACCCGTCCCAAATTTCTTGATTAGATTAGTGACTAATCACGATTAGTGAGGCTAATCCGTGATTAGTAGAGCGAGATCGGACGAACGATGCGAAATGACCGTTTTGCTCCTAGTGGTGGCAAAATGTTGACTTTTCAATCGGGCGGTCAAATGGACTTTGACCGATGACCGTGACGTAGTTCGTGACGTCACGAGTTCGTAGACAGGTGGCACGTTCAATTCCGACGTTCGTAGAAGAAGTTATGACGTTCGGAAGCCCAAGGGCATTTTGGTAATTTGGGTGAATAGGAGGTCCAAAGTTGACTTTTGACCAGGAGGTCCGATGGCCGAGGGCCGAAGACCGTTACGTAGATAAGGACGATATGAATCCGTAGACAGGCGGCACGTCGAATTCGGACGTTCGACGGCGAAGTTACGGTTCACGGAAGTTCCCAGTTACTATTCATGACGGCACGTTTTATGAGACAAAAAGTGCAGTTTTGTCTCTAGTGGGCCCAGATATTTGTTCTGATCCCCAATGGATGAGTGACAAGTGTCACCCATCCAATGAACATCATTTTTCCTTCATGCATCTCACCTGCCTCTTCATCGATCATTTCTTTCCTTTCAAGCCATTTAACCCGATCTCAGAGACCCCAAACCCATTACAACCTTCAACCTTTGAACCCATATGCTTACTGGAGAGACTAGAGAGTGAGGAGATGATGGTGGAGGACGGTGGCCGGCCAGGTGACGCCACCGTGCACGGCCGAAGCCACGAACCCGAGAGGGTACGGTGAGGTCCAAATTCCATTTTAATTCGGTCTTTGCATTATGGTTGCTATTAGATGATTAGGATGAGATTAGGGGGTTATTGGGAAGCTATTAGGATGTTTTGGGTGGTGGTTAGTGGCTGAGAAGCCATGGGGAGGAACTCGGAAAAACAGAACCGTGAGGTTCAAGAATCAAACCTCGGGTTCTACGTGTTTTTCTTCGTTTTGATGATCCAAACATACTCCTAGGATCGAAATAGGAATTATAGGGTTGTTTTGGGGTGGAATCGGACCAAATGGAGACGGGAAATCGCCTGAACCGGCTACGCCGGTTCGGATGGACCGGCTGCGCAGGCTGGACCGGTTCGATCGCTGGGGAAGATGCACTGTTCACCGGCGCGTGAGCCCACGCGCAGGGGCCTTTGGAGGCGCGTGGCAGCGCGTGGTGGGGTTTCTGGGGATGTGTTCAACATACGAAATCATCTATTCGATGTAACGAACATTTTGGGACTGGTTTCGAGTCGATCGGACACCGTCTCGATATGTTTCGGGGCATCGGAAGGTTTAGGTTCGGGATTAAAAATAGTTAAAAATACGGGAAAATTACGGGGCTTTAGTGGGAGGTTAATTAAGTAGTTAGTAACCTTCTATTACGATTTGGACAGGTTTGGGAGTCCCGGTGACGGTGATCGGCTCGGGGAGCCGTATGGCACGCAAATCGAGGCGGCAGCTCGGACGGTCTGTGAGTGGACCTTGTTTTCTAAATTGGTGCATGCATAAATGTTTATTATATGTTTTATTACTTGTTTGATGATGCCATGGGTGCATTTGTATGTGGTTACGTATAAGCACGTATTTCGAGGTTTCGGCCTTATACGGTGCTTATACGTGTCTGTATTTCTTTATTGATTTAAATGAACTGGATTTGGATTTCAAAAGGATAAACTCGGGTATAAGACCCATTTGGTTTTGTCTCGGGCATATGACCTCAGATATCGGGCACGGTGCCCAACTGATGTCCTATGTTCGGGCACGAGACCCAGTCACTTTACGGTTTTGATTTCAGGTCAGGGAACCTTAAATGGATTCCCAGGTTCATGATGGTTTATGGGAACCGGCATGAACCCTTGTTGTGGTATCGTGGTTCATGACGGTTTATGGGAACCGGCATGAACCCTTGTTATGTTATTACGGTACATGACGGTTTATGGGAACCGGCATGTTACCTGATTATGGATATGATGGATCATGACGGTTCAGGGGAACCGGTCATGAATGTTTATGTTATGTATATATATGTTCGTCTACCTTCCTTTACTTCTATTATCTCCTCCGGGGAGGGTCGTTGGCCTGGGTGGACCCCGGAGTAGTCACGGAGCACCGACTGAGTGGAGTCACCCCCCAGTTGGGTTCCTTACTCTCAGGAAGGCTATGATTACTATTACCTCGGGTAGGGTCAGTGGTCTACGGACATTGATCTTGACTTTGAGAAGACTCGGATTGAGACCTGGGTAGCATGCGCGTGGCTTTGGATACCGTGACAGGATTGGTTGTGTGACTTATATATATGTATGTGATGTATTTATGATATATGATATGTGGTGTGTACAGGTGTGCACAGGATTTGGGCAGTGGCCCGTATGGTCGTTTTTATTGTGGTCCTTTCGACCTTAGTTTATATCTGCTTTGGGCTTAGTCTCACATATGGTTTGTGTTGGATAAATGGTTTTCGAATGCATGCATGCTTTTTAGTGGAGGGTACAAATGTCTTATGAAATGTTTTATAAACTTTTGTTTTGTCCACTCACAGTTTTTAATGTTTTGACTGCCCTTCAGGTTGACATCGGATGTGGACTGTAGCAGAGATCGAGATATCACATGCCTCCTCCGGATCCTGGCATACTCTGATAGCCCGGGAGGGCAAAGGTCGGAAATATCCCTTGTCTGACACTTCGTGTCAGACGGGAGCAGGTCATTCCGCACTAATCCCGGGGGGATTGGGATGGGTCCTGTCAACGTGGTATCAGAGCGGGGTTGTCTCTATTCGAGCAACCGTGCAGCTTTTGGAGTATGTACGCAAGTCGAGGATGTGATATCTCAAGGGGCTGCAGTCCGTGGTCAACCTGATTGTCGGGGTGCCGGTACGATAGTTAGTAGGATTGGCAAGCCTTGGTTCGCCACTCGATGCCGGGGTTTCCATGGTTCTGTCAGGGTTGGCAGTGTGGAACCCTACGGAAGGCTTAACGTAGTATTACGTTAGAGTTTTGGATCGTGAGGCGGTTAGTTGGGATCGCCTTCACGATGTCGTAGGATCGGTTCCGACGACTGATTCGATGTTGTGACCATTAGATGGTCAGATTATGTTGAGTTAAATGGATTTACTGCAGTCGGCAGTTGGCAGCCGGATTCGGGGAATCCTAGTTTGCTTGATGGTAGGATTGGATTGATGTCCTTGCGATGTCAAGACCGCGGGGTCGGTCAGAGCGTGGATTTTACTGCTTTTCACAGTTGGGTTCAGCGTGACCCTAGGTGTGATCGTGGAACCCTACCTTGGGTGTATGGTTCAGAAATGTGAGTTGACGAGTGGTGTGACTTTGACGACTATTTGGATTTGGATTCGTTAGTCGGTCTAGTCATGTCAGCTTGTGTTGGGACTGCACTTCGCAGTCGGGGCTGTACTTACCAGTTAGACCGAGTTGGTTGTCGTGCTACTTCAGTTGTGGGTTGGTGCAACTAAGGTCGTGGGTGACCTGGTAGACGACATTGGGATAGTCGAGTTGCGCCTGGTTAGAGTGTGGTTGGACAGGTTACCGGGGTTGGTACTTGTCGATGGAATCCCTGAGTGGGATACAGGGTAGTTGGTACGGGCTGTTGATTCCGTTGGATGCGAATCTCGATAGCGAGGTCTGGTAGTTAGGTATGCACGAGGTTGTGTAGCAGGCACTACTACCGAGAGTGGTTGTAGTTACGATTGTTGGGAATCGGGGACGTTCGGGGAACGTTTTCCTTTTCTCACATGAGCTGTCAGGGTAACTGTACCCAGAGTTGTCGGGTACGAGGGAGACAGAGTTTCTCCTATTCGAGCAGAGGTACGGGATCGTCGCTCGGTATGAGCGGAGATCCAGGGTGTCAGTTTTGCACACGGCGTGTTGATACTGACACTAGTTTTGGTGATAGTGCGTGGTGCTGGTACTAGTGCTGGTACTGGTGCCGGTGATCGTGATGAGGATGAGTTACGGATCGGGGTGTGACTCCGTCGTAATGGGCATATGTTCGATATCTGTGGTTCAGGAGTGGAACTCAGATAGAGTTAAACTGGTTAGGGGACACGTGGTTGATGTCCGGGTATGTTGTTTCCAATCTTGTTGGAACTTCGGAATCGCGAGAGGTTGCGATTGAAGTGACGAGTGGAATGCGGGTTTTCCGCATTGGTAACGGGTATGTCGAAGTCGTTTTGGGTGACTTCTCGGATTCTACCATGATTGATGATGGTAGATTACGTTGATGATATAGATGTTGTTGGTTGCCACTCGTACACTGATTGTGTATTGGTTGGTGGACCCGGGATTTGTTCTGGACCATCAGGAGGAGATGAGTATATCGAAGTTAGGTGACTGAGATTTCTCATTTTCTGCTTGGTGGCAGACGATGTTGGTTTACGTGACGTGGTGAATGCAGCGAGTTTGGTTGTCTGCACATAGGACGAGTTTTGATGTCATCGTCTTGGATCATCTTTGGATTTTCCTAGGTGGAATGCCAAGGATCGATACGAGGTGATTGGGGAGGACCCACAGTCTCGATCGTGACGTCTATAGTCGTTTGACGTAGTGGTGGATCTGGATCGTGATCTTGATGATCTAGATAGGTGGAGAGTTTATCACTCTTACTTGGATGTTGAGTGGAGCATGATGGGACTGAACTTCTTTTCGAGGTAAATCCCATATGACTTATTACTCACCTGAGTAGTTGTCCGATGAGTAGTCTTCCGACGTGGTCGGATATGGTCAGTCTTAGAGATGTGTGGATGTTGGGATCGGCTTCCCTATGAAGTCAATCAGATGTAATGTGTAATCATCTAAGCAGGTATCCGATAGGTTCGGATATAGTGTGTCTCGGTAGACGAGAACGATATTTCGAGTTTTGGAATCAGATTTCTGGATGACGATTCAGGATTTGATTTTGGAACTTGAAAAAGGATTTCTAGATTTGGGTTTTGGAATCGGATTCTGGGTGACGATTCAGGATTTGATTCTAGAGCTTGGCTGTAGATTTTATTTTATGGATTTGGGTTCGGAATGGTTATTCCTAATACTAGTTTACGGAATGATGATTTCGGATTTGAATTTGGACATGATTATGGATATGATTTCTGGGTTTGGATTCGGGATTTCTTACGAAATTGCGGATTCGGATTTGGATTTGGAAATAGATAATGGGTTGGAGTTTCGATTTGTCTAGATCGGACAGATGGACTCCATAATTGAAACGTGATTGACTACAACCTAGGTGGTTGTAGGCTGATTGATGGGTAGTTATACGTACCTTGTTCATTGTTCGAGGTACGACACCGGGCAGACTTGGGATGTCTGGTGACGGTATATAGGTTATACCAGTGGTACGTTGGAGAGCGTGTTGGTAGTCAGCATGGTTCCGATACCATTGGAGTAGTCGGGGTCGTGGACTGGACGTTGGATACTGTGCATTGGGTCATGGTATTTCTGATGGGTCTAGTTACACACAGATTGAGTGAAAGGCTGTGTGGGTAAGTGTTTACTCCTGGTTGGGTCCGTTGGTGGTTAGTGTAACCACGAGTGTGTGTCATATCAGTTTGCGACTGACAACTGTCAAGTACTGACAGTTTGTAGGAGGTGTCAGCGTGGATCATGGTGTGAGGTCTGATGACTCCCAGTGGGAGCCGTCAGGATAGTTAGTGGTTGAGCAAGGAACCGTCTAGTTGGTTGTGTCAGCGAAACGGTAGATCTGACAAGTGGGATCAGTTCGGAGCGTACGACTTCTGTCATTCGACGTGGTCGAATGTAGTCGATACGACGAGAGCGTTAGTGGTACGTCTAGTTACAAACGAAGTTTATGTTGACTAGTGGGTGTACTAGTGTACACGTGTTTTGCGGTTGATTCTACTTTCCACGAGGTGGTTGTGGAATCAGGATAGTGGAGTTTCAAGAACGAAACTAATTAAGGAGGGAAGAACGGTTAGATTAGGTCGGTTGGAATTTCGGGGACGAAATTAATTAAGGAGGGAAGGTTGTAACGACCCGTCCCAAATTTCATGATTAGATTAGTGACTAATCACGATTAGTGAGGCTAATCCGTGATTAGTAGAGCGAGATCGAACGAACGATGCGAAATGACCGTTTTGCCCCTAGTGGTGGCAAAATGTTGACTTTTCAATCGGGCGGTCAAATGGACTTTGACCGATGACCGTGACGTAGTTCGTGACGTCACGAGTTCGTAGACAGGTGGCACGTTCAATTTCGACGTTCGTAGAAGAAGTTATGACGTTCGGAAGCCCAAGGGCATTTTGGTAATTTGGGTGAATAGGAGGTCCAAAGTTGACTTTTGACCAGGAGGTCCGATGGCCGAGGGCCGAAGACCGTTACGTAGATAAGGACGATACGAATCCGTAGACAGGGGGCACGTCGAATTCGGACGTTCGACGGCGAAGTTACGGTTCACGGAAGTTCCCGGTTACTATTCACGACGGCACATTTTACGAGACAAAAAGTGCAATTTTGTCTCTAGTGGGCCCAGATATTTGTTCTGATCCCCAATGGATGAGTGACAAGTGTCACCCATCCAATGAACATCATTTTTCCTTCATGCATCTCACCTGCCTCTTCATCGATCATTTCTTTCCTTTCAAACCATTTAACCCGATCTCAGAGACCCCAAACCCATTACAACCTTCAACCTTTGAACCCATATGCTTACTGGAGAGACTAGAGAGTGAGTAGATGATGGTGGAGGATGGTGGCCGGCCAGGTGACGCCACCGTGCACGGCCGAAGCCACGAACCCGAGAGGGTACGGTGAGGTCCAAATTCCATTTTAATTCGGTCTTTGCATTATGGTTGCTATTAGATGATTAGGATGAGATTAGGGGGTTATTGGGAAGCTATTAGGATGTTTTGGGTGGTGGTTAGTGGCTGAGAAGCCATGGGGAGGAACTCGGAAAAACAGAACCGTGAGGTTCAAGAATCAAACCTCGGGTTCTACGTGTTTTTCTTCGTTTTGATGATCCAAACATACTCCTAGGATCGAAATAGGAATTATAGGGTTGTTTTGGGGTGGAATCGGACCAAATGGAGACGGGAAAACTCCTGAACCGGCTACGACGGTTCGGCTGGACCGGCTGCGCAGGCTGGACCAGTTCGATCGCTGGGGAAAATGCACTGTTCACCGGCGCGTGAGCCCACGCGCAGGGGACTTTGGGCGGCGCGTGGCAGCGCGTGGTGGGGTTTTTGGGGATGTGTTCAACATACGAAATCATCTATTCGATGTAACGAACATTTTGGGACTGGTTTCGAGTCGATCGGACACCGTCTCGATATGTTTCGGGGCATCGGAAGGTTTATGTTCGGGATTAAAAATAGTTAAAAATATGGGAAAATTACGGGGCTTTAGTGGGAGGTTAATTAAGTAGTTAGTAACCTTCTATTACGATTTGGACAGGTTTGGGAGTCCCGGTGACGGTGATCGGCTCGGGGAGCCGTATGGCACGCAAATCGAGGCGGCAGCTCGGACGGTCTGTTAGTGGACCTTTTTTTCTAAATTGGTGCATGCATAAATGTTTATTATATGTTTTATTACTTGTTTGATGATGCCATGGGTGCATTTGTATGTGGTTACGTATAAGCACGTATTTCGAGGTTTCGGCCTTATACGGTGCTTATACGGGTCTGTATTTCTTTATTGATTTAAATGAACTGGATTTGGATTTCAAAAGGATAAACTCGGGTATGAGACCCATTTGGTTTTGTCTCGGGCATATGACCTCAGATATCGGGCACGGTGCCCAACTGATGTCCTATGTTCGAGCACGAGACCCAGTCACTTTACGGTTTTGATTTCAGGTCAGGGAACCTTAAATGGATTCCCAGGTTCATGACGGTTTATGGGAACCGGCATGAACCCTTGTTGTGGTATCGTGGTTCATGACGGTTTATGGGAACCGGCATGAACCCTTGTTATGTTATTACGGTACATGACGGTTTATGGGAACCGGCATGTTACCTGATTATGGATATGATGGATCATGACGGTTCAGGGGAACCGGTCATGAATGTTTATGTTATGTATATATATGTTCGTCTACCTTCCTTTACTTCTATTATCTCCTCCGGGGAGGGTCGTTGGCCTGGGTGGACCCCGGAGTAGTCACGGAGCACCGACTGAGTGGAGTCACCCCCAAGTTGGGTTCCTTACTCTTAGGAAGGCTATGATTACTATTACCTCGGGTAGGGTCAGTGGTCTACGGACATTGATCTTGACTTTGAGAAGACTCGGATTGAGACCTGGGTAGCATGCGCGTGGCTTTGGATACCGTGACAAGATTGGTTGTGTGACTTATATATATGTATGTGATGTATTTATGATATATGATATGTGGTGTGTGCAGGTGTGCACAGGATTTGGGCAGTGGCCCGTATGGTCGTTTTTATTGTGGTCCTTTCGACCTTAGTTTATATCTGCTTTGGGCTTAGTCCCACATATGGTTTGTGTTGGATAAATGGTTTTCGAATGCATGCATGCTTTTTAGTGGAGGGTACAAATGTCTTATGAAATGTTTTATAAATTTTTGTTTTGTCCACTCACAGTTTTTAATGTTTTGACTGCCCTTCAGGTTGACATCGGATGTGGACTGTAGCAGAGATCGAGATATCACATGCCTCCTCTGGATCCTGGCGTACTCTGATAGCCCGGGAGGGCAAAGGTCGGAAATATCCCTTGTCTGACACTTCCTGTCAGACGGGAGCAGGGTCATTCCGCACTAATCCCGGGGGGATTGGGATGGGTCCTGTCACATCAATTAAGTCAAAATATCTATTTTGAAACCATTTTGACTTCGGGCCTAACCCAAAATATCATTTGCATATTTCTCGTAAAACGTGCCCGAAAGACCGATTAAAATAATCATTAAATCACAAATAATCATGCCACATCATCAAGACATCATTGCAATTCAAATCATGCAATCAATCATGTAAAACATTTAACTATGCATGCATATCAGTTTATAAAACAAACGTCCACTCACAAACTGACAGGACCCATCCCAATCCCCCCGGGATTAACGCGGGATGACCCTGCTCCCGTCTGACACGAAATGTCAGACAAGGGATATTTCTGACCTTTGCCCTCCCGGGCTATCAGAGTATGCCAGGATCCGGAGGAGGCATGTGATATCTCGGTCTCTGCTAGAGTCCACATCCGCTGTCAACCTGAAGGGCAGTCAAAACATTAAAAGCTGTGAGTGGACAAAACAAGAGTTTATAAAATCATTTCATAAGAAGACATTTGTACCCTTCACTAAAAAGCATGCATGCATTCGAAAACCATTTATCCAGAAAAACCATAGGTGGGAGCTAAGCCCAAATCAGAAATAAACCAAGGTCGAAAGGACCACAATGAAATCGACCATATGGGCCACCGCCCAAATCCATAAGAGACTCAGCCTAAATCATAAGAAACCAACCATACGGGCCACTACCTAAAACCTGTGTGAACACACATCATATATCATATCATATAGCATACATCATATATACATATAATTCACACAACCAATCCTGTCACGGTTTCCAAAGCTACGCGCGTGCTACCCGGGGTCTCAACCCAAGTCTTCTCAAAATCAAGGTCAATGTCCGCAGACCACTGACCCTACCCGAGGTTATAGTAACCAGCCTTCCTGAGAGTAAACTGGGGGGTGACTCCACTCAGTTGGTGCTCCGTGACTACTCCGGGGTCCACCCAGGCCAACGACCCTCCCCAGAGGAGATAATAGAACAAGTAAAGGAAGGTATATGAACATATATATATATACATAACATAAACATTCATGCCCGGTTCCCCTGAACCGTCATGATCCATAACATCCATTATATTCATATACATATAGACAACATCCTCCATGACCGGTTCCCATAAACCGTCATGTACCACAATGACCTGACAAGGATTCATGCCGGTTCCCATAAACCGTCATAACCATAAAGCAAACTGGGTCTCGTGCCCGAACATATGACATCAGCTGGGCACCGTGCCCGATATCTAAGGGTCAGTCACTACTCCGATCATAGTGATGTGTGCAACCATCCATCCAGGACCGCCCTCAATCCTGGTATGTCGCCGTGAACGTATCAACCGACGCGACCACCACAAGATCATGGTGCACTCATCACCGATCGCTATCCAGAACCGTTAGCACTCCGAAGTCCAGCCTCCCCAGGCTGGCCGACCACGAATCGTGCATCGTGACCACTCCAGAAGGAACACATCCCAATCCGGAGGCGAGCGTCGTATCGTCAATCGCCGTGCACCTAGCTCCCGTCGCGACCACGATTTAGACCCGTAGGTCGTAACTAGAGTCATATGCCTGAGACCAAACCAAATGGGTCTCATACCCGAGTTTATCCTTTTGGAAATCCAAAACTATTTCATTTAGACCAATAAAGAAATACAGACCCGTATAGGCACCGTATAGGGCCGAAACCTCGAAATACGTGCCTATACGTAACCACACATCCAAATGCACTCATGGCATCACAAATAAGTATTTAAAACATATAATAAACATTTATGCATGCACCAATTTAAAAAACAAGGTCCACTCACAGACCGTCTGAGTTGTCGCCTCGATTTGCGTGCCATACGGCTCTCCCGAGCCAATCACTATCACCGGGACTCCCGAACCTGTCCAAATCGTAATAGAAGGTTACAAACTACTTAATTAACCTCCTACCAAAGCCCCGTAATTTTCCCAAACTTTTAACTATTTTTAAACCGAACCTAAACCTTCCGATGCTCCGAAACATATCGAGACGGTGTCCGATCAACACGAAACTAGTCCCAAAATGTTCGTTACATCGAATAGATGATTTCACGTGTTGAACACTTCCCCAAATTACTGTTCACACACCCTAGAAGGTCTAAAACACTGTTCATCGTCACTAACCTCCAGCTGAACCGGTTCACTATTCACTAACACTCTGCTGAACCGGTTTTCTCTGGTTCTTGGACCGGTTCAGGGTCCATTTTAGGTCCATTTCATCTCTTTTTAATCCTTAAATGTTCCTAATCCTATTTCCTATCATTTTGGTCATTAAAACCGAAGAAAACCATCACAAAACCGTACCTTTCCGATCGGCCATGGTGGCCGGATTTTCCCCCGACGTTCACGGCCATTTTTGGTCATTCCAACCTTGAAAAACAATCCTATTAGACTCCTAGAGTGCCCAGAAATATTTCCCAATCCTTAGAATTAGCTAAAAACCTACAAAACCGAAACTTGGATTTTTGAATATTTCCTTACCTCACGGTCGAGCTCCGGCGTCCTCCACCGTGAGCCACCACCGTCGTGTCCTCAACTTCTTACTCACTCATGGTCACACTCAGCTCACACGTTCATGGTGGTGAGGTGTGGGTGGTGTGTTTGTTCGAAAATGAAAAATGAAGGAAAATGGTGCATATGGGTGGTTTCGGGTTTGTAGAAGAAAATAGAAGAATGAAGTTTGATGAAGAAGATAATGATGTTATCTGATGAGAGGGAATTGAATGGGTGGTGGGGATTTAAATATTAAATGGAATGGATGGCTAGGATTTAATGAAGATAGATTAGATTATAAAATGAATTAATTTAATATTATTTAATTAGTGAGATCCACAATTTAGGGGTTTGGACCAATGGGATGAGTGACACTTGTCACTCATCCATGGGACCCACTGAAAATATCTGGCCCAATCAGATTTTGCCAAATCATCACTGTCTCAAAGTACTTGCATAGTGAAATCGAACTTTCGTGACCTATAACTTCCCCGTTCGAAGTCCGATTTCAGCGTGCCGCCTGCCTATGGATTCGTATCGTCCCGATCTACGTAATGGTTGGCCCTTTGCCAATGGACATCCCGGTCAAAAAGTCAACATTTTGCCCCTTTTAACCAAAATTACCAAAATGCCCCTAAACTTCCGAACGTCATAACTTCCTCCTCGAACGTCGGAATTGAACGTGCCACCTGTCTATGAACTCGTGACGCCATGAACTACGTCACGGTCATTGGTCAAAGTCCATTTGACCGCCCGAATGAAAAGTCAACGTTTTACCCACGCTAGGGGCAAAATGGTCATTTTGCATCGCTCGTCCGATTTCACCTAACTAATCACGGATTATCCTCACTAATCGTGATTAGTCACTAACCTAATCTCGGAATTTGGGACGGGTCTTTACACACAACGTCCAAACCGCTCGCTTTCCAAGCTGCACGCGTTTCTATAATTTCTGACCTTTTTCAGGAATCGTGAATCCTATCCAAAATCATTATTAAGGGTTACTAAGGACTCAATTAACATCATATCAATTCCCCATAATTTTCTGGGAATTAAATTTTAATTAAAAACGTAACATAAACCTTCGGACCCTCGAAAATTTATCGAGACGGTGTCCGATTGACTCGAAACCAACGCCAAAATGTTCGTTACAACGATTACACGAAAAAGTATGTTGAACACTTCCCCAGAAGGTCAACTACACGCCCTCACGCACCAATTACATTGGCTACGCGTGGACTCACGCGCCGATGAACAGTACCACTACTGTTCATCGTCCCAACCCAAATGTCTGGTAAACGGGTCTGCAACCGCGGTGCAACCCGATCCGTTCTCAGTTAATTTGACCCCAATTTCTTCATTTCTTTCACTGGTTTTTATCTATTCAATCCTAATTAGGGATCTGTATGCTCAATTTCATGAAATGGGTCCTCAAATTACTCGACTCAAAGTGGATACCCGATGGGTTCTTAATCAGGTTCCACCCAATTTCAAGCCGTTTCTTTAAATTGATCGCACAGGAAGTATCATATATTCATTCTAAACATGAATTCGAAACCAATTTCAAGATTACTTACCTCCAATTATTTGAACTCAACCTCCACAATTCGAGGATGTCGTAGGGTGTGTTCTTAGTGTTTGTTCATCAATTTCCCTCGAATTCAATGGTGGTTCAACTCGTTCCTTCCTCCAGAAGCTTAATCCAAGCTGGGTTTGTCCAATTAACGTCTCAAACTCAAATTAGATTATCAATTTCAAAAGCACCTTCTCGGGTTCTTAAGGTATTTTTCAGTCTTCTCTTTTCTTTTCACTCCTTTCTTTTCTCTCACGAATTCACCCTATCAATTAAGCTCAGGTTCTCATGTTCTCTCAGTGGGTTGCTGGGACAATCGATCAATTTTGTTCTCTATTATTTTTTGCTCAACCATGAAGGCAATTCTGTTTTTATCCCTTAATCACATTTTTATTTTCAAACCGCAACAATTGCCACCAAGCGCAATTAGCAAGTGGCAGATGTCACTGAATTACCCACCTGAGTCACCCACATGGCTGAATCAGCCAATTAACCGCTCAATTAACACGGCTACCCTAAATTACCAATTTACCCTTCCTTGCATAATTACCAAAATGCCATTGGCCTTCGCAGACCCGTAACTTTCACATCCGAACTCCGATTGATGCATGCCACCTGTCTACAGATTCAGCGTGTAGAGACCTATCCAACGATACTTATGAAAAGTCCAAATAAGGTCCCCGATCAAAAGTCAACTTTTGCCTCAACTTTTGCCCCCCTAAAACCAAGGGCAAAATTGTCATTTCCTTCAAATTTTCCAAATTTTCCTTTTTCGAATTTCCAGGTCGTCACAACCGGGGAGTCATGATCCCCAAAAAGAATAACGATGCGCTCATATGCAAAGTTTTCCAAGCTTCTCTTCAAGGCCAAGCCATGACTTGGTTCAATCATCTTCTACGGAGGTCGATTGCATCCTTTGAAGAGTTGGCTCTGCATTTGTGAAGGAGTACGCACAACTTCGGACAATCGAGGTGAAGGATGACCATTTTTTCTCTGTCCGAAAGAGAGCAAAAGAAACTCTACGACAATACATACGATGATTTTACGAGGAGAAGTCTCAAATTGTTGGCTTTAGCGACCTTGTTGCGGCAATGGCATTTAAACAAGGACTCCCTCGGGAAAGCCAGCTTTACGGGGACATCGTCATGAGTAATGCGCGAAGTCTCACCAAAATGTTCTCACTAGAGGAGCGATATGCAAGCTGGGAGGAGGAGAAGAACGCCACCCATACTCAGGACCATGCTGGGGCTAGTGAAAATGCCTTCAATAAAGATGAGACCCATGGAAAGTTTGCGATTGGAAAGTCCAACAAGCGCAAGGCAAGACAACCCTCCCAAGTACCAGCTATGGGGAAACCGAACTTGCAGCTATCTTTTCCAGTCCATCAGATCCACAATGAAATTAAGGACAAACCATGGTTCAAGAAGCGGGAGCCAGTCAAAGGTGATCAAGAAAAGGCTGATAAAACGAAGTGGTGCGCCTTCCACGAGTGCTATGGGCATAATATCGGAAAATGCATATCTTTCGAGAGATATCTTCGGAATCTCATCAAAGAAGGACATTGTACTGAGTACGTCAAAGGGAAGGCTATGGATCGACTTGCTAACAAGGGACTGAAGGAACCTGCAGCAAAGATGATTCGCATCAACACCCTCATAACTGAATCGGAGTTGCAGGGAACCACCTCCAAGTAGAAGAAGAGAAAGACCCGAGATGCACTTGCCGTCTCTCAGGTCTCCCATGTTTCCACCCCCGGAGTGGCCAACGACCTTGTTGTTGGTTTCTCTTTGAAGGACAAGGTAGGACTTGATTGGTCGTACGATGATGCTTTAGTCGTGTCAATCCAGATCGTACATGCTCAAGTTGATCGAATTTACGTTGATGAAGGAAGCGCAGCAAATATCCTCCGCCTGGATGCAGTGCTCAAGATGGGTTTAGAAAGCCTCACAACAAAAAGGGATGTCCCTCTCCGAGGTTTCAATGGGTCGACCAGCATGGCCGTAAGCACTCTCCAGTTGGATGTACATTCGGATACCATTGTCACATCCCAGATTTTTTACATCATGGACGAGTACTCACCATACAACGGAATTTTGGAAAGACCATGGCTTCACAAAATCCTCGCAACCACATCAAGCCTTTACCAGAAGATTCGGTTCCCTATTCCCGGTAGTGGAATCGGGGAAATCAAGGGTGATCAGGCGATGGCTCGACGGTGCCTTACTGAAGGGCTAAAGGAGGTCAAGGAGGCAGAGTTTATTCGCCAGGTAGGATCATCCACTGGGGGGAAGCTTTCTTCTTCGTCTCCTAAATAGCAACTAATCACGGGTCAAGATCCTGACATTCATGAGGAACCACCAACTCTGGAAGGATGGCAACCGGAGGATGACGTCACCCTCATTCAACTTGACCCACAATATCCTGAGCGAGTAGCCCGCATTGGTGCTCGGTTGAGTGACAAAGAAAAAGAAGAACTCATAGCTTTCCTGCGTGAGGAGAAAGAAGTTTTTGCTTGCTCTCTGTCTGACATGTCGGGGATTGATCCTACCATCGCTTGCCACAAGCTGCACGTCAATCTCAACCACAAGTCGTTCAAGCGGAAAAGATGCAATTTTTCCCCCTACAAAATTGCTATCATCCAAGAGGAGATTGACAAGTTACTCATTGCTGGATCCATTGAAGAAGTTCCGCACTCTGAATGGCTAACAAATGACATGCATGTCAAGAAAAAGAAAGCTAGACGATGAAGGGTTTGTGTTGATTACACCGATCTCAATCTTGCGTGCCCAAAGGATAACTTACACCAATCTCAATCTTGCGTGCCCAAAGGATAACTATCCTCTGCCCAGAATCGATCTCTTAGTGGACTCAACTACAGGAAATGAGCTCCTAAGCTTCTTAGATGCATACTCGGGCTATAATCAGATTCTCATGTATGAAAAAGACAAGGGCAAAACTGCCTTTATTTTTTACCGAGGTGTGTATTGCTACAAAGTCATGCCATTTGGCCTCATGAATGCGGGTGCAACGTACCAAAGACTCGTCAATCGGATATTCAAAGATCTCAATGGCAAAACCATGGAGGTCTATGTGGATGACATCATGGTAAAAGGAGAAAAAACGAAGGGATGATATCACCAACCTGCCAGAGACTTTCAACTTGCTGAAGAAGTACAAAATGAAGCTCAACAGTCTGAAGTGTACTTTCGGGGTATCAGCAGGGAAGTTCTTGGGATACCTTGTGACTCAGCTTGGGATCGAAGTAAATCCAAAGTAAATCAAGGCAATTCTCGAGATGAAGTCCCCATCAAGTCTGAAAAAGATTCAAAGTCTTACTGGACGAGCTGCAACATTGAACAGGTTCTTGTCCAAGTCAACTGATCGGTGTCGACCTTTCTTCCAAGCAGTAAATAAGGAATCCAGATATAAGTGGGATGAAGGTTGTGGGAAAGCATTTCAAGATCTCAAGGCCTACTTGACGTCTCCACAGCTACTATCAAAACCCAAAGATAACGAGGACCTGTTCCTATATCTGGGGGTCTCTGATGTTGCTGTAAGCTCTGTACTTATTCGGGAAGACAATGGGATTAAACTGCCTCTGTTCTACACATCCAAAGCCCTTCTTGATGCTGAGACACGATATCTGAAATTTGAAAATCTGATTCTAGCATTACTGGTTACCACAAAGAAGTTGAGGCCTTACTTTCAAGCTCATCGGGTAATCGTCATGATAAAATATCCAATCCGTTCGTAACTTCATGCATCCGATGCATCAACATGGGTAATGAAATGGGCCATAGAGTTGAGTCAGCATGATTTTCTCTATCGTCCACGAATAGCTGTCAAAGGCCAAGCCTTAGCGGATTTTGTTGTGGAGTTCACACCAGCGTCACTTGAAGGAAGCAATAAGGTTGGCAATGCCCCCAAGGCCGCCGACACTTCCTTGTCACGATATCATCTATGGAACCCTCAACTTCCAATCATCTATGGAAGCTCTTTGTTGATGGTTCCTCGAACCAGAAGGGTGCAGGAGCGGGGATTGTCCTTATCACTCCTGATGGCTCAATAATGGAGCAGGCAGTATAGTTTGGATTCAAAGCCTCTAACAATGAAGCGGAGTATGAAGCTTTGATTTGTGGGCTTACACTTGCCAAGGAGTTGGGAGTCAAAAAACTTGCCATTCATTCGGATTCGCAGCTGATCAGTAACCAATCGATCAGTGAATATGCTGTGTGTGATGCAAGGATGCTCAGATATAACAACAAGGTCCAAGAAATGCTTGTTTTTTTCTCTGTTTTCACTTTTCATCAACTTACACGAGCGGAAAATACAGAAGCAGATGAGTTGGCCAATCTAGCGTCATCACTTGACTTTCGTTTGAAGCGCTCAATCCCAATTTAGTATCTCGAGCAGCGAAGCATTGATGTGAAGAAGATTGAAGTAAGACAAATTGATTCATCTCCAAGTTGGCAAGATCCTTTTATCAACTACCTAGAGCATGGTACATTTCCTGATGAACGGTTAGAAGCCCGTGAAGTCCAGATGAAAGCTGCGCGGTACTATGTTGACAAAGGTCAACTTTTTCGTAAGAGTTTCACGGGACCAAACTTGTTACGCTTGAAGCATCCTGAAACATTGAAAGTCTTGGCTGAGATTCATGAAGGACATTGTGGAAATCATTCCGGTGGAAGATCGCTTGCTCAAAAGACGCTTAGTGCAGGATTTTACTAGCCTACTCTACGCCAGGAAGCTCTGCAGTATGCCCAGAAATGCGACAAATGTCAAAGGTTCAAGCCCAACCAATTGGCGCCACGGGAAGAGCTGTGTGCGCAGACGAGCCCTTGGCCATTCATGCAATGGGGAATTGACATCGACCACTCCCAAGCACTCCAGTTCCAAGTAAGAAGTATTTTGATTGTTGCCACTGACTACTTCACCAAATGGGTCGAGGCAAAGGCCTTGGCCACCATAACTCAGGCTGACGTTCAAAAATTCATCTGGAGCCAGATCATCTTCCGATTTGGACTTCCTAGGCTCATTCTAATAGACAATGGAACTCAGTTCACTGGCGCCATAATCAACGAGTTCTTTGAGTCTTGGAAGATCAAGCATTTCACTTCAACTGCATATTACCCCCAGGGTAATGGCCAGGCAGAAGCTTCAAACATGACGATCCTCGACTGTATCGAGAAGCGACTCAATGATAAGAAAGGCTTGTGGGAGGAGGAGTTGGATGGCACACTCTGGGCTTACCGCACCACTCCACGTCGTGCAACAGGAGAGTCTCCATTCACCCTTGTATACGGAACTGACGCAGTCATTCCTCCACATGTTGTTGTTCCAGCGCCCTTTATCGAGCTCGATGATCCAGCAGTAAACTCCATCGCTCTAAGAACTTCACTTGATCTCAGCGAGGAATTAAGAGAACAAGTGGTGAAGCGCATCTCCAGGTACCAGCAGCAAGTGAGAAGTTCCTACAACAAGAAGGCCAGACTCCGGCACTTTCTCCCAGGTGACCTTGTTCTCAAGAAAAAGTTTGGGACACCCAATTGTCCAAGGTCTCAAAAACTCAAGTCCCCGTGGGAAGGACCCTACTGAATCTACCAAGTAGGCGGAAAGGGAAGCTACACCTTAGAGACAATGGCGGAAAGTTAGTGAGTGGTTCCATGAACGTTCATCACCTCCGAAAATATTATGTATAATGCAAACTAGAGCTCAAAGCTAAGCTAGTCTTTGTTTTGTGCAAAATATAGACTTTATTTTCAAGAATGATGTATTTAGACTTATCAATAAAGCTATCAAGTCATTCCTAGTTCACATATGTGTTATTGTACTTTCGGAAAGGTTCTCAAAGCCTTCCTCCGGGAAGCATCCGAAGCCTTCCTCTTGAAAGCACACAAAGCCTTCCTCTCGGAAGCATCGAGGCCTTCCTCTCGGAAGCACTCGAAGCCTTCCTCTCGGAAGCACTCGAAGCCTTCCTCTCGGAAGCATGCGAAGCCTTCTTCTCGGAAGCACTTCAAGCCTTCCTCTTGAAAGCACACAAACCCTTCCTCTTGGAAGCACACAAAGCCTTCCTCTTGGAAGCACACAAAGCCTTCCTCTTGGAAGCACTTGAAGCATTCCTCTCGGAAGCACTTAAAGCCATCCACTCGAAATCGCTCAAAGCCTTCCTCCGGGAAGCACCCAACGACTTCCTTCAGGAAAAGCTCATAGCTTTCCTCCGGGAGGCAAGCAGAGCTTTATAAAGGAAATGCTTAAAGCCGTCCACCAGGAAGCACACAAGGTCTTCCTCTGGGAAGCATATCCCAAAACCTCCTAAATTTGAAGTGCTCGAGCTTTCCAGTAAGCATTTCGAGCCTTCAGTTAGAAATGATTTTCTTATTTATTCATTTGGAGGGTGTTTGGCAAATCACATATCAAATGCTCACACCGGTTATTCACTATTGGAATGAAAATTACAAACGAAAGGGAAATGGCATAAAGAAACTACGGATGCAAGTCTTCAAAACCCATTGTTTTTCTAAACTCTTCCTACTCTTCTGCTGAAAGTAGGGAAGTTTCGTTAAACAATGATTCAGCAGTCTCATGGGCAACTTCCTTTTTGGTCTCGGTCTCAGGCTCTGGGTCAGGTTCCGGTGCAGGCTCATACTCTTTCTCCAGCTCTGGTTCCCGCTCTTTGGTGGTGATCCCACTGCAGCTTGCCATGTCCAACTTTTGCGCCTCATTTTCTTTTTGGCACAAAGTTGAGGGGCATGTGGTGGCAGAAAATGGTCGTGTCTCGGAAGCCTTCCAGTCTTCAGATTCTAGATTTCCACCTCCAAAAGTTTGATTCACTCATCTGAGTCCTGCAAATTTCTGCGCAGCAAAGTGACCTCGTCTCGGTCAACATCTCGCACATTCTCTATCAGCATCCTCTTTGCACGGCTTGTCTCCAGCTCGCCCACTTTGCCTTCCAATGTATGGATTCTTCCGACCAAGGCTTCGTTGTTCCGTCTAGAGCGATCTCGGGCTTCTCGAAGAGGTTTGTACTCGCTTTTCATCGGCTTGTTTTCATCTTCCAGACTAGCATTTCCACGAAGCATGTCAACCAACTTGTGGGCCCCAGCTTCCACCCACTTCGATGCGGTTGAATCTGTACGTGTTGTCATCAAACTCCGTCCTAAAAAATAGTCCCACCTTGGGTACGACTCGAGAAAGGCGACTGCCGGTAATTCCGTTGTGCGACATGGAATAGCAATGCTAGAATTCATCTTCAGTGAGTCCCAGGCCAAAGAATTTTTTCAGCTTCTCGAAGCACATGATGTGTCGATAGGCATCAACGTCCAGTTGAGCAGGGCTGCATCCCATCCGGCCAATAATCTTGGAGAAGAACTTCGAGAACGGGAACTTAAAACCTCACCGAATGATCAAAGGGTGGAATTTAGTCCATCGACCGCCGACATGGTTTTTTCCTCTTCCATGCTTAAGAGCCTTCATGGAAGAACATCTGTCACCAAGCTCCACAAAGACGTTGTCCGGAAAGACAATCTGATTGCGAGCTTTCCACTCCATGAAGTCTTCAGGCTTCTCAAACACCATATCTTTCCTTCGGAATGGACTTTGGCTACGAGAACCGCCACGCTCCCAAAATGCGAGCCTGCTAGGTCTCTCGAGAAGTGCACCTTGACGCATCTTGAAATGACCGCCTTAAACAAATAAAGTGGGTGCCACTTGAATCGAACCCAACGGACATCCTGAACTCCCGGAATGAGCAAAAACGTTCACCTAGAAGAAAGGAACAAATTCATTAGTTTCCGGAAATAAATATATACCACGTATATACATACTTGAATATATACGCATATGATTATTCAAAATATGTATGCTATTATCAAACACTTTAATAATATTAATATATTAAATACATATATTACGTATGCTATATAAACAGTAATTATTTATATATTAAATACACATTTTAAATATATAAATATATTTATATTAAATACGCGTATAAGGCACCTGCAAAAAAAAAAGACATCTAAATAATTAAACGTATTTAAGAGTTTAAATAGAAATTCAATATATATGAGAATATATATACAACAAATAAACAATATGTAAAAAAAATCTTGCAAAAGGACCGCCATGTGGCAGCGTGAGATTGCATAGCAGGAGGCCCCAACGTCACCAAACGTTCACAGGCGCGCCGTGACAGACGAACCGGAGGATTACACGCCTGCCTGACGGACCGCTCACCGACAGACACGCGGCGCCATTGTAGAGCTCACCCGACAGCACCTGCCTGACGCGCCCGCACCTCCAATCGACTCCAGCCGTGTGTCGAGGTCTGCACGTTCAACTAATGGACATGGGCCCGCTCCGCTGTGCAACTGCTTGCGGGCCGACGCGTGTCGTCTTTCTGAGCACGATCCGACAGCCACGGGCCCACTCCTGTTCCACCATTCAAAGCTCACCACGCGGCGCGAGCTCCACGCTCACTGACGAGCGGGGGACCCGCATCTCCTGTTCCGCAAATCAACACCAGACGCGTGGCACACTCTAATTGGCACTAACAGGTCGCCGACAGAGGCGGGACCCGCCTGCCTGGGGATCCACTCATCGCCGGACACCTAGAGTCCCCGATAGTCTTTTCTACAGCCATTCCTCACGGCCCACGTGACTCATGAAACCAAAGTTCCATCTTGTCCATTTTGTTTTTATTTTTAGCCACTTCAGTCAAAATGCAAGCCTACCTAGCCAGTCACCAAAAAAAAAAATAAGTTAAAAAGAGAAATTACCTTACCCTCAATTCTCCTTGAGGGTTGACGTGCAGACACCTTTTTCCTCTTCACAGCCTTCCTTCTCTTCTAAAGCAGTCAAACGAAATGGTGAGGAGAGAATTCTACCCTCCCCTATAGCTATTTAAACAAATAGGAAAACTGCAACGGCTCAGTGTGGGCTGAATGAATTGAATTAAAATTAAATTGGAATTAAAACCATTTAATTTGGGAAAGCTGCTTTTAATTGGTTAACTTCAAATTTTTCTGAAAATTTTGGCTGACGTTTTTCCATGACCTTGGCTCATTTAAATTAAAATTAAAACCACTTAAGTAGAACGTTTTTAATTTAATTTGAAGTTGACTACTAAATTTTTCCATAAAAATTTAGTTCAAAACAAAAATGGCAACATTTCTCACCGCAACACAAATATATGTATAAGAATATGTATATGTATGAATATGAATATACATATATAAGTATACCTTATTAATTTATTCACAAGCTCAACGCTTCTCCGCAACTTGGAGAAAGAGTAAAAATAAAAGAATTTCATGAATGTACATCCCTTGGAATTCCCTGAATTCTGAAGCGATGTGGGGGCATTTGTGGAACACAAAATCATCTGAAAATTGTGGAGCTGCCACGTGGCCCATAATTCCCAAAATGACCAAATTGCCCCTGGGAATAATGCTAATGATTTGAAAACACCCAAACATTAAATAATCTATTTACCAGCTAAATGCGTTATTTAATCAGGTTAAGAGTCCCCGTAATATTAATATTCTCCCGAGAGTTAATTGTCATTATTCTTAATAACGGACAATTAATATTAATATTAAAACACAATAATTATCATTATTATCATAATGAGTTATTATTATAATTATTAAATAATATATTATTAATTAATTACAAATTCAACCGACCAATCAGAACGCTCTGAGGCTTCCAAGATTTTACTATAAATAGCGGAACATATTTCATTTCCAAGGTAAGTCGAATTTTTGCTTCGAAGTATATATTTTTCCTCTCTCAAAGCTAACTTAGGCATCGGAGTGTTCTTGGTCGAACAACCCCTCGGGTAATTGATCGAGGCAACGATAACTAATCGTTTGCTATTTGCAGGAATTGTGAGGACTTTTCGCGGCGGGTTCGATTTCTATTTCAACACCTTGGTTATTAGTGTGTTTTATATAGGTGTACTCGGAAGGTACACATCTGAGAGGGACTGCCTCGAGGGGTAGCTCATGATGAGGAGTGCAATTAAGGGTAATACGCCAGGAAGTGTCATTGACCTGCGGGTTATTGACCTGGGTGGACCCTAGGGAGACTCGGGATTGAGACACCGAGTGGCACGCCTAGCCTTAGAGACCGTAACTATAGTATTGATTAAGCATCTGGGATGCCGATGATTGGTTAAATTGTATTTCGATAAACTGGTTATTAATGTTGATTGGTTTTGGGCTGAGTTCCCATATACTTTGTTTTGGGCTGAGTTCCTACATATTTGGTTTGGGGCTGAGTTCCCATATGGTTGGACATCACGGTTTCGGGCTAAGGTCCTAATGTTTTAATTAAGTAAATGGTTTTATTATTGGTTTTCAAATGCATGCATGCTTTTTAGTGAAGGGCATAAATGTCTTTTTTGTGAAATGAGTTTTTATAAATTATTTATTTCGTCCACTCACAGCTTTTATGGTTTTAATGTCTTTTTGGTTGATAACGGATGTGGGCTGTAGCAGAGACTGAGACATCACACTGCTCCGCTGATCCTGGCACTCTAGAAGTCCCGTTTGGGCTGAGATTTTAATTATCCCTTGTCTGGCACTTTGTGTCAGACGGGAGCATGACACATCCCGCGTTAATCTCAGGGGGATTGGGATGGGTCGTGTCATATTACTTTTGATTATCTTACTTTATGTTAGATTAGATACTTATATTACTTTTAAAATGAGCAAGTGAAAAAAAATATATAAATAGGAGTAATGTTTTCATAATCCTCAATATAATCTTCTAATAAAAAAATAAAAATAAAAGTAATGTTGAAATCATGATAGATTTTAGTAACTGCTTTTTAGGTTGTTGTTGGATTAGTTTTACTATTGAATAATATTAATTGTAATTTATATAAAAACTATGGTCTATTTTAAATTATATAGTCCTTTGACGGACCTATGAGTTTAATTTTTCTATATGAAAGTTTTTAAATAAATTTATATGCTAATAAGGATCTATGAATTAATTGCCCTAATTTTAATATGGGTCAATGTGAGTAACATAGGAATCTTTACGACATATAATTATGTACCTTATTTTTTTAAAAGGAATTTCTTTTTTACAACTCCGATTCTTTTTATAAACATTTTATTTTTCTAGTTATCAGATTAAATAAATCAACATACATATTCAAACAAAGATGGATGTGCGCCCTGATGGAGAAAAGTGGAGTAGGTGGAAATCATTTTTCCTTTCTTTAAATGAATAGTCATGTTATATTGAAAACAAATTTATTTCTATATTCTACAATTTTAATCTTAATTATCGGTAAGTGTCCACTATTGTCAGTTATTACAATTTTAATAATTTGTATATTCTATATATATGTTACTTTATATTTTTTTTACTCATCTGGCTAGTAAATTCACATAAAATCTTCAAAATTTTGAAAGCATTAATCATACATACATTGAAAACATAGTCGTTTTATAACATTTTTGTTGATGCAGAAATCGTCCGTACTTGTAGAATTCCTTCTTAATCCCTATACACAATAACTAAAATCAAACGGGGTTACGGTTAAATCTGTGGGGGGGGGGGGGGGGGGGGGGGGGGGGGTGGTTCAACGGTAACACTTCGATGCTTAAGTCATTTTTCCGAGAGAATAAACCGAAAGAGTGTTTGTAGAAGTTTTTTATTACCTTTAGAAGTGAGATGATGCCTTATATTTATAGTGAAGCCTTGAGAGTCACCGGAGTATCTGATTGGTTGAAGGAGAAAGTAATAAATAAATGATTGTACCGAGTGTAATCACTTATTTATTAATAAATAAATAATTCGCTGGGAAGTTATTTATTGATTATATTTGACAGGACCCATCCTAACTGGACTTTGATAACCGCGCCCGGTCCTGCTCCCGTCTGACAAGTTAACTGAAGTCTCGAAACTACCCCTCAACACCTGTCAGACAATGGATGATTGTATTGATTTCTGCTCATACCTCCGCCTCTCAGTTAGCCTCGATTCTCGTGGCACGGCCTGAAGGGTCATCAAAAACAGAAAAGGTGTGAGTGGACAAAAAAAATATCATTTGAAAACACATTTCAAAATACATTATTTACCCTCCAGTTTATCAAACCATACATGCATAGGGTCAAACACATGAATAACCAGCTTCCAAGCCAAAACACATGAAAATCATTTCATAAAACCATCTTATCATAAAACAAATCATATAACTAGGGAATTCCACATCCGAGGTTCCTCTGGGCATTACACATCCAGAGTCTCTGGGAATTACACATCCAGAGTCTCTGGGAATTACACATCCAGATCTGTTGGGAATTACACATCCAGTCTCACTAGGAATTACACATCCGGTCCCTTCGGGAATTACACATCTGGGGGTTCATCGTAAAACGTGCTTGAAAAACTGATTAACTAATACATAAATCCAATAAATAACCATATCAAATCATCAAACAATCATTGTAAATCAAATCATGTAATAAATCATGTAAAACATTTAACTATGTGTTGACTTTTGGTAAGTTTAGGGGCATTTTGGTAATTTTGGTTAAATGGGGTCAAATGTTGACTTTTGATCGGGAGGTCCAATGGCCGAGGGCCGAAGACCGTTACGTAGATAAGAACGATACGAATCCATAGGCAGGCGGTACACTGAAATCGGACTTCGAACGGGAGAGTTATGGGTCACGGAAGTTCGATTTCACTATACACGAACTTCGAGACGGGGACGTTCGGCGAAATCTGATTGGGTGGATATTTTGGAGGGCCCCATGGATGAGTGACAAGTGTCACTCATCCCATTGATTTGATCCCCCAAAATGTGGATCTAAGTAATTAAATATTATTATTTTAATTATTTTATAATTAAACCTAAAAACCATTAATCCTAACCATCCATTTCAACTCATCCTTAAATCCACACCCTCCATTTCCTTCTCTCATCAGCCATCCTCCATCATCTGTTCATCATTCCACCCGAAACCCATAACCCCATTTTTCTTCATTTTCTTCATTTTCTTTAAAAAACCAAAACACACAATCACACTTCACCATTCATCACTTGTATGAGCTGGGAATGACCGTGGGGAGAGTGTGAAGGGCTGAGGACGGAAAGGGTGGACGGTGGCCCACGGTGGAGGACACGGCGGAGGAGAACCCGTGAGGTAAGAAAATTTCAAAAATTCGAAATTGGGTTTTAATGGGTTTTACTCGATTCCATTAATTGGGTGAGGTTCCTAGGACTCCCAGGAGATGAATGGGATTGGTTTCGAGGCATTAGACGACCTGGAACAGCCGTGAACGGCGGGAGAAGTCACGGCCGCCATGGCCAAGCTCGAAGGTATGGTTTTTGATGTTTCCTTCCATTTTAATGTCATAGGACTGTAGGTTAGGATTAGAGGATGGAAATGGGACAAACGGGAACGGTTTTTGATGGCCGGACGGCGGAGAACCGGCCGGGTCAAGCCGCGGGTCACGGCGACCCGGTTGCAGACATTCGGGTCGACCCGCGAGGAGGCAGGGATGACTGATGATGTCATCATGTCAGATCTGACAATGTCAGACTGACATGTCAGACAGTGGGCCAATGGGAGCGTGACACGTGTCACTGTCAGGGGCTGTCAGTGATGACGTCATGCTGACGTCAGCGATGACGTCAGCAGGTACTGTAGCGGCGCTTGAAGCCACGCGCAGCCACTTCAGGCGGCGCGTGAGGGTGCGTGGCAGGGAATCTGGGGAAGGTTCCAACATACGAAATCTTCTATTCGATGTAACGAACATTTTGAGACTAGTTTCGGGTCGATCGGACACCGTCTCGATACGTTTCGGGGCATCGGAAGGTTTAGGTTCGGGATTAAAAATAGTTAAAAATAGGGAAAATTACGGGGCTTTGGTAGGAGGTTAATTAAGTAGTTAGTAACCTTCTATTACGATTTGGACAGGTTTGGGATTCCCGGTGACGGTGATCGGCTCGGGGAGCCGTATGGCACGCAAATCGAGGCGGCAGCTCGGACGGTCTGTGAGTGGACTTTGTTTTCTAAATTGGTGCATGCATAAATGTTTATTATATGTTTTAAATGCTTGTTTGTAATGCCATGGGTGCATTTGTATGTGGTTACGTATAAGCACGTATTTCGAGGTTTTGGCCTTATACGGTGCTTCACGAGTCGATCCAGACCAAATGTGGCCATTTTCGAGGCTCCTGGAGCCGTGCACAGACGTGGTGGATGGCCGGAAAATCCAAGCTTGGAGTCGTGATGATTGAGGTTAGTTCTCGTGAAATTACCTGTGTAATCATCCTTATAATGAGCATACGGAGCTTCTCAACTGATTTATTGAGAGAAACTGAGACTGTGGAATGAATGGGAACTTTGGACCCGACTAGGACCCGTATTCGATTGAGCTGGCTTTAGGCCATGTCGATGTGAATGAGTAAAACAAAACTTAAATTAGGTCCATTACGATGCTATCTGGGAGTTTAATGGAAGGAATTATGTGGACATTCGCAGGGATTGAATCGGGTTGTCACGCGGGTTGCAGGACCCGTTTGCAGAGGAAACGGGTGAGGAGGACGACTGTTCACCGTTACTGTAGCTGGCGCGTGGGTTTCACGCGCAGCCACTCACGGAGGCGCGTGACGGCGCGTGGGCACGAATCCCGAGGTACGGTCAACACGAATTTTGTCTTATACATTATAACGAACATTTTGGCGTTGGTTCCGTGTCATTCGGATCCCGTTCGGATGTTGTTCGGGATGTCCGAAGGTTTTATGTCGGGTTTAAAAATACTTAAAAATTCGGGAAAATTATGGGACTTGAATAGGATGTTATTGGGGAGGTTAGTAACCCTCTAGTGTGATGTGAACAGGTTCGGGAGTCCCGGTGTTAGTGACGAGGCCCGGGAAGGCCGGTGGCACGCGTATCGAGGTGCTCGGTTAAATGGTCTGTGAGTGGACATTGGTTTTGATAAATTCTATGCATGCATAACTATTTCATGATTGTTATAATTGTTTTTATATGCTTTGATTTGAATATCGGTGAATTTATGTGATTTCACGCATTTCGAGGCGATTTACGGGTTTGCGCGTAAATCGAGATTTTCTGGATTTGCACTGATTTCCATGATTATGGTTCGGATATAATTTATGAAACAGTTACGGGTTTGACAAAGTAAATTCGGGCCAGGGGCCCAGTTGATTTAAGAAATCGGGCCAGGGGCCCAGTTAATTTATATATGTGATTTCGGGTCAGGGACCCTAAAATAAAATTGAATAAATGATTTCGGATTTAATAATCAAATAATTGGACTTATGACGGTTTTATGGAAATTCGGGGCAGGGCCCTTGTGATATTTTGAAAACGAATAATAAAATGTGTTCCATAAAACCATCTCGATACGAGGATATATATTGGTCTCCTCCAGGTGTCTGGGACACTGGGAAGTCACGGTGCATTGCCTGCGAGGGGTCATTGTACGGAGCGGCCGGACCGTATAGTGACTCAGGAGCAGGATTGCTACGATTAGACGTCTGGGACGTCAGACATCTGGGATGTCAGAGATATGGACCCAGTGAGACCCCGGGCAGCACGCGTCGCTTAATACCGTGAGATATGACGTCTGGGACGTCAAGCGTCTGGGACGCTAGGCATCTGGGATGCCGGAGATGGTAAAGTAATAAACATGTGCCACTGGATTTATTAAATAACTTTTGGATTGAAACTATGTTTGCGGTTTCCGGGCTAAGGCCCTAAGGGTTATTTTAGATAAATATTTAACTATTGGTTTTTGATGCATGCATAAGTTTTATTTTCTGAGGGGCATAAATGTCTTATAAAATGTAATTTTACGAACTTGTTTATTTTCGTCCACTCACAGCTTTTGGTTTTTAACGCCCTTCAGGTTGAGCGCGGATGCGACTGCAGCAGGGGACCGGGACATTGCATGCCTCCTCCATCGATCCTTGCGCACTCTGGATGCCCGTAGGGGCAGCGGCGTTGGGTTATCCCTTGTCTGGCACTTCGTGTCAGACGGGAGCACGTCACATCCTGTGGTAATCCCGGGGGGATTGGGATGGGTCGTGTCATTTTGATCGTGAGATGGTTAGTTGGGATCGTCTTCACGATGTCGTAGGATTGGTTCCGACGACTAGTTGGGAATTGTGATCATCGGGTGGTCGAATATTGTTGAGTTGGATGATCGGATTTGGTTGAGTTAGATAGATTTACTGCAGTTGGCAGTTAGCAACCGGATTCGAGGAATCCTAGTTGGATTGACGGTAGGATTGGATTGACGTCTTTACGATGTCGGACCGCGGGGTCGGCCAGATTGTTGATTTTACTGCTTTTCGCAGTTGGGTTCTGAGGAACTCTAGTTAGTGATTGTGGAACCCTACCTTGGGTGTATGGTTCAGAAATGTGAGTTGACGAGTGGTGTGACTTTGACGACTATTCGGATTTGGATTCGTTAGTCGGTCTAGTCAGGTCAGCTTGTGTTGGGACTGCACTTCGCAGTCGAGGCTATATTTATCGGTTAGACATAGTTGGTTTTCATGCTACTCCGTTGTGGTTTGTCGCAACTAAGGTCATTGGTGACCTGGTAGAGGGCATTAGGTTAGTCGAGTTGCGACTGTTTAGTGTTTGGTTGGACAAGGTATCAAGGTTGGTACTTGTCGATGGAATCCCTGAGTGGGAGACGAAATGGTTGGTACGAACGGTTGATTCCGTTGGATGCGGAGACTCGATAGTGATGTCTGGTAGTGAGGTCTGCACGAGTGTGTGGCAGGCACTACTACCGAGAGTGGTTGCAGTTACGATTGTTGGGAATCAGGGACGTTCGGGGAACGTTTTCCTTTTCTCGTATGAGTTGTCAGGGTGACTGTACCCAGAGTTGTTGGGTACGAGGGAGACAGAGTTTCTCCTATTCGAGCAGAGGTACGGGATCGTCGCTCGGTATGAGCGGAGATCTAGGGTGTCAGTTTTGCACACGGCGTGCTGATACTGACACTAGTTTTGGTGATAGTGCGTGGTGCTGGTACTAGCGCTGGTACTGGTGCCGGTGATCTTGATGACGGTGAGTTACGAGTCGGGATGTGACATCCGTCGTGATGGGCATATGTTCGGCATCTGTGGTTCGAGAGTGGATCACGGATGAAGTTAAATTGGTTAGGGGACACCTGGTTGATGTCCGGGTATGTTGTTTCCAATCTTTTTGGAACTTCGAAATCGCAAGAGGGTGCGATTGCGGTGACGAATCGAATGCGGGTTTTCCGCATTGGTATTGGGTATGTCGAAGTCGTTTGGGTGACTTCTCAGGTTCTACCATAATTGATGGTGGTAGATGATGTAGATGTTATTGATGTTGTTGGTTGCCACTAGTACACTGATCGTGTAATGGTTGGTGGACCCGTGATTGTCTTGGGTCATCAGGTGGAGTGAATATATCGAAGTTAGGTGACTGAGATTCCTCATTTTCTACTTGGTGGCAGACGATGTTAGGTTACATGACGTGGTGAGTGCAGCAAGTGTTGTTTGCATTCACGTAGGATGGATTATTCGATCATTCTTGATTTTTCCTCGGTGGAATGACAAGGATCGATACGAGGTAATCAGTGAGAACCCACAGTCTCGGTGTGTCTCGTCGTTGACTAATCTATTTAGATGTGGGAAAGGGTTGAGGACTTTGGACGTCGTGACGATCGGGGATCTTGACGTTTATGGTCGGTTGACGTAGTGTTGGATATGGATCGTGATTTGGATATCTCGATAGGTGGAGAGTTTATCACTCTTACCTGGATGTTGGAGTTGAGGATGATGGGACTGAACTTCTTTTCGAGGTAAATCCCATATGGTTTACTACTCGCCTGAGTAGTTTTCCGATGAGTAGTTTTCCGACGTGGTCGGATATGGTCAGTCTTAGAGATGTGTCGATATTGGGATTGACTTCCCTATGAAGTCAATCGATCGTATTGTGGTAATCGGTTGAGCGGGTAACCGATAGGTTTGGTTTTGGTATGTCTCGGTAGACGTGAACGATATTTCAGGTTTCGAAATCAGATTTCTAGATGACGATTTAGGATTTGATTTTGGAACTTGAAAGAGGATTTCTGGAGTTGGGGTTTGGAATCGGATTCTGGGTGACGATTCAGGATTTGATTCTAGAGCTTGACTGTGGATTTTCTTTTTATGGATTTGGGTTCGGAATGGTTATTCCAAATGCTAGCTTACGGAATAATGATTTCGGATTCGGATTTGAACATGGATATGGATATGATTTCTGGGTTTGAATTCGGGATTTATTACAAAATTGCGGATTCGGATCCAGATTTGGAAATAGATGATGACTTTGGATATCGTTACGGATCTGGATCGTGATCTTGATGATCCAGATAGGTGGATAGTTTATCGCTCTTACTAGGATGTTTGAGTTGAGCATGATGGGACTGAACTTCTTTTCGAGGTAAATCCCGTATGGTATATTACTCAGGTGAGTAAGTGTCTGACGAGGTCTGATTTTGTCAGACTTAGTGTTGTGTTGATGTTGGTATTGGCTTCCCTATGAAGTCAATCGATGGTAATGTGGTAATCGGTTGAGCAAGTAACCGAAAGGTTCGGTTTTGATGCGTCTCGGTAGACGAGAACGAAATTTCGGGTTTTGGAATCAGATTTTTGGATAACGATTCAGGATATGATTCTGAAGCTTGACAGTGGATTTCCTTTTATGGATTTGGGTTCGGAATGGTTATTCCAAATGCTAGCTTACGGAATGGTTACTCCAAATGCTAGCTTACGGAATGATGATTTCGGATTCGAATTTGGACATGATTATGGATATGATTTCTGGGTTTGGATTCGGGATTTCTTACGAAATTGCGGACTCGGATTCGGATCTGGAAATAGATGATAGGTTGGAGTTTCAATTTGTCTAATACTGGATTGGACAAATGAACTCCATAATTGAAATGTGTTTGGCTATGACCTAGGTGGTTGTAGTTAGGTTGATGGATAGACGTATGTACCTTGTACGTAGTTCGAGGTACGACACTGGGCAGACTTGTGGTGCCTAGTGACGGTATATAGGTTATACTCGTAGTACGTTGGTGAGTGTGTTGGTAGTCGGCTTAGTTCCGATACCATTGGATTAGTTAAGGTCTTGTACGTGGACTGGACATTGGATACTGTGCATTGGGTCATGGTATTTCTAATGGGTCTAGTTACACACATGTCGAGTGAAATGCTTGTGGTTAGTGTAACCACGAGTGTGTGTCATATCAGTTTGCGACTGACGACTGTCAAGTGGTGACAGTTTATCGGAGGTGTCAGCGTGGATAGTTGAGTGATTGGTAACTCCCAGTGGGAGTAGATTTCGGGATAGTTAGTGTTTGAGAAAGGAACCGTCGAGTTGCTGTGTCAACGAAAACGGTAGATTTAACTAGTAGTGTCAATTCAGAACGCATGACTACTGTCATTCGACGTGGTCGAACGTAGTCGATACGATATGGATGTTAGCGGTACGTCTGGCTGCAGACGAGTAAGTATTGTTCTGGTTAGTGGGTTTACTAGCGTACACGTGTTGCGTGGTAGGTCGAATTATTTCCACGAGGTGGATGTGGAATCAGAATAGTTGGCGTTTCGAGAACGGAACAAATTAAGGAGGGAAGAACGGTTAGATTAGGTCGGTTGGAATTTCGAGGATGAAATTAATTAAGGAGGGAAGGTTGTAACGACCCGTCCCAAATTCCATGATTAGATTAGTGACTAATCACGATTAGTGAGGCTAATCTGTGATTAGTAGAGCGAAATCGGACGAACGATGCGAAATGACCGTTTTGCCCCTAGTGGTGGCAAAACGTTGACTTTTCAATCGGGCGGCCAAATGGACTTTGAACGATGGCTGTGACGTAGTTCGTGACGTCACGAGTTCATAGACAGGTGACACGTTCAATTCCGACGTTCGGGGAGGAAGTTCTGACGTTCGGAAGTTTAGGAGCATTTTGGTAATTTTGGTTAAATGGGGTCAAATGTTGACTTTTTGACCGGGAGGTCCGATGGCCGAGGGCCGAAGACCGTTACGTAGATAAGGACGATACGAATCCATAGGCAGGCGGCACACTGAAATCGGACTTCGAACGGGAGAGTTATGGGTCACGGAAGTTCGATTTCACTATACACGAACTTCGAGACGGGGACGTTTCGGCGAAATCTGATTGGGTGGATATTTTGGTGGGCCCCATGGATGAGTGACAAGTGTCACTCATCCCATTGATTTGATCCCCCAAAATGTGGATCTAAATAATTAAATATTATTATTTTAATTATTTTATAATTAAACCTAACAACCATTAATCCTAACCATCCATTTCAACTCATCCTTAAATCCACACCCTCCATTTCCTTCTCTCATCAGCCATCCTCCTTCATCTTGTTCATCCTTCCACCCGAAACCCATAACCCCATTTTTCTTCATTTTCTTCATTTTCTTTCAAAAACCAAAACACACAATCACACTTCACCATTCATCACTTGTATGAGCTGGGAATGACCGTGGGGGGAGTGTGAAGGGCTGAGGACGGAAAGGGTGGACGGTGGCCCACGGTGGAGGACCCGGCGGAGGAGAACCCGTGAGGTAAGAAAATTTCAAAAATTCGAAATTGGGTTCTAATGGGTTTTACTCGACTCCATTAATTGGGTGAGGTTCCTAGGACACCCAGGAGATGAATGGGATTGGTTTCGAGGCATTAGACTGCCTGGAACAGCCGTGAACGGCGGGAGAAGTCATGGCCGCCATGGCCAAGGTCGAAGGTATGGTTTTTGATGTTTTCCTTCCATTTTAATGTCATAGGACTGTAGGTTAGGATTAGAGGATGGAAATAGGACAAACGGGAACGGTTTTGGTGGCCGGACGGCAGAGAACCAGCCGGGTCAAGCCGCGGGTCACGGCGACCCGGTTGCAGACATTCGGGTCGACCCGCGAGGATGCAAGGATGACTGATGACATCATCATGTCAGGGATGACGTCATCACGTCAGATCTGACAATGTCAGACTGACATGTCAGACAGTGGGCCAATGGGAGCGTGACACGTGTCACTGTCAGGGGCTGTCAGTGATGACGTCAGCAGGTACTGTAGCGGCACGTGAAGCCACGCGCAGCCACTTCAGGCGGCGCGTGAGGGCGCGTGGCAGGGAATCTGGGGAAGGTTCCAACATACGAAATCTTCTATTCGATGTAACAAACATTTTGAGACTGGTTTCGTGTCGATCGGACATCGTCTCGATACGTTTCGAGGCATCGGAAGGTTTAGGTTCGGGATTAAAAATAGTTAGAAATACGGGAAAATTACGGGGCTTTGGTAGGAGGTTAATTAAGTAGTTAGTAACCTTCTATTACGATTTGGACAGGTTTGGGAGTCCCGGTGACGGTGATCGGCTCGGGGAGCCATATGGCACGCAAATTGAGGCGGCAGCTCGGACGGTCTGTGAGTGGACTTTGTTTTCTAAATTGGTGCATGCATAAATGTTTATTATATGTTTTAAATGCTTGTTTGTAATTCTATGGGTGCATTTGTATGTGGTTACGTATAAGCACGTATTTCGAGGTTTCGGCCTTATACGGTGCTTATACGGGTCTGTATTCCTTTATTGATTTAAATGAAATGGTTTTGGATTTCTAAATGGATAAACTCGGGTATGAGACCCATTTGGTTTTGTCTCGGGCATATGACACTATTTACGACCTTCGGGTCAAAATCGTATTGACGACGGGTGATATGTGCACGGCGATCGACGATACGACGCTCGCCTCCGGTTTGGGATGTGTTCCTTCCGGAGAGGTCACGATGCACGATTCGTTATCGGGCAGCCTGGGGAGGCTCGACTTCGGAGTGCTGACGGTTCAGGATAGCGATTGGTGATGAGTGCACCATGATCTTGCGATGGTCGCGTCGGTTGATTCGTTCACGGCGACATACCAGGATTGAGGGCGGTCCTGGATGGATGGTTGCACGCATCACTATGATCGGAGTCGTGACTGACCCTTAGATATTGGGCACGGTGCCCAGTTGAGTCATATGTTCGAGCACAAGACCTAGTTGTTTTACACTGATGATTTCGGGTCAGGGACCCTACATGGATTTCCGGGTTCATGACGGTTTATGGGAACCGGCATGAACCTTTGTCAGGTCATTCTGGTTCTTGACGGTTTATGGGGACCGGCATGAACCCTGGTTATGTTATTACGGTACATGACGGTTTATGGGAACCGGCATGTTACCTGATTATGGATATTATGGATCATGATGGTTCAGGGCAACCGGTCATGAATGTTTATGTTATGTATATATATGTTCATCTACCTTCCTTTAATTCTATTATCTCCTCCGGGGAGGGTCGTTGGCCTGGGTGGACCCCGGAGTAGTCACGGAGCACCGACTGAGTGGAGTCACCCCCCAATTGGGTTCCTTACTCTCAGGAAGGCTATGGTTACTATTACCTCGGGTAGGGTCAGTTGTCTGCGGACATTGACCTTGACTTGAGATGACTCGGATTGAGACCCGGGTAGCACGCGCGTAGTTTTGGATACCGTGATAGGATTGGTTGTGTGACTTATATATATGTATGTGATGTATATATGATATATGATATGTGGTGTGCACAGGTGTGCACAGGATTTGAGCAGTGGCTCGTGTACTTGGTTTCTTTATGGTTTTGGGCCGAGTCCCTTATGGATTTGGGCAGTGGTCGTATGGTCGTTTTCATTGTGGTCCTTTCGACCTTGATTTATATCAGCTTTGGGCTTAGTCCCACATATGGTTTGTTTTGGATAAATGGTTTTCGAATGCATGCATGCTTTTTAGTGGAGGGTACAAATGTCTTCTTATGAAATGTTTTTATAAACTCTTGTTTTGTCCACTCACAGTTTTTAATGTTTTGATTGCCCTTCAGGTTGACATCGGATGTGGACTGTAGCAGAGACCGAGATATCACATGTCTCCTCCGGATCCTGGCGTACTCTGATAGCCCGGGAGGGCAAAGGTCGGAAATATCCCTTGTCTGACACTTCGTGTCAGACGGGAGCAGGGTCATCCCGCACTAATCCCGGGGGGATTGGGATGGGTCCTGTCAGTGAGTGGACTAAAACTAATAGTTATGGAAAACAGTTTTAATCGAGTGGGCCACTACGCAACTCTGATTGTGTTACATAAAGTGGATAATATTGTGTTAGATAGAGTGGACAATATCGTGTTAGATAGAGTGGGCCACTGCACAACTCTGATCTGAACGAGGCCTTTTGGGAGCTCATTGGCTTTGGGTTCGGTTGGAACTCCAAAGTTAAGCGAGTTGAGGCTGGTGCAATTCCATGATGGGTGACCCCCCTGGGAAGTTGTACCGTGAGCTCCCGAAACGAAAACCGTGAGGGCAAGGGTAAGGAGGCCAAAGCGGACAATATTGTGATAGATTAGTCGAATCCTGACCAAGGAGGGTCTGTTCCTAACAGAATGTTATCAGAGCCAGACCCCGACCGGGAAGTGTGCCAGCTAGGACGTTAGGCCCTAAGGGGGGTGGATAGTAAGACCAGTGCCCTAGAGGGAATGGTAAATGATCCCACATTCTTGTGAGGGTGGAATGGTCTGGGAGGGAAATGGTGGTGTACCTTAAAGGTGTAGGTACACACCTATCTAGCACGAGGCCTCTTAGGAGCTCACTGGCTTTGGATTCCTGGGGAACTCCAAAGTTAAGCGAGTGGAGGCTGGTGTAATCCCATGATGGGTGACCCACTGGGAAGTTGCACTGTGAGCTCCCGGGAACAAAACCCTGCGGGCTGGGCTGGTTCGGCTAGTGAGTCTAGAGGGGACAATATCTTACTAGATGAGTCGGGTCCTGACCAAGGAGGGTCGAGTCCTGACAGTATTAATCTGATCATTTAATTTATTTAGCTGGTAAATATATTAAATTAATGTGGATATCGTAACATGTGGATGCCGATTTTACCCAGGGTAATATTTTCATTATGGGAATTGTTGGCCACGTGGCAGCTCCAAAATATTCTGGTAATTTATGGTTCCACAAATAACCACACATCGCTTAGGAATTCGAGGAATCCTAAGAGAAGTAATTTCCATGTGGTCCAAATAAACTACGTTTTAATATTTTTATGTGTGAGTATGACTCCTCTATCTCGGATGTAGTTGGAGATTGACCTCGCCACTGTCCCAAGAGGAATTCTTTGGACTTGTAGTCCTCCTTTGAGTTGACTTTTCAAGCCTGATAGGGTTTTTTTAATCTTCTTTATTTAAAAAAAGGTGTAGGGCCCTTAATTTTAACAATGAAATTTAATCCCTGACAGAGGCTTATTGCTGGTGAAGACAAGTTAACGTCTCCGAAATGTTGTCCTTGGATTTCATGGTAAAAGCTCTTTCTATTGCCTTTGCTTTTCTTGATTTTTGCAGGTTGAAATAATTGTCTGCAGAAGAAATTTTGGAGAACAGGAACGAAGTTACTGTGTAGAGTCTAAGTGAATGTCTAAAAGAAAAATTGGCGGGCCCCATTTCCTTGTCGCTGTCAGCAGGTTGGAGAGGGCCACCTACATAGATGATGCCAGCAGAGTCTTCTAGTCATGCGTATGATTGGACGGCTACAACGGGTCCATGTGTCAGTAGCTTCCTGCGGGGCCAGAGCTTGTCAGTTGTTGTGTAGTGGGGCTGACGTCAGGCGATGTCAACCATTGGTCCCATGTGCAGGCGCTGGAGCGATGCGCTCCACCACCCTAGCTGGCGCATTGAGTCCTCTCCAGGTGGGTCAAGAGAGCCCATGGGAAAAGGATTGTCGGCCGTACAAGGATGGGACAGTGGTCCTGTCAATGCAGTTTTTTCTTTTTACTTTTACAGCAGCATCCCGCCCCCTCCCACCCTACCTTTTTTTTTCTTTTCCTCTGTTGTTCGTAGCTTTTCTTTGTACCTACGCCACCAACAAAAGCTATGCTTTTGAATTTAATATATAATTATATTTATAATAAAATATATTATTTGTTTATTGTATTTTAATATATATAAATGAATATATATTCTTTTGTTTAGCTTCGATCTTTTACAGATTTTGAAAGCTGTGGATGTCTGATTGCAATGATTCCAGCAGTGGTGATGTAACGACCCGAATCGAAAATAATAATATTTTAATGTAAAAAGACTGTTTTACCCTTGGGGGGAAACTTTGACTTTTTCTCGGGAAATAATTTGGACTTTGACCCATGACTATGACGTAGATCGGGACGTCACGAATCCGTAGACAGGCGGCACGCCGAAATCGGAGTTCGTATGAAGAAGTTATGGTCAAGGAAGCGTTTTAGCGGAATTTACGAACCGAGAACAACGGAATAAAATATTAATTAATTACGGGAATCCGTGCCAAATTAATATTTAAATCGAACCGATGGATTGGTGACAAGTGTCACCCATCCAAAGGCTTACTATTCCAATAAAGCAATTAACACTATTTAATCAATTTTTATATTATTTCTTTTCCCTCCAATTCACCCTAGCCGTTGGATCATCTACTCAAATGCATCTTGGCCCTTCATTTTGTCTGATTTTTCTGATTCATGCACGTTCTCACCTCTCTGTTTCTGCTCTTTCTTACAAACACACAAACACACACATTCATCCCCTTCACACCCGTGCTTTTCTTCCCCTTTTCTCTCGACCAAGGCGATCGAACCAGCCCCTCTCACACCACCAACCGATCACCAGCTGCATCACCATCATCTACTCATCATCCCCGAGCATCACCGGCAGCCACCACCCCATTTCCCAGCCCTGAAAATCCCGTCCAAAACACGACCCGAAAACCTCAAGGAAACCGATCCAGGAAGCAAACCTCCATAACCACCTCACCTCGACGCGGGAGGAGCTCCAGTCTGCACCGTGGGGATTCTAGGAGCCTAACTGGACGACGGCGAGGGCCACGGCGGCGTGACGGCGGCGGTAAGACCCAAAACCCGATAAGCCCGTTTTCCTTCCCTGTTCGACCCGATCGTGTTTAATGCTTAGAAATGGATTGTTAGGTGTTAGACATGTCCTAGGGTGAGTGACGAGTCGTTTGGGACCGGGTTGGACGACGGAGACGCCGTGGATCACCGGAGACGACAACCGGATCGTGACCGTGAGTTTCAGAGTTATTCTGGTGAGTTTCCTTCCACTTTCTTCGTGTTTTGAGGTTGTAGAACCGTAGGACAGACCTAGACGATCCCATAGGGATCAACCCCGTCGAAAATGGTGGCCGGAATTGTGTGATGGAATCGGGTCAAACCGTGGGTCGACGGCGACCCGGTTCCAGTCAAACGGGTCGACCCGGTACTGTAGCATGATGACGTCATCATGCTGACGTCACTTCTGACGTCATCCTGTCAGATGTTGTCAGACCAGGGACCAATCAGAACGTGCCACGTGTCACCTGACAAGTGTCAGTGATGACGTCATGCTGACGTCAGCGGTACTGTAGCAGCGTTGACCCACGCGTTGACCAGGCGCATGGGGGCGCGTGTGAACAGTAATTTTAGTGGGGCCGGTACCATTTTCAAGGTTTCGACGATACGGATCCAATGGAGGTGGTTTCGTGTCGATCGGAGATCGTTAAGTTGGTCAAAAGGGGGTTTGAAGCACCGGGACTAGTGCCCGGGACGCGTTTTTGAGGCGGATCTGTTCTAGGGTCTTGGTATTGATATTGTAGGGTCCTTAAGTAACCCTCAGGAATACTAATACAGGTTTATAGAGATCGTTGAGCAGCAAGGACCGAGTGTGAGTGGGCTGTTTGATTTATAAAAGGCTTGCATGCATAAACTGTTTTACTATTTCCACTGATGAGTCTTATAAACTGCTTATATATGTTATTACAATGTTTTGGGCATGAGACCCGTCTGGATTATATGTGGATTTTGTTTGGGATGCCCGGGGGACATAGGGTAAACTATACTGTTATTGTACTGTACTTTCCTACCTGTGTATATTGTCTCCTCCAGGGAGGGTCGTTGGCCTGGGTGGACCCTGGAGTAGTCACGGGGCTCTGACTGAGTAGAGTTGACCCCCGTTGGGCTGCTTACTCTCAGGAAGGCATGTTCATATACCTCGGGCAGTGACCGGGATACCGGGAGCTGATGTACCTAGAGAGTCTCGGGTGTGAGACCCTGAGTGGCAACGCGTAGCCTTAGAACCGTGACATCATTTGGGTTGAGTTTTTACAGTGCACTGATATGTTAGTTTCACCTTACGATTATTATTGTGGTTCATTGGTTTATAAATTATGTTTTCACTGCATGCAAGATTTGGAAAACGGAGGGGTAAAACTGTATGATTATTTTATTATTAAATTGATTTCTAAACTGTTATTTTTGGCCCACTCACCCTTGTTTTACTGACCCCTCCAGACCCTGGCACGGCCATAGAGGAGGAGGATCCGGAGGAGGAGGCAGAGGTTTAGTTTGCCTAGCTGTGCACCTGTACACCCACTTGTGGGTAGGTTGAGCACCGAATAAATGTACTCTGACTAGTGTGCTCACATGTTGTATTTTACTTTCCCTTGTCTGACAGTAGCACTTTAAACACTGTGTTTGTATATTATCTATCTATGTGAGTCTTCGGTTTTTATTTAAGGGTACTTTTGGTATGTTTAGAGTCATTGTCAGACGGGAGCGGGTCACGTCCCCGGGTGGTCCCAGGTGGGATTGGGACGGGTCCTGTCAGGTGCGCTCTACTCTCTAAGACAATGATTTCAAGGCGCATGAAGGCATACTTTTGGTAGGGTCTTGAAGAACTCATTTTTATGGTGCGAAAGTCGTAAGACCATTTGCTAGCGTGTTCGTGATTTTTTGGAGCTTCCGATTTCAAGAGATGATGGACTTGACATCAAGACGCTCCTTCATTTGACATGCTTGTGATGCTTTCTGGATAGAAGAGCTTGGCGCATTGGCGAACTTGTCCTCTTCAAGTGCGAGTGGAGCCAACATCAAGGCCTTCAACGGGGAAGGCTCGAAGTTCCATGACTTGAAGTGAGGCATGTTACAAGGCAAGGCGTGTTCCAGCTTCGGGGTAAGGTGTGTTACACTGCAACAAGGGTCATGCTATGGTGCAAGGAATGGTGCAGCAAAATGCAAGGCAGGGCGCGTTACAACTGCAAGTCGAGGCATGGTGCAACTAAAAGATGAGGCATGCAACAAGTGCGAGGTGAGGTATTTTGCATCAAAGGCTTGACGTGCCACAACTCAAGGCAAGGAAAGACAAGGTTAGAGTAGGAGGTGATGCGCCAGATGACACAAAGATCTCTTTCTAGTGACCATGCTTCTGGTGCTTGGAGGATAGAGGAGCTCAACGCGTTGGCAAACTTTTCATCTTCAAGTGCGGGTGGAGCCAACATCAAGGCCTTCAACAAGGGAGGCGCGAAGTTCCACAACTTCAAGTGAGGCGTGTCACTACCCAAGTCGGGGCGTTCTATAGCTACGAGGTAAGGAAATGCGCAGTAGGATGCAAGGCGATACGCAGCAGCAAACAAGGCGAGGCACAACAGAATGCAAGATGGGGCGCGTTACAACTACGAGGCAAGGCATGGTACAACTACAAGACGAGGCATGCTTCAAGTACGAGGCGAGATATCTCATCACTTGATGTGAGGCATGTCACAACCCAACATGAGGCATGTTCTAGCTACGAGCCAAGGTTTCCAATGTCACGGGGCGATGTGCTTCTAGTACCATGGAGTGGCTAAAACTTTTTGAGAAGTCAAGTTGCACTGAATTTTCCATAGTGCAGTTATTTGCTGTTGATGCCTTTTTTAAGAGCACTAGAAACATCATTGGAGCTGCTTCTACATAGTCATGTAGCTTTGTAGTTGCTTCGGCACTATCGTATTGTCGAGCAGTGGTGACGTTCCTTTTGTGAAGCCAACTGTGCCAAGTAAATGATGCTGAGAAGGTTGCCTCCATTGCTTGAAGAAGGCCACGGATGATGCATCACTGGAAGTCCACGATGGAACGATCGAGGGCCTCCATGGTTTTCTCACAAGTTAACGAATAGATTCTAAGGTCGTGTTGATCCTGATGATGAGCTTCGTGGTTCTTATTGGCTTGTAGCCAGATTTTAGTGTTGAATATATTCTTGAGCATTCAACTTGTGAATTTCCAACTTCTTTCATTTTCATTAATAGAAGCCTTCCATTTTTTTGAGTGTTTTGTGATTTTCAGCAGATTTGACCTTCATACAGTAATTTTGGTCTGTTAACTTCGTTTTAGGTCTGAATTGAGTGTCGTTGGTGGCGTTGGAAAGCTGACTTATGTACCTTTTTGGTGCCATCAAGCTCTTTTCGAGGAAGTAAAATTTGAGCTTGGTACGTTTGATTGAATCTTGAATTTATATGTTGGAACTTGTAGTTGCGCTTGCCAAGACATTTACCAAAGATTTGTCATGACATGACCTGGTTATTGCTCCCCTTGGTGGGGTTGGGAAGTGATCCTTGGTAGTTTTTCCAAGTCCTGAAAGTCCGTTTTTTTTTTGGGTATGAGCTATTAATCCTTGGGACGGTACTTGAGTACTATGTTCCTCATTTTTGGTTAACCACACTGAACTTAGCCGTCGAGTTCCTTGAGGTGACGACTTAGCAGACAGGACCCATCCTAATCCCCCCGGGATTAACACGGGATGACCCTGCTCCCGTCTGACAGGGAGTGTTAGAGAAGGGATATTTCCGACCTTTGCCCTCCCGGGCTATCAGAGTACGCCAGGATCTGGAGGAGGCATGTGATATCTTGGTCTCTGCTACAGTCCATATCCGCTGTCAACCTGAAGGGCAGTCAAAACATTAAAAGCTGTGAGTGGACAAAACAAAAGTTTATAAAAAAATTTCCATAAAGACATTTGTACCCTTCACTAAAAAGCATGCATGCATTCGAAAACCATTTAACCAAATGGACCACATGTGGGAACTAAGCCCAAATCCGAAAAAATCAAGGTCGAAAGGACCACAATGAAATCAACCATACGGGCCACTGCCCAAATCCATAAGAAACCAATAAGGGACTCAGCCCATAACCATAAACATACATGAGCCATTGCTCAATCCTGTGCACACCTGTGCACACCACATATCAAATCTCATATATCATCTCATATATCATATATACATATAAGTCACACAACCAATCCTGTCACGGTATCCAAAGCAACGCGCGTGCTACCCGAGTCTCAATCCGAGTCTTCTCAAAGTCAAGGTCAATGTTTGCAGACCACTGATCCTACTCTAGTTATAGTAACCATAGCCGTCCTGAGAGTAAGGAACCCAACTGGGGGGTGACTCCACTCAGTCGGTGCTCCGTGACTACTCCGGGGTCCACCCAGGCCAACGACCCTCCCCGGAGGAGATGATAGAAGTAAAGGAAGGTATATGCACATATATATACATAATATAAATATCCATGTCTGGTTCCCCTGAACTGTCATGATCCATAATATCCAGTTCATATACATATAGACCATATTCTCCATGTTCGGTTCCCATTAACCGTCATGTACCATAATAACATAACCAGGGTTCATGCCGGTCCCCATAATCCGTCATGAACCACGATACCATAACAATGGTTCATGCCGGTTCCCATAAACCTTCATGAACCGGGAAATCCATTTAAGGTTCCCTATCTTGAAATCAAACCGTAAAGTAACTTGGGTCTCGTGCCAGAACATAGGACATCAGCTGGGCACCGTTCCCGATATCTGAGGTCATATGCCCGAGACAAAACCAAATGGGTCTCATACTTGAGTTTATCCTTTTGAAATCCAAATCCAATTCATTAAAACCAATAAGGAAATACAGACCCGTATAAGCACTGTATAAACATCGTATAAGGTCGAACCCTCGGAATACGTGCTTATACGTAACCACATACAAATGCACCCATGGCATTACCAAACATGTATTAAAACATATAATAAACATTTATGCATGCACCAATTTAGAAAACTAAAGTCCACTCACAGACCGTCCGAGCTGCCGCCTCGATTTGTGTGCCATAGGCTCTCCCGAGCCGATCACTGTCACTGGGACTCCCAAACCTGTCCAAATTGTAATAGAAGGTTACTAACTACTTAATTAACCTCCTACTAAAGCCCCAGAATTTTTCAATATTTTTAACTATTTTTAAACTGACCCTAAACCTTCTGATGCCCCGAAACATATCGAGACGGTATCCGATCGACACGAAACCAGTCCCAAAATGTTCATTACATCGAATATAAGATTTCGTATGTTGAACACATCCCCTATTTAAGGCCCACAAGCCCTCACGCGCCCTAAGAAGGCTCTGGGCACTGTTCATCATCATCAAGCTCTGCTGAACCGGTTTTCTGCAACTTGGACCAGTTTTACTGTGCTGAATCGGTGTGACCGGTTCAGCGGTTTTTCCCCCTCCATTTCGGTCTGATTCAACTCCTAATCAATCCTATAATTTTTCTTACATCCCTATGAATCTAATCATGTGAAGAAAACTAAGTTTAAGCCCCTAAATCGATCCATTCAAACATCCCTCACGGTCCCCATTTTTCCGATAAGCCCCCCACGGCTTCTAAGCCGGTAAACCCTATTAAAACCTCCATACTAAGTCCCTAGCAACCTAACACACCCATTATGAACAACTAAAACCGTCCCTAACGTGAGAAACCAAAAATCAAAGGAATTGGGCAAAACCGATACCTGTCGGGTTTCTTCCTCCAAGCCGCCGTTCACGGCGGTTCTGGCCGTCAAGCAGCCCTCCTCAGCTCCCTCAGTCTCTCTCTCACTCTCTGGTCTTAGCCATGGTCGAATGGGAAGGGATGGGTTGCACAGGGGAGAGGAATGGTGAGATCGGGTGGGTTTGGGTTTGAAATGAAGAATGATCGATGAAGGGATGATATGCATGAATGGGAATTAAGGGCCAGTGGATGGGTGACACTTGTCACTCATCCATAGGGCAGGGATTAAATATCTGGGCACCACTAGAGTCCAAAAATTAGGTTATTTCGTAATTCGTGCAATAGTTCCCTAGAACTTCCTTGAACTGTAACTTCGCCGTTGAACGTCTGAATTCGACGTGCCGCCTGTTTACGGATTCTTATCGTCCCGATCTATGTAATGGTCCTCGGCCCTCGGCCATCGGACCTCGCGGTCAAAAAGTCATCATTTCGCCCATTTTAACCAAAATTACCAAAATGCCCCTAAACTTCCGAATGTCATAACTTCCTCCTCGAACGTCGGAATTGAACGTACCACCTGTCTATGAACTCGTGACGTCACGAACTACGTCACGGTCATCGGTAAAAGTCCATTTGACTGCCCAAATGAAAAGTCAACATTTTACCCACGTAAGGGGCAAAACGGTCATTTTGCATCGTTCGTCAGATTTCGTCTAACTAATCACGGATTAACCTCACTAATCGTGATTAGTCACTAATCTAATCTAGGAATTCGGGACGGGTCATTACATTAGCTCTTCGAGGTGAAGGCTATACGTTGCCCTTTGGAGAGGTTCTTCGATTCCTTCGTGGGCGAAACCCTTGAACTTTTTTTCCAGTTTTGGGCTTTGGTGCGTCACGGATCGCAAGTATTGATAGGTTGCGAGTTGAAGGCATTTTGGTTTTGACGAACAAGGATGTTTATGTGTAGCAGAGCGATTGCCTTGATGCGTTGTAGGGCGATTTCCTTGACGCATCGCGGGGCGATCGCCTTGATGCATCACGCGGCAATTTCTTTGATGTGTCGTGGGGCGATTGCATTGATGCTTTGCGAGCGATGCGTTGCTTCGTGTGTGAAGGCTTGGCTACTTCACGGGCCGAAGGCATTGATGCTTTGTGAGCAAAGGATTTGTTGGTTCGAGCGAAGTCGTTGACATTCATCGAATTAATGTGTTGACGCTTCGCGCTTCGCGGGGAGAGTGCGTGGGTAGCTTCATGGGTGAAGCCGTTGACATTTTTAGTCGAAGAATTCGATGCTTCACAAGCCAAGGTGCTAGCACTTCGTGGGACGAAGTCTTGGCTGCTTCGTTGGGGGACGACCTCGATGCTTCACGAGCAAAGGCTTAAAGTGCTTCCCTTGGCAGAGGCTTAGAGTGTTTTGTAGGTGATAGGTCATAATTTATGCATGTTTTATCTATGATTTCATACCCTTTTACGTTTGTTTTGTTAATATTTTGTTCTATGCAATTGGAGAAAATAATATATTTTGTGAGAAATACGTAAATCAAATAGAGCTTGGAATTATGAGAATTTGAGCGAAAGATTCACCTAAATCAGAGTTGAAACGAAGAAGTTATGAAGGAAAGAAGATTGCATAGGAAGGCTTTGCAGCTTTAATTCCGGATTTTCCCCCTTTTTTAGGTTAATTTCAAGTTCCTTCCAGATTTATTCTCCATATTGTATAGGGATTTTAGTTCTATTTTCTTTTGCATTCTTATTTTTAATTCCTTTACTTGTAGGAAAGGTTTTAATTAGATTTCTTAATTAATTAGGAAACCTTTTCCTTATAGAATTTAATTAAAAACTCCTATTTTTAAGAGGATTACTTATTCTCTTATAAATAAGGGCATTATGGTTTATTGTAGGGGGGCAAATTTACCTTCCTAGGGCCCAAAGCTTTGTTAAAATTGATACTCAATTTATATACTTAGTCTAGCCGTATTTTATTATTTTTATGCTTTTGGATTCAAGCTTGTGCTAAGGAGGACGTGAGGCTTGGGAGAAGAAGAGTGTTCGAGCCCCTTTTCCTACTCCTTGTTATTCTTTAGTATTTGTGTTTATTTATTCTTTTACCATTTTATGTTTCTTATGCATTTAATTATGTTATTCGTTTATTCAATAATGTTTGAGTAGTGTAATTAGGGGTAGGGTTACTTGAAGCCCTAGCCATGTTACTTTGCGTTTGAATTCTGGCTCTTGATTATGATTGTAATGTATGCATGGATTTGTTGGATTACTGCGCTTCATGAACTCAATTTATGCTTATAAGTTTAGCTACCTTATTTGTGTATAATTGTCGATGTAATTGCTTGACGGATCACCTCGATGTTTGTGTTCACCCTGCAATTTGTAGCATCAAGTTTAAGAGGGGGAATTATATTCGTAATCTAAACTCATGACTTCCTAGGTCCGCACATCACTTTTCTAGGGATAGTGTAGTGTCATTAAATCTTCTTTATGTTTCATGCATTATCACGCATCATCGGTACTAGTTGTTTAAGGGCGGGTACATCACGCTTAAACATGCAATCTAAGATAAGATAATATGTGTGGGGTGAACCCTAGCCGGACCCCTATATGGGCACTTAATTCAGATACATGCATAGTAATCTAATCAAGGAAATCGAACAGAACTATAATTGGTAAAGGTGGATAGAAACCCTATCTCGACTTAGTTAGTTAATTTTAGTTAATTTACTTACATTCATTTAACGCGACAACCCCCCATATTTGCATTTTAATTACTCCACTTAAGTCAATTGAGTTAAACGGAATTGGATATCATTGAACAAGTCTTCGTGGGATCGGCCTTTGCTTGCATCTATACTATCTACACGTCTTGTGCGCTTGGATGGGCACTTCACGTGGAAAACGCTTGGAGTGCTTCACGTGTCGAAGGCATGGAGTACTTCACATGGCGAAGGCTTGGAGTACTTCGCTTGGCGAAGGCTTGGAGTGCTTCTCTGGGCAAAGGCTTTGTGTGCTTTGCAGAGCAAAGGCTTGGGTGCTTCACTCGGTGAAAGCTTAGAATGGTTCGCATGGCGAAGGATTCGAGGGCTTCGCATGGTGAAGGATTCGAGTGCTTTGCGTGGCGAAGGCTTCGAGTGCTTCGAGTGCTTCGTGTGGCGAAGACTTCTAGTGCTTCACGTAGCAAAGGACTAGTGCGTTGCGTGGTGAAGGGCGAGTGCTTCATGTGGCGATGGCTTAGAGTGCTTCGCGTGGCAAAGGCTTAGAGTGCTTCGCATGGCGAAGGCTTAGAGTGCTTCGCGGGGCGAAGGTTTAGAGTGCTTCGCAGGGTGAAGGCTTGAAGTGCTTCGTGGGGTGAAGGCTTGGAGCACTTCGCGTGGCGAAGGCTTGGAGTGCTTTACGTGGTGAAGGCTGGGAGTGCTTCGCGTGGCGAAGGCTTGGAGTGCTTCGCTAGGCAATGGCTTGGAGTGCTTTGCTATGCAAAGGCTTTGTGTGCTTTTCGTGGCAAAGGCTTGGGTACTTCACGGGGTGAAGGCTTGGAATTGTTTGCAAGGCAAAGGATTCGAGTGCTTCGTGTGGAAAAGGCTTCGAGTGATTCACGTGGCGAAGACTTCAAGTGCTTCGCGTGGCGAAGACTTCAAGTGATTCGCGTGGCAAAGACTTCTATTGCTTCATGTATCAAAGGCTAGTACTTCGTGTGGCGAAGGCTTCGAATACTTCGCGTGGTGAAGGCTTCGAAGGCTTCGCGTGGCGAAGGCTTCGAATGCTTTGCATGGCGAAGGCTTAGAGTGTTTTGCGAGGTGAAGGACGAGTGCTTCGAGTAGAAAAAGCCTCGAGTGCTTCGCATGGCGAAGGCTTCGAGTGCTTCGCGTTTCGAAGTCTTCGAGTGCTTCGCGTGGCATAGGCTTTGAGTTCTTCTTGTGGTCAAGGCTTCGAGTGCTTCTTGACATGACCCACCCTCGATCCCCCAGGATTAAGGGATAAGTCATGCTCCCGTCTAACCTATGTGTGACACGAAGGCTAAACCGTCGTCCAACCTCCATGTAACACGTAAGCAAGACAAGGGATACCAGGCCAATGTACCAAAACCACCTTCCGATGTCCTAGAGTGCGCAGAACTTACTGTGGATCGCGTGTGTGATCTCTTCGTCTCTCTCTCTCTCTCACAACAGCCCGCACGGCATCAAACCTAGTGGGTATCGAAAACATAAAAGAATGTGAGTGGAAAAAAATAGAGAATAAGTTCTAAAACATTTTATAAGAAATTACATTTATACCCTCCACGTAAAATCAATGCATGCATTCAAAAACCGTTTCAAGTCCATAGTAAGAAAACCATTTACAAAAAACTAGAAATCATTCGTGGTGAAGGCTTCAAGTGCTTTATAGGGCAAAGGCTTGGGTGCTTCAAGGCTGAAAGTGCTTCGTGTGGCGACGACTGAAAGTGCTTTGCATGGTAAAGGCTTGGTGTGCTTTGCAGAGCAAAGGCTTCGAGTGCTTCGCGCAGTGAAGGCTTTGAGTGCTTCGCGTGGCGATGGTTGAAAGTGCTTCGCGTGGTGAAGGCTTTGGGTGCTTCAATTTGCCAAGGCTGAAAGTGTGTCGCAGTGCAAAGGCTTGGAGTGCTTCGCAGGGCGAAGGCTTGGAGTTTCATTGGTATGCAAAATTATCTAAGAAAAATCTCAAGTTTGTTGATAATTTTGTTGAAGATAATATACAACGAAAAAAAAATGTGAACTAGATTACGCCGATATTGTTCACCTTTGCAAGGTCCGCAGCTATGATAGGTGCACCACAGCAGTTGTGGTGGGCTTACGACCTAGTCTCATCGGCCCTCTCTTGGTCATATTTGATGTGCATTGGGCTTTTGAATGAATGTTTCTCCTTTATCTGATTATAGATTTGGTGGACGGGCAAAGAGAACTACATGTTCGGCTTTATACCTATGAACGTGTTGAAAGACGGGGTTCCCTTTGCTTTTGTTAGCGTTCCTGGCTATGTCCATGTGGCTGATGTCGTCCTTGTGGCATGCATGTTGTTCTTTTCATCTTCCCAGTATGCATGTCGTTCTGCTAAGGACAACATCTTGGTGAGACTCTGGGCGTTTCTTATGACGATGTCTAGGTAAAGCTGGCTTTCCCGTGGTAGGACTTTCTTGAATTCCATGGCGGCCAGGAGGTTGTTGCACCCTTCAATGCAGGATTTTTCTTCGCAATACCTTCGGATGTATTGCTGCAAGGTTTCCCTGGTCCTCTTTTGGATGGTGAAGAGGTGGTCATCCTTACCTTTGACAATACGAAGCTACGAGTACTCTTTGATGAAGGCTAGGGACAATTCTTCGAAGGAAGCGATCGATCTCCGTGGAAGGTGGTTGAACCAGGTTGTTGCTTGACCTTGCAGCGAGGCCTGGAAATCGTTGCACTTGAGGGAGTCGTTGTGCCTGTGAGGCACCATGACTCCACGATAGTAATCGATGTGCTTCACTGGGTTGGAGGTTACATTGTACTGATTATAGTTGGGAGTTGAGAATCGTTGCGGGAACGGCCCCTCCTCAATGTCTTTCACGAACAGCGAAGATGATGATGTCAGAATCTAGCTCCAAAGGTCATCCTCTAAGTCTTTGTCGCGCTGAACTCCCTAGAGGTGTCGATCTAGCATCCTTCACACGTCCTCAGCGTGCAATGGACCCTCATGATGGGGATTTCCGCACCGGGTCAAATGGCATCGACTCACTCGAGTTGCAATTGGCATGGTACTCGGGCGCGCTGGCGAGTAAGTCTTATCCTCTTCGCTGCAATAATCCGTGTTCCCAGAGTCATGGCGGAGTCGTCCATTCGAGTGAGTGTGTGATGTCTACCAGACTGCTTGCTGCTGTCGGCTGTTGCGCAGGTACACAATGCACAAAAGTGCTCCCAGGCGTCTTCCAAGTCGCTATTGGACCGGAGGTCTCAGGCGGTCTTGGCCTCTTGCTTTGGGGGTGCAACTTTCTTCCCCTGAGTCGCTCAGTGATGTGTCTTGGGACATTATCAAGAAGCGAACATGCTCATTTCCAGTGCGTCTCGGGACGTCCCTTGGTGCCTCGCTAGGTTCATTACACTTCTCAGAGGTTCTTGATGTCCCGATGTCCCCCAACAACTGTTGTAAAAGCTCCGATTGGGCCAGAACTTGGTTGCTCAGTTGCTCAACCTGCTGTGTCAGTCCGAGTCGTGGAGGCGAGCCCCTAGACGTTTTCTCGTGATGAGCAGCACGTCGGGGCGCACGTCGCTCGCCTTCAGACATATGCGGCAAACCTCGTCTCATTAGTGCCTTGGTGTTGGCCTGCGGGTTTCGCAGGGCATCAAAGTGCCTCCTTAGGTCCACGTCGGCAAGGAGCTGATTTGGGACTCTTAAAGATGTTTCTCCTGTCAGCAACCCGTCTGTTTGTTGAAAAACATTGCACCTGCCTCCGTCGCAGGTGGGTGATTCATAGTAGCAGTAGGCATATGAGCGTTCCAAAACTAAACGTAGGCGTCTAATCCAGCATCCCAAATGGTAGGTGAATTAATGCATGGCGCAACTCGTGAGGGAAACGGGAAGCGGTTTTTTTGGAATCTCAGGGAGCAGTTCGTTCACGGCAGCGATCGTAGCAGCGAATGTGGCAGCCGCAGAGACTCATGCGGATCGATGTGTCTTGGCCATGTGAAGAACGGTAAGTGTCGAAAGTGTAATAGGGTTTTTTAAGGAAAAACTACAGAGCACGCTTGGAGTATTTCTTAAATCGACTCTCAATGAAAGTACCAATTGTTGATGCAGAAATCGTCTGGGCTTGTAGAATTCCTTTTTAATCCCTACAAACAATAACAAAAGGCAAACGAAGTAAAGGTTGACTCTCGGGCGCCGGTGGGGGAGGGGGGGTGGTTCAACCGTAAACGCTCCGATACTTAAGTAAGTTTTTTGAGAGAATAAACTGACAGAGTGTTTGTAGTAGTTTTTTATTACCTTTAGAACTCAGATGAGGATTTCTATTTATAGTGAAGTCTTGAGAGTCACCGGAGCATCTGATTGATTGAAGGAGAAAGTAATAAATAAGTGATTGTACTGAGTGTAATCACTTATTTATATTAATATATAAATAATTCGCTGGGAAGTTATTTATTGATCTGATCATTTATTATATTTAGTTGGTAAATATATTAAATTAATGTGGAGATCGTAACATGTCGATGTCGATTTTACCAAAGGTAATATTGGCATTATGTGAATTGTTGGCCACGTGGCAACTCCAAAATATTCCGGTAATTTATGGTTCCACAATTTTAATAAAAAAATTGAAATTTTATCAAATATTAATATATATATAGTCAACATTTTTCTAATTCAATTTAAATAATTGTTTATATCAATTATAGTGGTAATTTAATACCTTAATATTCATTCAATAGTCAAAAAATAAAAAATATATAAAAGATACTTTTGTGTGAGTTAGAGTTTTATTTATTTACAAAATATGTCCAAATAATACTCAACACAAATTAACTATACATCAACTGAAATAACCCTTATGAAGGGTAATTACCTTGGTTGTTTTAGGTCAGGCCCGGGTGTGCATGGATCCAGCTGCATCCTGCATGCATGCCCATTACCATGTTTCATTACAAGAAAAAATCATTATACTGACAAAAAATTATAGAAAATCATCACCAAACATTAAGCATATATTAATCACACACTGTAAATCTATGGTAATAAGTGAAATAATTTTAATAAATCATTAATCTCTCTTAAATTTTGAAAAGATTCAAAATTATAAACAATAAAAATATTAAAAACAGAAAAATACGATTATGTAATCCTAAGAACTAACAACCACAAAAGTCAAATTTTTCCAAACAACAACAAGACTAGAAGAAAATTTTCGGGATACGTGTCGAATATAACATCGTCGTCAAGTTACTTAATGGCGCGAAAAAAAATAACTTCGAGCACTAAAAGTGTGAATATTACCTGGTGAAAGAAACACGCTCGTCAAGTAACAACATCAAACCCGGCGAATATCATAGATAATATTCTTTGGGTAACGTAAAACGTTGACCGATACTACCCGACGGATGAAAGTGATCAGGTATAGTATTGGTGTAAGTAATTGATGACTAACCAAGGATTAGAGGACGATCGGGTAAAACAACGATTTTGTCCCTAAAAATGGCAAAACGTTGACTTTTAACCCGGGAGGTTAAATACATGTGAACCGAGAACTATTACGTAGATTGTGACGATTATGAGTCTGTAGACAGGCACCATGTCAAAATTGGACATCATATGAGAAAGTTACGGGTCACGGAAGGTCTTAGGAACTATTCATGGTTGTATAGGTTTTAAATTGTTGTCTTTAGTGGGCCCCAACATTTCAGCTTGGGACCATAGGATGAGTAACACTTGTCACCCACCCTATGACCCATTTCTATACATGCGTTACCATTATCTTCATTTTTCTTTGTTCCCAAATTGTGCCCACCCAAACCCATTTTCATTTCTTCCTCCTATCTCCATCTGAGATAGCCGAGAGAGACAGAGTGGGGGAGGGAGCTTGAGAGATGAACAGACGATGGTACGGTGGTTGAGCCGCCGTGGACGGCAGACAAATTGTGAAAAACATGGTAATCGTGGGTCTTAGAAAAGAAATCAAGCTCAAAGATCTCACAATGGTAGTCTCCCCTAATTTTCTAAGCATGCTCAAATTCAATTTTGTTGGTTGTTTGATCACTTGATTATGATATTCTGAAGTGCAAGTGTGAGTTTAATGGTCATAGCAATGATTCTTAGCAAGCACAAGCAATTCTAACATTCTATACATTCGTATTAACTTGTCTAGGCATAAAAACTAGCATCACAAAATCACAAAACAAAAAACAGCAAGGAAATAAGAGCAGAAAATAAAAAACAGCAAGGAATGAAAACAAAAACTGACTTGTGTACCCCTAAACTTAAGTCCAATACCCCCAAACTTAAATCAAACATTTTCCTTAATGTTTTGAGCATAAAAAGGAAGACAAAGTCATGAGTTAGAAGGTGAAAAACGTCCATAAGAAAAAGGGAAAAACTAGGTCTAGGTTGCCTCCTAGGAGTACTTGATTTAACGTCTAGGCAAGATGAGGACAGCAACTCATGGTAGGGTAGGTGCAGGGGCCTCGGGTGACACGACCCACCCCCAATCCCCCGGGATTAAGGGATGAGTCATGCTCCCGTATAACCCATATGCGACATGAAGGCTAAGCACCTGTCTAACCCCCGTGGAACACATATGCCAAACAAGGGATATCCAGGTCAACGTACCAAAAACCAACTTGAGTTAACTAGAGTTCGCAGCATCACTGTGGGTCGCGTGTGTGATATCTCCGTCTCACTAACAATAGCCCGCACTGCATCAACCTAGAGGGTATCGAAAAACATAAAAGATTGTGAGTGGACAAAAATAAGTAATAAGTTCATAAAAAATTCATAAGAAAAGACATTTATACTCTCCATGTAAAACCAATGCATGCATTCGAATACCATTTCATTTCTGAGATGATAAAAACCATTTATGAAAACCAAAATCATTTCCTTTTTTCAAATCCCGGGTCTCAGCCGATAACCATCAAAATCTATATCATCCGAGTCATAGCCCAAAAACATCTTAAAACCATTTGAAAACCATCAGTGTATCATAGAAATCCGAAACACAATTAAAACACATTTCCATCAATCGAACCTGCTGGATCTATCTGAGTCTTTAAACTCAATATATATCCAGGTCTTTAAACTCAATAAGCCTCAATATCAATCAGAGTCTTTAAACTCCCGAGTCTTTAAACTCAATCCGGGTCTTTAAACCCAATCACATATCCGGGACCGCCCCCGTCACATATCATATCCTAGTCTTTAAGCCCAATAATCACATATAGAAAACATATCCAAAACATTTATGCAAGCAAAATATATTAGAAATCAAAGTCCACTCACATACCATTCCCGCTGCTGCCTCGATACGCGTGCAATATGTCGTTCCCGGCTAATCTACTATCACCGGACTTCCCGAACTAGTCCAAATCACATTCTAAGGTCACTAATTACTTCATCATGCTTCTAATAAATCCCCGTAATTTTCCCAAAATTTTAACTATTTTTAAACGCTATCCTAAACCTTCAGACGTCCTGAATCCTATCGAAACGATGTCTGATCGACTCGAAACCAGTCCCAAAATGTTTGTTACATCGCTACGATAAAAAGTCGTGTTGAACACTTCCTCAAACACTGTGCCACGCGCCCACACCCGCTGCCCAAAGGGGCTGCGCATGGAACTCATGCGCGGCTGCACAGTCGTCTTCTTCCTCGATCAAACCCGGTCTGAATTGGTCCGGTGTAGCCGAACCGGCGAGGGCGGTTCACGGCCATATCTTCCTATTTTCTATCCCGATTTCAACCCTTTTCATTCCTACATATTCGTCTCAGTGTTTACAAATGATTTAGACCTAAAAACATGAACTTAACGGCTAGAAATTACCTCTTCAAATCAAATGATGAACCGGCCATTTCCTCTTCTGTGTCCTCGACATTCCGGCCATCTCCAGCCATAGTTCTGGTTCCAATGGACTCCTAGGACCTCACAGAACATCATTCTATCATCAAGATCAAGCAACAAACACTAAATCATCATTTCCCATTTTTGAATCACATGTTCTTACCATATCGGTTTCACGGCCACCGTCGACGACGACCCTCCACGATCGCACTAACACATTCATCTCAACCTCCCCTTCAAGTTTTCTTCACACTTTAGAGACAAAAGATGAGAATTGAAGGTATGGGATGGAAGGATTTCATGGTTTCCCCTGTTTTCCAGTTTCTCACGGTGTCGTGGCCACCGTCTGTGACGGTCTGTCGTGAGAGCACCACCACAATCTTCCCACCGTCTTCTCTCAGCTCCTTTCACCAATCACAAGTACTCATCACAGGTTGAAGGGTTCAAGGAGATTGGTTCACACGATCACACTGTCTCTGTTTTTCCATTTTAACCAAACCGTGCAAACATGTTTAAAACAATTGTAGGCGGTGAGGCACCTTCCACGACCATCCAGAGAGGGACATGTGTCCAAAATCTGGTGGGCATAATTCCCAAAGCAAGCCAAGTGTCATCTGCCCATTGGCACAAATCCCAAGGCCCAAATGACCAAAATGCCCCTATATAACAAATTACCAAAATGCCCCTCAACTTCCGAACGTCGTAACTTCTTCCTCGAATGTCGAAATCGGACGTGTCGCCTGTCTATAGACTCATGACTTCCCGAACTACATCACAGTCATTAGCCAAAGTCTGTTTGACCGCCTAAACTAAAAGTCAATATTTCGCCCATTCTAGGGGCAAAACCGTCATTTCGCACCGTCTGTCCGAAATCACCCAACTAATCACCAATTAATCTCACTAATCCGTAATTAATTACTAACCTAATCCCAGTTTTTGGGACGGGTCGTTACAATTTCCCCCATTAAAAGAATTTCGTCCCCGAAATTCCGAATCTCGTACGTTCGCAACTCATTGGGGGAATCCAACCTGTCTAACACCTGGCCTCCTACCTGGTGTACACCATCTGCCAATCCTGTTCTTTTCCTGATAGTTCCCAACTGTCACCACTACTATCACCACAACTGTCATCAAGACTATCATCACATCTCTGCCAAGAGGACCAACTCATACCAACTTCGGTGTAACGACCCGTCCCAAATTCCAAGATTAGATTAGTAACTAATCACAATTAGTGAGGTTAATCCGTGATTACTAGGGCGAAATCAGACGAACGATGCAAAATGACCGTTTTACCCCTAGTCGTGGCAAAACGTTGATTTTTCATTCGGGTGGTGAAATGGACTTTGACCGATGACCGTGACGTAGTTTAGGACGTCACGAGTTCATAGACGGGTGGCACGTTCAATTCCGACGTTCGAGGAAGAAGTTATGACGTTCGGAAGTTTAGGGGCATTTTGGTAATAATGGTTAAAAAGAGTCAAATGTTGACTTTTTGACCGAGAGGTCCAATGGTCAAGGGCCGACGACCGTTACGTAGATCGGGACGATACGAATCCATAGATAGGCGGCATGCTGAAATAGGATTTCGAACGGGGAAGTTATAGGTCACGGAAGTTCGGTTTCACTATGCACGTACTTCGAAACGGTGATGATTTGGCAAATTCTGATTGACCAGATATTTTGAGTTGCTCCCATGGATGAGTGACAAGTGTCACTCATCCCATTGGTCCAAACCCCTAAAATGTGGATCTAGTTTAATTAAATAATAATATTTGGATTATTTTATAATTAATCTATCCTACAATTAATCCTAGCCCTCTATTCCAAATTCATCTTTAAATCCACACCACTCATCTAATCTATCTCACTTCTCTCATCAGCCATCAAACATCATCATCTTCATCAAACTTCATTTCTTCATTTCATCACAAAAAACCTGAAACACATATTACCTCCATTTCTTCATTTCTTCATTTTCTCCCTAACACACAAACACACTTCACCATCCCTCTTGAGAGCTCGTGAGTGACCGTGTGACGAGTGTGAGAGGCCGAGGACTGAGAGGCTGGACGGCCAGCCACGGCGGCGGCTCACGGCGGGGAAACCCGAAACCATAGGTAAATATTCAAAAATCCAAACTTCGGTTTTATTGATTTTTATTCGATTCTAAGACCTAGGTTAGGTTTCTGGGGACCTAGGAAGAAGTTTAGGATTAGTTTTAGGGCCTAGGATGGCCTGGAGTGGCTGTGAACGGCGGGGGAAAATCCGGCCGCCATGGCCGACGGTGAAGGTGCGAATTTCGGGGATATTTTTGGGGTTTTAACGTGTAAAATGATTAGAAATGAGATTAGGATTGTATTAGGATAAAAGGGGATAAAATGGGTTGAAAAATGGACGGTTGGGTCCTTGAACCGGTCCAAGAACCAGAGAAAACCGGTTCAGCCCATTGGAGAATACGATGAACTGTACCCAGGGCCTTCTTGGGGCGCGTGAGTGCGCGTGGCCCATAATTTGGGGAAGTGTTCAACACGTGAAATCTTCTATTCGATGTAACGAACATTTTGGGATAGGTTTTGTGTCGATCAGACACGGCTAGATATGTTTCGGGGCATCAGAAGGTTTCGGATTGGGATTAAAAATAGTTAAAAATACCGAAAAATTACGGAGCTTTGGTAGGAGGTTAATAAGGTAGTTAGTAACCTTCTATTACAATTTGGACAGGTTTGGGAGTTTCGGTGACAGTGAACGGCTCGGGAGAGCCTATGACACGCAAATCGAGACGGCAGCTCGGACGGTCTGTGAGTGGACCTTGTTTTCTAAATTGGTGCATGCATATATGTTTATTATATGTTTTAAATACTTGTTTGTGATGCCATGAGTGCATTTGGATGTGTGGTTGCGTATTGGCACGTATTTCGAGGTTTCGGCACTATACGGTGCCAATACGGGTTTGTATGTCTTTATTGGTCTAAATGATTTGGAATTGGATTTCAAAAGGATAAACTCGGGTATGAGACCCATTTGGTTTTGTCTTGGGCATATGACCTCAGATATCGGGCACGGTGCCCATCTGATGTCCTATGTTCGGGCACGAGACCCAAGTTACCTTACGGTTTTGATTTCAGGTCAAGGGAACCTTAAATGGATTTCCCAGTTCATGACGGTTTATGGGAACTGGCATGAACCCTTGTTATAGTATCGCGGTTCATGACGGTTTATGGGAACCAGCATGAACCCTTGTTACGGTATAGTGGTTCATGACGGATTATGGGGACCAGCATGAACTCTGGTTATGTTATTATGGTACATGACGGTTTATGGGAAACGACATGAACCCTGGTTATGTTATTATGGTACATGACGGTTTATGGGAACCGGACATGGAAGATATGGTCTACATGTATATGAACTGGATATTATGGATCATGATGGTTCAGGGAAACCGGGCATGGATATTTGTATTATGTATATAGATGTGCATATACCTTCCTTTACTTATTCTATCTCCTCCGGGGAGGGTCGTTGGCCTGGGTGGACCCCGGAGTAGTCACGGAGCACTGACTGAGTGGGAGTCGCCCCAGTTGGGTTCCTTACTCGCAGGAAGGCTATGGTTACTATAACCTATGGTAGGATCAGTGGTTTGCAGACATTGACCTTGACTTTGAGAAGACTCGGATTGAGACCCGGGTAGCACGAGCGTAGCTTTGGAAACCGTGACAGTATTGGTTGTGTGAATTATGTGTATATGATATAAATATGATATATGATATGTGATGTGTGGTTACACAGGATTTGAACAGTGGCTCGTGTACTTGGTTATTTTTGGTTTGGGCTGAGTCCTTTATGGATTTGGGCAGTGGCCCATACGGTCGTTTTCATTATGGTTTTGGGCTTAGTTCCCACATATGGTTCTTTCGGTTAAATGGTTTTCGAATGCATGCATGCTTTTTAGTGAAGGGTACAAATGTCTTTATGGAAATGTTTTTATAAACTTTTGTTTTGTCCACTCACAGCTTTTAATGTTTTGACTGCCGTTCAGGTTGACATCGGATGTGGACTGTAGCAGAGACCGAGATATCACATGCCTCATCCGGATCCTTGTTTTGTCTACTCACAGCTTTTAATGTTTTGACTGCCGTTCAGGTTGACATCGGATGTGGACTGTAGCAGAGACCGAGATATCACATGCCTCATCCGGATCCTGGCGTACTCTGATAGCCCGGGAGGACAAAGGTCGAAAATATCCCTTGTCTGACACTTCGTGTCAGACGGGAGCAGGGTCATCCGTGTTAATCCCGGGGGGATTGGGATGGGTCCTGTCAGCGTGGTATCAGAGCATAGGATTGCTTATCAGAGCGGGGTTGTCTCTATTCGAGCAACCACGGAGCTCTTGGAATGTACGCAGGTCGATGATGTGATATCTCAATGGGCTACAGTTCGCGATCAACCTGATAGTGGGATGCTGATACGATAGTTAGTAGGATTGGATCGTGGAATGTCTTCGTTCGGCATCTGATGCCAGGGTTGCCATAGTTCTGTCAACGTTGGCAGTGGAACCCTATGGAAGGATGAACATATTCGTACGTTAGATTGTGATCGTAAGACGATTAGTTGGGATCATCTTTCACGATACTGTGGGATCCGTTTGACGGTAGTTCAGAATTGTGACCATTAGTTGGTCAGACTTTGTGGAATCCTAGTTGGATTGACGTCTTTATGATGTCGGGACTGCGGAGTCGGTCAGAACGTGGATTATACTGCCTTATGTAGTTGGGTTCAGAGTGACCCTAGGTGTGATCGTGGAACCCTACATTGGGTTGTATGGTTCAGAGATGTGAGTTGACGAGTGGTTTGACTTAGATGACTATTCGGATTTGGATTCGTTAGTCGGTCTAGTCATGTCAGCTTGCGATGGGACTGTACTCTGCAGTTGAGGTTGTACTTATCGGTTAGACCTACTTGGTTGTCTTGCTACTTAGTTGTGCTTTGGTGCAACTAAGGTCGTGGATGACCTGGTAGACAACGTTGGTTGAGTCGAGTTACGACTGGTTAGAGTTTGATTTGGACAGGTTATCACGGTTGGTACTTGTCGATGGAATCCCTGAGTGGGATAAGGAGTAGTTGGTACAGGCGATTGATTCCGTTGGATGCGGAGTCTGGATATCGAGATGCCTGGTAGTTAGGTCTGCACGAGGTTGTGGCAGACGCTACTATCGATGGACGTAGTCTAGTCTTATCAGGTCGAGTAGACTCAGGTTGCCGTGACGATTGTGACGATGGGATTGTCAGTCGTGACGATGATACGAGGTGTGTGAGTAAAGCATATGTACGAGCAGTGATTCGGGATTTGACTCAGTTACGGCTGAGTGCGATCGCAGAATGAGACGGGGACGTTCAGGGGACGTTTCCTTTTCTCGTATGAGTTGTCAGAGTGACTGTACCCAGAGTTGTTGGGTACGACGGAGGCCGAGTTTCTCCTTTTCGAGAAGAGGTACGGGATCGTCGTTCGGTATGAGCGGAGATCCAGGGTTGTCAGTTTTGCACACAGTGTGTCGATACTGATGTTGGTTCTGGTTACGTGCGCTAGTGCTGAGGTTAGTGTAATGAGTGCTGGTGCTAGTGCGGTGATTGTGATGACGGTGAGTCACGAATCGGGATGTGAGTCCATCAAGATGAGCATATGTTCGGTGTCTGTGGTTCGGGAGTGGAACATGGATAGTGATGGACCAGATTGGATCCAGCGGTAAATAAGACTTGAGGAACGAGTATTGTCACGGGGTTTAGCGACCAGTTGGTCAATGTTGGTTAGCATTGGTCAGGTACGGTGGTGTGCAGAGATTTGACTGCAGATCACATCAGGGGTCTGTTGTGACTCTCTAGTCGAGAGGTACATATATGGTCGTAAATGGGCATGTGTCCGTAAATAGTCAAAAAGGGGGACACGTGGTTGATGTCCGGGTATGTTGTTTCCATTCTTGTTGGAACTTCGAAATCGCAAGAGGTTGCGATTATGGTGACGAATGGAATGCGGGTTTTCCGCATTGGTATTGGGTATTTCGAAGTCGTTTTGGGTGACTTCTCAGATTCTACCATGATTGATGATGGTAGATGATGTTGATGATGTAGATGTTGTTGGTTGCCATTAGTGCACCGATCGTGTATTGGTTGGTGGACCCGTGATTTATCTTGGGTCATCAGGTGGAGTGAGTATATCGAAGTTAGGTGACTGAGATTTCTCATTTTCTGCTTGGCGGCAGACGATGTCAGGTTACATGACGTGGTGAGTGCAGCGAGTGTTGTTTGCATTCACATAGGATGGATTTTGATGTCATTGTATTCGATCATCCTTGGTTTTTCCTCGGTGGAATGACAAGGATCGATACGAGGTGATTGGAGAGAACCCATAGTCTCTACGTATCTCGTCGTTGACTGATCTGTTTAGATGTGGGAATTTGTTAAAGAGTGATGTGACTGACGAAGGATTCAGGAGGGTGTAATACCCTATGATCGGATCTTAGGTGGATTGTTAGCTGAGTGAGCATGTGTGGCTCCTAGATGGATCGAGATTATGATGTTGAGGACTTTGGACGTCGTGACGATCGGGGATCGTGACGTCTATGGTCGGTTGATATAGTGATGGATCTGGATCGTGATCTTGATGATCCAGATGGATGGAGAGTATATCGCTCTTACTTGGATGTTTGAGTTGAGGATGTTGGGACTGAACTTCTTTTCGAAGTGAATCCCGTACGGTATATTACTCGGGTGAGTAGTTTTCTGACGTGGTCGGATATGGAGCCGTAGAGACGTGTTGATATCGTGATTAGCTACCCTATGAAGTCAATGTAATGTATGGTGTAGTAATCGTTCGAACAGGTATCCGATAGGTTCGGATATAGTGTGTCTCGGTAGACGTGAACGAGATTTCGGGTTTTGGAATCAGATTTCTAGAAGACGATTCAGGATTTGATTTTGGAACTTGAAAGTGGATTTTTGGATTTGGGTTTTGGAATCGGATTCTGGGTGACGATTCAAGATTTGATTCTGGAGCTTGACAGTGGATTTCCTTTTATGGATTTGGGTTCGGAATGGTTATTCCAAATGCTAGCTTACGGAATAATGATTTCGGATTCGAATTTGGACATGATTATGGATATGATTTCTGGGTTTGAATTCTAGATTTCTTACCAAATTGCGGATTCGGATTTGGATTTGGAAATGGATGTTGGGTTGGAGTTTCGATTTGTCTAATACTGGATTGGACCGATGGACTCCAAAATTGAAACGTGATTGGCTATGACCTAGGTGGTTGTAGACTGATTGATAGGTAGATGTACGTACCTTGTACGTAGTTCGAGGTACGATACCGGGCAGACTTGTGGTGTCTGGTGATGATATATAGGTTATACCAATGGTACGTTGGTGAGCGTATTGGTACTCAGCTTAGTTCCGATACCATTGATTAGTTGAGGTCGTGGACTGGACATTGGATACTGTGCATTGGGTCATAGTAGTTCTGATGGGTCCGGTTACACACGGGTCGAGTGCTTTGTTGGTATCCGTATACTCAGGTTGAGTGAGTTAGTGGTTAGTGTAACCACGAGTGAGTATAGTGATAGTTTTCGATTGATGACTGTCAAGTGGTGACAGTTTATCAGAGGTGTCAACGTGAATCAGTTAGTGAGGTCTGATGACTCCCAGTGGGAGCAGACGTCAGGATAGTTTAGTGATTGAGAAAGGAACCGTCGAGTTGTTGTGTCAACTAAGTGGTAGATTTGACAAGTGGTGTCAATTCGGGACGTATGACTACGGTTATGCGACGTAGTCGAGTGTAGTCGATACGACGTTAGTGTTAGTGGTACGTCAAGTTGCAAACAAGTATTGTTCTGGTTAGTGGGTGTACGAGTGTACACGTAAGGTAAGATCGGATTTTCTTTCCATAAGGTGGATGTGGAATCAGGATAGTTGGAGTTTCGAGTGTGAAACTAAATTAAGGAGGGAAGAACGGATAGAATTAGGTTGGTTGGAATTTCGAGGACGAAATTAATTAAGGAGGGAAGGTTGTAACGACCCGTCCCAAATTCTAGGATTAGATTAGTGACTAATCACGATTAGTGAGGTTAATCCGTGATTACTAGGGCGAAATCAGACGAACGATGCAAAATGACCGTTTTGCCCCTAGTCATGGAAAAACGTTGATTTTTCATTCGGGTGGTGAAATGGACTTTGACCGATGACCGTGATGTAGTTTAGGACGTCACGAGTTCATAGACAGGTGGCACGTTCAATTCCGACGTTCGAGGAAGAAGTTATGAAGTTCGGAAGTTTAGGGGCATTTTGGTAATTATGGTTAAAAGGAGTCAAATGTTGACTTTTTGACCGAGAGGTCCAATGGTCGAGGGCCGACGACCGTTACGTAGATCAGGACGATACGAATCCATCGACAGGGGGCATGCTGAAATCGGATTTCGAACGGGGAAGTTATACGTCACGGAAGTTCAGTTTCACTATCCATGTACTTAGAGATGGTGATGATTTGCCAAATTCTGATTGGCCAGATATTTTGAGTGGGTCCCATCCCATTGGTCCAAACCCCTAAAATGTGGATCTAGTTTAATTAAATAATAATATTTGGATTATTTTATAATTAATCTATCCTACAATTAATCCTAGCCCTCCATTCCAAATTCATCTTTAAATCCACACCACTCATCTAATCTATCTCACTTCTCTCATCAGCCATCAAACATCATCATCTTCATCAAACTTCATTTCTTCATTTCCTCACAAAAAACCCGAAACCCATATTACCTCCATTTCTTCATTTCTTCATTTTCTCCCTAACACACAAACACACTTCACCATCCCTCTTGAGAGCTCGTGAGTGACCGTGTGAGGAGGCTGAGGATTGAGAGGCTGGACGGCTAGCCACGGCGGCGGCTCATGGCGGGGAAACCCGAAACCATAGGTAAATATTCAAAAATCCAAACTTCGGTTTTATTGATTTTTATTCGATTCTAAGACCTAGGTTAGGTTTCTGGGGACCTATGGAGAAGTTTAGGATTAGTTTTAGGGCTTAGGATGGCCTGGAGTGGCCGTGAACAGCGGGGGAAAATCCGGCCGCCACGGCCGACGGTGAAGGTGCGGATTTCAGGGATATTTTTGGGTTTTTAATGTGTAAAATGATTAGAAATGAGATTAGGATTGTATTAGGATAAAAAGGGGATAAAATGGGTTGAAAAATGGACGGTTTGGGCCTTGAACCGGTCCAAGAACCAGAGAAAACCGGTTCAGCCCATTGGAGAAGACGATGAACAGTACCCTGGGCCTTCTTGGGGCGCGTGAGTTCGCGTGGCCCATAATTTGGGGAAGTGTTCAACACGTGAAATCTTCTATTCGATGTAACGAACATTTTGGGACTAGTTTCGTGTCGATCGGACACCTCTCGATATGTTTCGGGGCATCGGAAGGTTTCGGATCGGGATTAAAAATAGTTAAAAATACCGAAAAATTACGGGGCTTTGGTAGGAGGTTAATGAGGTAGTTAGTAACCTTCTATTACAATTTGGACAGGTTTTCGAGTTCCGGTGATAGTGATCGGCTCGGGAGAGCCTATGGCACGCAAATCGAGGCAGCAGCTCGGACGGTCTGTGAGTGGACCTTGTTTTCTAAATTGGTGCATGCATAAATATTTATTATATGTTTTAAATACTTGTTTGTGATGCCATGAGTGCATTTGGATGTGTGGTTACGTATTGGCACGTATTTCGAGGTTTCGGCCCTATACGGTGCAAATACGGGTTTGTATGTCTTTATTGGCCTAAATGATTTGGAATTGGATTTCAAAAGGATAAACTCGGGTATGAGACCCATTTGGTTTTGTCTCGGGCATATGACCTCAGATATCGGGCACGGTGCCCATCTGATGTCCTATGTTCGGGCACGAGACCCAAGTTACCTTACGGTTTTGATTTCAGGTCAAGGGAACCTTAAATGGATTTCCCGGTTTATGAAGGTTTATGGGAACCGGCATGAACCCTTGTTATGGTATCGCGGTTCATGACGGTTTATGGGAACCGGCATGAACCCTTGTTATGGTATCGTGGTTCATGACAGATTATGGGGACATGCATGAACCCTGGTTATGTTATTCTGGTTCATGACGGATTATGGGGACCGGCATGAACCCTGGTTATGTTATTATGGTACATGACGGTTTATGGGAACCGGCATGAACCCTGGTTATGTTATTATGGTACATGACGATTTATGGGAACCAGACATGGAGGATATGGTCTATATGTATATGAACTGGATATTGTGGATCATGACGGTTCAGGGGAACCGGGCATGGATATTTGTATTATGTATATATATATGTGCATATACCTTCCTTTACTTATTCTATCTCCTCCGTGGAGGGTCGTTGGCCTGGGTGGACCCCGGAGTAGTCATGAAGCACTGACTGAGTGGGAGTCGCCCCAGTTGGGTTCCTTACTCTCTGGAAGGCTATGGTTACTATAACCTCGGGTAGGATCAGTGCTCTGCGGACATTGACCTTGACTTTGAGAAAACCCAGATTGAGACCTGGGTAGCACGCGCGTAGCTTTGGAAACCGTGACAGGATTGGTTGTGTGAATTATATATGTATATGATATAAATATTATATATGATATGTGATGTGTGGTTACACAGGATTTGAGCAGTGGCTCGTGTACTTGGTTATTTCTGGTTTGGGCTGAGTCCCTTATGGATTTGCGCAGTGGCCCGTACGGTCGTTTTCATTATGGTTTTGGGCTTAGTTCCCACATATGGTTCTTTCGGTTAAATGGTTTTCGAATGCATGCATGCCATTTAGTGAAGGGTACAAATGTCTTTATGGAAATATTTTTATAAACTTTTGTTTTGTCCACTCACATCTTTTAATGTTTTGACTGCCCTTCAGGTTGACATCGGATGTGGACTGTAGCAGAGACCGAGATATCACATGCCTCCTCCGGAGCCTGGCGTACTCTAATAGCCCGGGAGGGCAAAGGTCGGAAATATCCCTTGTCTGACACTTCGTGTCAGACGGGAGCAGGCTCATCCCGTGTTAATCCTGGGGGGATTGGGATAGGTCCTGTCATTCGGTTCATCTGGCGACCACCTCATTCTTACTGAAGTCTAACACATGTCGTCCCATGTCTCACTCTGTCCCGAGGTACCTCTAACAACACACCAGCCGATACTCACGGCTCAACTAACACTAGGTCGTGATGCATGACTACCAGTCACAATGTTCTCGATCCATTTTCGAGTCATGCGTACCAACTCCTCCGTACATCATGAGAGTCTGTCGTCAAGAAGCATAATTCTCACCTCGCAAACCAATTCTCAATACGACATCTACCGATCTCGCTACTCCTATTCATCAATATACATTTAACGTTCCGTACTACTTCCGTCAGCGATCCGCTCCGACATCACCGGAGTCACAACGTACTCGCTCATTCCGAACAACTCAACAATTCAACACACCAGTGGTTCCGCTAACCACCAACACAATCAACCTGTGGGAACACCATCCACGTCCCACACTATCTGTCTGCAACTTGACCTTATCACATACCTGTCAAACTATGATCACACATCTCAGCGTCAGGGTCCCACCAGCCACTCATGGCTCTGAGCATCCAGCTTACATCAACACTGAATCCTTCCCTAACCAATCATATTACTCGGGATCACCCTGATCCAATCCACATCTTCACTCGTTAATTACAATGGAATTACACATCGGAACTACTCTGATCATCGATACAACTAACAACACATCTCGACACCAAACCGATCACCAACACCTTTACCAGAACATCACGATGCACGTCCAATCGGATCGGAATGGTTAACATAGATCTCAAGTACAAGCACCAATCACACGTAACAACAACCCTACAAAAATTTTAATCAAACACACGTCCCTCGTACACTATCCTCAAGCACTTCTAACGACATACCACGGTATGTCCACTAATCACATCGGTCTTAGCCGATCACTAATATACCCATGAACACCTCGATGTACCCCAATTCCATCCAACAACATCACAGTGCATCCTCCAACTCGCATAATGTATCCTCCAACTATCACAGTGTATCACTGGGGCATACACAACATCCTCATACCCACACTGAGTACAACATGGCTACACGTCAATCACGCTTCACTTTTGAAATTCATCGGTCCAATCCAACACTAGGCCAAAACATCTACCAACTCTGCCTTTATCCTGAGACTAACATATGGTCGATCAATACTCCAGGCCGAACACGTCCTTCCCAAGGAATACCAACTCAAATCCATTCAATTCTCCTGAGTCTCCTTACCAACATCTAAAGCATCTACTCCAATCACATCTCACTTACATGTACAAGGCAGACCCAGCACTAGATCCAAGTCCATATACCCACACGTATGCAAAAACAGACCACACTCCTCATCCACCAATCCAACTTCTATCTTGTTATCCTACTAACATGTCCAAGCTCTGCCTTGCATACGATTCTCCGGATTCACCATAACTTAATCTTGAGCTAGAAGCGATCCAATCCGATCAACTCACTCCTAAGTGGATCCCACTTACTGTCTCACTATTTCGCCTTCAATTCCCACAAATGATCAGACCACCGCATCGGATCAAATCGATCAAGAATACCACACGTCTCGAGACACGTCTAGATTGTGGGCTCTCTTCAATTTCCTCATATCAATCAGTTATAGTCACTCCTTATCATTCTTCCTCATTATCTTTCTTTCGTCATCCTACAACAGAACACAAGATGATCCTCAACCATGTCATCACAAGTCATCCTACCTTAATCCACTTTAATACAATCCCATTACACTCGCCTCACATGCCAAACATGGCGTCACCAAGTACTGTCTACTCCTGAACACATCCACACGTGTCCATGATTAAAAGGGGTTCACAACTCCTGAAGTCCCATCATACACCACCATGAGTCTCCCTCACCGACTCCAAAGCAACCATCATGCCATACTTAACATCTAACACCAACTCGGAACCAAACATAACTTCTCATTGTCTCAATCTTGTCGCCTCCTGATTCCGCGATTCTAACCATTTTGGAAGTATATTCGTCTTTTCCAACTATAGGACTTCATCCCCAACAACTATACTACCACTGAGCACCAACTCCTGTCCCAAACTTAGGAAGTCCACAACTCATCCGGACAACCCAACTTGTGTCCGTACCCAATCCAACTCACCGACCAACTCGACTGTCAGTTATCACCGTTTATGTACAACCAAAGGATGTCAACCATCACTACTTCTGATTATCGCGTCTCAGCCTTTTCGAGGTTCAACTCCGAGCATTACTAAAGTACGAGTCGCTAACTCTCGAGATCACAATCAACGATTACGAACCTCTGACTCCTCAGTCACTATCCTCGAAGTCGTCAATCACCAAGTACTAGCCTCGGCATATGTCAACACATTCCAACACACTCCTGACACAGCCAACATCTTCTAACTCATACGCATACCAACACATCATGATGAGTCCACAAAACCAAGCTCGCTCATGGTCAAATCCGACCATACCAACCTAGCCCGCTCTGAATTGAAGCCTTGGTTCACCGTGGGTCGAGTGATATGTTGGTACGTGTATACTCAGGTTGAGTGTAAGACCCGTGTCCCGATGAGAACGGTGAACAATCCCACATTCCTGCGAAGGGGGAATGGTCTGGGAGGGGAATGGTAGTGTGCCTTAAAGGTGTAGGCATACACCTATCTAGCATGAGGCCTTTTGGGAGTTTAGTGGCTTTGAGTTCGGTTGGAACTCCAAAGTTAAATGAGTTGAGGCTGGTGCAATTCCATGATGGGTGGTCCCTTGGGAAGTTGAACCTTGAGCTCCCAAAAACAAAACTGTGAGGGCAAGGGCAAGGAGACCCAAAGCGGACAATATCGTGCTAGATGAGTCGGGTCCTGACTGAGGAGGGTCGGGTCCTATTAGAATGGTATCAGAGCTAGACCCCAACTGGGAAGTGTGCTAGTGAGAGCGCTGGGCCCTAAGGGGGTGTATTGTAAGACCCGTGTCCCGAAGGGAACGGTGAACACTCCCACACTCCTACGAGGGGGGAATGGCGGTGTGCCTTAAAGGTGTAAGCACACACCTATCTAGCATTAGGCCTTTTAGGAGCTCAGTGGCTTTGGGTTCGGTGGGAACTCCAAAGTTAAGCGAGTTGAGGCTGGTGCAATTCCATGATGGGTGACCCCCTAGGAAGTTGCACCGTGAGCTCCCGAAAATAAAACCGTGAGGGTAAGGGCAAGGAGGCCCAAAGCGGACAATATCGTGTTAGATGAGTCGGGTCTTGACCGAGGAGGGTCGGGTCCTGACATTGAGTGAGTTGGTGGTTAGTGTAACCACAAGTAAGTATAGTGTTAGTTTTTGACTAGCGGCTGTCAAGTGGTGACAGTGTGGGCGGTGTCGGCGTAATGGTAGGATCTATAGGATTTGTCTGATCGGATGCTGACCTGGATGTCGGCTTGGATGCGATAGCTATAGTTGAAGTACATACTTTCAGCCTAACGGTTGTAGGTTGGAACGTATCAGAGTGATAGACTGATAAGGATCTTACCTCAACTTGGTATCACTGATCTGTCAGAGTAAGTGACCAGCGAGACACCGTTATTGTGTCTCGAGTGAGACTTACGAGTCGAAGTGTGGTCATATTGGACATGTACGATTACACGAGAGTGCCCGAGTAGTGGGACATGTTTGAATTTCCACTATTTGGTTGTGGAATGGGGTAAGTTGGAATTTCGAGGAAGAAATTATTTAGGGGGGAAGGTTGTAACAACCCATCTCGAATTCCGAGATTAGATTAGTGACTAATAGAGGATTAGTGAGATTCATCGGTGATTAGTTGAGGGAAATTGGACGGACGATGTAAAATGACTGTCTTACCCCAAGTCGTGGGTAAAATGTTGACTTTTGACTCGGGGAGTCACACGTACCAGGACCGATAACCGTGACCTAGATCGGGACGTCATGAGTGCGTAGACAGGCGGCACATCAAAATCAGACGTCGGACGGAAAAGTTATGGTCATGGGAGTGAAATCGGAGATTTACGTCTTGGGATCCGAATAAAATAATAATTAAAATCTGATTGGGCAGATATTTATGTGGGGCCCTTGGATGAGTGACACTTGTCATTCATCCCATTGGTGGCTTCCCTAAAAAGTGGATCTAGGTATTAAAATATTATTATTTTAATTATTTTATAATTTCACCCATCTCTCATCTCCACCCTCCATCTTAATCTCATATGTTTGCCTCTCATCTCCACCGTGCATATATCTCTCTCTCGGCTGATTATCATCATTAGCTGTAATGACCCATCCCGGAATTCGGGATTAGATTTGCAACTAATCATGATTAGCGGGGTTAATTGGTGATCAGATGGGCGAATTCGGACGAACGGTGCAAAATGACCATTTTGCCCCTAGTCGAGGGTAAAACGTTGACTTTTAATTCGGGCTGTCAAACGGACTTTGACCAATGACCGTGACGTAGTTTGGGACGCACGAGTTCATAGACAAGTGGCACGTTCGAGGTGAAAGTTATGTCGTTCGGAAGTTTAAGGGAATTTTCGTAATTTGGTTGGAAAGGGGGAAAATGTTGACTTTCTGACCGGGAGGTCAGATGGCCGAGGACCGAGGACTGTTAGGATGGCCTCGATGCCCTGAGTCCGTAGACAGGTGGCACGCGTCAATCGGAGTTCGAATGACCAAGTTGCGGGTCTAGATTGCATGAGGGCATTTTGGTAAATTGTCAATTGAGGGTAAAATGGTAATTTTGGCAGCTGTTTGTGCGACAGCCATGTGCGGCGTGGTTTTCCTTGCAGAAACAGAGCATGGGCTAAGGGAATTGTTTAGTCTACCCAATGAATTGATTATTAACGATTAGTGACATTGGGAGAAGAATGTTTAGCACTGCAGACTTAGTGCTAGACGTGTTGGGTTGTTTATACAGTGGGGTGTTTTGGGCAGTGCACGGGCACAATGCCGTGTTGGTTTTTGAGAAAGCACAGGGATCGTGCTGCTAGTGTTCAGTGTGGGTGAGAGTGTTTGAGTGGAATTTGAGGCCACGGGTGACTTGGAGTAGGTTGAGCAGAGGTTGAGTGGTGTCTGTGCGGGGAACAAAATGCTTAGCTGGTGCCATGGGAGCTAAGAAAACAGAGACATTGATCAGGCCATGATCGACCTTTCCAAGGCTAAATTAAGTGAAATTGTGAGCGAGAAGGGGATCCAGGAGGTGAGAGCGGAGTGTTGAGACTGAGAGAGGGAAGAAAGGGATGAAAATGGTGAGAGGAGAGTCCAAAATCCGAAACGGGTTCTTGAGGGAGTGAGAATCCAATTTCAAAATGTAGGCCAGCCCATGACAACTTAAGGCTTCATTGAGTCTACTGGGATCATTCCCAATCGATCCAGTGCAAGAGGGGAGTTAATTGCTGCTGTTTTGGCTTCGAACGGACTTGGCGACTAAGGGGAAAAATCAAGTTTGAGTCGTGGAGTTGGAGGGGTTTAAGGGAGAAATTGGCCTGAGAATCAACTTATACAAACCCTATGAAGCCTCTGAGTGGATCAATTTCAAGGAAGCAAACGAAAATGGTCGAGATTAATGAACGAACAGTGTTCGTCTGTTCTTCGATGTCCATCGTCGAGTCGTGGGATTTTAGGTAAGTTCCAAAAAATCTAACATTACAGAACAGCAATTGGGCTTACACCGAAGATGTTGGAATATTCAATTGAAGGGTTGGAGGTTGTTTTGGCAGGAATTGGAACGGGTTATAGCGCGGGCTACCGGACCCGTTTTACAGTGAAATTGGGTGAGGAATATTCACTGTAGCAGCACGTGGGTGTCACGCGCAGCCACTCACGGCGGTGCGTGACGGCGCGTGGAACGGTTTTTCAGGGTGAGTTCAAGACGACTTTTGTTCTATACAATGTAACGAACATTTTAACGTTGGTTTTGTAATTTTTGGACACCGTTTCAATGTAATTTCGAGGGTCCGAAGGTTTAGGTTACGTTTTTAATTAACGATTAATTCCCGGAAAATTATGAGAAATCAGTATGTTGTTATCCAAGCCCTTAGTAACACTAAAGTATGTTTTCGGACAGGATTTGAAATTTCTGGAAACTATCGGAAATTACGGAAATGCGCGCAGCGCGGGAAAACGAGCTTATTGGATGGTGTGTGAGTGGACGTTGCTTTCAAAATTTAATGCATAATAAATTATTTCTATGATTTCTATGATTATGATTATAAGTTGTGATTGATTTCGATTCCTGTATTTATACGTATTCGATTCTCGTATTTATTCATATTTTTACTATACATACGAAATTACCCGTATTTCGAGACTATGGTTACTCTTATGCTTGATGAATGGTTTTATTTGAATTTCGCATGTCATGTTTTAATAAGGTTTGAATATGAATGTGAGTATGACTTACGATTTTGACACGTTTTTCGAGAACGTTTCGGATTTGCACGTTTTACGAGATTTTGAGTATATTTTGATTGGACCGTGATTTTGGTGATTATGATTGTGGTTTTGAGGTTTTAATAATAAAATTTGAAAATGATGACATTCCAAGGAATTAAAATGGATTTTGGAAAAAGGTAATTTCGGGCGTGATGCTCGAGGCATAAAAGTAACGAGATTTCGGTTTTCGGAAATTTAAAGTGGATTCTTGGTTTGGGTTCGGGATGATGCTTCCGGATGCCGGCTTACGGAATCATTATTGCGAATTCGAATTTGGGAATGAAAAAGGATTTAATAAAGTGATTTGGTATGATTGTGCATGCCCCGTGTGTAATGATGATTTGAAAATGTTTTGAGAAGTTTGATTTGGGAACTCGAATGTGGAAATTTGGACTATGAGTCTTGTTGTGAAAAATGTGATTTTGGGATGGATCCCACATTGCTGTGTTTGACAAATGTTTTGGGTTTAAAGACCCGTGGAAAACTGTTTTGGGTTTAAAGACCCGGGTGCTATTGCTGGAGCACGTTTTGAGTTTAAAGACTCGATTAATTGATGACGGGGGCGGGCCCAGAAAATTGGAGTTTAAAGACTCGATTATTGTGATACCCCCGAGGCCTATTGATTATGTTATGAGTTTAAAGACTCGTTGAAATCCCGGGAAAGCCTGATTATGCGCATGGTTTTGAGTTTAAAGACTTGGGCGCACTTGATATCCAGCAAAATGATTGACTTGGGATACATTGTTAATTTCTGATGTTTCCGATGTGTGGGGAAGTGGCCTGTTTTTATGGTTGATGGTTTTGGATTATGTTGTGTATTTGGATTTGATTCACGGTTTTGGGCTGAGGCCCGGTGTCTATGATTGCGGGCTAAGACCCGATGGTTAAGAAAAGGAAAATGTCTTTTATTTTCATATACGGATTTCTTATGTTGAAAATGTAACGGATTGTGAAACGATTTTTGGTATGCATGCAAGGGTTTTTACTTGGAGGGTAAAAACGTCTTTCCGTGATTGTTTTATAAACTGATTTCTTCTTGTCCGCTCACACCTTTTGTTTTTTTTATTGACCCTCCAGGTCGTGGCGCGTTGTTCGAGGCTGTTCGAGAGGCGGAGGCATGAGTAAGCACGTGTGTCTATCCCTGGTCTGGCACGTACTGAGGGTAACTTGGGGATTTCAGTCGTCTTGCCAGACGGGAGCAGTACCGGGCACGGTTAACAATGCCCTTTTTCGGGGGCGGTCCTGTCAATTTGGTATCAGAGCGGTAGGTTGCTGATTCTGTGCCACATCATGCCTCCGAAGCGTAAGCCTCTTGCGCGACCTGGTAGTAAGACGAGTTGACGAGGGTGTTTGGGACCTCGTGTTAGATCTCGGGTGAGATTGACCCTGGTTTGAGGGTCGGATGTCGGGTAGTGTACACTGTGAGCTGCGATTTGTTAGACATAGAATTGCGTGGGTCGCAGGGACGAACGAGACCGGTGGCTGGAAGGCCGCATATTTGGGCAACATGTACTATCTCTTAGGCCCTATTGGTCGCTTAGAATGTGGTTGAGCATTGGAAATTGCTCGGGGACTAGGTATGTCGGTGATGACATGATTGGTTTGGAATGAGTTTGGACTCACGAGGAGTCAGGATTTTGGGTTAGGAATGTGAGATGGGTCGTGGTAAGGCACCAAGGCTCGAGGGGAGCCAGAAAGGCTAAGTGAGGAACGTTTGGCACTCAGGATGCCAAGGACCGGTTTACGGTCAGGGATTGAATGAGTTAGGAAATTATGGCTGGATCTGGTGGAGATTGCTGAGCGTCGTGGATACTTGGTGTAGTGGTAGTAGTTGAGAATTCCGGGGCGTTCAGGGAACGTCCATTACCCTGTTGTGGATTGTCATAATGGTGGTACCCCTAGTTGCGGAGTACGGGTAGTGATGCGGGATCGTCGTTCGGTATGAACGGAGATCCAGGGCCATCAACCTTACACCCTGTGTGTTTGTGGGGATGTTTCATGTTGGTACTGGCACCAGCGCTGGTTCTGGTGTCAGTGATGGAGAGTGTTGGGCCACGAGTGGGGACGTGACACTGTCTTGATGAGCGTACTCTTGTACTTGAGATTCGGTAGGGGTTGAGTTATGGACTAGATGGAATCCAGCGGAGATAGTGATGTGTTGGGATAAGTCCCAATAGTGATGAGGTGATAAGAGAATGGAGGATAAGCGGTATATTTGAGACATGAGGAAAATCATTGGTGGTTGGTATTCGGAAGTCATCGAGGTTGGCTTCCTATACTCTGCCTCGGCAGATGTTGATCACGGGTACCAGTACGATGAGCGTGTATTGGGTGGTGGACCCATGTCTGTTAGGGGTCATCGGGTGGAGTTGCATTTCTCGAGGTTGGGGTAAACGGGATTCCCATTTTCTGCTTGGTGGCAGACGTTGTTGGATATTTGGTACGGTGGGTGCAGAGAGTTGTGTTTGCACTCACATGGGATGGATGTCGATGACATCGTATTGGATCGTCCTTGGTCTCTCCTAGGTGGAGTGGCAGGGATCAAGAAAAGGTAGGTGGAGGGGATCCACATAGTGGATGTATTACGTTGTTGGGTGAATTATTGGATGAGAAAATAGTTGAGGAGTGTTGGGTAGTTGACAAAAATTCTAGAGGGTGTATCCTAGGTGGATCTGGACTGCAAATCTAGGTAAGTTCCTACAAATCTAACATTACAGAACAGCAATTGGGCTTACACCGAAGATGTTGGAATACTCAATTGAAGGGTTCGAGCTTATTGGAATGGGTTATAGCGCGGGCTACCGGACCCGTTTTACAGTGAAATCGGGTGAGGAAGGTGAACAGTGCATGTCGGAAAATTAATTCCCGGAAAATTATGGGAAATCAGTATGTTGTTATCCAAGCCCTTGGTAACACTAAAGTATGTTTTCGGACAGGATTTGAAATTTCTGGAAACTATCGGAAATTACGGAAATGCGCGCAGCGCGGGAAAACGAGCTTATTGGATGGTGCGTGAGTGGACGTTGCTTTCAAAATTTAATGCATGCATAAATTATTTCTATGATTTCTATGATTATGATTATAAGTTGTGATTGATTTCGATTCCCGTATTTATACGTATTCGATTCACGTATTTATACGTATTTTTACTATACATACGAAATTACACGTATTTCGAGACTATGGTTACTCTTATGCTTGATGAATGGTTTTATATGAATTGCGCGTGTCATGTTTTAATAAGGTTTGAATATGAATGTGAGTATGACTTACGATTTTGACACGTTTTTCGAGAACGTTCCAGATTTGCTCGTTTTACGAGATTTTGAGTATATTATGATTGGACCGTGATTTTGGTGATTATGATTGTGGTTTTGAGGTTTTAATAATAAGATTTGAAAATGATGAGATTCCAAGGAATTAAAATGGATGTTGAAAAATGGTGATTTCGGGCGTGATGCTCGGGGCATAAAAGTAACGAGATTTCGGTTTTCGGAAATTTAAAGTGAATTCTTGGTTTGGGTTCGGGATGATGCTTCCGGATGCCGGCTTACGGAATCATTATTGCGAATTCGAATTCGGGAATGAAAAAGGATTTAATAAAGTGATTTGGTATGATTGTGCATGCCCCGTGTGTAATGATGATTTGAAAATGTTTTGAGAAGTTTGATATGGGAACTCGAATGTGGAAATTTGGACTATGAGTCTTGTTGTGAAAAATGTGATTTTGGGATGGATCCCACGTTGCTGTGTTTGACAAATGTTTTGGGTTTAAAGACCCGTGGAAAACTGTTTTGGGTTTAAAGACCCGGGTGCTATTGCTGGAGCACGTTTTGAGTTTAAAGACTCGATTAATTGATGACGGGGGTGGGCCCGGAAAATTGGAGTTTAATGACTCGATTATTGTGATACCCCTGAGGCTTATTGATTATGTTCTGAGTTTAAAGACTCGTTGAAATCCCGGGAAGGCCTGATTATGCGCATGGTTTTGAGTTTAAAGACTCGGGCGCACTTGATATCCAGCAAAATGATTGACTTGTGATACATTGTTAATTTCTGATGTTTCCGATGTGTGGGGCAGTGGCCTGGTTTTATGGTTGATGGTTTTGGATTATGTTGTGTATTTGGATTTGATTCACGGTTTTGGGCTGAGGCCCGGTGTCTATGATTGCGGGCTAAGACCCGATGGTTAAGAAAAGGAAAATGTCTTTTATTTTCATATACGGATTTCTTATGTTGAAAATGTAACGGATTGCGAAACGATTTTTAGTATGCATGCATGGGTTTTTACTTGGGGGGTAAAAACGTCTTTCCGTGACTATTTTATAAACTGATTTCTTTTTGTCTGCTCACACCTTTTTTTATTTTTTATTGACCCTCCAGGTCGTGGCGCGTTGTTCGAGGCTGTTCTAGGGGCGGAGGCATGAGTTAGCACGTGTGTCTATCCCTGGTCTGGCACGTACTGAGGGTAACATGGGGATTTCAGTCGTTTTGCCAGACGGGAGCAGGACCGGTGACGGTTAACAATGCCCTTTTACGGGGGCGGTCCTGTCATTAGCTATCATCTTTTTCTTTTTTTTTCATTCTCTAAACCCGAGCACCACCTTCTTTTCCCTCTAAACAAACAAACACACAACACATATCACCTCACCACCATATCCATCTCTATGTTCGTGTGAGAGACAATGAGTGAGGACTATGATAGTGAGGGACTGATGGACGACGGGCCACGGCGGTGGCCACGGCGGAGGAGAACCGAAAACCGCGAAGGTAATTTTTGGTTTGAAATTCGAACTTTGGTTTTAGGTGTTGCTGGTCGATTTTAATGTTGGAAATGGCTTTCTGGTGATCGTATGGGTTGGTAGGGATTGGAAATGGAGACTGAGGCAGCCGGAGATGACGGCGGTGTGCAGTTGCAGGTTGGCTGTGAGTTTCCGTGATCGGGAAGGTGAGTTTCACAATTGTTTTTCATGTTTTAAGTGGCTGGATTGATAAGGAATGATAATAGGAACCTATAGGAATTGAAAAAATGGAAAAAGGATCAAAAATGAAGGAGATAGAACACTGGACCTGTCTCGCCGGTTTGGTCCGGTCGAAACCAGTGGACCCGGTTTGGACCCGATCTGCCGAAAGACAGGGATGAATAGTGCAGGGCGAGTGGCTTTCACGCGCAGCCCCTTTGGACGGCGTGTGCGGGGTCTTTTGGGATGACTTCAACATGTGAAATAATCTATTCGATGTAACGAACACTTTGGGACTAGTTTCGTGTCAATCGAACATCGTTTCGATATAGTTCAGGATGTTCGAAGGTTTAGGATCGAGTTTAAAAATAGTTAAAAATTCGGGAAAATTATGAGGCTTCAATGAGAGGTTAATAAGGTAGTTAGTAACCCTCTAATATAATTTGGACTGGTTTGGGAGTCCCGATGACAGTGATTAGCCCGGGGAGGCTTACGACACGCATATCGAGGCGGCAGCTAGGACGGTCTGTAAGTGGACCTTAATTTCTAAACTGTGATTCATGCATAAATGTTTTATATGTTTTATAGATATGATTTCTATCATGATGATTATGGATTGGCGATTTACATGATTACACATATTTTGAGGCGATTTACATATTTGCACGTATATCGAGGTTTATGGTTTTACGTTGTGGTTATACATGCTTACGGTTTCGGTAATGGTTTAATGAAATGGTTTTGGATTTGAAAAGGTAAACGCGGGCACGAGACCCATTCGTTTTGGAAACCCTCGGACTTGAAGTCCACTTAGTTAAGTTATCGGGCCAGAGGCCCAATTGGTTCATGAATTGATTTCGGATTTGAAAATATGGAATCGGGCATGAGACCCATTTGATTTATGAACTATTGGACTTCGAGTCCATTTGGTTTAATAAGGCATTGGGCTTGAGGCCCAGTTTATTTACGAAATCGGGCTTGAGGCCGTGTTGGTTTACGAAATCGTGCTTGAGGTCCAGTTGGTTTACATGATCGGGCTTGAGGCCCAATTGGTTATGATATCGGGCATGAGTCTCATATACGGTTTATAAAAGTGATTTTGGGTTTGGAAACCCTAACTGGTTTTGGATTTGGAAACATTGATTTCTGGTTTCATGAAGGTTTATGGGGACCGGGCATGAATCCTCTGCATACTCAACCTCGTGGGTCGATCTCAACTCATACAAGGAAGGTCAACTTCTGAGGGTTCAACTAGCATCAACACCCGACTAACCGAATCCACAATCTCATAGTGAGTGATCGAACATAAGTCACCATTTCTCCACTTGTAACCATTCTATCTCAGTTCTTGCTTCCAGTGACTTATACGTCTGTTTTTTCCTAGGATTCACACTAGTCCCGATTGTTATTCGTTCGACCAGACCTAGCACTTATTTAACCATATGTTTTGCCCTGAGGCATTCGCTACATCCCTTCAGTATCTCACGCACTCCTCTGCACATAGGAGGACACCAACCAATCAACACTCAGTTCTCAGTTCCAATAACTCTGACCTCCTTCCGGGTCAATCGCCATAACTGGAAAAACATGGAAGAGATCCTTACAATGGTCTATCAGACCAACTCATGTTCCCCAAACCTATTTTGGTCTATCAGACCTAACACTTATTCAACTCTCTCTCTCTCTGAGGGCATTCAATACATCTGTTCAGTATTTTACACGCCCATCGGTACATGTAAGTACACCAGCCAACCAATCATCAATCCTAGTACCACACATCACCCAAATGTGGTAAGACTACCCGACTCCTCATCTCCCAACTATAACTAGTCCAATGGCTATCCAAGGGTATCACCATCCACTAACCTTAGCCATAGCAAATCCGAATATTATCCTTTTCTCCCTTTTACTCAAAATCGACTATCACTACCATGTTGGCCTCTCTTATTAAGGTCACTACTCACAACCTTCCCACGAAACCACAATTCCTTAACTCGTGATACAGGATACTTATCTCATACCGTTACTTATCAAGTTGTCCATAATCCACATGTAAACTCAAATCATTGTAGACTCAATTTCTCATCCTGACATAATCTCAGGCATAGTTGAGAAATCTGGGCATCCTCAGCCCTCACTAGGCATCTCATACATTAGGCACATAGACCACACATGTGACCAGTAAACTTGAATACCTCATACCCCAACCATCTATTGGTTGTGGGGTTCACAATCATCTTATAGGGTAACACCCTCGAGTCTCCCTGAAACATAACCTCTAGAATCCTAGACTCCACATGTCACTCTCTAATCATCATACTCGATAGGGGTCTCATGGGTCATCAACCAATCCAATCCAAGGATGACATCCAAATCATCCAATCTAAGTCCGTCACAAGGCAAATAACACTAGTCATCCTGGTTAACCTCACATCGATAGGTCTACCCTCCTTATATCACGCCAATCTTACCATACATGATTACCAAGGTTACCACATGATTATTATCAAAGTATCACATCGATAACTCTAGTCAGTTCAACGACTTCCATACCAAAACCAATCACCAACAACACCCATATCCGACCAATAGCCAAATCTCAAGACATGGAAGAGTGGATGGCCCGGGACCTACCAAGTACATACGTCCTGGTTGATCTTACATCACGACCACAAGTAATGGGTATCCAGACCATCACTCCAGGGCTACTCAGGCTCCCAACGAAGGAATTGTAATCCCCGGGCATGTGGTCCCAACTGACCACGCCCCTATGGTCCATCACGGGCCCCACCAACTCTTCCCTCGCCCGTCATATCAACAGTCAAAATAGGAGTCAATCCTCACTCTATCACGTCTAAACAGTGCCATCTTACTTATAGCAATCAATCTATAAAACCATTTCCTTATGATGTGACAAGGCGACTCACAATCATACTATTAGTATATACTTACCCTTGTTACTCTACCTCCCAGTGGACCCGACTTGCGTCCCACTGAACTGGACTATCTCCTAAGTCTAAATCCTTGTATCCCTCGGGTCTCCGTCCAAACCTCAGTCACTAAGGACACTGACCCATAAGTCCAATAAACAAGGTTAAACAAGACAAAGCCACAATTTCCTAACTCGACAGTGTCTGACCATATACCCGTCCTAGGCATCCTAAGTACCAAACATTCCTCACTCAGCCTTTCTGGCTCCTCTCGAGCCTTGATACCTTACCATGGCTCATCTCAAGTCTTTAACCCAAACCCTGACTCATTTTGAGTCACACATCCACATCTCGACTCCTCTTGAGTCCCATCTCATACCAATCAATCATGCCATCATTGGCATACCCAGTCACCGAGCAAGTACCAATGGTCAACCACATCTTATATGACCAATAAGGCCTAAGAGATATCCCATCACATTTTAGACTCTTTAAATAAACATTCCATGTAAGGAATTCACTGTGAATAATCTCATCACGAGTACAACTCGCTCGATTGTGCAACCTTTCTAGCCTCTGGGCTCATTCATCCCCGGGACCCACACAATTCCATGTCCAACAAATAGTAGTTCACAGTGTACTCTAGATAACATCGGACCCTCAACCCAGGGTCAATCTCGTCCGAGATCTATCACGAGGTCTCATACACCCTCGTCTACCCGTCTCACTATCAGGTCGCGCACGAGGCTTACATTTCGGAGGCATGATGTGGCGACAGAATCAGCAACCTAGTGCTCTCATACCAAATTGATAGGACCGTCCCTGAAGGGACATTGATAATCATGCCCGGTCCTGCTCCCGTCTGGCAAGTCGACTGAAGTTCCCAAATTACCCTCAGTACTTTCCAAACAAGGGATAGCAACACACGTACTCACTCATGCCTCCACCTCTCGATCAGCCTCTCTCAACGCGCCACAACCTGGAGGGTCAATAAAAACACAAAAGGTGTGAGTGGACAAAAATGAATCAGTTTATAAAACAGTTACAGAAAGACATTTCTACCCTCCATGTAAAACCAATGCATGCATTCGAAAATCATTTACAATCCATTTCATTTCCAATATAAGTAAAACGTGTATGAAAATCAAAACATTTTCCTTTTCTTAACCTTCGGGTCTTAGCCCGCAATCATAAACACAGGGCCTCAGCCCAAAATCATGAATCAAATCCAGGTACAAGAACATAGTCCAAAAACCCATCACGCCACCTAAACCAGGCCATTGCCCAACACATCCGAAAACATCGGAAATCAACAATAATTCAGAAATCAATCAATTTGCTGGATCTCAAGTGCGCTCGAGTCTTTAAACTCAAAACCATGCGCATAATCAGGCCTTCCCGGGATATCAACGAGTCTTTAAACTTAGAACATAATCAATAGGCCTCGGGGGGTATCACAATAACCGAGTCTTTAAACTCACGAGTCTTTAAACTCAATCCAGGTCTTTAAACCTAATCCGGGCCCGCCTCCGTCATCAATTAAACGAGTCTTTAAACTCAAAACATGATCCAGCAATAGCATCGGGTCTTTAAACCCAAAACCATTTGTATATCACAACAATCCAGGATCCATCGTGATCCAAATTCCAAAACCAATCCGAAATCACATTTTGTCATAATAGGGTTTTTGTCCAAATTTCACACTCAAATCCCCAAACATATCCGTCATCCATTCCCGAATTCGAATTCGTAATAATGATTCCGTAAGCTAGCATCCGAAATAACCATTAGGAACCTATATCCGGAAATCCATTTTCACGTTTCCAAAATCTGAATCTCGTTCATCAAAATTACTTTTATGCCCTGGGCATCAAGCCCAAAATCATCTTTTCCAAAATCCATTTTAAATCTTTGAAATCATTTCAAATCCCAAAGTCAAATCAAATCACATTTCAAATTCCAAAGTCAAGGCATCAAAACCATGATCAAAATACAATCTACTCGAAATCTCATAAAACGCGCAAAATCGTAATAATCTCGAAATACGTGTCAAAACTGTAAGTCATACTCACAATCATAATCAAAACATCCTCAAAACATGACACGCACAAATCATATGGAATCGTTCATCAAACCATCACCAAGGCATGAGAGAAATCATAGTCTCGAAATACATGCAATTACGTATGGCATATCAAAATACGTATAAATACAAAAATTGTAATTATCACAAGTTATAATCATAATCATAGAAATCATAGAAACATTTATGCATGCATTAAATTTTAGAAAGCAAAGTCCACTCACACACCGTCTATAACGCTCGTTTTCGCGTCGCACGCGTTTCTGTAATTGCCTACATTTTTCAGGAATCTCGAATCCTGTCCGAAAACATTCCTCAGTGTCACTAAGGACTTAAATAACATCATACTAATTTCCCATAATTTTCCGGAAATTAAATATTAATTAAAAACATAACATAAACCTTCGGACCCTCGAAATAATATCGAAACGGTGTCCAATTAACTCGAAACCAACGCTAAAATGTTCGTTACATTGTATAGGGTAAAAGTCGCGTTGAACTCACCTAGAGAATCGGGCCCACGCGCCCTCACTGGCCGCCGTGAGTGGCTGCACGTGAATCTCAAGCGCGTGCTACCGTGACAGCTACAGTCATCGACTTCACCCGACTTGCCTGCAAACGGGTTGTTCAACACGCAACACAACCTAGTTAAATCCCTATCAAAACTCACTCAATTCCTTTCCTTCTTCCACCTAAATACTTCATTTACATTTTAATTTAGGTTCCCATTCGTTAATTATCCTCAACAATGTCAGGGCCCACCCCTAATCCCCCAAGATTAGGGATTAAACCCTGCTCCCGTCTGACTTACGCATGACACGAAGGCCAAACTGACGTCCAACCTTAATGTGACACGTAAGTCGGACAAGGGATTCTCAAACCGACCATCCAAAAACTTCCGAACTTCCCCGAGTGCGCAGAGTCTACTGTGGAACGTCAGTGTGATGTCTCCGTCTCTCTCGACCAACAGCCGGCGCCGCAACAACCAGGAGGGTATCGAAAACACGAAAAGACTGTGAGTGGACAAAAATAAAGTTTAAGTTCAAAACAGTTATCAGAAAACATATACATTTATACCCTCCGCGTAAAAACCAATGCATGCATATCATGAAAACCATGTACGAAAACAAAACACATTTTCCTTTTTCTCAAATCCCAGGCTTCCGCCCAAAACCACCAAAAAATTGTTTCATCCGGGCCACTGCCCAAAGCATTGGAAAACCATTTTAATAAACTATCCTCATCACATCTCAGTGAAATCCAAAACACATCGAAACCACATTCTCATCCATCGAACCTGCTGGATCTATCCGAGTCTTTAAACTCCCGAGTCTTTAAACTCAATCCAGGCCTCAATAATATCCGAGTCTTTAAACTCCCGAGTCTTTAAACTCAATAGGCCTACGGGGGAAATATCAATATATCCGAGTCTTTAAACTCCTCAGTCTTTAAACTCAATCCGGGTCTTTAAACCCAATCCGGGCCCGTCCCCCGTCAATCATAATCCGGGTCTTTAAACCCAATATCCAGATCCAGCAAATCCAATCCAAAACCATTTGAAACCATTTCTAAATCCATATCCAAACCTGAATCCGAAACCACTGGTCTGACGCCATTTTGGCATTCAGAACCGTCATTCCGAATCCAAATCCAGAACTCATATCCATTTTCTTTCCAGATTCGAGTCTGCAACCATCATTCCGTAAGCTAGCATCCGGAATAACCATTCCGAACCCAAACTCGGAAATCCACTTTCAAGTCCCGAATCGAATCCCGAATCGTCATCCGGAATTCCGATTCCAAAACCCGAAATCACATTTCCGGAAACCTCTTTTGAACTGGGCCTTAAGCCCGAAACACTTTCCAAAATCCTTTTCCTTTCTTTGAAATCAAATCGTAATTCAAATCTCGAAATCAATCATTAAAACCATGATCAAATCCCAAGAACGTTCGAAAACTCGTAAATCGTGCATTTCCGTAATTTCCTCGAAAAACGTGCAGAAACCATAAACCATCACAATCATAAATCAAATCATAGAATCACGTATGAAAACATATTAAAACATATATGCATGCATCAAGAGTTAGAAAGCAAAGTCCACTCACAGACCATTTCAACATCGCCTCGATATGCGCGTACTTACGCCGTTCCCGGCCATTCAGCTATCCTCGGCTTTCCCGAACCTGTTCAAATCCCATAAAGAGGTCACTAACTATTTCACAAAACTCATACTAAAGCCCCATAATTTTTCAATATTTTTAACTATTTTTAACCGAACTGTAAAACCTTCGGATAGCCCGAAACATATCGAGACGATAGATCGACTCGAAACCAACGCCAAAATGTTCGTTACATCAAATACTTTAAAAGTCGTGTTGGAAAATTCTTGAAACTAGGTCCCACGCGCCCCCACGCACGTCTGGAAGGTTCTGCGCATGAAACCCACGCGCGTGAACAGTGTCACCCCCTACCTCTGGTGAACCGGTCCGGTCCGGTTTACTGTCATCCGGTCCAGCCGTGAACCGACATGGGCGGTTTTCGTCCAATTCTTGTCCATTTTAAGTCCTACATAGCCTATTGATTTCGTCCTTAAATTTACAACAGCTCTATCTAACAAAATCGTGACATAAAGCCCTAAATCCTTACCTATCAAACTCGAACCAAAACTCAGAGAAAACCAATTTCGAAGTCCAGCCGCCCGGCGTCCTTCCAGCCGCGATTTCGATTCCCAGAGTTAAATAAACACCTCCTTAAATTGCCAAGATCAACAAAAACACCCAACCAAGACCAAAATCTCACGACTTTGAGTTTGAACAAAAATCGGAAAACAAGGGACCGAAGCCTTACCGTCTGTTTGTTCACCGCCGTGAGCTCCGCCGTGGGTCTCAGGGTTCAAAAGGTAGTCCCCAGGTGCTCATCCGTCCTCTGAACGCCACCACAAACCACAGTTTGATCGATTTGGGCTGCACCACCACCACGACTCCCTCTCTGTTTTTCGGATTTTGCTCACCTCACACGCCCACAACCTCACTTCAGTTCACCCCAAGACGATCACATACATTCAGGTTCTCACTTAAACCCAAAGCAACCTCACAACACTCACATACTTACTGAAACCGATCGATTGTTCCTCACTATCTCAAGGTCTCTGTTCTCTTTGTTGCACGGTTAAAACAACCCAACCAATTTAAACGAAACCCGTGAAAGTGGCTAGAAGCCACTAGACAGTGACCAGGTGTCACTCACCCAATGGACACAGCCCCTAAGTAACCAATTAAAACTGTCCACTTGTCCTTATCCTGTCTGCACAAAACCCAAGGAATAAAAAGACTGAAATACCCCTACAAATCCAAATTACCATTTTACCCTTTACAAACTTAGACCCATCATTTTATTTCCAGAACTCCAAATGCTACATGACGCCTGTCGTTGGAATCAGGACGACGAGATCTACCTAACGGTTCTCGGTCTACGTGAAAATGACAAGTCTAGCAAAAAGTCAACGTTTCCCCCCTATATACCCTAATTACGGTAATGCCCTCAACCTTCCAAACATCATAACTTCCTCCTCGGATGTCGGAATCAGGCATGCCACCTGCCTACGGACTCGTAACATCCCGAACTACTTCACGGTCATCGGTCAATGCCCAATTGACTGCCCGTACTAAAAGTCAACATTTTGCCCAACCTATGGGCAAAATCGTCATTCTGCGCCTAAAGTCCAACAGTAGCCAACTAAACACCGATTAACCTCACTAATCCGTCACTAATCCGTCACTAATCACTTCCCTAATCCCGACTCTCGGGACGGGTTGTTAAAACAAGCCCTAAATCGACCATTCAACCCGTGATCAAACAAGCGGGTCAACCGTTGTAACTCACTCGACTCATCTCTATTTTCAAATTAGCTTAAATTGAAGCTTCATAGGACCTAAACGAACCTTAAACCACAACCAATTTTAGGAAAACTTACCCATATGTGATCGTCCTCAGGTCTGAAATTTCTTCAAAACTGGAACTTGGGTTCCTGGCCAAACCGTGATCGATTCTCTTCAAAATTGATACGGTTGAACTCTAAATGGTCCCAGCAGACTGTTTCAATCCTTGGTTTTGTCCCTCTTGACTCACAATCAACTTTCAAATTTCCCTCAAATTTTCCCAGTTTTTCTTCCCGTCTGTTTTTCTCTCGAATTCTCAGTCCCTCTGCTCCGAAATGACTCTCCCAACTCACTCTCACTCCTTATAATCAAAACAGACCTCACGAAAACCCAAGGGAAACTCAGTCCCACTGTTCTTTGCTTCCCGCAAAAGACCCCAAAACCCAGTTTTAAATTCCTCCCGTGCCTGGTTTCTGGTTCAACCCACACCAAACTGTTTCCACTAACTCAAAACTGTTAAACAATTCCCCTATCCAGCCACTAAGAAGGTTAAACAAATCCTTGATCAGACCACTCACGGCATGGGTGTTCAGTCCCTGTTTCCACGGTTTTTAAACAGTACCCCTGTGTAAAATCACCATTTTGCCTTTCTGCACAAAATTACCAAAATGCCCTTCTTTTTCTAGACCCGTAACTCATCCGTCCGATGTCCGTTTTCAGCGTGCCGCCTTCCTACGGACTCAGGGCATCGAGACCTACCTAACGGTCCTCGAATTGCGTGAAAAATGATGGTCAATCAAAAGGTCAACATTTTCCCCCTTTTCGTCCTAATTACGAAAATGCACTTGAACTTCCGAAAGTCATAACTTCTTCCCTGATCGTCGGAATCGGACGTGCCACCTGTCTATGGACTCGTGACGTCCCGAACTACGTCACAGTCATCGGTCAAAGTTCGTTTGACCGCTTGAGTAAAAGTCAATCGTTCGTCCAACCTAAGGGCAAAATCGTCATTTTCTTCAAATTTTCCAAATTTTCCCTTTTTCGAAGGTCCGAGTCGTTACATATGATATATGGTAAACATGATTTCTTGGATTTGTGAAATTGTGTTTTGTGAATAGTAATTGAATTTGGGCAATGACCTACATACTCGGATTTATGGTTTTGGGCTGAATTCCCACTTATGGTTAATATGTTATGGATTTGTGTAAATGGATTTGGGCAGGGGCCCGTATAACTTGGATTTACGGAATTTGGGGCTGAGACGCTAATAATGGTTATTTGAATATATGGTTTGATAAATGGCTTTCGTATATATGCATGCTTTTTAGTGAAGGGCATAAATATCTTTATGAAATGTGTTTTTATGAACTAATTTATTTTCGTCCACTCACAGTCTTTTCTGGTTTTTAATACCCTTCAGGTTGATCACGGATGCGGACTGTAGCAGAGACCAAGACATCACACTCCTCCACCAGATCCTGGCATGCTCTGCAAGCCCGTCGAGCTGAAGGTTCGAATTATCCCTTGTCTGACACTTCGTGTCAAACGGGATCGTAACACATCCCGTGTTAATTCTAGAGGGATTAGGATGGATCATGACACCCTAAAACTCCTGGACACATTTTCCGAGGTAAAAAACATCAATTTGACGAACGCTAATGATCTCCGATCGACCCGAAACCACCACCATTGGATCCGGATAGTCAAAACCCTCGAATTACACTAGTCCCACTTTAAAATTTACACTAATGTGCCTCCACGCGCATAGTCAACGCACAGTCAACAATCAAGTCAATGGTCAACGGTCAACGCTGACATCATTGCTGACGTCAGCATGACGTCCGCACTAACAGATTTTGACAACTGTCAAATCTAACAGGTAACCTAGGAGATCTAACAGTACCACGTGTCAGCCTGCCATTGCTCCACCTCTAACATGTCAGTGTGACATTATCAGACCTAACATGATGACATCACCCTAATGACATCATGTCATCCCAGTTCTTCAGTCGGGTCAACTCGACTGCCTACAACTAGGTCGCATAGACTCGCGACCCGAACCGGCCTTAAAACCCCCAATTCTGGCCTGATTTCCTTCCTTCTTCTTCCTAATTGATTGCCCAGTCCATCCTAATCGATCTATGGACTCTAAATTGGAAAATCAGACCGAGGATTTACTTGTTCGAATGGGAACAGTACCTGTGAATTTCAAACGGGTTTTTCGGTTAGCTCTGGTCACCACCAGCCTTGATTCCAAGCCTAATCAGCTCGTCTCGTCCTCAGGGGCCTCATCCAAACACCCAAATTGATTAGTAATCATTGAGACAAAATCCTCCATTTTTTAACTAAAAACAAGGTTCTCAAGCTTTTCCCCTTACCTTGCCATCGTTGCTTTGTCGTGGTCACCGTCGTGATCGACTCACTATCCCCTTCCTTTTTTGTTCACGGCCTAGAGCAACATATGATGATGGGAGGGTGTTTGTGTGGGATTGGGTGTACGGGTTATGGGTTTCATGGGGTTTGGGAGAAAAAAATAGAGAAAATGAGGATGAGGATGACTGATGATAAGGACCCAAAATATTGGGTTCTAGGCCAATCAGATGGGTGACACTTGTCACTGATTTGGTGGGTCATCCCCAGATATTTCCCCAATCCAATCATACCACATGTCGAATTGCTCACTGATTTGTCACTGATTTTGTTCACGTACTCGTATTGTCCCGATCTACATCACAGTCATCAGTCCAAGTTCATTGGACCACCCGGATCATAAGTCAACATTTTTACCCAAACTTAGAGGTAAAACGATCATTTTACACTGTCACTCCGAAAACTCACTACTAATCTCGAATTAGTCACGCTAATCCTTAATTAAAGACTAAACTAACCCTGAATGTCAGGACCCATCCTCAATCCCCTTAGGATTAATGAGGAACGCCCCTGATCCCGTCTGACACGGAGTGTTAGACAAGGGAAATTTCCAACCTTTGCCCTCCCGGGCTATCAGAGTACTCTAGGATCCGGAGGAGGTATGTGATATCTCGGTCTCTGCTACAATCCGCGTCGTATTCAACCTGAAAGGTATTAAAAACAGAAAGACAGTGAGTGGACAAAAATACAGAGTTTATAAAAACATATTTCATAAAGACCTTTATACCCTTCACTAAAAAGCATGCATGCATAGTAAAACCATTTATCCAATCACATATGTTTAAACAACCATATTTAAGGTCACAGCCCCAAGTTCCGTAAATACAAGTCACACGGGCTCTTGCCCAAAACCATTACAGAAAACCATAACATAGTGAACATATGTGTCATCTCAGCCCAAATCCATTTATCATCATAGAACACAATTTCCCAAACCAGTTGAAATCATGTTTATCCATTATATTTCATATCCAAGAACCTGTCACGGTATATAGAGCTACGCACGTACTAACCGGGGTCTCAAACCCAAGTATCTCCAGGATCCACCCAGGTCAATGTCCGTACATCAATGACCCTCCCTGGAGGTAATGAACCATGCCCATCCTGAGAGTAAGGAACCCAACTAGGGGGCGACTCCACTCAGTCAGTGCTGCGGGACTACTCCGGGGTCCACCTAGGCCAACGACCCTCCCGGAGGAGACAATCATATATAAAGGATGGAATATGAAAAACCTTTTGAAATCATTCTTTAAACCTTTCCAAGATTCATGCCCGGCCCCCATAAGCCGTCATGAACCATAAAACCTTTCCAAGGGTTCATGTCGGTTCCCATAAACCGCCATGACCCGTAAATCCATTTCAAGGGTTCATGCCGGTTCCCATAAACCATCATGAAGCATAAAATCCATTTGTAACACATAGCTTGGCCCTAGGCCCGTATCCACATACAAACTGGACCTCCGGTCCGAATCGTAAACCAACTGGGCCTCTGGCCCGATGCCTCGCTAAATCAAAAGGACCACAAGTCCGAGAGTTCGTGAATCAAATGGGTTTCGTACCCGAGTTTACCTTTTCAAATCCAAAACCATTTCATGAAATCATATCCAAAACCACAAGTACGAAAAATCAGTATAAAACCGGAAAACATTGATTTACGTGCAAGCACGTAAATCGCCTCGTAAAGCGTGAAACCATATAATTCACAACCATCAAATTCAACATCATAGAATCACATTCATAATCCATTTAAAACATTTATACATGCATCACAGTTTAGAAATCAAGGTCCACTCACATACCGTCCTATGCTGCCTCCTCGGTTTGCGTGCCATACAGCTCTCCCGAGCCAATCACTGTCACCGGGATTCCCGAACCTGTCCAAATAGTAATAGAAGGTTAATAACTACTTAATTAACCTCCCACCAAAGCCCCGTAATTTTCCGGTATTTTTAACTATTTTTAATCCCGATCTGAAACCTTCCGATGCCCCGAACATTATTGAAACGGTGTCCGATCGACACAAAACCAGTCCCAAAATATTCGTTACATCGAATAGAAGATTTCACGTGTTGAACACTTTCCCAAACAATGCATAACACGCCCCCATGCGCCCTAGGAAGGTTCCTGCGCGTGAGATCACGCGCACTGTAGCAGTGCCCCTAACCTCCAGCCGAACCGGGTTCGACTGGTTCTGGACCAGCCGAACCGGTCTGGACCGGTTCAAGGCCCAATCTGTCCATTTTTAGTCTATTTTATTCCCTTTTGATCCTAATACCTTCCTACACTCATTTCCTACCTTTTTAAACGTTAAAAACCGAAGAACAAACACAAAAGCCATACCTCCTTGATCGGCCATGGTGGTTGCGGGTTCCTCCGCCGTTCACCGCTGTTCCCGGTCGTCCAAGCCCTCAAAACTAATCCCATTCGTCTCTTGAAGTCCCCAGAAGAATTAACCAATCCTTAGGTTCGATTAAAATTCAATAAAACCAAGTTTCCAATTTTTGAATAAAACTCACCTTACGGGTTGGCTCTCCGCCGTGAACCAACCGCTGTGAGCCACCGTCCAGCCTCTCTGTAAAGACCCGTCCCAAATTCCATGGTTAGATTAGTGACTAATCACGATTAGTGAGGCTAATCCGTGACTAGTAGAGCGAAATCGGACGAACGATGCGAAATGACCGTTTTGCCCCTGGTGGTGGCAAAACGTTGACTTTTCAATCGGGCGGTCAAATGGACTTTGACCGATGACCGTGACGTAGTTCGTGACGTCACGAGTTCATAGACAGGTGGCACGTTCAATTCCGACGTTCGTAGAAGAAGTTATGACGTTCGGAAGCCCAAGGGCATTTTGGTAATTTGGGTGAATAGGAGGTCAAAAGTTGACTTTTTGATCGGGAGGTCCGATGGCCGAGGGCCGAAGACCGTTACGTAGATAAGGACGATACGAATCCGTAGACAGGCGGCACGTCGAATTCGGACGTTCGACGGTGAGGTTACGGTTCACGGAAGTTCCCGGTTACTATTCACGATGGCACGTTTTACGAGACAAAAAGTGCAGTTTGTCTTTAGTGGGTCCAGTTACTTTTCAACAACCAATGGATGAGTGACACTTGTCACCCATCCACTGGCCAACCTCACCCACTCATGCACCAAACCACTCAACCGTGCATCCATTTTCCATTTTTTCCTCCATCCATTACCCGATCCCATTTCTCACCCAAACCCATTCAACCCTTCCCAATGATCGTATAGGGGAGACCAGAGTGTGAGGATGGACCGGTGGATGCTGGTGGCCAGCCCAGGACGCACCGCCGTGGACGGCGGAGGAGGAGGAGATCGAGGTAATCGGTTTTACCCGATTTTGTCCATTTTCAATATTAGTGGTTATGGGTCATTTTTGATTGTTTTAATGAATTAGTTAGGATGTTAAGAAGCCATTAGGAAGGTTTTGGGAAGGTTTGAACGTTGAGGGACCTCTGGGGAGGATTTCGAAAAATTGAACCGTGAGGGGATTTTTGGGTTCACGGGTTTTAATCGGTTTTAGGTAGTTTTGTTAATTGGGATTGATAGAAAACATTAAAATAGGAATTTAGGAATTGGAATGGAAGAAAACGGACGAAAAACGAAGAGTGTAGGGCCTTGGACCGGTCACGCCGGTCCAGGCGGACCGGAATTGCAGAGAAAACCGGACCGGCCCGGTCGGACCGGTTCGATCGAAGGAAGAAGACGGTACTGTAGCGGCGCGTGAGGCCCACGCGCAGGGGCCTTTGGGCGGCGCGTGGCAGCGCGTGCTAGGGTTTTTGGGGATGTGTTCAACATACGAAATCATCTATTCGATGTAACGAACATTTTGGGACTGGTTTCGTGTCAATCGGACACCGTCTCGATATGTTTCGGGGCATCGGAAGGTTTAGGTTCGGGATTAAAAATAGTTAAAAATACGGGAAAATTACGGGGCTTTAGTGAGGGGTTATATAAGTAGTTAGTAACCCTCTAAATTAATTTGGACAGGTTTGGGAGTCCCGGTGACGGTGATCGGCTCGGGGAGCCGTATGGCACGCGTATCGAGACGCGGCTTCGGACGGTCTGTGAGTGGACCTTGTTTTCTAAATTGGTGCATGCATAAATGTTTATTATATGTTTTAAATACTTGTTTGTGTTTCCATGAGTGCATTTGGATGTGCGGTTACGTATAGGCACGTATTTTGAGGTTTCGGCCCTATACGGTTCCTATACGGGGCTGTATGTCTTTATTGGTCTAAATGAAATGGTTTTGGATTTCTAAATGGATTATGAATATGATTTTATGATGTTGATTTGGATGTTTGTGAATTATCTGGTTTCACGTATTTCGAGGCGATTTACGTGCTTGCACGTAAATCGAGGTTTTTCGGTTTTACTCCGATTTTCCATTCTTATGGTCTTGGAAATAATTTAATGAAATAATTTTGGATTTGAAAAGGTAATTCTCGGACTTGAGGTCCATTTGATTTACGGAATCGGGCCAGAGGCCCAATTGGTTTACGATTCGGACCGGGGGTCCAGTTTCTATGTGAATTCGGGCCTAGTGCCCAGCTATGTGTTACAAATGGTTTTTACGGGTCATGACGGTTTATGGGAACCGGCATGAACCCCTGAAATGGATTTACGGGTCATGACGGTTTATGGGAACCGGCTTGAACCCATGAAAGGATTTTATGGTTCATGACGGCTTATGGGGGCCGAGCATGAATCCTGGAAAAGTTTAAAGAATGATTTCAAAAGGTTTTTCATATTCCATCCTATATATATGATTGTCTCCTCCGGGGAGGGTCGTTGGCCTGGGTGGACCCCGGAGTAGTCACGGAGCACTGACTGAGTGAAGTCGCCCCCCAGTTGGGTTCCTTACTCTCAGGATGGGCATGGTTCGTTACCTCCAGGGAGGGTCATTGATCTACGGACATTGACCTGGGTGGACCCTGGAGAGACTTGGGTTTGAGACCCCGGTTAGCACACGTGTAGCTCTATTATACCGTGACAGGTTCTGGATATGAAATATAATGGATAAACATGATTTCAATTGGTTTGGGAAAACTGTGTTTTATGATGATAAATGGATTTGGGCTGAGATCCCACATATGTTTACTATGTTCTGGTTTTCTATAAACTGGTTTTGGGCAGGAGCCCGTGTGACTTGTATTTACAGAATTTGGGGCTGAGACCCTATTTATGGATGTTTTAACATATATTATTGGATAAATGGTTTTACTATGCATGCATGCTTTTTAGTGGAGGGTATAAATGTCTTTTATGGAAATGTTTTATAAACTCCTTATTTTTGTCCACTCACAGTCTTTCTGTTTTTAATACCCTTCAGGTTGACAGCGGATGTGGACTGTAGCAGAGATCGAGATATCACATGCCTCCTCCGGATCCTGGCGTACTCTGATAGCCCGGGAGGGCAAAGGTCCGAAATATCCCTTGTCTGACACTTCGTGTCAGACGGGAGCAGGGTCATCCCGCACTAATCCCGGGGGGATTGGGATGGGTCCTGTCAACGTGGTATCAGAGCGGGGTTGTCTCTATTCGAGCAACCGCGGAGCTCTTGGAGCATGTACGCTGGTCGAGGATGTGATATCTCAATGGGCTACAGTTCGTGGTCAACCTGATGTTGGGGTGCCGGTACGATAGTTAGTAGGATTGGCATGCCTTGGTTCGGCATTTGAGGCCGGGGTTGCCATAGTTCTGTCAAGGTTGACAGTGTGGGACCCTACGGAAGGATTAACGTGTTCGTATTCTGGAGTGTGATCGTGAGACGGTTAGTTGGGATCGTCTTCACGATGTCGTAGGATCGGTTCCGACGACTGATTCGATGTTGTGACCATTAGATGGTCAGAATATGTTGAGTTAAATGGATTTACTGCAGTTGGCAGTTAGCAACCGGATTCGAGGAATCCGAGTTGGATTGATGGTAGGATTGGATTGACGTCTTTATGAGGTCAAGACCGCGGAGTCGGTCAGATTGTTGATTTTACTGCTTTTCGCAGTTGGGTTCAGAGTGACCCTAGGGCTTGATTGTGGAACCCTACCGTATGTGTATGGTTCGGAAATGTGAGTTGACGAGTGGTTTGACTTGGACGACTATTCGGATTTGGATTCGTTAGTCGGTCTAGTCATGTTAGCTTGTGTTGGGACTGCACTTCGCAGTCAGGGTTGTACGTATCGGTTAGACCTAGCAGGTTGTCGTGCTACCATAGTTGTGATGGATTGTTGGTACAACTAAGGTCGCGGGCGACCTGGTAGACGACATTGGTTTAGTCAAATTACGACTGGTTAGAGATGGTTTGGACAAGTTATCAGGGTTGGTACTTGTCGATGGAATCCCGGAGCGGGGATACAGAGTAGTTGGTACAGGCAGTTGATTCCGTTGGATGCGGAGTCTGGATGTCTAGTCGTTAGGTCTGCATGAGGTTGTGGCAGACGCTACTATCGATAGACGTAGTTGAATTTTATCTGGTTGAGTAGACTCAGGTTGTCGTGACGATTGTGACGATGGGATTGTCAGTCGTGACGATGGTACGAGGAGCGTGAATAACGCATATGTGTGGGTAGTGATTCTGGATTCGACTTGGTTACGGTTGAGTGCGATCGCAGAATGAGACGGGGACGTTCAGGGGACGGAGACGGAGTTTCTCCTATTCGAGCAGAGGTACGGGATCGTCGCTCGGTGTGAGCGGAGATCAAGGGTTGTTAGATTTGCACCCTGTGTGCCGATGCTGATGTTGATGGATTATAATGGGATACTGGTACTGGTGTTGGTGCTGATGCCGGTGATTGTGGTGACGGTGAGTTACGAATCGAGATGTGACTCCATCGAGATACGTATATGTTCGGTATCTGTGGTTCGGGAGTGGATCACAGATAGTGACGGACTGGATTGGATCCAGCAGTAGTTGGGACTCGTGGTACGAGATGCGTGTGTTGGATGCCGTTTAGGCACATTCGTAAATAATATACAAGGTTTAACCTTGAGTTGCGTGAATTCCACTCGGAATGAGTGTATCTACATAAATAGTGTAAACCGACAGTCGAACTTGGTAGTGAGTTTGACTCGTTATGGTCGCATGGTTGATGTCCTAGTGTGTCAGTTCCGATATGGTTGGAACTTCGAAATCGCGAGAGGTTGCGATTGAGGTGACGAGAGGAATGCGGGTTTTCCGCATTGGTATTGGGTATGTCGAAGTCGTTTGGTTGCCACTAGTACACTGATCATGTATTGGTTGGTGGACCTGTGATTTGTCTTGGGTCATCAGGTGAAAGGAGTGTATCGAAGTTAGGTGACTGAGATTTCTCATTTTCCTGCTTGGTGGCAGACGAGGTTAGTTTACGTGACGTGGTGAATGCAGCGAGTTGGTTGTATTCACATAGGATGAATTTTGATGTCATAGTCTTGTATCATCTTTGATTTTCCTCGGTGGAATGACAAGGATCGATACGAGAAAATCAGTGAGAACCCACAGTCTCGGCGTGTCTCGTCGTCGACTGATCTATTTAAGATGTGGGAAACGGTTGAGGACTTTGGACGTCGTGACGATCGGGGATCGTGACGTCTATGGTCGGTTGACGCAGTGTTGGATCTGGATCGTGATTTGGATGATCCAGATAGGTGGAGAGTTTATCACTCTTACTTGGTTGAGTGGAGCATGATGGGACTGAACTTCTTTTCGAGGTAAATCCCATATGGCTTACTACTCGCCTGAGTAGTTGTCCGAGGAGTAGGTGTCTGACGAAGTCGGGTTTTGTCAGACTTGGTGTTGTGTGTGATGTTGTGATTGGCTTCCCTATGAAGTCAATCGATTGTGTTGTGGTAATCGGTCGAACAGGTATCCGATAGGTTCGGATATGGTGCGTCTCGGTAGACGAGAACGAGATTTCAGGTTTTGGAATCAGATTTCTGGATGACGATTCAGGATTTGATTTTGGAACTTGAAAGAGGATTTCTGTATTTGGGTTTTGGAATCGGATTCTGGGTGACGATTCAGGATTTGATTCTAGAGCCTGACTGTGGATTTTCTTTTTACGGATTTGGGTTCGGAATGGTTATTCCTAATACTAGTTTACGGAATGATGATTTCGGATTTGAATTTGGATATGATTATGGATATGATTTCTGGGTTTGGATTCGGGATTTCTTACGAAATTGCGGATTCGGATTCGGATTTGGAAATAGATAATGGGTTGGAGTTTTGATTTGTCTAGATCGGACAGATGGACTCCATAATTGAAACGTGATTGACTACAACCTAGGTGGTTGTAGGCTGATTGATGGGTAGATGTACGTACTTTGTACGTTGTTCAAGGTACGATACTGGGTGTACTTGTCGTGCCTGGTGACGGTATATAGGTGATACCGGTGGTACGTTGGAGAGCGTGTTGGTAGTCGGCTTGGTTCCGATACCATTGGATTAGTCGGGGTCGTGGACTGGACGTTGGATACTGTGCATTGGGTCATGGTATTTCTGATGGGTCTAGTTACACACAGATTGAGTGAAAGGCTTTGTGGGTAAGTGTTTACTCCTGGTTGGGTCCGTTGGTGGTTAGTGTAACCACGAGTGAGTATAGTGTCAATTCGGACCGTGTGGCTACTGCTCTTCGACGTGGTCGAGTGTAGTCGATACGACGAGAGCGTTAGTGGCACGTCGGGCTGTAGACGAGTAAGGATTATTCTGTTTAGTGGGTGTACGAGCGTACACGCGTTGCGTGGTAGGTTGATTCTACCTTCCACGAGGTGGATGTGGAATCAGAATAGTTGGCGTTTCGAGAACGGAACTAAATTAAGGAGGGAAGAACGGTTGGGTTTAGGTCGGTTGGAATTTCGAGGACGAAATTAATTAAGGAGGGAAGGTTGTAACGACCCGTCCCAAATTCCATGGTTAGATTAGTGACTAATCACGATTAGTGAGGCAAATCCGTGATTAGTAGAGCGAAATCGGACGAACGATGCGAAATGACCGTTTTGCCCCTGGTGGTGGCAAAACGTTGACTTTTCAATCCGGCGGTCAAATGGACTTTGACCGATGACCGTGACGTAGTTCGTGACGTCACGAGTTCATAGACAGGTGGCACGTTCAATTCCGACATTCGTAGAAGAAGTTATGACGTTCGGAAGCCCAAGGGCATTTTGGTAATTTGGGTGAATAGGAGGTCAAAAGTTGACTTTTTGATCGGGAGGTCCGATGGCTGAGGGCCGAAGACCGTTACGTAGATAAGGACGATACGAATCCGTAGACAGGCGGCACGTCGAATTCGGACGTTCGACGGTGAGGTTACGGTTCACGGAAGTTCCCGGTTACTATTCACGATGGCACGTTTTACGAGACAAAAAGTGCAGTTTGTCTTTAGTGGGTCCAGTTACTTTTCAGCAACCAATGGATGAGTGACACTTGTCACCCATCCACTGGCCAACCTCACCCACTCATGCACCAAACCACTCAACCGTGCATCCATTTTCCATTTTTTCCTCCATCCATTACCCGATCCCATTTCTCACCCAAACCCATTCAACCCTTCCCAATGATCGTATAGGGGAGACCAGAGTGTGAGGATGGACCGGTGGATGCTGGTGGCCAGCCCAGGACGCACCGCCGTGGACGGCGGAGGAGGAGGAGATCGAGGTAATCGGTTTTACCCGATTTTGTCCATTTTCAATATTAGTGGTTATGGGTCATTTTTGATTGTTTTAATGAATTAGTTAGGATGTTAAGAAGCCATTAGGAAGGTTTTGGGAAGGTTTGAACGTTGAGGGACCTCTGGGGAGGATTTCGAAAAATTGAACCGTGAGGGGATTTTTGGGTTCACGGGTTTTAATCGGTTTTAGGTAGTTTTGTTAATTGGGATTGATAGAAAACATTAAAATAGGAATTTAGGAATTGGAATGGAAGAAAACGGACGAAAAACGAAGAGTGTAGGGCCTTGGACCGGTCACGCCGGTCCAGGCGGACCGGAATTGCAGAGAAAACCGGACCGGCCCGGTCGGACCGGTTCGATCGAAGGAAGAAGACGGTACAGTAGCGGCGCGTGAGGCCCACGCGCAGGGGCCTTTGGGCGGCGCGTGGCAGCGCGTGCTAGGGTTTTTGGGGATGTGTTCAACATACGAAATCATCTATTCGATGTAACGAACATTTTGGGACTGGTTTCGTGTCAATCGGACACCGTCTCGATATGTTTCGGGGCATCCGAAGGTTTAGGTTCGGGATTAAAAATAGTTAAAAATACGGGAAAATTACGGGGCTTTAGTGAGGGGTTATATAAGTAGTTAGTAACCCTCTAAATTAATTTGGACAGGTTTGGGAGTCCCGGTGACGGTGATCGGCTCGGGGAGCCGTATGGCACGCGTATCGAGACGCGGCTTCGGACGGTCTGTGAGTGGACCTTGTTTTCTAAATTGGTGCATGCATAAATGTTTATTATATGTTTTAAATACTTGTTTGTGTTGCCATGAGTGCATTTGGATGTGCGGTTACGTATAGGCACGTATTTCGAGGTTTCGGCCCTATACGGTTCCTATACGGGGCTGTATGTCTTTATTGGTCTAAATGAAATGGTTTTGGATTTCTAAATGGATTATGAATATGATTTTATGATGTTGATTTGGATGTTTGTGAATTATATGGTTTCACGTATTTCGAGGCGATTTACGTGCTTGCACGTAAATCGAGGTTTTCGGTTTTACTCCGATTTTCCATTCTTATGGTCTTGGAAATAATTTAATGAAATAATTTTGGATTTGAAAAGGTAATTCTCGGACTTGAGGTCCATTTGATTTACGGAATCGGGCCAGAGGCCCAATTGGTTTACGATTCGGACCGGGGGTCCAGTTTCTATGTGAATTCGGGCCTAGTGCCCAGCTATGTGTTACATATGGTTTTTACGGGTCATGACGGTTTATGGGAACCGGCATGAACCCCTGAAATGGATTTACGGGTCATGACGGTTTATGGGAACCGGCTTGAACCCATGAAAGGATTTTATGGTTCATGACGGCTTATGGGGGCCGGGCATGAATCCTGGAAAAGTTTAAAGAATGATTTCAAAAGGTTTTTCATATTCCATCCTATATATATGATTGTCTCCTCCGGGGAGGGTCGTTGGCCTGGGTGGACCCCGGAGTAGTCACGGAGCACTAACTGAGTGGAGTCGCCCCCCAGTTGGGTTCCTTACTCTCAGGATGGGCATGGTTCGTTACCTCCAGGGAGGGTCATTGATCTACGGACATTGACCTGGGTGGACCCTGGAGAGACTTGGGTTTGAGACCCCGGTTAGCACACGTGTAGCTCTATTATACCGTGACAGGTTCTGGATATGAAATATAATGGATAAACATGATTTCAATTGGTTTGGGAAAACTGTGTTTTATGATGATAAATGGATTTGGGCTGAGATCCCACATATGTTTACTATGTTCTGGTTTTCTATAAACTGGTTTTGGGCAGGAGCCCGTGTGACTTGTATTTACAGAATTTGGGGCTGAGACCCTATTTATGGATGTTTTAACATATATTATTGGATAAATGGTTTTACTATGCATGCATGCCTTTTAGTGGAGGGTATAAATGTCTTTTATGGAAATGTTTTATAAACTCCTTATTTTTGTCCACTCACAGTCTTTCTGTTTTTAATACCCTTCAGGTTGACAGCGGATGTGGACTGTAGCAGAGATCGAGATATCACATGCCTCCTCCGGATCCTGGCGTACTCTGATAGCCCGGGAGGGCAAAGGTCCGAAATATCCCTTGTCTGACACTTCGTGTCAGACGGGAGCAGGGTCATCCCGCACTAATCCCGGGGGGATTGGGATGGGTCCTGTCACTCTCATTCCTTCCTCTCATTCCCTCATGTTCACACACAAGCATAGATGAAGATGTGATGGTGTGTGAGAGTGTGTGTTTCGGGTTTGAAGAAAAATGGAGAAAATTGGGAAATATGGATGGTTTTCGGGTTATGAGGAAATGAAGAAATGAAGATGATTTGATCTGATGAGAGAAGGAGATGGATGAGATGAGTGGTGTGGGTTTAAAGATTAAATTGAAATGGATGGTTAGGATTTAATGTAAGCTAGATTAATTATAAAATAATCCAAATATTATTATTTAAGTAAACTAGATCCACATTTTAGGGGAATTGACCAATGGGATGAGTGACACTTGTCACTCATCCATGGGACCCACTGAAAATATCTACCCAATCAGATATTGCCAAATCGTCAACGTCTCGAAGTACGTGCATAGTGAAATCGAACTTTCGTGACCTATAACTTCCCCGTTCGAAGTCCGATTTCCACGTGTCGCCTGTCTACGGATTCGTATCGTCCTGATCTAAGTAACGGTCTTCCCCCCTCGGCTATCGGACCTCCCAGTCCAAAAATCAACTATTTACCTCCTTTTAATCAAAATTACCAAAATGCCCTTAAGATTCCGAACGTCATAACTTCTTCCTTGAATGTCGGAATTGAACGTGCCACCTGTCTATGAACTCGTGATGTCACGAACTACGTCACAGTTATCGGTCAAAGTCCATTTGACCATCCGAATAAAAAGTCAACATTTTGCCCACGCCCAAGGGCAAAACGGTCATTTGCATCGTTCGTCCGATTTCGCCCAACTAATCACAGATTAACCTCACTAATCGTGATTAGTCACTAATCGTGATTAGTCACTAATCTAATCCTGAAATTCGGGACGGGTCGTTACAATGAAATTCAGGACGGGCCGTTACATTGCTAGACAATGTTCCAATGAGACACATAGGCTGAATCAGCGGTTTACACCACGATTGTAGGAATCGAGGAATGAGATGGGTTAGTGAACTAGTTGGCTAGCTCTGAAATAGTCGAGGCAGGTCACTGATGGGTTTGGATCAGTACGTCTTGGTAGACATGAGTGGATCAAGTTGGAGTTCTAGATGAGAATATGTTGGACATGTCTCCAGTGTTGGTCGAGTGACGGGGAGAACTCCGAGAAAATTTGAGATAATATGTGACTTATCCATGTCTGGGATTGGATAGACAGTTCCCAGTATCTAAATATGATTGGCATGTCAGCCATGTGATAGAAGGAGGAGGTTCAAGATTGTAGTGGTACATGGACTTGAGTGCGCATATTGGTATGTGGTTAGACATTGCGTGAGTGCAGTCCTTGAGCAGGTTTGAGAGTGCCTATGTGATTGATATTATATGGATGCACCTGTTAGTAGTGCACATTGGACAGCAAGATTTCTGAGTGTTGATCATCTGATTGATGAGGTATGATCATTAGATTGAGCCCAAGATGGACATGATATGAGAATCGGACGAGGTCTGATGTTGATTATACATTGAGTACGAGGACCAGACATTGAATATTGTGCCTAGTGTAGAGCGATGTTAGAGGGTTTAGTGATTATGCTAGCATGGAGCTCAGGGCCATGATGGGCTAGAGGAACCCCTGGTGTTACTTATTATGATTATCTCTGCTAGAGCAAGTATTCGATAGGGTCCAGATACACTCGGGATGAGTGAGATGTCGATTAATGTATCAATAAGATGAGTGAGATGTCGATTAATGTATCAATAGGATGAGTGAGATGTCGGTTTGTGTACCAAGAGGACGAGTGAGATGAAAGTTTAAGGCTCGTGATGAGTCAGGATCACAGTCTTGGTCATTGAGAGACACGAAATACAATGTTGGGACTCTAGAGCAAGTCAAGATCAGAGTTGCACAACGGAAGCGTAGTGGAGCCGTGAGTTACCGGCGGGGAACAACGGTGTGTCATCAATGTATTGAGTATAGTGAATGTGTTGGGCGTCATGAGTGTTTTGAACGTTGGAAAATAGTCTTGTGAGACAGGACGTGTGATGTCAGTTTCATACAGCATGATCGGAAGCACGATTGCCACATCAAATGTTGAGTAGAATTGACAGATTGAATACTAAACGAGATATCAGCTGAGAAGGATTGTCAGGCCGAAAAACTGTATAAGATGTCAACATGGTATAGTAGAATTTTTGGCCTGGATTATCAGCTGAGCAGGACGGTAAGAAAAGCTTGAGATTGAGCATTGGATGTTTCCAGTTACCGTTGGTCACTCTTGGATACGATCATAGAGGATGAGCTGAGTTTCAGCATTGACCGATGAATTGTAGTTATCATCAAGTAAAGTTGATGTTGGTGCATACTGTGGATAGTGGGTTTCACGTATACCTCGGGATGGAGGTAGGATTGGATTTCCTAGTTTGGGTACGGATTAGAGAAGATTTTAAATTTGGAAACGAAAGTAGTTTAAGGAGGGTAGGTTGTAAGGAACCGTCCTGAATTCTGGATTTAATTAAGGATTAATAATGGATTATCGAGAAGGAATTGAGGACTAATCGAGGATTAGCGGACGATCAGAGTAAAAAGATGATTTTGTCCCTCGAAAGGGCAAAAAGTTAACTTATGACTGGGGAGGTCAAATACACGTGGACCAAGAATCATTACATAGATCGAGACAATACGAGTCCGTAGATCAGACCTCGTAAGGGAAAGTTCGGGTCATGAAATATCCTGGGAACTATTCATGATTGTACGGGTTTTAAATTTTTGTTTTTAGTGGGCCCAAAAATATCAGCTTGAGACCATAAGATGAGTGACACTTATCACCAGCCCAATGACCCATTTTCATACATACATGCATTACAATCATCTCCATTCTTCTTTGTTCCCAAACCGTGCCCACCCAAACCCATTTTCGTTTCTTCCTCCCATCTTCATTTGAGATAGCCAAGAGAAACAGAGTGAGGGAGGGAGCTTAAGAGAGGGAGCTTAAGAGAGGGAGAGACGATGATAGGGCAGCTGAATCGCTGTGGATGACGAAGGAATCGCGAAAAATAAGGTAACCGTGGGTCTTGGATTTGGGTTTTAAATTTTGGACGTTTTAGGGTTCATTTTGATTCTTGGGTTGTATTTGTTAGGTCATTGCGAGGCTGAGGAACCAAAAATAGGAGGCTGAGGCTACTGGAATCTCACAAGGGATAAGCTGGAAGTTTGGTTGTGGAATATCAAGGTTGGATATGTATTTTTTAGCCCATGTTTCACGATTTTAAGGATAGAACCCTTTCTGGAATTATGGCGAGTCGATAGGAAGAAAAATGGAAGATAATGGTGGCCAGACGACCGAGAGCCAACCGGGTCGGGTCGCAGGTCAAAACGACCCGTTACAGGTTCACAGGTCTACCCAGCCAGAAGTTGACGATGATGACGTGGTAGTCCACGTCAACATCTGTCAGGCCTGTTAGGCCACGTGGTTAATAAGGTGGTGCCATGTCAGACGTTGTCAGACCACGTGGAACAATGAGATGGTTCCATGTGGCGAGCTATCGAGTGTCAGATGACGTGGCAACGACGTGGCAGGTCCACGTCAGCATTGTTAGACCACGTGGACCAACGAGGTGGTGCCATGTGGTAGGGTGTTAGATTTTCAGAGCTGATGTGTCAATGACACGAGTCAGGGATGCCGTCAACAGATGACTTCATCATGTGATATGGTAGTGTCAGAGTGTGACACATGGCACCAACCAAGGAGTCCCACGTGGTCGGTTGTCAGACCTGTCAGGCTGACGTTAGCATTGACCTTCGTTGATCGTCGTTAATCGGCGAGTGGAGAACTTTGATTGACGTGTGAGGGCGCGTGGGCACGAATTTCGAGGTGAAACTGATCTTGTTTGAAAGATTTCAATGATATGTATCCAATGGTGGTGGTTTCAAGTTGATAGGAGATTATTTGATAAGTCAATTAGAGGTTTTTAGCCTCAGGAAACGTTGACTATTCTGGGATTTTTGGGGTTTATGATTAGGACTTGTATCGATAGATAGTAACCTTTGGATATGATTTGGACAGATTTAGACGTCCTTGAAAGGATGGACTAGCCCAGAGTTGCTTATGACGTAGTTTGCAGGCACGCAGCATGGACTGCTTGTAAATGGACGTTTGCTTTATAAATATGATGCATGCATAATTGTATTATATTTTTTATGAACATGATTTGAGATGCATAGATTGCATATGATTTAAATATGATTTGTTTAGCATTTTTGTAGAAAATGCATTATTGTACATAGTTTGAGATTTCTGTTTTATGCGGTATTTGAACTTAGGCCAAGTATTCTACATGCATATGTTTTATGTGATTTTGATGGTTTCATGGAGAGGTATGATGTAAGACCTGTGTCCTGGAGGGAACGGTGAACAATCACATTTCCGCGAGGGGGGAATGGTCTGCTAAGGGAATAGTGGTGTGCCTTAAAGCTGTAGGTGTACACCTATCTAGCGCGAGGCCTTCTGAGAGCTCACTAGCTTTGGATTCCTAGGGAACTCCAAAGTTAAACGAGTGGAGGCTGGTGCAATCCCATGATGGGTGACCCACTGGGAAGTTGCACCATGAGCTCCCGGGAACAAAACCCTGCGGGCGGGTCTGGTTCGGCCAGTGTGTCAAGAGGGGACAATATCGCGGTAGATAGAGTGGGCCGTTGTGCAACTTTAATCTATAAGAGGCCTTTTGGGAGCTCAAGTGGCTTTGGGGGGATTAGAACCTCAAAGTTAAGCGAGTTGAGACTAGTACAATTCCATGATGAGTGACCCCCTGGGAAGTTGCACCATGAGCTCCCGAAAACAAAACCGTGAGGGCAAAGGCAAAGAGGCCAAAGCGGACAATATCGTGCTAGAGTCGGGTTCTGACCAAGGAGGGTTGGGTCCTGACAGAATGGTATCAGGGCCAGACCCCGACCGGGAAGTGTGCCAGCGAGAACGCTGGGCCCTAAGGGGGGGTGGATTGTAAGATCCCGTGTCTTGGAGGGAACGGTGAACAATACCACATTCCTACGAGGGGGGAATGATCTGTGAAGGGAATGGTGGTGTGCCTTAAAGGTATAGGCACACACCTATCTAGCACGAGGCCTTCTGGGAGCTCACTAGCTGTGGATGCCTGGGGAACTCCAAAGTTAAGCGAGTGGAGGTTGGTGCAATCCCATGATGGGTGACCCACTGGGAAGTTGCACCGTGAGCTCTCGGGAAAAAACCCAACGGGCTGGGCTGGTTCATCCAGTGTTTCTAGATGGGAAAATATCGTATTAGATAGAGTGGGCCGCTGCACAACTCTGATCTATACGAGGCCTTTTGGGAGCTCAAGTGGCTTTGGGAGGGGGGGGGGATTGGAAACCCAAAATTAAGTGAGTTGAGGCTGGTGAAATTCCATGATGGGTGATCCCCTGGGAAGTTGCACCATAAGCTCCCAAAAACAAAACTGTGAGGGCAAGGGCAAGGAGGCCCAAAGCGGACAATATCGTGCTAGAGTCGGGTTCTGATAGAAGAGGGTTAGGTCCTGACACAAGAAACCGAGGATTGAGTATCGGTTTTGAAGGATTTCACAAGGATGCGTGGAATCGATATTCGGGCATGAGTCCTAGTTGATTTAGACTTTAACTCAAATGATAGTCAAATGTAGTTTTGAACGATGAGAATTTTTTCGGACTTAGAAATATCTTTTGGGTTTATGACCCAGTTGATTTATAGTTTGACTTAGAGTATAATCAAACTTGCGATATATTGGGCTGTGACCTAGTTATAAGATTTATGAAAGATATTTCAGGCATAAGATCCAGTTGTGGATTTTGATAGGATTCGAGGAATCCTAGGTTTATGAAATGTTGATAGACACTGTTTTCGGGCTTGTGGCCCTATTGATGATATTTGGGCTTGTGTGACACGACCCATCCCAATCCCCCCGGGATTACCATGGAATGTGACGTGCTCCCGTCTGACAAGAGGCGTCAGACAAGGGATAACCGATTGCCAGTGCCCGAACGGGCTTCCAGAGTGCGTAAGGACCGATGGAGGAGGTGTGCAATGCTCAAGTCTCTGCTGCAGTCGTATCCGGAATCAACTTGAAGGGCATTGAAAACAAAAGCTGTGAGTGGACGAAAATAAACAAGTCTGTTTAAAACATTTATAAGACATTTATGCCCCTCAGTAAAATCATATGCATGCACCAAAACCAATAATCCCATATTTATTCAGAAATAACCGTTAGGGCCTTAGCCCGGAAACCAAAGCATAGTTTCAATTTCCAAAAGTAAATCCAAGAGTTATTTCATAAATCCAGTAATATGAACCATAAGGCATATAATATAAACCATAACCATTATTTTAGCCACTGCACTATACACTCCAATCCGACATCCCTGATGTCTGACGTCCCTGACGTCAATAAGGTCACAATCACAAGGCTACGCGTGCCACTCGGGTCTCAATTTCCGAGTTCAATCCCCGAACCCCGTTCGGGTACAGCATCCCCGATGCTTAGCGTCATAGACGCTGGACGTACTAGACGTCCGTGACCTCTCCGGGGTACCTCATCCGGAGGAGACAATATAATATGGAAGGATCTATACAGTGCAGTACCAAATACATTTTATAGATATCCACATGCAAAACATATAGGTATACATAGATAAAATCCGAACCATTCGTTACGTTTCATCAAACGGGTCTCATGCCCAAATACCGTGAAACGTGCCATAACCGAAATATCATCAAAACCATTTATAGATTACAGCATGTGAACATATATATAAAATGTAAACCAGGAAACATTTATTCGATTCCATTTTAGGGTCCCCGACCCGCAATCACGTGTAGAAATCAACTGGGCCCCTGGCCCGATTCCACAAGTTAACTGGGCCCCTGGCCCGATCCACATGTTAACTGGGCCCCTGGCCCGATTTCATAGTTCAACTGGGCCCCTGGCCCGATTTTACATTATTCAAGTTCGTAACCGTTTCATGAAATCATATCCAACCACATTTATGGAAATCGGTGAAAATCCAGAAAATCTCGGTTTACGTGCAAATACGTAATTCACCTCGAAATGCGTGAAATCATTTTAAATTCACCGATATCCAAAGTAAATCATTTAATCATAATTATAACAATCATAAAACAGTTATGCATGCATCGAATTTATGAAACCAATGTCCACTCACAGACCGTTTAACCGAGCGTCTCGATACGCGTGCCATAGGCCTTCCCGGGCCACACCACTATCACCGGGACTCCCAATCCTGTTCAAATCACATTAGAGGATCACTAACCTCATCATTAACATCCTATTCAAGTCTCGTAATTTTCCCGAATTTTTAAGTATTTTTAAACTGGATTTAAAACCTTCGGACATCCCGAACAATAACGAAACGGGATCCGATCGACACGAAACCAACGCTAAAATGTTCGTTACATTGTATAGGACAAAAGTCATGTTGGAAGTTTCCCAAACTTACCTCACACGCGCCCCCACGCGCCGGTTGAACTTCCTGCGCGTGAAACCCACGCGCCGGGTACTGTTCACCGTCGTTCAACCCGAACGACTGGTAAACGGGTCGCCGTGACCCACGGGCCAACCCGATCGGTTCTCCGTCGATACAGGATCATTTTGGACGGGGTTTTCACCTACATGATCGTCTGGGTTAAATTAGGAGTTCTGTGGAAACAAAAACAATGAACAACGTCAAGATCCTCACCTCCCCGATCGAGAAGTTCACGGCCAACCTCCACCGTCGTCTACTCTCAGCTCCGACCACCATTCTCGATGAAAACGGTCCCAATAGACTCGTCTCATCCTCTGAGTCATCATCCCGGTTACTAGATCGACTAAAACGTCGAAAATCCCAAGCTGCCATTTTAGGCCCGAGGACGAACTCGCGGGTTTAGGCCCACATTGCCGTCGTGGTCACCACCGTGGCCACCCAAAACGCCTGGACTGATCACAGGAACCTCCACCACCCATCAACACGATCAAAAACAGTCTACAATGACATTCCCAATTTTGAGTTTTTCGGCCTCCCCTGTTTTTCCCCTCCGTCGCCACCCAGCCGTCTCCCGTCGTCTCCCACCATGCCCAGCTCCCAACAGACCTCACACAGTCCCCTGCACGGCCCAAGGATATAGATATGGTGGTGGTGTGCAGTGTGAGTCGTGAGCGTGTTCACGGGCTAGAGAGAAAATGAGATTGGGAGGTGTAGGCTGATCCAATTAAAGAGAGAGGGAAAAAGAATGAACGGCCCAGATTAAATCTCACCAATGAGATTAAGGGTCCAGATCAAAAGATGCACTAAGTGGGATTTCTTTATATTTTTTTTAATCCAATAATTTAATCAATCTGACCAATCCAGATCTGATCCCAATAATTAAAGGTTAGTGGTCCACGTGTCCCACTCAGAAATTTAGACCAATCAGAGAACGCCACGTGTCCACGCCTCGTAATGCGTGCATAACGAAACCAAACTTCCGTGACCCATAACTTCGTCGTCGAATCTCCGATTTCGGCGTGCCGCCTGTCGTCGACGAAACCTACGTAACGGTCCTTGGCCCTCGGCCATCGGACATCCTGGTCAAAAAGTCAACATTTGCCCATATATCGTCCAAATTACGAAAATGCCCCTGGACTTCCGTACATCATAACTTTCACCACGAACGTCGGAATCGAACGTGCCACCTGTCTATGAACTCGTGACGTCCCGAACTACGTCACGGTCATCGGTCAAAGTCCATTTGACCATCCGAATTAAAAGTCAACGTTTTGCCCACACCCAGGGGCAAAACGGTCATTTTGCACAATTCGTCCGAAATCGCCCAACTAATCCCAGATTAGTAAATCACAATTAAATATTATTAAATCCCGATATTCGGGACGGGTCGTTACAACCTTCCCTCCTTAAAGAATTTCGTCCTCGAAATTACCAACAATCTTATTCCACAACCACCTTGTGGAAAACAATTCGACCACACATCTGTGTACACTTGTACACCCACATACTGGGACAACACCAGCCTCGTTTGTACCCAGACATCCCATCACAGTCATACGTCATAATAGCAACAACACTCGACCACCTCGAGTGGAAATGATCACCTGATCCGCGATAAAATCGCCTTACCATTTAGCTGACTCCTTCAGCTAGATGGTTCCTTTCCATTATCAATATATCCTTACATTTGCTCCCATTGGGAGTCACCAAATCTCATTTGTCAGTCCACGCCGACACCATCAGTCAAACTGTCACCACTAAGCTTTACCACCCTAGTAAAGCCCCAACCATCTGTCTATCCGTGACAACACCACGTACTACATCACTCTCGATGTAGCGCAAGATCAACCACATGATCTCAATTCGCAGGGCAAGCCCAATCCTGCGACACCAATTAATCTCAATGTCCATAATCGCCGACTCCCTCAGCGAACCAAGACGCTGGGAAATCACGGTGTGATCAAGTCACACAAGGCTACTCGTGGTTACTCAGACCACCAATTCACTCATCCTGAGTGTACGTATACCGTCAATTAACCCAATCAAGTGGCGCAACTGGAACACATTGAATACCAGCCCAGCAGTGATCACACATATCAATACCGGGGTTCCACTAGCCAACCATGGGTAAAAGCACCTGCTCTTAAGATCACTGAACCCGACAAGCTCAATCTGCCCAGCGCACAGTATCCAATGTCCAGTCCACAATACAGCCAAACAAATGATATCAGAACCAATCCGATTACCAACACATTAGTTACACACCACTGGTACATCCCATGTACCGCCATTAGGCACCACTCAGCCTAACCAGTATCAATCCTCGTACCCTGTACGTACCTCAATCCATCAATCTGACTATAGCCACCCAGGTCATAGCCAAACACGTTCTAGTAATGAAGTACCTTTGCACAAACCAACTTGAGACAAAGCGAACTCCACCCATCATCCAGTTCCAGTTCCGAATCCGAATTCGCAATTTCGTAAGAAATCCCGAATCCGAACCCAAACATCATGTTTTTAATCCATGTCCAAATTCGAATCCGAAATCATTATTCCGTAAGCTAGGATTGGAATAATCATTCCGCACCCAAATCCAGTAATCAATTTTTGAGCTTCGCAATCGAATCCTGAATCGTCACCCAGAAATTCGATTCCAAAACCCAAAATCTCGTTTACGTCCATCAAGACGTAACATAACCGAATCTATCGGTTGCCTGTACAAAACACTCGATTGACTTCATAGGGAAGCCAATCCCAATATTCACACGTCAAAGTTTGACAAAATCCGACCACTTCGGAAACCCACTCAACCGAGTAACAACCATATGGACTTCACTCCGAAAAGAAGTTCAGACCCGTCATTTATGACTCGCATACCAAGGTAAGAGTGATAAACTCTCCACCCATCTGGATCATCAAGATCACAATCCATATCCATCGCTACGTCACCCGACAAGTAACATCACGATCCTAGATCGCCACATCGTCCATAGTTAACAACATCACAAATCAGATCCCCTAGGATCCACACGTGTCCACATAGCTAACAATCCATCTGAAAGCTGATCGTAGGGTCTTACACCCTCAGTTGAATCATTCGTCAAATTTCCCTTGGTGGAAAGATGACCTCGCATTTCACCACCAAATCCAAAATCATACACAACTGCTTGTGTCCAATGACCCCAAGCCAAACATGGGTCCACCAACCAATACACGCTCAACGTACTGGTAGCAACAATCATCATCTGCCACGGCAGGAAATATGAAGTCAACCCTAATGTCTTCGGAATACCAATCACCGATGCGGAAACGAGCACTCCTCTCGTCTCCCAATCACAACTCTCCCCGGATCGAGAGTTCCAACCATGTTGGAAACAGACATGCTCCCAATGAGATGTCAAGTCCAACCACTGGACTGCCCACGTCCATACCTCACTTGGACCACCACGTGTCCAAAATCAATTCATTACTCGGACCTCACGTCCGCCAATAATCATGTATGCACACACCCCGATTCCGAACGGAAATTTCCTCAACTCTGCCTAGATGTGCATACCATACTGCTTTCGTCTCACATCTCAACCTTAACAGGTTCAATCCTCAGGTTCCAAGTGATTCACAATCACAAAATCCCACATCAATACCACGAATGGTTTTCCCCGACTTTTTCCAATTTCAATAATTTCCTTGTACTCTCTGGGGATATAAGAAATAAACAATCTTACCAATCTCGGAGTTGACAAAACTCCCCAAGTCCACCAATACACATGACCTAGGGGACAGCATCCCAAGATTCCCCCAAATTTTCAATCATACCTTTTGATCCATTCATCACTTGTCATCATATATCTGTTAGGACTTATCCCAACACGACACAACCTCCACTGGATCCCATCCAGTCCAAGACTCAACCACCACTGAGTCGCAGATACCAATCATCTGTTCATCATGACATAGTCACACCCCAACTGGTGGCTCATCGTCATCACAATTACTGTCACCAGCACCAACGCACCATCATCAACACTAGTATCAGCACACAGGCATCCATACTAGTATTGGCATAAAAGTACCAACATACCAACATCCATACATAGCACACGAATATCCACACTAGCACACGAACGTCCATGCTAGCATACTGTGTGCAAAGTTGTTACCCTGGATCTCCGTTCATTCCGAACGACGATCCCGTAACACCACTCGTACCCCACGACTAGGGGTACCTCCAATTTGACCACTGGCACATCAGGATAATGGACGTTCCCTGAACATCCCCTGATCCCCAATTGTGAAAGCCACACTAAATACCCTCGATAGCCAATTATCTCGACACAACTGTCGACCAACAGTCATCGTTGTCAAGATCCGTATCCACACATCATACTAACATTCGATCCAAAACAAGATTCCATATTTCCTCATAACCGTATCCGTAGATCGAAACCCATAAGACTCACTAGAGTCATCCACATGGTCATCCATGACCTCAGCCGCTCGTCGCAGCACAAGTTCTCACTTAAGGTTCACCTTTCGGTCCATCGATTACAAGTTAGGGTTCCAAAATCACACCCTAGGGTTCCACCGAACCCAACTGCCCTCTGCAGTAAGATCCACAACCTGACCGACCCCGCGGTCCTGACATCGTATAGACGTCAAATCCAATCCAATCCAATTGTCAACTCAACGTGGGTTCCATCGCGAAGGTCATCGGCTAACTCCGATGCACCAACACCTCATACACTAGCCAACACTACCAGGGTCCAAAACATAGACCAATACTCAACTGAGTTTCGCATTTCCATAATATTATTCCAATGGGGTTCCTTGAACCTGGCTGTTCCCAGTGGCACAACAATCCATAATCACATGACCGAACTGACGGTCCCACATTACTAGTTAATCGTATACAACCCCACCTGGGTTGAATCGCAACAATGCACGGTGTATCGGGCCAAACACACCCAATTCACCATACAAACCCAAAACTATCTATCAGGTTGACAACGGAACTGCAGCCCAAAGAGACATCACACCCTCGTCCTTCGCGCACAAAAGAGCAAAACCTGCTCTGATACCACTTGACACGACCCATCCCAATCCCCCCGGGATTACCATGGAATGTGACGTGCTCCCGTCTGACAAGAGACGTCAGACAAGGGATAACCGATTGCCAGTGCCCGAATGGGCTTCCAGAGTGCGTAAGGACCAATGGAGGAGGTGTGCAATGCTCAAGTCTCTGCTGCAGTCGTATCCGGAATCAACCTGAAGGGCATTGAAAACAAAAGCTGTGAGTGGACGAAAATAAACAAGTCTGTTTAAAACATTTATAAGACATTTATGCCCCTCAGTAAAATCATATGCATGCACCAAAACCAATAATCCCATATTTATTCAGAAATAACCGTTAGGGCCTTAGCCCGGAAACCAAAGCATAGTTTCAATTTCCAAAAGTAAATCCAAGAGTTATTTCATAAATCCAGTAATATGAACCATAAGGCATATAATATAAACCATAACCATTATTTTAGCCACTGCACTATACACTCCAATCCGACATCCCTGATGTCTGACGTCCCTGACGTCAATAAGGTCACAATCACAAGGCTACGCGTGCCACTCGGGTCTCAATTTCCGAGTTCAATCCCCGAACCCCGTTCGGGTACAGCATCCCCGATGCTTAGCGTCATAGACGCTGGACGTACTAGACGTCCGTGACCTCTCCGGGGTACCTAATCCGGAGGAGACAATATAATATGGAAGGATCTATACAGTGCAGTACCAAATACATTTTATAGATATCCACATGCAAAACATATAGGTATACATAGATAAAATCCGAACCATTCGTTACGTTTCATCAAACGGGTCTCATGCCCAAATACCGTGAAACGTGCCATAACCGAAATATCATCAAAACCATTTATAGATTCCAGCATGTGAACATATATATAAAATGTAAACCAGGAAACCTTTATTCAATTCCATTTTAGGGTCCCCGACCCGCAATCACGTGTAGAAATCAACTGGGCCCCTGGCCCGATTCCACAAGTTAACTGGGCCCCTGGCCCGATCCACATGTTAACTGGGCCCCTGGCCCGATTTCATAGTTCAACTGGGCCCCTGGCCCTATTTTACATTATTCAAGTTCGTAACCGTTTCATGAAATCATATCCAACCACATTTATGGAAATCGGTGAAAATCCAGAAAATCTCGGTTTACGTGCAAATACGTAATTCACCTCGAAATGCGTGAAATCATTTTAAATTCACCGATATCCAAAGTAAATCATTTAATCATAATTATAACAATCATAAAACAGTTATGCATGCATTGAATTTATGAAACCAATGTCCACTCACAGACCGTTTAACCGAGCGTCTCGATACGCGTGCCATAGGCCTTCCCGGGCCACACCACTATCACCGGGACTCCCAATCCTGTTCAAATCACATTAGAGGATCACTAACCTCATCATTAACATCCTATTCAAGTCCCATAATTTTCCCGAATTTTTAAGTATTTTTAAACTGGATTTAAAACCTTCGGACATCCCGAATAATAACGAAATGGGATCCGATCGACACGAAACCAACGCTAAAATGTTCGTTACATTGTATAGGACAAAAGTCATGTTGGAAGTTTCCCAAAATTACCTCACACGCGCCCCCACGTGCCAGTTGAACTTCCTGTGCGTGAAACCCACGCGCCGGGTACTGTTCACCGTCGTTCAACCCGAACGACTGGTAAACGGGTCGCCGTGACCCACGGGCCAACCCGATCGGTTCTCCGTCGATACAGGATCATTTTGGACGGGGTTTTCACCTACATGATCGTCTGGGTTAAATTAGGAGTTCTGTGGAAACAAAAACAATGAACAACGTCAAGATCCTCACCTCCCCGATCGAGAAGTTCACGGCCAACCTCCACCGTTGTCTACTCTCAGCTCCGACCACCATTCTCGATGAAAACGGTCCCAATAGACTCGTCTCATCCTCTGAGTCATCATCCCGGTTACTAGATCGACTAAAACGTCGAAAATCCCAAGCTGCCATTTTAGGCCCGAGGACGAACTCGCGGGTTTAGGCCCACATCGCCGTCGTGGTCACCACCGTGGCCACCCAAAACGCCTGGACTGATCACAGGAACCTCCACCACCCATCAACACGATCAAAAACAGTCTACAACGACATTCCCAATTTTGAGTTTTTCGGCCTCCCCTGTTTTTCCCCTCCGTCGCCACCCAGCCGTCTCCCGTCGTCTCCCACCGTGCCCAGCTCCCAACAGACCTCACACAGTCCCCTGCACGGCCCAAGGATATAGATATGGTGGTGGTGTGCAGTGTGAGTCGTGAGTGTGTTCACGGGCTAGAGAGAAAATGAGATTGGGAGGTGTAGGCTGATCCAATTAAAGAGAGAGGGAAAAAGAATGAACGGCCCAGATTAAATCTCACCAATGAGATTAAGGGTCCAGATCAAAAGATGCACTAAGTGGGATTTCTTTATATTTTTTTTAATCCAATAATTTAATCAATCTGACCAATCCAGATCTGATCCCAATAATTAAAGGTTAGTGGTCCACGTGTCCCACTCAGAAATTCAGACCAATCAGAGAACGCCACGTGTCCACGCCTCGTAATGCGTGCATAACGAAACCAAACTTCTGTGACCCATAACTTCGTCGTCGAATCTCCGATTTCGGTGTGCCGCCTGTCGTTGGATTCGCATCGACGAAACCTACGTAACGGTCCTTGGTCCTCGGCCATCGGACATCCTGGTCAAAAAGTCAACATTTGCCCATATATCGTCCAAATTACGAAAATGCCCCTGGACTTCCGTACATCATAACTTTCACCACGAACGTCGGAATCGAACGTGCCACCTGTCTATGAACTCGTGACGTCCCGAACTACGTCACGGTCATCGGTCAAAGTCCATTTGACCATCTGAATTAAAAGTCAACGTTTTGCCCACACCCAGGGGCAAAACGGTCATTTTGCACAATTCGTCCGAAATCGCCCAACTAATCTCAGATTAGTAAATCACAATTAAATATTATTAAATCCCGATATTCGGGACGGGTCGTTACATTGTGTCCCTATGATTTTGAGTTTAAAGACTCGGATTTTATTAGAGGGCCTCTGGCTGTGAATATGTTTCCTCGGAGAGCACTCTAGAGATGATGCTCGCCTTCGAGGTATGGAGAGGTCAGGATGCGCCTGCTGTTGACAAGCCGAGAGAGGAAGCAGTCGAGGTAGGCTCGACTCAGGAGTGCGATATATGAGATCGGTCGTTGATATCTTCTCGACGATCTAGAGATTATCTGCCGATGTGTTCACGGCGACATGCTCAGGATCAGAGCAGTCATTGAGCTTATGGGCACACATTGCTAGGATTGGAATCGTGACTGATGATATGATATTGAGTTTAAAGACTCGAATTTTGACACCGTGATTTGATTTGGGCTGAGACCCTATATTATTTGATATTAAGTTCAACTACTGAGGAAATTGCTTCGATTGAGAAGCATTTTTCACTGTGTTTTGATTTGAAAAGCAATACGCCATGCTTTTTAGAAAGTATTTGATATACTATTTTCTTATACATGTATGCTTTTACGTGAAGGGTATAACAATATTTTCGATAAATGTTTTTGATAAACTGTTGTTTTTGTCCACTCATAAATTTATGTTTTTTATACCCGTCAGGTTGATCGTGGATGCAGGCTATAGCAGAGATCGAGATATCATATGCCGCCACAGATCTTGGCGTACTCTGGATAACCCCAAGCGGGTTACGGTTTTATCTCTTATCTGACACGTGGTGCTAGACGGAAGCATGCACATCTCAGTATAATCCAGGGGGATTGGGATGCGTCCTCTCAATTGGTGGGAAGGAAAACGTTTTGGAAAAATATTTTACCCTTACCCGACGAATCATTAAACTTTGCCCAACGCATTGCATCGTTGGGAAAAAACCTATTAGCATTTAACATAGTCGATCCACTATTCTTCCTCCCCACCTGTTTTTTCAGTTCTCTCCCCCTCTCTCTCTCTCTCTCGATCTCTTCATAATTCTCAGATTTAATAATTATTTCATTAATTAAATATTATAAAATAATTAAAAAATAATAATAATTAACTGATGCCTGGCAAATATATATCTATTACTCGACGAACATCTTGATTCGGTGGATAATCACCGAAAACTTTTAATTACTGTTACCCGACGAATAAATATGTGTAAGCCAACGAATAATTTACTTTGGTGAATATCCATCGAACAAACTGTGGCCCGACCAATGTGATTTGTTTGTCGGGTAGTGTCTATTGACCTATTGTTACCTGACGAATGTTCACCGACGGACGTTTTTTTGGGTGAAATTGCTGTTACCCAACGATTAACTTTAATTTGTTGTTAAAACCTCTGGCCCGACAACGACGGCTCGGCGACGTGCAGCCCAACGGTGGCTCATCAGGTTTTATATTACCGGACGACTAAGTTTCACTGGGTAAAAGCTTATTTCTTGTAGTACGACATCTTCCACGGAAATGTATATATAATACTAACAACCACACACTGAGCAAAACAGGTATACAGTACGTACCATGATTGATCACAAACTATAACACACAGCTACAATAGTATGAAAATCAGTAACAAAATCTACATATACATGTATAACATCATTTTCACTGCTTAACCTACAATAAAGTTCAATGTCGTATAGTAATGTTCACCGCTTATCTTTCCCCATCCAAACTCCGAGTCTCCAAAGGGGACCGAAGCCACACCACCAAAAGGAGCTTATTTGAAAGAAGAAGAAAAGCAGAGTTGAAAAAGCAGCACGCAAAGCCCAACAACGAAGCCAATGATAATGCTCAAAACAATCAGCAAGCAAGCGCACACTTGTGCTTCTACTGATTCTATAGATGTCAAAATTAAAATCAAAATCAAAATCAAACTCAAAATCAAAATCAAAATCAAACTCAAAATCAAAATTAAAATCAAAATCGCTCTCAAATTTTGCAATCACTTGAAAACTCGTGAGTGGAATTTGATAAAGGAACTGAGCTGAGCGAGATGAAGGACAATTTGGATTTTGGGGAAGAACTGATCGGATTTTAGAGCCAAGCTAGCTCAACGACAATAAAGTGAAAAGCCTTTCATTGTTTCTCTTTGAATGCCCTAAGCGATAAGCCAAACCAAACTTGAGAGAGGAATTAAAATTGTGAAAGAAGAACAATTTGGATTTTGGGGAAGAACTGATCAAATTTTAAACTGAGCTGAGTGAAAAGCCTTTCTCCGTTTCTCACTGGGCCAGTAGAGCACCGTTTTCATTTTTTTAATTGGTTGTTACTTTACGACAAATAATTTGTCACGAGGCCCCTCAAAATTTCATGCTAGCAGGAAAGCCCGCCAAATTTTATTTGGGTCAAGTTTTGTTTTGGATTATTAAAAGTAGGTGGTGACAAAAACAAAAATTTGGATTAAAAAAAAGTAACGATGAAATTATAAATTTTTTGTGAAAATAAAATATGACAAATAATTTTGTTGGATAAGATAAATTTTTTTGGTCAAATATTGACTCAAAGTGTGGACAATAAATATAAAAACTTTTCATGGAAAACCTATTTAGCTAACAAAATTAACCACAAAATTATAAATTTGTTGTGAATATAAATTACAACAGATAAATTCGTTGACTAAGATAAATTTTTTGCGTCCAATATTGAGCCAAAATAGAAACAACAAATACAAAAAATTATTGTCAAAGACCTATTACAAAAAAATATATTATATCCTCAATTTTTTTTGTCGGCAAATTTATTTCTTTTTCTTGTAGTATTTTCATTTCATGGAACCAGACTACCAACACGCGGCCCTAAGTTTCCATATATATGGCAACAATATGAATTTTCCTTCATTTATGGAAACAAAAGTATTTAATTGAGATTAAATATGCTCCCAAATAATTAAAATGATTTGAGATTAACAATGTAACGGAGGAATTTACAATTTTACATTTTTTTTTGGGGACAGCTGTGCCTGAAACTGTAGTAAAGTGTGTATGCACTTAGTACCTAGGACGTACTTTCAAATATAAGTAGACACTTGTCAAACAGACAGAAAAAGGTTTGGAGTTGTTTAACGAAAAAAAAAAAGTTTGGAGTTACGATTGGGCCACCAAATTTGACGAGAGTGGATCCGGACTCTGGGATTGGAGAATTCAACTTTTACCAAATTGAGCTCCGGATTCATTTCCTATCCAAGATTTTGCGTCAAACTTGTTCATTCCTAAAACGTCACAACGAACAAGGGACAAAATGACTATAAATATAAATGGTACTTGAGTACGGTAGCGCCTTAAATGTATATATATATATAGATATATGCAGGTTGTTCTTGTTTCAAAACCCATCTCTCTAGCTTATGGTAAAGTTATAACATTGATTAAGTATTCTATTCTATTTATCTGCACATCTATACGGATCGATCCATTTAGTCGCTCTGGTTAAGGACAGAGATGGCCGACGAAAGTAAGGCCACTGAGTCCCAAACTCAGACTCAGAATAAAAGTCTTGCAGACTTTGACCCCCCAAAGCCACCCAAGACCAAGAAGATTGCTATTGCCATTTCCATTTTGGCTTCAATGACTTCAATCTTACTGGGTTACGGTAATTAATTACATATAATGAATATATCAATTCTTGACTTCAATAAATCTTAATCATGCATATATATATATATATTGCGGTTAATTTTACTTTTTTATTTTTCTTAATCATTTATATATTTAAAGATATTGGTGTAATGAGTGGAGCTGCAATCTTCATCAAAGATGACCTCAAAATCAGCGACGTGCAAGTGGAAGTCCTTGCTGGTACTCTAAATATCTACTCTCTAATCGGCTCAGCCTTGGCTGGTCGAACGTCTGATTGGATTGGCCGCCGCTACACCATAGTCCTCTCGGGAGCTATCTTCTTTGTTGGAGCTCTGTTGATGGGCTTCGCCCCTAACTATGGCCTCCTTATGTTCGGCAGATTCGTTGCTGGAGTCGGTGTTGGCTACGCTCTCATGATCGCTCCTGTGTATACTGCAGAGATCGCTCCAGCATCCCTTCGCGGTTTCCTCACATCTTTCCCGGAGGTTCGTACGTTCAACTTGTTTATTTGAAGCAACATTCATATGTATATTAAAGAGATGCCATTATTAGAGCACATTTTAAAGATAGGTAAAAGTTTGTATAAATAAATTTTGCTAACGTTACGTGTGGGTATATGTAGGTGTTTGTGAACGTTGGCATATTATTAGGGTATGTGTCCAACTTTGCGTTCGCCAAGCTAGCACTTAACATAGGGTGGAGGGTGATGCTTGGCATCGGTGCAGTTCCGTCTGTTTTTTTGGGCCTCGGGGTGTTAGCAATGCCGGAGTCCCCCCGTTGGCTGGTAATGCAGGGGAGGCTCCGGTTGGCGAAAGAAGTCCTGGACAAAACTTCAAATTCCCTTGACGAATCAAAGTTGAGACTAGATGAGATCAAAGAAGCTGCAGGAATCCCCAGAGAGTGCAATGAGGACGTTGTTCAGGTGCCAAAAAGAAACGACGGTTCAACTGTATGGAAAGACCTGCTTGTCCATCCCACACCCACCGTGAGGCACATTTTAATGGCAGCCGTTGGTATCCACTTTTTCCAGCAAGCATCTGGCATTGACTCGGTGGTTCTGTACAGCCCAAGAATCTTCGAAAAGGCTGGAATCACCTCCTACGAACATAAGTTGCTGGCAACGGTGGCGGTTGGAGTGGTGAAGACCATTTTCATCTTGGTGGCAACATTTTTCCTGGATAGAGTGGGACGACGACCGTTGCTTTTGAGCAGTGTGGGTGGGATGATTTTCGCGCTTGCTTTCCTTGGTGTCGGACTGACAGTGATCGACCAAAGTCGGACGAGAGTCCCATGGGCCATCGCAGTTTGCATCATCATGGTATTATTAAACGTGGCCTTCTTCTCTATTGGGTTGGGGCCCATCACGTGGGTGTACAGCTCCGAGATCTTCCCTCTGCAGCTGAGGGCGCAGGGAGCTAGTATGGGAGTGGCCATGAATAGAGTGATGAGTGGGGTCATCTCCATGACTTTTATCTCACTCTATAAGGCTATTACTATTGGCGGGGCCTTCTTTCTTTACGCGGGTATTGCCACCATCGCATGGATCTTCTTTTACACAATGCTGCCAGAAACACAAGGTCAATCTCTTGAAGACATGGAAATCTTGTTCGGAAAATTCCATAAGTGGAGAGAAGCAAATGAAATCCTCAAGAACAAGAAGAAACAAATCGATCCCCCTCAAGTCCCCGCCGATGCCGCTGCCACCACCAGTACTGCAACTGTTTGATTAATAATATGTGATCATCCACTTTTAAATAGAGTGAATTAAAAGTTCTAGAATTCTAGAAGCAAACAAGTTGATGATCGACAAATGGATGTAACACTTTTGTACTCCACAAATAAGGCATTTGCGTACCTTTTAATTCTCAATAACATCCCGTTATGACAGGACCGTCCCCGAGGGACATTGACAACCGTTCCCAGTCCTGCTCCCGTCTGACAAGTCGACTGAGGTTCCCCAATTACCCTCAGCACTTGCCAAACAAGGGATAACCACACGCGTACTCACTCATGCCTCTGCCTCTTGATCAGCCTCGATCAATGCGTCACGACTTGGAGGGTAAATAAAAACACAAAAGGTGTGAGTGGATGAAAATAAATCAGTTCTAAAACATGTTACATAAAAGACATTCTACCCTCCACGTAAAACCAATGCATGCATTCGGAAATCATTTCATAATTCATTTCATTTCCAATATAAGAAAATCATGTATGAAAATCAAAATCATTTTCCTTTGCTCAAACCTCGGCCTTAGCCTGAAACCATAAACACGAGGCCTCAACCCAAAATCATGAATCAAAAGCCAAGTACATAACATAACCCAAAATCCATCAAGTCATATAAACCGGGCTATTGCCCAACACATCCGAAAACATCAGAAATCGACAGTAATTCACAAGTCAATCAATCTGCTGGATCTCAAGTGCGCCCGAGTCTTTAAACTCAAAACCATGCGCATAATCAGGCCTTCCCGGGATATCAACGAGTCTTTAAACTCAAATCATAATCAATAGGTCTTGGGGGATATCACAATAACTGAGTCTTTAAACTCAAAACATGTCTACCAAGGGTCCTCCCATGTCATCAATCAACTCGGTCTTTAACCAAAAACATCATCCAGCAATAGTATCGGGTCTTTAAACCCAAAACCATTTGTAAATCACAACAAATCCAGAATCCATCGTAACCCAATTTCCCAAGTCAAATCCGAGATCAAACTTAATCAAAATGGAACTCATGTCCGAATTTCACATTCAAATCCCCAATCATATCCGTCATCCATTCCCGAATCCGAATTCGCAATAATGATTCCGTAAGCCGGCATCCAGAACCATCATCTCGAACCCAAATCCGAAAATCCACCTTCAAGTTTCCGAAACCAGAAATCTCGTTCATCAAGGCCACTTTTATGAACTGGGCATCAAGCCCGAAATCGCTTTTCCCAAAATCCGTTTTAAATCTTTGAAATCAAATCGTTTTCAAATACCAAATTCAAATCACCAAAACCACGGTCAAACCACAACATACTCGAAATCTAGTAAAACGTGCAAATTCGTAACACTCTCGAAATACGTGCCAAAACCGTAAATCATACTCACAATCATAGTCAAAATATCATCAAAACATGATACGCACAAATCGTATAAAATCATTCATTAAACCATCATGAAAACATAGGGGAAATCATATTCTCGAAATACGTGCAATTACGTATTATATATCGAAATACGTATAAATACGGAAATCGCAATTACCATAAGCATAAGAATATGAGTCATAATTATAAAGAATAGAAAACTATTATGCAGGCATTGAAGTTTAGAAAACAAATTCCACTCACACACCGTCCATATCGCTCGCTTTTCGAGCTGCACGCGTTTCTGTAATTTCTGACATTTTCCAGGAATCTCGAATCCTGTCCGAAATCATTCTCCGGGGTCACTCAGGACTTAAATAACATCATACTAATTTTCCATAATTTTCCAGGAATTAATTAATTAAAAACGTAACATAAACCTTCAAACCCTCGAAACAATATCGAAACGGTGTCCGATTAACTTGAAACCAACGCCAAAATGTTCGTAACATTGCATAGAACAAAAGTCGTGTTGAAATCACCTTGAGAATCGGGCCCACGCGCGTGAAACTCACGCGCTAGCTACAGTGCAAGCACTGTTCATCGTTCTCACTTGGCTAACTGTGAAACGGGTCCGGTTTTCCCGCGAGATGACTCGATTAGAATCCTGTCAATTATTCATCGATTCCTTCAATTGAATCATCGAATAGTATCGTTATAGACCCAAATATGGTTCTGTAAACCTAATTACATCAACACTTACCTCCAGCCATCAATTCGAACTTGAATTTGCGAAGAACAGCCGAACAATGTTGAGTCATCCAGATCCATTGATTCCCAACGTTTTCCTTCAATTGATCAAACCAAAAGCTTCGCAAGATCATCAGAAACCTGTCTTCGATCTCAATTGCATCGTCTAATCCCTCCAATTATCTGAACTCCACCTCGAATTTTTCTAGAAATTGAAACTCCAATTCGAGGTCATAACACGATCAATTTCTTTCGATTTTTGCGTGGTTGCAGTCGACACAAGCTCAGGAAGCTGTTTTTGATCTCTATTTGGCTCCTCTCCCCTCACAAATCAAACTCGAATTTTTTCCCTCCATTTTTCAGTTTTTTCCCAATTTGGTTTTCTCTATGATTTCTCCGTTTTCCCTCTCCAAATGGCTTCTCAATGACTTCTAACCTCTCTGTTTTCAATCCAACCTTCACACCAATCCACAGGAATCTCTCAGTCCCTCTGTGTATATGTTTCCCGCAACTGTCCCAAAACAAAAAACCAAAGTGCCCGTGTTCTGTTCTTCCACAGCACACACAGCACGACTAAACCCCACTCAGCCCACACTGCCACTAATCCAGTCTTCCTTAGTGACAATTGTCACTTAATTAGTTAAACAATTCAGCCAAACAATCCACCACGGCTGTTTCAAATTTCACCATTCAAATTACTATTTTACCCTTCCTTCACTTAATTACCAAAATGCCCTTCCTCGTTCTAGCATCATAACTTACTCGTCCGAAGTCCGATTTCAGTGTGCCGCCTATCGTTGTACTCAGGGCATCGAGACGTTCCTAACGGTCTTCGAATTACGTGAAAAGTCCATGTCATTTGAAAAGTCAACAAATTGCCCCTTCTAAACTAAATTACCGAATTACCCTTGAACTTCTGAACATCATAACTTTCTCCTTGAATGTCGAAATCGGACGTGCCACCTGTCTATGAACTCGCGACGTCCCGAACTACGTCACAATCACCGGTCAAAGTCCATTTGATCGCTCAAACCAAAAGTCAACCGTTTGCTCGATTCCAAGGGTAAAATCGTCATTTTCTTCAATTTTTTTCGAAATTTTCCTTTTTCAAATGTCCGGGTCGTTACAAGTTACCCCATCCATTGCCCTGGTGTACGTACATTATGAGATATATTACTATTTTCTTTTCATTTAACTACTCAAAAAGAGTAAATGAAAATAAATCAATTCAAATATATATATATATATATGACAGGACCCATCCCAATCCCCCCGGGATTAGTGCGGGATGACCCTACTCCCGTCTGACACGAAGTGTCAGACAAGGGATATTTCCGACATTTGCCCTCCCGGGCTATCAGAGTACGCCAGGATCCGGAGGAGGCATGTGATATCTCGATCTCTGCTACAGTCCACATCCGCTGTCAACCTGAAGGGTATTAAAAACAGAAAGACTGTGAGTGGACAAAAATAAAGATTTATAAAAACATTTCCATAAGAAGACCTTTATACCCTCCACTAAAAAGCATGCATGCATAGTAAAACCATTTATCCAATTATATATGTTAAAACATCCATAAATAGGGTCTCAGCCCCAAATTCTGTAAATACAAGTCACACGGGCTCCTGCCCAAAACCAATTTACAGAAAACCTGAACATAGTAAACATGTGTGGGATCTCAGCCCAAATCCATTTATCATCATAAAACACAGTTTTCCCAAACCAATTGAAACCATGTTTATCCAATATATTCATATCCAGAACCTGTCACGGTAAAATAAAGCTACACGTGTGCTAACCGGGGTCTCAAACCCAAGTCTCTCCAGGGTCCACCCAGGTCAATGTCCGTAGATCAATGACCCTCCCTGGAGGTAACGAACCATGCCCATCCTGAGAGTAAGGAACCCAACTGGGGGGCGACTCCACTCAGTCAGTGCTCCGTGACTACTCCGAGGTCCACCCAGGCCAACGACCCTCCCCGGAGGAGACAATCATATATATAGGATGGAATATGAAAAACCTTTTGAAACCATTCTTGAAACCTTTCAAGGATTCATGCCCGGCCCCCATAAGCCGTCATGAACCATAAAATCCTTTCATGGGTTCATGCCGGTTCCCATAAACCGTCATGACCCGTAAAAACCATTTGTAACACATAGCTGGGCACTAGGCCCGAATTCACATAGAAACTGGACCCCCGGTCCGAATCGTAAACCAATTGGGCCTCCGGCCCGATTCCGTAAATCAAATGGACTTCAAGTCCGAGAATTACCTTTTCAAATCCAAAATTATTTCATTAAATTATTTCCAAGACCATAAGAATGGAAAATCGGAGTAAAACCGAAAACCCTCGATTTACGTGCAAGCACGTAAATCACCTCGAAATACGTGAAACCATATAATTCACAACTATCCAAATCAACATTATCAAATCAAATTCATTATCCTTTTGGAAATCCAAAACCATTTCATTTAGACCAATAAAGACCTACAGCCTCGTATAGGCACCGTATAGGGCCGAAACCTCGAAATACGTGCCTATACGTAACCACACATCCAAATGCATTCATGGCAACACAAACAAGTATTTAAAACATATAATAAACATTTATGCATGCACCAATTTAGAAAACAAGGTCCACTCACAGACCGTCCGAAGCCGCGTCTCGATACGCGTGCCATACGGCTCCCCGAGCCGATCACTGTCACCGGAACTTCCAAACCTGTCCAAATTAATTTAGAGGGTTACTAACTACTTATATAACCCCTCACTAAAGCCCCGTAATTTTTCCGTATTTTTAACTATTTTTAATCCCGAACCGAAATCTTCCGAGGCCCCGAAACATATCGAGACGGTGTCCGATCGACTCGAAACCAGTCCCAAAATGTTCGTTACATCGAATAGATGATTTCGTATGTTGAACACATCCCCAGAAACCCTAGCACGCGCTGCCACACGCCGCCCAAAGGCCCCTGCGCGTGGGCCTCACGCGCCGCTACAGTGCCGTCGTCCTCCCTCGATCGAACCGGTCCGACCGGGCCGGTCCGGTCCAACCTCTGCAACTGGACCGGCGTAACCGGTCCAGGGCTTCTTCTCCCTCATTTTTGGTCCGATTTCCTCCATTCCAATTCCTAAATTCCTATTTTAATGTTTTCTACCAATCCCAATTAACAAAACTATCAAAAACCCACCGAAACCCATGGTTCCAAAATGAACCTCACGGTTCTGTTTTTCCATTTTCCCTTCCATGGCTTCCCAGCCGTCCTACACCATACAAACCCTCTTAAAACGCCCTAAGCAACCTATTTAAATCAACCAAACCATCTAAATCGTTCCATAATCATTAAATCGAATTTAAATGGGTTTTGGGCCTAACCGGGTAATCTTCTCGGGTTCAAGGCCGCCGTCCACGGCGGCGTGGCTTCCAGCCGGCCACCATCGTCCAGTCTTCATCCTCTGCTCGCTCCTGACCTCTCAGTCATGATCAGTGGGGTTCAGTTTTGGATTGGGGAGGGAGAATGGATCGGTTTGGTGTTTGGGTGGAAGGAAGATAAATGATCGATGAAGGGATGGTATGCATGTATGGGTGAGATTGGCCAGTGGATGGGTGACAAGTGTCACTCATCCATTGGTTGCTGAAAAGTAACTGGACCCACTAAAGACAAACTGCACTTTTTGTCTCGTAAAACGTGCCATCGTGAATAGTAACCGGGAACTTCCGTGAACCGTAACTTCGTCGTCGAACGTCCGAATTCGACGTGCCGCCTGTCTACGGATTCGTATCGTCCTTATCTACGTAACGGTCTTCGGCCCTCGGCCATCGGACCTCCCGATCAAAAAGTCAACTTTTGACCTCCTATTCACCCAAATTACCAAAATGCCCCTAAACTTCCGAACGTCATAACTTCCTCCTCGAATGTCGGAATTGAACGTGCCACCTGTCTATGAACTCGTGACGTCACGAACTACGTCACGGTCATCGGTCAAAGTCCATTTGACTGGCCGATTGAAAAGTCAACGTTTTGCCACCACCAAGGGCAAAACGGTCATTTCGCATCGTTCGTCCGATTTCGCTCTACTAATCACGGATTAGCCTCACTAATCGTGATTAGTCACTAATCTAATCATGGAATTTGGGACGGGTCGTTACAACCTTCCCTCCTTAATTAATTTCGTCCTCGAAATTCCAACCGACCTAAATCCAATCGTTCTTCCCTCCTTAATTTGTTTCATTCTCGAAACTCCAACTATCCTGATTCCACATCCATCTCGTGGAAAGTAGAATCAACCTCAAAATACATGTACACTCGTATACCAACTAACCAGAGTAATACGTACTCGTCCGCACCCAGACGTACCCCTAACACTCACGTCGTATCGACTACACTCGACCACTTCGAATGACAGTAGCCATATGCTCCGAATCGACACCACTTGTCAACTCGATGATTTCCTTCTCGAACGCTAATCTATCCTAGCGTCTGCTCCCACCGGGAGTCACTAGACCTCACTGATCGATCCACGCTGACACCTTCGACAAACTGTCACCACTTGACAGTCGTCAATCGCAAACTGATATGACACACACTCGTGGTTACACTAACCACCAACTTACTCAACCATGAGTATACACCACCAAACAATTCACTCGACCTGTGTGTAACTACCCATCAGAAGTACTATGACCCAATGCACAGTATCCAATGTCTAGTTCACGACCTCGACTAATCCAGTGGTATCTGAACCAAGCCGACTACCAACACGCTCTCCAACGTACCACCGGTATCACCTATATACCGTCACCAGGCACGACAAGTACACCCAGTATCGTACCTTGAACAACGTACAAAGTACGTACATCTACCCATCAATCAGCCTACAACCACCTAGGTTGTAGTCAATCACGTTTCAATTATGGAGTCCATCTGTCCGATCTAGACAAATCGAAACTCCAACCCATTATCTATTCCCCAAATCCGAATCCGAAATTTCGTGAGAAATCCCGAATCCAAACCCAGAAATCATATCCATAAACATGTTCAAATTCGAATCCGAAATCATCATTCCGTAAACCGGCATTTGGAATAACCATTTCGAACCCAAATCCATAAAAAGAAAATCCACAGTCAGGCTCTAGAATCAAATCCTGAATCGTCACCCAGAATCCGATTCCAAAACCCAAATACAGAAATCCTCTTTCAAGTTCCAAAATCAAATCCTGAATCGTCATCCAGAAATCTGATTCCAAAACCTGAAATCTCGTTCTCGTCTACCGAGATGCACCATATCCGAACCTATCGGATACCTGCTCCATCGATTATCACAATACCATCGATTGACTTCATAGGGAAGCCAATCCCAACATCATCACAACACTAGGTCTGACAATATCCGACCACGTCGGAAAACTACTCATCAGACAACTACTCAGATGAGTAATAAGTCATATGGGATTTACCTCGAAAAGAAGTTCAGTCCCATCATGCTCCACTCAACATCCAAGTAAGAGTGATAAACTCTCCATCTATCTGGATCATCCAAATCACGATCCAGATCCATAACGATACCCAAAGTCCAAAACCAATTCCCACATCTGAACAGATTAGTCAACGACGAGACACGCCGAGACTGTGGGTTCTCACTGAGTACCTCGTATCGATCCTTGGCATTCCACCGTGGAAAACCAAGAATGATCGAATAAGCCATCCTACGTGAATGCAAACAACACTCGCTGCACTCACCACGTCCTGTAACCTAACATCGTCTGCCACCAAGTAGAAAATGAGAAATCTCAGTCACCTAACTTGATATACTCATCTCCTCCTGATGGTCCAGAACAAATCTCGGGTCCACCAACCAATACACAATCAGTGTACTAGAGGCAACCAACAACATCTATATCATCAACGTCATCTACCATCATCAATCATGGTAGAATCCGAGAAGTCACCCAAACGACTTCGACATACCCAATACCAATGCGGAAAACCCGCATTCCTCTCGTCACCTCAATCGCAACCTCTCGCGATTTCGAAGTTCCAACAAAATTGGAAACAACATACCCGGACATCAACCACGTGTCCCCGTTAGACTGGTTATGGACACATGCCCATTTACGACCGTATATGTACATCCAAAAGGATGTCAATTCATCCTAATCTGATGTACCACTCTACTGAAAAGTCACAACAGACCCCTGCTGTGATCTGCAGCCAAATCTCTGCATACCGCCGTATCTGACCAATCCTGACCAATTCTGACCAACTGGTCGCTAAACCCCGCGACAGAACGAGTCTGACCAACCGGTCACTAATCCGTCAGGATATTACTCGATCCTCACTCCTCAACTACCGCTGGATCCTCTCCAGTCCGTCACTATCCGTGATTCACTCCCGAACCACAGATACCAATCATACGCCCATCACGTCGGAGTCACATCCCGACTCGTAACTCACCGTCATCACAATCACCGGCACCAGCACCAGCACTAGTACCAGTACACCACCTGTCAGCATCAGCACAAAGTGTGCCAATCAGACAACTCTGGATCTCCGCTCATACCGAACGATGATCCCGTACCTTTGCTCAAATAGGAGAAATTCTGCCTCCTTCGTACCCAACACCTCTGGGTATAGTTACCCTGAGAACTCATACGAGAAGAGGAAACGTCCCCCGTACGTCCCCGTCTCATTCTGCGATCGCACTCAACCGTAACCAAGTCGAATCCAGAATCACTACCCACACATATGCGTTATTCACGCACCTCGTACCATCGTCACGACTGACAATCCCATCGTCACAATCGTCACGACAACCTGAGTCTACTCAACCAGATAAAATTCGACTACGTCTATCGATAGTAGCGTCTGCCACAACCTCGTGCAGACCTAACGACTAGACATCCAGACTCCGCATCCAACGGAATCAACTGCCTGTACCAACTACTCTGTATCCCACTCAGGGATTCCATCGACAAGTACCAACCCTGGTAACTTGTCCAAACCATCTCTAACTAGTCGTAATTTGACTAAACCAATGTCGTCTACCAGGTCACCCACGACCTTAGTTGCACCAACCCACAACTGAAGTAGCACGACAACCAACTCGGTCTAACCGATACGTACAACCCTGACTGCGAAGTGCAGTCCCAATACAAGCTAACATGACTAGACCGACTAACGAATCCAAATCCGGATAGTCATCCAAGTCAAACCACTCGTCAACTCCCGTTTCCGAGCCATACACATACGGTAGGGTTCCACGATCACACCTAGGGTTCCTCTGAACCCACCTGCGAAAAGCAGTAAAATCCATGATCTGACCGACCCCGCGGTCTGGACATCATAAAGACGTCAATCCAATCCTACCGTAAGTCCAATCAGGATCCTCGAATCCGGTTGCTAACTGCCGACTGCAGTAAATCCATTTAACTCAACATAATCCGACCATTTAATGGTCACAACATCGAATCAGTCGTCGGAACCGATCCTACGACATCGTGAAGACGATCCCAACTAACCGTCTCACGATCACACTCCAGAATACGAACACGTTAATCCCTCCGTAGGGTCCCACACGGTCAACCTTGACAGAACTATGGCAACCCCGGCATCGAGTGCCGAACCAAGGCTTGCCAATCCTACTAACTATCGTACCGGCACCCCAACAATCAGGTTGACCACGAACTGCAGCCCCTTGAGATATCACATCCTCGACCAGCATACATACTCCAAGAGCTCCGCGGTTGCTCGAATAGAGACAACCCCGCTCTGATACCACGTTGACAGGACCCATCCCAATCCCCCCGGGATTAGTGCGGGATGACCCTACTCCCGTCTGACACGAAGTGTCAGACAAGGGATATTTCCGACATTTGCCCTCCCGGGCTATCAGAGTACGCCAGGATCCGGAGGAGGCATGTGATATCTCGATCTCTGCTACAGTCCACATCCGCTGTCAACCTGAAGGGTATTAAAAACAGAAAGACTGTGAGTGGACAAAAATAAAGATTTATAAAAACATTTCCATAAGAAGACCTTTATACCCTCCACTAAAAAGCATGCATGCATAGTAAAACCATTTATCCAATTATATATGTTAAAACATCCATAAATAGGGTCTCAGCCCCAAATTCTGTAAATACAAGTCACACGGGCTCCTGCCCAAAACCAATTTACAGAAAACCTGAACATAGTAAACATGTGTGGGATCTCAGCCCAAATCCATTTATCATCATAAAACACAGTTTTCCCATACCAATTGAAACCATGTTTATCCAATATATTCATATCCAGAACCTGTCACGGTAAAATAAAGCTACACGTGTGCTAACCGGGGTCTCAAACCCAAGTCTCTCCAGGGTCCACCCAGGTCAATGTCCGTAGATCAATGACCCTCCCTGGAGGTAACGAACCATGCCCATCCTGAGAGTAAGGAACCCAACTGGGGGGCGACTCCACTCAGTCAGTGCTCCGTGACTACTCCGAGGTCCACCCAGGCCAACGACCCTCCCCGGAGGAGACAATCATATATATAGGATGGAATATGAAAAACCTTTTGAAACCATTCTTGAAACCTTTCAAGGATTCATGCCCGGCCCCCATAAGCCGTCATGAACCATAAAATCCTTTCATGGGTTCATGCCGGTTCCCATAAACCGTCATGACCCGTAAAAACCATTTGTAACACATAGCTGGGCACTAGGCCCGAATTCACATAGAAACTGGACCCCCGGTCCGAATCGTAAACCAATTGGGCCTCCGGCCCGATTCCGTAAATCAAATGGACTTCAAGTCCGAGAATTACCTTTTCAAATCCAAAATTATTTCATTAAATTATTTCCAAGACCATAAGAATGGAAAATCGGAGTAAAACCGAAAACCCTCGATTTACGTGCAAGCACGTAAATCGCCTCGAAATACGTGAAACCATATAATTCACAACTATCCAAATCAACATTATCAAATCAAATTCATTATCCTTTTGGAAATCCAAAACCATTTCATTTAGACCAATAAAGACCTACAGCCCCGTATAGGCACCGTATAGGGCCGAAACCTCGAAATACGTGCCTATACGTAACCACACATCCAAATGCATTCATGGCAACACAAACAAGTATTTAAAACATATAATAAACATTTATGCATGCACCAATTTAGAAAACAAGGTCCACTCACAGACCGTCCGAAGCCGCGTCTCGATACGCGTGCCATACGGCTCCCCGAGCCGATCACTGTCACCGGAACTTCCAAACCTGTCCAAATTAATTTAGAGGGTTACTAACTACTTATATAACCCCTCACTAAAGCCCCGTAATTTTCCCGTATTTTTAACTATTTTTAATCCCGAACCGAAATCTTCCGAGGCCCCGAAACATATCGAGACGGTGTCCGATCGACTCGAAACCAGTCCCAAAATGTTCGTTACATCGAATAGATGATTTCGTATGTTGAACACATCCCCAGAAACCCTAGCACGCGCTGCCACACGCCGCCCAAAGGCCCCTGCGCGTGGGCCTCACGCGCCGCTACAGTGCCGTCGTCCTCCCTCGATCGAACCGGTCCGACCGGCCCGGTCCGGTCCAACCTCTGCAACTGGACCGGTGTAACCGGTCCAGGGCTTCTTCTCCCTCATTTTTGGTCCGATTTCCTCCATTCCAATTCCTAAATTCCTATTTTAATGTTTTCTACCAATCCCAATTAACAAAACTATCAAAAACCCACCGAAACCCATGGTTCCAAAATGAACCTCACGGTTCTGTTTTTCCATTTTCCCTTCCATGGCTTCCCAGCCGTCCTACACCATACAAACCCTCTTAAAACGCCCTAAGCAACCTATTTAAATCAACCAAACCATCTAAATCGTTCCATAATCATTAAATCGAATTTAAATGGGTTTTGGGCCTAACCGGGTAATCTTCTCGGGTTCAAGGCCGCCGTCCACGGCGGCGTGGCTTCCAGCCGGCCACCATCGTCCAGTCTTCATCCTCTGCTCGCTCCTGACCTCTCAGTCATGATCAGTGGGGTTCAGTTTTGGATTGGGGAGGGAGAATGGATCGGTTTGGTGTTTGGGTGGAAGGAAGATAAATGATCGATGAAGGGATGGTATGCATGTATGGGTGAGATTGGCCAGTGGATGGGTGACAAGTGTCACTCATCCATTGGTTGCTGAAAAGTAACTGGACCCACTAAAGACAAACTGCACTTTTTGTCTCGTAAAACGTGCCATCGTGAATAGTAATCGGGAACTTCCGTGAACCGTAACTTCGTCGTCGAACGTCCGAATTCGACGTGCCGCCTGTCTACGGATTCGTATCGTCCTTATCTACGTAACGGTCTTCGGCCCTCAGCCATCGGACCTCCCGATCAAAAAGTCAACTTTTGACCTCCTATTCACCCAAATTACCAAAATGCCCCTAAACTTCGAACGTCATAACTTCCTCCTCGAATGTCGGAATTGAACGTGCCACCTGTCTATGAACTCGTGACGTCACGAACTACGTCACGGTCATCGGTCAAAGTCCATTTGACTGGCCGATTGAAAAGTCAACGTTTTGCCACCACCAAGGCAAAACGGTCATTTCGCATCGTTCGTCCGATTTCGCTCTACTAATCACGGATTAGCCTCACTAATCGTGATTAGTCACTAATCTAATCATGGAATTTGGGACGGGTCGTTACAATATATATAGAAAAAACTTACACACTACAAGAAAATTTCCAACACCTGACAGATTTTTACCTGACGAACAAAAAATCAACGTTAAAATGTGTGTTACCCGAAGAACATTATAACACTGCCAGGTAACGTAATGGTGCGAAAAAAATTACTTCGCGGGCGCTAATAAAGGAAATGTTACCCGATGGCAAAATCACCCTCGTCGGGTAACGATACCAAATCAAACAAATATAGTGTTTTATGTCGTCAGGTAATACACAAGCGTTGGCTATGTTACCCGACGGTCCAAACTCTTCGGTATGATTTTGGCGGGAAGGAATTGTTTTGGCACCAAAATGTTACCCTTACCTGAGTAGTCATTAAAATTTGCCCAACGATTACCTTCGTCAGGTTAAAGTCTTTCAGCATTAAACACATCTTATCCACTCTTTTTCCTCTCCAACTGCATATTCATCACCATCTTACATCTCTCTCTCTCTCTCTCTCTCTCTCTCTCTCTCTCTCTCTCTCTCTCTCTCTCTCTCTCTCTCTCCCCCAAATCCTACATTCACTAATATTAATTCCTCACCAATCACATTAATTCATTTTCTCATCACACCATCTTCAACCAAAGGTATGTATAATTTTGGAGATTTTGATATTGTTTTTTATTTTGATGTAAATGTTGAAATTGTTGATTATTTGTGTGAAGATAGTGTAGGAAATTAGAGGATATATTAGGAAAAGATGAAAATAGAAAGTATGTTATGAATTAGGAAATATAAATTGTGATAGGAAATTAGAAAATTAGAAAATATAATAGAAAATTAGAAAATTAGAAAATATGTTAGAAAATTAAGAAATTAGAGAATATGTTAGGTAGAAAATTAAGAAAATTGAAATATGTTAGGAAATTAGAAAATTAAGAAAATATATTAGGAAATTAGGAAAATAGAAAGTTGTTGGTAAACATTTTTTTCATATACTTTGATAGTGTGAAATGTGTTTATATTTCATAACAGTTTGTGGGAAGTTAATCGGGTTGATTAACTTCGTATAATACCCGATTAACTTTGTATAATTAAATTTAAGTAACAACCTTAGACCCGTTTGAGAGTCAGTGAATCGAGTTGATTGACTGACTCTTGAATTGTTCATTTATTCGGACAGTTTGGGGGTGTACAACTATGTGCTGTATAGTTTGTGGTCTACGCGGTTAGGTTTTGGTTGTGGAAATTTTGGTCTTTTTACATCCTACCATATTCTCCGAATGCATACTAGATATTTCTTTGTAATATCTATGTCACGCATTTGTGGAACTGTAAGGAGATGCTGCCGAATTTTCCACTGATCGGAACTTGGGCTCGTAGATTGCAAACCGAACAATACAGAATGTGCACTCTCGAGTGGGATAGAGCCATAAAACCGGAGTAATAAGGAGACAAGCGGCTTATGATATTCACTTGTCGGGCCATCAGGCGACAATGTTAACCCAATTGCTTACATTGACTATATTTTGTGCCAATAAGTAGAATGGATAGAAGCTGGATGCAATTTTTTGATAGATTTGTGGAGCAGTATATGGATGGGATTGACAGCTTCATTGAATTTGCAAGTAATCATTGCATTGATGAGACATCTATAGTTTGTCCGTGCCGTAAATGTAATAACTCTAGTCGGATGTCGTTAAATGAGGTCCAATATCATTTGGATCAAAACGGAATCGTACACAACTACACTAATTGGATATATCACGTCGAAGAAATATTTACTGAATCAACATCTTCAGTTTTTAGGCCCCATCGGGAAGAATGTACTTTGGATGAGCGATGTGATAATGATCAGATCCATGAGATATTGACGGATATTTTTCCTCCTGCATCCACTGATATGGATGGTGAAGCACTCAGGTTTCAACCCGACGATTTTGAACTTCATTAAGAGAGATTGTTGAAAGAAGCTCAGTGTGAATTGTACCCATATTGTAAGACTTTTTTGGTTCTAGGGCAAGTTGTGGAGTTGATGCACATGAAAGTTGAGTATAATCAAACAATTAAGCATTTTGATCACATTATGGACATCATCATTTGAATTCTTCCAGAAGAAAGTCGTCTCCCTAAAGATCATTATAACTCGAAGAAGCGGTTGAAGGGTTCCGGTTTAGGGTATGTCAAAATTCATGCATGCAAAAACAATTGTGCATTATTTTACGGTGAATTCAAGCAGCTTGATAAATGTCTCATGTGTAATGAGCCTTGGTTAAAAAAAATTCTGAACAAGGTGCTCTGTTATTTTTCACTGAAACCAAGGCTACAACGATTCTACATGTAGTTTCACACAACAGAGGATATGAGGTGGCACAAAGATGAGAGCATTGATGATGATACATTGAGGCATTTGAGTGATGGGGAGGCTTGGAAGGAATTCGATAAGATGTATCCAGATTTCACTGCAGAGCCAAGAAATGTCAAATTAGGGCTTGCTACTGATGGTTTTAATCCCTTCAAGAGTTTTTCAAAACCGTATAGTACATGGCTAGTGGTTATTGTTCCGTATAACCTACCTCCTTGGAAATGCATGAAGAAAGAGTTCATAATCCTCAGTACTTTGATACTAGGCCCTAAATCCCTAAGTAATTCCATCAATATTTATTTGGGGCCATTAATTGATGAGCTCATAGATATGTGGGAAAATGGTGTACATACGTACAACAAATTTAGTGGGCAAATGTTCGCTCTAAAAGCAACAGTAATGTGGACAATTAATGATTTTCCGGCATACATCATGTTGGCAGGGTGGAACACCAATGGTTATCTTGCGTGTCCTACATGTGGTCGCAACACCCCGGACTTTTAATAAAATGTATGTTCGAAAATTTAATGTAAAATCACCATTTTTCCCGTAGTCGAGGAAAAATGTTGAATTTTGACCCGGGATACTCTTTAGACTTTGATCAAGGTCGGTTACGTAGATCGAGACGTCACGAGTCCGTAGACAAGAGACACGTCAAAATCGGACGTCCGACGTGAAAATTACGGGTCAAGGAAGAAATTAGGTACTATTTATGTTTTACGAGACATGAACAGTTGGATGATTTTAATTGGGGAAAATATCCGAGGTGGACCAATGGATGAGTGACAAGTGTCACTCATCTAATTTTCCCAACTACGCATGTTCATGCATCTCGTTTGTATCTTCATCTTCTTTATTTTCATTTCACCCGAAACCCACAAACAACCCACACCACCATACCTCGTCTCTGTTGCCGTTTGAGAGAGGCTGAGACCGAGAGAGTGACCAAAGACGACGGAGACGGCGGCTGAGCATGGCGGAGAGACTGGGAAACCCAAGGATCAGGTAAACCCGAAACCATGATTTGGGTTTAAATTTCGAAATCAATTTAGAGGAATTGTTGAATATTTTTTATGATTGGAATTTTTTCTTTGGGATTGTACGAGTCCACAGAGACCAAAATCGTGAAGGAAGGTGATTGGAATCGACCAAGAGAAGGATTGAAAAATTGGCCGAAAATTATCAAGCTCGAATAGATAATTTCAAGCCTTATTTATAGATCCCTTTCTGGGTTCATTACGAGCATGTAGGAAGAAAAATTGGGGAAAACGGTGGCTGGATGGTTGAAATACAACCAAGTGAGGTTTACGAGTCGGTTGACCCGTTACAGGGTCACTGGTCGACCCTGCCAAAGGTTGACGATGATGACGTGGTAGTTCACGTCATCACCCTGTCAGACCTATCAATATTCTAATGGTTCTAAGTGTGGGATGATTTATGGTGTTTGGTAGATTGTGGTGTTTGACATGATGTGTGATTTGGGCATAGGCCTGGGTTTTGAGTTGGGTTTTAGTTTTTGAACTAGGTTATAAGTAACACGACGCATCCCAATCCCCCCGAGATTAATGCGGGATGTGCCATGCTCCTGTCTAACCCACGTGTGACATGAAGGCTAGACAAGGGATAACCGAACCTTAGCCCACTCGGGCTTCCAGAGTACGCCAGGATTAGTGGCAGAGTGTGATTTCTCGGTCTCTGCTATACCCCCATCCACGATCAACTTGAAGGGCATTAAAAACCATAAAAGATGTGAGTGGACGAAAATAAATAATTTAATAAAATTCATTTCACAAGAAGACATTGATGCCCTTCACATAAAAAGCATGCATGCATACAAAAACCCATTAATTCAAATATAATAAAACCGTTTATAAACCAAAGATATTTCCTTCCTCAAATCATTAGGGCCTTAGCCCAAAACCGTAAAATCACTAAGTATGGGAACTCAACCCAAAACCGTAAAACCAATCGTGTGGGTCACGACCTAAATCCATTTATTAAACACAAAAATACCATTAATAAATCCAATAAATCCGTAATCCAAATACCGATCCTTAGCATCCCAGATGCCTAGCGTCCTAGACGCTTGACGTCCCAGACGTCATGTCACGGTTTAAGCTACGTGTGCTACCTGGGGTCTCTATGGGTCAATCTATGACATCCCAGATGTCTGACGTCCTAGACGTCTAATAGCAATCATGCTCCTAAGTCACTATACAGTCTGATCGCTCCGTATAATGACCCATCGTAGGCAATGCGCTGTGACTACCACAGTGTCTTAGCCAACTGGAGGACACCATCCACATATCCATATATAAGCATGGTATATGGAAAAAAATTTATAAAATTATTTCAAAACATATCAAAGGGGCCATGCCCGGAATTTCCATAAATCCATCATAAATTTGTGACTGGGTCTCGCCCGATTCCTCATTAACTTAAATGGACTCAAAGTCCAATAGTTTCCATAAAACCAGCTTTCCGGTTTTCCTTAACTTGCTGTCGCGATCACTGCCGTGGCCACCACCATGATCGTCTCAACATCCTCTCCAATTTTCATTCTCGACCCAGTCGAATGTGATGAGGTTTAATGTAACGACCCGTCCCGAATATCGGGATTGAATATGAATTAATTATGTATTTAGGATGACTAATCGAGGATTAGTTGAGAGAATTCATACGGACGGTGCGAAATGACCGTTTTGCCCATCGAATTGGGCAAATGTTGACTTTTGACTCGAGGAGTCAAACGTCCGAGGATCGATGACCGTGATGTAAATCGGGACGTCACGAGTACGTAGACAGGTGGCACGTTGAAATCAGAGGTTCGACGGAGAAGTTACGAGTCTAGAACGTTTTACGTTACTATTGCACGAAAATCGAAAAAGGGGGACATGTGGCAGGTTTGGATTGGATTGGAAATCTGGGTGGAACAATCACAAAGTGACACTTGTCCCTTATCTAATTGGTCCATTCCCCCACACGACGGGATATTTCTTCTTTCCCATTCGATTGATCATTTTCCATTTTCTCTCAAAATCGTGACCATGCAACCCATCCAATTTCAACCTTCAATACTCATTTTCTGGGCTTGGTATGTGAATGAAAGTGAGAGAGGGATGTGAGACGAGGCTAGTGGTGGCCACGGTTTGAGCCGCCGTGGACCGTGGCCAGAGAAACCATGAAAGGTAAGTTTGGATTTTCAAAATGGTAAGTTGAGTTTTGGTGTTTGTTGATTGGGTTTTTTGGTTGTAACATGTTTTGGAGTTTGCTAGGAGGCTAATGGACTTGGAACGGTGGCTGAAGGCGGCCGGAGGCAAGGGAACTAACGGGGGGATGTTGGCTGGTTCAAACACCCATTCGAAAGGTGTGGTTTTAGCCTTGGTTTTCATGTTTTGAAATCATAAATAGATTAGGAATGATTAGAGGAAGGTTTAGGAATGAAAATGAATGAAAACGAAGCGAAAAAATGAGAGATATAGGGGGTGAACCGATCACGCCCGTCAAGTTGGACCAACTGCACAGTCGAACTGGACCGGACCTGTTCATCGCGAGGACAGGGATGATGAATAGTGCCAGCACGTGAGGTCCACACGCAGCGCCTTAGGGCGGCGTGTGGGGGGCTTTTTGGGAAAGTGTTCAACATGTGAAATCATCTATTCGATGTAACGAACATTTTGGAACTGGTTTCGAGTCGATAGGACATCGTTTCGATATAGTTCGGGATGTTCGAAGGTTTAGAATCGAGTTTAAATACGTTTAAAAATTTAGAAAAATTACGGAACTTTAATGAGAGGTTAATGATATGGTTAGTAACCCTCTAGTATGATTTGGACAAGTTCGGATATTCCAAGGATGGTGATTTAGCCCGAGAAGTCTTTTGGTATGCATATCGAGGCTGCAACATAGGACGGCCTTTGAGTTGACGTTGATTTCTAAACTGTGATGCATGCATAACTGTTTATATGTTTTACATATGTTATTTCTATGATGATGATTGTGGTATGGGTGATTTACATATTTGCACGTATTTCGAGATGTTTTTTCGTATTTGCTCGTATATCGAGATTTATGGTTTTAATAATGGTTCAATGGTATGATTTCAGATTTGGAAATATGGAATTGGGCTTGAGACCTATTTGATTTAAGAACTATCAGACTTCGAGTCCATTTGATTTAATAAGGCATCGGCCCTAGGCCCATTTGGTTTACATGATTGAGCTTGAGGCCCAAGTGGTTTATGATATTGGGCATGAGTCCCATTTTGGTTTATAAATATGATTTCAGGTTCAGAGACCCTAATGGATTTGGATTTGAGAAATCGGATTTCTAGGTTTACGATGGTTTTATGGGAAACCAGGCATAGACCCTTTGAAAGGTTTGTAGGTTTTCAGATGATTTACGAAAGGTTTTCTAATATACCATCCTCTTATCCGTGGATTGTCTACTCCAGGGATTGTCATTGATCTGCGGACATTGACCTGGGTGGACCTGAAGTAGTTATGACGCGCTACCTGAGAGTGACTGCCCTGTGGGGTGGCTCCGATCAAGAGGGCATTTATGGATTATAACCCCCAGGGAGGGTCTTTGATCTGCGGACATTGACTAGGGTAGAGCCTAGGGAGACTTGGGACTTGAGACTCCGAGTAGCACGCGTAGCTTTGGAAACCGTGACAGTACTGATTGTGACATCGACGATGTCAGGCATCAGGGATGCAGAGGATTGGTTATATGGTATTTGGTAAACAAGAATTATTGGATTTATGAAAAGTTATTTTTGTGTTTATGGATTCGTGTTTATGGATTTAGGCAGTGGCCCACTTGGATCTGGATTTACGGATTTTGGTATTCTATGGTTTTGGGCTGAATTCACATATATACGGTTTGGGCTAAGACCCTAATGATTGATTTAAGTAAATGGTTTGATTATTGGTTTTCAAATGCATGCATGCTTTTTAGTGAAAAATGTCTTCTTATGAAATGTGTTTATGAACCTGTTGATTTTCATCCACTCATAGCTTTTATTGTTTTTAATGTTCTTCAGGTTGATCACGGATGCTGGTTGTAGCAGAGACAGAGACATCGCACTCCTCCACCGATCCTGGCGCGCTCTAGAAGCCCTGAACGGGCCGAGGGTTGAGTTATCCCTTGTCTGACACTTCGTGTTAGACGGGAGAATGTCACATCCCGCATTAATCCCGGGGGGATTGGGATGTGTCATGTCAAGTGGTATTAGAGGAGGTTTACTCTTGTGGTACGCGCATGTCGAGGATGTGATGTCTCTATAGGCTATAGTTCACTATCAACTTGATAGTTAGGATGCCAGTTTGATAGTTAGTTGAAATGAATCGTGGATCGTTTTGTTTTGGCATTTGATGCTTATGTGTGCCATAGTTATGTCGTGGTTTGGCAATGTTAGACCCTACCGAGGGATGAACGTAACAGTGCCTTAGAGTTTTGACCGTGGGACGGTTATTTCGGGATCATCTATCACGATATTACAGGATTGGATATGACGATAGTGTGGAGTTGTGGCCATTAGATGGTCAGGTTATGTTGAGTTGGATAATGGTGCTGCTGAGAGCAGCCGGGTTTCTCAAACCCTAGTTGTGATTGATGGTGTGGTGAATATGAGTACAACAGAGTTAGTAGATGACCTTGTGTGGGGGGGGGGGGGGGGGGGGGAATGGGGGAACCCTAGTGTATGGTGTATGGTTCGGAAATGTGAGTCAGCGAATGGTTTGACTTTGGCGACTTTTCGGAGTCGAGACTGTTGGTCGGTCATGTTATGTCAGCTTTGGTGATGGTACTACACTCTGCAACCGAAGTTGTGATTATCGATTAGGCCTAGTTGGTTGTCGTGCTACCCTAGTTTGTGATGGATAGTTTAGTGCAGCTGAGGTTATGGATGACTTGGTGGACGACGTTGGTTGATTTGAGTTGAGACTAGTTAGAGATTTGTTGGACAGTTTACCAGGGTGTGATATTTGTCGATGGAATCCCGGAGTGGGGATACAGAGTAGTTAGTACGAGCGGTTGATTCTATTGGATACGGGGTCTCAATAGCGATGTCTGGTGGTTGGGTCTGCACGTGTTGTGGCAGGCACTACTATCGAGGATGGCTGCAGTTATGGTTGTTGAGAATCAGGGGATGTTCAAGGAACGTTCATTTTCTTGTATGAGTTGTCAAGGTGAATCTACCCAGAGTTTTTGGGTACGAGAAAAGCGAAGTCCCTCCAATTTGAGCAGAGGTACGGGTCGTTGCTCGGTATGAGCAAAGATCCAGGGTTGTTTGATTCGTACACTGTCTGCTGGTGATTGTGATGATGATGAGACACGAGTTGGGATGCGACTCCATCATGATGGGCATACATTCGGTATCTGGGATCCAGCAGTGGATCTCAGATATAGATGGACTGGATGGGATCCAGCAGTGGATGTGATGTGTTGGGATTCTAACCCAACCGTGAGTGTGATAACTGATGTGATTGGAATGATTAAGTGGTAAATGAATGAAATGGTATGAACGAATAGGCGAGTTGGGGTACCAAGTTAGCTTGGTACAGACGCATGGTTGATGCACGAGTGAGTTGGTTCCAACATGGTTGGAATTTCAGAAACGGGAGAGGTTGTGATTAAGTCGACGAGGGGAGTGCTCGATTCAACATTGGTGATGGATATTCTAAAGTTACTGAGGTTGACTTCTCATTTTCTGCCCATGGCAGATAATGTCTATTGCCACCAATACGTTGATCGTGCATTGGTTGGTGGACCCGTCATTTGTTTCGGATCATCACGAGGAGTTGGGAATTTCGAAGTTAGGTGAATTAGATTTCTCATTTTCTGCTTGGTGTTAGACGATGTTGGTATTACATGGTGTGGTGAGTGCAGTGAGGTTGTGTTTGCCCTCACGTAGGATGAATTTTGATGTCATTATCTTGGACCATCCTTTATTTTTCCTAGGTGGAATGACAAGGATCGATATGAGGTAATTGGAGAGAACCCATAGTCTAGACGTGTTTCATCTTTGACTGAGTGATTAGATGTGAAACGGTTAAGGAACGATGTGATAGTATAAGGATTTAATGAGGGTTTAAGACCATATGACCTGAAATCTGGATCGTGATCTTGATGATCATGTTATGTAGTGGATCAGGATGGTGTGGATCGTGATGTCGTGCCGTGCTGGCAGACTTCATCTTGTTGATTATGCTAAGCTAGGAGCAGAGGAGGATCGTATTATGATACGGTTGAGGAATCTTGTGGTTTAGCTGGTGAGATGACAAGACAAAAGTTGGTTATGGGAATGTTGGGTCGACATCTTTTCGAAGTTAATCCGGTATAAGACAGTAGTTGAGTGAATTGAGGTGTTTACGATCTGTCTTAGATATCTGGATATGGGGGATGACGGGACTGACTTCATTTCGAGGTTAATCCCATATGATATATTAATAGAAAGAGTGGGTATCCAACGGGGTTGGCTGGGTCAATATTGGATATGTGAATGATGGGATTGGCTTCCTTTCCAAGTCAATCAAGTATGATATGGTAATCGAATGAGTAGATATCTAACAAGTTCATATCGGTACGTCTTGAGAGACGTGGGTGAGATTGGTTACTCATTGGGCATGAATGGGTACGCCTTGGTGGATAGGATTCAGATTGGTACGTATTGGATGAAGTGATTATGAGTAGACGTATTGATGCTGGTCGGGTGACCAGGGGACGTGGAATGGACACGGAATTGGGAGTGTATGGTTTGTCTCATGTGTGATTAGATTGATAGACTCTAGAATTGAAGCGTGATTAGCTGCGAGCTATGTAGTAGGCTGGTTGGTGGATGGACGTATGTAGAGGGAACGTTGTTCGAGGATCGATACTGGAAAGGCCTGAGTGATTGTAACGACTAGTCCCAGAAATCGGGATTTGATTAGTTGTTAGTGATGGATTAGCGAAGATAATCGGTGTTTAGTTGGATACTTTTGGATGGACGGCGCAGAATGACGATTTTAATCGGTGTATGTGGGTGAACCTATCACGCCGGTCCAGTTGGACCGGCTGCACAGTCGAACAGGACCGGACCGGTTCATCGCGAGGATAGGGATGATGAATAGTACCACGCGTGAGGCCCACGCGCATCGCTTTGGGTGGCGCGTGGCGGACTTTTTGGGAAAGTGTTCAACATGTTATATCATCTATTTGATGTAACGAACATTTTGGGATTGGTGTTTTTCGAGCTTTTCGAACATCTTTTCGATATAGTTCGGGATGTCCGAAGGTTTAGCATCGATTTTAAATACGTTTAAAAATTCAGGAAAATTACGGGGCTTTAATGAGAGGTTAATGAAGTGGTTCGTAACCCTCTAGTATGATTTTGACAGGTTTGGATATTCCAAGGACAGTGATTTAGCCAAGGGAGGCTTTCAGCACTCTTATCGAGGCGGCATCGGAGGACAGTCTGTGAGTGGACATTGTTTTCTAAACTATGATGCATGCATAACTGTTTTATATGTGTACTTATGTGATTTCTATGATGATGATTGTGGTATGGGTGATTTATATATTTGCACATATTTTGAGATGTTTTCTGTATTTCCTCGTATATCTAGGTTTATGGTTTTAATAATGGTTCAATGGTATGATTTCAGATTTGAAAATATGGAATCGGACTTGAGACCCATTTGATTTATGAACTATCGGATTTCAAGTCCATTTGATTTAATAAGTCATCGTGTCGGGGGCCCAGTTGGTTTACATGATCGGGCTTGAGGCCCAAGTGGTTTATTATATCGGGCATGAGTCCCATTGTGGTTTATAAATATGATTTCGGGTTCAGAGACACTAAATGGATTTTGATTTGAGAAATCGGATTTCTGGGTTTACGATTGGGTTTTATGGGAAACCAGGCATATACCCTTTGAAAGGTTTGAAAGGTTTTAAGATGATTTACGAAAGATTTTCTAATATACCATCCTTTTATCTATGGATTGTCTCCTCCAGGGAGGGTCATTGATCTGCGGATATTGACCTAGGTGAGCCCTAGAGTAGTTACAGTGCACTACCTTAGAGTGACTGCCTTGTGGGGTGGCTCCCGATCAGGATGGAATTTATGGATTATAACCCCCAATGAGGGTCATTGATCTGTAGACATTGACCTGGGTGGACCTTGGGGAGACATGGAACTTGAGACCCTGAGTAGCACACATAGCTTTGGAAATCGTGATAGTACTGATTATAACATCGGGGATGTCAGGCATCAGAGATGCCGAGGATTGGTTATATGGTATTTGGTTAACATGAATTATTGGATTTATGAAATGGTTATTCTGTGTTTATGGATTTGTGTTTATGGATTTGGGAAGTGGCCCACTTGGATCTGGATTTACGGATTTTGGTATTCTATGGTTTTGGGCTGAGTTCACATATATACGGTTTGCTAAGACCCTAATGATTCATTTAAGTTAATGGTTTGATTATTGGTTTTCGAATGTATGCATGCTTTTTAGTGAAGGGTATAAATGTCTTCTTATGAAATGTGATTTTATGAACCTATTGATTTTCGTCCACTCACAACTTTTGTTGTTTTTTATACCCTTCAGGTTGATCACGGATGCGGGCTGTAGTAGAGACAGAGACATCGCATTCCTCCACCTATCCTAGCGCGATCTGGAAGCCCTGAACGGGCCGAGGATTGAGTTATCCCTTATTTGACACTTCGTGTCAGACGGGAGCATGTCACATCTCGCGTTAATCCCAGGGGATTGGGATGGGTCGTGTCATTTAAGGGCTGTTTGTGAGGGTTTGGGTAGCACGGGTTATGGTTTTCAAGGGCATGGGAAAATGGAGAGGGTGAGGATGACTAATAAAGATAAGGATCAAAAATATTGGGTTTTGGACCAATCAGATGGGTGACACATGTCACTCATTTGGTGGGTCCAACCAAGATATTTTCCCTAATCAAAATAGTCGACGTGTCCATTTCTCGGTTTGCATGCAATAGTTCCAACCTCCGTTTTAGGCCCGTATCTCTCCTAACGAACGTTCGATTTCGACGTGCCACTTGTCTATGGACTCGTAACGTGCCGATCTACGTACCGATCAAAGTCCATTTGACCACCTGAGTCAAAAGTCAACATTTTTGCCCAACCTGAAGGGCAAAACGATCATTTTACACCGTTCGTCTAAAATTTTCGGATTAGTCGAGGGATCTTTGCAATTAACCCCTAATTATCCTTAATTAATCCTAATTATTGTTAAATAGATCTAGAAATTTGGGACGGGTCGTTACAACCTTCCCCCTTAAACAATTTTGTCCTCGAAATTCAAACTATCCTAAGTCCACATCCCAATGGTGGAAATCCAAACCTGCCTCACTCCTAGGCCTCACTTTCAGTGTATCCGCTAATCAACCATAGTAACAACTGATATACAACGTCGAACGTCTCTCCACCGCACTCATCCGCACCTAACCCCGTCCTATGTCACAGGCCCTCACGGCCCTACGGTCACTACTCGAGTCATCGACATGAATCTCGACTCACTCTGGAGTCTTACTAAGGTACCTCATACCAATCTCCCTCAATGTAGCATAAGATTCTACTGTCACAATGGCACAAATCTCACCTAGCAGGGCAAGCTCAAACCTGCGGCATCTATCGACTTTGGTACTCACATCAGTCAACTCCCTCGGCAATCCAAGCTGACTTTGGTGAGAGTCACAGAGTAGTCGCTTCATGCAAAGAAACCTTATATCTTACCCCACATGTGGTCACACTAACCACTAACTCATTCAATCTGTGTGTAACTGGACCCCACACACGTACAACATCCTTGTACCTAAACCGTCCACAACATGGCTGGGCCCTACTCCAAACGATCACCCACTCTCGTACTGAGGCCGTCCACTACATGGCTTCATATAGTTTCAATCTACGCATCCACCATTGGCTGGGAAGCTAATCATACTTCAATCTTAGAGTCCATATGTTCGATCATGTACTAGACAGATCCCACACTCCGACACCGTGTCCATTCCGTGTTTCTTGGTCATCTGGCTGTATTGGTCAGGCCAAATCCCACTCACGTCTACCAAGACGTACGAATCTGAACCTATCAGATACCTGCCTCCATCCTACTAATTCAATCACCATCTCATGCCAGCTTGGCTCCGAAAGGAAGCCAATCTCATTAATAACCCTCGGTCACGGAGATAGCCTCTGCTCGACAGTCACTAACACTTCCAGTCTGAATGAGTGAATCTCAGATCCATACTCACTCACATATCCAACCTCTATCTTTCATTCTCGCTCACAATTCCTAGAAATTCTTCAACTATCTTACAATACGATTCTCCTCTGCTCCTAGCTTATCATAATCAGCAAGGTGGGGTCTGCTCCGTGTTGGTTCACCAATAAGATTTTGGCACGCCTCTAGATCATTCTTCAAATCCACTGTTTCCACATCACTCCTCATCACCTTTTCCACATCAGACAACTCGCCCCAAAGAAAAAGCACGTCTAGACTGTGGGTTCTCATCGAATTCCTCATATTGATCAGTTATAGTCACTCATTTTCATCCTCACCTATCGAGACTCCCTCGTCATTTTTACACATCCCCTTCATCACATTTCCCTCGTGGGGTGATGACATCAACATTCCTTCTACATGACCGTAAACAAAATTTCCACTACACTCACCACGTCATATGACTCCAAGCACCGTCTGCTACCAAGCAGAAAACGAAAAATCTTCTTCACCAACTTCGGAATATCCAAAGTTGCAACAATGTTGGAAGCATATCCAATTCTCAAGTTCAACCACTAGAATTCTCAACCGAATGCCAAATCCTACCATAGGACTTCCCGGTCCTTAACTTATTCGGACATCATCCACCCATGTGTCCCGTAAACCATGAACTTAATACCCAACTTACATGGCCATTTTATACCGTTTATACACATCTAACAGGATGAGTAATGGATGAGATCCATCCCTACCTGATTCTTACGTATCAACCTTTACGGTTCAACTCCTGAGCACACCTTCTTGTCTTAAGTCTCACAATCATGTTGATGGCCAAACCAGAAGCTCTGGCCAAGCAAAAGGAAAAGAGAAGTCGTCTTCTCCGACTAAGAGTATTCTCTGGTAGTTTTTGTAATGCTTAATCCTTTTCTCAAAACTAAACACTTCCATTGATTCTCTTCGGCTTCTTCCAACTTCTAATAAATTCTTAGCACTCCCTTCGACTCACCAATTCTGGGTAAACCACTCGGAAAAAACCACTCTGACAAATCATACAAGAAAAGGAAACGTTCCCCGAACGTCGTCCAATTCTCACCAGCCTTAACTAACTCCACTAGGTTCACTGGACTCACCAGGTCCACTAGTGTTGGGCAATGTTCAACTTCCAATGGTCTCAACTACAACTAGCCTTGATAGACGTGTCTGCCGCAGTTTCATGTAGACGTAACCAAAAGATAACGCTATCGAGGCTCTGTAGCCCTACGTCAACCCTACTAATCGGTCTACCCCGGGACCCCATACATCATCCCAATCGTACACGTGAATCGAATCCAACCATTTCACTTATTGTCAGGCCAACCAATCTCTATAGTCTCTAACTTGACTCAACTAGACTCAACCGGAGTCGCCCACTAAGGTCATCCACTAACTCAGCTGCTCTCTGTAGCAGAATCTCCAATCTGACCGATTCCACGACCTCGATCTTCAAAAAGTCATCCAATCCAAACCAAATATTGACTCACATTTCCAGACTAACCACTCAAACTAGAGTTCCTCGAACCCGACTGCTCTTAGCAGCACCACTATCCTGACATGACCGACTAACGGTCCCACACTGTAATTTCATCATATACGACCCTTCTCGGGTCCCTCTCATCGATTCACGGCGTACCAGGCCAAATGTAACCTATCCACGATTTATTTCCACTAACCATCATACTCTTTCCCTAACCTTCAGGTTGATGACGGGCTGATCCTCGTAGAGACATCACATCCCCGGGACTAGCGTACAACGGAGTCCAACTGAAAACCTCGCTATGATACCACTTGGACATGACCCATCCCAATCCCCCCCCCCCCCCCCCCCCCCCGGGGATTAATGAGGGATGTGCCGTGCTCCCGTCTAACCCACGTGTGACACGCACATGTGACACGAAGGGCAAACAAGGGAGAACCCAACGTTATCCCACTCGGGCTTCAAGAGTGCGCTAGGATCAGTGGCAGAGTGTGATGTCTCGGTTTCTGCTATAGCCCGCATCCGCGATCAACCTGAAGGGCATTAAAATCAATAAAATCTATGAGCGGACAAAAATAAATAATTTAATAAAATTCATTTCACAAGAAGACATTTATGCCCTACACATAAAAAGCATGCATGAATACAAAAACCAGTTATTTCAAATATAATAAAACCGTTTATAAAACCAAAGCCATTTCCTTCCTCAAATCAATAGGGCCTTAGCCCAAAACCGTAAAATCACCAAGTATGGGAATTCAGACCAAAATCGTAAAACCAATTGTGTGGGTCATTACCCAAATCCATTTATTAAACACAGAAAATACTATTTCATAAATCCAATAAATCCGTAATCCAAATACTGATCCTTGGTATTCCAGATGTTTGACGTCCCAGACGTCATGTCACGGTCTACGCTACGCATGCTGCTCGAGGTCTCTCCTGGTCAATCTATCACATCCCTGATATCTGACGTCCCAGATTTCTAATAGCAGTCCTGCTTCTGAGTCACTATATGGTTCGGTCGCTCCGTGCAATGACCCCTCACAAGCAATGCACAATGACTACTCCAGTGTCCCAGACAGCTGGAGGAGACCATCCACATATCCATATTTAAGGATGGTATATGGAAAGCATTTTATAAAATCATTTCAAAACATCTCAAAGGGGCCAGGACCAGAATTTCCATAAATCCATCATAAATCTGTAACTGGCTCTCACCTGATTCCTCATTAACTCAAATGGACTCCAAGTCCAACAGTTTCCAAATCAAATGGGTCTCATGCCCTGTTCCATATTTCCAATTCCAAAACCTCTCCATAAATCCACAGTTGAAAACACAAACACATGTAAATCCAAAATAAAACTATACACCTCGAAATATGTGTAAATACGTAAATACCAAATACCACAAATATACGTACTCAAGGCATTCAAAACATAGATATAAAACATATAAAACAGTTATGCGTGCATCATATTTAGAAAACAAAAGTCCACTCATAGCCCGTCCTAGCTGCCGCCTCAATACGCATGCCATAAGCCTTCCCTAGGCTAATCCACCATCTCTGGGACTTGCGGACCTGTTCAAATCATACCTGAAGGTCGCTAACTATCTCTGGGAATAGTCGACGTGTCTCGGACACGTGTCCCAAGGCTAAAACCCTTGATTTAACTAAACTAACGATCTTCGATCGACCCAAAACCAACACCATTGGATTTGGATCGTCGAAAACCCTTTGAATGACACTGGATCCACCTCGAAATTCATGCTGACAGTCCCTACACGCGTGGTCAATGCTGGTTAACGGTTAGGTCAATGTCAACGGTCAAGTTAATGCTAACGTCAGAACTGACAGATTCTAACAGGTGTCAGATCCGACACCTGTTAGATCTGATAGTGCCACGTGTCACCTGCGTACTGGTCCACGTCACTGACATGTTAGTGCTCACTACGCACTGACATGTAACACTTGTCGATCCAGGACTGGTCCGCCTCTGACACGTGTCAAATGATGACATCAGATGATGATGTCATCTCGTGTTCGACCTCCGTCCGGGTCCTCAATTCGGGTCACGCAGACCGGCGTGCCCGACCCGACTTCAATTCCTTCCATCCTCAATCAAATTCAATCCTGTTTCTTCCTATAGCTTCTTCTAACCTCCTTAATCGATCTATGGACTCCAAACTAAGAAAAACTACCTAGATCATACCTGTTTGAACCATGAATAGTACCCATTACATGCAACCTCGAACTGCCAGCGATTCTAGCCATTAAAACGATCCCCCAAAACCTCGTCCAAACCATTAAAACGATCCCCCAAAAAGTCCCTTGAGTTCATATGATCCCCCAAAACCTCGTCCAAACCATTAAAACGATCAACAACCAACAAAACTTGATTCTCCATTTTTAAACTAAAACTAGTTTTCGGGTTTCCCTTACCTTGTCATCGCGATCACCGTTGTGGCCACCACAATGATCGTCTTAGCATCCTCTCCAACTTTCATTCATAGCCCAGTCGTATGAGATGTGGTTTAAGGGGTGTTTGTGAGGGTTTGGGTAGCACATGTTATGGGTTTCACAGGCATGGGAAAACAGAGAGGGTGAGGATGACTGATGAAGATAAGGACCCAAAATATTGGGTTTTGGGCCAATCACATGGGTGACACTTATCACTCATCTAGTGGGTCCAACCCAGATATTTTCCCCAATCAAAACAGTCCACGTGTCTATTTCTCAGTTTGCGTGCAATAGTTCCAACATCCGTTTTAGGCCCGTATCTTTCTCGTCGAACGTCCCATTTCGACTTGCTGCCTGTCTACGGACTCGTAACGTGCTGATCTACGTCACGGTCATTGGTCAAAGTCCATTTGACCGTCGAGTCAAAACTCAACATTTTACCCAACCCTAAGGGAAAAACGGTCATTTTACATCGTCTGTCCGAAATCTTCGGATTAGTCGAGGGATCTTTGCAATTTACCCCTAATTATCCTTTATTAATCCTAATTATCATTAAATAAGTCCCAAAACTCGCCACGGGTTGTTACACTATGTAACGATCCATCCCGAATTCCAGGATTAGATTAATGACTAATCGTGATTGGTAAGGTTAATCCGTGATTAGTTGGGCGAAATCGGATGAACGATGAAAAATGGCCGTTTTGCCCCTAGGCGTGGGCAAAATGTTGACTTTTCATTCTGGCGGTCAAACGGACTTTGGCCAATGACTGTGACGTAGTTTAAGACGTCACGAGTTCATAGACAAGTGGCACGTTCAATTCCGACATTCGAGGAAGAAGTTATGACGTTCGGAAGTTAAGGGGCATTTTGGTAAATTTGTTTAGAAGGTGCAAATAGTTGACTTTTTGACTAGAAGGTCGGATGGCCGAGGGTTGAGGACCGTTACGTAGATCGGGATGATACGAATCCATAGACAGGTGGCACGCTGAAATCGTACTTCGAACGGGAGAGTTATAGGTCACGGAAGTTCAATTTCACTATTGCATGCATTTTGAGGCAAAGACACTTGGAAATATCTGATTGGTCAGATATTTTGGTGGGACCCATGGATGAGTGATAAGTGTCACTCATCCAATGGGTCATTTACCCCAAAATGTGGATCTAATTCTTGATTGGTGGGATTAACATTAAAATAATGGGTTTTGATTATTTTATAATATCTTCACCCATCTCTCTCTCAATCTTGGCCCTCCATTCCATCACACAAATGCATCCCCACCATCCATCTCATCTCTCCCCATCTCATCAAACTCCATCACCTCCCTATTCTCACAAACTCGAAACCATTATTTTCCATTTTCCTCCATTCCTTCACTTAGCAAACACACGGCTTTCCACCTCCCAGCATCCATACGAGTTATGAGGGATATTGAGAGACTGACGGAGTGGTCAAGATGATGAAGGAGAGGCCAACAGGCCACGACGGAGGACACGGCGGAGGGAAAACCCGGTTTGGCGGGTAAGCACGTTTGAAAATCCAAGTTCGAATTTGAGAGGTTCTTGATAGTTTTCTTTGGTTGGATTGACATCTAGGGACCTAGGGGAGTCAGGATGGATCGGTTTTGAGGCCTAGGAAGGCCAGAGGCCACGACGGGGATGACTTGCAGGTGACCGGTTCATATATGAACATTCAAGGTGAGTTATAATCCATTTATTTCGGTTTTTAATTTGGTAAAAAGATTGGGTTCAAGGTTAGGATGGTTTAGGAATTAAAAAGGAAAGGTTGGACCGAAAATGAGGGAAAGAATGGGCTGAACCGGCCACACCGGTTCGGCTGGACCGAACTGCACTGAACCGGCCGGTTCGAAACGGCCAGAGGTTAGTGGTGATGCTACAGTACCCAGCGCGTGGGCTCACGTGCAGGGAGTTCCTAGGGTACGTGTGAGCGCATGAGTGATAATTTTGGAATGTTTTCAACACGTGTAATCTTCTATTCGATGTAACGAACATTTTGGGACGGGTTTCGTGTCGATCGGACACCATTTCGATAATGTTCGGGGAATAGGAAGGTTTGGGATCGTGATTAAAAATAGTTAAAAATTCGGAAAAATTACGGGGCTTCAATGAGAGGTTAATAAGGTAGTTAGTAACCTTCTATTACGATTTGGACAGGTTCGGGAGTTCCGGTGACAGTGATTAGCTCGGGAGAGCCATATGGCACTCAAATCGAGGCGGCAGCTCGAACGGTCTATGAGTGGACCTTGTTTTCTAAATTGGTGCATGCATAAATGTTTATTATCTGTTTTAAATACTTGTTTGTGATACCATGAGTGCATTTGGATGTGTGGTTACGTATTGGCACGTATTTCAAGGTTACGGCCCTATACGGTGCCAATACGGGTTTGTATGTCTTTATTGGTCTAAATGAAATAGTTTTGGATTTCCAAAAGGATAAACTCGGGTATGAAACCCATTTAGTTTTGACTCGAGCATATTACGCTATTGATGACCTACGGGTCTGAATCGTGGTCGCGGCTAGTGCTATGTGCACGGCGACAGACGATACTACGCTCGCCTCCGGATTGGGATGTGTTCCTTCCGGAGAGGTCACGATGCACGATTCGTTGTCGGGTAGTCGAGGGAGGCTTGAATTCGGAGTCCTGACGGTTCAGGATATCGATCGGTGATGAGTGCAGCATGATCTTGTGGTGGTCGCGTCGGTTGATTCATTCACGGCGACATACCAGGATTGAGGGCAGTCCTGGATGGATGGTTGCACGCATCACTACGATCGGAGTCGTAACTGACCCTTAGATATCGGGCACGATGCCCAGCTAATGTCATATGTTTGGGCACGAGACCCAGTTGTTTTACATTGATGATTTCGGGTCAGGGACCCTAGATGGATTTCCAAGTTCATGGCGGTTTATGGGAACCGACATGAACCTTGGAAAGGTTATTGTGGTACATGATGGTTTATGGAAACTCGGCATGAACCCTTAAATGGATGTTATAGATCATGACGGTTCAGGGGGACCGAGCATGAATGTTTATGTTATGTATATATATGTATGTATATTCATATACCTTCCTTTACTTCTATTATCTCCTCCGGGGAGGGTCGTTGGCTAGGGTGGACCCCGGAGTAGTCACGGAGCACCGACTGAGTGGAGTCGCCCCCTAGTTGGGTTCCTTACTCTTAGGAAGGCATGAATCATAACCTCAAGACGGATCATTGGTCTACGGACATTGACCTTGGACTCTGAGAGACTTGGGTTTGAGACCCCGGGTAGCACGCGCGTAGCTTTGGAAACCGTGACAGGATTGGATGATATGTGATGTACGATATATGATATGTGATGTGTACAGGTTTTAGGCTGAGTCCCGTATGGATTTGGGCCGTGGCCCGTGTATCCAGTTTCATTTACGATTTTGGGCTAAGGCGATAATGAACGGTTTGATAAATAGTTTTCGAATACATGCATGCTTTTTAGTGAAGGGTACAAATGTCTTTCGATAAACTGTTTTTATAAACTCTTGTTTTGTCCACTCACAGCTTTTAATGTTTTGACTGCCCTTCAAGTTGACAGCGGATGTGGACTGTAGTAGAGACCGAGATATCACATACCTCCTCCGGATCCTGGCGTACTCTGATAGCCCAAGAGGGCATAGGTTGAAAATATCCCTTGTCTGACACTTCGTGTAAGACGGGAGCAGGGTCATCCCGCATTAATCCCAGGGGGATTGGGATGGGTCGTGTCACACTAAGTGTGGGATGAGTATGTACTATAGTCACGTGACTACTGAATATATATATCTAATGGTGCATGTTGGTAAGTAATCTCAGATGTCGAGCTGGGGTCTCCCGATTCTGAGACTAGTATGATGTATGGTTGCTTAATTTCTAAATATGTGTGGTGTGATCGGATTGTTGGGTTACGTCCATATGATATATCCCTAGACGGGCAAGCGGACGCTGTATCGGTGAATAATTGGGTTATATGGTTGACACCAAAGCGTTGTATCCCTAGGTTGTCACGCAAACGTTGAGCTGGGCTCCGTAGCCTCCAAGTGGTTGTATGTTATGATTGACCTAGCGATAATGCATTATGATATACATGGTTGAACACCCGGATGTTGTATCCCCGGGTGGGCCCTCGGATGTTGTATCCCCTAGTGGGATGGCTCGGTATGATCAGCTAGTACAATGTGATGGGTTTTGTGTGACTGGTGATAAGTCACGAATTGAGCATGATTTCAATGATATTTCTTATCGCTTTTACTTGTCTTTTGATTATAATTGTACAAACAATAGGAGAAAATGATCCATTTTGTGAGACATGTGTAGAATATAAAAGTGAAGTCAATTCTGAAGAGAATGCAAAAAGAATGGAGGAAATCCGAGCTAAAATGAAGGAATAGCACTAAAATGAAGTTAAGGTCCCTAGCTGAAATCCCAGTTGAGGGCCTCTCGGGGTTTGTCTTTGAATTGGAATTTTTCAATGTATTGGTATGATCAGCAGCTCATATAATCTCCAGGGGTTCCAATGAGGTGATAGCACATGTCAAGATAATCAAGATTGACCAAGAAAAGTGGTTCTTTCCTTTCTTGGCCGAGAGGCACTCCTAATCCTACAAGGAGTGTGTGTGTGACTTTGTGGACCAGCCTTGCCAGCCTTGCACGCCTAGATTAAGTGGGCTATTTCATACATTATGCCCTGGAATCCAGCTGGGAAAGTTGGCCAAAAGATCCATGAAAATAAGGCTTCCCATCCGTTCTTTGGAACCCAAGAAACTAGGATTTCTTACCTTATCAAGTTCCTTCTTTTTAGGGATATGGGGCAGCTATCCTTTGGACGAATTTGCCTTCCCTTTTCAATGAGGAATTACATGGATTGACTTAGATAAGAATACCTAAAGATTTCCTAATCAGATCTGAAATTAAAGATTGCAAGAAACAAGGGAAAGGAAGTTTCTTGGAGGCCAATAAACTATCAAGAACACGGCTAGGGTTAATTTACCCTTAGCCGCAATGATATCCCCTTTCCTTTATTTTAGGGCATTGTGATCTAATTTGGAATATAATTAATTGAATTTATAGTCAAAAGATGAAGTCAAGAAGTGGAAACAAGAAAGAAAAGAAGACTCCTTATTGAAGGAGGATCAAGAATACGGAAAAGGACGTTTGACGGCTACAATTGATTTTCTTCCTTGTTTGGGTTTCATTTTTCCCTTTCTTTTAGGGAGATGCTAGGGCAGATGTTAGGGGATATAAATAGTTGTTTTCTCATTGTTTTTGGTGGGCCGAATTTACCTTCCTAGATCCCAAAACTCTGTCAAAATTCATACTCAATTTATATACATAGTCTAGCCGTATTTTATTATTGTTTTATGCTTTTGGGTTCAAGCTTGTGCTAAGGAGCACGTGAGGCTTGGGAGAAGAGAAGAGTGTTTGAGCCCCTTTTCCTACTCCTTGCTATTCTTTAGTATTTGTGTTTATTTATTCTTTTATCGTTTTATGTTTCTTATGCATTTAATTATGTTATTCGTTAATTCAATAATGTTTAAGTAGTGTAATTAGGGCTAGGGGTACTTGAAGCCCTAGCCATGTTAGTTTGTGTTTGATTTCTGGCTCTTGATTATGATTGTTATGTATGCTTGGATTTTTTGGATTACTGCGCTTCATGAACTCAATTTATGCTTATAAGCTTAGCTACCTTATTTGTGTATAATTGTTGATGTAATTGCTTGACGGATCACCTGGATGTTTGTGTTCACCTTGCAATTTGTAGAATCATGTTTAAGAGGGGGAATCTTATTCGTAATCTAAACTCATGACTTCCTAGGTCTGCACATCACTTTTCTAGGGACAGTGTAGTGTCATTAAATCATCTTTATGTTTCATGCATTATCACACACCATCGGTAATAGTTGTTTAAGGGCGGGCACATCACGCTTAAACATGCAATCTAAGAGTTAAGCTTATAATTAAACAGAATTGGATATCATTAAGCAAGTCTTCATGGGATCGACCTTTGCTTGTATCTATACTATCTACATGTCTTGTGCACTTGTAAAGTTTATTACACGTAGAAGTTTTTCCTAGTATATCTTTTGTGCTTGGTAAAATCTCTATCAACTGGTATGGTTATGCATTGGTTGATTCACTTTGATTGTTGTGCTTATTCTTTCTCTTGAACGTATGTTCAATTTTTTATGATGTAAGGTTACATTGGAAAGTTTTTTGGAACTATTGTATTTTCTTATTACTGCACTTATTTCGAGGTTGTTTTTTTTAATAAACTTGTTGCATACATAGTTTTATGAAACAGAGGGAAATTGATATGTTTCAAACTATGTTTTAGTAACCTTTATTTTTCGTCCACTCACACATTTTTCCTGGTTTTGAAACCCTCTAGGGCCTTTCTACGGGAGTCAAGGCTATTTGCGTGGCAGAGCCATGAGCTCACAAATGTACAAGTATCCTTTATTTGAAAGGGTTTCAAGGGTAGTTTCGGTACTTTAGGTTACTTGGCAGACGGGAGGAGGACCTGTGTATGTTGTATGTGGTGTTTTCCGGGTTGGGACCAATCATTGAGACTATTTATTGGGAAATATTATTTAATAATCTAGGGTTTAGGATTTAGGTAAAAATAGTTTGGTGGCTATTCTCTGAAACTATTACCCGATGAATTTTTCAGAGGCCTCGTCGGGTAAGGTTTTTAATAGAGTTTCAAACAAAAGGGTGTTTTTGCAAAATTGAAGAGTTTATTTTGATAATTAAACTCTTAATCCTCCACAAGTATTGTACATATTGCAACGTGTCGTCCCAAATTTCAGGATTAAATTAGTGATTAACTGAGGATTAGTGATTAACTCTTAAAATGGACTGATTTTGGCATCAAGACATCATGTTTAGCGTTTGAGATACACTTCCACCGAATAACTAAATGTTGCTCTGTCAATATATGGCAGTACAGCGAATAAGAAATTACTTAGCAGGTAAGCATTTTCATTTTGGATCAATTAGTATTAGGGAATTCTCTAGTCAATCAAATTTTATAAGTTCGAGTATTTTGATGGAAAGACATTTTCCATTTTTTATGTCAATTTTCTGTATTATCTGTGTGGAACCCAAAATCACCGGAAGAATGTAGAGCTGCCACGTGGCCCATAATTCTCGGAATGACCAAATTGCCCCTGGCAAGAATACTTGAAGCCCAAGCACCGGACATGGCCCAAGCCCACAACGCTTACATAGCCCAACATTGGGTCCAAACCATGATGGCATGTGGAAACTCCTCCACCCTCGATCTGTATAACACATGTTAGCATTCAAATTGAGGAGCATTTGTCCCACATCGAAACTATGGAAATTGAACAACTCACTCACCTCTATATAAGAGGTACACATTTCCCAATAAAGGGAAGTCGATTCTTCGCTTTGAAGTATATCCTTTTCCTCTCTCAAAGCTAACTTAGGCATCAGAGTGTTCTTGGTCGAACAACCCCCCGGGTAATCGATCGAGGCAACAATAGCTAATTGTTTGCTGTTTGCAGGAATTGTGAGAACTTTTCACAGCGGGTTCGATTTCTACTTCAACAATTGGTGCTTTCATTGAGAGCCGATTGAGAAGTACTCAAGGGGAGCTCTCACATCGTTCATCGTTCATCATACTTCGTTTGTCGTTCATCGACAATGTTAGAATTTCTTGAATGTTGTTCATCGTTCTTCAGCTATCTTCATCGTTCATCGTACTTCATTCGTCGTTTATCGACTATTTTTGGAAGTCCTTGAACGTTGTTCATCAGTCGCATTCATCGTTCATCGTACTTCATTCGTCGGTTATCGACTATGTTTAGAAGTCCTTGAACTTTGTTCATCAATCATGTTCATCGTTCATTATACTTCGTTCGTCGCTCATCGACTATGTTCGAAGTTCTTGAACGTTGTTCATCATTCGTTGGAACTTTCCGTCAATCCTTGCGATTCAATGTGGTTAGGGCGCGACGATTAATTCGATCATTTGAAAGTAGCGTTTAAGCCTTTGCAGCTTGAAAAGGAAGCAGAGAATGCATTGTGTCTTTAGAAGAGCATCAAAACCTTCGCCCCGCGAAGCACCAAAGTCTATTCCCCGCAAAGCACCCAAACCTTCGCCCCGCGAAGCACCCAAACCTTCACCCCGCGAAGCAGCCTTCGCTCCTGCGAAGCACTAATGCCTTCACTCCAGTGAAGCATCCAAAGTTTTCGCTCCTGCGAAGCATCCAATGCCTTCACCCAGTGACGCATCCAAAGCCTTCGCTCCTGCGAAGCATCCAAAGTCTTCGTTCCTACGAAGTATCTAAAGCCTTCGCCCCGGAAGCACCAAAGCCTTCGCCCCGCGAAGCACCAAAGCCTTCGCCTGCGAAGCACCCAAAGCCTTCGCCCAGCGAAGCACCAAAGCCTTCGCCCCGCGAAGCACCCAAGCCTTCGCCCCGCGAAGTACCCAAGCCTTCGCCCCACGAAGCACCAAAGCCTTCGCGTCTGCGAAGTACTAATTCCTTCGCTCGAGTGAAGCATCCAAAGTCTTCGCTCCTATGAAGCATCCAAAGCCTTCGTCCCAGTGAAGCATCCAAAGCCTTCGCTCTTGCGAAGCATCCAAAGCCTTCGTTCATGCAAACTACCCAAAGCCTTCGCCCCGCGAAGCACCAAACCCTTCGCTCTGCGAGGAACCAAAGGCTTCATCCCAGTGAAGCATCCAAGCCTTCGTCCCCGTGAAACACCAAAGCCTTCGCCCTAGCGAAGCATCTAAAGCTTTCGTTCCTGCAAAGTACCAAAGCCTTCGCTCCCACGAAGTACCAAAGCCTTCGCTCCCGCGAAGCATCTGAAGCCTTCGCCCCAACAAAGCATCTGAAGCCTTTGCTCCCGCGAAGCACCAAAGCCTTCGCCCCGCAAAGCACGCAAAGCCTTCGCCCCCCGAAGGACGCAAAGCCTTTTCCCCGCGAAGCATGCAAAGTCTTCGTCCCGCGAAGTACGCAAAGCCTTCGCCCCTCGAAGCATGCAAAGCCTTCGCCCCGCGAAGCACCCAAGCCTTTGTTGATACAAAACACCAAAGCCTTCGCCATGCCAAGCATCAAAGCCTTTGCCATGGGAAGCACTAGAGCCTTCGCCATGTGAAGTATCAATGCCTACGCCATGTGAAGCATTCAAGTCTTTGCCCAGTGAAGCACCCAAGCCTTCACCCTGCGAAGCATCCAAGCCTTCGCCCTGCAAAGCACCCAAGCCTTCCTCATGTGAAGCACCCATGCCTTCGTTCTTCGAAGTATCCAAAATTTTGTCCTGCGAAGCATCAAGGTCTTCTTCTAGGAAACATCTCAGGCCTTTCCTTCAGGAACTAATCAAAACCTTTCTCCAGAAAGCCTGCGAAGCCTTGCTCTCAGGAGCACATCAAGACCTTCCACCTGGAAGCACTTGAAGCCTTCCTCCAAGAAACAATCCAAGACTTCACCCCAGAAGCAATGCAAGACTCTTTCTGGGAGCCACTCTAGACCAATTGGAGTAGAAAAGCTCTTAGTGGATGTTGATAGCTACATTGGGGGCATTTGACAGGCCTACAAGTGCAGAAGCTAATTCAAACAAATAAAAAGTTTGTAGAGGAAACATCACACACGAATTCAAAATTCAAATTGGGAAATGGTTAGCAAATCACATGTTGATTACTCACACCAAGCATTCAATGTTGAAATAAAAATACAATCATGGATAGGAAGCAACTACTCTATGAGAATTATGGGGGCAAGGCACCAATGTCTATCATCCTTTGAGACTCGGTCCATTCTTCAGCCAAAAGTAGGGGGAAAGTCATCCACCATTCCTGACCTCAAACTCTTGCTCTTACTCTAGCTCCAGCTCTTTGGAAGGGACTCCGTTGCAACTCATCATACCCAACTTTAGCTCCTTATTTTCTTTTCGGAGCAAAGTTGTGGGGGCATATGATAGTAAAAACCATTCAACCCTCAAATAGCTTGATTTCCGCCCTTGTTGAGTTTTCCACTTGCAAAAACTTCACCAAGTGCTCGGAAGGACTGATGGAAAGTCTGCATCTGCTGGATGACCTTGATAAGCCATAACAACCAGGAAATGGCCTCGAGCAGACTTGGAAGGCAATTCAGGTCTTGACTTATTCTCTGAAGGAATGTCAAGCTTCTGTTTTGATGTTCTTCTTCAAGATGGTAACAATTGTCAAATACACTTGAGCGCTCAGCTACTCCTTGACCAAGCTTTTGGAAGGTCTTCCACCGTCCAAGCTTTTTAAGAATAAAAGTTTCCACCTCAACTGATGACCAAAGGAGGAAGTCTTTATATTGTCCACTAGCTGGATTTTTTCCCTCAAATTGAATATCCTCCCCTCGAAATGGACTCTGGCTACGCGAACCACCGCGCTCCCACAGAGCGAAGTTTCCTGAATTTCTCCAAGTATACACCTTGCCGCATCTTAAAATGATCGCCTTGGAAAATAAATAAGTCGTCGCTTGAATCATTGCCAACGGGTGCCCAGAGCTATCATGAGTATGCCAAAAACGTAGGACTAATAGTATATAAAATTTTATATATTGCATCTACAATTGACACAATCTTTGGTAACCACTGCCATTCACGTGCTCCACTCTGCACGCGAGCAAAATACCTCACGGCAAGGGTCAAGTGCAACATGACATGTGACCAACCCGAACTGCCAACTTCAGCCTCCAATCCGAGCTCAACGTATGGCCCATCTCCATTGGCACTAACATGGGCGTCGTCAAAGGCGGGCCCTGCCTACCTGATGTACCACCCAGTAGTGAACATGTGGAGATGTTTCCTCGGTGATTAGGCAAAATTCAACCAGCGTTGGCCCACTACTGAATCTCAAACTAAAGCCCGACGCACGACACCTTCTGAAGCAGTCAACCGACATCCCCTCAAGCCAATTTGTGCCTAACATGTGATGAATTAAGGAGGTTACAAACTCCTAGATTAGTTGGTGAATTAACCTCAAATGATCCATTAACCAAGTCCAAGCTGGAGGTTCAACACAAATACATACATATCGAACCCCAAGACCTAAAGCATATTTATGTCATTTTGATGTGACATTTCGAACTCAATGGAATTTATCATACATAAGAACAACGGTACAATGAAATTGAAGATCAAGTGGAGTCTTACTCCCATATATAATTTATCAGGAACACAATACAAATTACATCCCTTAAGATTCTCTGAATTCCTAAGCGATGTGGCGGCATTTGTGGAACCCAAAATCACCGGAAGAATGTAGAGCTGCCAAGTGGCCCATAATTCTCGGAATGACCAAATTGCCCCTGGAAATAATACTTGAAGCCCAAGCACCGGACATGGCCCAAGCCCACAATGCTTACATAGCCCAACATTGTGTCCAAACCAGGATGACATGTGGAAACCCCTCCACACTCGATCTGTATAACACATGTTAGCATGAAAATTGAGGAGCATTTGTCCCACATCGAAACTATGGAAATTGAACATCTCACTCACCTCTATATAAGAGGTACACATTTCCCAATTAGGTGGGTCCCATGGATGAGTGACAAGTGTCACTCATCCCATTGGACAATCACCTAAATTGTGGATCTACATAATTAAATACTATTATATTAATTATTTTATAATTAAACTTTCTAACATTAAATCCTAGCCATTCATCTAATTTAATCTCTCAAATCCTCACCCTCCATTTCTCTCCTCTCATCTGATCAAACATCATCTTCATCTTTGTTCATCCCCATAACCCGAAACACCCCTCCATATTCATTCTTCATTTTCAAACACAAACACCACACACACCTCACCATCATTCATCTTGTGAGCCCAAGTGTGACCGTGTGAGAGTGAGGGCAGGACTGGGATGATGAGGAGGATACGACGGCCGGCCATGGTGGCTCACGGCGGTTGGCCACGGCGGAGTGAACCCGTGAGGTAAGTAAGTGTTCAAAAATTCAAATTTCGGTTTTGTTGATTTTTGTTCGATTCTAAGGATTGGGAATCATTTCTGGGGACTCTAGGAAGCTAATAGGATTAGTTTTGGGGCTTGTGATGGCCGGAAATGGCCATGAACGGCGGGAGAAAATCCGGCCACCATTGATGACGGATGAAGGTACGATTTTGGGTGTTTTGTTCCGTTTTAATTAGCTAGAAAGGTTAGAAATGAGATTAGGAACATATTAGGATTAAAAGGAGATGAAATGGACCTAAAATCGGTCCGAAAACCAGAGGAAACCGAGGTTGAAGACTGGTTAACAGTGCCGTGAACAGTAAAAACTGGTTCAGTTGGAGGTAGGAGACGATGAACAGTGTTTTCGACTTTCTAGGGTTGCGTGAGGGTGCGTGGGCCATAAATTGGGGAAGTGTTCAACATATGAAATCTTCTATTCAATGTAACGAATATTTTGGGACTGGTCTCGCGTCCATCGGACATCCTTTCAATAGGGTTCGGGGTGTTGGAAGGTTTAGGGTAGGTTTAAAAATAGTTAAAAGTTTGGAAAAATTACGGGGCTTTAATGGGAGGTTAATTAAGTAGTTAGTAACCTTCTATTAAAATTTGGACAGGTTTGGGACTCCTGGTGATGGTGATCAGCTCGAGAGAGCCTACGTCACGCAAATCTAGGCGGCAGCTTTGACGGTCTGTGAGTGGACCTTGTTTTCTAAATTGGTGCATGCATAAATGTTTATTATATGTTTTATTACATGTTTGATGATGCCATGGGTGCATTTGTATGTGGTTACGTATAAGCACGTATTTCGAGGTTTCGGCCTTATACGGTGCTTATACGGTTATGTATTTCTTTATTGGTTTTAATGAACTGGATTTGGATTTCAAAAGGATAAACTCGGGTATGAGACCCATTTGGTTTTGTCTTGGGCATATAACCTCAGATATCGGGCACCGTGCCCAGCTGATGTCATATGTCTGGGCACGAGACCTAGGTTACCTTATGGTTTTGATTTCAGGTCAGGGAACCTTGAAGGGATTTCTCGGTTCATGATGGTTTATGGGAACCGGCATGAACCCTTGTTATGGTATCGTGCTTCATGACGGGTTATGGGAACCAGCATGAACCTAGGTTATATTATTATGGTACATGACGGTTTATGGGAACCGGCATGAACCCTGGTTATGTTATTGTGGTACATGACGGTTTATGGGAACCGGCATAAACTCTGGTTATGTTATTGTGGTACATGACGGTTTACGGGAACCGGCATGAACCTAGGTTATGTTATTATGGTACATGACGGTTTATGGGAACCGGGCATGGAGGATGTTATATATATATATATATGAATGGAATGGATATTATGGATCATGACGGTTCAGGGGAACCGGGCATGGATATTTGTATTATGTATATATATGTTCTTATACCTTCCTTTACTTCTATTATCTCCTTCGGGGAGGGTCGTTGGCCTGGGTGGACCCCGGAGTATTCACGGAGCACCGACTGAGTGGAGTCACCCCCCAGTTGGGTTCCTTACTCTCAGGAAGGCTATGGTTACTATACCTCGAGTAGGATCAGTGGTCTACGGACATTGACCTTGACTTTGAGAAGACTCGGATTGAGACCCGGTAGCACGTGCGTAGCTTTGGATACCGTAACAGGATTGGTTGTGTGACTTATATGTATATATGATATATGATATGATATATGGATTTGATATGTGGTGTGCACAGGTGTGCACAGGATTGAACAGTGGCTCGTGTATTTGGTTTCAGTATGTTTATGGTTATGGGGTGAGTCCCTTATTGGTTTCTTTTATGGATTTGGGCAGTGGCCCGTATGGTCGATGTCATGGTGGTCCTTTCGACCTTGGTTTATATCCTGTTTTGGGCTTAGTTCCCACATATGGTTTCCATTTGGTTAAATGGTTTTCGAATGCATGCATGCTTTTTAGTGAAGGGTACAAATGTCTTCTCGTTAAAATGTTTTTATAAACTAGTTGTTTTGTCCACTCACAGTTTTTAATGTTTTGACTGGCCTTCAGGTTGACAGCGGATGTGGACTGTAGCAGAGATCGAGATATCACATACCTCCTCCGGATCCTGGCGTACTCTGATAGCTCAGGAGGGCAAAGGTCGGAAATATCCCTTGTCTGACACTTCGTGTCAGAGGGGAGCAGGGTCATCCCGTACCGGGGGGGGGGGGGGGGGGGGGGGGGGGTTGCTGATGGGTCCTGCCATACGAGCACCCAAGACGCTTACGTAGATCGGGACATTACAAACAACATCCACATGTACCACGTCGAAATCGGACGTCGAACGGGGAAGTTAAGGTAGCAGGATCCAAATTGGGAATTTACGTCTCAGGATTAGAATTAAATATTATTTTAAATCTGATTGGCTGATATATTTTGTGGGCCCCTTAGATGAGTGACACTCATCCCATGGGTGGCTTTCCATAAAATAGGGATCTTGTCCCATTGGCTAATTATATATATATATATATATATTATTCACTCATCATTCATCTCGCAATCCTCACCGTCCATCTCTCTTTCAATTCTCTCATCCTCACCCTTCATCTTCATCATTTTCTATCATCTTCATCATCCTTAGACTTCATCTCTCTCCCCATCCCATGCATGTTCTTCATCTTATTTTATTTTTTCTTCTAAACCGTGAACCCCATCACCCATAAACCCCAATAAACCTCACCTGATGGTTCTAACCCGTGAATGAAAAAGAGAGAGTGCATTGAGATGACCACGGCGGTGGCCATGACAGGGCAACGACGGCGACGGTGAGAGGAAACCGTGAGCCTTGTTTTGGTTCAAAAATTGTGATTTTGGTTTTGGAGATTGTTGATCGATTTGGATAAACCTAGGGTGTTTCTAGAAATCATACGAGTTGGATGGGATCAGTTTCAAGGATCGAGGTGGCCGAAGGTGGTGGCAGTTCACATATGGAGGTGGCCGATCACTACTCACCTTCGAACATGTATAATATCTAGCTTATTTCATGATTTCGAATCTGTAGATCTCTTAGGAATGATTAGACCAGAAGACTGGGATAAGAATGGGGAAGAATGGTTGGATATCGGCTAAGAACCGACCGGGTCGGGCTCGCTAGTATGGTTCAACTGGAATTGTAGAGAATCGGTTCAGACCTGTTTAACTAAGGTTGAAGTTGAATAGTACACCAGAGCGTGGACCACACCCGCAGTGCCTTTGGATGGCGCGTGGGGCACTTCTGGGACGTGTGATCAACATATGAAATCATCCTTTCAATTTAACGAACATTTTGGGATGAGTTCGGAGTTGATCGGACATCGTTTCGATATAGTTCGGGATGTACGAATGTTTAGTATCGAGTTTAAATATGTTTAAAAATCTGGGAAAATTACGGGGGTTTAATGGAAGGTTATTGGAAGTGTTAATGACCTTACAATGTGATTTGGACAGGTTCGGGAGTTCCGGTGATGGTGATTTAGCCCAGGGATGGTTATGGCACGCATATCGAGGTGGCATCGTAGGATAGTCTGTGAGTGGTCATTGTTTTCTAAACTATGATGCATGCATAACTGTTTTATATGTTTTATATATGTGATTTCTATGATGATGATTGTGATATTGGTGATTTACATATTTGCACGTATTTCGAGGAGTTTTGCGTATTATACTATGTGTATACGTGCTTGGGTTTTAAATGATGACTTAATGGAATGGTTTTGGATTTGAAAATATGGAACCGGGCATGAGACCCATTTTTTTTGGAACCCTCGGACATGAATTCCATTTGAGTTATATCATCGGGCCTAGGGCCCATTTGATTTACAAAATCGGGCATGAGGCCCAATTGTGTTGTATGAATGTGATTTCGGGTCGGGGACCCATAAATGGATTTGGATTTGAGAAATCAGATTGGTGGATTACGATGATTTTATGGAAATCCCGGGCTTAGGCTCATTTCAACGGTTTAAGATGATTTATGAAATGTTTTCCATATACCATCCTTAAATGGATTGTCTCCTCCAGCCGTCTACGACGCTGGAGTGGTCACAGCGCATTGCCTGCGAGGGGTCACTACACAGAGCGAGCAGACTGTATATTGACTTAGGAGCAGGATTGCTAGACGTCTGGGATGTCAGACATCTGGGATGTCAAAGATGGACTCGGATTGAGACCCCGAGTAACACGCATAGCTTGGACTGTGACATGACTTTTGGGACGTCAGGCATTTGGGACGCCAGGCATCTGGGATGCCGAGGATTGGTATATAATGGTTTTGGATTAAATTGTGATTCATGGATTTACTGGATTATGTATGTGTATTTCAAATTTATTGGATTTATGAAATGGTATTTTAGTGTTGTTGGTTTTAGGCAGTGCCCCACATGATTGGATTTATGATTTTGGGCTTAGTTCCCAAATACTTGGATTTATCGTTTCGGGCTATGACCCTAATGATTTAATTAAAGTAAATGGTTTGATTATTGGTTTTCAAATGCATGCATGCTTATAGTGAAGGGCATAAATGTCTTCTTATGAAATGTGTTTTATTAAACTATTGATTTTTTCGTCGACTTACAACTTTTAAATGATTTTAATACCCTTGAGCTTGATCGCGGATGCGGACTGTAGCAGAGACCGAGACATCAAACACCTCCACCGATCCTAGTTCACTCTAGAAGCCCCGAATGGGCTGCAGTTTCGAGTTATCCCTTGTCTGACGCTTCGTGTCAGACGGGAGTATGTCACATCTCGCGTTAATCCCGGGGGGATTTGGGATCGGTCGTGTCAAGTGGTATCAGAGCTAGGTTTGCTCTTGTGGTACGCGCAGGTCGAGGATGTGATGTCTCTACATGGTCATCCCATTATCAACCTGATAGTTAGGATGCCCGTTTGATAGTTAGTGGAAATGAATCCTTGATAGTTTTGGTTCGGTAATTGGTGCCTGAGTTTGCCACAGTTATGTCATGGTTTGGCAGTGTGGGACCCTACTGAGGAATGAATGTAACAGTGCTTTAGAGTTTTGACCGTGGGACGGTTATGTCGAGATTTCCTATCACAAAATTGCAGAATTAGATATGATGATAGTGTGGAGTTGTGACCATTAGATGGTGAGGTTATGTTAAGTAGGATAGTGGTGCTGCTGAGAGCAGCCGGGTTTCTCGAACCCTAGTTGTGATTGATGGTGTGGAGAATGTGAGTGCAACAGAGTTACTATATGACCTTAGTGAGAAACCCTAGTGTATGATGTATGGTTCGGAAATGTGAGTTGGCGAGTGGTTTGACTTAGGCGACCCTTGGTCGGGCATATAATGTCATCTTTGGTGATTGTGCTGCAGAGTGCAGCTGAGGTCGGGGATTACCTGGTGGACGACACTGGTTGAGTCGAGTCGAGACTAGTTAAAGATTGGTTGGACATGTTACCAGGGTGTGATACTTGTCGATGGAATCCCGGACTGGGGATATAGAGTAGTGAGTACTGGCGGTTGATTCCGATTGGATGCGGAGTCTCAATAGCGCTGTCTGGTCGTTGGGTCTGCACGAGTCTGTGGGAGGCACTACTATCGAGGATAGATACAGTTTGGTTGTTGAGAATCGGGAGACGTTGAGGGAATGTTCATTTTCTTGTATGGGTTGTCAGGTTGATTGTACCCAGAATTGTTGGGTTCTAGAGAGGCAGAGTTCCTCCAACTTGAGTAGAGGTACGGGGTCGTTTCTCGGTTTGAGCAAAGATCCAAGGTTTTCTGATTCATGCACTGTGTGTCAGTGATTGCGATGACGATAGGAGATGACGATGAGCCACGAGTTGGGATGTGACTCCATCGTAATGGGCATACGTTCGGTATATGGAATCCAGTAGTGGATCTTAGGTAGTGTTGGACTGGATGGGATCCAGCAGTGGTTGAGACATGAGAATCAAGTAGTAATGGACCACATCCTTTGGATGTACATAAATGTTAGAAGCCGATAGGAGAATTTGGTAGTAAGTTACACTGGTTACGGACATGTGGTCGATGTCCAATTGAATTATGGACTTAGGAGCATACTCGAGTTGGTTTCAACATGGTTGGAACTTCGGAATCGAGAGAGGTTGTGATTGAGACGACAAGAGGAGTGCTTGATTCAACATTGGTGATGGGTATTCCGAAGTCATTGAGGGTGACATCTCATGTTCCGCCTATGGCAGATGATGGTTGTTGTCACCAGTACGTTGATCGTGTATTGGTTGGTGGACCCGTGATTTGTTTTGGGTGATCAAGTGGAGTTGGGCATTTCGAAGTTAGTGAAGGAGATTTCTCATTTTCTTCTTGGTGGCAGACGACGTTGCTATTACATGGTGTGGTGGGTGCAGTGGGTTTGTTCTTGCAATCGCGAGGGATGAGTTTTGATGTCATCGTTTTGGATCATCCTTGATTTTTCCAAGGTGGAATGACAAGGGATCGATATGAGGTAATTAGAGAGAACCCACAGTCTCGACGTGTCTCGTCGTTGACTGATCTGTTTAGATGTAAAAATGGTTGAGAAACGATTCGGTAGTGTGTAGATTCAAATAGGGTGTATGTCAAGACCCGTCCTCAATCCCCCCGGGATTAACGAGGAAAGCCCCTGATCCCGTTTGACACGGAGTGTCAGACAAGGGAAATTTCCAACCTTTGCCCTCCCGGGCTATCAAAGTACACCAGGATCCTGAGGAGGTATGTGATATCTCGGTCTCTACTACCGTCTGCGTCGTATTCAACCTGAAGGGTATTAAAAACAGAAAGACTGTGAGTGGAAAAAAAATAATAAGTTTCCTAAAACACATTTATAAAAGACCTTTATACCCTTCACTAAAAAGCATGCATGCATAGTAAAACCATTTATCCAATAACATATGTTTAAACAACCATCAATAGGGTCTCAGTCCCAATTTCCGTAAATACAAGTCACACGGGCTCCTGCCCAAAACCATTTACAGAAAACCATAACATAGTAAGACACAACTTCCTAAACCACTTAAAATTATGTTTATCCATTATATTTCATATCCAAGAACCTGTCACGGTAAAATAGAGCTACGCGCGTGCTAACCGGGGTCTCAAACCTAAGTCTCTCCAAGGTCCACCTAGGTCAATGTCCGTAGATCAATGACCCTCCCTGGAGGTAACGAACCATGCCCATCCTGAGAGTAATGAACCCAACTAGGGGGTGACTCTACTCAGTCAGTGCTCCGTGACTACTCCGGGGTCCACCCAGGCCAATGACCCTCCTCGGAGGAGACAATCATATATAAAGGATGGCATATGAAAAACCTTTTGAAATCATTCTTTAAACCTTTCAAGGATTCATGCCCCGGCCTCATAAGCCGTCATGAACCATAAAATCCATTCCAAGGGTTCATGCCGGTTCCCATAAACCGTCATGACCCATAAAACCTTTTCTAGGGTCCCTAAACCGAAATCACCATCATAACACATAACTGGGCCCTAGGCCCGAATCCATATACAAACTGGACCTCCAGTCCGAATCATAAACCAACTGGGCCTCCGGCCCGATGCCTTGTTAAATCAAAAGGACCTCAAGTCCGAGAGTTCGTAGATCAAATGGGTTTCGAACCTGAGTTTACCGTTTCAAATCTAAAACCATTTCATGAAATCATAACCAAAACCATAAGTACGGAAAATAAGTGTAAAACCGAAAAACCTCGATTTACGTGCAAGCATGTAAATCGCCTCAAAATACGTGAAACCATATAATTCACCAATATACAAATCAACATCATAGAATCACATCATAATCCATATAAAACTTTTATGCTTGCATCACAGTTTAGAAATCAAGGTCCACTCACAGACCATCCTATGTTGCCGCCTCGGTTTACGTGCCGTACGCCTCTCCAAAGCCAATCAATGTCACCGGGACTCCCTAACCTATCCAAATCGTAATAGAAGGTTACTAACTACTTAATTAACCTCCGACCAGAGCCCCGTAATTTTCCGTTATTTTTAAATATCTTTAATCCCGATCTGAAATCTTCCGATGCCCCGAACATTATCGAAACGGTGTCCGATCGACACGAAACCAGTCCCAAAATGTTAGTTACAGCGAATAGAAGATTTCACGTGTTGAACACTTTCCCAAACAGTACCTCACGCGCCCCCATACGCCCTAGGAAGGTTCCTGCGCGTGAGATCACGCGCGCACTGTAGCAGTGTCCCTAACCTCCAGCTGAACCAGGTTCGACTGGTTCTGGACCGGCCGAACTGGTCTAGACTGGTTCAAGCCCCAATCCATCCATTTTTAGTCTATTTTATTCCCTTTTGATCCTTATACCTTCCTACACTCATTTCCTACCTTTTTAGACGTTAAAAACGGAAGAACAAACGCAAAAGCCATACCTCCTTGATCGGCCATGGTGGTTGTGGGTTCCTCCGCCGTTCACCGCCGTTCCCGGTCATCCAAGCCCTCAAAACTAATCCCATTCGTCTCCTGAAGTCCCCAGAAGCATTAACCAATCCTTAGGTTCGATTAAAATTCAATAAAACCAAATTTCCAATTTTTGAATAAAACTCACCTTACGGGTTGGCTCTCCGCCGTGAACCAACCGCCATGAGCCACCGTCCAGCCTCTCATTCCTTCCTTTCATTCCCTCACATTCACACACAAGCATAGATGAAGATGAGCTAGGGTGATGGTGTGTGAGAGTGTATGTTTCGGGTTTAAAGAAAAATGGATAAAATGGGGAAATATGGATGGTTTCAAGTTTATGAGGAAATGAAGAAATGAAGATGATTTGATCTGATGAGAGAAGGAGATGGATGAGATGAGTGGTGTGGATTTAAAGATTAAATTGAAATGGATGGTTAGGATTTAATGTAAGGTAGATTAATTATAAAATAATCCAAATATTATTATTTAATTAAACTAGATCTACATTCTAGGGGAATTGACCAATGGGATGAGTGACACTTGTCACTCATCCATGGGACCCACTGAAAATATCTGCCCAATCAGATATTCCCAAATCATCAATGTCTCGAAGTATGTGCATAGTGAAATCGAACTTCCGTGACCTATAACTTCCCCGTTCGAAGTCTAATTTCTGCGTGCCGCCTGTCTATGGATTCGTATCGTCCCGATCTACGTAACGGTCCTCGCCCTCGGCCATCGGACCTCCCAGTCTAAAAGTCAACTATTTGCCTCTTTTAATCAAAATTACCAAAATGCCCTTAAGCTTCCGAACGTCATAACTTCTTCCTCGAATGTCGGAATTGAACGAGCCACCTGTCTGTGAACTCGTGACGTCACGAACTACGTCACAGTCATCGGTCAAAGTCCATTTGACCATCCGAATGAAAAGTCAACGTTTTGCCCACACCTAGGGGCAAAACGGTCATTTGCATCGTTCGTCCGATTTCGCCCTACTAATCACGGATTAACCTCACTATTCGAGGTTAGTCACTAATCTAATCCTGGAATTCGGGACAGGTCGTTACAACCTTCCCTCCTTAATTAATTTCGACCCCGAAATTCCAACCGACCTAATTCGAACCGTTCTTCCCTCCTTAATTTGTTTCGTTCTCGAAACTCCAACTATCCTGATTCCACTTCCACCTCGTGGAAATAATTCCATCTCATGACCCGTGTACACTCGTAAACCAACTAACCAGAACAATACTCGTTTGCAACCAGACGTACCAACAACACTCACGTCGTATCAACTACACTCGACCACGTCGAATGATAGTAATTGCCCGTTCCGAATTGACACCACTTATCAAATCTACCATTTCGTTGTCACGAACAACTCGACGGTTCCTTTCTCAATCACCAATCTATCCTGACGTCTGCTCCCTCTGGAAGTCATCAGACCTCACACAACGATCCTCGTTGACACATCCGACAAACTGTCACCACTTGACAATCGTCTGTCGAAAACTGACACTATACCCACTTGTGGTTATACTAACCACCAACTCACTCAACCTGAGTATACGGTTACCAACAAATACTCGATTTGTGTGTAACTAGACCCACCAGAAATACTATGACCCAATGCACAGTATCCAACGTCTAGTTCACGTCCTCGACTAATCCAATGGTATCGGAACTAAGCCGACTACCAGCACGTTCACCACGTACTACCGGTATAGCTTATATACCATCATCAAACATCACAAGTCTGCTCGGTATCATACATCTATCCATCTACCAACCTACCACAACAACGACAACTACAACAATAACAACAACAACATGACCACCTAGGTCGTAGTTAAACACGTTTCAATTTTTGGAGTCCATCTGTCCAATCCAGTATTAAACAAATCGAAACTCCAACCCATCATCCATTTCCAAATCCGAATCCGAATCTTGAATTTTGTAAGAAATCCCGAATCCAAACCCAGAAATCATATCCATAACCATTTCCAAATTCGAATCCGAAACCATCATTCCGTAAGCCGGCATTTGTAATAACCATTCCGAACCCAAATCCAGAAATCCACTTTCAAGTTCCAAAATCGAATCCTGAATCATCACCTAGACATTACATTAAAACGAGACACACTAAAACCGAACCTATCGGTTACCTGCTCAATCGATTACACATTACATTTGATTGACTTCACAGGGAAGCCAATCCCAACAACAACACATCTAGGCTGACCAAATCCGACCTCGTCGGACACTTACTCACCTGAGTAATATACTATACGGGATTCACTTCGAAAAGAAGTTCAGTCCTATCATCTTCAACTCGAACATCCAAGTAAGAGCGATAAACTCTCCACCTATCTGGATCATCAAGATCACCATCCAGATCCATCACTACGTCACCCAACCATGAACGTCACGATCGAGATTAATCACTAAGTCACCCGACCAAAAACGTCACGATCGAGGATCGTCACGCGCCCAAAGTCCTCAACCATTTCCCACATCTAAACAGATCAGTCAACGACGAGACACGCCGAGACTGTGGGTTCTCTCCAATTACCTCGTATCGATCCTTGTCATTCCACTGAGGAAAATCAAGGATGATCCAACACGATGACATCAACATCTATCCTTTGTGAATGCAACCAAACCTCGCTGCACTCACCACACCATGTAATAGAACATCGTCTCCCACCAAGCAGAAAATGAGAAATTCTCAATCACCTAACTTCGATATACTCAACTCGACATGATGACCCAAGAAAAATCCCGGGTTCACCAACCAATACACGACCAATATAATGGTGACACAACCATCATCTACCACGGTAGAACCTGAGAAGTAACCCTAATGACTTCGAAATACTCATTTTCAATGCGGAAAACCCGCATTCCTCGTGTCACCTCAATTACAACCTTTCGCGATTCCAAAGCTCCAACCATGTCGGAACCAACACATTCGGACATCATCCACATGTCCCTAACCAGTCAAACTCACTACCAAGTTTGACTGTCGATTTACACCGTATATGTACATCCAAAAGGATGTCAATTCATCCTAATCTGATGTACCGCTCGACTGAAGGGTCACAACAGACTCCTACTGTGATCTGCAGACAAATCTCTGCATACCACCATATCTGACCAACTCTGGCCAACACTGACCAACTGGTCGCTAATCCCCAAGACAGTACTCAATCCTCACTCCTCAACTACCGCTCGATCCTATCCAGTCCATCACTATCCGTGATCCACTCCTGAACCACAAATACCGAACATATGCTCATCTCGACGGAGTCACCTCCCGACTCACGACTCCTTGTCATCATAATCACCGGCACGAGCACCAGCGCTATTACCAGCACCAAAGCACTATCATCAACACTAGTGGCAGCATCAGCACACGCAACCAGCATCAGTATCGGCACTAGCCTCTGCATCAGCACACGGTGTGCAAAACTGACAACCCTGGATCTCCGCTCATACCGAGCGACGACCCCGAACCTCTGCTCGAATTGGAGAAACTCTGCCTCCCTCGTACCTAAAAACTATGGGTACGGTAACCCTGACAACTAATACGAGAAAAAGGAAACGTCCCCTGAATGTCCCCTGACAGGACCGCCCCCAAAAGGGGCATCGATAACCGTGCTCGATCCTGCTCCCGTCTGAAAAGACGTCTGAAATCCCCAAGTTACCCTCAGTACTTGCCAAACCAGGGATAGCCACACGTACTTACTCATGCCTCCGCCTCACGATCAGCCTCGACCAACGTGCCACGTCCTGGAGAGTCAACAAAAACCAAAAGGTGTGAGTGGACAAAAATAAATCAGTTTATAAAAACAGTTAGAAAAGACGTTTTTACCCTCCGCATAAAACCAATGCATGCATACAAAAAGCGTTTCGCAAACCGTTACATTTTCAACATAAGCAATCCGTGTATCAAATTCCAACATAAGGAAAACTCATATGAAACTCAAAAATCCTTTTTCCTTTCTCAACCAACGGGTCTTAGCCTGCAATCATAAACACCGGGCCTCAGCCCAAAACTACGAATCAAACCCAAGAACACAACATAATCCAAAACCATCAACCATAAAACCGGACCACTGCCCCACACATCCGAAATATCAGAAACTAACAATAAATCACAAATCAAACACTTTACTGGATATCAAGTGCGCCCGAGTCTTTAAACTCAAAACCATGCGCATAATCAGGCCTTCCCGGGATATCAACGAGTCATTAAACTCAAAATATAATCGATAGGCCTAGGGGGTATCACAATATCCGAGTCTTTAAACTCACGAGTCTTTAAACTCAATCCGCGTCTTTAAACCAATTTTTCGGGCCCGCCCCCGTCATCAATTAACGGAGTCTTTAAACTCAAAATGTGCTCTAGCAATAGCACCCGGGTCTTTAAACCCAAAACAGTTTTCAAACACAACAACGTGGGAACCATCCCAAAATCAAAATTTTCACAACAGGACTCATGGTCCGAATTTCCACATTCGAATTGCCAAATCATACTTCACAAAACATATTCAAATCATCCTTACACACGGGGCAGGTACAATCATACCAAATCACTTTATTAAATCCATTTTCATTCCCGAATTCGAATTCGCAAAAATGATTCGTAAGCCGGCATCCCGAAGCATCATCCCGAACCCAAACCAAGAATCCGTTTTCAAACTTCCGAAAACCGAAATCTCGTCTATCAAAATTATTTTTATGCCCCAAGCATCAAGCCCGAAATCACCTTTTTGAAAATCCCTTTTAATTCCTCAAACTCACAAATCTCATTTCAAATTCCAAATTCAAACATCAAACAGTGATCAAATCACAATAAACCCAAAATCTCGTAAAATGTGCAAAACCGCAGAAATCTCGAAAACCGTGTCAACACCGTGAATCACACTCACAATCATATTCAAAACATTATTAAAACATGACACGCACACTTCATATAAAACCATTCGTTAAACCATCATCAAGCATAAGAGTAACCATAGTCTCAAAATATGTGTAATTTCGAATGTATAGAAAACATACGTATAAATACGGGAATCGAAATCAATCACAACTTATAATCATAATCATAAAAATCATGGAAATATTTTATGCATGCATTAAATTTTGAACGCAACGTCCACTCAAACACCATTCTTAAGGCTCGGTTTCGCGCCACACGCATTCCCGTAATTTCCGGCATTTTCCAGAAAACCCGAATCCTGTCCAAAAACACATTCCCGGGTCATTAAGGTTTCTAATAACAACATACTAATTTCCCATAATTTTCCAGGAATTAATCATTAATTAAAAACGTAACCTAAACCTTCGGACCCTGGAAACAACATCGAAACGGTGTCCAATAATTTTGAAACCAACACTAAAATGTTCGTTACATTGTATAGGACCAAAGTCATTTTGAACTCACCTTGAAAAATCGTCCCACGCGCCGTCACGCGCCACAGCAAGCGGCTGCGCGTGAGGCCACGCGCCTGCTACAGTGATAGGCACTGTTCATCTCCTCCTTCACCTGTCCAGCAGCTAAATGGGTCCTTTAACCCGCGTGACGACCCGACCAAATCCCTGCAATAACCAATCAGTTTTCCTTAATTGAACCCTCCAATAGGATTTTAGTGAGCTTAATTAAAGGTCTCTGACATCCTTGTCCATTGTCACGGCCTAAAACCACCTTAATTTAACATGGGTCCCAAACGGGTTCAAAGTCCCCATTCACCACACAGTCACTCAATTCCTCAATTGGTTAGTTAGGAAGTAATGTAACCTCACTTTGAAAGTTATTTTGAAACCAATTTTGCAAGAACTCACCTCCAAATGCACGATCACAGGCATGCGATTTTCCGGCCATCCACTTGTCCGTTCAGAGCTCCAGGGGCTTCGGAGCATCGACTTGTCGATCTGGTTCGACTACATGAAGTCCAAGAAGGCTGAATTGATCCTTAATTCTTGTTAGGTTGGCCTACATTTTGGATTGGAATTTTGGGATTAGCTCGACCATTGTTTCTGGTTTTCAGAACCCCTACTCACCCAAACCATCCTCTCATCTCTCCTACTCCTCTCTCTCACTCTCACCAGTCCTCTGCCCGTCTCAAACGTCCCAGAAGTCAATCAAACCAGCAATAAGCCCACCAACCCGACAGTGCTCTGTTTTTCCACTTCAAGAGCCTTTGCACGGTTTGCAGTGCTTTGCTCCCCACGCTTCACCTCAACCAACCCTAACCGTGCTCTGCCTTCTGCCTCAGATTCCTCCCTAATTGCATAAACAATTAGTCCACGACAGCACTCCAATTCCAACCTCACCCATGCACACTCAGTTTCTGCCCATTCTGATTTTCCTCACCTCAAAATGCCAACCCGTGTATAAAGAATCACAACCCCATACCGTACATCAGCTTCAAGCATCCACACTCACACACCAAGGCCACTAACCAGTAAAATATTCTCCCGGACAGACCACCCACGCACGGTGGTTCAGCCCATGTTTCCCGGTTTCCAAAACAGGCCCCTGTGAAATTACCAATCTGCCCTTGTGCACAAAATTACGAAATTGCCCCTCTACTTCCTAGAACTGTAACTTGGTCCCCCAATGTCCGTTCGACGCGTGCCGCATGTCGTTGTACTCAGGGCATCGAGACCTTCCTAACGGTCCTCGGCCCTTGGCCATCGGACCTCCCGATCAAAAAGTCAATTTTTTCTCCTTTTGTCCAAATTACGAAAACGCCCTTGGACTTCCAAACGTCAAAACTTTCACCACGAACGTCGAAATCGAACGTGCCACCTGTCTATGAACTCGTGATGTCCCAAACTACGTCACGGTCATTAGTCAAAGTCCATTTGACAGCCCGAATTAAAAGTCAATGTTTTACCCACGCCTAGGGGCAAAACGGTCATTTTGCACCGTTCGTCTGAGTTCGCCCAACTAATCACCGATTAATCCAGCTAATCATGATTAGTTAGTAATCTAATCCCGAATTCCGGGATGGGTCGTTACAATCCTCCCCCCCTTAAATAATTTCGTCCCCGAAATTCCAACCGATCAAATATCAACTGTTCCGCCCTTCTTAAATTAGTTTCGTTCTCGAAATTTCCAAATATCCTTATTTCACGTCCACCTCGTTAAAAACATTTTGACCTCGCAACCCGTGTACACCCGTACCCCAACTAACTCATCTGTACTCAGACGTCCCATTACCGTCTCACGCCGCACCGATCGCACTCGACCACCACGAGTGAAATTGATCACCTGATCCTTGTTAATACCGCTTGTCAATCTCACCATTTAGCTGACTCCTTCAACTAGTCGGTCCCTCTCAATCACTAACATACCTGACGTCTGCTCCCCTAGGAGTCACCAAATCCGACTCGTCAGTCCATGCTAACGCTACCAACCAAACTGTCACCACTAAGCTCTACCACCCTAGTAAAGTGGCAATCAACAGCCAATTGGTGTCACTCATAGTAGCGTAAGATCAATAACACGATCTCATCTCGCAAGGCAAGCCTAACCCTGCGGAATGTATCAAGTTCAAAGTCCAGTTCACAACGAACTCCAAGTGTGTCAGAACTAAGCCGAATGCCAACACGTACAACCACACCACTGGTACCTCCCACGTGCTGTCACTAGATACCACTCGGCATGTTCGGTACCAATCCTCGTACACCGTACAGGGTACGTACATCCATCTCCAACAAGTCCACTACAAGGTTCACAATCAATCACAACCTGACATTGGGGTTTCTTGTCCAATCTCATACTAGACGAAACATTTATTCCAACTCATCATCCAGTCTAGATCCCATGGTCACCCGACCAGTAACACAACATCAACCCCCAAACACGTCATCCAAGATGTACCAATCCATGCATGCTCACCAAGGCGTGTACACTCATGCCAAAAGGTATCCATTCACAATTTCCGAGGCGTACCAACTCCGAACCTATCGGGTACTCACTCGACGATTTCTACGTCACATTCGATTGACTTCGAAAGGAAGCCAATCCCATCATTCCCGAGTCAAATCCTCGAGTCAATATAAACATTCCAACTCCCTCGCATACGGATTAACTTCGACAAGAAGTTAAGTCCAACTATTCCCGTATCTAAACATTTATGACAGAGCGATAATCTCGACCCCTAGCCCGAGCAAGGCGATCACAATTCGAGTCCGTTACCACGTCACCCGACTGGTAACACCACGATTCCTAGATCGTCACCAAGCCTAAGGCCCACAACATCATAATCCGAATCCACCTAGGATCCACCCATGCTCACAGCTAGCAATCCACCTGGAACCTGACCGTAGGGTCTTACACCCACTAGAATTCTTGTCAACCACACAACACCGCTCAACTATTTTCACATCCAATCATTCACTCAACAACGTAACACATCCACTCTGTGGATCCTCTCCATTTACCTCACATTGATCCCTACCACTCCACCTAGGAGAGACCAAAGATTCTCCAATACGATATCACCAACATCCGTCCTATGTGAGTGCAAACACAACTCACTGCACCCACCGTACCAAACATTCAACATCGTCTGCCACCAAGCATAAAATGGGAATCCCGTTTACCCCAACCTCGAGAAACGCAATTCCACCTGATGACCCCAAAGCACACATGGGTCCACCACCCAATACACGCTCATCGTACTGGTATCCGCGACCAACATCTGCCAGAGCAGAAAGTAAGAAGTCAAGCCCGACGACCTCAGAATACCAATCACCAATGATTTCCTCATCCTTTCCGGTTCAGTAATTTCCTTGTACTATCTGGGAATATAAGGAACATATGGTCACACCAATCCCGGAGTTGACAATCACTCCCCGAATCCTCCAACTCTCATGACATAGGGAACGTCATCCCAAGATTCCTCATGTCTCAAACACACCGTTTATCCACTAATCTCTAATCACCTCACCACTTTTGGGACTTATCCCAACACATCACAATCTCTGCTGGATTCCAGCCAGCCCATGACTCCACTAGTACTGAATCTCAAATACCCACATACGCTCATCATGACAGAGTCACATCCCAACTCGTGGCTCAACGAAGGTCTCAATCATTGACACTCGCACCAGCACTAGTATCAGCACCAAGGTACAATCATCCGCACTAGCACACCGTGTGCAAAGTGGGTAGCCCTGGATCTCCGCTCATACCGAGCTACGATCCCGCATCACGTACTCCACAACTATGGGTACCACCATTATGATAATCCACACCTCGACTCCTCCTGAGTCCAAACTCATAACAAACCAATCATGTCATCACTGACATACCAAGTCCCCGAGCAATATCCAATGCTCAACCACATTCTATACGACCAATATGGCCTAAGAGATGGAACAATTTGCCCAAAAATGCGGCCTCCCAGCCACCGGTCTCGTTCGTCCTTGCGACCCACACAATTCTATGCCTAACAAATCCCAGCTCACAGTGTACACTACTAGACATCTGACCCTCAAACCAGGGTCAATGTCACCCGAGATCTAACACGAGGTCCCAAGAACCCTCTCCTACTCGTCTCACTACCAGGTCGCGCACGAGGCTTACGCTTCGGAGGCATGATGTCGCAACGAAATCAGCAACCTAGCGCTCTGATACCAAATTGACAGGACCGCCTCCGAAAGGGGCATCGATAACCGTGCCTGATCCTGCTCCTGTCTGGCAAGACGTCTGAAATCCCCAAGTTACCCTCAGTACTTGCCAAACCAGGGATAGCCACATGTACTTACTAATGCCTCCGCCTCACGATCAGCCTCGACCAACGCGCCACGACCTGGAGGGTCAAGAAAAACCAAAAGGTCCGAGTGGACAAAAATAAATCAGTTTATAAAAACAGTTACAAAAGACGTTTTTACCCTCCGCGTAAAACCAATGCATGCATACAAAAAGCGTTTTGCAAACCGTTACATTTTCAACATAAGAAATTCGTGTATCAAATTCCAACATAAGGAAAACTCATATGAAACTCAAAAATCCTTTTTCCTTTCTCAACCATCGGGTCTTAGCCCGCAATCATAAACACCGGGCCTCAGCCCAAAACTACGAATCAAACCCAAGAACACAACATAATCCAAAAACATCAACCATAAAACCGGGCCACTGCCCCACACATCCGAAATATCAGAAACTAACAATAAACCACATATCAAACACTTTGCTGGATATCAAGTCCGCCCGAGTCTTTAAACTCAAAACCATGCGCATAATCAGGCTTTCCCGGTCAACGAGTCTTTAAACTCAAAACATAATCGATAGGCCTCGGGGGTATCACAATATCCGAGTCTTTAAACTCACGAGTCTTTAAACTCAATCCGGGTCTTTAAACCCAATTTTCAGGCCCGCCCCCGTCATCAATTAACCGAGTCTTTAAACTCAAAACATGCTCCAGCAATAGCACCCGGGTGTTTAAGCCCAAAACAGTTTTCAAACACAACAACGTGGGATCCATCCCAAAATCACATTTTTCACAACAGGACTCATGGTCCTAATTTCCACATTCGAATTCCCAAATCATACTTCACAAAACATATTCAAATCATCCTTACACACGGGGCAGGTACAATCATACCAAATCACTTTATTAAATCCTTTTCATTCCCGAATTCGAATTCGCAATAATGATTCCGTAAGCCGGCATCCGGAAGCATCATTCCGAACCCAAACCAAGAATCCGTTTTCAAACTTCCGAAAACCGAAATCTCATTTATCAAAATTATTTTTATGCCCCGAGCATCAAGCCCGAAATCACTTTTTTCAAAATCCCTTTTAATTCCTCAAACTCGCAAATCTCATTTCAAATTCCAAATTCAAACATCAAACAGTGATCAAATCACAATAAACCCAAAATCTCGTAAAACGTGCAAAACCGTAGAAATCTCAAAAACCGTGTCAACACCGTGAATCACACTCACAATCATATTCAAAACATTATTAAAACATGACACACACAATTCATATAAAACCATTCGTTAAACCATCATCAAGCATAAGAGTAACCATAGTCTCGAAATACGTGTAATTTCGTATGTATAGCAAAAATACGTATAAATACGGGAATCGAAATCAATCACAACTTATAATCATAATCATAAAAATCATGGAAATATTTTATGCATGCATTAAATTTTGAAAGCAACGTCCACTCACACACCATTCTTAAGGCTCGGTTTCGCGCCGCACGCATTCCCGTAATTTCCGGTATTTTCTAGAAAATCCGAATCCTGTCTGAAAACACATTCCTGGGTCATTAAGGTTTCTAATAACAACATACTAATTTCCCATAATTTCTGGGAATTAATCGTTAATTAAAAACGTAACCTAAACCTTCGGACCTCGAAACAACATCGAAACAGTGTCCGATAATTTCGAAATCAACACTAAAATGTTCGTTACATTGTATAGGACAAAAGTCATTTTGAAGTCACCTTGAAAAACCGTCCCACGCGCCACCGCAAGCGGCTGCGCGTGAGGCCACGCGCTTGCTACAGTGACAGGCACTGTTCATCTCCTCCTTCCCCGTCCAGCAGCTAAACGGGTCCTTTAACCCGCGTGACGACCCGTCCAAATCCCTGCGATAACCAACTAGTTTTCCTTAATTGAACCCACCAATAGGATCAAAGTGAGCTTAATTAAAGATCTGTGACATCCTTGTCCATCGTCACGGCCTAAAACCACCTTAATTTAACATGGGTCCCAAACAGGTTCAATGTCCCAAACAGGTTCAATGTCCCCATTCACCACACAGTCACTCAATTCCTCAATTGGTTAGTTGAGAAGTATTGTTGTAACGACCCGTCCTGAATATCGGGATTTAATAATATTTAATTATGATTTACTAATGTGGGATTAGTTGGGCCGATTTCGCACGAATTGTGCAAAATGACCGTTTTGCCCCTAGGCGTGGGCAAAACATTGACTTTTAATTCGGATGGTCAAATGGACTTTGACCGATGACCGTGACGTAGTTTGGGACGTCACGAGTTCATAGACAGGTGGCACGCTCGATTCCGAGGTTCGTGGTGAAAGTTATGATGAACGGAAGTTCAAGGGCATTTTCGTAATTTGGACGAGTTAAGGGGAAATGTTGACTTTTTAACCGGGATGTCCGATGGCCGAGGGCCAAGGACCGTTACGTAGGTATCATCGATACGAGTCCGTAGACAGGCGGCACGCATCAATCGGAGTCCGTATGACCGGGTTACGGGTCAGGATGCGTGAGGGGCATTTTGGTAATTTTCTGCACAAGGGCAGAATGGTAATTTGGACTGTTGATTTTCGAACAGCCGTGAGTTGGAGCCATGATTGAACTTGGTGGATGTCTAGTGCGATCTATCCCTGAATTGTTTAGTATGATTAGTAACATGGGGGAACATTATGATTATGTTTTATTAATTAATTAACTTAATTATTGTTTATTTCCTCCATTAATCTCTTGAGACTTCTTCAACCGTGTACAACCAAACTTCAATTTTCTTCTACCCTTAATCTCCTCCCTATCCAGTGAATTTGTGAACGAATATTGGAGAGAATTGAATTTGATTCGAACTGAGATTACACGGGGGATTGACTGAGTGAGGGAGACTGTGAAATCGAAAATTTGGTTTTTTGGGGGGGAAATTCGAATTGGAGGAATTGGGCCGTGACGATCAAAATGGAGTTTAGTTTGAGTCTTCTGGGATTGCCACGATCATTTACATCGAAAGAACGAAGAGAATTGAGGCCCGTTTGAGGAAGAACAGAACTACTGTAGCTGCAGAAATTTCGAGCTTGAGTCGTGGGATTTGAGGCTTGGATTGATGCAATTGGACTGGGGATTGAGTTCATTATGACCTCACGATGCTAACGGATTCATCAATTGAAGGAATCGATTGACATGGGAGGATTTCGGATGATGAACAGTGATCAGATTGTTCTTCGGGTGATCATCCTTGATCTTAAGGTTTGAGGTATGATTGTTTGTAATTTAGTCCACAGATCTCTAATTGAAACTAATGCGATGCTAATGGACATTTGAATTGTTGGAATCGATGTCGAATTGCTAGGATTTGAACCGGGTCTGTTCGCGGGTTTTTCAACCTGTTTTACAGACAAACGGGTGAGAGGGATGACTGTGCGGGTACTGTAGCTGGCGCGTGGCTTCCACGCGCAGCCGCTTGCGGTGGCGCGTGGGGGCGCGTGAGTGCAAATCCCGAGGTATAATCAACATGACTTTTGTCCTATACAGTGTAACGAACATTTTGGGATTGGTTTCGTGTCGATCGGACACCGTCTCGACATTGTTCGGGATGTCCGAAGGTTTTAAATCGAGTTTAAAAATACTTAAAAATTCGGGAAAATTACGAGACTTTGATAGGATGTTAATGTGGAGGTTAGTGACCCTCTAATGTGATTTGGACAGGATTGGGAGTCTCGGTGTTAGTGGTGTGGCATGGGAAGGCCTATGGCACGCGTATCGAGGCGCTCAGTTAAACGGTCTGTGAGTGGACATTGGTTTTATAAATTCGATGCATGCATAACTGTTTCATGATTGTTATAAGTGTGATTATATGATTTATTTTGGATATCAGTGAATTTATATGTTTTCACGCATTTCGAGGCGATTTACGTGTTTGCACATGAATCGAGGTTTTCTGGATTGCACTGATTTCCATAAATATGGATGGATATGATTTCATGAAACGGTTACGGATTTGATAAAGTAAATCGGGCCAGGGGTCCAGTTAACTTGTGAAATCGGGCCAGGGGCCCAGTTAACTTATGAAATCGGGCCAGGGGCCCAATTGATTTATATATGCGATTTCGGGTCGGGGACCCTAAAATGGAATTGAATAAATGATTTTGGATTTAAATCAACTATTTGGACTTATGACGGTTTTATGGAAATTCGGGGCAGGGCCCTTGTGATATTTTGGAAATGAATAATAAAATGTGTTCCATAAAACCATCTCGATATGAGGATATATATATATATCCTGGTCTCCTCCAAGTGTCGGGGACACTGGAGAAGTCACGGTGCATTACCTATGAGGGCTCATTGTACGGAGCTACCAGACCGTATAGTGATCTAGGAGCAGGATTGCTAGACGTCATGGACGTCAGACATCGGGGATGTCAGAGATATGGACCCGGTGAGACCCCGGGCAGCACGCGTTGCTTAATACCGTGAGATATGACGTCTGGAACGTCATGCGTCTCGGACGCTAGGCATCGGGGATGCCGGAGATGGAAAAATAATAAATGAATATTACTGGATTGATGAAATAACGCTTGGATTGACTTTTGGAAATTGACACTACGCTTTGGTTTCCGGGCTAAGGCCCTAATGGTTATTTCTAAATAAATGTGTGATCATTGGTTCTTGGCGCATGCATATGTTTTTACTAAGGGGCATAAATGTCTTATAAATGTTTTAAACAGACTTGTTTATTTTCGTCCACTCACAGCTTTTGTTTTTAATGCCCTTCAGGTTGATTCTGGATGCGACTGCAGCAGAGACTTGAGCATCATACACCTCCTTCATCGATCCTTACGCACTCTGGAAGCCCGGTTGGACAGTGGCAACAGGTTATCCCTTATCTGACACCTCTTGTCAGACGGGAGCATGACACATTCCATGGTAATCCCCGGGGGATTGGGATGGGTCGTGTCAATTGTAACCTCACTTAGAAAGTTATTTTGAAACCAATTTTGCAAGAACTCACCTCCAAATGCACGATCACAGGCATGCGATTTTCCGACCATCCACTTGTCCGTTCAGAGCTCCAGGGGCTTCGGAGCATCGACTTGTCAATCTGGTTCGACTACATGAAGTCCAAGAAGGCTGAATTGAGCCTTAATTCTTGTTAGGTTGGCCTACATTTTGGATTGGAATTTTGGGATTAGCTCGACCATTGTTTCTGGTTTTCAGAACCCCTACTAACCCAAACCATCCTCTCATCTCTCCTACTCCTCTCTCTCACTCTCACCAGTCCTCTGCCCGTCTCAAACGTCCCAGAAGTCGATCAAACCAGCAATAAGCCCACCAACCCGACAGTGCTCTGTTTTTCCACTTCAAGAGCCTCAGCACGGTTTGCAGTGCTTTGCTCCCCACGCTTCACCTCAACCAGCCCTAACCGTGCTCTGCCTTCTGCCTCAGATTCCTCACTAATTGCATAAACAATTAGTCCACGACAGCACTCCAATTCCAACCTCACCCGTGCACACTCAGTTCCTGCCCATTCTGATTTTCCTCACCTCAAAATGCCAACTCGTGTATAAAGAATCACAACCCCATACCGTACATCAGTTTCAAGCATCCTCACTCACACACCACTAACCAGTAAAATAATCTCCCGGACAGACCACCCACGCACGGTGGTTCAGCCCATGTTTTCCGGTTTCCAAAACATGCCCCTTTGAAATTACCAATCTGCTTTTGTGCACAAAATTACGAAATTACCCCTCTACTTCCTAGACCTGTAACTTGGTCACCTGATGTCCGTTCGACGCGTGCCGCATGTCGTTGTACTCAGGGCATCGAGACCTTCCTAACGGTCCTCGGCCCTCGGCCATCAGACCTCCCGATCAAAAAGTCAATCTTTTTCCCTTTTTTATCCAAATTACGAAAACGCCCTTGGACTTCCAAACGTCAAAACATTCACCACGAACGTCAGAATCAAACGTCCCACCTGTCTATGAACTCATGACGTCCCAAACTACGTAACGGTCATCGGTCAAAGTCCATTTGACCGCCCGAATTAAAAGTCAACGTTTTACCCACGACTAGGGGCAAAACGGTCATTTTGCACCGTTCGTCCGAGTTCGCCCAACTAATCACCGATTAACCCTACTAATCATGATTAGTTAGTAATCTAATCCCGAATTCCGTGATGGGTCGTTACATCCTCGATTCCCAACAACTCTAACTTCAACCACTATCGGTAGTAGTACTTGCCACAACTCATGCAGACCAATCCGCCAGGCATCACGATCTAGACTCCGCATCCAACGGTATCAATCGCCCGTACCAACTACTCTGTATCCCCACTCTCGGATTCCATCGACAAGTACCAACCCTGGTAACTTGTCCAACCAAACTCTAACCAGTCGTAACTCGACTCAACCAATGTCGTCTACCAGGTCACCCATGACCTTAGTTGCACCAACAATCAATCACAACTATAGTAGCACGACAACCTACTAGGTCTAACCGATAAGTACAACTCGACTGCGGAGTGCAGTTCCATCGTTAAGCTGACATGACTAGATCTGACATGGCCGACGATCTCAGCTCCGAGAAGTCACCAAAGTCAACTACTCGCCAACTCAGCTTTCCGAACCATATATCCTACCTTAGGATTCCACGATCACACTCTAGGGTCTCCCTGAACCCAACTGCGGAAAGTAGTATAATTTACGCTTTGACCGACTCCGCGGTCTTGACTTCGTAAAGACGTCAATCCAATCATACCGTCAATCCAACTAGGATTCCACTGCTAACTGCCATAAGTTCAACTAGAGTTCCACGAACTCGACTGCTAACTGCCACAAGTTCAACTAGAGTTCCACGAACTTGACTGCTAACTGCTAGCAGCAGTAAAACCATTTAACTCAACAAAATCCGATCATCAGATGATCACAGCACCAAACTGCCGTCAACTGATTCCACAGTATCGTGAAAGACGATCCCAACTAACCGTCCCACGATCCAAAAATCCAACGTACAGTTACATTTATCCTTCTATAGGGTCCCACACTGTCAAACACGACAGAACTATGGCAACCCCGGCATCAAGTGCCGAATCAAAACGATCCAATCCTACTAACTCTCGTACCGGCATCCTAATTATCAGGTTGACAATGAACTATAGCCCATTGAGATATCACATCCTCGACTTGTGCATCACTCCGAGAGTTCCACAGTTGCTCGAATAGAGACAACCCCGCTCTGATATGAGCTAACCGAGCTCTGATAACCCAGCCTCGCTCTGTTACCACCTGTCAGGACCCGTCCTCAATCCCCGCAGGATTAACGAGGAGCGACACTGATCCCGTCTGACACGGAGTGTCAGATAAGGGAAATTTCCAACCTTTGCCCTCCTGGGCTATCAGAGTATGCCAGGATCCGGAGGAGGTATGTGATATCTCGGTCTCTGCTACAGTCCGCGTCGTATTCAACCTGAAGGGTATTAAAAAAAAAGACTGTGAGTGGACAAAAATAATAAGTTCTGTAAAACACATTTATAAAAGACCTTTATACCCTTCACTAAAAAGCATGCTTGTATAGTAAAACCATTTATCCAATAACATATGTTTAAACAACCATCAATAGGATCTCAACCCCAATTTTCTTAAATACAAGTCACACGGGCTCCTGCCCAAAACCATTTACAGAAAACCATAACATAGTAAACATAAGTGGGATCTCAGCCCAAATGCATTTATCATCATAAGACACAATTTCCCAAACCACTTAAAATCATGTTTATCCATTATATTTCATATCCAAGAACCTGTCACTGTAAAATAAAGCTACACGTGTGCTAACCGGGGTCTCAAACCCAAGTCTCTCCAGGGTCCACCTAGGTCAATGTCCGTAGATCAATGACCCTCCCTGGAGGTAACAAACCATGCCCATCCTGAGAGTAAGGAACCCAACTAGGGGGCTACTCCACTCAGTCAGTGCTCCGTGACTACTCCGGGGTCTACCCATAATGAACCATAAAATCCATTACAAGGGCTCATGCTGGTTCCCATAAACCGTCATGACCCATAAAACCTTTTCTAGGGTCCCTGAACCGAAATCACCATCATAACACATAACTGGGCCCTATGCCCGAATCCACATACAAACTGGACCTCAAGTCCGAATCGTAAACCAACTGGGCCTCCGGCCGATGCCTTGTTCAATCAAAAAGACCTCAAGTCCGAGAGTTCATAGATCATATGGGTTTCGAACTCGAGTTTACCATTTCAAATCTAAAACCATTTCAAGAAATCATAACCAAAACATAAGTACGGAAAATCAGTGTAAAACCGGAAAACCTTGCACGTAAATCGCCTTGAAATATGTGAAGCCATATAATTCACCAATATCCAAATCAACATCATAGAATCACATCATAATCCATATAAACTTTTATGCATGCATCACAGTTTAGAAATCAAGGTCCACTCACAGACCATCCTATGCTGCCGCCTCGGTTTGCGTCCCATACGGCTCTCCCGATCCAATCACTGTCACCGGGACTCCCAAACCTGTCCAAATCGTAATAGAAGGTTACTAACTACTTAATTAACCTCCCAGCAAAGACCCGTAATTTTCTAGTATTTTTAAGTATTTTTAACCCCGATCTGAAACCTTCTGATGCCCCGAACATTATCGAAACGGTGTCCGATCGACACGAAACCAGTCCCAAAATGTTCGTTACAGTGAATAGAAGATTTCACGTGTTGAACACTTTCTCAAACATTGCCTCACGCGCCCCCACGTGCCCTAGGAAGGTGCCTGCGCGTGAGATCACGTTCCACTGTAGTAGTGTCCCTAACCTCCAGCTGAACAAGGTTCGACTGGTTCTGGACCCGCCAAACCGATCTGGACCGGTTCAAGGCCTAATCCATCCATTTTTAGTCTATTTTATTCCCTTTTGAATCTAATACCTTCCTACACTCATTTCCTACCTTTTTAGACATTAAAAACCGAAGAAAAAACACAAAAGCCATACCTCCTTGATCGGCCATGGTGGTTGCGGGTTCCTCCGCCGTTCACCGCCGTTCCCTGCCATCCAAGCCCTCAAAACTAATCCCATTCGTCTCCTGAAGTCCCCAGAAGCATTAACCAACCCATAGGTTTGATTAAAATTCAATAAAACCAATCCTGAAGTCCCCTGACGTTCACACAAAAGCATAGATGAAGATGAGCTAGGGTGATGGTGTGTGAGAGTGTGTTTCGGGTTTGAAGAAAAATGGAGAAAATGGGGAAATATGGATGGTTTCAGGTTTATGAGGAAATGAAGAAATAAAGATGATTTGATCTGATGAGAGAAGGTGATGGATGAGATGAGTGGTGTGGATTTAAAGATTAAATTGAACTGGATGGTTAGGATTTAATGTATGGTAGATTAATTATAAAATAATCCAAATATTATTATTAAAGTAAACTAGATCCACATTTTAGGGGAATTGACCAATGGGATGAGTGACACTTGTCACTCATCCATGGGACCCACCAAAAATATCTGCCCAATCAGATATTCCCAAATCATCAACGTCTCGAAGTGCGTGCATAGTGAAATCGAACTTCCGTGACCTATAACTTCCCCGTTCGAAGTCTGATTTCCGCGTGCCTCCTGTCTACGGATTCGTATCGTCCCGATCAAGGTAACGGTCCTCGGCCCTCGGCCATCAGACCTCCCAGTCTAAAAGTCAACTATTTGCCTCTTTTAATCAAAATTACCAAAATGCCCTTAAGCTTCCGAACGTCATTACTTCTTCCTCGAATGTCGGAATTGATCGTGCCACCTGTCTATGAACTCGCGACGTCACGAACTACGTCACGGTCATCGGTCAAAGTCCATTTGTCCATCTGAATGAAAAGTTAATGTTTTACCCACACCTAGGGGCAAAACGATCATTTGCATCGTCGTCCGATTTCGCCCAACTAATCACGGATTAACCTCACTAATCGTGATTAGTCACTAATCTAATCCTGGAATTCGGGACGGGTCGTTACAACCTTCCCTCCTTAATTAATTTCGTCCCCGAAATTCCAACCGACCTAATTCGAACCGTTCTTCCCTCCTTAATTAGTTTCGTTCTCGAAACTCCAACTATCCTGATTCCACATCCACCTCGTGGAAATAATTCCATCTCACGACCCGTGTACACTCATACACCCACTAACTAGAACAATACTCGTCTGCAACCAGACGTACCACCAACACTCACGTCGTATCGACTACACTCGACCACGTCGAATGATAATAATTTCCCGTTCCGAATTGATACCACTTGTCAAATCTACCATTTCGTTGTCACGAACAACTCGACGGTTCCTTTCTCAATCACCAATCTATCTGGATGTCTGCTCCCACTGGAAGTCATCAGACCTCACACAACGATCCTCGTTGACACATCCGACAAACTATCACCACTTGACAATCGTCAGTCGAAAACTGACACTATACCCACTTGTGGTTATACAAACCACCAACTCACTCAACCTGAGTATACAGTTACCAACAAATACTCGATCTGTGTGTAACTAGACATCCCAGAAATACTATGACCCAATGCACAGTATCCAACGTCTAGTTCACGTCCTCGACTAATCCAATGGTATTGGAACTAAGTCGACTACCAACACGTTCACGACGTACTACCGGTATAACCTATATACCGTCATCAGACATCACAAGTCTGCTCGGTATCGTACCTCGAACAATGCATAAGGTACGTACATCTATCCATCTACCAACCTACCACAACAACGACAACCACAACAATAAGAACAACAACACGACCACCTAGATCGTAGCCAAACAAGTTTCAATTTTTGGATTCCATCTGTCCAATCCAGTATTAGACAAATCGAAACTCCAACCCATCATCCATTTCCAAATCCGAATCCGAATCCGCAATTTCGTAAGAAATCTCGAATCCAGACCCAGAAATCATTTCCATAACAATTTCCAAATTCGAATCTGAAACCATCATTCTGTAAGCCGTCATTTGGAATAACCATTCCGAACCCAAATCCAAAAATCCATTTTCAAGTTCCAAAATCTAATCCTGAATCGTCACCCTGAAATCCGATTCCAAAACCCGAAATCTAGTTCACGATGTGGAATTCGGGACGGGTCGTTATAGTGTAAGACCCTATGACCTGAAATCTAGTAGTTAGATGAGAGAGAACTAGTGTGGATCCACCTAGGATCGCGATGTGGATCAGATCGTGATGTTAAGGATATAGGGCGTTGTGACGATCGAGGATCGTGATGTCAATGTTCGGGTGATGTTATGATGGATCTGGACCGTGATCTTGATGATCAGGTTATGTGGTGGATCAGGATGGCGTGGATCGTGATGTCGTGTCCTGCTGGCAGACTCTGTCTTGCTGACTATGCTAAGCTAGGAGCAGAGGAGAATCGTATTGTGGGATAGTTGAAGAATCTCTTAGAATAGAACAGAATGATTATCCAACCACTGTCTTGAATATCTGGATATGGGAATGTTGGGTCGACTTCTTTTTGAAGTTAATCTGGTATGAGACTGTAGTTGAGTGAATAGAGGTGTATACAATCAATCTTGGATATTTGGATATGGGGATGATGGGACTTACTCCCTTTCGATGTTAATCTCGTATGATATATTAATCGAATGTGTAGGTATTTGACGGGGTCGGATTGGTCAGTCTTGGATAAGTGAATGATGGGATTAGCTTCCTTTCGAAGTTAATCGAATATGATATGGTAATCGAATGCGCAGGTAACTGATATGTTCGGAGTCGGTGCGTCTCGGTAGACCTGGGTGAGATTGGATGCCCATTTGGCATGAATGGGTACCCCTTGGTGGGCGTGAGTCGGATTAGTAAGTGTTGGATTACATGATTAGAAGTAGACGTTGTGATGCTGGTCAGGTGAACATGGGACTTGGAAAGGATGATGAGTTGGAGTATTTGATCTGTCTAGTACGAACTATGTAGTAAGCTGGTTGGTGGATAGATGTCCATACTGGGTACGTTGTACGAGGACTGATACTAGACGGGCCAGAGGGATGCCTGGTGATGGTATATGGGATACACCTGTGGTATGTTGATGAACGTGGTTGTAGTCGGCTTAGTACCCATATCATTGGATTGGTTGAGAACGTGAATTGGACATTGAATACTGTGCGTTGGACTAGAGTGATCTTGATGGGTTCAGTGATTGTAGGAGCAGGTGCTTAGAGCCGTGGATGGATAGTGGAACCCTGAAGTTGGGATGTGCATCGCTACTGGGAAGGTATTCGATGGGGTCCAGTTTAGATTTAAAATAATATTTAATTCGAATCCTGAGACGTAAATTCCCGATTTCGATCCTGTGATCATAACTTCCCCGTTCGACGTTCGATTTCGACGTGCCGTCTGTCTATGTATTTGTAACGTCCCAATCTAAGTAAACGTCCTCGGTGCTCGTATGTTTGACTCCTTGGATCAAAAGTCAACATTTTGCCCAAATTCAAGGGAAAAACGTTCATTTTACACCGTCCGTCTAATTTCTCTTAACTAACCCTCGATTAATCATGATAATCCGTCATTAATTAATATTTAATCCCGATATTCGGGACGGGTCGTTACAACCTTCCCCCCTTAACAAATTTCATCCTCGAAATTCATACTAACCAGCATAATACTTGTCTGCACCCAGACGTTCCATCACGACCCAACGTTGTATCGACTACACCCGACTACGTCGAGTGACATTGATCACACGTTCCCAGTTGATACCACCCGATAATTCTACCATTATGCTGACACATTTAGCTGACACATTCACCTTGATGGTTCTTCTCAATCACCAATCCACCCTGACATCTGCTCCCATTGGGAGTCACCAAATCTCACTCATCAATCCATGCTGACACATCCAGCCAACCTGTCACCACTTTTCTAGTCGCAAATCAATCCAACATCTCTCCCACACCGAGAGTTATCAAATCTCACAATTTCTCAGCATTTCCTGAATTTTACCATGTCAACATTACACGTCCCATAACGTCGTACTCACGGCTCCATGGTCACCATTCAAGTCACCAACACACTCTGACTCACTATAGAGTCGTACCAAGGTACCTCAGACTAAATCTCCCTCAATGTAACGTAAGATCAACAAGAGGATCTCACCTCATAGGGCAAGCTCAAACCTGCGACATCCATCAATCTCGGTGTTCACATCAGTCAACTCCCCCAGCAATCCACATCCCCCCGGGATTATCACCGGATGTGCCATGCTTTCGTCTGACACGAAGTGTCAGACAAGGGATAATTCAAAACCTTCAGCCAGATCGGGCTTCCAGAGCATGCCAGGATCAGTGGAGGAGGAGTGTGATGTCTCAGTCTCTGCTACAGCATGCATCCGTGATCAACCTGAAGGGCATTAATAACAACAAAAGTTGTGAATGGACGAAAATAAATATTTTAATAAAACTCATTTATCTCAAAAAGACATTTATGCCCTCCACTAAAAAGCATGCATGCATTCGAAAACCATTTATAATACCATTTTCTTTAATTAAACTATTATTAAGGTCTCAGTCCCAAATTCCGTAAATCCAAGTCATACGGGCCCCTGCCCAAATCCATTTACACCAATCCAGAACACATCGACCATATGTGGGAACTCAGCCTAAAACCGTAAATCCGTGCATGTGGGTCATTTCCCAAATCTATTTACTATTAACAAAACACCATTTCATAAATCCAATAAATCTTGTTTACCAAATATCATATAACCAATCCTATCACGGTTTCCAAAGCTTCACGCATGCAATTCGGGGCATCAAATCCCAAGTCGCCCTAGGGTCCACCCAGGAAAATATCCGCAGATCATTGACCCTCCCTAGGGGTTATAATCCATAAATGCCTTCTTGAGAGTAAGGTACCCCACGGGGGCAACTCCACTCAGTTAGTGCTCCGTGACTACTCCTGTCAGGACCCGTCCCAATCCCCCCGGGATTAATGAGGGATGCTCCTGATCCCGTCTAACACGGAGTATCAGACTAGGGAAAATTAAAACCTTTAGCCCGACCGGCTTCTTGAGTACTCTAGGATCTGGACGAGGTATGTGATGTCTTGGTCTCTACTTCAGTCTGCACCATATTCAACCTGAAGGGCATTGAAAATAGAAAGACTGTGAGTGGACGAAAAACAATAGTTTGTAAAACACATTTCATAAAAGACCTATATGCCCTTCACTAAAAAGCATGCATGCATAGAAAAACCATTTATCAAACCACATATGTTTCAATAAACAAAACCATACGGGCCTCTGCCCAAAACCATTCACAGAAATCCATAACATAGTAAACATATGGGGGAACTCAGCCCAAATCCATTTATCATCATAAAACACAATTTCGCAAAACCAAGAAATCATGTCCATCAATATCATACAACCAATCCTGTCACGGTATCTAGAGCTACGTGCGTGCTACCCGGGGTCTCAAAGCCCAAGTCTCCCCAGGGTCCACCCATGTCAATGTCCGTAGATAAATGACCCTCCATGGGAGTTATAATCCATAGCCTTTCTGAGAGTAAGGAACCCAATAGGGGTGACTCCACTCAGTCAGTGCTCCGCGACTACTCCGGGGTCCACGCAAGCCAACGACACTCCCCGGAGGAGAAAATTTATATATAAAGGATGGTATACGACAAAACCATTTCAAAACATTCTCAAAACCTTTCAAGGGTTCATGCCGGGTCCCCATAAACCGTCATGAACCATAAAAACCATTCATGGGTTCATGCCGGTCCCCATAAACTGTCATGAACCATAAATCCATTTATGGGTCCCCGACCCAAAATCACAATCCTAAAACATAACTGGTCCCTAAGCCCGAATCCGCATACAAACTGTGCCTCCGGCCCGAATCGTAAACCAACTGGGCCTCGTGCCCGATTTCGTAAACCAAATGGGCCTCGTGCCCGATATCGTAAACCAAATGGGCCTTGTGCTCAATACGTAAGTCAACTGGGCTCCGAGCCCGATCAGTAAACCAACTGGGCGTCGAGCCCGATACCTCGTTAAATCAAATGGACTTTAAGTCCAAGAGTTCGTAAATCAAATGGGCCTCTGGTCCGGAAACGTAATTAAATGGACTTCAAGTCCAAGGGTTTCCAAAACAAATGGGTCTCGAACCCGAGTTTACCTTTTCAAATCCAAAACCATTTCATAAAATCATTTCCAAAACTATAAGCACGGAAAACCAGTGCAAAATTTTAAACATCGATTTACGTGCAAGCACGTAAATCGCCTCGAAATGCGTGAAACCATGTTAATCAAAATCATCCAATTCGTCATCATAGAATCATATCTATAAACCATATAAAACATTCATGCATGCATCACATTTTAGAAATCAAGGTCCACTCACAGACCGTCCTAAGCTGCCGCCTCGATTTGCGTGCCGTAAACCTCATTAGGCTAATCGTCGTCATCAGGACTCCCAAACCTGTCCAAATCAATTAAAAGGGTTACTAATTACCTTATTAACCTCTCATTGAAGCCCCGTAATTTTTCCAAATTTTTAACTATTTTAAAACACGATCCTAAACCTTTGCATGTCCCGAACAATATCGAGACGGTGCCTGATCGACACGAAACCAGTCCCAAAATGTTCGTTATATCAAATAGATTAAAGGTCATGTTGAAGTCATCCCCAAAGGATGCTTCATGCACCCCCATGAACAGCCCAAAGGGGCTGCACGTAAGCCCACGCGAACCGAGTTCGCTAGTTCGAACAGGACCGAACCGGGTTCGCTAGTTCGAAAAGGACCGAACCGGTCCAGGGCCAAATCTCATCCATTTTTTTATCCATTTTCAACCATTCTAATCCATATACACTCGTCTCAATCTTAGGAACCTATTCATGTGATTTAAACAACGAAAAACTGAACAAAATCGTACCTTCACGACTTGATCCTCACGACCCAAAACCAGTCGCCATCCAAAGCGTCTGCATCATCCTAAACCTTCTTTTCTAATCCAAGCCTTCCCCTTAGATTACTAGAAGGACATTTCCATTAATATAATCAACCAAAAACCCCTCACACTCATATTAAAAATTACAAACCGAAAGCTTACCGTCTCGGGTTCTTCGGCCACCGCCCACGACGATCCGTGCCGTAGCCACCGTTTGACTTGTCATTCCTCACTCTTTAATTCTCTTTCAAACATGAAAGGTGATATGTGAGGATGTGAGGGTGTGTGAGAATGGGGTTCACGGTTTTGTAGTAATGGTGAAGCTTTTATCGATGAAGGGGATATTTGCATGGGTTGAAGGGGGGAGAAGGTGAGGTTTGTTCTGAGGATTCAGATAAGGGGACGGTGAGGATAAGGGTAGTGAGGAAATGAAGGGCTAAGATTGAGAGACAGAGATTAAGGGATATTATAAAATAATCCGAAAACTATTATTATAATATTAAACCCACCAATCACCTTTTAATCCACTTTTTGGGGTTAATGACCAATAGGATGAGTGGCACTTGTCACTCATCCAAGGGTCCCACACTAAAAAGTCAACCAATTAGATTTAGCCAAGTGTCCCAGTCTCGAAATGCGTGCATAGTGCAATCGAACTTCCGTGACCCATAACTTTCCCTTCTGAAGTCTGATTTCGGCGTGCCACCTGTCTACGGATTCTTATCATCCCGATCTAAGTAACTGTCCTCGGCCCTCGGCCATCAGACCTCCCAGGTCAAAAGTCAACATTTTGCCCACGACTAGGCGTAAAATGGTCATTTTGTGTCGTCCGTTCGATTTCACTCAACTAATCACCGATTAACCTCACCAATCCTTGATTAGTCACTAATCTAATCCCGAAATTCAGGACGGGTCTTTACAACTCCGAGGTCCACCAAGGCCAATGACCCTCCCCAGAAGAGACAATCTATAAATAAAAGATGGTATATGAAAAAGCATTTCGTAATCATTCTCAAAACCTTTCAAACCTTTCTAAGGATCCATGCCGGGTCCCCATAAACCGTCATGAAACTAGAAATCCATGTTTCCAAATCAAAATCCATTTAGGGTCTCCGAACCCAAAATCACATTTATAAACCCTAAAGGGGAGTCATGCCTGATATCATAAACATTTGGACCTCAAGCTCGATCATGTAAACCAACTAGGCCCCCGGCTCGACGCCTTATTAAATCAAATGGACTCCAAGTCCAATAGTTCATAAATCAAATGGGTCACAAGCTCGGTTCCATATTTCCAAATCCAAAATCTGTTTATCCAACTCCATTTACAGGTCCCCGACCCGAAATCAAATTCATAAAACACAATTGGGCCTCATGCGCGATTTCAGAAACCAAATGGGGTTTCCAAAACAAATGGGTCTCATTCCCGAGTTTACCTTTTCAAATCCAAAACCATTTCACTAAACCATTACCGAAACCATAAGCAAGTATAATTAGTGTAAAACCATAAACCTCGATATACATGTAAATACGTAAATCACCTCGAAATACGTGTAATCATGTAAATCACTGATACCATAATCATCCTGATAGAAATCATATATATAAAACATATAAACATTTATGCATGCATCACAATTTAGAAATCAAGGTCCACTCACAGACTGTCCTATGATGCCGCCTTGATATGCGTGTCATAAGCCTTCCCGGGCTAATCACTGTCACCGGGACTCCCAAACCTGTCCAAATCATACTAGAGGGTTACTAACTATCTCATTAACCTCTCATTGAAGCCCCGTAATTTTCTCGAATTTTTAAACATTTTAAAACTTGATCCTAAACCATTGGACGTCCCGAACTATATCGAAACGATGTCTGATCGACACGAAACCAGTCCCAAAATGTTCGTTACATCGAAAGGATGAAATTACATGTTGAACACATGTCCCAAAAATGCCCCACACGCAGCCACAAGCGGCTGCACGTGAAGCCCATGCTCCATTGCTCTGTTCATCCCTAACCTCCAACGAACCATGTTCTCTGGTTCGGTCCGGTTCAACCCAACCGGGGAACTGACCCAGTCGGTTCTCCCAATTCCGGCCACCATTCTCTTCCCTGTTTCTTCCTATGCCATCATCTCATCCATCCCCATCGATCAATGTTTTCAAAATAGAGAAAAAATATTGATATCATACATGCTCATGGAGGAACAGCAACCAACACCTGTAACTGCCCCTCCGCTTCGTCTCCAGCCACCATAGTTCTTGAAATCAGTTCCAAATGACTCGTGTGAGTCCTAGGAACACGGACATGTCCACTAAATTGATCAGTAAGCCCCAAAACCCAACTTTTGATTTTTGAACCAAAAACCCCACCATGTCGGGTTGCCAGCCACCGTACAGCGCAGTCCATTCCGTTAGTATCTTCATCCTCATCCCACAAAAATCTCACATTTTAATTTACTAGCCACCAACGTTAGATGTAGTTTAAGGGAGGTGGTGAGTGTTGGCGTGTGTTTGTTTGGGAAGGATGGTGCACGAGTTTGAAAAAGAAGAAATGGAGTTTGATGATGATAATGAAGATGATAGTTGATGATGATAATGAACGATGAGGATGAGTGATCTGAGGGAAACGGACGGCTAGGAATGAGAGAGAAATATTGAGGGAAAAATAAAATAATATTATAATTAATATTTTAACATAAAAACCATCCAATCATGATTAATATCCACTTCCTGTGACCGTACCTTCCCTATTGGAAGTCCGATTTCTACGTGTCACCTGTCTACGGACTCGTGACATCCCGATCTATGTCACGGCCATCGGTCCTCGTACGTTGGACTCTCTGAGTCGAAAGTCAACATTTTTCCCAGTCTAGGTGCCAAACGGTCATTTTACACCGTCCGTCCGATTTCGCTCAACTAATCACCGATTAATCTCTCTAATATTTTAATAGTCACTAATCTAATCACGGAATCCGGGAAGGGTCGTTACAACCTTCCGCTCATAAATAATTTCGTCCTAGAAATTGCAACTATCCTGATTCCACATCCACCTCGTGAACGCAAATTCGGCCCCACATCATGTGAACATTTGTACACCCACTAACCAGCACAGTACTTGTCTGCACCAAGACGTTCCATCACGAACCCACGTCGTATCCACTACACTCGACCATGTCGAGTGAAATTGATCTCACGTTCTGAGTTGATACCACCCAACATTTCTGCCAATACGCCAACATTTCCCACACTGTCACCACTTGATTGTCGCTAGTCAAAACTGACATTGTACTCGCTTGTGGTTACACTAACCACCAACTCACTCGATCTGAGTGTGACTAGTGATAACACATCTCCGCTCTAAGGTTCCACTAGCCATCCACGGCTCTGAGCACCCGCTCATACAATCACTGAACCCATCAAAATCACTCTAACACAACGCACAGTATCCAATGTCCATTTCACGTGCTCAACCAATCCAATGACATCGAAATTAAGTCGATTACCAACACGCTCATCCATATACTACTGGTACATCTTATATACCGTCACCAGGCACCACTCAGGCCTATCCTGTGACGACCCATCCCGAATTAGCGGGATTAATTAAGGATTAATTACGAATTAGCGAGATTAATCGGAGATTAGACAAGGATTAGCTGATGTTCAGGCGAAATGACGATTTTGCACCTAGAATGGGCGAATCGTTGAATTTTGTTCAGGCGGTCAAATGGACTTTGACTAATGACCTTGACATAGTTCGTGACATCATGAATTCATAGACAGGTGGCACGCTCAGTTCCGACGTCCGAGGAGGAAGTTATGACGTTCGGAAGCCCAGGGGCATTTTGGTAATTTGGGTGAATAGGAGGTCAAAAGTTGACTTTTTGACCGGGAGGTCCGATGGCCGAGGACCGAAGACCTTTACGTAGATCACGACGATACGCATCCGTGGACAGGCGGCACGTCGAATTCGGACGTTCGACGGTGAAGTTACGGTTCACGGAAGCTTCGTGATACTATTCACAACGACACGTTTTACGAGGACCATTTGTCTTTAGTGGGCCCAGTTACTTTTCAGCAACCAATGTATGAGTGACAAGTGTCACTCATCCACTGACCACTAGCCCACATTCATGCATAACCCACACCATCGACCATTTCTTTTCTTTGTTCCACGGCGGAGGCCCAAAACCCGTGCAGGTATCGGTTTTGCCCATTTTAAATTCATTTTCGATTTCGATTGTTATGGGCCGTTTTAGGTGTTGGTTTTGAGTTAATAAAGTTTCTAGGAAGTTTTTAGGAAGGTTTTGGGAGTGGTGAGACGTCGATACGCCCTGGGATGAGTTTTGAAAATGTGGACCGTGAGGAAGAAATCGAACCGTTAGGATTTTGGGTGTTTTAGCTAGTTTGGTTAATTGGAATGGATAGGAAATGAGAAAATAGGAATTTAGGGATTGGATTGGAAGAAATTGGACGAAAATTGAGGAAGATAGAACCCTGGACCGGTCAAGCCGGTCTAGTTGCAGGTTCGAACCGGACCGGCCGGTCTGAACCGGTCGTCGAGAGGTTGAAGACGCACTGTTCACAGGCGCGTGGCTCCCACGCGAAGCCACTTCAGGCGGCGCGTGCGGGCACGTGGGGGAAATTTTGGGCAAGGCTCCAACATGTAATTTCATCTATTCGATGTAACGAACATTTTGGGACCGGTCTCGTGTCAATCGGACATCGTTTCGATATAGTCAGGGCTATTCGAAGATTTAAGTTCGTCTTTAAAAATATTTAGAAAATCCAAAAAATTACGAGGCTTTAGTGAGGGGTTATATAAGTAGTTAGTAACCCTCTAAATGAATTTGGACAGGTTCGGGAATCCCGGAGGCGACGTTTGAGCGGGGAGACGATTATGGCACGCGTATCGAGGCGCGACTTCGGACGGTCTGTGAGTGGACCCTTCTTTCGAATTCGATGCATGCATAAATGTTTTATAAGTGTTTTAATATATGTTTTGTGATGCCATGAGTGTATTTGATTGTGGTACCTTAGGATCGACATATTTGCACGTTTTTCGAGGTTTTCAGCTTTATGTCGTACCTTTGCATACTGCATTTTCAATGATGATTTAATGGACGGATTTCGGATTTGGAAATATGAAGTCGGGCATGAGACCCATTTGATTTACAAAGTCTCGGACTTGGAGTCCATTTGAATTGACGAGAAATCGGACGTGAGGTCTTGTTTGGTTATGGTTTCGGGCTTAGGGCCCAGTTGATTGTGAAATCGGGCTTGAGTCCCAGTTCGGTTTATGAATTGAGTATTCGGGCTTGAGACCTAGTTGCACTGTGGATTTAGGCCGAGGCCTATGAAATGGATTTGAATCGGATTCGAGGAATCCTGTTGAAATGAATCGGGTTTGAGACCCAATTGAAAAGTGACTTGAGAAAGAAAGAAAAGAGTATTTGAAAATGTGATTGAACCCTCCATGATTTATATGGTCTCTTCCAGCGTCGACCTGGAGAGTCACGATCCACAGACCAGAGTGGGTATCCCCATAGGGATCCCGTTCCAGGAGTGGAGGTTACGAGATATGATGTGGTCCCGGACCAGATTCCGGAGGGATATGTGGACTAGATCCAGAGAGAGAGCTCAGACTAGATCCAGTGATTGAGCCTCCCAGATGGAGATTCTTGGGAGAAGACTCGGAGTGAGACCCTGAGTAGTGTGCACACTAGTTTAGAGATGATATCGTGACATATATCGGGGATGTGTTCCCTAGGGGCTGTGTGCCCCGAGTTAGCATCTTCTCGGAAGTGCCGCGGATGGGTTATACGTATGTTGATATGTATGAGGTTTTATGGAAAAGTGAATTGGGGGCGGAGACCTCGCATTCGATGTTTTAGAAATGATTTGGGGGCGGAGACCCCGTACGTGAAGTGATTTGGGCTGAGTCCCTATTGATTTGACTTACGGGTGTTTGTGATTTCGAGTCGAGGACCCAAATGGATTTATTGTTCATGACGGTTTATGGGAACCAGCATGAACCCTTGAAAGGTGTTTGTGGCTCATGACGGTTTATGGGAACCGGGCATGAACCCTTAAATGATTTCAAAAATGTGTTTGATGAATTAAATGATTTTATGAATAATTGATAAATGGTTTTGAATGCATGTGTATGTATTTATGAAGGGCATAAATGTCTTTAAGCGAAAGTGTTTTTTAAATGAAATGTTTAAATTGTCCACTCACAGTTTTCGTGTTTTAATTCCCTTCAGGTTGATCGAGGATACGGGCTGTAGCAGAGACGAGACATCACTCCCCTCATACTACGATCCTGATGCACTCTGATAGCCCCGGCGAGGACAGAGATGGAATCTTCCCTGGTCTGACACTTCGTGTCAGACGGGATCAGGCGGGTCCCATGTTAATCCCGGGGGATTTGAGGCCGGTCCTGATAAGTTGGTATCAGAGCATGTTTTGCTCATGGAGTGCGCGCAGGTCGAGGATGTGATGTCTCTGAAGTGGTAACAGCCCGTCATCAACCTGGTAGTTAGGGCATTAGTACGAGCATTCGGTAGAATCAAACCTTAGTTAGATAAGGTTTGTCAAGTGGTACGATCGTTTGAGGTTCGATTGGCATAAAATATCACGTGTTTCGAGGAAGTGGATCCTGAGTAGGATCAGAATTTGTGTGAAAGATAATGGCTTAGATCCAGGGTGTTACCAGTGGATAGGACTGTGCTTACCGGTAGACACAGTATGACAACTTGAGAGTCGGGACCGCTCGACAGTGGTCGTATCGGATAGAGGATGTACGGATTGTTATCAGTGGTAGTCAGAGGTCGGGGTCGCCCAGTTTACGATGACCCTGTACGACTACAGTCACGACTGTTGGGAATAGGAACGTTTAACCTTAATAGGCATAAGGGGCCATGTTTCAGTGTGTCGAATCCCAGTGGGATGTCGACTAGCAGGAGAAGCCGGAGTGGTTGTCGTGTGACACGATAGTTGACGATCGCGACGTGTGGTCGTTGTGCAGTGTTAGGCACGGAGTATGGCCGAATGCTTGTGGAGGCCAGCGGTTGAGAGCCGTAGAGTTACGACGAGGACGAGATCCTCAGTGTGTAGTTTTGGCTAGTTTGGTACCAGTATTGGAATACGACGACTCTTCAGAGTCGAGATCGAAGGATCGGTCAGGATGGTAGGGCTGCAGCGGGCAGCCAGGTTTGTGATAACCCTAGTAGGTGATTGTTGGACAAGTTACTAGGAGTGTGGTACTTGTGATTGGATCCAGAGGTGGACCGATCGATGGATGTTGCGTGTAGGGCGATTGATACCAGCGGTGTGTTGATCGCGTAGTTTTGGAGTCTCGATAGTAGAGTATTTCTGAGGTTGGTCTGCACAAGGTTGTGACAGACGCTGCTATCGATGGCCGTGAGCGAGTCTTATCGAGTTGGATAGACTCAGGTTTCCTTGACGATTGAGACGATAGGATTCGTTAGTCGTGACGCTGATACGAGGTGCGTGAGTGACGCACAGTACGAGCAGTGATTCTGGCTTCGACTCGGTGACGGCTGAGTCCGATCGCAGAATGAAAGGTTGACATTGGGCGTTGGCACACTTGCCACGCTCTAGCGAAGGTGATGATTATAAGTGGGACAGAGAAAATCCCGAGTGGCTCAGTGCGAGGTACGGGACTACTTGGTATGGAGACTAGTTTCCCCCTGTGATGGAGATCAGTTTCCTCAGTGATGGAGACCAGTTTCCTAGTGATGGAGACCAGTTTCCTTAGTGATGGAGACCAGTTTCCCCTGTGACGGAGATCAGTTTCCCCAATAATGGAGACTAGTTCCCCCAGTGCCACGAGATTGAGTCGCGAGGGTGTACTCAGAAGTATGGAAGTGAAAAGTGAGTTACGGACGCGTGGATGGTGTCCAGTTGAGTTGAGGACTTGATAGTCCATTACGGATTAGTTTTGGTTGACTACGGTTGACCATACCTCCTGAGTGAGGACATGGCACTAGTTTACCTTTTAGAACGTTAGTAAGTTCGGGTGTGAAGTGAGCTTCATGATGGGATAAGAAACACGGTTCCTACGTGATTGGAACTTCGGAATCAAGATAAGTTGCGATTGAGACGATGAGAGGAGTACTTGATTCCACATCGGAGATGGATACTCCGAGGTCACATAGGTGGTTCTGAGTGTGAGGGGATGACATGGAATGAACATGGATGTCACCATCTTGGATTTGTCCCTAGGAGGGACGACGAGGAGTGTTATGACAGCTAGGAGTTCGAGAGGGTGTAAGAACCGAACACCTAGGTTGTGGGTCAATTTGATTGACTTGACGAGTAGTTGGTGGTTAGCGTCACAGGATGTGACGAGTGAGTGTTCGAGGTGTTGGACTGATGTTCGTCTGGTGACGGACAGTTGGGGTCCGGACCATGGTTGGAGTGCGAACATTAGTTGTGGTTGGACGTTGCCAGAGTGCAGTCCTTGAGTAGGTCGAGTGACACCCCGATGTTGTTGTGGTATAGGTGCATCGGAGTGTTGTGCACATTGGACAATGGGATTGACTACGATCAGTCGGTATGTCGGGTTGAGAGTACCCGAGAGTACGAGTATATCGTAAGTTGGATAGAGTCCTAGATGGACGTGTGTGGTGATCGGATCAGATCCGATGAGTTATAGTTTGGAGACTCACCTGAGTCTAGATGACAAGTGATATCGCTGAGTGATGTGAGATACGATACGAGGACTCGAGAGCGAGTCGAGATCAGAGTAGAGCAGCGAAGCGTAGTAGAGCTTGGAGTTGTCGGCTGGTCACGCTGGTTGTGACCTGTGATAGTTACGGATTGATAGGAATCCGATGCGTTCGAATTGAGGAGTGATGGGACTCTAAAGAGAGTCAGTTTTGAGTATAGGAATTTGAGAGAGGTGATTCGTGCGAGTATCGAGAGTCAGTATGGGCATAGGTCTGAGGATGACCTGTGAGATGGGATTCGTGTCATTGTGATGGCAGGATCTGTAGAATGTTGCCGGTTAGGATGCTGAGTAGGATGCTAGCTTGGATGTGGTAGCCCTCAGTGGGAATGCGTTTCAGTCTGACGACTGCAGGATGGAACGTGTTTAAGTGAGTAGGATGCTAGCTTAGATATCAGCTTGGTATTGCTTACTTGTCTAAGTGAGTGACAGGCGAGAACGACGAGTGTCAACATTTTGTCTCGAGTAAGACGTACGAGCAGACGTGTAAATGTCGAAAATGAATTGGAGCTTTGGAGGCTCCGATGACGGTATGTACCGAGGACAATAACGATGAGTACAGTTTGTGTGTTGGACGTGTACTACTACACGAGTATTCTCGTGTGAGTGCAGCAATCCGAATTGAGGGACATGGTAGGATTCCACAGTTTGGTTGTGGAATTGGGTCGATTTGAATTTCGAGGACGAAATTCTTTAAGGGGGGAAGATTGTGACGACCCATCTTGAATTAGCGTGATTAATTAAGGATTAATTATGAATTAGCGAGATTAATCAGAGATTAGACGAGGATTAGCGGATGTTCAGGAAAAATGACGATTTTGCACCTAGAATTTGCAAATCATTGACTTTTGTTCAGGCGGTCAAATAGACATTGGCCGATGACCGTGACGTAGTTCGTGACGTCACAAATTCATAGACAGGTGGCACGCTCGATTCCGATGTCCAAGGAGGAAGTTATGACGTTTGGAAGCCCAAGGGCATTTTGGTAATTTGGGTGAATAGGAGGTCAAAAGTTGACTTTTTGTCCGGGAGGTCCGATGGCCAAGGGCCGAAGACCGTTACGTAGATCACGATGATACGAATCTGTAGACATGCGGCACATCGAATTCGAACGTTCGACGGTGAAGTTACGGTTCACGGAAGTTTCAGGATACTATTCACAATGACACGTTTTACGAGGACCATTTGTCTTTAGTGGGCCCAGTTACTTTTTAGCAACCAATGGATGAGTGACAAGTGTCACTCATCCACTGGCCACTAGCCCACATTCATGCATAACCCACACCATCGACCATTTCTTTTCTTTGTTCCCAAACAAACCCGATCTCATTCCCTTGAAACCAAACCAATCCAAACCTTCCCATTTCGACCATGACAGAGACCAGGGAGTGAGGAGAAGATTGACGGAGGTGGTGGCTGGCCAGGACGGCACTGCCGTGCACGGCAGAGGCCCAAAACCCATGCAGGTATCGGTTTTGCCCATTTTAAATTCATTTTCGATTTCGGTTGTTATGGGCCGTTTTAGGTGTTGGTTTTGAGTTAATAAAGTTTCTAGGAAGTTTTTAGGAAGGTTTTGGGAGTGGTGAGACGTCGATAAGCCCTGGGATGAGTTTTGAAAATGTGGACCGTGAGGAAGAAATCGAACCATTAGGATTTTGGGTGTTTTAGCTAGTTTGGTTAATTGGAATGGGGAGGAAATGAGAAAATAGGAATTTAGGGATTAGATTGGAAGAAATTGGACGAAAATTGAGGAAGATAGATGTAACAACCCGTCCCGAGATTCGGGATTAGTACAGTGATTAAGTCGGGATTAGAGAGCTTAATCGGTGGTTAGATGGTCCTGATAGGTCCTTGAGCGCAGAATGACGATTTTGCCCCTAGTTTGGGCAAAACGTTGACGTTTAGTTCAGGTGGTCCAATGGACTTTGACCGGTGATCAGGACGTAGTTTAGGACGTCACGAATTCATAGGCAGGTGGTACGCCCGATTCCGACATCCGAGAAGGAAGTTGTGATGTTCGGAAGGTGAAGGGTATTATCGTAATTTTGGGAAAAATAGGGGGAAAAGTTGACTTTTTGTGTAAACGGGTTTTGGTACCTTGACCTAGGATGGTTAGATAGTTCTCATCGTCCTGAGTTCGATGACAGGCGGCACGTATTCATCGGACTTACGATGTGTGAGTTACGGGTCTAGGAAGTTAGTGGCAAAATCATAAAATTGGGATAAAATGAGGGGCAGTTTGGTCTTTTTGCACCTTGGGATTCGTGCAGAGAGAGAAGGAATGGAAGGCTGAGATTGGACCGGGTGTGAGAGAAAGGGAGTGGATTGTGACATGTGGCACCGGACTAGAGGGTTCTCGGAGAATCCTGTACGTGCACGGTCCAATTATTTTGGGGTGCACCCGTGCAGTGTTCGTGTTGGTTTGACACATAGAGAAACAGAGGGTGAGGAAATTGGAGGACGGTGATTGATTCTGTGCAAGAGGGAGTGAAGGGTGGTTTGTGAGAGTGACAGAGGGAAGAGTTTGAGCAGGTGGTCGTGTTTTGGTGGCGACATCGTGCACGGCGTCACGGAGGTGGCACGGTTGTAGTTTCTGGGAAAACAGGGAGGCCGTGATACAAGGACGGTGGCTACGCTGTGTGGTGGCTCAAATCAAGGCATGGGGAGGCTTAGGAGGTTGCAGGGGACCCAACGAACACCGTGGCACACGGCGGTGCTCACGGCAGAGACGAAATCGCAAGGTGAGTTCTCTTACTCTGTTTGTCCCGTGAGCTTCAATTTGAAAGTCGTGGGGTTGGGAGTAGAGTCGAGGGATTTGGAGGCCAGGGTGAGACTCCTGGAGGTCCCAGGAGTCGACTGTGTGTGCTGCCGTGATGGGTGGTGCACGGCGGAGGATGGCACGACGGAGGTGCTCTGTGTCCTCTGTTTTGGCAGTGAGATTCGAACGGCGAGTCGTCGAGCTTGGGGCTGAGTCGAAGGTCTAGGAGGGTTGGTTTAGGTTCAGTGAGGTCCTAGGAAGAGTCTGGGACAGTTACCATGACGGGAGGTGACCGGAACGTCTGGATCGTGAAACAGGGCAGTGTACGGGATTTTGGTTCGAGCTTCAGTCGACGGGATTGGGGCAGTGTCGAGGTTAGAGGAGTTGGGGAATGGATAGATTGGATCTAGACGACGCTTTAGGAGAAGAAAGGAAGGGAAATGGTGGCCGGACGGTGGAGATTGGTTCTCGCCGGTCTGAGTTGCAGACCACTGTGCTGAACCGGGTTTGTTCGAGGTAGGGGATGCACTGTAGCAGCTCGTGAGGGCCACGCGCAACCACTTTGGGCGGCGCGTGTGGGCGCGTGCGACGGCGATGGGGAAAACGATCAATATGGTTCTTGGTCTAGGAGTTATGGTGAGTCCATTGGAAGTGGTTTCGGGTCAATCGGCCGTCGTTTGAGTTTAGTTTCGCGAGGGTAAAGGTTTAGGGTCTCGGGTTATTACGTTTTCGATTCGGGGAATTTTGAGGGAATTTAGGTGGACTTTCATAGAAGCCCAACTACCTGTTACTCTTCATGGTGTACGCAAGGGAAACTCTATGAACAGAAAACAAAGGTATTTTACAATACCTCATGTGGAGTACCCGATAGAATTCACAGAGCACATCCTCGTGTACAACCACAGATACTTACCTACTGGCTGGCTCCTCCCTCGGTTGTTACTTCGGCCACTGTCGGAATAAATCTACAAAGTCCTAAAGGCAAACTCTAGCTTGTGGGTTCTCTCCTTCAATAACCTCATATCGATCAGTTATAGTCACTCTTTTCCTATTCCTTCCGTCATCCTTCCACTGCAACACTCCTCAGGTCACCTAGGGAAACTCCTTCTAAACGCTACCCTGGGATCCAACAACAACAAAACCAAGTACAACACAACCCAAAAAATAAGAAAAGTACCTGTCCCCGCATCTGGTGTCGACTGAACCTCCTGCTGAGTCATTGAAAACACTCGGGCCTGAGATCCCGATGCTCTACCACGTCCCCTCGAACTACTAGTGGCACCAACTCCTCCTCTAGTGCCCGCTGTCCCTGACGCTGTACTCTGTCCAGGCTCCGCTACTCCTTGATCTACACCACCTTCCTGTGGCAACCGTGGACACTCACGTCGGAAATGGCCTCGCTCCCCACAGTAAAAACACACATTCCAACCTAGTCCACTGCTTGGTCTCCCTGTAGACGCTACGGACGTCGCACTCGCTTGCGGAGTCGGCTGTGCTCGGTAACCACGAAATCCTGAACTCTAGAAACTCTCAGATCTACCGAAACGATCATCGCCCGACGACGACGCTCCACCGAAGTTACCTCTTTTCGGTGTCCGCTAGCTCGAAGCTCCAGGAATAGATGGTTCCCGGCGTCGCACCGGCAAACTCGCCTCATCCCTCACCGCAGCATCCGACAAGTCCCGGAGGGTAGCAAACGATCCAGCCGTCACAATGGCTCGAATCTCACCTCGCAGGCCCAACTCAAACCTACGGCACTTCTCGGCTTCAGTAGCCACGAACGCAGGAGCAAACCGAGACAACATCTGGAACTTCCGTTTGTACTCAGCCACACTCAAATTCCCCTGCTGAAGCTGCAGAAACTCCGCCTCCTTGGCATCTCGGAAAGAACGAGGGTAATACTTCTCTAGAAACCGTTCCCTAAACGTCTCCCAAGTCACCATATGGGCATCCCAACCGGACAACCCGAGGGTATACCACCACTCGTATGCCGCACCATCTAGCAAAAATGTAGCCAGTAACACTCGCTCCTCCGGCGGGCAATGCATCACCGCAAAGATCCGTTCAAGTCGCGTAATCCACCTCTGGGCTTCCTCAGGATCAGCCCCGCCACTAAAAGTAGTAGCCCCGAGCCGCTGGGCTCGCTCAATAGTAGCACTCTCCATCTCTCTCGCTACTTCGTCTTCAGGTCGTGGAGAGGGTCTACGTCTCGGAGGCATCGTCAACCGCACGCTGAAAGAGGCATAGAAGTAGTCAAACAACTAAACACAACCTCACAAACCAATAAAACCCGACAGACTCGACAAACCTATGCTCTGATACCAATTGTCAGGACCCACCCCGGTTCCACCCCGAAACCCGAGGTAAATCCTGCTCCCGTCTGACTCCCCGACGCAACACCAAAGTAAAACTCACTCAAACTCAGTCAGACGCAGGAGTAACTAAACAAATATCCCGAAGTTATCGTTTACAGAGCATAGTACGAAAATACAAGGAACTAATGGTTTCAACTGGTTTTGATTGGATTTGCTGGATCTGGATATTGGGTGTAAAGACCCGGATATATGTGACGGGGGACGGGCCCGGATTGAGTTTAAAGACTCGGGAGTTTAAAGACTCGGATATATTGATTTTCTGCTGTAGGCCTTGAGTTTAAAGACTCGGGAGTTTAAAGACTCGGATATGATTAAGGCCTGGATTGAGTTTAAAGACTCGGGAGTTTAAAGACTCGGATAGGTCCAGCAGGTTCGATCGGGAAATGAGGATTTGAGCTTTATGGTTTCTATAACTGTTTTATAGTGTTTCTGTTTCTTATGATGTTTTATGAGAATTAATTTATAACTGCGTTAATAAATGTTGGTTATGCATGTAGTTTTCAAAACGGAGGGTTAAACTCGGTTTTCTGATAAATGGTTTTAGAACTTTTCTTTTATTATGGTCCACTCACACTTTTGTTTTAACTTGCCCTCCAGGTTGTGGAGCTAGCGCGGGGTCTTGACGTCGAGGCAGTGTCCGAGGCATAGAAGTCACGCGAGGGATCCCGGAGTGGTTTAAGTTTTCCGCGTGCGTGTACTTATTATCGGTTTTTAGTTCCTTGTATTTTCGTACTATGCTCTGTAAACGATAACTTCGGGATATTTGTTTAGTTACTCCTGCGTCTGACTGAGTTTGAGTGAGTTTTACTTTGGTGTTGCGTCGGGGAGTTAGACGGGAGCAGGATTTACCTCGGGTTTCGGGGTGGAACCGGGGTGGGTCCTGACAATAGAACCCTGGTTGTGAGTGGACCTTTCTTTCGAATTCGATGTGAGTGGACCCTTCTTTCGAATTCGATGCATGCATAAATGTTTTATAAGTGTTTTAATATATGTTTTGTGATGCCATGAGTGCATTTGATTGTGGTACCTTAGGATCGACATATTTGCACGTTTTTCGAGGTTTTTGGCTTTATGTCGTACCTTTGCGTACTGCGTTTTCAATGATGATTTAATGGACGGATTTCGGATTTGGAAATATGAAGTCGGGCATGAGACCCATTTGATTTACAAACTCTCGGACTTGGAGTCCATTTGAATTGACGAGAAATCAGACGTGAGGTCATGTTTGGTTATCGTTTCGTGCTTAGGGCCCAGTTGATTGTGAAATCGGGCTTGAGTCCCAGTTCGGTTTATGAATTGAGTATTCGGGCTTGAGACCCAGTTGAACTGTGGATTTAGGTCGAGGCCTGTGAAATGGATTTGAATCAGATTCGAGGAATCCTGTTGAAATGAATCGGGTTTGAGACCCAATTGAAAAGTGACTTGAGAAAGAAAGAAAAGAGTATTTGAAAATGTGATTGAACCCTCCATGATTTATATGGTCTCCTCCAACGTCGACCTGGAGAGTCACGATCCACAGACCAGAGTGGGTATCCCGTTCCAGGAGTGGAGGTTACGAGATATGATGTGGTCCCGGACCAGATTCCGGAGGGATATGTGGACTAGATCCAGAGAGAGAGCTCGGACTAGATCCAGTGATTGAGCCTCCCAGATGGAGATTCCTGGGAGAAGACTCAGAGTGAGACCCCGAGTAGTGTGCACACTAGTTTAGAGATGATATCGTGACATATATCGGGGATGTGCTCCCTAGGGGTTGTGTGCCCCGAGTTGGCATCTTCGCAGAAGTGCCGCGGATAGGTTATACGTATGTTGATACGTATGAGGTTTTATGGAAAAGTGAATTGGGGGCGGAGACCTCGCATTCGATGTTTTAGAAAGGATTTGGGGGCGGAGACCCCGTACGTGATGTGATTTGGGCTGAGTCCCTCTTGATTTGACTTACGGGTGTTTGTGATTTCGGGTCGAGGACCCAAATGGATTTATGGTTCATGACGGTTTATGGGAACCAGCATGAACCCTTGAAAGGTGTTTGTGGGTCATGACGGTTTATGGGAACCGGGCATGAACCCTTGAATGATTTCAAAAATGTGTTTGATGAATTGATTGATTTTATGAATAGTTGATAAATGGTTTTGAATGCATGCGTATGTATTTATGAAGGGCATAAATGTCTTTAAGTGAAAGTGTTTTTAAATGAAATGTTTAAATTGTCCACTCACAGTTTTCGTGTTTTAATGCCCTTCAGGTTGATTGAGGATGCGGGTTGTAGCAGAGATGAGACATCACTCCCCTCCTCCTACGATCCTGATGCACTCTGATAGCCCGGCGAGAGCAGAGATGGAATCTTCCCTGGTCTAACACTTCGTGTCAGACAGGATCAGGCGGGTCCCACGTTAATCCCGGGGGATTTGGGGCCGGTCCTAACATATCCAGTATCGTTCCTCGTACAACGTACCATATAGGTACATCCATCCACCAACCAGCCTACTACATAGCTCGTAGCCAATCATACTTCAATTCATGAGTCCATATGTTCAGTCCAGTACTAGACAGATCAAATACTCCAACCCATCATCCATTCTGCGTCCCATGGTCACCCGACCAACATCAATACGTCTACTCCCAATCACGTAATCCAACACTTACCAATTCGACTCACGCCCACCAAGGCGTACCCATTCATGCCCAATACGTAAACAATCTCACCCACGTCTACCGAGGTGCACCAACTTTGAACCTAACGGTCACTTGCTCATTCGATTACCATATCACATCTAATTGACTTCGAAAGGAAGCCAATCCCATCATTCACATATCCAATACTGACCAATCCAACCCTGTTGGATACCCACTCGTTCTACTCATATATCATATGGGATTAACCTCGAAAAGAAGTGAGTCCCATCATCCCCATTGCCAAATATCCAGTCTTGTCATCTCCCTAACTATTCCAAAAGATTCCTCAATTGTCCCACCATACGATTCTCCACTACTCCTAGCTTAGCATAATCCGTAAGGCGAAGTCTACCAGCACGGTACGACATCACGATCCATCCATGTTCTCACTTAGCTAACTACTAGATTTCAGATCATAGGGTCTTACACCCTCATTAAATCCGTATACCATCAAATCGCTTCTCAACCATTCTCACATCTAAACAGATCAGTCAACGACGAGACACGTCGAGACTGTGGTTACCTCATATCGATCCTTGTCATTCCACCTAAGAAAAATCAAGGATGATCCAAGACGATGACATCAAAATTCATCCTACGTGAATGCAAACAAAAACTCACTGCACTCACTACACCATGTAACCCAACATCGTCTGTCACCAAGCAGAAAATGAGAAATCACATTCACCTAACTTCGAAATATCCAATTCCTCCTGATGACCCAAGAAAAATCACGGGTCCACCAACCAATACATGATCAACATATTAGTGGCAATAGACATTATCTGCCATGGGAAGAAAATGAGAAATCATCCTTAGTGACTTCGAAATACCCATCACCACTACTGAAACAAGCTGTCAGGACCCACCCCGGTTTCACCCCGAAATCCGAGGTAAATCCTGCTCCCGTCTGACTCCCCGACACAAAACTAAAGTAAAACACCCAACAAGCACAGTCAGACGCAGGAGAACTAAACTATCCCGAAGTTAAAAGTTTACAGAGCACAGTCCCTCAAATACAAAAGAAAGAAAAGCCGATAAACCAGATACACGCACAACGGGAAATTTAACACTACGGGGTTCGCCCTCGCGACTTCTATGCCTCAGACGCTGCCTCGACGCCGAAACCCCACTCTAGCTCCACGACCTGGAGGGAAATTTAAAACAGAAGGTGTGAGTGGACCAGAAAGAAAGAAAAGTTGCCAAAACCATTTTATAAGAAAACCGGTTTAGCCCTCCGTTTTGAAACCACATGCATAACCCAGTTATGAAAACAGTTATCAATCAATCGCCATAAAACATCATAAGAAACAGAAACACTATAAAACAGTTATAGAAACCATATCATAAGCATCATAAAACCGTATCATAAATCGTGAATATCAAATCATCATTTTCCGATCAAACCTGCTGGACCTATACGAGTCTTTAAACTCCCGAGTCTTTAAACTCAATCCAGGCCTCAATAATATCCGAGTCTTTAAACTCCCAAGTCTTTAAACTCAACAGGCCTACGGGGGAAATATCAATATATCCGAGTCTTTAAACTCCCGAATCTTTAAACTCACTCCGGGTCTTTAAACCCAATCCGGGCCCGTCCCCCGTCAAATCAATATCCGGGTCTTTAAACCCAATAACCAGATCCAGTAAATCCAATCAAAACCGTTTGAAACCATTTCGAAATCCATATCCAAACCCGAATCCGAAATCACTGCTCTGATGCCCTTCCGGCATCCCGAACCGTCATTTCGAATCCAAATCCGGAATTTCACTTCCCAACTTTAAAACCAAATTCCGCTTTCCGAAATCCGATTCTAAAACTGAAAACCTTAATCATCAAATCACGTTCCAAAATCCCTTTATAATCATTAAAAACCATTTATCATTTGAAAACTCCAAAACCATGGCATTATACTCAGAAATCACCATTTCTCATAAAACGTGCTAAAAGCCGAACTTCCTCGAAAAACGTGCAATTATGTAAAATCAACCAAGAATATCCGATAATCATAAAATCACATATAAAACCGCAAAACTAGCATAGAAAACAGTTATGCATGCTTGAGTTTAGAGAAGGGGTCCATTCACAGTACCGAGCCCTCAATCGCGTCCCGAACGTCTCGTACGTTCCTCAGCTTCCTCGGGAAGTCCCGATCCTGTCAACAACCACCAAAGTACGTTACTAACACGTCTACGAAGGTCCACCTAATTTTCCCTAAAAATCCCCGGGTCCTAAACGTAACGAACCGGAACTTAAACCTTCCACCTCGCGGAACTAACCTCAAACGACGTCCGAACAACCCGAAACCAATTCCATTAGACTCGTCACAACTCCTAGACCAAAAACCATGTTGACACCTTCCCCTGCCGCTGTCGCACGCACCACCACGCGCCGCCCAAAGTGGCTGCGCGTGGCCCTCACGCGCCAGCTACAGTGCATCTTCAACCTCGAGCAGACCCGGTTCAGCACAGTTCCTGCACATCGAACCAGCGTCAGCGGTTCTCCGTCGTTCCGCCACCAAAACTTCTCCTTTCTTCACCCACTGTTTCGTCCAGACCTAGACTACCCATTCCCCTTGCTCAGACACCTCAACTCGAACTACAACTCGTTGACTCAAGCTCTAACAGAAACCCGTACTGTCCCCTATTTCCTTCTCCGGCCACCCAGGTCTCCCCCCGTCACGGTGGCTAGCTTAAACCAATCCTAGGGCCATCCGAAACCTCACCCAACTCACCAAAACCGTCGACGCACACTCAAACCCCACGACTTAACGTCTGAAGCAAAACGGAAAAACAGAGGACACAAAGTACTCTCCGTCGTTCCAGCCTCCACCGTGGACTCCCCGTCACGGCTGCACAACCAGCAGTTACCTAGGACTCCACTGAATCCCCTAGACCTCACGGGACTCCTCGATTCAACCCCTAAGGCTTTGACTTAGCGTCTGAATCTAGACGGCAAAACAGAGCACAGAAAGGAAAATCAGAAATTACCTGCCGTCCTGTCGCCGTCGTGAGCTCAGCCGTGAGGCAGTAGTTCCTCCCGTCCCCCTCCGTCCTCTGGACACTTCCACTGGCCACGATTGGTTGATCACGGCCACAACACCACCCACAAACACTCACATTCTCCCTGTTTTCTCCCTGGTTTTCTCGTCGCTCACAACTCACCCACACACTGCCACCGTACCTCCAAACCTCCTCTTTGTCTCCCTTTGAATCTCTGATCACTCACCCCTCACCAATTACACAAACCCACAAACTCACCGTCCCAATCTCCCAATTCCTCAGCCTCTGTTTTCTGTTCTTCGAACACAACACACACACGGTTACACGATCACAAAGCCCCAAATAATTGGACCACGCATCCTAGAAGCCTCTAGCCCTCCAACACATGTCACAATCCTCCCTCTTCCTCTCACAAGTGGCTCAATCACAGTCCTCAATTTGTCCCTCTATGTTGCACCAAGCCCAAAGCACAAAGACCAAAATACCCCTCTTTTAAACCCAAAATTATGATTGTGCCACTACCTTTCTAGACCCGTAACTCACACATCGTAAGTCCGATGAATACATGCCGCCTGTTATCGAACTCAAGAGGACGAAATCTATCTAACGATCCTAGGTCAACAAGTCAAAACCCAATCGTCCAGAAAGTCAACTTTTCCCCCTAGTTTAGCCAAATTACGGTTATGCCCTCAACCTTCTGAACATCATAACTTCCTCCTCGGATGTCGGAATCGGGCGTTCCACCTGTCTACGGATTCGTGACATCCTAAACTACGTCCTGGTCATCGATCAAAACCCAATTGACCGCCCAAACTAAAAGTCAACATTTTGCCCGAACTAGGGACAAAATCGTCATTCTACGCCCAAGGTCCAAAAATACCCAACTAAGCACTGCTTCAGCTCACTAATCCTTCACTAATCACTGTCTTAAGCCTAATTTCCTGGACGGGTCGTTACACAAGCACTCCTCTCGTCGCCTCAATAACAACCTCTCTCGATTCCAAAATTCCAACTATGTTGGAACCAACTTACTCGTGCATCAACCACGTGTCTGTACACAGCTAACTTAGTACCCCAACTCGCCTATTTGTTCATACTGTTTCATTCATTTACCACTTAATCATTCTAATCACATAAGTTATCACTCTCATGGTTGGGGTAGAGTCCCAGCACATCCCATCCACTATTAGAATTCATTCAGACCAACTCTATTTGAGATCCACTGCTGGATCCCAGATACCAAACGTATGCCCATCCCGACGGAGTCACATCCCGATTTGTGGCTCATCATCATCACAAACACATGCACCATTACCAGCACACTAGTATCAGCTTCAGTATCAGCACAGAGTGTGCAAATCACACAACCCTGGATCTTTGCTCATACCGAGCAACGACCCCGTACCTCTACCCAAGTTGGAGAAATTCTGCCTCCCTCGTACCCAACAACTCTGGGTCCAAGCACCCTGACAACTCATACATGAAAATGAAAGTTCCCTGAACATTACCCGATTCACAACAACCACAGCTGCATCAATCCTCGATGATTGGGCCTGCCAAAACTCGTACAGACCCAACCACCAAACATTGCTATCAAGACTCCACATCCAACAGGATCAACCCCTAGTACTCACTACTATGTATCCCCACTCCGCGATTCCATCGAAAAGTACCACACCCTGGTAACCTGGCCAACCAATCTCTAACTAGTCTCAACTCGGCTCACATTTCCGAACCAACATCATACGCTAGGGTTTCCCACTAAGGTCATCAACTAACTCTGTTGTAGTCATAATCTCTAACCCATCAATCACCACTAGGGTTCCCCTTTCTAGACCATCCATCATGATTTAGGGTTCCATAATCACACCCTAGGGTTCCTCTGAACACAACGGTCCTCTGCAGTATAATCCACAATACGACCGACCCCGCGATCCTGACATCATATGGACGTCAATCCAATCCTACCCTCAACTGAATTGGGGTTCCTCGAACCCATCTACTCCCCGCAACACAATTCATAACTCAATATGACCTGACCATCTAATGGTCACAACTCCATACTATCGTCATATCCAATCCTGCAATACCGTGCTAGACGATCCCGACATAACCCTCCAACGGTAAAAAAAATCTAAAGCATTGTATTGTTCATCCTTCAATAGGGTCCCACACTGCCAAACCACGATATAACTATGGCATACTTAGGCGTCAACTGTCGAACCAACACTATCAACGATTCATTTCCACTAACTATCATACTATTACCCAACGTTCAGGTTGATAACGAACTGCAGCCCATAGAGACATCACATCCTCGACCTGCGCGTAACTCAAGAGAAAACCTACTCTGATACCACTTGTCAGGACTTATCCCAATCCCCCCGGGATTATCATAGGTTGTGTTGTGTTCCCGTCTGACACGACGTGTCAGAAAAGGGATAATTCAAAACCTTCAGCCTGACCGGGCTTCCAGAGCACGCCAGGATCAGTGGAGGAGGAGTGTGATGTCTCAGTCTCTGCTACAGCCTGCATCCGTGATCAACCTAAAGCACATTAAAAACAACAAAAGTCGAGAATGGATGAAAATAAATAGTTTAATAAAACTCATTTATCTCAAAAAGACATTTATGCCTTTCACTAAAAAGAGTGCACGCATTCGAAACCATTTATCAAACCATTTGCTTTAATTAAACTATTATTAGCGTTTCAGCCCCAAATTCCGTAACTCCAAGTCATACGGGCCCCTACCCAAATCCATTCACACAAATCCTTAACATATCAACCGTATGTGGGAATTCAGCCCAAAACCGTAAATCCGAGCATGTGGGTCATTGCCCAAATCCATTTACTATTCACAAAACACCATTTCACAATTTCGAGAAATCATGTTTACCAAATATCATATAACCAATCTTGTCACAGATTCTAAAGCTACGCGCGTGCTACCCGGGGTCTCAAATCTCAAGTTTCTCCAGGGTCCACCCAGGACAATGTTAGTAGATCATTAACCCTCACTGGGGGTTATAATCCGTAAATACCTTCCTGAGAGTAAGGTACCCCATGGGGGCGACTCCACTCAGTTAGTGTTCTGTGACTACTCCGGGGTCCACCTAAGCCAACGACCCTCCTCCGAGGAGACAATCCATAAATAAAGGATGGTATATGGAAAACCATTTTGTAATCATTCTCAAAACCTTTCAAACCTTTCAAAGGATCCATGCCCGGTCCTCATAACCCGTCATGAAACTAGAAATCCATGTTTCCAAATCCAAATCCATTTAGGGTCTCCGAACCCGAAATCACATTTATAAACCATAAAGGGGACTCATGCCTGATATCATAACCAATTGGACCTCTAGCGCGATCATATAAACCAACTGGGCCCCCGGCCCGAAGCCTTATTAAATCAAATGGACTTCAAGTCCAATAGTTCGTAAATCAAATGGGTCTCAAGCCCGGTTCCTTATTTCCAAATCCGAAATCCATTTATCCAACTGCATTTACGGGTCCCCTACCCGAAATCACATTCATAAAACACAATTGGGCCTCATGCCCAATTTCGTAAACCAAAAAAATTTCATTAAACCATTACCGAAACCATAAGCACGTATAATCAGTGTAAAACTATAAACCTCGATATACGTGTAAATACGTAAATAGCCTCGAAATACGTGTAATCATGTAAATCACCAATACCATAATCATCATGACATAAATAGTATATATAAAATATATAAACATTTATGCATGCATCACAGTTTAGAAATCAAGGTCCACTCACAGACCGTCCTACGCTACCGCCTCGATATGTGTGCGATAAGCCTTCCCCAGCTAATCACCGTCATTGGGACTCCCAAACCTGTCCAAATCATACTAAAGGGTTACTAACTACCTCATTAACCGTCATTTCGAACCCAAATCCGGAATTCCACTTCCCAACTTTAAAACCAAATTCCGCTTTCCGAAATCCGATTCTAAAACTGAAAACCTTAATCATCAAATCACGTTCCAAAATCCCTTTATAATCATTAAAAACCATTTATCATTTGAAAACTCCAAAACCATGGCATTATACTCAGAAATCACCATTTCTCGTAAAACGTGCTAAAAGCCGAACTTCCTCGAAAAACGTGCAACTATGTAAAATCAACCAAGAATATCCGATAATCATAAAATCACATATAAAACCACAAAACTAGCATAGAAAACAGTTATGCATGCTTGAGTTTAGAGAAAGGGTCCACTCACAGTACCGAGCCCTCAATCGCGTCCTGAACGTCTCGTACGTTCCTCAGCTTCATCGGGAAGTCCCGATCCTATCAACAACCACCAAAGTATGTTACTAACACGTCTACGAAGGTCCACCTAATTTTCCCTAAAAATCCCCGGGTCCTAAACGTAACGAACCGGAACCTTAAACCTTCCACCTCGCGGAACTAACCTCAAACGACGTCCGAACAACCCGAAACCAATTCCATTAGACTCGTCACAACTCCTAGACCAAAAACCATGTTGACACCTTCCCCTGCCGCCGCCGCACGCGCCACCACGCGCCGCCCAAAGTGGATGCGCGTGGCCCTCACGCGCCAGCAACAGTGCATTTTGAACCTCGAGCAGACCCGGTTCAGCACAGTTCCTGCACATCGAACCGGCGTCAGCGGTTCTCCATCATTCCGCCACCAAAACTGCTCCTTTCTTCACCCACTGTTTCGTCCAGACCTAGACTACCCTTTCCCCTTGCTCAGACACCTCAACTCGAATTACAACTCGTCGACTCAAGCTCGAACAGAAACCCGTACTGTCCCCTGTTTCCTTCTCCGGCCACCCAGGTCTCCCCCCGTCATGGTGGCTAGCTTAAACCAATCCTAGGGCCATCCGAAACCTCACCCAACTCACCAAAACCGTCGACGCACACTCAAACCCCACGACTTAACGTCTGAAGCAAAACGGAAAAACAGAGGACACAATGTACTCTCCGTCGTTCCAGCCTGCACCGTGCACTCCCCGTCACGGCTGCACAACCAGCAGTTACCTAGGACTCCACTGAATCCCCTAGACCTCACGGGACTCCCCGATTCAACCCCTAAGGCTTTGACTTAGCGTCTGAATCTAGACGGCAAAACAGAGCACAGAAAGGAAAATCAGAAATTACCTGCCGTCCTGTCGCCGTCGTGAGCTCAGCCGTGAGGCAGTAATTCCTCCCGTCCTCCTCCGTCCTCTGGACACTTCCACTGGCCTCGATTGGTTGATCACGGCCACAACACCACCCACAAACACTCACATCCTCCCTGTTTTCTCCCTGGTTTTCTCGTCGCTCACAACTCACCCACACACTGCCATCGTACCTCCAAACCTCCTCTTTGTCTCCCTCTGGATCTCTTATCACTCACCCCCTCACCAATTACACAAACTCACAAACTCATCATCCCAATCTCCCAATTCCTCAGCCTCTGTTTTCTTTTCTTCGAACACAACACACACACGGTTACACGATCACAAAGCCCCAAATAATTGGACCGCGCATCCTAGAAGCCTCTAGCCCTCCAACACGTGTCACAATCCTCCCTCTTCCTCTCACAAGTGGCTCAATCACAGCCCTCCATTTTTCCCTCTCTGTTGCACCAAGCCCAAAGCACAAAGACCAAAATACCCCTCTTTTAAACCCAAAATTACGGTTGTGCCACTACCTTTCTGGACCCGTAACTCACACATCGTAAGTCCGATGAATACATGCCGCCTGTTATCGAACTCAGGACGACGAAATCTATCTAACGATCCTAAGTCAACAAGTCAAAACTCGATCGTCCAGAAAGTCAACTTTTCCCCCTAGTTTAGCCAAATTACGGTTATGCCCTCAACCTTCCGAACATCATAACTTCCTCCTCGGATGTCGAAATCGGGCGTGCCACCTGTCTACGGATTCGTGACATCCTAAACTACGTCCTGGTCATGGGTCAAAACCCAATTGACCGCCCGAACTAAAAGTCAACATTTTTCCCGAACTAGAGACAAAATCGTCATTCTATGCCCAAGGTCCAAAAATACCCAACTAAGCACTGCTTCGGCTCACTAATCCTTCACTAATCACTGTCTTAAGCCTAATTTCCGGGACGGGTCGTTACACAAGCACTCCTCTCGTCGCCTCAATCACAACCTCTCTCGATTCCAAAATTCCAACTATGTTGGAACCAACTCACTCGTGCATCAACCACGTGTCTGTACACAGCTAACTTAGTACCCCAACTCGCCTATTTGTTCATACTGTTTCATTCATTTACCACTTAATCATTCTAATCACATAAGTTATCACTCTCATGGTTGGGTTAGAGTCCCAACACATCCCATCCACTATTAGAATTCATTCAGACCAACTCTATTTGAGATCCACTGCTGGATCCCAGATACCAAACGTATGCCCATCTCGACGGAGTCACATCCCGATTTGTGGCTCATCATCATCACAAACACATGCACCATTACCAGCACACTAGTATCAGCTTCAGTATCAGCACAAAGTGTGCAAATCACACAACCCTGGATCTTTGCTCATACCGAGCAACGACCCCGTACCTCTACCCAAGTTGGAGAAATTCTGCCTCCCTCGTACCCAACAACTCTGGGTCCAAGCACCCTGACAACTCATACATGAAAATGAAAGTTCCCTGAACATCACCCGATTCACAACAACCACAGCTGCATCAATCCTCGATGATTGGGCCTGCCAAAACTCGTACAGACCCAACCATCAAACATTGCTATCAAGACTCCACATCCAACGGGATCAACCGCTAGTACTCACTACTATGTATCCCCACTCCGCGATTCCATCGAAAAGTACCACACCCTGGTAACCTGGCCAACCAATCTCTAACTAGTCTCAACTCGGCTCACATTTCCGAACCAACATCATACACTAGGGTTTCCCACTAAGGTCATCAACTAACTCTGTTGTAGTCATAATCTCTAACCCATCAATCACCACTAGGGTTCCCCTTTCTAGACCATCCATCATGATTTAGGGTTCCTCTGAACACAACTGCCCTCTGCAGTATAATCCACAATACGACCGACCCCGCGATCCTGACATCATATGGACGTCAATCCAATCCTACCCTCAACTCAATTGGGGTTCCTCGAACCCATCTACTCCCCGCAACACAATTCATAACTCAATATGACCTGACCATCTAATGGTCACAACTCCATACTATCGTCATATCCAATCCTGCAATACCGTGCTAGACGATCCCGACATAACCCTCTAACGGTAAAAAAAATCTAAAGCATTGTATTGTTCATCCTTCAATAGGGTCCCACACTGCCAAACCACGATATAACTATGGCATACTTAGGCGTCAACTGCCGAACCAACACTATCAACGATTCATTTCCACTAACTATCATACTATTACCCAACGTTCAGGTTGATAACGAACTGCAGCCCATAGAGACATCACATCCTCGACCTGCGCGTAACTCAAGAGAAAACCTACTCTGATACCACTTGTCAGGACTTATCCCAATCCCCCCGGGATTATCATAGGTTGTGTTGTGCTCCCGTCTGACACGACGTGTCAGAAAAGGGATAATTCAAAACCTTCAGCCCGACCGGGCTTCCAGAGAACGCCAGGATCAGTGGAGGAGGAGTGTGATGTCTCAGTCTCTGCTACAGCTTGCATCCGTGATCAACCTAAAGCACATTAAAAATAACAAAAGTCGTGAATGGATGAAAATAAATAGTTTAATAAAACTCATTTATCTCAAAAAGACATTTATGCCTTTCACTAAAAAGAGTGCACGCATTCGAAACCATTTATCAATCCATTTGCTTTAATTAAACTATTATTAGCGTTTCAGCCCCAAATTCCGTAACTCCAAGTCATACGGGCCCCTACCCAAATCCATTCACACAAATCCTTAACATATCAACCGTATGTGGGAACTCAGCCCAAAACCGTAAATCCGAGCATGTGGTTCATTGCCCAAATCCATTTACTATTCACAAAACACCATTTCACAATTCCGAGAAATCATGTTTACCAAATATCATATAACCAATCTTGTCACAGATTCCAAAGCTACGCGCGTGCTACCCGGGGTCTCAAATCTCAAGTTTCTCCAGGGTCCACCCAGGACAATGTCAGTAGATCATTAACCCTCATTGGGGGTTATAATCCGTAAATACCTTCCTGAGAGTAAGGTACCACATGGGGGCGACTCCACTCAGTTAGTGCTCCGTGACTACTCCGGGGTCCACCTAAGCCAACGACCCTCCTCCGAGGAGACAATCCATAAATAAAGGATGGTATATGGAAAACCATTTTGTAATCATTCTCAAAACCTTTCAAACCTTTCAAAGGATCCATGCCCGGTCCTCATAACCCGTCATGAAAGTAGAAATCCATGTTTCCAAATCCAAATCCATTTAGGGTCTCCGAACCCGAAATCACATTTATAAACCATAAAGGCGACTCATGCCTGATATCATAACCAATTGGACCTCTAGCGCGATCATATAAACCAACTGGGCCCCCGACCCGATGCCTTATTAAATCAAATGGACTCCAGGTCCAATAGTTCGTAAATCAAATGGGTGTCAAGCCCGGTTCCATATTTCCAAATCCGAAATCCATTTATCCAACTGCATTTACGGGTCCCCTACCCGAAATCACATTCATAAAACACAATTGGGCCTCATGCCCAATTTCGTAAACCAAAAAAAATTCATTAAACCATTACCGAAACCATAAGCACGTATAATCAGTGTAAAACTATAAACCTCGATATACGTGTAAATACGTAAATAGCCTCAAAATACGTGTAATCATGTAAATCACCAACACCATAATCATCATGACATAAATTGTATATATAAAATATATAAACATTTATGCATGCATCACAGTTTAGAAATCAAGGTCCACTAACAAACCGTCCTACCCTACCGCCTCGATATGTGTGCGATAAGCCTTCCCGAGCTAATCACCGTCATTGGGAGTCCCAAACTTGTCCAAATCATACTAAAGGGTTACTAACTACCTCATTAACCTCTCATTGAAGCCCCATAATTTTCTCAAATTTTTAAACATTTTAAAACTCGATCCTAAACCTTCGGACGTCCTAAATTATATCGAAACGATGTCCGATCGACACGAACCCAGTCCCAAAATGTTCGTTACATCAAAAGGATGAAATTACATGTTGAACAGATGTCCAAAAAGTGCCCCACGCACCACTGCACTATTTATCCCTAACCTCCAACGAACTCGGTTCTCTTGTTCGGTCCAGTTCAGCCCAACTACCAAACCGACCGAGTCGGTTCTCCCATTTCCGGCCACCATTCTCTTCCCCGTTTCTTGCTATGTCGTCATCTCATCCATCCCCATCGATCAGTGGTTTTAAAATCGAGAAAAGAGATCGATATCATACTTGCTCATGGAGGAACAACGACTAGCAACTGTAACTGCCCCTCTCATCGTCTCCGTCCACCATAGTTCTTGAGATCGGTTCCAAACGACTCGTCTGAGTCCTAGGAACACGACCATGTCCACTAAATTGATTAGTAAGCCCCAAACCAAACTTTTGATTTTTGAACCAAAAACCCACCGTGTCTGGTTTCCAGCCACCGTACAGCTCAGTCCATTCTGTTAGCACCGTTATCCTCATCCCACAACACTCTCACATTTTCATTTACGGGCCACCAACGTTAGACGTAGTTTAGGGGAGGTGGCGAGTGTTGGTGTGTGTTTGTTTGGGAAGGATGGTGCACGGGTTTGAAAAAGAAGAAATGGAGTTGGATGTTGATAATGAAGATGACAGTTAATTATGATAATGAACGGTGTGGATGAGTGATCTGAGGGAAATGTACGGCTGGGAATGAGAGAGAAATATTGAGGGAAAAATAAAATAATATTATAATTAATATTTTAACATAAAAACCATCCAATCATGATTAAGATCCACAAATTGGGGTAGATGTCCAATTGGATGAGTAACATTTTTCCAATGGACAAAATGCGTGGATATTCGAATTTCACTTCCCGTGACCATAACTTCCCTTTTCGACGTCCGATTTCGACAAGCCATCTGTCTACGGACTCGTGACGTCCCGATATACGTCACGGTCAACGGTCCTCATACGTTTGATTCACCGAGTCAAAAGTCAACATTGTGTCCAATCTAGGGGTAAAACGGTCATTTTACACCGTCCGTTCGATTTCGCTCAAATAATCACCGATTAATCTCACTAATCCTTCAATAGTCACTAATCTAATCCCGGAATTCGGGACAGGTCATTACCCGTCTAGAATATCAAAATTAAATATTAATTAATGACGAATTATGATTATTAATCGGGGGTTAGTTGAGAGAAATCGGACGGACGATGTAAAATGATCGTTTTACCCTAAAATTTGGATAAAATGTTAACTTTTGTCCCAAGGTGTCAAACATACGAGCGTTGAGGACGTTTACGTAGATTGGGATTTTACGAATACATAGACAGGCGACACGTCGAAATCGTATGTTGAACAGGGAAGTTATGGTCACGGGATCGAAATCGGGAATTTACGTCTCGGGATTTGAGTTAAATATTATTTTAAATATGATTGGCGTATATTTTGTGTGGGGCCCTTTGATGAGTGACACTTGTCACTCATCCCATGGGTGGCTTTCCATAAAATAGGGATCATGTCCCATTGGCTAATTATATATATATATTATTCACTCATCACTCATCTCACAATCCTCACTGTAAAACTTTCTTTCAAATCTCTCATCCTCACCCTTCATCTCCATCATTTTCTATCATCTTTATCATTTTCTATCATCTTCATCATCCTTAGACATCATCTCTCTCCCTATCCCGCCCATGTTCTTCATCTTCTTTTATTTTTTCTTCTAAACCATGAACCCCATCACCCATAGACCCCATAAACTTCACCTGATGCTTATATCCCGTGAATGAAAAAGAGAGTGCAGTGAGACGACCACGGCAGTGGCCACAACGGGGCAACGACGACGACGATGAGCGGGAACCAATGATCCTTGTTTTGGTTCAAAAATCGTGATTTTGATTTTGGAGATTGTTGATCGATTTAGATGATGCTAGGGTGTTTCCAGAAATAATACGAGTTGGATGGGATCAGTTTCGAGGATTGAGGTGGCCAGAGGTGGTGGCAGTTCGCATATGCAGGTGGCCAATCACTACTCACCTTCGAATAGGTATAATATCTAGCTTATTCCACGATTTTGAATCCGTACATCTCTTAGGAATGATTAGAAGAGAAGAATGGGATAAGAATAGGGAAGAATGGTTGGATATCGGCTAAGAACCGACCGAGGTCATGCTCGCTAGTACGGTTCAACCGGAGTTACAGAGAACTAGTTCAGACTGGTTTAACCAAGGTTGAAGTTGAATACTACACCAGCGCGTGGACCCGTCGCGCAGTGCCTTTGGGCGGCGTGTATGGGCTCGTGGGGCACTTCTGGGACATGTGATCAACATATGAAATCATCCTTTCGATGTAACGAACATTTTGGGACAAGTTTGGAGTCGATAGAACATCGTTTCGATATAGTTCGGGATGTCCGAAGGTTTACGATCGAGTTTAAATACGTTTAAAAATCTGGGAAAATTACGGTGGTTTAATGAAAGGTTATTGAAAGTGTTAGTGACCTTAGAATGTGATTTGGACAGGTCCGAGAGTTCCGTTGATGGTGATTTAGCCCAGGGAGGCTTATGACACGCATATTGAGGAGGCATCGTAGGATGGTCTGTGAGTGGACATTGTTTTCTAAACTGTGATGCATGCAGAAATGTTTTATATGTTTTATATATGTCATTTCGATGATGATGACTATAGTATTGGTGATTTACATAGGGCCTCAAGCCCGATACTACAGGCAAAGGGGCCTCTAGCCCAAGATTACAACCAACTGGGCCACAAACCCGAATTCGTAAACCAACGGGGCCCTCGGCCCTATCGTATACTCAAATGGACCCTCGGTCTAATTCCTCGTCAAATCAAATGGACTCCAAGTCCGAGAGTTCATAAATCAAATGGGTCTCATGCCCGAGTTCATATTTCCAAATCCAAAGCCCGTTCATTAAATCATCATTGAAAACCTAGCACGTACAACCACCGTATAAAACTGTAAATCTCAAAATACGTGCAAATACGTAAATCCTAGGCTACCACAAACATGTGCACTCATGGCATCACAAAACATATATTAAACCACTTATAAAACATTTATGCATGCATAAAGTTTGAAAAAAAGGTCCACTCACAGACCGTCCGAAGTCGTGCCCCGATACGCGCGTCATAAGCCTCTCCGGGGCCAATCTTCACCTCCGGGGTTCCCAAACCTGTCCAAATTAATTTAGAGGGTTACTAACAACTTAAATAACCCCTCACTAAGGCCCCGTAATTTTCTGGATTTTTTCACTATTTTTAAAGTCGATCCTAAACCTTCGGACAACTCGAACTATATTGAGATGATGTCTGATTGACACGAAATCAGTCCCAAAATGTTCGTTACATAGAATAGATGAAATTACATGTTGGAACCTTCCCCAAAATCCCTACCATGCGCCACCCAAAGGGGATGCGCGTGTGGCTCACGCGCTAGTGCACTGTACAGCCGTCTTCAACCTCCAAACCGGTCTGAACCAGTTTTTTTGCACGGTCGGTTCATCCCCTTATCTCCCTTATTTTTGGTCTGTTCTCTTCCATTTCGATTTCATTCTTCCTATCTAATCCCTAGAAGTCTAATGGTGTGAAGAAACCTAAGAAAAACCCCCTAAACCCAACCCGTTCAATCCTCCCCTTCACGGTTCAAACTCCCCGATTGTACCCAGAACTGCTCAGCCCTTCACAGCCATCCAAAACCTCCTCTACACACTCCCAACAACCTAATAAGCCTTATCCAACCACTTAAAACCCTCCATAATGTTAAAATCAAAAAGTTGAAATCAAAACTCAAAACCGATCTCTTACCTCCTCTGCACCGTGCACGACGGCTCAACCGTTTCCTTGCCGTCCTCACCTTCATCAGTCCATCTCTATCCCTTAGTCATCCTCCCAAACTCACTCAAGTGTCACAGGGGAAGTCAGACATGGGGTTTGGGCTTGTGGGTTCTCGAGTTAGGAAGATGATCGAATGAAAATGGAGGGAAGGGATATGCATGAATGAAAAAGGTTGGCCAGTGGATGAGTGACACTTGTCACTCATCCATTGAGCCTTGGGAAAATATCTAGGCCCCACTTAGGACAAAAGTCAATTCGTCTCGAACTTCGTGCAATAGTTCCTCAGATCCTTCGTGACCCGTTACTTTTGCATCGAACGTTCGAATTCGATGTGCCGCCTGTCTACGGATTCGTATCGCCTTGATTTGCATAACGGACCTCGGCCCTCGGCCATCGGACCTCCTGGGTCAAAAGTCAACTATTTGTTCATTTTCAACCAAATTACCAAACTGCCCCAAACTTCCGAACTTCATAACTTTTTCCCTGAACTTCGAAATCGGGCATGCCACCTGTCTATGAATTTGTGACGTCCCGAACTACATCATAGTCATCAGCCAAAGTATAATTGACCGCCTGAACGAAAAGTTAACGTTTCGCCCATCTTAGGGACAAAATTGTCATTTCACCCTAAACGTCTATTAATCCTCGTCTAATCCCTGATTAACCTAGCTAATCCGTCATTAATTTTGAATTAATCCCGATAATTCGGGATGGGTCGTTACAATGTTTATACGTGCTTGGGTTTTGAATGATGACTTATTGGAATGGTTTTGGATTTGGAAATATGGAACCGAGCATGAGACCCATTTGTTTTGGAAACCCTTGGACATGAAGTCCATTTGAGTTATATCATCGGACCAGGGGCCCAGTTGGTTTACGAAATTGGGCATAAGGCCCAATTGTGTTGTATGAATGTGATTTCAATTCGGGGACCCATAAATGGATTTGGACAAATGGATTTGGATAAATTGCTTTGGATTTGAGAAATCGGATTGGTGGATTACGATGGTTTTATGGAAATCCCGGGTATAGGTCCATTTGAATGGTGTGAGATGATTTATGAAATGTTTTCCTTATACCATCCTTATATCTATGGATTGTCTCCTCAAATCGTCTGGGTAACGACCCATCCCAAATTCCGGGATTAGATTAGTGACTAATCGAGGATTAGTAAGGTTAATCGGTGATTAGTTGACCGAAATCAGACGAACGATGCAAAATGACCATTTTGCCCCTAGTCGTGGGTAAAATGTTGACTTTTCATCCGTGAGGTCTGATGGCCAAGGGCCAAGGACCATTACGTAGATCCAGTCAATACGAATCCGTAGACAGGCCGCTCGCCGAAATCGGACGTCGAACGGGAAAGTTATGGTTCAGGGAAGTTTCGAGTCATTATTGCACGATTTACGAGGCGAATTACTTTTGTATCTGGTGGGCCCAGATATTTAATTCATGCCCAATGGATGAGTGACAAGTATCACTCATCCCATTAGCCCATATCCCCAATTTGTGGATCTCATTCTTGCTTGGTGGGCTTTGAGAATAAAATAATATTATTTTTATTATTTTACAATTCCCACTCCTCCCATCTTTTAATCCCAGCCATTCATCCTTATATTTTACTCTCATCTCCACCCTTCATTCAATCATCTTCTTCATCATCTGACTCTCACCAACGACTTCACCATCTTCTTTGTTTTCCTTCAAAAACCCGAACAACCCTTTCCCCCTATAACCCCCCCACACATCATTAGTGGAACTTGGGTTGTGAATGATAGTGTGAGAGAGAATGGAGGCGATGATGATGAGACCGTCGAGGAGGACCGTCGTGGATGGTGGCGAGGGCCTGAAGCTAAACCCGTGAGGTGAGCTTGTATTTCGAAAATCCAAAGTGTAGTTTTAGCGTGTGTTGACCCTTTTGATGGACTGGGCTATATGACCTAGGGACCTAGACAAGTCAAATGGAACCAAAACCAAGGTTGGAGGTGGCTAAAGACGACGGCGGACTAAGGTTGCAGGGACCGTCGCCATTTTCGATCATGGAAGGTATGTTCTTGACAGTTTCCCTCAGTTTTATTCATTCAAATAAGTTGCTAAGGACTAGACATAAAGATAGGAATTGAAAGCAAGGGAAAAGGACTAAAAATTAGGGATAATCGATGCTGGATCGCTCGCACCGGTCAAATCTAGTTTGAACCAGGGGAACCCGGTTCACCCTAGGACAGGGACGATGAACAGTAGGCGCGTGGGCTTCACGCTCAGCCCCTTTGGGTGGCGCATGAGGGCGCGTGGTGGGTCCTTTGGGGATGACTTCAACATGACTTTTAATCTATTTGATTTAACGAACATTTTGGGACTAGTTTCGTGTCGATCAGACGCTCTCTCAATATTGTTCTGGACGTCCGAAGGTTTAGGATCGACTTTAAAAATAGTTAAAAATTTGGAAAACTTACAGGGCTTAAGTGAGAGGTTAATAAGGTAGTTAGTAACCCTCTAAAGTGATTTGGACAGGTTTGGGAGTCCCGGTGACGGTGTTTGGTCTGGAAGAGACGAATGGCACGCGTATAGAGGCGGGAGCTCGGACGGTTTGTTAGTGGACCTTTTTTTCTAAATTGATGCATGCATAAATGTTTATTATGTGTTTTAATACTTTTTTTTGTGATTCCATGAGTGCATTTGTGTGTGGTTACGTATTGGCACATATTTTGAGGTTTTGGCCTTATACGGTGCCTATACGAGTTTATACTTCTACGTTGATTTAAATGAAATAGTTTTGGATTTAAAAAGGATAAACTCAGGCATGAGACCCATTTGGTTTTGTCTCGGGCATGTAGCCCAATTGGTGACCTACGGGTCTGAGTCATTTTCGCAGTAAGTGCTTTGTGTACGGCGACGGACGATACGACGCTCGCCTCTGGACTGGAATGTGTTCCTCCCGGAGAGGTCACGATGCACGATCCGTTGTCGGGCAGCCGATGGAGGCTCGACTTCGGAGTGCTGACGATTCAGGATATCGATCGGTGATGAGTGCACCATGATCTAGTGGTGGTTGCGTCGGTTGATTCGTTCACGTCGACATACCAGGATTGAGGGAGGTCCTAGACAGATGGTTGCACGCATCACTACGATCGAAATCGTGACTGACCCTGAGATATCGGGCACGATGCCCAGTTGAGTCATGAGTTTGGGCATGAGGCCCAGTTACTTTACATTTGTGATTTCGGGTCGGGGACCCTAAATGGATTTCCAGATTCATGATGGTTTATGGGAACCGTGCATGAATCCCTTAAAAGGATTTAAGACTGTTTTCTATATATATATATATATATACTTTCCTTTATTTGGATTGTCTCCTCCGGGGAGTGTCGTTGGCCTGCGTGGACCCTTGAGTAGTCACGGAGCACTAACTGAGTGGAGTCGCCCCGGTTGGGTACCTTACTCTCAGGAGGGCTTGGATTATAACCTCAGGGAGGGTCATTGATCTACGAACATTGACCTGGGTGGACCCTGGGAGACTTGGTGTAATGATCCGTCCCGAATTCCGGGATTATATTAGTGATAATCAAGGATGAGTGAGGTTAATCGGTGAATTGTTAATCGGGAGGTCCGATGGCCGAGGGGAGAAGACCGTTACGTAGATCGGATCGATACGAATCCATAGATAGGCGGCACGTCGAATGTGGACGTTCGACGAAGAAGTTATGATTCACGAAAGTTTCGGGTCACTGTTGCACGTTTTACAAAACGAATACCTTTTGGCATTAGGTGGGCCCTAGATATTTTGAATTGGCCCAATGGATGAGTGACAAGTGTCACCCATCCAATGCCCAATATGTTACATACATGCATATCCTCATTTCCCCATTTCATACATTTTCCCCGATCTCACCCAAATGCCCATCGACCACGACCACACCTCAATCGTTCCCCCTTCACTTGATTCAATCTGAGGATGAGGCAGAGAGTGGCTGAGGACTGACAGGTAGCTGTAGGGAGGCCTGAACTGTCATGGACGGCGGCATGGAGGAAAACCCGACAAGGTAACCAGTTTGGCCCATTTTCTTTTATTTCTGATTTGTGACATTATGGGCCATTTTTAGTGCTTAGGGAGAGTTTATTAGGTTGTTAGGAAGTTAATAAGGTGGTTTTGGTGGTGGTTCACGGCCGAGGAGGCCTTGGGGATAAACTTGAAAATTGGATCGGGGGCCAGGTTTCGAACCAATGGATTTTAGGGCGTTTTTCTTCATTCTATTGATATGGTTAGGACCCTAGGATTTAGATAGGAAGGCTAGAATTGAAAAGGGTTGGAAACGGACTGAAAAACGGGAGGAAAAACGTTGAAGCGGTTGCGCCGTTCTGGTCCGGTTCGAACCAGGTGGACCGGCCGATTCACCCGAGGAAGAAGAAGAATTGTGTTTGGCGCGTGGCTCCCACGCACAACGGCTTTGGCCGGCGCGTGTAGGTGCGTGGCCCACTTTCTGGGTAAACTTCCAATGCACAAAATTATCCGTTTGATGTAACGAACATTTTGGGACTAGTTTCGTGTCAATCGGACATCGTTTCGATAGGTTTCGGGGGGACCGAAGGTTTAGGATCGACTTTAAAAATAGTTAAAATTCGAGAAAATTATGGGGCTTTAGTGAGGGGTTAATTAAGTAGTTAGTAACCCTCTATTAAGATTTGGACATGCTTGGAGGTCCCAGTGACGGTGTTTGGCCTGGGAGAGCCGTATGGCACGCGTATCGAGGTGGCTGCTCGGACGGTCTGTGAGTGGACCTCGGTTTTCTAAATTGATGCATGCATAAATGTTTATTTTATGTTTTAATTCTTGTTTTGTGATTCCATGAGTGCATTTGTGTGTGGTTACGTATTGGCAGGTATGTCGAGGTTTCGGCCTTATACGGTGCCTATACGAGTTTTTACTTCTACGTTGATTTAAATGAAATGGGTTTGGATTTAAAAAGGATAAACTCGGGCATGAGACCCATTTGGTTTTGTCTCGGGCATGTAGCCCTGTTGATGACCTACAGGTCTGAGACGTGATCGCGGCGAGTGCTATGTGCATGGCGACGGACGACACGACGCTCGCCTCCGGACTGGGATGTGTTCCTTCCGGAGAGGTCACGATGCACGTACTATCATCGAACAGCTGATGGAAGCTCGACTTCAGAGTGCTGACGGTTAGGGATATCGATCGGTGATGATTGTACCATAATCTCGCGGTGGTCCTGGACGAATGGCGACATACCGGGATTGAGGCCGGTCCTAGACGAATGGTTGCACGCATCACTAGGATCGGAATCGTGACTGGCCATGAGATATTGGGTATGATGCCCAGTTGAGTCATGTGTTCGGGCACGAGACCCATTTACTTTATGTTTATGATTTCGGGTCGAGGACCCTAAATGGATTTCCGGATTCATGACAGTTTATGGGGACCGAGCATGAATCCGTTAAAAGATTTTAAGAATGTTTTCAATATATATATATATATGTTCATATACCTTCCTTATTTGGAATGTCTCCTCCGGGAAGGATCGTTGGCCTGGGTGGACTCCGGAGTAGTCACGGAGCACTAACTGAGTGGAGTCGCCCCCGTTGGGTACTTTACTCTCAAGAGGGCTTGGATTATAACCTCAGGGAGGGTCATTGATCTACAAAAATTGATCTGGGTGGACCCTGAGAGACTTGGGCTTTGAGACCCCGAGTAGCACGCGTGTAGTTTTAAAAACCGTGACAGGATTGGTTATGTGATTATATGTATATGCTATATGTTATGTGATGTATACAGGTTTTGGGCTGAGTCCCACATGGATTTGGGTAGTGGCCCGTGTATTTGGTTTCATTTATGTTTTTGGGCTAAGGCCCTAATGGTTCGATAACTGCTTTTCGAATGCATGCATGCATGCTTTTTAGTGAAGGGTACAAATGTCTTTATGAAAATGCTTTCAATAAATTATTATTTTGTCCACTCACAGCTTTTAATGTTTTGACTACCCTTCAGGTTGAATTCGGATGCGGGCTGTAGCAGAGACCGAGACATCACATACCTCTTCCGGATCCTGATGTACTCTGAAGCCCGAGAGGGCTAAAGTCGGAAATTCCTTTGTTTGACACTCCATTCCAGACGGGATCAAGAAAATCCCGTATTAATCTCAGGGGGATTGGGACGGGTCCTGACACTTTGGATTTGAGACCCCGGGTAGCACGCGCGTAGCTTTAGAAATCGTGAAAGGATCTGTAGCATGATTTATATGTATATGTTATATGAAATGTGATGTGTACAGGTTTTGGGCTGAGTGCCAATTGGATTTGGGCAGTGGCCCGTATGATTGGTTTCATTTACAATTTTGGGCCAAGGCACTATTGGTTTGATAAATTGATTTTCGAATGCATGCATGCTTTTTAGTGAAGGGTACAAATGTCTTTCGATAAAATGTTTTTATAAATTTTTTTTTGTCCACTCACAGTTTTTAATGTTTTGACTACCCTTCAGGTTGATCACGGATGCGGACTGTAGCAGAGATCGAGACATCACATACCTCCTCAGGATCCTGGCCTACTCTGAAGCCCCGAGCGAGCTAAAGTTTGAATTTCCCATGTCTGACACTCCGTGTCAGATGGGATCAGGTGCGTCCAGCGTTAATCCCGGAGGGATTGGGACGGGTCTTGACAGTCTGGGACTCTGGAGTGGTCACGGCGCATTGCTTGCGATGGGTCACTGCAAGGAGCGACCGAATCGTATAATGACTCGGCTTGCGAGCGGTCACTACACGGAGCGACCGGACAGTCTGGGATGTCAAAGATTGACTCAGGTTGAGGCCCGGGGTACCACATGTAGCTTGGACCATGACATGACATCTGGGACGTCTGGCGTTTGGGACACTAGGCATCTGGGATGCCGAGGATTGGTATATAATGGTTTTGGATTGAATTATGATTCATGGCTTTACTCGATTATGTATATGGATTTCTGATTTATTAGATTTATGAAATGGTATTTCAGTGTTGGTTGTTTTGGGCAGTGGCCCACATTATTGGATTTACGGTTTTGGACTGAGTTCCCACATACTTGGATTTATAGTTTTGGGCTATGACCCTAATGATTTAATTAAAGTAAATGGTTTGATTATTGGTTTTTGAATGCATGCATGCTTTTAGTGAAGGGCATAAATTTCTTCTTATGAAATGTGTTTTATTAAACTATTGATTTTTCGTCCACTCACAGCTTTTAAATGATTTTAATGCCTTCAGGTTGATTGCGGATGCGGGCTGTAGCAGAGACCGAGACATCACACTCCTCCACCGATCCTGGCGCGCTTTGGAAGCCTTGAATGGGCTGCAGTTTCGAGTCATCCCTTGTTTGACGCTTCGTGTTAGACGGGAGCATGACACATCCCGCTTTAATCCCGGGGGGATTTGGGATGGGTCGTGTCATAGAACCCTTGAGAGTACATGACATGTTTTGTGTAATGCATCGGTAGCAATGATGCAGGGCTCTATCTGTAGTTATTAGAGGGACATATGTGACTTTCAAGGATTAATTGTTTTAAGGGGTAGATTGTAATGACTCAGATATTCAAGATGTAACACTCCAGAAATTCGAGAAAATGAAAAATGACAAGTTTTCCTCTGTAGGGTCAAAATGTTGACTTTTTGATCGGGAGACCTTCTTAAAATTTCGTGAGGGCTATTACGAAGGTCTCGAATCCCTAAATACGTATACAGGATATACGCCATAAATGGAGTTTGGATAAGTACATTATGGGTCAAGAATGATTACGAGCATTATGGTAATTTTTACTCGAAGGGTATTTTGGTAAATTTACATAAAGGACCTAAAATGTCCTAGAAAGCCCTAGAGTTCTCTACACTTTCCCCTTCTTATATCCTTCCACCAACTTAATATTGTATGTATAGGAGTTTGATGTGTGTGTGAGGTGTTTAGATGGTAATGGCCGAAATGGGAGATTAACCACTAAGAAAAACCAACATGTGGGAAGTGAAGTGACAGGACTCGACCCTGACAACACCCCAAAAGGCATACCCGGGCCCTACTCACGTGTGCCAAGTAACCTAAAGCGCTAACTTACCCTTGAACTTGTCAGATAATGGATAGAAATTAGTCTCGCTAGTTCATGCTGATCCTCTCGAGCCTTGATTGCCGTGCAACGCCCCTAGATGATCACAAAAACAAGAAAACGTGTGAGTGGACAAAAGAAATAATTTAAAAACATAGTTTGAAACATAACAATTACCCTCCATTTTAGAAAACTATGTATGCATACAAAAACCATTTCACTTCGATTAGACAAAAACATAGTTTATAATCTCCAAAATCCGTGAAAACATCCGTACAACAATTTACTGGAAATCAACTATTAATCACAAACCAACTCAACCACCAAATACTAACATGTAAAAGACATAATAGTCAAACACATCAATGCAACATAACGGAACCATATCCGCTGTGTAACGCCCCGGAACTTTGGGTAGAGTTGAAATGACAATTTTGCCCCTAAAAGTCAAAATGTTGACTTTTTGACTTGGGCCATTGATGAACATTCTGTAAGGACCAGTGCGAAGGTCTCGAACTCCTGAGACCATAGACAGGCGACACGTCAAAAACAAGTTTGGATAAGTTTGTTACGGGTCTCAAATAGCTAGGGGAATTATGGTAATTTTTTATATAAGGGTAATTTGTTAATTTTGCATAGAAAACCTAGAGTATCCTAGCGTTTTCTGGAATTTTTTTATATTTTTCCCTCCCATTGCTCTTCAAACTGACTTCCCTTTCTATATATATATATATATACGTGTGTATGTGTGTGTGTGTGTGTGTGTGTGTGTGTGTGTGTGTGTGTGTGTGTGTGTGTGTGTGTGTGTGTGTGTGTGTGTGTGTGTGTGTGTGTGTGTGTGTGTGTGTGTGTGTGTGTGTGTGTGTGTGTGTGTGTGTGTGTGTGATTGTTTGTGTGGACTTTGAGGGGGAGGACGGCTAAAAACCATGGAAATGGTGGCCATGAGAGAAAACAGGAGAGTGAGGCAGGTAAAGAGAGGGAAGGAAGAAGATGAGAAGATGAGGGTGAGCCATGACATAGGAACTGTCAAGCGGCTCCGTGGTCGTAAAGGTTTGACCTTTGCCGAGAAAGATTAGTTGGGTTAAGGGCTTGTGATTTGAAAAGCTATGGGCCTAACAGCCTGTAGAAGTCCATACCATATCACCAAGCTGAAAACAGGGAGGGTGTGACGCAGGAAGGACGTGGAAAAGGCCTTGAAAATTTGGCAGAAGAACAAGGAATCGAACACCAATGGTGAGTAAGTTTTCTTACACATTGATGATATAGGTATCTTTCTGAGCTAATATAGAGTAGTTTGGTCAAAAAAGAACTGAAAGGGATGAGAAATGAGAGAGATACAACCGGGTCAGGTCGTCGGGTTGGTCGACCAGAAAACAAGAGGAGATGGGGGAGGAAGACAATGAACAGTGCTAGAGTGTGGGTTTCACGCGGAGCCACTTCTGGTGGCGCGTGTGGGCACAACAATCGGAATCTAGAGAAATGTTCAACATGAAAAATGTTCATTTTGTTATTTTGATCCTAATGGTCCAAGAATTAGATTAATTGGACCTTGTATGAGGAAGTTATTCTCGTTTAAAGTTATTAAGTTTTAAATAAACATTTTTAATTAATTCTAAAAATTAGGAATAATTAAGGTCTAATCATTAACCAATCTTGCTTATAATTGAATTTCCTTATGTAAATTATGGTGCGCTATACAAATAGGATAACTAATAGATTCATGGTTTGGTATTTATGTATTTGATTGTTCACAAGGAATTTAGTATTGGTTTATATATATATATATACATATATATATACACTTTTGTTTGAATAATGGAAATACAACTTGGGTAAGGAAAAAGAAAGGAGTATTATTCAAGAATGAATATTTGGAAACTTAGGGTTTTATGTGGATAATTCCATTGGAATTGGGTTACTTATATTGGTAAATAATTATCTATAATCGACTATATAATTTTTGTGCATTTGATATTAGTAATAAACCTTTTTTCAATGAATTGTGATAGATACTTGTCAAGTGGGAGACGATGAATGTTTATGAAATTTTATGTTAAATTGATATTTGGTTAAATTATAACTGGGGCATGAAAATTAGAAGAATATTAGGGAAATTGACTATGAAAAAGGTAAAATCACTTGTAATTCCACAACTTGTCGGGGTATAGTGGGCTGTATGTGGGCGATAACCCTATAAGAGTGAATTTAATTTGGATATTTTAATAATAATTGGAGGTAACTAAAATTGATAAGATCCCTTGTATGACAAATATTGTCGGGCGGAAGCAAGACCGATCCAGTTTACGCAAAATTTGGGAATTGTCCAGCCACAAAATATTCATAAATATCACAATCAAACTTTCCTTGACTCACAATATCAAACATCAAAACGCGGCCCCACTGACAAGCACACCACAAATTCACTCTGGAACTGGAGCCCAACTCGACGTCCGAGTCATCATAAAACAGTCTCAGGAACCGGAGCCCCACTCGACGTCTCAGACTACCAAACCAATCAACACGTATAACGAGGAGGGTTACTCACATACATTCACAAATCACATCAGTAACACACAACCAATCTATTTCATACATTACCACATCATTCACATATAGTCAACCCAAAGTCGTTGGACAAGCACAACATCAATCATCACATCACAAGGGCACTACTGGTAGGCCATCAATTACTCACTCGGGATTCGGAGCCCAGCTCGACGTCTGAGTGAAAGCCAACTCAGGATTCGAGGCCCCCAGCTCAACGTCTACGTCGCCACTATAATAGCAGTCTTAGAATTCGGAGCCCCCAGCTTGATGTTTGAGACTAAACATCTGATCAACACAATCACCACAATCATGAAAACATTTCACATACCATAAATATCGAGAAACACATAATCATGTCACAACTCAATATCACACATCAAATCCACAATCATAACGTCAAGCCTAAGCCCATGTGCCAGCTACAGTGCTATCACCCTAACCCATTTCTCTGGTTTTTCGAGTCGTCCGACCCAACGAACTAACTCCGTTCTATCTCACTGGGTTTTCATCATTTTCTACTATCTTTTGGCTAAAATATTCTACATTAGCCCAGAAAGAGATCTGTACGATCAAGGTGCAAGAGAACTTACCAAAAGCTGTTCAACAATTGGCGACCTCACGGCCAAACCACACCATTACTTTTTGGGTGATCCAACATCCAAAACCATGTCTTAAGGACTGGTTGGGGTCACATGGACTAGAAGTTTATAATAGTAAGCCAAGCTTCCCCATTGAAATCGTTGTTAATCAAACCCATAAAGTTTTTCTCGGGTATGACACGGGTCGAACACCTTCAACCACCCTGCTTCTTCTCTATTTCTCTTCCTCCACTCTCTTTTCACCCTCTTCTTTTCTCTCGTGCTCCCCTGTTCTTCATCCTCCTCAGTTTTCTTCTTCCTTTCTCGGCCGAACCCACACAACAAACACAAAACTCTCAAAACATAAACCCATTTCTATCAGGGATAAATCGACACCTATCCCTATCCTATTTCGCCACAAGGAGAAAAAATCTCACAAGGACAAATTACCAAAATGCCCCTATTAGCCGAATTTACCAAAATATCCTCACCAAGTTTAGATCCAAAGGAAAAACATCTGAACTCTATTTTAAGCATGCTGCTTGCCAACGTACCCAGAAGGCTAAAACCTCTGTAACGTTATTATAGAAATGCAAAAGTCGTCCTGATAAAAAATTTAATGCTTTGAACTTTGGTTAAAAAGTCAACTATTTGACTTTATGCGCAAAATGGTCAATTTCATTTAATTTTTCCTATTTTACCCTCCTTTAAAGTCCAGGTTGTTACAACCTACCCACCGGGAAAAAAATTCGTCCTCGAAATTTACATGTAAGTCATATCCATAATCCATTTCTAATCAAGCATCCAAAATCAATCATACGAGCACAAAGTTCACATATGGTTCACAAAACAATGCACCAATATTAGGGATTCATACACCTCAATAGTACCATCTCCTTTAAAACATAAAATCAACATCCACCCTGAAGATTACACATTATCCAACACACACAATGTTTCTTGTAAAGTATAACATTCACAATTTATTCTAAGAATCTAGAACCACATACAGCCCATAACTATACCGGTCTCAACTACTTGTCTCGTCACTAGGTCGTGCATGAGCTCGAAACTCGGAGGAATGAAATCAACAACACAACTCAAAGCCCTGGCTCTGATACCAAGTTGACAGGATCCGACCCTAAAAACATCCCAGAAGCTGTACCTAGACACTGCTCCAGTTGGAAAAGTAACCTAAACTGCTAACCTTACCCTTGAACTTATCAGAGAAGGGATACACACATGTAACGACCCGTCCCGAGTATCGGGATTTAATATTATTTAATTATGATTTAGAATGACTAATCGGGGATTAGTTGAGTGAATTCGGACGAATTGTGCAAAATGACCGTTTTGCCCCTAGGCGTGGGCAAAATGTTGACTTTTTATTCGGACGGTCAAATGGACTTTGACCAATGATCGTGACATAGTTTGAGACGTCACGAGTTCATAGACAGGTGACACGTTCGATTCCGACATTCGTGGTGAAAGTTATGACGTTCGGAAGCCCAAGGGCATTTTCGTAATTTGGACGAAATAAGGGAAAATGTTGACTTTTTTGATCGGGAGGTCCGATGGCTGAGGGCTAAGAACCGTTAGGAAGGTCTCTATGCCCTGAGTCCGTAGACAAGCGGCACGCATAAATCGGAGTCCGAATGACCGAGTTACAGGTCTGGATGCGTGAAGGGCATTTTGGTAATTTTCTGCACAGGGGCAAAATAGTAATTTCACAGGGGCACTGTTTGATCGAACAACCGTGAAATGGGATGTTTTGTGCGATCTGTTCCATGGATTGTTTATCATTGATGGACTGAATTTGGGGCAGCCTTGAGGTGTGGTTGCACATGTGTTGAGCAGGCAACTGATTGCACACACATGGGCACTGTTTTTCTATTGTTTTCGGGTCAGTGCAGGGAACTTTACACAGAGGATTGAGGATTTCTTTGGGGGTACTTTAATGACTGAATTGGATTAAAGGGAATGTGAGTGAGTCGTGAGGATCATTCTGAGAATTTGTGGCTGTCGAACTGGAGAGAAAACCGTGAGAAACCATTTCGGTTTCTTGGAGGGAAAATTCAGAGTTTGATTTCTGATCATTGTTGGACCTAACCAAGGACGGGTTTTGCTTTCTGGGAGTGTCTGGAACTCAACCATATCATTTTCGAAGGGAACCAGCCACGGTTGAGCTGGGACTGTGGCCACTTTTTTCAGGGAAAACGCAGTGTTGAGGACGACGACTTCCAGGAGAGCTCTTGTTCAATTGGTTGTGCGTTTGGGTTCGTTTGGGGCCTAGTACACTTCCTGTGAAGTTAATTTGAAAATGGGCTTGAGTTGGGTGAGTTGCTAACGTCGACCCGTTCGGCTGTTCGAACTTGGATTGGTCGATTTAATCCATGTCGAGGTTGATCAATGACACAGAACTGAAATTGTTTGGTTAAGGAATGTTTTAGGATAAAAAACGGAAGGATTCGAGCTTGAATTGAATGGTAATTTTTCGGGTTGAAATCGCGGGTTTCAAACCCATATTGCAGAGAAACGGGCGAGGACGAGGACTGTAGCAGTCACAGTAGCAGGCGGGTGGCTTTCACGCGCAGCCACTCACGGCGGCACGTGACGGCGAGTGGGCACGAATCTCGAGGTAAGGTCAACATGACTTTTATCCTATACAATGTAACGAACATTTTAGCGTTGGTTTCGTGCCAATCGGACCCCGTTTCGATATTGTTCGGGATGTCCGAAGGTTTTAAATCCAGTTTTAAAATAGTTAAAAATTCGGGAAAATTACAGGACTTTAATAGGATGTTAATGAAGAGGTTAGTGACCCTCTAATGTGATTTGGACAGGATTGGGAGTCCCGGTGATAGTGGTGTGGCCCAGAAAGGTCTATGGCACGCGTATCGAGGCGCTCGGTTAAACGGTCTGTGAGTGGACATTGGTTTTATAAATTCGATGCATGCATAACTGTTTCATGATTTTTATAATTGTGATTATATGATTTATTTTGGATATCGGTAAATTTATATGTTTTCACGCAATTCGAGGCGATTTACGTGTTTGCACGTAAATCGAGATTTTTCCGGATTTGCACTGATTTCCATAATGGTGGTTCGGATATGATTTTATGAAACAGTTACGGATTTGGTAAAGTAAAATCGGGCCAGGGGCCCAGTTGATTTGAGAAATCGGGCCAAGGGCCCAGTTGACTTATGAAATCGGGGCAGGGGCCCAGTAGATTTATATATGTGATTTCGGGTCGGGGACCCTAAAATGAAATTGAATAAATGATTTCAGATTTGATAATCAATTATTTGGACTTATGACGGTTTTATGGAAATTCGGGGCAGGGCCCTTGTGATATTTTGGAAATGAGTAATAAAATGTGTTCCATAAAACCATCTCGATACGAGGATATATATTGGTCTCCTCCAAGTGTCGGGGACACTGGAGAAGTCACGGTGCATTGCATGCGAGGGGTCATTGTACGGAGCTACCAGACCGTATAGTGATCCAGGAGCAGGATTGCTATGATTAGACGTCAAGGACGTCAGACATCGGGGATGTCAGAGATATGGACCCGGTGAGACCCCGGCAGCACGCGTTGCTTAATACCGTGAGATATGACGTCAGGGACATCAAGCGTGGGGGCGCTAGGCATCAGGGATGCCGGAGATGGAAAAATAATAAATGTATATTACTGGATTTATGAAATAACTTTTGGATTGACTTTGGGATTTGAAACTATGCTTATGGTTTCTGGGCTAATGCCTTAATGGTTATTTCTAAATAAATATGTGATTATTGGTTTTCGATGCATGCATATGTTTTTACTGAGGGGCATAAATGTCTTTATAAATGTTTTAAACATACTTTTTTATTTTCGTCCACTCACAACTTTTGTTTTTAATGCCTTCAGGTTGATTCCGGAAGCGACTGCAGCAGAGACTAGGACATCGCACACCTCCTCCTTCGATCCCTGTGCACTCTGGAAGCCCGTTTGGCCAATGGCAACAGGTTATCCCTTGTCTGACACCTCTTGTCAGACGGGAGCATGACACATTCCATGGTAATCCCAGGGGGATTGGGATGGGTGGTGTCAAGTGGTATCAGAGCAGGTTTTGCTCTTTTGTGCGCGAAGGTCGACTTTAGGCTGTTGTTCCGTTGTCAACCTGATAGATAGTTTTGGGTTTAAGTAGTGGATAAAGTGTGTTTGGCCCGATACGCCGTGCGTTAACGTGATTCAACCTAAGTGGGGTTGTTTGTGATTAACTGGTAATGTGGGACCGTCGGTTCGGTCATGTGATGATAGATTGTTGTGCTATTGTGCACAGCCGGGTTCAGGGAACCCCATTTGGATAATGATATGGAAATTCGAAACTCAGTTGAGTAATGGTCTAAAATGTGGACCCTCGTGGTGATGGCTAGGGTAAGAGATGTTGGTGCATCGGAGTTAGCCGATGACCTTTGTGGTGGAACCCACGATGGAACCCACGTTGAGTTGACGATTGGATTGGATTGGATGTCTAAACGATGTCAGGACCGCGGAGTCGGTCAGGTTGTGGATTTTACTGCAGAAGGCAGTTGGGTTCGGTGGAACCCTAGGGTGTGATTTCAGAACACTAATTTATAATTGATGGGCTAGAAAAGTGAATTTTAAATGAGAACTTATGCTGCGACGAGAGGCGAAGGTCGTGGATGACCATGTGGATGACTCTAGTGAGTCTAGTCAGGATTATGGGATTCGATCCACGGGTACGGTTATGAGATAAAATATGGAATTCCGTGTTGGATCGAATAATAGTGTGAGGTGTGAATACGGATCTTGACAACGATGACTGTTGGTCGACAGTTGTGTCGAGATGACTGGTTATCGAGGGTATTTAGTGTGGTTTTAACACTTGAGGATCAGGGGACGTTCAGGGAACGTTCATTATCCTGATGTGCGGTTGGTCAAATTGGGGGTACCCATAGTCGTGGGGTACGAGTGGTGATATGGGATCGTCGTTCGGTATGAACGGAGATCCAGGGTATCAACTTTGCACACAGTGTACTAGTGTGGATGTTCGTGTGCTAGTGTGGATGTGCGTGTGCTAGTGTGGATGTATGGATGCCTGTGTGTTGAGGCAAGTGTCGGTGATACTAGCGCAGGTGTTGGTGTCAGTGATTGTGATGACGATGAGCCACGACTTGGGATGTGACTCTGTCATGATGGACATATGATCGATATCTGCGACTCAGTGGTGGTTGAGTCTTGGACTGGATGGGATCCAGAGGAGGTTGTGACTTGTTGGGATAAGTCCCAATAGTTATGAGATGACAAGTGATGAAGAGATAAAAAGGTATGATTGAGACTTGAGGAATCTTGGGATGATGTTCCCTATGTTATGAGAACTTGTGGTTTTGGGGAGTTGTTGTCAACTCCGAGATTGGTAAGATGGTATACTTTTTATATCCCCAGAAAGTACAAGGAAATTATTGAAATTGGAAAAGTCGAGGAAAATCTTTGGGTGGTGTTGATGTGGGGATATGTAATTGTGAATGACTTGGAAAACCGAGTGTTGAACCTGTGAAGGTGATGATGTGGGCAGTCCAGTGGTTGGACTTGACATCTCATTGGGAGCATGTCTGTTTCCAACATGGTTGGGACTCCCAATTCGGGGAGAGTTGTGATTGGGAGACGAGAGGAGTGCTTGTTTCCTCATTGGTGATAGGTATCCTGAAGTCATTGGGGTTGACTTCTTGTTTTCTGTCCTGGTGGACGTTGATTATTGCTACCAGTACGTTGAGCGTGTATTGGTGGGTGGACCCATGTTTGGCTTGGGGTCATTGGACACACAAAGTTGTGTATGATTTTGGATTTGGTGGTGAAATGTGAGGTCATCATTCCCACCAAGGGAAATTTGACGAAGGATTCATGAGGGTGCAAGACCCTACGATTAGTTTTCATATGGATTGTTTGCTACGTGAGCATGTGTGGATCCTAGGTGGATCTGAATTGTGATGTTGTGAACTTTGGGCATGGTGACGATCTAGGATCGTGATGTTACTTGTCGGATGACGTAGTGATGGATCTGGATCGTGATCTTGATGATCCAGATAGGTGGATAGTTTATCACTCTTACCTTGGTTTATGTGAGCCGTAAATGACGGGACTGAACTTCTTTTCGGAGTGGAGTCCATATGGTTGTTACTCAGGTGAGTAGGTTTCCGAAGTGGTCGGATTTTTGTCAACCTTAGACATGTGGATATTGGTATTGGCTTCCCTATGAAGTCAATCGAGTGTTTTGAGCTGGTAACCGATAGGTTCGGTTTTGGTACGTCTCAGGTAGACGTAAATGAGATTTTGGGTTTTGGAATCGAATTTCTAGGTGACGATTCAGGATTCGATTTCGAAGCTCGAAAGTGGATTACTGGATTTGGGTGCGGAATGATTATTCCAATGCTAGCTTACGGAATAATGATTGCGGATTCGGATTTGGAAATGGATATTGTGTCAGAAGTTTTGATCTGTCTGGTATAGTATCTGACAGATGGACTCTAGAGTAATTAGAACGCGTGTGGCCACGACCTAGGTGGTTGTAGGCGGATTGATGGATAGATGTACGTACAGGGTACGTTGTGCGAGGATTGATACTGGATAGGCTGAGTGGTGCCTAGTGACGGTACATGGGATGTACCAGTGGTGTGTGATTAACATGTTGGTAATCGTCTTGGTTCCGATATCATTTGTTTGGATGTGTTTGTGGACTGGACATTGGATACTGTGCGGTGAGCAGAGTGATTTTGTCGGGTTCGGTGATTGTATGAGCAGACGCTCTTAGCCATGGATGGCTAGTAGAACCCTAGTTTTGAGATGTGTGATCACTGCTGGGCTGGCATTCAATGTGTTCCAGTTACACCACTTGATTGAGTAAGTTGACGGTATACGTACACTCAGGATGAGTGAGTTGGTGGTCAGTGAAACTACGAGTAGCTTTACGGGATGTTATCACGCCGAGATATTTCCAGCGTCAGGATTAGCTGACGGAGCCGACGGTTATGGACATTGAGATTAGTATATGTCGCAGGTTTGGGCTTGCCCTGCGAATTGAGATCATGTGGTTGATCTTACGCTACTTTGAGCGAGTGGCAGTATGGGGTGTTGTCACTGATTTAGCTGATGGTTGGAGCTTTACTAGGGTGGTAAAGCTTGGTGGTGACAGTTTGACTAGTGGTGTCAGCATGGACTGACAAATGAGATTTGGTGACTCCCAATGGGAGCAAATGTAAGGGTATATTAGCAATGGAAAGGAACCGTCTAGCTGGAGTCGGCTTAACGGAGAAATGGTTAAGCAAATTTTTATCGAGGATCAGGTGATCAAATCCAGTCGAGGTGGTCGAGTGTTGTTGTTATGACGTAAGACTGTGATGGGATGTCTGGGTACAGACAAGTATGGTGGGTGTACAAGTGTACACGTGTTGTGAGACCAAATTGTTTTTCCACAAGGTGGATATGGAATAAGGATATTGGTAATTTCGAGGACGAAATTCTTTAAGGAAGGAAGGTTGTAACGACCCGTCCCGAGTATCGGGATTTAATATTATTTAATTATGATTTAGAATGACTAATCAGGGATTAGTTGAGTGAATTCGGACGAATTGTGCAAAATGACCGTTTTGCCCCTAGGCGTGGGCAAAATGTTGACTTTTTATTCGGACGGTCAAATGGACTTTGACCAATGACCGTGACGTAGTTTGGGACGACACGAGTTCATAGACAGGTGGCACGTTCGATTCCGACATTCGTGGTGAAAGTTATGACGTTCGGAAGCCCAAGGGCATTTTCGTAATTTGGACGAAATAAGGGAAAATGTTGACTTTTTGATCGGGAGGTCCGATGGCCGAGGGTCAAGGACCGTTAGGAAGGTCTCGATGCCCTGAGTTCGTAGACAGGCGACACGCATAAATCGGAGTTCGAATGACCGAGTTACGGGTCTGGATGCGTGAGGGGCATTTTTGTAATTTTCTGCACAGGGCCAGAATAGTAATTTCACAGGGGTACTGTTTGATCGAACAGCCGTGAAATGGGATGTTTTGTGCGATCTGTTCCATGGATTGTTTATCATTGGTGGACTGAATTTGGGGCAGCCTTGAGGTGTGGTTGCACATGTGTTGAGCTAGCAACTGATTGCACACACATGGGCACTTTTTTTCTATTGTTTTCGGGTCAGTGCAGGGAACTTTACACAGAGGATTGAGGATTGCTTTGGGGGTACTTTAATGACTGAATTGGATTAAAGGGAATGTGAGTGAGTCGTGAGGATCATTCTGAGAATTTTTAGCTGTCGAACTGGAGAGAAAACCGTGAGAAACCATTTCGGTTTTTTGGAGGGAAAATTCAGAGTTTGATTTCTGAGCATTGTTGGACCAAACCAAGGACGGGTTTTGCTTTCTGGGAGTGTCTGGAACTCAACCATATCATTTTCGAAGGGAACCAGCCACGGTTGAGCTGGGACTATGGCCACTGTTTTCAGGGAAAACGCAGTGTTGAGGACGACGACTTCCAGGAGAGCTCTTGTTCAATTGGTTGTGTGTTTGGGTTCGTTTGGGGCCTAGTACACTTCCTGTGAAGTTAATTTGAAAATGGGCTTGAGTTGGGTGAGTTGCTAACGTCGACCCGTTCGGCTGTTCGAACTTGGATTGGTCGATTTAATTCATGTCGAGGTTGATCAATGACACAGAACTGAAATTGTTTGGTTAATGAATGTTTTAGGATCAACATGACTTTTATCCTATACAATGTAACGAACATTTTAGCGTTAGTTTCGTGCCAATCAGACCCAGTTTCGATATTGTTCGGGATGTCCGAAGATTTTAAATCCAGTTTTAAAATAGTTAAAAATTCGGGAAAATTACGAGACTTTAATAGGATGTTAATGAAGAGGTTAGTGAACCTCTAATGTGATTTGGACAGGATTGGGAGTCCCGGTGATAGTGGTGTGGCCCGGGAAGGCTTATGGCACGCGTATCGAGGCTCTCGGTTAAACGGTCTGTGAGTGGACATTGGTTTTATAAATTCGATGCATGCATAACTGTTTCATGATTTTTATAATTGTGATTATATGATTTATTTTGGATATCGGTGAATTTATATGTTTTCATGCAATTCGAGGCGATTTACGTGTTTGCACGTAAATCGAGAGTTTTTCGAATTTGCACTGATTTCCATAATGGTGGTTCGGATATAATTTTATGAAACAGTTACGGATTTGGTAAAGTAAATTCGGGCCAGGGGCCCAGTTGATTTGAGAAATCGGGTCAAGGGCCCAGTTGACTTATGAAATCGGGACAGGGGCCCAGTTGATTTATATATGTGATTTTGGGTCGGGGACCCTAAAATGGAATTGAATAAATGATTTCAAATTTGATAATCAACTATTTGGACTTATGACGGTTTACGGAAATTCGGGGCAGGGCCCTTGTGATATTTTGGAAATGAGTAATAAAATGTGTTCCATAAAACCATCTCGATACGAGGATATATATTGGTCTCCTCCAAGTGTCGGGGACACTGGAGAAGTCACGGTGCATTGCCTGCGAGGGGTCATTGTACGGAGCTACCGGACGGTATAGTGATCCAGGAGCAGGATTGCTATGATTAGACGTCAAGGACATCAGACATCGGGGATGTCAGAGATATGGACCCGGTGAGACCCCAGCAGCACGCGTTGCTTGATACCGTGAGATATGACGTCAGGGACGTCAAGCGTCAGGGACGCTAGGCATCAGGGATGCCGGAGATGGAAAAATAATAAATGTATATTACTGGATTTATGAAATAACTTTTGGATTGACTTTGGGATTTGAAACTATGCTTATGGTTTCTGGGCTAATGTCCTAATGGTTATTTCTAAATAAATTTGTGATTATTTTTTTTCGATGCATGCATATGTTTTTACTGAGGGGCATAAATGTCTTTATAAATGTTTTAAACAGACTTGTTTATTTTCGTTCACTCACAGCTTTTGTTTTTAATGCCCTTCAGGTTGATTCCGGAAGCGACTGCAGCAGAGACTGGGACATCGCACACCTCCTCCATCGATCCTTGCGCACTCTGGAAGCCCGTTTGGGCAGTGGCAACAGGTTATCCCTTGTCTGACACCTCTTGTCAGACGGGAGCATGACACATTCCATGGTAATCCCGGGGGGATTGGGATGGGTCGTGTCACACATGTCTCGTTAGTTCATGCCTCCTCCTCTTCAGCGTCGATTCCCATGCAACACCCTTCGAAGGTCACAAAACCACGAAAACATGTTAGTGGACAAAAGAAATAGTTTAACAACATAGTTCAAAACATAACAATTACCCTTTGATTTAGAAAAATATGCATTCATACGAAAACTATCCGTGAAAACATCCGTAAATTAATTTACCAGAAATCAACTGTTAATCACAAACCAACTCAACCCCAAAATACTAACAGGTTAAAAACATAATAGTCAAACACGTTAGTGCCATATAACCGAACCATATCCACTGTCACAAAAAATCTACACATATCACAATCAACACTTCCTCGACTCACAATATAAAACATCAAACCACTGGCAAGCAACAAATTCACTCGGGAATCGGAGCCCAGCTCGACGTCCGAATCATCACAACATAGTCTCAGGAACTAAAGCCCTGCTCGACTTCAGAAACTACAAGATAAGATAACACGCATCACGAGGAGGGTTACTCACATACATTTAAAAATCACATCAGTAACACAGAATTAATCCATATAACACATTACCACAACATTCACATATAGTTGACCCAACATCGATGCACAAGAATCAATCATCACATCACAAGGGCAGTACTAGTAAGCTATCACATACTCACTCGGGATTCTGAGCCTTACTCGACATCCTAGTGAAATCCGTCTTAGGATTCTGAGCCCTCGGCTTGACGTCTGAGTCACCACCACAATACCAATCTTAGGATTCTGAGCCCCCTACTCGACGTCTGAGACTAAACATCCAATCAACACAATCATCACAACATTCCACATACCATCAATATCGAGAAACACATAATCTTGTCACATCTCATTATCACACACATCAAATCCATAATCATAACCTCAGGCCTAAGCCCAAAAACCAAAATCAACATCCTTCTCATAAATATGCTATTAACGTAACTCTCATAAAAACCGTTCGGAAAACATATGAAAATTATAAATATTCAAAAATCACATTCTTTCATCCCACAAACCATATTCAATTCAAAACCACTATCAAAACGATATCTGAAATACAGTTTACGGAAAACCTTGTAAAAAGTGTAATAAAATAATAATTTATTATAAAATCACTGTAAATCATAAAAAAATTCTCAATCACTCTAATATCACAAAATTCACGTAGAAACCCATTTAAATCATATAAGTATGTATGCATAACCGTTTAGGGAAAAGAAAGTCCACTCACACACCTTCCACATCGTCGAATCCAGCATTGCATGCATTTCTGTAATTTCCAGGATTCTCAAAACCTGTCATAAATCACATCTAAAGGTCATTATCCATCTCAAATATCTCCTAATTCAATCCCACCACTTTTTTGGGATTTTTGAACAAATTTAAAATAACTCCTAAATCTTCGAACAACCATAACTACCCTGAAACGGTGTCCGATCAACTCGAAACTTACGCCAAAATATTCATAACATCAAAAACTATATATACAAAAAACATGTTGGACTCACACACAAACTCGATGGCATGTTCCTCTACGTACGACCTGGAGCGGCTGCTCGTGAGGCCCACACGCCAGTTACAGTGCTTTCATCCTAACCCGTTACCTTGGTTTTCCAAGTCGCCCGACCCGACGACCCGACCAATTATGTCTCCATGGTTTTCATCCTTTTTCAACTATGTTTTGGGAAAACCATTCTACATTAGCCTAGAAAAGAGATATATACCATCAAAGTGCAAGAATACTTACCAAAAACCGTTCACCAATTAGCAACCTTGCGGCCAAAACACACCCTTACCATTTGGGAGATCCACCATCCAAAACCAAGTATTCAAGGCTAGTTATGGTCACTTGGACTAGAATATAATGATAGTAAGCTTGTTACCAAGCTTGCCCATCGAAAACATGGTTATGCCACTCAAACCCACAAAATTCTCCTCGAGTTTGACACGCATCGAACATCTCTCCTACCACCCTTATTCTTCTCTATTTTTATTCCTTTACTCTCTTTTCACTCTCCTATCTTCTCTCGTGCTCCCCTGTTCTTCATACTCCTCATTTTTCTTCTTCTCTTCTCCGCCGAACACCAAACAACATACACAAAACACTCAAAATAGATAAACACACTCATTTACCTACACCAAGCTGGTGGCCCATTTCCGTAAGGGATGAAGGGACACCTATCCCTATCCTGTTCAGCCACAAGGAGAAAATCTCACAAGGATGAATTACCAAAATGCCTCCATTAGCCCAATTTATCAAAATACCCTCACCAAGTTTCGATCCAAAGAAAAACCATCTGAACTCTGTTTTAAGCATACCGCCTACCGACGTACGCGGATGGCTAAAACCTTGCTAACGACATTTACAGAAACGCTAAAAGTCGTCCTGATAAAAAAGTCAACGCTTTAACCTTTGATCAAAAAGTCAATTTTTTGACTTTTTGGTCAAAAGTCAACTATTTGACTTCAACAGAAAATGTTCATTTTCATTTAAATTTTTCGAATTTACCCTCATTGAATGTCCGGGTCGTTACATGAAGGAAAGGGAATCTAGGTAAATAAGTGGAAGAAAGGGAGAAAAAAGAAGAAGAAATGGAGAAAAGGAATGAAGAGGAAAAAAATAGAGCTGGAAAGCTCCTAGCCCCAAAAACCATGAAGGCACAACGATGGTCGTTGGTTTTCAGCCTCTTTAGGATTGTTAGCACGAAACTAAGACCCTGGCAAGCTAAGGGAGTCTTTACGACCATTTTTAGCGGGAAATAGAATGGTATAGACATAGAGAAGGCTAGACGATAGGCCTGGAAACGATAGCCGTGCAGGGTGGAATCAGTTTATGTAACGACCCGTCCCGAATTCCGGGATTAAATTAGTAACTAATCATGATTAGCAGGGTTAATTGGTGATTAGTTGGGCGAAATTGGACAAACGATGCAAAATGACCGTTTTGCCCCTGGTCGTGGGTAAAACGTTGACTTTTATTCGGACGGTGAAATGGACTTTGACCGATGACCGTGACGTAGTTTGGGACATCACGAGTTTATTGACAAGTGGCACATTCGATTCCGACGTTCTAGGTGAAAGTTATGACGTTCGGAAGTTCAAGGGCATTTCCGTAATTTGGACGAAAATGAGGAAAATGTTGACTTTTCAACCGGGAGGTCTGATGGCCGAGGACCGAGGACCGTTAGGAAGGTCTCGATCCCCTGAGTCCGTAGAAAGGCGACACGCGTCAATCGGAGTTCGAATGACCAAGTTACGGGTCTGGATGCGTGAGGGGTATTTTGAGCAGAAGGGCAAAATGGTAAATTACCAAGCCCAGTTTGAACAGCCGTGGGTTTGTGCTGTGTAATTTTTTAAATTGGACCTCTGATCAAGGAATTGTTTAGGAATTCTCTGAAGCTAGGAATTGTTTATGTGATTTGAGGTTAGTGGGAGCATGGTGGTGTGTTTTAGACAGAAAAACCGGGCACGGGGAAGGTTTTAAATAAAACTAGGTTTTAGTCCTTGCGGGAAACAGTTTTACAGTTAGGCCAGGGAGACTCCCACGGGTGTTTTTGTTTAGGAAATCAATTGCTTGGGCGGAGTGTGATGAATTGTTTATACACTTGGGTGTAGTTGAGTGTTAGTGGGTCTGTACGGGTGCCGTTGGAAATGGGAGGAACAGAACACCATGGAATTGTTTTATCCGTTTGAAAATTTTGAACAGAGCACTAGTCGGTTTGGGTGGATTAATTGATTGGTTTGATCGTTTCTGGAGTGTTTGAGATGGGCAGAGGACTTCAGAGAAATAGAGAGAGAGGAGAAACGGGGAAACTGGGTGAGAAAATGCTCTGGAAACCCGAAGTTCATGTTCAAACAAATTCAAAATTTCAATTCAAATTGTAGGCCATCCCAAGCCAATTTGAGACTCAATTCAGTCTTCTGGGACTTCACTTAGTCGATCCTGATCAAAGGGACCGAAGCTCGAAGCCTGGGAAGCCATGGACAATCACGACTGAGTTTCAGAAAATCAAGCTTGGAGTCGTGGTCATGGAGGTATGTTCTTGTGAAATTGAGTTCACAATCATCTTGAGGGTGAGTCTACGATGCTTCCTATCTAATCAATTGAAGGAACCAGTGGCGGTGTGATGAACTGGGACGATGAACTTCGATTACGACTCGAGTTCAATTAAGTTGGTTTTAGGCCGTGTTGAGTGAATTAATTGATACAGACCTTTAATTGAGTCCCTTGCGAGTCTACTTGATGGATTAATTCAGGAAATTAGGTTGTGCTTGACAGGAATTGGAACGGGTCCAGTCGCGGGTCGCATACCCGTTTCACAGTGAAATCGGGTGAGGACGGTGAATAGTGTCTGTCACTGTAGCAGCGCGTGGATTTCACGCGCAGCTGCTTGCGGCAGCCGATGAAGGCGCGTGGGCTCAATTTTCGAGGTAAGTCCAACATGACTTTTGTCCTACACATTGTAACGAACGTTTTAGCGTTGGTTTCGGAATTATCGGACACCGTTTCGATGTTGTTTCGAGGGTTCGAAAGTTTACGTTTCGTTTTTAATTAACGATTAATTCCCAGAAAATGTTGGGAAATTAGTATGATATTATTCGAGTCCTTACTGACACTAAAGTGTTATTTCAGACAGGATTTGAGACTTCTGGATATTGGCGGAAATTACGGAAACGCGTGCAGCGCGAAACCGAGCATTAAGAACGGAGTGTGAGTGGACGTTGCTTTCAAAATTTAATGCATGCGTAAATATTTCTATGATTTTTATGATTATAATTATGAATTTTGATTGATTTCGATTTCTGTATTTATACGTGTTTTTGCTACACATACGAACTGCACGTATTTCGAGACTATGGTTTCTCTTACGTTTTGATGATGGGCTAATGAATGATTTGATATGATTTGTGCATGTATCATGTTTTAAGGATGTTCATTTATGTTGTGGGTATGTTACGGTGTTGACACGGATTTCGAGGTTTCTCACGGATTTGCACGTTTTACGAGGTTTCGAGTATGTTGTGATTTGATCGTGATTTTGGTGATTATGATTGTGGTTTTGATGCTTTGACCTTGGGATTTGAAAAATGATGTGATTTCAAGGATTTAAAATGGATTTTGAAAAAGGTGATTTCGGGCTTGGTGCTCGGGGCATAAAAGTGATTTTGATGAACGAGATTTTGGTTTCGGAAGTTTGAAAACGGATTCTTGGTTTGGGTTCAGGATGATGCTTCCGGATGCCGCTTACTGAATCATTATTGCGAATTTGAATTCGGGAATGGAAGACGATTTAATAAAGTGATTTCGTGTGATTATACATGCCCCGTGTTTAATGATGATTTGATCATATTTTGTGAAGTAAGATTTAGGGACTTGAATGTGGAAATTCGGACCATGAGTCCTTGTAACGACCCGTCCCAAATTTCTAGATTAGATTGGTGACTAATCACGATTAGTGAGGTTAATCGGTGATTAGTTAGGCGAAATCGGATGAACGATGCGAAATGACCGTTTTGCCCCTAGCCGTGGCAAAACGTTTACTTTTCATTCGGATGGTCAAATGGACTTTGACCGATGACCGTGACGTAGTTCATGACGTCACGAGTTCATAGACAGGTGGCACGTTCAATTCCGACGTTCGAGGAGGAAGTTATGACATTCGGAAGTTTATGGACAATTTGGTAATTTTGGTTAAAAGGGCCAAACAGTTGACTTTTTGACCGGGATGTCCGATGGCCGGGGGACGAGGACTATTACGTAGATCGGGACAATACGAATCCGTAGAGAGGCGACACGTCGAATTTGGACGTTCGACGACGAAGTTACGGTTCACGGAAGTTCAAGTGCACTATTGCACGAATTATCAAACGAGTTAACTTTTGGACTTTAGTGGGGCCCAAATATTTAGTTCCTGCCCTATGGATGAGTGACAAGTGTCACCCATCCACTGGACATTCCTTCACATACATGCATCGATCATTTCCTTCTTTATTTTCAAACCAACCCGATCTCACACCATTTCCTCTCCCTTGAGCAACCCAACCATCATCCCTTCACTTAGCTAACTTGAGGATGAGACCGTGAGAGACTGAGGAACGAGAGGAGGCTGCTGGAAGCCTGAACCACCACCCACGGTGGCGAGAAGAGGAGAAACCCGAGAGGGTTCTCGGTAAGTCCCAAACCTCCATTTAAATTCAATATTACATTATGGGTCATTTTGGTTGCTTCCAATGAATTAAATGGGTTATTAGGATTGTGTTAGGAAGGTTTTAGGAAGCCTAGGATGGCTGTGAAGCCATGGATGCAGTTTTGGAAAACTTGAACCGTTTGGTTCAAAATCAAACCATAGGATTTAGACTTTTTCGGTTGCGTTTAAGGATTGGAATGGATAGAAAACATGAAAATAGGAAGAAAGGAATCAAAAAGGAAGAAGTAGGATGAAAAATGGGGTGTCTAGGGCTGTGAACCGGTCACGCCGGTCCAGTTGGACCGGCCAAACCAGGTGAACCGGCCACCTGAACCGGCTGGAGCTGGAAGATGATGAATAATGTTTTTGACCTTCTTGGAGCGCATGAGGGCGCGTGGTCCATAATTTGGGAAAGTGCTCAACATATGAAATCCTCTATTCGATGTAACGAAGATTTTGGGACTGGTCTCGCGTCAATCGAACATCGTTTCGATAGGTTTCGTGGTGTCGAAAGTTTTAGGGTCGGTTTAAAAATAGTTAAAAGTTCAGGAAAATTACGGGGCTTTAATGGGAGGTTAATTAAGTAGTTAGTAACCTTCTATTAAAATTTGGATAGGTTTGGTAGTCCTGGTAATAGTGATTGGCTAGGGAGAGCCTATGGCACTCAAATCGAGGCGGCAGTTCGGACGATTTGTGAGTGGACCTTGATTTCTAAACTGTGATGCATGCATAAATGTTTTATATGGATTATGAATATGATTTCATGATGTTGATTTGGATATTTGTGAATTATATGGTTTCACGTATTTCGAGGCGATTTGCACGTAAATCGAGGTTTTCTGGTTTTACTCTGATTTTCCATTCTTATGGTTTTGGAAATGGTTTAATGAAATGATTTAGGATTTGAAAAGGTAAACTTGATTTATGAACTCTTGGACTTGAGGTCCAGTTGATTTAACGAGGCATCGGGCCGGAGGCCCAGTTGGTCTACGATTCGGACTAGAGGTCCAGTTTGTATGTGGATTCGGGCCTAGGGCTCAGTTATGTGTTATGATGGTGATTTCGGGGCAGGGACCCTAGAAATGGTTTTTACGGGTCATGACGGTTTATGGGAACCGGCATGAACCCTTGAAATGGATTTACCAGTCATAACGGTTTATGGGAACCAGCATGAACCCATGAAAGGTTTTATGGTTCATGACGGCTTATGAGGGGCCAGGCATGAATCCTGGAAAGGTTTAAAGAATGATTTCAAAAGGTTTTTCATATTCCATCCTTTATATATGATTGTCTCCTCCGGGGAGGGTCGTTGGCCTGGGTGGACCCTGGAATAGTCACGGAGCACTGACTGAGTGGAGTTGCCCCCCAGTTGGGTTCCTTACTCTCAGGATGGGCATGGTTCGTTACCTCCAGGGAGGGTCATTGATCTACGGACATTGACCTGGGTGGACCCTAGAGAGACTTGGGTTTGAGACCCCGGTTAGCACACGTGTAGCTCTATTTTACCGTGACAGGTTCTGGATATGAAATATAATGGATAAACATGATTTCAAGTGGATTGAGAAATTGTGTTTTATAATGATAAATGGATTTGGGCTGAGATCCCACATATGGTTATTATCTTATGGTTTTCTGTAAATGGTTTTGGGCAGGAGCCCGCGTGACTTGTATTTACTTAACTTGGGGCTGTGACCCTAATTATGGTTATTTAAACATATGTGTTTGGATAAATGGTTTTACTATGCATGCATGCTTTTTAGTGAAGGGTATAAAGGTCTTTTATAAATGTGTTTTACGAAACTTATTCCTTTTTGTCCACTCACAGTCTTTCTGTTTTTACTACCCTTCAGGTTGGATACGATGTGGATTGTAGCAGAGACCGAGATATCACATACCTCCTCCAGATCCTGGCGTACTCTGATAGCCCGGGAGCTCTTGGAGTAGTACGCAGGTCAAGGATGTGATATCTCAAGGGGCTACAGTTCGTTATCAACCTGATAGTTAGGGTGCCGGTACCATAGTTAGTAGGACTATATCGCGAATTATCTTGGTTCGACATTGGATGTAGGGGTTGCCATAGTTCTGTAAAGGTTGGCAGTATATGACCCTATGAAAGGATGAACGTATTAGTACGTTAGAGTTTTGGATCGTGAGATGGTTAGTTGGATCGTGAGATGGTTAGTATAGGACCATAGAATTAGGTCGGTTGGAATTTCGAGGACAAAATTAATTAATGAGGGAAGGTTGTAACGACCCGTTCCAAATTCCTAGATTAGATTGGTAACTAATCACGATTAGTGAGGTTAATCGGTGATTAGTTAGGCGAAATCGGACGAACGATGCGAAATGACCGTTTTGCCCCTAGCCGTGGCAAAACGTTGACTTTTCATTCGGGTGGCCAAATGGACTTTGACTGATTGCCGTGTCGTAGTTCGTGACGTCACGAGTTCATAGACAGGTGGAACGTTCAATTCCGACGTTCGAGGAGGAAGTTATGACATTCGGAAGTTTAGGGACAATTTGGTAGTTTTGGTTAAAAGGGCCAAATAGTTGACTTTTTAACCGGGATGTCCGATGGCCGAGGGCCGAGGACTATTACGTAGATCAGGACGATTCGAATCCGAACAAAGGCGGCACGTCGAATTTAGACGTTCGACGACGAAGTTACGGTTCACGGAAGTTCAAGTGCACTATTGCACGAATTACGAAACGAGTTAACTTTTGGACTTTAGTGGGGCCCAGATATTTAGTTCCTGCCCTATGGATGAGTGACAAGTGTCACCCATCCACTGGACATTCCTTCACATATATGCATCGATCATTTCCTTCTTTATTTTCAAACCAACCCGATCTCACACCATTTCCTCTCCCCTGAGCAACCCAAACCATCATCCCTTCACTTAGATAACTTAAGGATGAGACCGTGAGAGACTGAGGAATGTGAGGAGGCTGCTGGAAGCCTGAACTGCCGCCCACGGGGGCGAGAAGAGGAGAAACCCGAGAGGGTTCTCAGTAAGGCTCAAACCTCCATTTAAATTCAATATTACATTATGGGTCATTTTGGTTCCTTCCAATGAATTAAATAGCTTATTAGGATTGTGTTAGGAAGGTTTTAGGAAGCCTAGGATGGCTGTGAAGCCATGGGTGCAGTTTTGGAAAACTTGAACCGTTTGGTTCAAAATCAAACCATATGATTTAGACGTTTTCGGTTGCGTTTAAGGATTGGAATGGATAGAAAACACGAAAATAGGAAGAAATGAATCAAAAGGAAGACGTAGGATGAAAAATGGGGTGTCTAGAGCTGTGAACCGGTCACGCCGGTCCAGTTGGACCGGCCAAACCAGGTGAACCAGCCACCTGAACCGACTGGAGCTGGAAGACGATAAATAGTGTTTTTAACCTTCTTGGAGCGCGTGAGGGCGCGTGGTCCATAATTTGGGAATGTGTTCAACATATGAAATCTTCTATTCGATGTAACGAAGATTTTGGGACTAGTCTCGTGTCAATCGAACATCGTTTCGATATATTTCGGGGTGTCGGAAGGTTTAGGATCGGTTTAAAAATAGTTAAAAGTTCGGGAAAATTACGGGGCTTTAATGGGAGGTTAATTAAGTAGTTAGTAACCTTCTATTAAAATTTGGACAGGTTTGGGAGTCCCGGTGATAGCGATTGGCTCAGGAGAGCCTATGGCACTCAAATCGAGGTGGCAGCTCGGACGATCTGTGAGTGGACCTTGATTTCTAAACTGTGATGCATGCATAAATGTTTTATATGGATTATGAATATGATTTCATGTTGTTGATTTGGATATTTTTGAATTATATGGTTTCACGTATTTCGAGGCGATTTGCACGTAAATCGAGGTTTTCTAGTTTTACTCTTATTTTCGATTCTTATGGTTTTGGAAATGGTTTAATGAAATGATTTTGGATTTGAAAAGGTAAACTTGATTTGTAATGACCCGTCCCGAATATCGGGATTGAATATTAATTAATTATGAATTAGAATGACTAATCGGGGATTAGTTGAGTGAAATCGGACGAAACGTGCAAAATGACCGTTTTGCCCCTAGCGTGGGCAAAATGTTGACTTTTAGTTCGGGCGGTCAAATGGACTTTGACCGATGACTGTGACGTAGTTCGGGACGTCACGAGTTCATAGCCAGGTGGCACGTTCAATTCCGACATTCGTAGAGAAAGTTATGATGTTCGGAAGTTGAGGGGTATTTTGGTAATTTGGCATATTAGGGGCCAAATGTTGACTTTTTGATCGGGAGGTCCGATGGACGAGGGCCAAGGACCGTTACGTAGGTCTCGTCGATACGAATCCAACGACAGGCGGCATGCCGAAATCGGAGATTCGACGACGAAGTTATGGTCACGGAATCGGGCTCGATTAACCGAACGAACCGGGAATAAAATAATATTTTAATATGAACAGTACCCGGTGACTGTGCACATCCGGATGAGTGACAAGCGTCACCCATCCCTTGTTTCCAGCTCCATGTTTCCCTCCCAACACCATCATCACCCCTAATCATCATGTTCTCCACCATTTTCCTTTATTTTCTTTGAAATTTCTTCAAACCGTGCACATTTTGGGGAGGGATTGAACTAGGAGAATTGGCTCCCTTTCTCTGCCGTTTTTGTGAGAAAAATGAGAGTTGGAATGACTGGACTAACAAGGGAAACACGAGGGGTTGTGAGTGTGAGGAATTCTGGGTTTCGAATTTAAAAATTTTGGGGGGAAAATTCAATTGTTGCGAATTGAGCCGTGAGGAGTGGAATTGAAGCTCGAGTTAGCTTCCTGAGATCAGTACGAGTCGATCCACATCGAAAACACGAAGAATTGGCAACGTTTTGGCTCTGAACACACTTGGTGACAGAGGAGGAAATTCGAGATTGAGTCGAGGAATTGGAGGCTTCGATGGATGAAATTGAGCTGGGGATTACGTTCCTGAGGTTCCCACGATGCTTCTGGAAGGATCAATTGAAAGAAAACGGTTGTGATTGGCTGAACTCCATGGTTGCACAGTGTACGGATGTTCGAGTTGAGTCGTGAAGATTGAGCAATGGATTGATGCAATTGAGTTGGGGGAAAGGTTTTACTGAGTCCATGGAAGCTTTTGGTTGAATCAATTTAGGGATATCGATCGAAATTGATGGGGTTCGAGGGATGAACATTGGACGGGTGTTCTTGGTGTTCATCATCGAATCGTGAGGATTTAGGTAATGTTTCAAGTAATTGATGATACAGAACCCTAATTGAACTTATAACGAAACTAATTGAATGTTCAATTGAAGGAATTAATGTCGAATTGACAGGATTGGAACCGGGTTTGATCGCGGGCTAAAGGACCCGTTTATCAGACAAACGGGTTAGGCTGGTGACACTGTAGCTGGCGCGTGGGTTTCACGCGCAGCCACTCACGGCGGCGCGTGAGGGCGCGTCCAGCCTAGTCTCAAGGTGAGGTCAACATGACTTTTGATCCTCTCAGTGTAACGAACATTTTGACGTTGATTTCGGTGAAATCGGATATTGTTTCGATAATGTTCCGCGTATCCGAAGTTTTGTTTTACGAGTTAAAATACGTATTTAATTCCGGAAAAATTGAGGAAAATTATATGAAGTATTTTGAGATGTTAGTAACCCTCTATAATGATTTTGGACAGGAGTTGTGATTTCCAGAATTTACGGAAAAACGTGCAGCTCGGAAACGAACCGTTTTGAACGGTGTGTGTGAGTGGACTTTGTTTTCTAACCGTGATGCATGCATATATGATTTAAAATGCTTTATTATATGATTTGATATGCTTTGGCATGATTGGTATTTCAATTCGGTGATTTCTCGGTTTTGTGATTATTATATTATTATATTCTGGCACGATTTTCGAGAAATCATGAAATTGGTTAAAAATGATATTGTGGGCGTGAGAACCCAAGTAAATAATGATTTTGACTCGGATTTCGAGTTACATGTGAATTTGATGATTTTTGGTATCCTCGTGATTTTGTGATTATTTTAATCAGTCTTTCGGGCACGTTTTTCGAGGAACGTGCAAATGATGTTTTGGGCTAAAGCCCGGATTGAAAATGATTTTTTGACTCGGGTTATGAGTCAGGAAGTTGAAAATGATATTTGGACTCGGATTATGAGTCAGTGATTGATTTCATGGATTTACGTGATCGTGGCAACTCGGGTTTACAGTTGCACGGATTTACGTGATACTGATATTTTGGGCTTGAGACCCAATGGAATTGTGATTTTGGTTGGAATTGTATTTCCATGTGATGACATGTAACGACCCGTCCCAAATTCCATGATTAGATTAGTGACTAATCACGATTAGTGAGGCTAATCCGTGATTAGTAGAGCGAAATTGGACGAGCGATGCGAAATGACCGTTTTGCCCTTGAGGGTGGCAAAACGTTGACTTTTTAATCGGGGCGGTCAAATGGACTTTGACCGATGACTGTGACGTAGTTCGTGACGTCACGAGTTCATAGAAAGGTGGCACGTTCAATTCCGACATTCGAGGAGGAAGTTATGACGTTCGGAAGTTTAGGGGCATTTTGGTAATTTGGGTGAATAGGAGGTCAAATGTTGACTTTTTGACCGGGAGGTCCGATGGCCGAGGGCCGAAGACCGTTACGTAGATAAGGACGATACGAATCCATA